>OW818031.2:100361311-101806653 GCA_942486065.2 Calliphora vomitoria | reverse complement strand
ATTGCTATACAGAAATCTAGCCAGTAACTGGATGTATTTCTATACAGAAATCTAGCCAGTAACTGGATGTATTTCTATACAGAAATCTAGCCAGTAACTGGATGTATTTCTATACAGAAATCTAGCCAGTAACTGGCTGTATTTCTATACAGAAATCTAGCCAGTAACTGGCTGTATTTCTATACAGAAATCTAGCCAGTAACTGGCTGTATTTCTATACAGAAATCTAGCCAGTAACTGGCTGTATTTCTATACAGAAATCTAGCCAGTAACTGGCTGTATTTCTATACAGAAATCTAGCCAGTAACTGGCTGTATTTTTATACAGAAATCTTTTAAAGAAAATTTAGACGTAACCGTCACCTTGCTATTACAAAATTCATAAATAGAAAATAAATGTGTACTTACGTCTTTTTTCTTTTTCTCGTAAAATTGAAACTATTTTCAGAAATATTTCACTTTTTTATTAAAATGTTCAAAAAGAATGGAACAATCCATTTCTGAGTTGATAAAAAAATGTATCATATATAAGAGTCTCTTATTTTCGAGGTTATCACACTCCTTCAAAAAATATTTACTCACAAACAATGATTTGTATATAGAAATACAAGCCCAGTTACTGGCTGTATTTCTATACAGAAATCTAGCCAGTAACTGGCTGTATTTCTATACAGAAATCTAGCCAGTAACTGGCTGTATTTCTATACAGAAATCTAGCCAGTAACTGGCTGTATTTCTATACAGAAATCTAGCCAGTAACTGGCTGTATTTCTATACAGAAATCTAGCCAGTAACTGGCTGTATTTCTAATACAGAAAGTCTAAGCCAGTAACTGGCTGTATTTCTATACAGAAATCTAGCCAGTAACTGGCTGTATTTCTATACAGAAATCTAGCCAGTAACTGGCTGTATTTCTATACAGAAATCTAGCCAGTAACTGGCTGTATTTCTATACAGAAATCTAGCCAGTAACTGGCTGTATTTCCATACAGAAATCTAGCCAGTAACTGGCTGTATTTCTATACAGAAATCTAGCCAGTAACTGGCCTGTATTTCTATACAGAAATCTAGCCAGTAACTGCTGTATTTCTATACAGAAATCTAGCCGGTAACTGGCTGTACTTCTATACAGAAATCTAGCCAGTAACTGGCATTATTTCTATACAGAAATCTAGCCAGTAACTGGCTGTATTTCTATACAGAAATCTAGCCAGTAACTGGCTGTATTTCTATACAGAAATCTAGCCAGTAACTGGCTGTATTTCTATACAGAAATCTAGCCAGTAACTGGCTGTATTTCTATACAGAAATCTAGCCAGTAACTGGCTGTATTTCTATACAGAAATCTAGCCAGTAACTGGCTGTATTTCTATACAGAAATCTAGCCAGTAACTGGCTGTATTTCTATACAGAAATCTAGCCAGTAACTGGCTGTATTTCTATACAGAAATCTAGCCAGTAACTGGCTGTATTTCTATACAGAAATCCTAGCCAGTAACTGGCTGTATTTCTATACAGAAATCTAGCCAGTAACTGGCTGTATTTCTATACAGAAATCTAGCCAGTAACTGGCTGTATTTCTATACAGAAATCTAGCCAGTAACTGGCTGTATTTCTATACAGAAATCTAGCCAGTAACTGGCTGTATTTCTATACAGAAATCTAGCCAGTAACTGGCTGTATTTCTATACAGAAATCTAGCCAGTAACTGGCTGTATTTCTATACAGAAATCTAGCCAGTAACTGTCTGTATTTCTATACAGAAATCTAGCCAGTAACTGGCTGTATTTCTATACAGAAATCTAGCCAGTAACTGGCTGTATTTCTATACAGAAATCTAGCCAGTAACTGGCTGTATTTCTATACAGAAATCTAGCCAGTAACTGGCTGTATTTCTATACAGAAATCTAGCCAGTAACTGGCTGTATTTCTATACAGAAATCTAGCCAGTAACTGGCTGTATTTCTATACAGAAATCTAGCCAGTAACTGGCTGTATTTCTATACAGAAATCTAGCCAGTAACTGGCTGTATTTCTATACAGAAATCTAGCCAGTAACTGGCTGTATTTCTATACAGAAATCTAGCCAGTAACTGGCTGTATTTCTATACAGAAATCTAGCCATACAGAAATCTATATACAGCCAGTTACTGGCTGTATTTCTATACAGAAATCTAGCCAGTAACTGGCTGTATTTCTATACAGAAATCTAGCCAGTAACTGCTGTATTTCTATACAGAAATCTAGCCAGTAACTGGCTGTATTTCTATACAGAAATCTAGCCAGTAACTGGCTGTACTTCTATACAGAAATCTAGCCAGTAACTGGCTGTATTTCTATACAGAAATCTAGCCAGTAACTGGCTGTATTTCTATACAGAAATCTAGCCAGTAACTGGCTGTATATATATACAGAAATCAAGCCAGTAACTGGCTGTATTTCTATACAGAAATCTAGCCAGTAACTGGCTGTATTTCTATACAGAAATCTAGCCAGTAACTGGCTGTATTTCTATACAGAAATCTAGCCAGTAACTGGCTGTATTTCTATACAGAAATCTAGCCAGTAACTGGCTGTATTTCTATACAGAAATCTAGCCAGTAACTGGCTGTATTTCTATACAGAAATCTAGCCAGTAACTGGCTGTATTTCTATACAGAAATCTAGCCAGTAACTGGCTGTATTTCTATACAGAAATCTAGCCAGTAACTGGCTGTATTTCTATACAGAAATCTAGCCAGTAACTGGCTGTATTTCTATACAGAAATCTAGCCAGTAACTGGCTGTATTTCTATACAGAAATCTAGCCAGTAACTGGCTGTATTTCTATACAGAAATCTAGCCAGTAACTGGCTGTATTTCTATACAGAAATCTAGCCAGTAACTGGCTGTATTTCTATACAGAAATCTAGCCAGTAACTGGCTGTATTTCTATACAGAAATCTAGCCAGTAACTGGCTGTATTTCTATACAGAAATCTAGCCAGTAACTGGCTGTATTTCTATACAGAAATCTAGCCAGTAACTGGCTGTATTTCTATACAGAAATCTAGCCAGTAACTGGCTGTATTTCTATACAGAAATCTAGCCAGTAACTGGCTGTATTTCTATACAGAAATCTAGCCAGTAACTGGCTGTATTTCTATACAGAAATCTAGCCAGTAACTGGCTGTATTTCTATACAGAAATCTAGCCAGTAACTGGCTGTATTTCTATACAGAAATCTAGCCAGTAACTGGCTGTATTTCTATACAGAAATCTAGCCAGTAACTGGCTGTATTTCTATACAGAAATCTAGCCAGTAACTGGCTGTATTTCTATACAGAAATCTAGCCAGTAACTGGCTGTATTTCTATACAGAAATCTAGCCAGTAACTGGCTGTATTTCTATACAGAAATCTAGCCAGTAACTGGCTGTATTTCTATACAGAAATCTAGCCAGTAACTGGCTGTATTTCTATACAGAAATCTAGCCAGTAACTGGCTGTATTTCTATACAGAAATCTAGCCAGTAACTGGCTGTATTTCTATACAGAAATCTAGCCAGTAACTGGCTGTATTTCTATACAGAAATCTAGCCAGTAACTGGCTGTATTTCTATACAGAAATCTAGCCAGTAACTGGCTGTATTTCTATACAGAAATCTAGCCAGTAACTGGCTGTATTTCTATACAGAAATCTAGCCAGTAACTGGCTGTATTTCTATACAGAAATCTAGCCAGTAACTGGCTGTATTTCTATACAGAAATCTAGCCAGTAACTGGCTGTATTTCTATACAGAAATCTAGCCAGTAACTGGCTGTATTTCTATACAGAAATCTAGCCAGTAACTGGCTGTATTTCTATACAGAAATCTAGCCAGTAACTGGCTGTATTTCTATACAGAAATCTAGCCAGTAACTGGCTGTATTTCTATACAGAAATCTAGCCACTAACTGGCTGTATTTCTATACAGAAATCTAGCCAGTAACTGGCTGTATTTCTATACAGAAATCTAGCCAGTAACTGGCTGTATTTCTATACAGAAATCTAGCCAGTAACTGGCTGTATTTCTATACAGAAATCTAGCCAGTAACTGGCTGTATTTCTATACAGAAATCTAGCCAGTCACTGGCTGCATTTCTATAGAGAAATCTAGCCAGTAACTGGCTGCATTTCTATACAGAAATCTTGCCAGTAACTGGCTGTATTTCTATACAGAAATCTTGCCAGTAACTGGCTGTATTTCTGTACAGAAATCTAACCAGTAACTGGCTTGTATTTCAATACAGAAATCTAGCCAGTCACTGGCTGCATTTCTATACAGAAATCTAGCCAGTCACTGGCTGCTTTTCTAAACAGAAATCTAGCCAGTAACTGGCTGTATTTCCATACAGAAATCTAGCCAGTAACTGGCTGTATTTCCATACAGAAATCTAGCCAGTAACTGGCTGTATTTCCATACAGAAATCTAGCCAGTAACTGGCTGTATTTCCATACAGAAATCTAGCCAGTAACTGGCTGTATTTCCATACAGAAATCTAGCCAGTAACTGGCTGTATTTCCATACAGAAATCTAGCCAGTAACTGGCTGTATTTCTATACAGAAATCTAGCCAGTAACTGGCTGTATTTCTATACAGAAATCTAGCCAGTAACTGGCTGTATTTCTATACAGAAATCTAGCCAGTAACTGGCTGTATTTCTATACAGAAATCTAGCCAGTAACTGGCTGTATTTCTATACAGAAATCTAGCCAGTAACTGGCTGTATTTCTATACAGAAATCTAGCCAGTAACTGGCTGTATTTCTATACAGAAATCTAGCCAGTAACTGGCTGTATTTCTATACAGAAATCTAGCCAGTAACTGGCTGTATTTCTATACAGAAATCTATCCAGTAACTGGCTGTATTTCTATACAGAAATCTAGCCAGTAACTGGCTGTATTTCTATACAGAAATCTAGCCAGTAACTGGCTGTATTTCTATACAGAAATCTAGCCAGTAACTGGCTGTATTTCTATACAGAAATCTAGCCAGTAACTGGCTGTATTTCTATACAGAAATCTAGCCAGTAACTGGCTGTATTTCTATACAGAAATCTAGCCAGTAACTGGCTGTATTTCTATACAGAAATCTAGCCAGTAACTGTCTGTATTTCTATACAGAAATCTAGCCAGTAACTGGCTGTATTTCTATACAGGAAACCTAGCCAGTAACTGTCTGTATTTCTATACAGAAATCTAGCCAGTAACTGGCTATGTGTATTTCTATACAGTGTATTTCTATACAGAAATCTAGCCAGTAACTGGCTGTATTTCTTTACAGAAATCTAGCCAGTAACTGGCTGTATTTCTATACAGAAATCTAGCCAGTAACTGGCTGTATTTCTATACAGAAATCTAGCCAGTAACTGGCTGTATTTCTATACAGAAATCTAGCCAGTAACTGGCTGTATTTCTATACAGAAATCTAGCCAGTAACTGGCTGTATTTCTATACAGAAATCTAGCCAGTAACTGGCTGTATTTCTATACAGAAATCTAGCCAGTAACTGGCTGTATTTCTATACAGAAATCTAGCCAGTAACTGGCTGTATTTCTATACAGAAATCTAGCCAGTAACTGGCTGTATTTCTATACAGAAATCTAGCCAGTAACTGGCTGTATTTCTATACAGAAATCTAGCCAGCAACTGGCTGTATTTCTATACAGAAATCTAGCCAGTCACTGGCTGCATTTCTGTAGAGAAATCTAGCCAGTAACTGGCTGTATTTCCATACAGAAATCTAGCCAGTAACTGGCTGTATTTCTATACAGAAATCTAGCCAGTAACTGGCTGTATTTCTATACAGAAATCTAGCCAGTAACTGGCTGTATTTCTATACAGAAATCTAGCCAGTAACTGGATGTATTTCTATACAGAAATCTAGCCAGTAACTGGCTGTATTTCTATACAGAAATCTAGCCAGTAACTGGCTGTATTTCTATACAGAAATCTAGCCAGTAACTGGCTGTATTTCTATACAGAAATCTAGCCAGTAACTGGCTGTATTTCTATACAGAAATCTAGCCAGTAACTGGCTGTATTTCTATACAGAAATCTAGCCAGTAACTGGCTGTATTTCTATACAGAAATCTAGCTAGTAACTGGCTGTATTTCTATACAAAAATCTAGCCAGTAACTGGCTGTATTTCTATACAGAAATCTAGCCAGTAACTGGCTGTATTTCTATACAGAAATCTAGCCAGTAACTGGCTGTATTTCTATACAGAAATCTAGCCAGTAACTGGCTGTATTTCTATACAGAAATCTAGCCAGTAACTGGCTGTATTTCTATACAGAAATCTAGCCAGTAACTGGCTGTATTTCTATACAGAAATCTAGCCAGTAACTGGCTGTATTTCTATACAGAAATCTAGCCAGTAACTGGCTGTATTTCTATACAGAAATCTAGCCAGTAACTGGCTGTATTTCTATACAGAAATCTAGCCAGTAACTGGCTGTATTTCTATACAGAAATCTAGCCAGTAACTGGCTGTATTTCTATACAGAAATCTAGCCAGTAACTGGCTGTATTTCTATACAGAAATCTAGCCAGTAACTGGCTGTATTTCTATACAGAAATCTAGCCAGTAACTGGCTGTATTTCTATACAGAAATCTAGCCAGTAACTGGCTATATTTCTATACAGAAATCTAGCCAGTAACTGGCTGTATTTCTATACAGAAATCTAGCCAGTAACTGGCTGTATTTCTATACAGAAATCTAGCCAGTAACTGGCTGTATTTCTATACAGAAATCTAGCCAGTAACTGGCAGTATTTCTATACAGAAATCTAGCCAGTCACTGGCTGCATTTCTGTAGAGAAATCTAGCCAGAAACTGGCTGTATTTCCATACAGAAATCTAGCCAGTAACTGACTGTATTTCTAAACAGAAATCTAGCCAGTAACTGGCTGTATTTCTATACAGAAATCTAGCCAGTAACTGGCTGT
Organism: Calliphora vomitoria; assembly: GCA_942486065.2. Taxonomy (NCBI): domain Eukaryota; kingdom Metazoa; phylum Arthropoda; class Insecta; order Diptera; family Calliphoridae; genus Calliphora; species Calliphora vomitoria. The sequence continues at coordinate 101,799,681 of OW818031.2, read as the reverse complement.
ATTTCTATACAGAAATCTAGCCAGTAACTGGATGTATTTCTATACAGAAATCTAGCCAGTAACTGGCTGTATTTCTATACAGAAATCTAGCCAGTAGCTGGCTGTATTTCTATACAGAAATCTAGCCAGTAACTGGCTGTATTTCTATACAGAAATCTAGCCAGTAACTGGCTGTATTTCTATACAGAAATCTAGCCAGTAACTGGCTGTATTTCTATACAGAAATCTAGCCAGTAACTGGCTGTATTTCTATACAGAAATCTAGCCAGTAACTGGCTGTATTTCTATACAGAAATCTAGCCAGTAACTGGCTGTATTTCTATACAGAAATCTAGCCAGTAACTGGCTGTATTTCTATACAGAAATCTAGCCAGTAACTGGCTGTATTTCTATACAGAAATCTAGCCAGTAACTGGCTGTATTTCTATACAGAAATCTAGCCAGTAACTGGCTGTATTTCTATACAGAAATCTAGCCAGTAACTGGCTGTATTTCTATACAGAAATCTAGCCAGTAACTGGCTGTATTTCTATACAGAAATCTAGCCAGTAACTGGCTGTATTTCTATACAGAAATCTAGCCAGTAACTGGCTGTATTTCTATACAGAAATCTAGCCAGTAACTGGCTGTATTTCTATACAGAAATCTAGCCACTAACTGGCTGTATTTCTATACAGAAATCTAGCCAGTAACTGGCTGTATTTCTATACAGAAATCTAGCCAGTAACTGGCTGTATTTCTATACAGAAATCTAGCCAGTAACTGGCTGTATTTCTATACAGAAATCTAGCCAGTAACTGGCTGTATTTCTATACAGAAATCTAGCCAGTAACTGGCTGTATTTCTATACAGAAATCTAGCCAGTAACTGGTCAGTATTTCTATACAGAAATCTAGCCAGTCACTGGCTGCATTTCTATAGAGAAATCTAGCCAGTCACTGGCTGCTTTTCTAAACAGAAATCTAGCCAGTAACTGGCTGTATTTCCATACAGAAATCTAGCCAGTAACTGGCTGTATTTCCATACAGAAATCTAGCCAGTAACTGGCTGTATTTCTATACAGAAATCTTGCCAGTAACTGGCTGTATTTCTGTACAGAAATCTAACCAGTAACTGGCTGTATTTCAATACAGAAATCTAGCCAGTCACTGGCTGCATTTCTATACAGAAATCTAGCCAGTCACTGGCTGCTTTTCTAAACAGAAATCTAGCCAGTAACTGGCTGTATTTCCATACAGAAATCTAGCCAGTAACTGGCTGTATTTCCATACAGAAATCTAGCCAGTAACTGGCTGTATTTCCATACAGAAATCTAGCCAGTAACTGGCTGTATTTCCATACAGAAATCTAGCCCAGTAACTGGCTGTATTTCCATACAGAAATCTAGCCAGTAACTGGCTGTATTTCCATACAGAAATCTAGCCAGTAACTGGCTGTATTTCCATACAGAAATCTAGCCAGTAACTGGCTGTATTTCCATACAGAAATCTAGCCAGTAACTGGCTGTATTTCCATACAGAAATCTAGCCAGTAACTGGCTGTATTTCTATACAGAAATCTAGCCAGTAACTGGCTGTATTTCTATACAGAAATCTAGCCAGTAACTGGCTGTATTTCTATACAGAAATCTAGCCAGTAACTGGCTGTATTTCTATACAGAAATCTAGCCAGTAACTGGCTGTATTTCTATACAGAAATCTAGCCAGTAACTGGCTGTATTTCTATACAGAAATCTAGCCAGTAACTGGCTGTATTTCTATACAGAAATCTAGCCAGTAACTGGCTGTATTTCTATACAGAAATCTAGCCAGTAACTGGCTGTATTTCTATACAGAAATCTAGCCAGTAACTGGCTGTATTTCTATACAGAAATCTAGCCAGTAACTGGCTGTATTTCTATACAGAAATCTAGCCAGTAACTGGCTGTATTTCTATACAGAAATCTAGCCAGTAACTGGCTGTATTTCTATACAGAAATCTAGCCAGTAACTGGCTGTATTTCTATACAGAAATCTAGCCAGTAACTGGCTGTATTTCTATACAGAAATCTAGCCAGTAACTGGCTGTATTTCTATACAGAAATCTAGCCAGTAACTGGCTGTATTTCTATACAGAAATCTAGCCAGTAACTGGCTGTATTTCTATACAGAAATCTAGCCAGTAACTGGCTGTATTTCTATACAGAAATCTAGCCAGTAACTGGCTGTATTTCTATACAGAAATCTAGCCAGTAACTGGCTGTATTTCTATACAGAAATCTAGCCAGTAACTGGCTGTATTTCTATACAGAAATCTAGCCAGTAACTGGCTGTATTTCTATACAGAAATCTAGCCAGTAACTGGCTGTATTTCTATACAGAAATCTAGCCAGTAACTGGCTGTATTTCTATACAGAAATCTAGCCAGTAACTGGCTGTATTTCTATACAGAAATCTAGCCAGTAACTGCTGTATTTCTATACAGAAATCTAGCCAGTAACTGGCTGTATTTCTATACAGAAATCTAGCCAGTAACTGGCTGTATTTCTATACAGAAATCTAGCCAGTAACTGGCTGTATTTCTATACAGAAATCTAGCCAGTAACTGGCTGTATTTCTATACAGAAATCTAGCCAGTAACTGGCTGTATTTCTATACAGAAATCTAGCCAGTAACTTGCTGTATTTCTATACAGATGTTACGCGTCGGTACAGCATTAATAATAAAAATTGCAATAGTTCAAATCAGAAATTTTAAACCGAAAATATAAAAACAATTGGCTAAAATTAGGCATGAAAGATCGTCGGCTAGCTCATATGATAATTTTGGCTCTTAACCCATTTGTTTCGCGCGTAATCATATAACATACACTATTTGCCTATTAAAATATCATAACAAGTGTATGCAAAAAAAAACTAGAAAAAAAATCCATATATTAATAACAAAGTTATAAAAAAAAGAAGATAACAGAAAACGAAACCATGACAAGGTAGTATGTCATGTAGGGTACATTTATCCCTCCCAGCAATTAATTGCAACACACCGTGACAGAATCGATACCCTAAATATTTATAAATCTGTCCCTAAAATATACATACATGACCTTATTTACATAAATCCATAATCTTGTTTAGGTTATCCTTCCCTAACAATTTAAAAACAAATTACAGATGCATTTTACAAAAGAAAATTATGAATGAATTTTATTACAAAGCATAAAAAAAATGATACAAACAAAAACAAATTATACATTGATGGAGAAAAAAAAAATAAATGCGTAAACTAAATAACCTGATAATTACTCTGAGAGCAAATATATCATAACAATAAAAACAAAACAATTACTTGAGGGGTGTGGAAACAAAAGCAGCAATCTCCACTTTTTCCATGATCTGAGTTAATGATGCCATCTTGTTATATTTGTTGAATGCTTGCTATCAATCGATATGGCAGTACCAAATTCGTTTTCATCTAATCAATATATATGGTCAAAATCTGACGATTGAAACAAAGACAGCAATATCCAGTGGAGATAGCTGACTTTGTCGGTCATTCTTTTCTTCCACCTGACAGAGTTTTTGGTAATGCTGAAAAACAAATAAAAAAAATAGAAACCATCTTATTACCGGAAGAGTATGAAAAGGTTCTATCAGAATTTGGTACCGTTCTCAAAATTATTGATCACTGTCCTATTATTAACTGGAAGGATGCAAGCAAAGAATTTCTACATCCTCCTGGAAAATGGCATTTCAAATTCTCCACAACAAAAAAATTTTTTCTAAAAAAAAACTAATCAGGGAAAAATTGTTATCACTGGTGAAGAAAACTATAAGTTTTTTGTTAATCAAAGCAATTATCGCAGTATCTGTAAAAAGAATTTCAATCCAAAAAATATGGAACCTATACCAATAGAACCATATTCTGTAAATATAAATTCGTTGAAAATTAGAGATGTTAATAACTTAATGAAAAAACACTTCGGAGAGCAGTGGCAAACTGATGAAAATCTAAAATTTTACGCAGATTTTGTTAATAACTGCCAGCAACAAACCGTTGAGAATGAAGACATTCATCATAAAGAATTTTGCTCTCAGCCGATAGAAGAAGTACCACTAATGAAAATTTAAATCCTCACCTCATATCTTTATAATTAAAATAAAATTGTATATAATTTTCTTTTAATTAATATGTATATTACATAATAAATATGAGTACTTTTATAAATATTTTCTTCATATTATCATTAAAAATAATTAATTTCAACAAAAATCGATTTGGTATTTATTATTTTATAACAAAGTACGCTATCTCCAAAATTGGTTATTTCAAAGGCAGCAATGTCCACTTTGTTGAAACAAACACAGCAATCTCCAAATTTCTGGTCGCATTTATCCGCAAACCTCAGTGAGGATATGGATCAAACTTGGTTGGCATATTTGTCTTTTTCTTCTAAACTAATTAGCAAAACATTTAATTATAAAATTTAAGTTTCTTTAGAAATACAAGTTTTTCTTATTTATTTCGAAAACAACAAAAGTGGAGATTGCTGCCTTTGTTTCTACACCCCTCACTTGTTGTTGAGAGATGATATTTTAAGAGTTACATGTTATTAAGAAGGAACAATGTAGAAAACGGACTGACGAGTGGACAAAATTTAATAATATGAATAAGAATAAGAGGTAATAATAATAAAAAAAAATAAAATTTAATTCATGATTACTCACATAGAAGATTTACAATGTTTGATGTTCCATTACTAGCGTTTCATTGATGGGCCCAGCAATCTGTAGTAATTGGTGATGTTGTTGTTTAGCTCAAACGAAGTAAATTTCTAAATAATGTATTTAGCTACTATTGATGAGTTTGGATATATTATATACTCTCAAGGAAATGTGTTAGTAAAAAAAAATATTAAATTTTAATTATATGATATTACAAAAGTTAAATAGGTAGTATAAATTTTTTTAAAAGAATAATTTTAACAATATAAAATATAAAGTATGGTATAATTCAAGAAATACAATTTTATAATAATAATTCAAATTTCAAAAATTAAATTCTTATAAATATTTTAGTATACTATATTTCAATTTTATGTTAGCAATTCATATTCGAAATAAAAAAAAAATGATATTTTGCATATTATACACAATGTGTAATAATTTAGTTAGTTAGGGTAAATATAGTTTTATAAGTTGTTATATTTATATTTTTAGAAAATCTTAATGGCAGTTTGAATTATTAATAAGTATTTTATTAAGTTTTTTGATAATCTTAGAAAATTTAGTATTAAATATTGTTGATTGATTATGATTTTGTTTTAATTTAGTTGAAATTTTATAATACTTTAGAATTAGTGTATAATATACATATATATATATCAATATATATATAGAATTAATTAATTATTAATTATGGAATTTAAACTTTTAATGATATATCAAGTTATATGAAATTTTTATGTGATAAGTTAAGTTATATTTAATTTATGTGATATTTCTCCAGAAGTCAGGATTCCATTATGGTAATTTTTGGTGACTTAGGTCACAAATGGCGGGCCTCATGGCCACGTGTGGATTTTAAATAGCAATAAGGTTTTCCTTATGGTAATTTAGGAACTCTTGGTCGCTTGTGGCGGGCCTCAAGGCCACGTGTCGACTTTACTTTGCAGTCAGGTTAGAATTTTACTAAAATTGGTGACGTTCGTCGCATATGGCGGGCCTCACGGCCACGTTTAGACTTCAAATATGTCTTTATTATAACGCTAATGTAATTAGCAATTATATTTTCCTAAAGAAATTAAATTACTATGGTAATCGAATTTATTTATATCACAATCTGTATTATTCTTACCTTAGAATATATAGAAAAACTTTAATTGATTCAAATTTGATTAATGATGAAACTAGCAGTGATTTGTTATATAATATGTAACACATGTATTATTCTATTGAACTTGACTTTTATTGATTTTTTTATTATTATTCAAACGACTGAATGCAACCACTTTCACTTTAATAATAAACTCATGTTGGTGATGATGCGAATCATTAAGTCAAAAGTTAATGCGTAGTTACCAAAAAGTATATAAGAATACCAGAAAAAGAAAATAAAAGACAATAGAACATCATAGTATGTCTGTCTGTTAAAAGAGGACAAAAGTATTATTATATCAATTAAAAAAAATTTGCATTATCTATGAATGTACATTGTATATGTATATAGTGGACACAAGACGACAACATATCTATTTATGAGAGGTTTAAATAAGACACTCAAAAAAAGAACAAGTGCAATTTTATTGCATGCTATTTCTTTGGGATGTTACCCCATTAATAAATGTAAACATTCATTTGACTATCAAAATTAATACTTTTTGCTTTCATTTCTTTGTGACAAAAAAAAAATCGTAACACAGAAATCTAGCCAGTAACTGGCTGTATTTCTATACAGAAATCTAGCCAGTAACTGGCTGTATTTCTATACAGAAATCTAGCCAGTAACTGGCTGTATTTCTATACAGAAATCTAGCCAGTAACTGGCTGTATTTCTATACAGAAATCTAGCCAGTAACTGGCTGTATTTCTATACAGAAATCTAGCCAGTAACTAGCTGTATTTCTATACAGAAATCTAGCCAGTAACTGGCTGTATTTCTATACAGAAATCTAGCCAGTAACTGGCTGTATTTCTATACAGAAATCTAGCCAGTAACTGGCTGTATTTCTATACAGAAATCTAGCCAGTAACTGGCTGTATTTCTATACAGAAATCTAGGCAGTAACTGGCTGTATTTCTATACAGAAATCTAGCCAGTAACTGGCTGTATTTGTAAACAGAAATCTAGCCAGTAGCTGGCTGTATTTCTATACAGAAATCTAGCCAGTAACTGGCTGTATTTGTAAACAGAAATCTAGCCAGTAACTGGCTGTATTTCTATACAGAAATCTAGCCAGTAACTGGCTGTATTTCTATACAGAAATCTAGCCAGTAACTGGCTGTATTTCTATACAGAAATCTAGCCAGTAACTGGCTGTATTTCTATACAGAAATCTAGCCAGTAACTGGCTGTATTTCTATACAGAAATCTAGCCAGTAACTGGCTGTATTTCTATACAGAAATCTAGCCAGTAACTGGCTGTATTTCTATACAGAAATCTAACCAGTGACTGGCTGTATTTCTATACAGAAATCTAGCCAGTAACTGGCATTATTTCTATACAGAAATCTAGCCAGTAACTGGCTGTATTTCTATACAGAAATCTAGCCAGTGACTGGCTGTATTTCTATACAGAAATCAAGCCAGTAACTGGCTGTATTTCTAAACAGAAATCTAGCCACTAACTGGCTGTATTTCTATACAGAAATCTAGCCAGTAACTGGCTGTATTTCTATACAGAAATCTAGCCAGTAACTGGCATTATTTCTATACAGAAATCTAGCCAGTAACTGGCATTATTTCTATACAGAAATCTAGCCAGTAACTGGCTGTATTTCTATACAGAAATCTAGCCAGTGACTGGCTGTATTTCTATATAGAAATCAAGCCAGTAACTGGCTGTATTTCTAAACAGAAATCTAGCCACTAACTGGCTGTATTTCTATACAGAAATCTAGCCAGTAACTGGCTGTATTTCTATACAGAAATCTAGCCAGTAACTGGCTGTATTTCTATACAGAAATCTAGCCAGTAACTGGCTGTATTTCTATACAGAAATCTAGCCAGTAACTGGCTGTATTTCTATACAGAAATCTAGCCAGTTACTGGCTCTGTTTCTATACATAAATCTAGCCAGTAACTAGCTGTATTTCTATACAGAAATCTAGCCAGTAACTGGCTGTATTTCTATACAGAAATCTAGCCAGTAACTGGCTGTAATTCTGTACAGAAATCTAGCCAGTAACTGGCTGTATTTCTTTACAGAAATCTAGCCAGTAACTGGCTGTATTTCTATACAGAAATCTAGCCAGTAACTGGCTGTATTTCTATACAGAAATCTAGCCAGTAACTGGCTGTATTTCTATACAGAAATCTAGCCAGTAACTGGCTGTATTTCTATACAGAAATCTAACCAGTGACTGGCTGTATTTCTATACAGAAATCTAGCCAGTAACTGGCATTATTTCTATACATTAATCTAGCCAGTAACTGGCTGTACTTCTATACAGAAATCTAGCCAGTAACTGGCTGTATTTCTAAACAGAAATCTAGCCAGTAACTGGCTGTATTTCTATACAGAAATCTAACCAGTGACTGGCTGTATTTCTATACAGAAATCTAGCCAGTAACTGGCATTATTTCTATACAGAAATCTAGCCAGTAACTGGCATTATTTCTATACAGAAATCTAGCCAGTAACTGGCATTATTTCTATACAGAAATCCAGCCAGTAACTGGCATTATTTCTATACAGAAATCTAGCCAGTAACTGGCATTATTTCTATACAGAAATCTAGCCAGTAACTGGCTGTATTTCTATACAGAAATCTAGCCAGTGACTGGCTGTATTTCTATACAGAAATCAAGCCAGTAACTGGCTGTATTTCTAAACAGAAATCTAGCCACTAACTGGCTGTATTTCTATACAGAAATCTAGCCAGTAACTGGCTGTATTTCTATACAGAAATCTAGCCAGTAACTGGCTGTATTTCTATACAGAAATCTAGCCAGTAACTGGCTGTATTTCTATACAGAAATCTAGCCAGTTACTGGCTCTGTTTCTATACATAAATCTAGCCAGTAACTAGCTGTATTTCTATACAGAAATCTAGCCAGTAACTGGCTGTATTTCTATACAGAAATCTAGCCAGTAACTGGCTGTAATTCTATACAGAAATCTAGCCAGTAACTGGCTGTATTTCTTTACAGAAATCTAGCCAGTAACTGGCTGTATTTCTATACAGAAATCTAGCCAGTAACTGGCTGTATTTCTATATAGAAATCTAGCCAGTAACTGGCTGTATTTCTATACAGAAATCTAGCCAGTAACTGGCTGTATTTCTATACAGAAATCTAGCCAGTAACTGGCTGTATTTCTATACAGAAATCTAGCCAGTAACTGGCTGTATTTCTGTACAGAAATCTAGCCAGTAACTGGCTGTATTTCTATACAGAAATCTAGCCAGTAACTGGCTGTATTTCTATACAGAAATCTAGCCAGTAACTGGCTGTATTTCTATACAGAAATCTAGCCAGTAACTGGCTGTATTTCTATACAGAAATCTAGCCAGTAACTAGCTGTATTTCTATACAGAAATCTAGCCAGTAACTGGCTGTATTTCTATACAGAAATCTAGCCGGTAACTGGCTGTACTTCTATACAGAAATCTAGCCAGTAACTGGCATTATTTCTATACAGAAATCTAGCCAGTAACTGGCTGTATTTCTATACAGAAATCTAGCCAGTAACTGGCTGTATTTCTATACAGAAATCTAGCCAGTAACTGGCTGTATTTCTATACAGAAATCTAGCCAGTAACTGGCTGTATTTCTATACAGAAATCTAGCCAGTAACTGGCTGTATTTCTATACAGAAATCTAGCCAGTAACTGGCTGTATTTCTATACAGAAATCTAGCCAGTAACTGGCTGTATTTCTATACAGAAATCTAGCCAGTAACTGGCTGTATTTCTATACAGAAATCTAGCCAGTAACTGGCTGTATTTCTATACAGAAATCTAGCCAGTAACTGGCTGTATTTCTATACAGAAATCTAGCCAGTAACTGGCTGTATTTCTATACAGAAATCTAGCCAGTAACTGGCTGTATTTCTATACAGAAATCTAGCCAGTAACTGGCTGTATTTCTATACAGAAATCTAGCCAGTAACTGGCTGTATTTCTATACAGAAATCTAGCCAGTAACTGGCTGTATTTCTATACAGAAATCTAGCCAGTAACTGGCTGTATTTCTGAACAGAAATCTAGCCAGTAACTGGCTGTATTTCTATACAGAAATCTAGCCAGTAACTGGCTGTATTTCTATACAGAAATCTAGCCAGTAACTGGCTGTATTTCTATACAGAAATCTAGCCAGTAACTGGCTGTATTTCTATACAGAAATCTAGCCAGTAACTGGCTGTATTTCTATACAGAAATCTAGCCAGTAACTGGCTGTATTTCTATACAGAAATCTAGCCAGTAACTGGCTGTATTTCTATACAGAAATCTAGCCAGTAACTGGCTGTATTTCTATACAGAAATCTAGCCAGTAACTGGCTGTATTTCTATACAGAAATCTAGCCAGTAACTGGCTGTATTTCTATACAGAAATCTAGCCAGTAACTGGCTGTATTTCTATACAGAAATCTAGCCAGTAACTGGCTGTATTTCTATACAGAAATCTAGCCAGTAACTGGCTGTATTTCTATACAGAAATCTAGCCAGTAACTGGCTGTATTTCTATACAGAAATCTAGCCAGTAACTGGCTGTATTTCTATACAGAAATCTAGCCAGTAACTGGCTGTATTTCTATACAGAAATCTAGCCAGTAACTGGCTGTATTTCTATACAGAAATCTAGCCAGTAACTGGCTGTATTTCTATACAGAAATCTAGCCAGTAACTGGCTGTATTTCTATACAGAAATCTAGCCAGTAACTGGCTGTATTTCTATACAGAAATCTAGCCAGTAACTGGCTGTATTTCTATACAGAAATCTAGCCAGTAACTGGCTGTATTTCTATACAGAAATCTAGCCAGTAACTGGCTGTATTTCTATACAGAAATCTAGCCAGTAACTGGCTGTATTTCTATACAGAAATCTAGCCAGTAAATGGCTGTATTTCTATACAGAAATCTAGCCAGTAACTGGCTGTATTTCTATACAGAAATCTAGCCAGTAACTGGCTGTATTTCTATACAGAAATCTAGCCAGTAACTGGCTGTATTTCTATACAGAAATCTAGCCAGTAACTAGCTGTATTTCTATACAGAAATCTAGCCAGTAACTGGCTGTATTTCTATACAGAAATCTAGCCAGTAACTGGCTGTATTTCTGTACAGAAATCTAGCCAGTAACTGGCTGTATTTCTATATAGAAATCTAGCCAGTAACTGGCTGTATTTCTATATAGAAATCTAGCCAGTAACTGGCTGTATTTCTATACAGAAGTCTAGCCAGTAACTGGCTGTATTTCTATACAAAAATCTAGCCAGTAACTGGCTGTATTTCTATACAGAAGTCTAGCCAGTAACTGGCTGCATTTCTATACAAAAATCTAGCCAGTAACTGGCTGTATTTTTATACAGAAATCTAGCCAGTAACTGGCTGTATTTCTATACAGAAATCTAGCCAGTTACTGGCTCTGTTTCTATACATAAATCTAGCCAGTAACTAGCTGTATTTCTATACAGAAATCTAGCCAGTAACTGGCTCTATCTCTATACAGAAATCTAGCCAGTGACTGGCTGTATTTCTATACAGAAATCAAGCCAGTAACTGGCTGTATTTCTAAACAGAAATCTAGCCAGTAACTGGCTGTATTTCAATACAGAAATATAACCAGTGACTGGCTGTATTTCTATACAGAAATCTAGCCAGTAACTGGCATTATTTCTATACAGAAATCTAGCCAGGAACTGGCATTATTTCTATACAGAAATCTAGCCAGTAACTGGCATTATTTCTATACAGAAATCTAGCCAGTAACTGGCATTATTTCTATACAGAAATCTAGCCAGTAACTGGCTGTATTTCTATACAGAAATCTAGCCAGTAACTGGCATTATTTCTATACAGAAATCTAGCCAGTGACTGGCTGTATTTCTATACAGAAATCAAGCCAGTAACTGGCTGTATTTCTAAACAGAAATCTAGCCAGTAACTGGCTGTATTTCTATACAGAAATCTAGCCAGTAACTGGATGTATTTCTATACAGAAATCAAGCCAGTTACTGGCTCTGTTTCTATACATAAATCTAGCCAGTAACTAGCTGTATTTCTATACAGAAATCTAGCCAGTAACTGGCTGTATTTCTATACAGAAATCTAGCCAGTAACTGGCTGTATTTCTATACAGAAATCTAGCCAGTAACTGGCTGTATTTCTATACAGAAATCTAGCCAGTAACTGGCTGTATTTCTATACAGAAATCTAGCCAGTAACTGGCTGTATTTCTATACAGAAATCTAGCCAGTAACTGGCTGTATTTCTATACAGAAATCTAGCCAGTAACTGGCTGTATTTCTATACAGAAATCTAGCCAGTAACTGGCTGTATTTCTTTACAGAAATCTAGCCAGTAACTGGCTGTATTTCTATACAGAAATCTAGCCAGTAACTGGCTGTATTTCTATACAGAAATCTAGCCAGTTACTGGCTCTGTTTCTATACAGAAATCTAGCCAGTAACTAGCTGTATTTCTATACAGAAATCTAGCCAGTAACTGGCTGTATTTCTATACAGAAATCTAGCAAGTAACTGGCTGTATTTCTATACAGAAATCTAGCCAGTAACTGGCTGTATTTCTATACAGAAATCTAGCCAGTAACTGGCTGTATTTCTATACAGAAATCTAGCCAGTAACTGGCTGTATTTCTATACAGAGATCTAGCCAGTAACTGGCTGTATTTCTATACAGAAATCTAGCCAGTAACTGGCTGTATTTCTATACAGAAATCTAGCCAGTAACTGGCTGTATTTCTATACAGAAATCTAGCCAGTGACTGGCTGTATTTCTATACAGAAATCAAGCCAGTAACTGGCTGTATTTCTAAACAGAAATCTAGCCAGTAACTGGCTGTATTTCTATACAGAAATCTAGCCAGTAACTGGATGTATTTCTATACAGAAATCAAGCCAGTTACTGGCTCTGTTTCTATACATAAATCTAGCCAGTAACTAGCTGTATTTCTATACAGAAATCTAGCCAGTAACTGGCTGTATTTCTATACAGAAATCTAGCCAGTAACTGGCTGTATTTCTATACAGAAATCTAGCCAGTAACTGGCTGTATTTCTATACAGAAATCTAGCCAGTAACTGGCTGTATTTCTATACAGAAATCTAGCCAGTAACTGGCTGTATTTCTATACAGAAATCTAGCCAGTAACTGGCTGTATTTCTATACAGAAATCTAGCCAGTAACTGGCTGTATTTCTTTACAGAAATCTAGCCAGTAACTGGCTGTATTTCTATACAGAAATCTAGCCAGTTACTGGCTCTGTTTCTATACAGAAATCTAGCCAGTAACTAGCTGTATTTCTATACAGAAATCTAGCCAGTAACTGTCTGTATTTCTATACAGAAATCTAGCAAGTAACTGGCTGTATTTCTATACAGAAATCTAGCCAGTAACTGGCTGTATTTCTATACAGAAATCTAGCCAGTAACTGGCTGTATTTCTATACAGAAATCTAGCCAGTAACTGGCTGTATTTCTATACAGAGATCTAGCCAGTAACTGGCTGTATTTCTATACAGAAATCTAGCCAGTAACTGGCTGTATTTCTATACAGAAATCTAGCCAGTAACTGGCTGTAATTCTATATAGAAATCTAACCAGTAACTGGCTGTATTTCTATACAGAAATCTAGCCAGTAACTGGCTGTATTTCTATATAGAAATCTAACCAGTAACTGGCTGTATTTCTATACAGAAAACTAGCCAGTAACTGGCTGTATTTCTACACAGAAATCTAGCCAGTAAATGGCTGTATTTCTATACAGAAATCTAGCCAGTAACTGGCTGTATTTCTATACAGAAATCTAGCCAGTAACCAGCTGTATTTTCATACAGAAATCTAGCCAGTAACTGGCTGTATTTCTATACAGAAATCTAGCCAGTAACTGGCTGTATTTCTATACAGAAATCTAGCCAGTAACTGGCTGTATTTCTATACAGAAATCTAGCCAGTAACTGGCTGTATTTCTAGCCAGTAACCGGCTGTATTTCTATACAGAAATCTAGCCAGTAACTGGCTGTATTTCTATACAGAAATCTAGCCAGTAACTGGCTGTATTTCTATACAGAAATCTAGCCAGTAACTGGCTGTATTTCTATACAGAAATCTAGCCAGTAACTGGCTGTATTTCTAGCCAGTAACCGGCTGTATTTCTATACAGAAATCTAGCCAGTAACTGGCTGTATTTCTATACAGAAATCTAGACAGTAACCGGCTGTATTTCTATACAGAAATCTAGCCAGTAACTGACTGTATTTCTATACAGAAATCTAGCCAGTAACTGGCTGTATTTCTATACAGAAATCTAGCCAGTAACTGGCTGTATTTCTATACAGAAATCTAGCCAGTAACTGGCTGTATTTCTATACAGAAATCTAGCCAGTTACTAGCTGTATTTCTATACAGAAATCTAGCCAGTAACTGGCTGTATTTCTATATAGAAATCTAGCCAGTAACTGGCTGTATTTCTATACAGAAATCTAGCCAGTAACTGGCTGTATTTCTATACAGAAATCTAGCCAGTAACTGGCTGTATTTCTATACAGAAATCTAGCCAGTAACTGGCTGTATTTCTATACAGAAATCTAGCCAGTAACTGGCTGTATTTCTATACAGAAATCTAGCCAGTAACTGGCTGTATTTCTATACAGAAATCTAGCCAGTAACTGGCTGTATTTCTATACAGAAATCTAGCCAGTAACTGGCTGTATTTCTATACAGAAATCTAGCCAGTAACTGGCTGTATTTCTATACAGAAATCTAGCCAGTAACTGGCTGTATTTCTATACAGAAATCTAGCCAGTAACTGGCTGTATTTCTATACAGAAATCTAGCCAGTAACTGGCTGTATTTCTATACAGAAATCTAGCCAGTAACTGGCTGTATTTCTATACAGAAATCTAGCCAGTAACTGGCTGTATTTCTATACAGAAATCTAGCCAGTAACTGGCTGTATTTCTATACAGAAATCTAGCCAGTAACTGGCTGTATTTCTATACAGAAATCTAGCCAGTAACTGGCTGTATTTCTATACAGAAATCTAGCCAGTAACTGGCTGTATTTCTATACAGAAATCTAGCCAGTAACTGGCTGTATTTCTATACAGAAATCTAGCCAGTAACTGGCTGTATTTCTATACAGAGATCTAGCCAGTAACTGGCTGTATTTCTATACAGAAATCTAGCCAGTAACTGGCTGTATTTCTATACAGAAATCTAGCCAGTAACTGGCTGTAATTCTATATAGAAATCTAACCAGTAACTGGCTGTATTTCTATACAGAAATCTAGCCAGTAACTGGCTGTATTTCTATATAGAAATCTAACCAGTAACTGGCTGTATTTCTATACAGAAAACTAGCCAGTAACTGGCTGTATTTCTACACAGAAATCTAGCCAGTAACTGGCTGTATTTCTATACAGAAATCTAGCCAGTAACTGGCTGTATTTCTATACAGAAATCTAGCCAGTAACTGGCTGTATTTCTATACAGACATCTAGCCAGTTACTGGCTCTGTTTCTATACATAAATCTAGCCAGTAACTAGCTGTATTTCTATACAGAAATCTAGCCAGTAACTAGCTGTATTTCTATACAGAAATCTAGCCAGTAACCAGCTGTATTTTCATACAGAAATCTAGCCAGTAACTGGCTGTATTTCTATACAGAAATCTAGCCAGTAACTGGCTGTATTTCTATACAGAAATCTAGCCAGTAACTGGCTGTATTTCTATACAGAAATCTAGCCAGTAACTGGCTGTATTTCTATACAGAAATCTAGCCAGTAACTGGCTGTATTTCTATACAGAAATCTAGCCAGTAACTGGCTGTATTTCTATACAGAAATCTAGCCAGTAACTGGCTGTATTTCTATACAGAAATCTAGCCAGTAACTGGCTGTATTTCTATACAGAAATCTAGCCAGTAACTGGCTGTATTTCTAGCCAGTAACCGGCTGTATTTCTATACAGAAATCTAGCCAGTAACTGGCTGTATTTCTATACAGAAATCTAGACAGTAACCGGCTGTATTTCTATACAGAAATCTAGCCAGTAACTGACTGTATTTCTATACAGAAATCTAGCCAGTAGCTGGCTGTATTTCTATACAGAAATCTAGCCAGTAACTGGCTGTATTTCTATACAGAAATCTAGCCAGTTACTAGCTGTATTTCTATACAGAAATCTAGCCAGTAACTGGCTGTATTTCTATATAGAAATCTAGACAGTAACTGGCTGTATTTCTATACAGAAATCTAGCCAGTAACTGGCTGTATTTCTATACAGAAATCTAGCCAGTAACTGGCTGTATTTCTATACAGAAATCTAGCCAGTAACTGGCTGTATTTCTATACAGAAATCTAGCCAGTAACTGGCTGTATTTCTATACAGAAATCTAGCCAGTAACTGGCTGTATTTCTATACAGAAATCTAGCCAGTAACTGGCTGTATTTCTATACAGAAATCTAGCTAGTAACTGGCTGTATTTCTATACAGAAATCTAGCCAGTAACTGGCTGTATTTCTATACAGAAATCTAGCCAGTAACTGGCTGTATTTCTATACAGAAATCTAGCCAGTAACTGGCTGTATTTCTATACAGAAATCTAGCCAGTAACTGGCTGTATTTCTATACAGAAATCTAGCCAGTAACTGGCTGTATTTCTATACAGAAATCTAGCCAGTAACTGGCTGTATTTCTATACAGAAATCTAGCCAGTAACTGGCTGTATTTCTATACAGAAATCTAGCCAGTAACTGGCTGTATTTCTATACAGAAATCTAGCCAGTAACTGGCTGTATTTCTATACAGAAATCTAGCCAGTAACTGGCTGTATTTCTATACAGAAATCTAGCCAGTAACTGGCTGTATTTCTATACAGAAATCTAGCCAGTAACTGGCTGTATTTCTATACAGAAATCTAGCCAGTAACTGGCTGTATTTCTATACAGAAATCTAGCCAGTAACTGGCTGTATTTCTATACAGAAATCTAGCCAGTAACTGGCTGTATTTCTATATAGAAATCTAGCCAGTTACTGGCTGTATTTCTATATAGAAATCTAGCCAGATACTGGCTGTATTTCTATACAGAAATCTAGCCAGTAACTGGCTGTATTTCTGTACAGAAATCTAGCCAGTAACTGGCTGTATTTCTATACAGAAATCTAGCCAGTAACTGGCTGCATTTCTGTACAGAAATCTAGCCAGTAACTGGCTGTATTTCTATACAGAAATCTAGCCAGTAACTGGCTGTATTTCTATACAGAAATCTAGCCAGTAACTGGCTGTATTTCTATACAGAAATCTAGCCAGTAACTGGCTGTATTTCTATACAGAAATCTAGCCAGTAACTGGCTGTATTTCTATACAGAAATCTAGCCAGTAACTGGCTGTATTTCTATACAGAAATCTAGCCAGTAACTAGCTGTATTTCTATACAGAAATCTAGCCAGTAACTAGCTGTATTTCTATACAGAAATCTAGCCAGTAACTGGCTGTATTTCTATCCAGAAATCTAGCCAGTAACTGGCTGTATTTCTATATAGAAGTCTAGCCAGTTACTGGCTGTATTTCTATACAGAAATCTAGCCAGTAACTGGCTGTATTTCTATACAGAAATCTAGCCAGTAACTGGCTGTATTTCTATACAGAAATCTAGCCAGTAACTGGCTGTATTTCTATACAGAAATCTAGCCAGTAACTGGCTGTATTTCTATACAGAAATCTAGCCAGTAACTGGCTGTATTTCTATACAGAAATCTAGCCAGTAACTGGCTGTATTTCTATACAGAAATCTAGCCAGTAACTGGCTGTATTTCTATACAGAAATCTAGCCAGTAACTGGCTGCATTTCTATACAGAAATCTAGCCAGTAACTGGCTGTATTTCTATACAGAAATCTAGCCAGTAACTGGCTGTATTTCTATACAGAAATCTAGCCAGTAACTGGCTGTATTTCTATCCAGAAATCTAGCCAGTAACTGGCTGTATTTCTATACAGAAATCTAGCCAGTAACTGGCTGTATTTCTATACAGAAATCTAGCCAGTAACTGGCTGTATTTCTATACAGAAATCTAGCCAGTAACTGGCTGCATTTCTATACAGAAATCTAGCCAGTAACTGGCTGTATTTCTATACAGAAATCTAGCCAGTAACTGGCTGTATTTCTATACAGAAATCTAGCCAGTAACTGGCTGTATTTCTGTACAGAAATCTAGCCAGTAACTGGCTGTATTTCTATACAGAAATCTAGCCAGTAACTGGCTGTATTTCTATACAGAAATCTAGCCAGTAACTGGCTGCATTTCTATACAGAAATCTAGCCAGTAACTGGCTGTATTTCTATACAGAAATCTAGCCAGTAACTGGCTGTATTTCTATACAGAAATCTAGCCAGTAACTGGCTGTATTTCTATACAGAAATCTAGCCAGTAACTGGCTGTATTTCTATACAGAAATCTAGCCAGTAACTGGCTGTATTTCTATACAGAAATCTAGCCAGTAACTGGCTGTATTTCTATACAGAAATCTAGCCAGTAACTGGCTGTATTTCTATACAGAAATCTAGCCAGTAACTGGCTGCATTTTTATACAGAAATCTAGCCAGTAACTGGCTGTATTTCTATACAGAAATCTAGCCAGTAACTGGCTGTATTTCTATACAGAAATCTAGCCAGTAACTGGCTGTATTTCTATCCAGAAATCTAGCCAGTAACTGGCTGTATTTCTATACAGAAATCTAGCCAGTAACTGGCTGTATTTCTATCCAGAAATCTAGCCAGTAACTGGCTGTATTTCTATATAGAAACCTAGCCAGTTACTGGCTGTATTTCTATATAGAAATCTAGCCAGTAACTGGCTGTATTTCTATACAGAAATCTAGCCAGTAACTGGCTGTATTTCTATACAGAAATCTAGCCAGTAACTGGCTGTATTTCTATACAGAAATCTAGCCAGTAACTGGCTGTATTTCTATCCAGAAATCTAGCCAGTAACTGGCTGTATTTCTATATAGAAACCTAGCCAGTTACTGGCTGTATTTCTATATAGAAATCTAGCCAGATACTGGCTGTATTTCTATACAGAAATCTAGCCAGTAACTGGCTGTATTTCTATACAGAAATCTAGCCAGTAACTGGCTGTATTTCTATACAGAAATCTAGCCAGTAACTGGCTGTATTTCTGTACAGAAATCTAGCCAGTAACTGGCTGTATTTCTGTACAGAAATCTAGCCAGTGACTGGCTGTATTTCTGTACAGAAATCTAGCCAGTAACTGGCTGTATTTCTATACAGAAATCTAGTCAGTAACTGGCTGCATTTCTGTACAGAAATCTAGCCAGTAACTGGCTGTATTTCTATACAGAAATCTAGCCAGTAACTGGCTGTATTTCTATACAGAAATCTAGCCAGTAACTGGCTGTATTTCTATACAGAAATCTAGCCAGTAACTGGCTGTATTTCTATACGGAAATCTAGCCAGTAACTGGCTGTATTTCTATACAGAAATCTAGCCAGTAACTGGCTGTATTTCTATACAGAAATCTAGCCAGTAACTGGCTGTATTTCTGTACAGAAATCTAGCCAGTAACTGGCTGTATTTCTGTACAGAAATCTAGCCAGTAACTGGCTGTATTTCTATACAGAAATCTAGCCAGTAACTGGCTGTATTTCTATACAGAAATCTAGCCAGTAACTGGCTGCATTTCTATACAGAAATCTAGCCAGTAACTGGCTGCATTTCTATACAGAAATCTAGCCAGTAACTGGCTGTATTTCTATACAGAAATCTAGCCAGTAACTGGCTGTATTTCTATACAGAAATCTAGCCAGTAACTGGCTGTATTTCTATACAGAAATCTAGCCAGTAACTGGCTGTATTTCTATACAGAAATCTAGCCAGTAACTGGCTGTATTTCTATACAGAAATCTAGCCAGTAACTGGCTGTATTTCTATACAGAAATCTAGCCAGTAACTGGCTGCATTTCTATACAGAAATCTAGCCAGTAACTGGCTGTATTTCTATACAGAAATCTAGCCAGTAACTGGCTGTATTTCTATACAGAAATCTAGC
This sequence comes from Calliphora vomitoria, assembly GCA_942486065.2. Classification (NCBI taxonomy): domain Eukaryota; kingdom Metazoa; phylum Arthropoda; class Insecta; order Diptera; family Calliphoridae; genus Calliphora; species Calliphora vomitoria. The sequence goes on along the minus strand of OW818031.2, from coordinate 101,779,732 downwards.
CAGTAACTGGCTGTATTTCTATACAGAAATCTAGCCAGTAACTGGCTGTATTTCTATACAGAAATCTAGCCAGTAACTGGCTGTATTTCTATACAGAAATCTAGCCAGTAACTGGCTGTATTTCTATACAGAAATCTAGCCAGTAACTGGCTGTATTTCTATACAGAAATCTAGCCAGTAACTGGCTGTATTTCTATACAGAAATCTAGCCAGTAACTGGCTGTATTTCTATACAGAAATCTAGCCAGTAACTGGCTGTATTTCTATACAGAAATCTAGCCAGTAACTGGCTGTATTTCTATACAGAAATCTAGCCAGTAACTGGCTGTATTTCTATACAGAAATCTATACAGACAGACAGACAGACAGACAGACAGACAGAAGACAGACAGACAGACAGACAGACAGACAGACAGACAGACAGACAGACAGACAGACAGACAGACAGACAGACAGACAGACAGACAGACAGACAGACAGCCGGTTTTACCCCAGTACCAAATATTCCGTTTAGAGACCATGCGTTATTTAAGGAGATTTTTGAGAATATGTCAAAAATATTAACTCATAATCCGGCAACACTAACATTGCGAAACCACAAAGACCAACTAGACTACATTTCGTTTAGCCGCCATTGTACCAGTAACATTCATTTCCGTTAAACAGTTCTATAGATGTATGCCTTTTCTACAACTTCATGAACAAATACTACTACTATTGAGGTACCAGTACTTACATATGTATGCACATTAAACCTGCTCTTAAAAAAATAGATTTGCGTTGGATAGTGTTCCTATTTTGTTATTTAGTAGGTTAAACAATCGGATAAATATAACAAGGGTACTTTCTTAAAATGTTTTAAACACTTTGTTGCTAATTTTGTACACACAGAGAAAACAGATTCGTGATAGCAACCGAATTTGTTGCCAATCAATGACTCGGTTGCAGACATAGAATTTTTCGGTTCTATCGACAGAAAGTCAGTTGACAAATAAGAATTTCGGTTGAAGCAACCAAACATTTGTTACCCATTCTAATATTGTGTAGCCACAACTGTAAAATTCGGTCACTAAGGTGGAATCATTCGATTGACAACAAATTCGGTTGCTATCACGAATCTGTTTTCTCTGTGCAGCTTTTAAAGAATACTTTCCATTTAGTTGGATATATAGACTACGGTTCTCAGCAGCAGAGAAATGGAGCCAGCCTAATTTTTATTTATATTTCCCACATACATATGTGTATGGCTAAAAGTCTATATGATTGTTCAAGTCTATATAAAGGGTATATTTAAGTTAGTTTTATGTCCGCAGTACAATTCAATGAAATTTGGAAATGGAAATGGAAATGGAAACATGAAAAGAACAGAAGAAAAAAAGAAATTGAATCGAATTTTAACCACATTTCTTTGCAACTGTTGAGTTTCGTTTAACGTTGGCAATTATTTTGTATCTCCTTAATTTCTTTCATTTGCAAACGGTTTAGTTTCTTTATTGAGATGGATTCTTTTTTTTTGTAGTTTTGCTTCTCTGTAGAAAGTATAATTTTTTTTCTTTCTTTATAGTTTATCTGCTACTATTTTAGTTTTAATACTTTAATGGCTTTAATTCCAAGAGTTTCTTTCATGAACACTTTGTAATTATTGACCTTTTCTTTACTCACACTACCCTGACCCATACATTCATTCATTCGTTCATTCATTTATCCATTGTTCTTAGTAGCAGTGAGTGTTCTTTTAATCATCTTAAGTTTTGCTTGTTAATCCTTTAATGAATAAAGTTACTTGCCCGTTGTACTTCATCAGCTAATTAAGGTACCAGTATTTAAATGATGCAGATTTAAAATGTAATCTACAGAATTTTCCCCTGTTTCATTTAAATTCTTTGCATTTTTTTCCCTGTGCTGGTCATTAGGATTCGAATATACTACTTGGGCATGATGTGGGTATGTAAATAATTTTCTTGCATTTGTTTAAAGACAAAGTTTGTGTTTGGAATTTCCACTTAAAAAGAAACTAATTATTATAATTTTGTATATATTAAAATTAGAGTTTCAAAGGTTTAAAGAATATAACAATTCACTAATCAAACATTAATGCTATAATCGGGAACTGTGTTATAATTTTAATTTATTTGCCATACACTTTTCGATCAATCATATAAAATGAAAGCGTTCGGACGAAAAAACGAACTAAATAAATGATCTTGTTGTTGTAAAATGTTCAATAAATGAAACTTAGCAGAATTAAAAAAATCTCTTTATGGACAGATTGTCATAAAATTGTATAGCATGACTTATGTATACACGAAACTTATTTGTTTCAAATTTTATTTGGATGCCAACATTTTGTGGACATTTATGCTTGTTAAAGTGATTTTTGGAAGTGGATCTCATATCTCAATAAATATAGGTGTTGTAAAATTAGGTGGGATGAATAATGTATATATAAAACATATTTGTGTTAAGTTGTTTAGGATACCAACATTTTGAAGATATTTATGCTTGTTAAAGTGATTTTCGGAACTGGGCCTTATTGGGGAGCTATAACTACTTATTAGTCATTAGGTGGCATGATTTGCTAGTATGTAAATGAAACTTTTTTGTGTTGAATTTTATTTGTATACCAATATTTTCAAGATATTTATGATCCTTAAAGTAATTTTCTTTTGTGTTGTGCAAGTAAACAAGTTACAGAGCAATGCTAGGTTAGGTTAGGTTACGTGGGTTGCTCGCAAGTTAGCGAGTTCACTCTGAGGCCTTGTGGCCCATTGTGATACCCTTAGAATTACCATTCTCTTATTTTAAAATTTCATACATAAAGGGAGAATAGTTGCCCACCCTAATTTCGTTGACTATGTACTTCTTGTGATCCCTGTGAGAACCAGCCGGTACTTCTAATAAATCTGATCATATTTACTAGTGGCACATCCCTGAGATAGTTCAGATCATAAAAAAGCTCTACCAAGATGTAGTAGTCTATGCTCTTGTAAGACTGGGCAGTCACATAGAAGGTGTTGTACCGATTCTTCCTCCTCCTCATCCAAACAACTTCTACTATAGATATTACGTAGATATACGTTCCGACATGCGTCCAATCATACAGTGCCCAGTGATTATACCCGTAAGAAGCCTGATCGAATTTCTACTAAGAGACAAAAGAGTCTTTCCTACAAGTGATGATATTTGACCACCTGAGTTCTGTCTCACTCAAAACCCATTCATTCATCAATTTCAATATGGTCACCAAGGGAGTGTGAATATCCCTTTGCGCATGAAATACGTCGAGAGACGACCCGTTCATTGCATATTCGTCGGATACCCTCATGTTCTGGGACCCATATCAACTCGACGTGATGTTTTGTCATTTGTGCCAGTGATTGGATGTAGTTGAGAAGACATTTCGACTTAATAAAGTTGGAGTTAAGAACCTTGATTGATGCAAGGCTTTCCAAGTATCGATGACATATATCTCAGCCTGGAAAACCGTGCAGTTATCCGGCAATCGAAGAGACAGCAAAAGGTCCAGTTCATCGGAGAAAATGCCCGAGCCCGTGCCCCTTTCAGTCTCTGAACCATCAGTGTAGACTGAAATCACGTCGTCCCTTAGGACAGTGTTCGCGGCCCAGTCATCACTTGTCGGTATCTTGATTGATATATACAGAGCAATGCTAAGGTGTCATTAAATTGGATTTGGTTTCACCGATCCTTGTAGAGAGAGAACAGGGCGCTGGTTTACAATCAGGTTACGAGGCGGATTTACATCTTTGGAGGGAGGAGAATAGGGCACTGTCTCAGGGCAAGTGTGGAAGAAATTGTTCTTTGAAGTAACACTCAGAAATTTAGGGACAAGAGCAGATTGTAGGATTAAATCCTAGAATATTATAAGAGCTGGAACTAGTGAGCAGAAGTGGTAGGGCGCCGGTACGTGTTATCCGATAGTTCACGCAGCGACAGCAATTTTTTCTCAATAAAGAAGCATTCAATTTGCATTTCTCGCTCAATAAATAGAGTTAAGCTATTAATAGAACCAAGAAAAGTGTTTTAAATTTTATGTTAAGGACCCTGGACTAGGCTGAGCATTACCCCAACTTCAAATCCAGAGTAACCGGAGGTTCTTACACAATAGAGTATCATATTCAAGAGATATCAAATTTTTAAATTAACTTTTTGTCATTTTATTGATATTGAATTATATTTTCTATTTTGATTCCAGATTTCTCGTCGACTGTCAAGAATTTCTAACCACAATTGAAACTGTTCCTGTTCTGTTATTACAATAATGTATCGTCAGACAGCGAATTCTTTCAAATTAGAAAGTATAAAAGTTCCAGATTATGAGCGTTGTTAAGATTTGAACCAAACTTAAGTATAATATCTCTCATACTTAAATATATTAGAAGTACGACTTTTCAATATATTTCCAACTTAAATGATTTTTGTTTTTTCAAAAAATAATCATCCTGTTTAAATTAGATGACCCTGATACATGTACCTTGTATACGAAGAAAAATTAATGTGTTACCTAAGCGTTTAATGTGGCACTTTGGCTTGTATAAGTACAAAATTGTAACACTAATGAATCCTTACCCGCAAATACACAAACATACATCCATACATAGAAAATAATGACACCAACAACATTGGCTAAGCACATAACCTTTGGAAATGTACATATATTTTTTCCAGGCGGTGTTTGTGTGTGCCCTAAGTAAGGAGCACTAGACGTTGGAAACACAAACGGCAATAAAGGTAAAGCAGCATAATAATTGTTATATATCATACCAAGCATACGTATATATACAACCAAGCAATCTACGAACGAACCAATGTTGCTAGTATTATAGTGCTAGTCCTGGTGATGATGATGTTGCTGTTATACAATATAGCTTCGCTTATATTGTTTCTCCAGCATATAAACTCGTAACAACAGCTGCCATTATCAAAGTGTTGAAGTGTTTATAAGTACATTTATGTACGATATATAAAGTACAAAAGTTTTCCACGGGCATCGGTATGGGCATGGGCACGGTTACAAGTACATTGTATTTGAATGATAGTTTTAAGTGCACATTTACTCGCACACACAAAAACACTTCAATTTAGAGCTGAAATACAAGGGAAAGTGTAAATTATAATTTTGTTTTTATGAACCTTGTGAACGATGAGAAGATTTTCACACAATCAGTGTTTATTAGAATTTTCTGAAAAAAGAGAATTTGTTTTTGCAAAACTTAATGTCTTTGTTATGCAAAAACATACACAAATTCATCGTGGTCGTTTGTTTAAGATTAAATTATTCAAAGAAATTGTCAAATAGCTGGTAAATGGTGGAATTTTTGTATGAGTAATGGTAGTTAACATGAAATATATGGATACTTTGAATATTAATAGCCTTTGATATAGAAATTATTAAACAACTTTTCTCTTAATTCCACCATTATAAGAATATAAGATGAGTATAAAATTTTAAGGTTTCCTACCTTTTGTTTATCCAAAGACGCAATTGTTTTTAACAAAATCAGGTGAGTAGTATTGAGATTTATAACAGAAAGCTGCAGGTCAATAAAAAATCTTGGACTGCGAGTTTCAGCCCAAAATAAAAAACAACCAAAACATCGTAGCTGTAACTAATGGTGATCTTAATGATCACCTTTCTCCAAAGGAATTTAAATTCAGGCTACGAAAATACATCTTGGGTGTGCTTTAAATAGTATATCCATTTTGTAAATTTTAAAAATATTTAATTCTTACTTTTTTTTAGCAAGAATCGCAGTATACCTAAATGGAACTTTTAATATTCAAAGTAATAATAACGAGTGGTTCACTTCCACAAATCAATCAACTAACGTTGTACGTGATGCAGACTTGCGCATTTTTGATGGCTTCCAAGAACAGGATCCAGAAGATACGTATGATCTAGATGACCTATATTATTTATATTATATACATGGGTATATTATTTACATGGGTTTAATCGGCAAATAACTTTATGACAAATGTGAAGAAGTTAGAATCTGCCGCAATCTTTATGAAAACTTGGTCATTAAAATGGGCTACGAAAAGAAAGTAATGGGTCGATTATGGAAGGCAACCAAACTTCAGTTGCGTTGTCAGTTGCCTAAATGGTATTACAGATGGCAACTGGCAGCTATAATTTCTGCTGCCAAATTGGCAACCAGAAATTTGTGGTTGCCCTCTGGCAACTCTGAAGTTCGGTTGCCATCCATAATCGACCCATAAGTATCTGTTTATGTATGTATAATTAATCGATTAAGAATATAATACTTAATACTTACTATTTACTTTACTCAAGTACAATTACTTTGAAAAAATCAATTAAAATATGTCTTCTCTATTCTGATTGGGCACCCCAAAAATTATGATGTAGAATCATCAAACAATTTATTTAGACATTTATTATAAAGTTCAACTGACGACAACAATAAAATTTCTTAACATTTAAGTATTAGAGTCACAATTAGTTGTATGGAAACAAATTTTTGTTCGAATTTTGAAGGGTGCCGGCCTGAAGATTGTGACACTAGGTTTAAAGTTAATTGCTAAAAATTTTAGCCAAATCGGACATTGATTTCTGGACGCGCATCGAGGTCAAAGGTCAGATATATGCGAAAATATATCGTTAAAATTCGGAAAAAATGCAAATTTTTCAGTTTTTGTAAAAATTTTGCTACTAAATAAATATTTTTGCAATCGAGTGGAAAAGAATCGAAATGTGTACTTAATTATCGTTCTAATGAGATATAAAAGATAAAAATTGGTTAAAAAATGTTAAAGTTATTAAAAGTTCCCAGACCATTAACGTGTCTCAGGCCACTTGAACAAGAAATATATTAACAAAATTAACATATTTTAAGAAATATTAAAATAAAAACTAATTTATGAGTTTTTGTCTTTCTAGAATACCGTTAACCTATTCGCAGGGATGGCCAAAAAAATTATTTTTTTAACGGCAGTCTCGAATTTCCATTTTCAAATTTTAAAAAAATTTTTTAAACAAATTTTAGAATTTTTTGATCATCACATTATAATTTATTGAGATCATAATAGAGAATAAAAATATGAAAAAATTATGTCAATACCTCTTACAGTTTTTCCGTACCTACGAATTAAATTTTATGATTTTCGGGAAAAAATATTTTTTTGGTCATATTTTGGCGAATGAGAGCAATTTCCTTACTTTTACGAATTTAAAGTAAAACTTATACAGAATCTTATAGTTCAGATGATTTTAAACATGTGAAAGTTTTACTAAAAGCGGACAACTTTAACCCTTAAATGGTGAAGGTCAAAGGTAAAATTTAGCAATTTTTGGAATTTCTAAATGTATCTTTCATGTATCTTTCATATTAAAAAATTTTGGACCAATTTTAATGAAACTTGCGAAAAATATACCTTAAGGTCCAAAATTTACAATAGCAGTGCAAAAATGGAAATTAACCCTTAAAAGCACTGGGATCAACATGAATCTTTATTTGACTGTGGTTTTCGTGATTTTAAAAGTTGAGGGTCATTTATACCACAAGTTTTATTAAGGGTTGATTTCCATTTTTGTGCTATTATTGTAAACGGTGGACTTTATGTTATATTTTTCTCAAGATTCATTAAAATCAGCCCAAAAATTTTACCTTTGACCTTCACGGTTTTAGGGTTAACGTTTTCCTATTTTTGTAAAACTTTCAAAGTGTATCTAGAATTATCTGATCTATAAGATTCTGTATAGGTTTTACTTAAAATTCGTAAGAGTAAGGATATTGCTATCATTCGGCAAAATATGGCGAAAAAATATTTTTTCCCGAAAATCACAAAATTTAAATCGTAGATATGGAAAAACTGTAAGAGGTATTGATATAATTTTTGCATATTTTTATTCTCTATTATGATTTCAATAAACTCCAATGTGATGATAAAAAAATTCTGTAATTTTTTTAACATATTAACAAATGGATTTTTGGCGATTTTTTTTTAAATTTTCAGACCCGAGGTGACCAACTTTGAGGGATCACACACTGGCTCCTGTTAGTTCCAGAAAGCTGAACAATTGCAGATTAACTCAGAAACACCTCAGCTCCAACAGAGTGAAATTTCGTAACAATGTCTCTAATAGTTCCCTAAGAGTTCGTTGTAACACAAAGGAAGCACATACATATAAACAAAATTTAAAGTACTCAATCCGTATTTAATTTGATAAAAAATTCTTATTAGAAACTAAAATTATATTGCGGTGCAGACATTTTGGTGCTCGAGATTTAAACTACGTTTTGTAAAAGTGGATGAAACCTCATTACTATGTTGTATTTGCTTTTTTCCAGTCAGCTCTCGGTTTGATGTTTTTCTTCAAAATCTTGGGTAATGCAGCTTAGAATGTGTAATTTCCTACAGGAAAGCTGAACTTTTACTCTTTTAATTATATCCTTAATAAAATGTTGTATTCCGGAAATTCTGAATAAAAATTTAACACTGCATATTTAGAGCATTACAGCGAACATAGCTTTTAATTAAAATTAAACTTCCGAACATATTTAAAAACAAATTTTTAGGTAGTAAAACATATTATTTATAGTCACAAACATATACTTGTTTAAGTAAGTTAACCATATTATGGTTACCACAATCATGTAAAAAGTTACTGTGACTATAATATTCTTAAAAAACTTTTAAAAATGTTGAAATGGTTACTATAAACATGCCCAACTATATTTTTTCTCTGTGTGTACCCTCCACCTAATACCAGAATTACACACATTACACGAAATTTACACATCTTTGCAGCAAACATCAACAATAATATCTGCAAAAACAAAAAAAAAAAAAAAAAAAAAAAAAAAAACGATATTAGAAATTGTTTGGTGAAAATACATAAAATTTGTTCAAGCTTGACTCTCATTTTAGCCCATATAATTTGTTATTCTACTAAAACGCTTTTGCTGATTTTCAATACCAAACTCGTAACATGAAATAGGTTGTGTTTTTTTGGACGTGCGTGTGTTTTACACAGCCACACGGACTAAGTGGATAGTTTGAGTGGTAGTTCCACTGGAATCATCAAGCTTTTTATTCCCATTTGACGTTTTTAATATTGAAGCTTTCAAAAAAACTGTGTTAGAGCAAACTACCAGTAATTTATACACACTTTATTTGTTTGTTTTTTATATTTCTCATATGTCACATCTGTTTTGACATTCCCAATCACTTGACAACTAACAACCATTGGCTTTGTTTTACGAACTCACCTGATTACGCGCATTAGATTACACTCTTTTAAGTCATAGAGAAATACACATAGAGAAGAAACAACTCAAACAAACAAATTACTCAAAATAATCACACATACGAGTGTTGTTTTTGTTTTCACATATATTTTTTTCACTTATATATTCTCACCACGTAGGTTTTTAACAACTGAGTTAGATCTTTGGAAGGAGAGTTGCCAATCTATGTATATTTATCAGTGGTTTAAATGTTTATTTTATTATAAAAAACTATGTAACATTATAAACATGGTTCCAACATTCAAAATACTACCTTTTGGGAGTATTTTTCAAAGAAATCTAATAAAATTAGTTTGATAAGCATATTGTGCTTCAATTTACGCATTTTCTGTATTATTACACTAAATTTTACTTACTTTATAACAGTAAATTTACATGCATTTTTAGAGTGTATATTTATGTATTTCATATGTTTACATTTTCGAACACCGCAACGTATACTTAATATTGAACTCAAAAATAACCTTCATACGTCATGATGTCATATGGCGATTTCACAATAACACATTCAAACTGAAATAACCGCTTATTGGATTACCATGAAACAAAATACTCGTACATGTTTGTATATAAATAGAATTCACTTGAAAACAAATCAAATGTTATCCTAAACTTTTTTTATAAACCCCATTTATATGGTTATAGGCTGTGTTTTAAACTTTGACCTTGTCACTTGAAAATTAAATTCTCATCACATACTTACACACACGCACTCAGACATAATGTACACAGACGTAGGCATGCACAGGCATGAAAAAGAAATTACTTTATTCCATTTTTTTGTTGTTGTTGCTGTGATTGGTAGAGTTGTCGTTGTTATTGTTGTTTGTATTGTACTTATTTATTGTTGGCACAAAAGACAAGTTTCCAAACACAAATTGATTCCTTGTACCATGACATCCATAAAATAGAATACGAGATGAAAAAAAAAAAATCAAACTAAAAAACTAAACAAACGGCAGGCATTTTGTTGTCTCTGTTTTGTTAACAAAAGTTCGTTTTAATAATAAAAATGATGGTTGGTTTTTATGGCTCGCAGCAGTGACGAAGGCACGCAATAGCAACAAAGGCCAGAAAAGAGGGAAAAAGAGATGATGATGATGATGGAACCAAAAAACAAACAAACAAAAAAAAAGATGATAAACGATTTTCGATAAGCGACTAACATAACGGTTTAACACATACATACGCTCTTTCAGACTAAATTCAAATGTCAAACCGCACAAACACACATAAAGACAGTGGAAAAAAAAGAAACCAGCGGCAAACATTTGGAACCAGTAGCCAGAAGATGGAATTGAAATTTACAATCATATCAATGTTGTAGAAGCTATAGTACATATGAATCGTGTATAGATATGTATGTTTGTATATAAAAATGATAGAGGCGGGCTTAGAAGGCCTTTCAAGATAATAGGTACAAATAATTCGGGATAATTAATTTGAACTTACGAAAGGGTTAATTGTCATTGTGAATAGATTGAATCTTGAACATCGCCACCAGATTATCCAAATTTACTTTGAAAATCAGTTATCGATTCGCGCAACTTATGGACGACTGTTTTATCGTAAAGTTGTGTTCAGCAAAAATGTTTCTTATACTTGAAAAGAATACATACGGAATTTAAAATATGGAATTTTACTACTTTAATGTTCTACATTAGTAAATCTTAAAGGATATTTACATTTTTTTAGTAAAAAACTTTTCAGATTGGCATTTTTAAAAACTACCCGTAGCCATTTTTAAAAAAAACAACTGAATTTAGTATGTACGTGCGTTTGAATTTTGAACTTTCAACTGACATTCTCGGCATGAATTTTATTCGTGATTGTTTGGTCTTTTTATTCATTCTCTTCATTTTCATTGCAAAAAAATAAAGAAAAATTGTAGGCTGTAAATTGCTGGTTTTCTTTTTTTTTACAACAAGAAAACAGCATAAAAGAGGGCAAAATAAAATTTGAATCGAACAGACACTTTAACATGCTTCAGCGGAAATTGCTTTAGAAAAAAAAAAAAAACAAAAACTGTTATGGAATTGATGTTTGAATTTCAAACAAATAATACAAATATTGAAATTTATGGCCTTTTTATGTGCAATTGATGCTAGAGTTTTATTTTGTGTGTCTGTATGAGTGCGTCATGAATATGTCTTGTCTTTATTAAAGATGAAATCGAAAACGAATTAATCAATGGTATTACCGATAGTTACATAGTTCTTTAAAGAATATTAAGTATTTTCTAATGCAAAAAGAGGGAGGGGGGGTGTTATATTATGGTACAAATATGTACAACATAACTTTTGAATGAACAATATTTTTTATATGTTAAGATTAAATAGAAATATTATAAAAAATTTTGGAATTGTTTAAATGATAATAATTTTAGCCAATTGTATTTTCTAAATTAACTAGGGCTTGAAATCTACAAAGAAGAAATAAGTAAATAAAATAAAAATACATAAAAATTGTTTAAGGGTAGCTGTTTAATCTATGAACATATCTACATATATACACAGTCTTACAAAAGTTTACATACCCCTAATATATTTCATCTTTATTAATAAATATTTAGTGAAAAATTCTTTAATTACTTTTTTTATGCTATTTCGGATTTATTGAGATAAACACAAAACTATTTATATGTTGGACGCTGGGAAGGTAGCTATCCTTTAAAATATCGATATATATGGCCTTGTCCATAGTACCATCGATGAACCTGAGCTGACCGACACCATTTGCCGCCATACATCCCCAAACTATGACTGACCCGCCTCCATATTTTACGGTGCATTTAACATTTTGTGGTAATAACTCTGCATTAGGCTTTCGCCAAACTTTTGTTCGTCCATCACCTCCAAAAATCATAAATTTACATTCATCTGTGAATATTACCCTCTCCTAAAATGTAGGGTCATTTACATGAGCATTTTCGTACTATTCTAAGCGCTTCTGGATATTCACAGATCTAAGTAATGTTTTTTTTTCTGGCAACTCTGCTATTGACCCATTTCTCTTGATCCATCGGCGAACAGTCTGATCAGAAACGGTAATTTCTAGATTTGTTCTCATTTTCCGGTTTAGTTTGACGGCACTTAGCTTAGGATTTTCTTGAATGGAACGTATAACATTCTGTTCGTTTGTGGAGAATGCGGGGAAACCTACTACAAGCTTTGCTTTCACAATTTCCATTTTCTTAGACATTTTTTATTATTGTTTGGACTGTGGTTTTACTTAGATTTAATAAAGTTCCAATTTCATTAAAAGATTTGCCATCATTTCTCAACTTAATGACGGTTTTTCGAATTGGCTCAGAAATTTCTTTGCCTTTGCCCATTTTCATCCACTAAAAATACTTTTTGATTTTATTTTGCAAATGTGATCACTTTTAGTGAAAGTAAACTTTCTACCACTGATTTTACACAAAGCATCATAAAAATTGTAGCATACTTTGCAGAGTATGTAAACTTATGTAACATTAACCCTTTGACGGACACCAAAATTTTAGGAGGTCTTCCCGTGGGACACTTGCTGTATCTCCGTTATTTGAAAGCAAACAATTTATGACGTGTATACACGTCATGTCCCCCCAGAAACCCTTGTTATGACGTCTATAGACGTCAGTGTCCGTCAAAGGGTTAAAATGATACCAATTACTCGTGTTTTATTGTTATTTATTTAAAATACCAACAAAATATTATAAAATATGATGGTAATATATTTTTTAAGTGCATTAAACAAAAATGTAGTTACAACCATGATAAAAAAAATTACAAGGTAGTTTCATTTATAATTTTTTGACAAGAAAGGGGATTATTGAAGTTTATTTTATTTGTAAATATTCAGAGAAGCGTTTCCACATTTAGAGAAAGGTTACAATACTCCGAGAAATTTTCAATGAAATATGTGTAGTATGTAACAATTCACAGTACTGTAATTTATCATTAAAATAAACAAAAAAATGGATTAATCTAAGACGTTTGGCTTTATATAACATAGGTCATGAAAATGAAGAGCTGTGCGAAGATAATGGAACCTTTTTCCATCAGACTTTAAAAAAATGGATGGTTTTAAATTTATCCAAGGAATAATCGTTGTAAAGTTGCTCCAATTGTTGCATCAAAAGGATTTTGTGATGGACTTACTTTCATAAAACTAGTCTGTGCTACAAACTTGCCAATGCAGTCTACTATTTTATGTGTTAGCTAGAGATTTGCGAGATGACTTTTATCCCTATTTTCAACGTGTACTGGATAGATTAATACGTTTGCTCAATACCCACGATGCTGACCCATTTGAAGTGGACTTTTAGTGTGTTTGGCTAATCTATATAAGGTTTGTATGCCTTATTTGAAACGCAATATAATCGTTGTCCTTAATTGTATACTACCCTTGCTGGACGAGAGACGATATGAAGAACATGTTAGCAATTTTGCCGTTGAATGTTTTTCATTTATTGCTCGGAATGTGCGTGACTATGGCAAATTCCTGGAGTTTATATTGGACACTTATAGCGTGAACTAGTTGGCGTTTATTGTTCGAGATAATGCGCGGGGTAAAAGGACGATTCCATTGCCGGAGACTTTTTGTAGTTTATTTTCGAATCGTTGGTGGAGGATAGAGGAATATTGTAAAATATCATACCAAGTCTCTGACAATTGTCCCAATGAAGTTGTCTCTCATGTTACAAATCGTATGAGGAGATTATACAAACCTGAGTTTTACATTCATAAAATTATTCTTTAATTCGTGCATGTGCAAGAGGTTTGTGTCCGCAAACAGCTGTATGATTTAGTTGCCGATATAACCAGAATCAAGCATAAACAAAATGATTCTGCTAACGATACTAAACAATTGAATCAATGCCTCGGGTAAACGCACACAATAATTTGAATAAAATATGTTTTTATTTTATTTATGTTTTAATAAAGGCAAAAATGGGATTCATTTTAATGAATATGGTAGCTTTATTTTACACATAAACTTCAAATCCCCTTTATTGTCAAATGCTTAATAAGGTTGACATAAAGAGAAAATGAAACTACCTTGTAATTTTTTTATATCATGGTTACAACTCTTAACAAAATTATATATTTTCCAAAAAAATAGAAAAATTTCAATCGTATGTAAACTTTTGTAAGACTATGTATATAAAAATGAAATGGTCTATGTATGTAATGGCATCACGTGAGAACGGCTGGAGTGATTTTTATTCGATTCGAAATTATCAGGAGATGGTTTGTAAAGAAAAAAAATTTAAAAATTCGAAAACTAAAATTTTTAATATATTGCCTCCTTTTCACTTCTTATTTTTCTTATTTAGAGAATTTTTTTGGAGAAACTGGAGGAATTGACATTAGTAAATAGCTACCGAGCGAAGCTGGGGCGATAAATGGACCAAAAAGGGATAAAATGAGTAAAAAAACTGGTAAAATTTGTACCTTTCCTTATCAATGATTACAATGTGCACGAAATTGACACTTTTTTTCTGTCAAGATGGGCACCCAGCGGCTTAAACCAATTTGGATACACTAAATTCAGTGATGTTAACCGTTTTTTTAGGTTAGCTTGTATTTTTGAGATATACCGCTGTTTCGAAAATGGTGGAGGTTGCACAATATAACTCGCGTAACTCAAAAACGATTTAGTTTGTTGAATATAAAAAATCTAAATTCTGCAATAAAATTACTTTTGAGAAAGGTTTAACATGTTTTCAATCTTCACAGTCGTTATAGAAACATAAATTTTTTTTAACAAAAAAATAAAAAAATGTTAGCTGAAATCGGTCAGCATTAAATGTTTAATAAGTTTTACAGTGTACTCTCTCAGAAGCGGACACCCAAGGTACTGACAAATTTGTCCGCTTATAAGAGGTGTCCGCTTATGAGAGTATTAAATAATCCCAAATAATATTTTTGAGACTGAAAAAAGTGTACGTATATGGGACGTGTCCGCTTTAGAGAGGTGTCCGCAAAGAGGGAGTACACTGTAATACCCGCTTCCAAAAATCACTTTAACAAGCAAAAATCTCTTAAAAATTTCGGTATACACATACAATTCAACACATACAACTTTCATGTAGAAATAAATAACACGACTTAATTTCTTGGCGATCGGTTCATAATTAGTCATAGCTCCCATATAAGGCACTCTTCCGAAAATCATTCACGAAAATAAATGATTGAAATTTTAAAAGAAAAATATTTTTGCTCATTTATTTAGTGTAGGGTATTCGATGGTCGGTCTTGACCGGCCATACTTTCTTACATGTTTGTATCTATATCTGGATTACAAAGACATTAATATACACAATATGGGTATCTAGTGATAGATATTTCAAAGTCCATTGCAACAATGTACATAGTAATTTGGACCTACAAATTTTTTTACCAAACATTTTTTTTGGCTTAAATTTTTTTTCGATAACAAATTAAAAATTTTGAAAATAAATTTTTTTCTTAATTTTGTTTACCTAAAAATATTTAAAATTTGTATTTTAAAGTATAATTTAGTGAAGGATATATGAGATTTGACACAACCGAATATAGCACTCTTACATGTTTGTAACTAGTTTAACCAGGTGCGCTTCGCTATCCCTATAAAACAATAAATTAATATAATTAATACGGGAGTGTCTTGTTTGTGCTTAATTGCAAATCATTCCATTGTAAGTATAAACAAATATCCTGCGATTTAAAAAAAACGCAATAATTCCCATGATTGTTTCAAACATATACATGGTTTCTGTAAACAAATATATGTTTGTGGCAACCATTTATATGATGATGAACTTACCATATTATGTTGCTCTTGGCTTATGGTTATCATAATCTGAGAACACATATTATGATAAAATTATTTATCATAAATATGGTTGTGACAAACATATACTTGTAGGTGGTCAATGTTTAATATAATGAAGCTACATCACGACTTAATTGCGTGGACTTGACTTTATCGTCAATGAATTTTTGCAATGTTATTTGTGATATGTGGAAGAACATTTTTTATAGTAATTTTTATTTTATTTATGTTTGTATGGTTTGAGTTATCTATACTTCAATATAAGCAAAAGTGATAATTCCAGAATTTCGTATATGAGACTCACTGATACATTACAAAATTTCCCTCAAGAGATTTGACCAATTGTACGAGAAAATCTGGGACTTCAAATATAGAAATGTACTAGTTGAACCCAGTGCGCATTGCTGGTCCTTAGAAAACATCTGTTTTAAATTGCATCTCGATCTAGATTTGAATATACAGTATCGGACAAAACTTAACTCCTCTGACCTCACTTCGCACCCGAAATACTTATTATCTGTAGCCAGATGACGGTGGATAAGGTGGTCATATGACAAAGTTGTAGCAGATATCTATAAGTACAATGCCATGCTATGCGCTTAATAATCAAGAAATTAATGTATTTAAGGCAAATAGGATATTATAGGTTCCACATGTAAGTCAGCAGTAGTCAACGATTGGCCTTGTGCTTTGTTAATGGTTATAGCAAAGATAAGACGAAACGGGAACTGGATTCGCTTGAATTCAAATGGTAAGTCGTTGAAAATCATCGGTATGCGTGGAATCAGTACATCTTTGCCTTTGAATCAGCCACCCTTGACTGGTGGCTCAATTAAATTTTAGTGAACATTTTTTTAAGGTCAATTTTGTTCTGTTGCGTAATTTTTGGCGCGTTTAAGTTGCGGAGAAGCATTTCTGGTGATTCAACCTTCAATGTTAATACATGTGTGTGTCAATCGATTTGTATTTCAATTTTTCCCCAGGTAGTTTCAATTATTTGTTCACTGAGCTTGTTGACATCATAATTTTTTGGTGAAAAAATTGCACGTTCCCACAGCCAACATGATTTTTTGTAGTTGGTTGTAAGATTTGGGAATACCTTTTATACAACGGCTGGAATATTCGTTTGCATTTGGCAGAAGTTCGGCATTAACAAAATCACATTTGTGGCGATATCAATTGGAATGTTTCCATTTTTGATGTCCAACAATTGTTTTGAGAATGTTTCAGAAAGACCTTGCAGGAAATGCTCTGTTATGTATGTTAGTCGATAAGGTTTGGCTTCTGCAGCTTCATTTCCAGTGAATTAAATTTGAAAGAACTTCGCATTATCATTGGGAAGTGCGAGCAATGATCCACTTCTGTGGTACATTTGGCCTTGAACTTCAAAGGTGGTCATTAAGCTGAAGTTGTTTACGATATTAGTTACCCCAAAGGACGTCATATGGAACAAGGAAGTGCTTGGAAATCGGACTGGCGCCAGAAATCTTACTTAAAAGTGGCTCAGACGGCAAGTTCCCGGGGACTCCTTAGGGAACTTAAAAATGCTGCAATGTAAGCAAAGTTTGTTCATTACGCCAACTAGTTTGTCCTTGTGATTCTTGTAGTCATCATCCTTATTTTAATAAAATTCCGGAAACTTTAAATCGATTCTTGTTCTTGATCGAGCCATTCGGAAGCAATTGGCTTCTAGTCTTTCGTTATGTTGTTGCGGTGTCTCTGCAGCTCTAGCTGACGATGCACTGTGACGCATTTGCTGAAGCCGCGATTCGCGTTCTCTTTACGTTTCTGCGGCTCTATACGTAGATGGCCTTCCGCGATTTTCCTCAAGATGTGATTCGCGTTCCGCAGCTGTTTCAACTGCTCTTCTTTCCCAGATCTTCTGTGATTTGGTTGTATTTTTACCAATGCCTGTTTTTTTGTTGACATTTTTGGAAACTTTCTCTTAAAATAATTTGTAAACCAATTTTATTCTTGCAGAAAATTCAAAAACACTTGTTACTTACTAATTTGATTTAACTTTTGCTTGTTTTCTATTGCCATATTACTGAAATCAGCTGATTCATATCTGTATAATTTGTGATTGAAATTTGAAATACAAAATTGTTTAAATCACATTTCAATCAAAATTACTGTGGAAATGTTTTATTTGTTTGTTAAATTTCTGTTATTATAATTTATTTTTTATCAAAAATGCAAGCAACCGAATTTGACATTAAAAATGCTTATTTGCATCATCGTTTACGCGTTAGGTGTGCCAAGGCCATAATCGATCATCATCCACCTCTGTTGCATGCAGGTAATTTTAGTCGTTTTTCCAAAATGAAAGAAGACGTTCAGACATTAATGACTCGCAACAAGCAAAATGCCCAATTGTTGGTCGCTCTGAATCGTGTGGTTCGCACTAAAGGTGAAATCGATACATTTAGAACGGCAGATAATTCATTTGCACCAAACTATTGCAAGCTGCCACAGAAATATCATCTACTGCAACAATTGGATTTTGAAAATGTTAGAATAGGCAAAAAGATCATGTGTGCCAAAACTGAAGTAGACACCTGGTTAGGTGACAAATTTAAAAGAAAAGTAAACAAACAGAAGCCACTGCCATTTCAATATCCCGCCTTGGTAATGAGTAAATATTCCAACATAGAAATACCCAAAGATTCGTTACAACTAGAGAAATTTCTAAGACCTAAAATGTGGTTTAATCTGGAAGTGAAAGATGTGCGTCCTTTGGGTCGCATTATCATGGAACTCTATACAGAGGCTGCTCCTCAAGTGGTTATGGAATTTGTACGCTTATGCTTTGCTAAACAGAAAGAACGTATAAATTTTGTACGTTTATTTCCACGTCTCTGGCTGGAAGGTGAAATATCACTGGATGAAGGTACACTGATCAAGAAAAATATTGAATACGATAAACGTTCTCTGGATCATAGCCAATATGTTGGGGTGTTATCGTTCAATGTTAGGAATGTTAAATGTACTCAAAAAACTGTGCTTAATTTTACTTTAAGCTTTAAACCATTGCGTGTGTGTAATGGACGTCGTGTAGGGTTTGGTCATGTTTGCAGAGGTTTTAAAGTTCTAAGTTGTATTGAAGATTTTGGCACTAAAAATGGTAAACCAACTAAAGAAATTGTGGTATCTAATTGTGGAATTTTTGTGTAAATTAAAAAATAAAACTGTGTTAGGAAATAAAGTCTAGAAAATTAAAATATATTCGCAATTACAATTTTTTGTTCATTCTGGAATAATACTAGGAAGTGAAGTTCTTTAAGCAGTCTAAACCAGAGTCCAAAATCCCATTAAATTTTCTTAATTCCGTTTTCAAAATCATATAAAATATATACTCAAGCATTCAGCACGAATTATTTCCTTGTCTTAATTCCTTAGCATTGCAAACGTATTGTTTTCATTCCTTTAAAAATTCCTTCTTCATAAAATTTTGTAAATTCGAAACATCAATTCATGGCATTAAAATTTGAAAATGATTTCGGGCATATGACCACGGTAGCCGTTCTTGACGAAGGGCATTCTGAAAGTCCAATTTTGGGCCACTTTTCCGACCATTGCTGGCCGTATGTTACGAATAACACAAACAATTTTGGCCTCCAAGGCGCCAATTGCTGCTGGTTTCAAATCGCACAACTTTGGAAGTAAATTGAGAGGTCCATTTCTAGAAATCAAGTTACCGCCAAATTTTGATTCCAATAAATCGATAGTTGCGGTCACCGATGGACACGTAGCGCAATTCCGTTGAAACCACATCTCGTCCGGATCAACGTAATGCATATTTTCAAACAAAAAGGAATATAACGCGAGCTCCGGCTTCATTTTACAAGAAATAAGGTCCCATGATACTACCTGAACAAAATTTTGGGATAAAAAAAATCATATAAGTTGTGCGAGTCGATAACTGAGTTTCAATGTAAATTTGTATAATTTTTTAGCGTTGTTCAAGTGTCAATCTATTCATGATGATTTGCGAGAGTATATTGATCATAAATGTCAAAAAGTGAGCGCAGTATGACAGTTACACCTTTCGTAAGTTACATCGGTCTTAATTAATTGCTTGTTGATTCTTTCAAGATTTCTTTAATACAATTACATTACAAAATAGCTTATTGAATGTTTAAATTTTTCTTCAATTCAAATTTATTACAAAAATGCTTTAGACAACTTTCATACCCACATCACCATAGTATACCGACCTTAAAGTGTACCGAACGAAATAGATTCGATTTAACTTGTGCGCAAAGTACAGGTCGCAGGTGTATTGTCTTCGGCTTGAAGATGAAGCTTATTAAAGCTGGTAAAAGCCGATCCATTATTTCACTTATCCCTCCCGAAATAAGACTTTATTGGCCATTTTCAGTTTCAATAGACTTTGTCCTTGGTCCAAACAAAATTTATGTACCAAATATGATCGAAATGTCTTCAAAATTGCGACCTGAACTTTGTGCACAAGGTTTACATGGACAGCCAGCCAGACGAACGGAGGATGCATCTTTTTCGGTTTTTACAAAATGAGATATAAGCGACAAAAGTTGTTAAAAATTCCACAGGATATTTTAGGCCACTTGAATAAATACATCCATATTTACTATGAATTATTGTCGTAGCACAACGCTTCTTTATTTTTTTTTTTAATTTTGTTGAACAACTTTTAGAACTTTAAAACATCTCTTTGGGATTTATTTGTTTATAATACCAACAAATGCTTTTCCGTACCTGCGATTTAAATTTTGCGGTAATTCCACAATATAACCTTTTTAAATATGTTCAAAAGTATTTGAGATGTTCTAAAAAGAATAAATTAAGTTAATCCGTGCAACTCAATAAAACAATTGGTCGATTCACAAGGTATTCTATCATGTCATAATGTTCTAATATTTCACGACTCCACGGCTCTACTTAACCGATTCTTATGCGTTCGGAGCAGGTTTCTGCTGGTTAGTTACAATAAACACAATAAACATAAGTAGAATACAGATTAATATTATTTAGAACATTATGAAAATATGACATGATACCTTGTCAATCGACCAAATATATGTCTAAGAAATCTTTGCTAAATTTACGTAAATTTTTAATGCTACGAAGACAAAAATATTAGAGTTGTGTAGTTCTTGAATGACATATCGCTCATTTGCTGCAACAACGACATAACTCAAAATCCGTGTGTTTTGAACTGAATAATTCGAAATATGCGCCGTTCTATAGTCTTTCATATAGTTTTATCAGTTTTCAAAAAAGTCAATAATTTTTTCCGTGAGAGTGTTTTTTTTGTTGTAAACGTCAAAACGAAAATTCATGTTTTCTCGTATACTTTACAAGAAAAAATGTGGGTTAAATACAGATTAGAAGGATATTAACATCTACTATTCAAATCAGGTTTTATTTCTAAAATCTCATGATTTGTTGAAAATTTATTTAAGAAATAGTCAAATGTCATGAAACATTCAAAGCTTTTTTTCTCGAAACGACCTTTTTTGAATTATGACGTTGTTGCAGCAAATGAGCGATATGTAGTTCAATTGAACTATTCACTCAACTGAGCGAAGTGAATTGTTCATCGTACTTTCGTTTTTAGCTCAGCACTTTGGAGTATGCATATATTTCTTTCACTATCCCTTAAAGGGCTGCACAATTCACTCATCAATGCATAATACCCTACACCGAGTACATAAGCAATAACAAGTTTCATTTAGTATTTAATTTGTTTTCGTGTATCATATTGACACCAACGTTGTAGCGGCTTTAATAAGATGTTTATTATGCCATTATTTCATAAATAATAATGGCTTAAAGTCTGTTTCAGCGATTTAATATTTTGTGTTAAATTGTCTATATATAATGACTAAGATCGAAAAATTTTAAACATTCATATATGTTAATAAAAATGAAACACTAAACTTACAGTTTTGAATCTTTTCTTATTTGATTGAAATTATTGTTACAATTTACAAAAAAAAATTATTTTTATAGTTCTAATCACTGATGATAAAATTTTGAACCTTTTTCGAAAACCCTTCCATTATGGTTTTTATAGCGCTTTATGTCAATTTGTTCGAACAGGTCATCCATCTATGTTTAAAAAATACCACACTTTTGGACACCTTTTTTGTGCTCTTCAATTCTCTTTTAACAAGAGCCCAATATCTATCCACTGGACTCAGCTTCAGGCAGTTTGAAGGAATTGCCCCTCTTGGTACAAATACCACATTATTGGTCTTGTACCACTTAAGACCATTCTTACCATAGTGACAGATTCCAAATCAGGCCAAAAACAAGTGGACACATTAAGAAGTCTTATGAATGAAAACATATTTTTTTTGTACACATTCCTTGATGTAAATTTCGGTATTTATAGAGCCCATTGTAACAAATGTTTGGCTTTTTTGCCGCAACTGCATATTGCTTGCCATACCAAGAACTCTTTGGGAAAGTTTGTGTGTTTTTGGATCCTAAACTTTTCTTCAACATTCCCTCGAGCATCTGCAACATAAAAAAATTTACCCAGAAGCTGCGTAAAATTGTCCATACGTACATTTTGTCATCCATTATGCAGCAGGTATATTTATACCCTACACCACCATAGTGGGGAGGGTATAATGGATTTGTGCAGATGTTTGTAACACCCACCTTAAAGTATTCCGTTCAGAATCACTTTCTGAGTCGATTAAACGATGTCCGTCCGTCTGGCTGGCTGGCTGGTTGGCTGTCCATGTAAACCTTGTGCGCAGAGTACAGGTCGCATTTTTGAAGATATTTCGATAAAATTTGGTCTATATAATTTTTTTTGCCCAAGGACGAACCCTATTGAAACTGGCTGAAATCAATTTATTATTTCACCTAGCCCCCATACAAATGTCCTACCAAAATTGGACTTTATCGGTCATAAATTTTTAATGTATATATTTATCTACACAAGTTTTTCTCTAAATAAGTTTTATATATACAGAATTCATGTCACCAAATTTTATGATGATCGGTCCATAATTAGTCATAGCTCCCATATAAGGCCTGCTTCCGATAATCACTTTAACGATCATAAATCTCCTAAAAATGTTGGTATACACATAAAATGCAACATAAATAACTTTCATATAGACATTAATCACACTACCTAATTTCATGGTGATCGGTCCATAATTGGTCATAGCTCCCATATAAGGCCCACTTCCGAAAATCGCTCACGAATATAAATTATTGAAATTTTGAAAGAAAAATGTTTTTGCTCATTTCTTAGTGTAGGGTATTATATGGTCGGGCTTGACCGACCATACTTTCTTACTTGTTTTTGTATAAAATTTGACTTCAAATTTAACTTTTTTGTATAAAATTTGACTTCAAATTCCGTGCTCTGTCTTTGGCCTCTAAATTTTTAGCAGAGTTCCTGTTAGGAACTCTTTGAGCCTTGTATGCTTTTAAACCTGCATTGGCTTTAATTTTTCGTACCAAATAGTCCAAGTACTGACCTAACCGGGCTGCTTTCCGACCGGATGTGTTGGGAAATCTTTTGAAAATGCTTTCTGTTTTTTTGGCTTTAGAAACATCATGTGTTATGTCATATTTTATATCAACAGACAAGTTCTCACGATACTGTTTAATAACATAGGAAACAGTTTGACAGCAGACCTTTGATTGTTTAGCCAATTTTGTAGAGCCTTGTTGGGTTTTGTTGAAAATATTTAATCATTTCAGTACGCACTTTTTTATCGTCACTCATTTTAGTCAGATTAACAACAAACGAACATAATTCACATTAAACATAATAACTGACATGCTTTACAAAGATAACTTGATCAAAAAGAAAATCAAATAATACTTAAGTTAAAAGTTTTAATGAAAAACATGTGTTAAGAATTTTACGATCTCAGTCCTTATTATAAAATAATAAAAGATTACTCTTAATAAAGGATTTATTCCCTTTTAAGTGTTTTTCTGAAGTGCAAGCTATATGGGAGCTACATATGGCTTATTATGGACCGATCGTCAATATTTTTATGATTTTAAAATTTAAGTCGCATGATGGAAATTCTAATTATTGTCGCCACATTTTCTCATAAGTCTAATTATACTATGGTTTAAAGAGTCTGGGAATAAATGCATGAAAATTCGCCGCCGAGAAATAACTTGTTTTGGTAGTGACTTGTGTTTATTTTAGGCACATATCTTCTAATAATAATGCATGAAAATTCTCGTCCTAGAAATAACTTCTTTTGGTAGTGACTTGCGTATACAATTGTTGGGGTTGTTGTGTTAATCGGACAAGTGAATTATCAAAAGATGCCAACATTACTAACGCCAATCTATATAAAACAAAAGACAATTAGAACATTTGTTACAACTTAACTTGACTTTTCATAGCTCAATCACTTTAATTCTTTATTTCATCATAATAATCATCAATAATATAAATATTGCAGTTTAGCTTTCAATATAAATCATAAAAAAAACTTGTAATCCCAATAGACTACCATTTTACTAACCACTTGGTGTAAAGCCGGTCTGAGCCGCATCATTATAAATCAGTTTTATTTTATTTCATTTTAGTTTTAGGTGTTGGGCAAGAGAAGGTCTGTTTGTAGTCGTTCCATAATAGACATGATATTATTTATTCATATAAATAATATCATGTCTATGTAAGTATATGTTACAGTATCATATATATTAACATGTGTTTTGTATCATTTCTTATTTATTTAATTTTTTTTATTATAATATTTATTTATATTTCTTTCTATCTGTTTCTCTTTCTTGGCTTATTTCTCTAGGGTATAATTTAATACAATTATGTCTGCATGTATGTGTAGGCCCATAACTGTTTTATTTTTAACGGTAATTGGCTGATTATAAACACATTCCATGGCATCGATACTTGAATATTCAACGTGTACTTCTCCTAGTTATGGTCGTGCTTGTGTGCACAAGAGTAGTTGAGTGTGTGTTTATGTTTCCTTATATACAGTGGGTTGGGTGGATATAAAAATAGTTGAAAATAAAAAAGGTTTGATTGGAGTAAAACTTAAGTTTTATGAAAATATTTACTGCGATGTCAAGTTAAAGCGTGGGTGCTTAATTTCACATAGCACCCATACAAATATCACCCCCGGAATACTGTTTCTTCAGCTATAAATATGTTTAATTATGCTGATAAAATTCCTTTCCTGTACAAGGTCCCCCTTAGAAAATAACAATTATAAAAATTAATATCGTGACAAAATTGGACATAAACAAGTTTTATATGAACGTAAATCTTTGTATTAACTTTTGTGAGGTTCAGTCTATGTCGATATCAAATAATATAAGTAACAGCCAAGTTCAATAATTATTGACATCTATTTTGAAAATGATCCTACTGTGCCAGATTCAATTCAAGGACACCAACATGTTTTCATTCTCTTCATATGTCTCTACGATCGACTATTGTATGCAATACATACTTACATATATCCGTATGTTAGTATGCCTGTGTCTACGTCAATATGAAATTATCCATAACGGCTTAAAACATATTAACAAATACTCTACTTATTGGCAATATAATGAATGATAAGTACACATGTACAAAACACACATACATACAGACGTACTAGAGTGGTCCTTATTTTTCACTTGATTTTTGAATTTTCTTAAATGGTTTTCTGTTAACTAAAAATCGTATGCTGAAAATTTTTACTAAAATTGGCTAAAGTTTCGAGGTCTCACATTTGATTTTTAAAATAAATGCATTTTTAATTTTTCAAGATTTTATTATATGTGAAAATATTGTTTCTTTGGACTAAAACTAGAAAATTCAAATAAAATGTGCATCCTCTAAATATAGTCCGACTTCTCCTCAGCATTTGGTTTTTAAATGATAGAGAACAATTTTAGAACAAGTTGAAAATAAGCACCATCCTAATACACACACATTCAGCCAAGCACACAATCTCATAGACTTTTCTTTATTAAGAAAATTTCGTAACGGACATTTTCTTCTATACAGTTAATTTTTCCATTTTCCTTGGCAACTCCATGCACATACATAGCGGTTGTATTGTATTTACTTTTCGGATTTTTTTTTCGTACATCTACCGTATCCGGATAATGGTAATGTTGTGGCTTTTTTTTAAGGAGGATTGAAAATGTTTTGTATTTTGGTAATTGTTTAAAGCTATAATCGAATTAAATATTTAATATGTCTAGGTATTTACGTAGGGTTTTCTTTTTATCAATTTGTGTGAGATTATTTGATTTTATAAATTAAATAATACAAATTAAATAAAGAATGTGCAATGAATTTTTAAAGTATTCATTAGATAAAGATGTGAGAGAAGAATAAATCACACGTCTCAATTTTTTATTAAATGAGTATTTATTTATATATAGAACCATATAAATCCAAAACAAGTTAGTGATTCTTGATTTAAAGACATACAGTCTGGGGAAAACAATTTTACAACAGTTTGCAGGGGGTCGATTTTTTTCATATTTTCATAGAGTTTCTGATTCTCGTTTAGTGAAAAAATTATAAATAAATTCAAACGTTTTCATACGATAAGAAAAAGTGGAATGAAAAATCATTAAAAGAACGGGAATCGCAATTTGTGTAATTGTGAAATGATAATATGAAAAGTTCTTATGAAAAGAAAATGAAAAGTGTTTTTCATCTCACCGTTTCACAGAATGAGAATTGGCCCCCAGGACACACCAAAAAATAATACTCCTACTAGTTTTTTTCACATCATCAAAAATATGGGGAAATATTTATTTTGTCATTCCGTTTCTAATATGAAGTAATATTTATTGTATACCACAAAAGGTATGTATTTTCTGGGTTCAGACTACCTTCTTATATTCAGACTTCCGTATTATATTCAGACTACCGTCTTATATTCAGATTACTGTCTTATATTAAGACTATCGTCTTATATTCAGACTACCGTCTTATATTCAGACTACCGTCTTATATTCAGACTACCATCTTATATGCAGACTTACGTCTTATATTCAGACTACCGTCTTATATTCAGACTACCGTCTTATATTCAGACTACCGTCTTATATTCAGACTACCGTCTTGTATTCAGACTACCGTCTTGTATTCAGACTATCGTCTTATATTCAGACTACCGTCTTATATTCAGACTACCGTCTTATATTCGTACTACCGTGTTGTATGCAGACTACCGTCTTATATTCGTACTACCGTGTTGTATGCAGACTACCGTCTTATATTCAGACTACCGTCTTATATTCACACTACCGTCTTATATTCAGACTACAGTCTTACATTCAGACTACCGTCTTATATTCAGACTACCGTCTTATATTCAGACTACCGTCTTATATTCAGACTACCGTCTTATATTCAGACTACCGTCTTATATTCAGACTACCGTCTTATATTCAGACTTCCGTCTTATATTTAGACTACCGTCTTATATTCAGACTACCGTCTTATATTCAGACTACCGTCTTATATTCAGACTACCGTCTTATATTCAGACTACCTTCTTATATTCAGACTACCATCTTATATTCAGACTACCGTCTTATATTCAGACTACCCTTTTATATTCAGACTACCGTCTTATATTCAGACTACCGTCTTATATTCAGTATACCGTCTTACATTCAGACTACCGTCTTATATTCACACTACCGTCTTATATTCAGAATACCGTCTTATATTCACACCAGTGTTGCCAGGAGCTGGCAAAAAAAGAAGCTACATTGACTTCAAAAAAAGGCCAGAAGAAGCCAAACTGCTGTTTAAAAAAAATGCCAAAAGAAAAAGCTAAAATATAAATTAAGAATTTAGTTTTAAGGGGCCCATAGACATATACTGCTGACACATACTGCCGATGAACCCTTCGTATACGTGTGTGATTGATATTTTACTACACACTTATCAATCATCATTTAAAAAATGCGTTTGAGAACAAAAAAAATTATTATTTTCAATTTTTCAGTAACTAAAACGTCAAATTTAAAAATTATATTTCACAAAAATGAAAAAATGTATACTATTGTTCATTTGAACAACTGTCAGCAGTACGAGTTCATTTCAAAATCAAAACTATTTTTATTTTTCATACTGCATTGTCTGTGTGTCGCATACATAAACAAAAATTTAAAATTTACCAACACATGCTTATTGCATGAGCATGAGCACGAGCAGTATGTGTCTATGGGCCCCTTTATATTTATTTTTAAATAAAAAACAAGTAAGAAAGTATGGTCAGTCAAGCCCGACCAGATAATACCCTACACTAAGTAAATGAGCAAAAACATTTTTCTTTCAAAATTTCAATAATTTATGTTCGTGAGCGATTTTCGGAAGTGGGCCTTATATGGGAGCTATGACAAATTATGGACCGATCACCACGAAATTTGGTCACGTGATTAATGTTTATATGAAAGTTATTTATGTTGAATTTTATGTGTATACCAACATTTGTAGGAGATTGATGATCGTTAAAGTGATTATCGGAAGCAGGCCTTATATGGGAGCTATGACTAATTATGGACCGATCATCATAAAATTTGGTGACATGAATTCCCTATATATAAAACTTATTTGGACAAAAACTTGTGTAGATACCTATATAAATTAAACATTTGTGACGGATAAAATCCACTTTCGGGAGGACATTTGTATGGGGGCTAGGTCAAATAATGGACCGATTTCAGCCAGTTTCAATAGGGATCGTCCTTGGGCAGATAAAATTATATGTACCAAATTTTATCGAAATATCTTTAAAATTGCGACCTGTACTCTGCGCACAAGCTTTACATGGACAGCCAACCAGCCAGCCAGACGGACGGACGGACGGACGGACGGACATCGTTTAATCGACTCAGAAAGTGATTCTGAGTCGATCGGTATACTTTAAGGTGGGTGTTAGACTAATATTTTTGGGCGTTACAAACATCTGCACAAATCCATTATACCCTCCCCACTATGGTGGTGTAGGGTATAATTAGAAAATATGTTCATAAAATTCAAAAAAATAAATAAAATAAATAAAGGTTCACTTCAGCAGCAAACCAAAAATAACATTAAGCATTAATAATAAATAATAAATATACACATATACATAAGCGATCAAAAACCTCTTAAAGGAATGGACCTAAGCTTTCTCTTAAGCAAAAAAAAATTAAAAAGGGCCCATTTTGAAAAAAAATGTTTTAGATTTTGCAAAAAAGGTCAAAAGAAAAGTTTTTTTCCGAAAGATTGAAGAAATAGCTATGCAAACTATTTGGGACACATTTTGCTAAGAACAATAGGTAATAAGTTACATGGATGAGAAAGAACACCTGCTTGGCCAAAATGTCAAATTCTGATCCCCTCCAACTCAGAAAGTTTTCGACCGATCTTGTTGAAAAATTGTGTCTGAATTACTATCTAATAGAACTAACTATCGGAAGACATCGATTTCAAAAGATGGTTCACTTGACATTAAATGCCCCATATATATTTTTATACAGACAAAACTTAAATTTTTTTTTTTTTTTTTTAATTTAAGTACTAAGCATTTACTATTTTTCACATACATAATATATTTTTTTGGTTTTACGAGTACTATTTTAAGTGTATTATTAACGGATAAAAAATCGATTTAGCGAAGAGTTTTCATATGAAAATCTTTGTCGCAATTGCTCAATTAGTTTAATTTGAGGTATTATTTTTTTCAGAATCGTCACTAATTAAACCGTTCGTTATTTTATCTCTCATTCTTCAAACTTGCATGAAAAATGTGGCGAAAACATTAAACAATTTTCAATTGGGGACGATAATGTATCAAATTCTTTGCATTGTATTACAATTTGAAAACACAAACTATGGACAAGAAATTTTAAATCAGAAACAGCTTTGTTGGATCCGCTGCATTGCTTACTGGTTTAAAAAAAATAATACACCAAATTATAATCAGTATATTAATCACTTAAATGTTCGGCTATTTCAAACGACAGCCATCTAGTATCACAAGCCTTCTAGGTTTTTGGGGGGCTCTTGTCCATTATATAATGATGAATATAATGTGTGATAACAATTTTGTCTTGAAAGCGAATTTGCTAGACATTTATAGCTTTCAGATATAAAATACTATATTTCATTTTGAAACACTTGGTATTGGCAGTTGTTATTTGTTCTTATAATACTGCACAATTCTTGAGTATGTTGAAAAGCTAAATGAAATACAATAATGAATTAAAATGAAAATGTCTCACAAATATAAATTTAGCCTTTTTATTTTCTCCTTATCCTCGAAATTTTGGATTTAGCTTCGTGGTTTTTTTTAGCCTTTTTTTATTTAAAAAAAGGCTAGAAAAAAGTCACGATGCTAAAACCAAAATTTCGAGGCTAAAGAGTAAATAAAAAGGCTAAATTTAGCCTCAAAAAGGCTAAACTGGCAACACTGATTCACACTGCCGTCTTATATTCAGAATACCGTCTTATATTCAGACTACCGTCTTATATTCAGACTACCGTTTTATATTCAGAATAACGTCTTGTATTCAGACTACCGTCTTATATTCAGACTACCGTCTTATATTCAGACTACCGTCTTATATTCAGACTACCGTCTTATATTCAGTATACCGTCTTACATTCAGACTACCGTCTTATATTCACACTACCGTCTTATATTCAGAATACCGTCTTATATTCAGACTACCGTCTTGTATTCAGACTATCGTCTTATATTCAGACTACCGTCTTATATTCAGACTACCGTCTTGTATTCAGACTTCCGTCATATATTCAGACTACTGTCTTATATTCAGACTACCGTCTTATATATAGACTACCGTCTTATATTCTCCTAAACATTTTATGAATATCAATGAATATTTTATATATTGTAATTAAATCGAATTTAGAGCATGACTGTTTATTTCTATAAAATACGCTATAAAATTTAAGTATGTAATTTATATTTAATGATCTGCGCACGTATATCTCTTGCATTTTTAATGAAAAAATAAATTTTCAAAAAAATAATTCTAAAATATTTAAATTAATACTTGAATTTGCAATTCATATTTACGTGTTTGTATTTACTTATATACTGGTATTTAAATAAATAAATATTCATACATATAAATATGTATGTAGTATCTTTCACTCATTTAAATTCCATTAGAATATTTATGTGTATGTTGATATATATGAACATACGTTTATTATTTTTTCTTGTCAATGACATCTCAATGCTTCCTTTAAAAAATTATTCAAAATTTCTTACTTAACTATGAGTAATAGATTTTTTCATTTATATGCAAACATTAGGAGTGAACTGAAGTACAGTTGATTCATAATTTTTGTTTGCATTATATGTGTAACTGGAAGTAGCACTTTCATTACTGAACTACTCAATAACACGTTAGGGTGTAATTTACGCAAAAAGTCTTGCCAATTAAGGGACACCATAATACACACGTAGTTGTATTTAAAAATATTTATTTCTGTTTTGCTAAATTATATATTTAAAGTGTGATGTTTATAATACTTAGCTGATAAAATAAATATGAGTGTATCCAGTACACTTATATTTATGAAATATAATTAAACCAGCATATAATGGAGTGCTACAAAATGGTTTGGGAGAAAAAAATCAAACTGCAGTCCGTTTTCCTGCTAGAGTTGTTCTTTGAATTATAGAAACACGTCTTTAAAAATATTAAGGTGAAAGGAGATTTTTTAAGTTTTTGGAAAAATTTTCAATAAATAATTATTTTTCTATTTTAATATCAAATAACCCTAAAGTTAAGGCAATCATGGTTCTAACCATAGAAAAACATAGAGCGGAAACTATAAAAAAACTCAAACAAAAAAATTACTCAAAATAATCACACATACGAGTGTTGTTTTAGTTTTCACATAGTTTTTTCACTAATATATTCTCACCACTTAGGTTTCTGACAACTAAGTTAGGTCTTTGATAGGAGAGTTTCCCCTCTATGTCTATTCTCTATGGTTCTAACGATATATAAAAAACTAAAATTGGTTCATACATTTTAAAGTTATTATAAATTTACAATTCATTAGGTCGAAAGGTTAAAATGTCAAGTTAATTAAAATATGTTAATAAGGAAGTGGACTTCCTGTCTTTAGTGCTTGTAAGACATTGAATATTTATTAAAAACTAAAACCTTAGGTATTAAACACTTAAATTTAACAACTAGTTAATCTAGAATACATGCGTACGTTGTAAGACACATGCGAATTATCTATTATCCTTATCAATGCATGGGGTAAACATAAACACACCACACAATTGGATTTTGTCTTTGTATCATAACGTTAATATATTACCTAGTATGACTTAAAAAGATTAATTTTATAACGACAGTTCCAAACTACGTTTTAATTTTTTAGTTAAACAAATTTTAGAAGTTATAGAACATCTCTTTGGGATTTATTTAGGATATAGAAGGGAAATAAAATAAATATGATTGCGAGCGGTACAATAAGTCCGTGACTTTTTGAATTTCCAGCCTCTTAACTGAAAGTGCAAAACTTCTTGTGTCAAAAGACATAATTCAGTTGACTCCTGTCGAAATTTGAACAAGCTGAGCTATTTAGTTTGTGTTTGACAGCCATTGATAGCAGATTACCGCCTGACTTGAGGAGATAATGAAAAAAAGTGAATTTCGTGTGCTAATGCTTAGCATTGTTTTTTTGCGGAACAAAATCACTCAAACCAAGGCTTAGCTTCATAAATACTTTGCACCATAAATTTTAATGGAAAAAAATTTGGTTTATTGAATTTCGTTGTGGCACGCAAGATGCCGAACTTGCTGGAGGATATATATTCTTTGTTGATCAGAAATGTTTGAAATTGAAAACGTGTAAAATCGGTCAAGCAGAACTAGACGTATGGAACAAAATGTGAGACAACCTCCAAAAAAAAAATTACATTTGATTTTTCCTTTCAATATTTGTACTGTTATCAGACAGTCAATCTAATAAATAACTTGTATTAACCCTCGGAGGTTCAGTTAGGTTTGTGCAGACTTTTTGTATATAAAAGTGTATAAAAGTGTGTATAACTTTATTGTTTTTCGTGTTAGATAAAAATCCATTTATAACCTCCTGGAGCAAAATTCTCCGTACACAATGAGCAAAAATCAAACCGATTGTGGGTCGGCTTAATCGAGATTTTACAAATATTTTTGTTGAAACTTCATAACCAGAACTGTGTAGACCTATGAATAACTTGTATATTAAGAAAAATTAGAAATATATACTATACATATGGTATCTCTTTTCTACGTATATTGTGAGGGGATTCACACATAAATAATGCATGTACATAACAGTGGTTTTATTGCAAAAAGCCGGTTTGTTTCCAGCATTCACAGGTATTAGTGCCTTGAAAAGAAAAAAAATTTACACACACACTTTTAGGACTCCTGACTATGTATTTCCATACAAATACCATATAGGTCTGCACAGACCTTGTTATACCGTTTAGCATCAAAAAACCTATGTTAAACATGGTATTTAGCAAAAAAAAAAAAATTGAATTTCGTAAAGTTGATGCTTAATTGATACCCATATTGAGCATGTTTGAATCACGATGGTTACCAGCTGGAATGTTTGAATATTAAAGATAACAAAAAAAAGACGTGTCTCCCAGTTTTGCCCAAAGTCATGTACTTTTTTAATGGGTCCTTAACCATTTGGTGTCTCGGTATCATTTTTGCAAAAAAGTGATCATTTTCTCAGGCTCATATCTTGCAAACTGTTTAGAATTTTGATTTATACTCTGAGGAAAAATTGTAGCTCTTGTCATAAAGAACAAAAAAACTTCATCTTCAAGATCAAAATCGCAAAAAACTTTAAAATATTTGATTTTTTTTATATTTTTTCCCCTGTTCGGTTTCAAACCGTTGAAATTCAAGAAAATAATCAACTACAAAAATGTACCTAAGATCTTATTAAATAACTTCCTAGAACATATGAACTTCCTAGAAATGATACTTAACACCGTTTAGGTAGCGCTTAATAAAAAATTGCCCGTGAAGGTGAAAAATGTCCAGAAAATTTTATAATTTAATTGATTTTTTTTTTTTACTTCAACATTGCTATTACAAAAATAATAAAAAAAAGTAAGAAAGTATGGTCGGTGAAACCCGACCATATAATTTTTCCTTAAAAATTTCAATAATTTATAATCGTGAGCGATTTTCGGAAGTGGGCCTTATATGGGAATTATGACAAATTATGGACCGATCACCATGAAATTTGGTCTGTGATTAATGTTTATATTAAAGTTATTTATGTTGCATTTTATGTGTACACCAACATTTTTAGGAGATTTATGCTTGTTAAAGTGATTATTGGAAGCAGGCCTTATATGGGAGATATGACTAATTATGGACCGATCATAATTAAATTTGGTGACATGAATTGCGTATATATAAAACTTATTTGGAGAAAAACTGGTATAGATACATATATAAATTAAACATTTATGACCGATAAAGTTCAATTTCGGGAGGACATTTGTATTGGTGCTAGGTGAAATAATGGACCGATTTCAGCCAATTTCAATAGGGTTGGTCCTTGGGCAGAAAAAATCATACGTACCGAATTTTATCGAAATATCTTCAAGATTGCGACCTGTACTCTGCGCGCAAGGCTTACATGGACAACCAGCCAGACAGCCACCCAGCCAACCAGCCAGGCGGACGGATGGACATCGTTTAATCGACTCAGGGAGTGATTCTGATCGGTATACTTTAGGGTGGGTGTAAGACTAATATTTTTGGGCGTTACAAACATCTGCACAAATCCAATATACCCTCCCCACTATGGTGGTGTAGGGTATAAAAATATTCGTATTATGTTGATGGGTTGGAATACCAAATCTTTTAACTAGTGAATTTAATAGAGCATATAAGTAGTTTCTCGACGAAGTAGACCTGACCGGTGAAAATTACACACCTAATGCAGTGTGTCGCCAATGTTATAACTAGGGGGCGGACTTTCGTTAATTGAAAACTATGCGCCTAAAATATGCTTTAAAAAAACACAGTTCCCAGCAATTAATCATTCGCAGATTTGACTCTTTTAATTTTAGTATATACTTATAACTGTTTGAGTTAACATTTAAAATTATAATTGTTCTTTGAGAAAAAATTGGATGTAATAAATCTAATATCTTAGAATTATTACAAGTTTAACATCATAGTCATTCGATTTACATTTTAAAATCATTAAAATATTGATAGTGCTGAAAAGTATTAACCAATCATGATTTTCATCTCGTAATAAATGGCTGTGAAGAGCGGGTAATAAACTCTCCTATAGAACTGTTGATACCTATTTAAAAATTCTACATTTTATTAAAGCAAAATGTGTTTTTCAATGTTGACAGAATTTAGTCATCAATATTTGTATGATTATTAACTAATACGGATTTTTTGGATGTTATTTCTGTAACTGATTAGCAAGAAAATCTTTTTATTGGTCCAATAATAATATGCATATAAATATTGATTTTGAAGTAAAATATAACAAAATATGCATTATCAATAAAATATGCAAAAATATGCCTTAACAAATCGATGTCACTTTACAGCAAAATGTGTGATTTGGATAGTTAATTAGTCTACATTTAAAAATATGACTTAACAAACCGATGTCACTTTACAGCAAAATGTGTGATTCGGATAGTTAATTAGTCTACATTTTATGTTCGAGAAAAATATGCATTTGCATATAAATCCGCCCCTTGTTATAACAATCTCACGGCATGGTTGAGTGTAGGCAAAGTTAGTATGAAGTATTTTAAGCCGGTAAACAGGATTAACCGCCCAGGTGATCGTGATGCAACCAGTTGCTATGCATGCGTATATTACACATGTCGTCTAAATCGACATGCTGAGAAGAACAACATTTATAAAGCAACTGTAACAGTCACACTACCAGTGCTTGCACAAGAAAATTTCAAAATTTTTTCGAACGGGTTGCAAGATATAAGCCTGAGAAAATGATTTTTTGCAAAAATGACAACGATGCCCTAAATCTTTGGCCAAAACTGGGAGACACAGGTTTTATTTTGGTCTATTATCACGTAGTGGTGTCGTATATAGTTATATTTCCATGACTTAAAAAATTACACGCAGTGATAGTAAACATTTTTTATATGGTCGTTTTAACGATGTCATGTTTTATCTTCGGCCTAAGACGAAGCCTAGTTCATTATTTCACCTAACCCTCATTCAAATGTCCTCCCAAAATATGACTTTATCGGCCAAAAATGCTTGATTTATATAGGTATCCACACAAATTTGTTCACCAATAAGTTTTATATACAAATAAAGCATCCCTGGCCCAACTCACAAACGTTTATCACTAGACCCAAAATATTTTCGGTGACATCCTAAAAGAAAACAAAACTTTTTGTGTGAGTCGGTCTAATACAATATACATATATGTATATATGTATGTGTGTATTTTCTATATATATATGTATGTGTTAATGACATAATTAACAGCATGAAACATCAAGCATTTACGAATGTTTTTTGTATCACTCTAAATGTGGTTCTGACCCTGTAGTTTTGAGGGAAAATAAAAGAGATTATCACCACAATAATTTCATCAAATTTATGTAATCAATTCGATACAGTAGTAGGTCAATTGATTCTACAAAATTTACCATTGCATCGGTATATTCTTTAAAACGCCTTCGAAGAGGTGTATAAAGTCACAGAAAGAACCAGTGGGTCACACCATTCACACATCCTTATACATATGTACCTGCGAGTATGTGTAATCTAATACTTAAGTATGTTTGTATTATGAAATTAAACAAGTTTATTTTTATATGTCACATAAAAAAATTAAAATACATAAAGAACAAAAGTGTTCTTTAAAATAAAAAAAATAAAACATGTAAGGTTATAAAACAAAGAGAGCAAATATATATTTAGACATGGTTTATAACCAAGTAAGTATGTCACCGATGATCTATCGCCTTATACGTTAAACAAATACTTAGTTAAAACAAAAGTCAGAAATCTAAGCTAGGCCATAAGATAAAAGAGTTTTGAAAAATGTTGCATAATTTTAAGCAATTTAATATCACATTACTCTGGCATAAATCATAGGTTTCTTACAGTATATTTCTTAACGTGGACTTTCATGATTCTAAAGGAAATGGTGATTTCAGTGAGAGGAGTATTTGTATATATATATTTTACATCAGTAATATCCTGTATATACTGTAATATCCTAACTCCTATTCAGCACTAATTGCTTACAATTTGGGAAAACTTTGCAATGTTGTTTATACAATAAAGTCATGCAGAAGAATTCGTTGGAAAACCGCATATAGATTTTTAAATCATTACAACTCTTGGTTTTAGATATAACAAAATACTATTGTAGAGCATTAAATCTACAGCATTTCCGTGGTTTATTCAATTCGAATTGTATATTTGTACATTTGACACCGTTCTTTTCTTTTATGTATGTTCGGCTAAGTTAAAAAGAGATAATTGTAAATGCGATAGGACTGTTAAGCATGTTAAGGAATGTTAAGCATGTCAAAATATATCGCACAGGTTCCACAAAAGAGTGTCAACTCAAAATGTTTCAGTTTTCACTTTCTGCAAGAAGTCGATGTACAGTGGTCATATCTACCCACTGTAAAAATCTTACATCATTTTCTCTACTCTTTCGCCAAAAAATACAGTTGTCTTCAACTTTCATTTTAATGTATTAAAAAAACAGTTTTTTAATACATTAATTCAATGATTTTCAAATCCCCTTTAGTAGAAAAAGAACTTAAAGTTCCTTAAATCTGATAAGTCGCAATTAAATCAGATCAGCAAGAACCATGACTACATCCGCCAGAAGACCATTCAACGAGGTAGTGAAAGACCATCTTTTAGTGGATGTGGCCACAGTAAAAGACGGAAACATCAATCCTGTGGTAACAGAATGTGGTGCAAATTAGCTGAACTTGTTATGGAACACTTGCTCGCTAATAGGACTAGTACGGCACCTCGCTTTGACTCCGACGAAATCAACCGGGGCAACAGGGTAATCAGATGCTTGGACGAGTTCTCAAAGGAATTTCTTAGCAATTGCATCGCTAAGATCAGCGGTACATGGGAAGGTTTAAGTCTTAAACTGATCCGTGCTCAGGAAATTCTTCTGAGAGCGCGTGCACGTATCTGGTTACCAAAGATGACAACCGATGCGCACAAGATGTTGGAGTGTTTGAAGCTACAAAACCCCAATATTCAAATAGATGACTGGTCCATCATCCGCACTGAACAAGGCAATGGCCACACTTGCCTAATTCTCGCCATTACGGAATCTGGCTCAGTTGAGCTTGAGAAGGCGGGCTTTAAGCTGTGCTTCGGGGTGAGAGACGCTAAGGATAAAGTGTTTCGTCCCACGGGTACGGGGAGCGGTGAAGCTGATGAGGTTGAAGCGGCATACTCTCTGCTCACAGAGATGAAGCTCTCTGAACCTCCCCTCTTAATAATGACAATGGCGCTTAAGGTAGTGCAGATAAATCTGCTGCACTCGAAATGTGCTACAGATAACCTTCGGGTACTCTTAGCCGAAGAGGACCTGGACATTGGCCTCGTACAAGAACCCTGGGCGTCAGACTCGGATGTGATGGGCTTCCCGGCCTCAGCATATAATGTTCTCTATGCAAGAACAATGCTAGGTCAAGATCATGTATTATTGCCAAAAAATCTATTAACATTTTTCTTTGTACGCAGCTTAGCTCAGCGGACCTAACAGTAGCAAAGGTCGAGCTACCGTATAACAGAAGCCTTACGATTGCTTCAAGCTGCATGGCACATGAGAAAACAGCTCCTCCAGCCGAAATGAGTGCTCTACTGTCCTCTGTGGACGCATCAGACGACTTTATCCTGGGCTGCAATGCCAATGCAAGGCATTTAATCTGGGGTAGCAGTGAAATCAATGAAAGGGGCTAGTCTTTACTTAACTTTATTAATTTCAATAAACTAAATATATGTAATTCTGATAACAAGCCAACATTAATTTTTCCAAGTTCGGATAACTATAATGGATGGGAGGAAGTATTAGACTCGTAGGGCCTTCAACACTAGCTATAATAGTAAATCATGGCAACCATATCATGATCAATTTAAAGCCTACAAGAAAGCTATAGTAGTCGCAAAACGAAACTCATGGAGAGGCTTCGAATCTATAGATAACACAAAGGACTCTGCAAGACTCAGCAGAATTCTAGCCAAGGGGCAATCCAATCCTAATTATATCAAAAGGAAGGATGACTCCTGGTCCGAATCCTTAGCAGAATCACTTGACGTCCTACTAGATACCCATTTCCCAGGCTGCAAGGATGTTGCTACGGATACTGAGATTGAAGCTAGGCCTCTATCCAATATCGACAGTAACATCATCTCCTATGACAGGATATCATGGGCGATTGACAGTTTCTCACCATTCAAGTCACCTGGGCCGGATGGTATTTAGCCAAAGATGCTTCAAAGTGCAAAAAAGCATATTATCCCCTGGCTTCATAGAATATTTTCGCTCTGTCTCTCTCTCAACCATGTTCCGGTTAACTGGAGGAGGGTCAAGGTCGTTTTTATTCCCAAAATTGGCAAAAGAAGTCGTGAGAAGGCGAAGGACTTTCGTCCGATTAGTCTTTCTTCTTTCCAGCTTAAAACGTTTGAAAGATTCATTGACGCTCATATAAGGCATCGACTTGAGGGTACAACACGACTCTCTAATAGTCAGCACGCCTACCTTAAGGGTCACTCTACAGAGACAGCTCTGCATGAGGTCGTAAGAGTTATAGAGAGATCTCTCGAATTTGAACAGTACATAATGGCAGCCTTCCTGGATATAGAGGGTGCTTTCAATAATGTAACTACTCTTGCAATTTAGCAAGCTCTTACTAACCAAGAGTATGTCAAAGACTGGTTAGTAACAAAGCTGAAATCAAGAATTGTTTCAGCTAATCTTGAAAATAGCGTTAAGTCCGAGCTAGTTGGAAGAGGCACACCTCAGGACGGGGTAATCTCTCCACTACTATGGCTTATCGTTATTAACTCGATTCTCATTGATCTAAACAGAAAAGGGATAAAAGTTGTCGCTTTGGATAGGGTGTTCAAGATCTTAATTCCCTCCAGGAGTGAGTGGGGTAGGGGTAATCTAGTGTTCTTATATGACACCAGGATATATACAGACGGTTCAAAAATGAGCTGTGGTGTTGGTTCTGGCGTCTTCTGTGACGAACTTGGGTTAGGCATCTCATACCGTTTTTCGAATGAGTGTAGTGTTTTCCAGGCGGAAATTTTTGCAATCATGGTAGCTTGTAATACACTATATGATCATAGTACTCGCGGCAATGTAGGTATTTTTGTCGACAGTCAGGCGGCACTTCTTTCATTGAATGCCTATACAATCTCATCTTCACTAGTCAGGCAATGTAAGAATTCTCTGTCTAGGCTAGGTCGTCTATCTGATATTACTTTGGTTTGGGTTCCTGCGCACAGAGACTACTACGGCAATGAACAGGCAGACGAACTAGCCAGAATGGGATCTACCTTAGACATCTCCAATGCGATCTCAGTGGCAATTCCACTGGGGATTATTAAAGGTATTATCTTCAGACACTCTTTTACAAAGGCTGACAATAGATGGCGTAATTTAGACATATGTAGGGTGGCCAAGTTGATGTGGCCCTCGTTTAACGAAAAACGTACTATGCAACTGATAACCCGGAATAGAAGGGATATATCGTGGCAGTGAACTACCACGTAAACCAACCAACTAATATTGTTGCTCAGAATGGGATCTGGAAGCCAATAACGAAGTTGATGAAGTTCTGCTATTGCTTGTTGTAAAACACATATATGAAATGCAACAAATTCACAAAAGATGGTTCAAAATCATGCTATTATTTCCCAATGTCAAGAGAGCGCTCTAATGGAATCTTGCAATCCTACTGGGTTGCATTGGTATCCGTGAAGGAAATACTCGTACCATAATGTTTTGCAAACAAGTACATAGTTTTCCTTAATATCGTTAGATATATTTAATTTCCATTATAATTGTTTGTTTTCTGAATACAAAGAAACTCAACAAAACATTAAAAAAGCAAATAATAAATTTTAATTACAACACAAAAACTGTTCTCTCTCTCTTTAATTTAAAAGCAAAAGAAACATAATAAATCATTCACTGAATAGTATAAAAAAAAAGTTCTTAAAAACAAGCTGTTTGCCTTGTTAAAAAGAGAAATTGCATTCCATTGTGGGGATACAATAACACGAGCATTTGTTACCAATTGCCAATGCCAGTGTGGTGGAAAAACTTTCCTTTGAATTTAAGCAGTTGCACAAAAACACACGAACTCTTGGGTGTCAAAAGTACGAGAACATACTTTAAGAAATGCGTCAACATAAATTGCAATTAAAAATTTCTTTGAGCGAGTCAAACAAAAAAACTAAGAAAATCCATAAAGAAAAACTGTGAAAAATAAAATCTACACACTCACATACACATACATATATATTGCAGCGAGAATCTTTGGAAAACTGTAACTCAATATATATACTCGTACATACTTATAAACTGCGTGATGGTTTTTTTCTATTTTCTCAACAACCAAAAGGATGTTTTATATACTAATGAGGGCAGACCGAAAATTTGTTAAAAGT
This sequence comes from Calliphora vomitoria, assembly GCA_942486065.2. NCBI lineage: Eukaryota > Metazoa > Arthropoda > Insecta > Diptera > Calliphoridae > Calliphora > Calliphora vomitoria. The sequence goes on along the minus strand of OW818031.2, from coordinate 101,737,943 downwards.
CAATACCTACATATGTGCCTGTTATACTTACATATTTAATGATCATCATTCTACATAAGGAATATATGTTTTCACTCTTTCAGTTTTAAAAATTGGAATTAGTTTTATCGGTGCAACTATCGTTATAGTTAGGACAAAAACTGTACCCATTAAGGGGAGATTATATAAAATGTTGTGCTTTGATATCTTTTGCAAAAATTTGCTCAAAAAAGGGTAACAACTTTTTTAGGACAAATTTATTTGACGTTATTTACTCTTACACATGTTTTGTAAGATCAAACAGCATCATATAAAATAAAACTAAATATTTGTTTTGAATCATCATAAGTAAAATAAGATTTTGAAATAAATAAAAGAATTCAAATACAATTTATTTATATGGGAATTATTTATGTCGAACATGTTAACGCTATTTTGAAGAGATTTATGCGTATTTAAGTGCTATTCAGATGGTTTTTATATTGGTTGTGGATTCTGATGTAGAATAAACTTTCTAGATAATGAACTCAAAAGTCTTCACGACCAAAGATTATCCTCCCCCCTCTTGTCACTACTCAGTTTTACCCGTTTTTCATCCCTTCGCCTACTTGTAAGGTTAAAGTGGTTAGTGGCGGTGCCAAGAATCTGAGTGGCTAATTAGTGGTAAAATAGGATTACTCGCTAATAGCTCCATGTTCACAAAAGGACACGTGTTTGTTGTAAAATTTTTTGTCTAATCCATGTATGCCATCCCTGCATAGATGGTCCATCCCCGCTTTAAAGAAAACCGATGATCTCGGAAGACGACCTATTAGCCTCTAGTCAAGAGACTTTGCTTGATCTGTCAGGCAGCGTGACTGACCGACACAGTAATCTACTTCACTCTAAAAACCCGACTATAGTCAGAAAGACATCCTCAAGTTCAAATACGGCAAGGCGATATTTATTCTTAACAAGATTGATAAAAATGCTGCCAGCGCACTATGGACGAAAAACCCCAAATAGCGACAAAAACTATTTCTCGACAAGCTAGCCTCACCAAATTGGGTATACAGTCTTCTTCATATTTGACTAAAAATGGGCGGTCCACGCCCCCTTTTTTGTAGTAGGCCGCCTATAAGGGGAATTTCACAAAAAAAAACCAGTAAAAAGATAAAAAAAGTTCCAAATACAAACATTTAGGAAATATCTTTACAACAGTTAAACATGCTTACCTCGAGTAATAGAATCTATATTCAAAGATTTATTCTATTGAAAGTATATTTTGGAAAACTACGTTTTATTTAGTAAAAATTATATTGTTTCACAATTGATAACACCAATTAGAAAAAATTTATATATTACTAGCTTGACTCAGTGCACTTCGCTACCCCTGTTGTAGTAAAAAAAATATCTAAGGATTTTATAAAAAAATAAATGAATAATATTAATACCGCAACTTCTTGTTTGTGATTAATTGTATACCATGCCTTTGAATGTATAAAAAATATCATGCAATTTTAAAAAATCTAAATTCTTTTCTTTAAAAGGTTATTCGGGAATACAAAATTAATATTTTAGTAAGAGCTTCTTATGCTAAATTCCCAATTTTTATTTGATAAATTCACTGAAATTTATTGTTGGGGGATAAGCTAGTTCCTATGCGCATTTCACTGGTTGCTTAGGCCAGATCATCAGGAAACCTTTTCCCAAAAGGCTTTAGAAAAACTAAAGATATTATACAAATAAAACGATAGAGTGAATGAGAATTACAGACACTCAAGCTTTATTTGTAAAAATATCAAAGCTTAAACAAAACACCAACAATAAACAGTGATTTTATCTTTTCTTACATTCTCTACTACAATTGGTTGGTTTCTTGCCGACACAAACTGTAGTGTGTAAGTGAGTAAAGAAAAAATAAAACAACTTGCTTTATTGTTTTCGCAAGAAAATCAATATAAAGCGAGCTGCCAGTTTAGTCTTGATGCACGGGCACCTGCAAATTTATCATTAAAAGGTTATTCGGGAATACAAAATTAATATTTTAGTAAGAGCTTCTTATGCTAAATTCCCAATTTTTATTTGATAAATTCACTGAAATTTATTGTTGGGGGATAAGCTAGTTCCTATGCGCATTTCACTGGTTGCTTAGGCCAGATCATCAGGAAACCTTTTCCCAAAAGGCTTTAGAAAAACTAAAGATATTATACAAATAAAACGATAGAGTGAATGAGAATTACAGACACTCAAGCTTTATTTGTAAAAATATCAAAGCTTAAACAAAACACCAACAATAAACAGTGATTTTATCTTTTCTTACATTCTCTACTACAATTGGTTGGTTTCTTGCCGACACAAACTGTAGTGTGTAAGTGAGTAAAGAAAAAATAAAACAACTTGCTTTATTGTTTTCGCAAGAAAATCAATATAAAGCGAGCTGCCAGTTTAGTCTTGATGCACGGGCACCTGCAAATTTATCATTAAAAGGTTATTCGGGAATACAAAATTAATATTTTAGTAAGAGCTTCTTATGCTAAATTCCCAATTTTTATTTGATAAATTCACTGAAATTTATTGTTGGGGGATAAGCTAGTTCCTATGCGCATTTCACTGGTTGCTTAGGCCAGATCATCAGGAAACCTTTTCCCAAAAGGCTTTAGAAAAACTAAAGATATTATACAAATAAAACGATAGAGTGAATGAGAATTACAGACACTCAAGCTTTATTTGTAAAAATATCAAAGCTTAAACAAAACACCAACAATAAACAGTGATTTTATCTTTTCTTACATTCTCTACTACAATTGGTTGGTTTCTTGCCGACACAAACTGTAGTGTGTAAGTGAGTAAAGAAAAAATAAAACAACTTGCTTTATTGTTTTCGCAAGAAAATCAATATAAAGCGAGCTGCCAGTTTAGTCTTGATGCACGGGCACCTGCAAATTTATCATTAAAAGGTTATTCGGGAATACAAAATTAATATTTTAGTAAGAGCTTCTTATGCTAAATTCCCAATTTTTATTTGATAAATTCACTGAAATTTATTGTTGGGGGATAAGCTAGTTCCTATGCGCATTTCACTGGTTGCTTAGGCCAGATCATCAGGAAACCTTTTCCCAAAAGGCTTTAGAAAAACTAAAGATATTATACAAATAAAACGATAGAGTGAATGAGAATTACAGACACTCAAGCTTTATTTGTAAAAATATCAAAGCTTAAACAAAACACCAACAATAAACAGTGATTTTATCTTTTCTTACATTCTCTACTACAATTGGTTGGTTTCTTGCCGACACAAACTGTAGTGTGTAAGTGAGTAAAGAAAAAATAAAACAACTTGCTTTATTGTTTTCGCAAGAAAATCAATATAAAGCGAGCTGCCAGTTTAGTCTTTCGCTTCGATTCATCCTATTTTAAGTCAAACTCCTAAAAGTTATATGAAAGCAATTTATAAGAAGTTAAAAGAATCTACCTATAACAAATGTTTAGATATTCAAAAAGAACTATTTACTTAACATGATCTGATACCACCCATTTGCAATACATCAAGGTACAGAAATAACTCACGCAAAGTACTGAGAATTATTAGAGTTTTCCAGATATTCGATAGTAAATATTTACTTTGTATGGGATGGGGAAAGTCCCTTGAAGCATTACATTAACTATTATAGTTCTCCAGATATTCAATTATAACTATTTTTTTTATATGAAAAGCCGATCCCACCAAATTTCAGCCAAAATCCTAAAAATAAAAGAAAGTGACTCAGGCAAAGGTAAAAGACTCTAGAAATTACAATTTTCTTTGTAATGTAGGTAATACACCCTCTGTTCCGATCCCGCCCATTTTTCCTAAAACAGTGGTACTAATAATTGTTATAGTTCACAATTATTGTTCCCCAAATATTCGAACTAATTAACTAATACAATCCAGCACATTTTTATCCAATTATGTAACTGACGTAACGAAATAAATGCTTCAAACTTCTACGAATTTCTCTAATACGGTTCATCAGATATTTGATAATATGTCCAGTTCTAACTATATAACATATACATTACTAAAATTATAAAAAGATGTTTCGGACATAGTTTAAAGAATCTTGCAATTTTAGTTATCCATATATTCAAAACTGACTAAGTACTTTGTATGGAAGGGACCATACCCACTGTTTCCACCCCATCCATTTGTAGCTAAACTTCGAATAGTGATGAGAAATTAATTCATACAAAGTTTAAATTCTTTTACGGTTACAGTTCTCCAAATATACGAAATTAATTATTTACTTTCATGTGCTCGAATTCGGTCCATTTTCAAACAATTTATGTAAAATGATAAGTAAGCAATTCGAACAAAGTTTGATGAATATTGTAATTATGAGTCTCGATTTGTTTAGAAATAACTATTTACTTTGTTGGGTAGATGACTCATCTCCTGTTCCGATACCTCCCATGTTTGGTTAAACCGTATGCAGTGATAAGAAATTGATTCGTATAAATTTTGAAGACTCACAATTATAGTTCTGAAGATATTCGAAAATTTTTTGCATGGGAGGTGCTTCGGCCACTAAACTAATTTTCAGCCATACTATGTAAAACTATAAGAGAGATATTCGGACAAAGTTTTAAGTATATCGTAATTATAGTTCTAAAAATATTTAGAAATAACAATATACTTTGTATGGGAGGTGACTCATCCGATCCATTCCAATTTTCGTTGAACTTCAAGCAGTGATAAGAAATTGATTTATATGAAGTTTGAAGACTTTCACAATTTAGTACTCCAGATATTGAAAAATAAATATTTACATTGTTTGATAAGTGCCATGCCCACTAATAAAATCCCGCCAATTTTTAGCCAAACTCCGTATAGTGATAAGAAATTAATGTGTTCAAAGTTTAAATACTTTTGCAATTATAGTTCTTCATATTTTGGAAGTAAATAATTTACATTGTATGGGAGGTACCACGCCCACTAATTCAAAACCACACATGTAAAATGCTAAGAGTGCTCTTCGGACAAAGTTTGAAGACTTCAATAATTATAGCTCTCCAGATACTTTAAAATAATTATTTACCTTGTATGGGTGGTGTCACACCCACTGTTCCGATCCATCTCATTTTCGGTTAAACATCATTTGGTGGTAAGAAATCGATTCCTATAAAGTTTGAATATTGTCACAATTATAGTTCTGCTGATATTCGAAAATTCCTATATGTATGGGTGATGCCACGTCCATTTATACAATCCCGTAAATTTTGGGAAATCTGTGCACAATGGTACCGAAGAAAATCCAGCGAAGTTTTGCGACTTGTACAATGACCAGATATTCCATAATAACTATTAACTTTGTATGGGATGTGCCACTCCCACTTAAAATTTCAAAATAAAAAATAGTCTATTGATTGTTTCAAATATTCAGGAATATATTTCAACAGGATCACACCTCCTATAAGGTACAAACAAACAAATAAACAGTCATAAATATGGATAAACACAAAATTCTTCATTTTACCAGTTTTAAATTAAACATGTTTTCCTTTTAAGTAAATAAATATTCAATGTTTAAAAACCAATGTTGTAGTACAATTTGTGTAAAAAGATATAGCCTATTGATGCTTCCAAGTAATAGTCTATATGTATTCGAAATTTCAATAAAATCGGTTCAGCCGTTTAGTATTTATTGTTTAAGAACTAAAGGTACCAATTTGACCGGTATTCCCCTATTTATCCCTTTCTGGCATTGACCTTCCAAATCGTTGCAGCCGCTTCGGCGTGATGCTCAAATAAACAAACCAACAAATAAACAAACAAACAAACATACAAAGACATTTATATATTTATATGGATCAGCATTTTCTGTCTAGTTATGGGTTGTCAACAGGGGTGAGTCTTTACTTAATTTCATTAATTCTAACAGGCTAAGCATATGTACGAAAAATTATAATGGATGAGAAGTGTTAGATATAACACTCACTAATGATAGGTCTAAGATATCAGTAGATAAGTAGAGAATTTTGTCGCAAATATAGCTGATATTTTCAAAATATTTTTAAAAAATTTAGACAATCCGTGAGGCCGAAAAATTAAAAAACTACAAGATATAATCTACACATGTAAGAGAATTTCGGATCATAAATATATTTTTGGCGATTTTTTAAAAAAATTAAATTTCTTTACAGTGTCTGCAATAGTTTCCGAGATTCCGAATTATTTCTAAAATAAAACGTTTTTAAACCACTGTGCGTTGCTATCTTGGACAATATAGGTCCCAGACATAAAAGGGTTAGGGTCCAAGAAAAGTAAAGCTACATAATAGTAAATGAGTAATCTGAATTTAAATATTAGTATATAGTCATCGAGATGATATTTTAAGAAATATTTTTAACAAATTTGTTTTGAATTTTTTTTTTTTTTCAACATTTAATTTTCCATATTTTATTTGAAAATATTGCTTGCTATATTGATCCAAAACTCAAATTATCCAAATATGCATTACCTAAATGTAATCCGATTTTTCATTAATGTCCAGCCCCTGAATTCAGTTCACTGCAGTCTTTTGATTCACAGCATCTATTTGAAATATAGACTATTAAAGCAATTCACCTATTGTCCTCGCATGTACATGAGTTTGTTAGTTTTTATATATTTATTTATGTGCTTGATGTCTGTTTGTTTTATATATTAGTAAGTTTTACAACGTTGTTGTTATTTTTATTAATTCGCCTCATAAATAAAATCTCCACTTTATTTTAAAAACTTAAGACTGGGTTTATTTTTGTGCTTTTTTTTTCCTCATTGCTGGTATTTGTTTTTGAGTGTTGTTAATATCGTGCCCTTTCACGCACTCATACAAAAAGAAATAACCAACTATCATACACATGCTAGATCTATGCTATTCGAAATACATATTCGTTTATTTGTTGATTCATTCCTCACTACTAAGTTTATGTGAAAATGAAAACGAGTGCGCTGTAAAGGTTTTAGAAGGCGCCTGAATTGTAGTGTTAGGGTATTCTTCATAAATCTGGGGTTGGATGAATTTCTGCAATTATTACACAGGTCAACAAATAAAGAAAAAATGTTACCGTTAGTGGGTCTGTATTACCTAGGTGTGCATTGGTAATAACATTAATGTTTTTATATTTATTTCCCTACGTGTAGCTTTGGATCTACCTTCATTTTTCAATATTGGCTGTCATAAGGTGAATGGAAAAGCTTTTAATGTAGTCATTCATTCACTCTATAGTTATATTTCTATCGACAGCAGATCATAAAGCTGTATAGTATAGTATTCCAATCTACAAACTTATTGGAATGGACCATAGATGTCTATAGAATACAGAATCATAAGATCCCTAAATGTCAAGGCAGTGTTACGAAATCGCAATTATTTTGGCTTAAGTTCATATAAAGGTTTACGAAATGTTTCAGAGTTAAAAAAGGCCTTTTAAGCCCTGAGCCCTTTGGAATGCTTGTTGCCGCGGCTGCTAGTTACATGTTCACAAAGATGTGCGGGCTTGTTCTCCAGTCTGTTGTTAAAAGTTTGTTTGAGTGTGTGAAACTGTTCGCATACTTACATAAACAAAAAAAAAAAAAAAAAACAAGTCAAAGTATTTTACGCACACACAACATAGTACGTATATTTGAGAGTGTATTTTTAAGAGTTCCTCATTTCCTTGTTCCATTTTTTAACAACAATGTATTATTGTATGTCCTCGAAAGGAAAAGACCTTGGGGTTTGATTTTTTACAATGTATTCTTTGAGCTTGTTCTCTTTTTTTCTTGTGGCAATTTATTTATTTATTTTTTTTATATTTTTGGTGCTTCTTTTGATTTTATATTTAGCCCCCACTTCAGACTTTACACTCCAGTGTTTCTTCTTTTTTATATGAAATTTTTTATTTTATAAAATTCACCACTTGATGTTCAAATATCGTAAATCAAGTTAAGTTATTGTAGGGTTATATGAACTTATAACCATCCTTTGAAACCGCTACACAAATAAATATACACATGCATACAAACAAACTAGGGTGGTCCTTATTTCGCACCTAAATTGTTAGAAAGTCTAATTTAAGCAGGAGATATTTTATTTCAAAAATTGTGTCTACTTCAGCAATTTATAATTGAAATAAATACAGATTCTTCCCATTTTCAACACAGTTTGTAATTTTTTCCTATTATATTATGATTACTGGATACAAATAACTAATCTGTGTATAATTTTCTTTTGATATCGATATGTTTTAGGTATATATTAAGGTTAATGTCTTTTTCGGAAATTGTCTTTATATGGGAGCTATGGGCCAATCTTCATAAAATTCGGTACAGTGATTTCTATGTACGAGTATATGAGTATTTTGTGTGTGATAAATATATTTGTAAAGAAATTCATGAGTACCTAACTGATTTTCGGAAGTGGACCTTATATGGGAGCTATGGTCAAATATGGAACGATATTCACAAAACCCTAAAGTATGATTTTTAAATATATATATATATATTTTTTAGATATTTATGCAGGTTAATGTGTTTTTCGGAAGTAGTTCTTACATGAGAGCTATAAACAATTATGAACAGATCTTCAGAGAATTTGGTGCATGGGGATTTTGTATAGATGGGGATTATTTATGTCGAATTTCAACTCAATAGCAGTATTTGTAAGACATTTATGAGTGTTTTAGTGATTATCGGAAGTGAACTTTATATGAGTGAAAACCCAACTTGGTCCTACAAAAAGTTGGCCAAGCATTTACCGGGAGAACTTGTTCGTTGATAGAAAACCTGGTTTAGGTAGAAGGAATGGTCCACATGATGTTTCTAAAGCCAAAAAAATTGAAAACATTTTAAAAAGATCTCCCAACCCATCCGGTAAGAAAACAGCCCGGTTAGCTCAGTGCTCGGACTATTTGGTACGAAAAGTTAAAGCTAATGCTGGTTTAAAAACATACAAGGCTCAAAAAGTTCCTGACAGGAAGGCTGCTAAAAATTTAGAAACCAAAAACAGAGCACGGAAATTGAAATCAAGTTTTATAAAAAAATGTTCTTGCTGGATAATGGATGACGAAACGTATGTTCTGGCAGATTTTTCGCAACTTCCTGGTCAAAAATTTTATGTTGCTGATGCTCGAGGGAATGTTGAAAAAAAGTTTAGGACCCCAAAGCAGACAAAATTTCCCAAAAAGTTCTTAGTATGGCAAGCAATATGCAGTTGCGGCAAAAGAAGCCAATCATTTGTTACAACGGGCTCTATAAATACCGAAATTTACATCAAGGAATATTTACAAAAAAGGCTGCTTCCACTTATAAGACTTCATTATGTGTCCACTTATTTTGGACCTGACTTGGCATCCTGCTACTATGGTAAACAAGCCCTTGAGTAGTACAAGAACAATAATGTGGTATTTTTACCAAGAGAGGCAAATCCTCCAAACTGCCCGGAGCTAAGGCCAGAGGAGAGATATTGGGCTCTTGTTAAAAGAGAATTGAAGATCACAAAAAAGGTGTCCAAAAGTGAATTAGATTTTAAACGGAGATGGACTACCTGTTCGAGCAAAGTGACAGAAAGCACTGTAAAAACGATAATGGAAGGGTTTCCAAAAAAGGTTCAAAATTTCATCGCTAGTGACCAGAGCAATAAAACTATTTCTTTTTTGTAAATTGTAATAATAATTTCACTCAAATAAAAAAAAAATTAAAGCTGTAAGTTTAGTGGTTTTGTTTTTATTAACATACATGTATATTAAGAATTTTTCGATCTCACTCCTTAGATACTGCAATTCTATAAGCATTTATAGGCTATAGCTCCATATTTCAGTAAGAAATTTGTATGGGCGCTAGGAAAAATCATGGACCTATTCTTATAATTCTCACTAGAATTAGTCCTTTAAACATAAAAATATCAAATGTAAAATTGTATGGTATTATCTGCAATATATTTATACAAATAACAAAAAATATGAGAAAATAATGAATTTTTAGGTTGTCTCACATTTTGATTCATAACTTTGGGCCTACTGTAGCGATTTTGCTGATTTTCAATACCAATGTGCTTAGGACAATAACAAACGTTTACTAAGTTTGTTTATGTACTTTGGACGTGAGCGTTTTTTACAAAGACAGACAAACCTACAGGCAGAGGGACAAAGCTAAATCAAATTAGAATTTCATAAGGATCTATAATATATATACTTTGTTGGGTCTTAGATGATTACTTCTCAATGTTTCACACGGAATGAAAAACTTATACTCGGTTTTCCAACATGAGGTGTTATTATGGTATTCAAAGAAAAATGGAATCTTTTGAGATAAATGATCGGATGTTTATTTCACAATAAAGAGGAAGGTATGCCGTTAATAATGAAAAACAACATCAGCCAAATGGTCACCACGACCACGCTTACAGAACCATATCGTTTCCATGAAATTTTCCATAAACAAATCGCAAAGTGGCTGCCCTATATCCTCGACAAAGAATGGCCAAACCTTGGTTTTCTTCAACATTTTGGGCTATAGCAGCAATATTCTCAATTGTTCTTGAGCGACATGTACGGGTTTTATTCTTCGCATCCTTAACTTATCCCAATAGCTCGAATTTTTCCACCAATTTCTGTATTGCGATCCGACAAGGTGCTTCACGACGACCCATAAAATGCTCTAGTTTTGCGAACAGTGACTGCAAGATTTTGTTTTTTTAAACAATTCAAAAACTTTTTATTTTCATATGTATCAGGTATGTATTTATAAATACAAATAAGGCAAACAAAAATGTCAAGAAAATATAAAATAAAAACATGTTAGAGAGCTATATTCGGCTATGCCGAATCTTATATACCCTTCACCAAAGTATACATATTTACGTACATTGTCTTTACCCATGAAAAACTCTTCATATAGCAACAACAACAAGAACAAATCATGTCATATCAGGTGCAAATGCAAAACATCCGATAATCATATTCACACGATGAATGCTCACTGATAACTAACCAAATAACCACAAAAATTATTTTGCACAATTGTATGTTGAAAAAATAACAACAAACAACAACAAAAATTAAAAAAAAAAACGAAACGCACTCAAATACATACAAATTGTGTGTGTTTGATTTATAATTCCTATTCATTTCACTCATTCCACATTGCAGAACAGAGGTGCGCAAAAGTAAATTCTCTCACCAACACATTCAATTCTTTATTTTGTTCAGTGTACCTACAAACAAACAAATACTACAAAAATAAAGAAAAAGTCATAGATCAGTGCTCATGCGCATTCCTAGTTGTCTCGTTGAGTGGACAACGACTACTAAAATGTAAGAGCATGAGATTACGTGTGATTTGATTTTGCACAATTGTGCTATGGGCTGCGCACTATTGGTATAAAAACAAAATACGCAAAACAATAACCAACACACATACAAACATACGTTTTGTTGCTTTTTTGTCAAACCATGCAATAAATTGTCTTTTTTTGATGAAATTTTCAGAGGTTGTCTCGGATTTTTGCTCATATCTCAGGTATTTATGGACGGATTTTGCTGATTTTAAATAGCAAACTTTTCGAAAGCATGTCTGACAGAATTATTGAAGATTTGGATCCCTAAGATATTTAGGGTCTTCACAAAATTGATTTCAACTGACAGACAGACAGACGGACATGGCTTAATCGACTCCGCTATCTATAAGGATTCAGAATATATATACTTTATAGGGTCGGAAAATTATATTATGGAAATTACAAACGGAATGACAAACTTATTTATAATAAAGTTTGCTGAAAAATATCAATCAACAAAGAAATAAAATAATCGTGTAAACAATAAAAGTTTTTTCGAAACGATTTCTTGAAATACCGAATGATGTCAATAATATTTTACATTTGAAAAGTCTTTGCCGTCTAAAATACGTTTAACCTTACTAAAATGTCTAATAGGCTTTTTAATGTACTTTATTAGTAAATAAATATTGTTTTAATAGACAACAAAACAAATGTTCCCAATGCATTAAAATATTACAGAAATACTTATATCCAGGATTTTGTATATGCTATACCTTTTGAATCCTGTAGTATCCTGCTAAAATGTTTTCAAAGTCAGTAGATAACTTGTCCGCTGCGAGTATTATAAAAAATTAAAATACCTATATCAACTGAATTTCAATCAAATTTTCAATATAAGGGCCACCCTAATACACACACACTCTAATATATATGATACCTTCATAAAAATATGTATATTTTCACTTACACATACAAATAATGATGTAGAAGTTTATGTTTGAATGGATGTATGGACAGACATCCACACAGCCAGTCAGATGGATGGATGTATGACTGTTTGTGGTTCTTTGGCTTTTGGTTTGTTGCTTTTCTCTCTTTATGAAAGACTTTTTATTTGCCTTCTGCTCTAGCTGTTCTTCTTTTAAACCCTTAAGGTATGTACCTAACAGTGCAGCCATGAAATTTTTATGAATATCTTCTATATTTAGCTAGAAAAAAAAGATGTTATTTGACTCTTAATTATGTTTGCTGTGTGTGGTTTTCTATTCTTTGACATTACTTTAGTATAAAAACTGACTGTTATTTTATTTTTGTTAATCTTAAAACCATTTTTCAACATGCTTTTGACATTTTCTCAAACCATGTTTTTCGTGTTCCTTAAGGGGTTAAATTGACATTAGAAATTGAATTATAGTCACACTTCATGTTTGTTTTTTGAAGTTGCCTTTATTCGTGGCTAAGAGAAATTGGTAACATTTTTCTTTTAGTTTTGCCCCGTTGCAATCGAATGAGTTGCGAAAAACCAGCAGAGGAAAATAAGTGTTAAACAATTTATTTAGTCTCTCCTTTTTCGCGGTTTTCTGCTTATTATGCTCAAATAAATTGTGTTAGCATTTTCGTTTTCGTTAAAAAAAAATCGTTTTCAAATTGCATGTTATTTTATATCCTTAATATTACATTCTTGTTAAGGGATACTGCAAAATGTTATCAAAGAAACATAATTTTGTTGTGCATTAAAATTAATAGACTGTTGGTTATTAGTTTTAAAGTAAAACCAAACAAAAAGGAATATTTTGTATATTACAAACTAGCATTTATCCCATTACTTCGTTAGCGAAGTTATTAAGATTACAATTTAGATTAATATCAGAGTTAGTTGGGAATAAATTCTTAAAAGTATAGACGATGAATTAGGTTCTCAAAAGTCATACAAAAATTAGTTTAAAGAAATTACAAACAACACACTATTTGTAATTGTGCAGACTAGAGTACGTAGTCGCAGGACAAGTGAATAGGAAATTAATTATAGTTTTATCCTCGTCTTTATTATGATAACCTTTGCAGTAATCATTATAAATAGGACCTATACGTCTGGACCTACAATATCTAGTGATAGTTGATACCAGTTGACTAAGCTGCTTTCGTTGAAGTCGCTGAAGACATGCTGTTTGCACCAGGTCCAATTGAGACCATATGACCAACGAAAGAACGCATATTATTCATTTGACCATTTCTCCTGGGCCGAGAGGAAAGAGATTTCACAAAACTTATCGATATTAGAGTCATGTAATATAACAGCCTTTATTGCTATCTCATCCGCAATAAGATTGCCATCAATATCCTCGTATCCATCTTGTAACTATAGACTTTCTACAAACACATAGTGTCATCCTAGCTTTTGACGTTCGCTATACAAAAAACAGAACAATATCTTGTCTACAATAATACCAAAATATTTATCACTTTCGGATAGTGTCAAGAGTGGAAGAGAACATTATGGAATCTTGTATTAATTTGAGAGCAATAAAAGTTAAATTTTTTTACAATTATCGTGAGTTTATGCTGCGCGGATTTCAGTTTCTGAGTTTTCCTCTAGTCAATTTTAGGGATTCAAAGTCAACAACATACATAAAATCAGAAAATCTTCCGGTTTTGTAATATATTTTTTTGCAATGCCTTGGCGACTTTTGCATAACCAAATACCGGAGAACACTAGATGAAGCTAATTACTGGGAGTTATGTGCTTTGAATGCATAAATTTGACTACTGGAGAAGATGATGTATAAATATTATATATCAACGTATAGAAAATTATGTCTTCTTTTCAAAAATGTACAAAATTTTTAAAATTTTAAAAAAATATTGAAGAATTTTTTCAAAAATATGGGAATAAAAAATGGTAGCCGATTTTTCTGGAAAATTTTAATTTTTAAAATGCAATAAAAGTTTTGTTTATGAATCGTTTTTAATGAAATTTTACAACAATACAAAAGTGAAAAAGAAATAAGTGAATTGTTTTTGACAATCCCACAATTCCCAAAAAACTTTTCAAAAATCCCAAAATTGTGATTTTTTTGACTTTTGAAATCAGATATGCGATTTGAGAAAATGTTGTCTAAAGTTGAAATTTACATAAAAAATAGGTCTAATACGGAAGGTTCTGGAGCACGCAATAATATGAGTTTTTATATTATTTTGATTTTTTAATACTTCCCGTAATGTTGTCTTTTAGAAAGCTTTAAACATATTAATTATCTTCTTCTTATTTTCTGAATAATATAATAATAAACTTAAAAAAAAAAAAAATTTCGAAAAAATTACTTTTTTATTGTTTTTAAGTTTGATTGTACATACAATTTTTTTCTTACTTTTATTACTAAATTTGTTGTTAATTCCAAAAAAGATACTCCATGAAAATCGGGAAAGAATTGGATCCGTTATTAGCAAACAAAGGTAGGTAAAAAAATTAAATTTTACTTTTCAAATGCGAATAACTCGTAAAGTATAAGAGATAATGTATGACTAAAGCAATGTTTTTTGTAGATCTTATCGAGTAAATTCCACGTATATTATAATCTTTCAAATCGGATTGTAAACAAAAATTTGGGATCATTTTTAATTTTTGATGTACCCGAGAGGCCTTACTTTGGGGTACTGTGGCTCGTTCCCCGCTTGGTGTTATAAGCCCAAATTCAAAACTTAAACATATGAACACCTCCTCTCTAATTGAGGGAAATTTTATTAAAATCGGGCCATTCGTTTAGAAGTTACAGATTTATTCTCACTTTTTTTTTTAATTTCCCCCAATGTGTGACATTTGATTTTTATTTATATAGATTGCATACATACCTATTGGGTACGTATGATTAATATTTGACTCTCATAATTAATAATCATACGACTTTTAAAGTAATTGGAAACAGCAATATGCATAGAGTAAATACTAGGGTATTCAATTATTCAGGTTTCTGTTAATCGAGAAAATAATCAATCGGGGCTTATATTTAATCGGTTAATTTTGAATTATTCGATTAACCGAATAATTTCTGTTTTAATTTTAAATAGAAAATAAAAACAAATTTTTCAAAGAGGGTAAGGTTTGTGGAACTTCTAAGGAGTAAATAAAGGTTTTTTATAAAGTATTTGATATTGATGAAAACGTTTGAACTTGAAGATTGCTGTTGTAGTAAAATTAAAAAATTTTATAAATTTTTATGACCCATTTACCTTAAAAACTAAACAAATTATAATATGGTGATTTTCCATGAAGAAAAATATAAAATTTCAGTTAATGTAAAATTTTAATGGTTAAAGAAAACATAACAAAATTTGGTATTAATATAGATTCAAATGTCCTTAAATCAACGGTATTAAAAAGTTTGACATTTTTTATTTTTAAATACCGAAATTCCTAAACAGGGAAAAATGTATTCCAAAAACTGAGTTTTTTTTTAGAAAAGTGCCTACTGTGGCGTTATTTAATGTATGATAGTAAAAAAGCTCTGTAAGTGTTTAAACAACATATAGGGTTGTACAACTGTGGAACATTTTCGAGGATCGGTGCTTTGCTTTTTTAGAATTTTTTACTCAAACCTAAAATTATTTTTTAAAATTGGCCAAGTTTGGATAGGCCTGGGGGGTGTCGCGTCCGCTTTAGTGAGCCAAATTTTACTCTATACGTTTTAGCATTAAGTTTTCTTGCCGAATCATGTAAAACTTGTGTGAAGTTTCGAAGAAACATTTTTTCTACAAAAGAAAATATATATGGGCTTTTTTGGGAAACAACCTAAAAAATGCGGAACTTTTTATATGTTCGAACTTTGGATACGTGTAACTTTTTATAGGGACAATATAGGACAATTTATTCTTATTTTATTTAAAATTTTATCACCAATATAGCTGATATTTTAGAAATAAATTTCGACAATCCGTCATCTCTAAAAAACCATAAAAAGATCGAGCAAAATGAAAAAAAGGAAATAAATAAACCTAAATATCTCTTCAACTAATAGAGATAACCTACATATGTAAGTGTATTTAGGTCTTCTTAAGGACTATTTATATTTTAAATTTCAGCTCATTTGGATCATAAACGAATTTTTTTGAGACCCGAGGTGACCAATTTTGAAGAGTCACACACGCATTCATTAGCGCTAGGAAGCAGAACATAAGCAGATCAACTCAAAATCACCTCAGCTCTAACCGTGTGAAATATATATACCGAATTATTTAAAAAAAAAAGTTTCTAAACCACTGTGTATCATGCCTTCCTTCGACTCAATACGACAAAGTTCATCATGGAGCATTCTAAAAAAAAGGTAATTTTCAAATTCCTTAGTTTCAGTTTTTGCGCTCTATACTTCAAAACACTATTGCTAGATGGGAATGTTCATGAGCTAAGAAATAAAATGTGTGTGTTTAAAACTATATTCCTATATAAATTACAAAAAATAAATTTCGGTTAATCGACACAAATTAATCGGTATATTTGTTATTTGAAAATCGCCAATTTTAAATTATTCGAACAGTTAATCGACCAAAATTAATCGGTTAACCGAAAGAATGGAACGATGAAACAAATTAAACAAAATTATTCTCTTTACATACATATTAATGATGCAATAATAAAATACAAGAAAAAACTTTATCATTAATTAGGTTTTTGAAAGCAGACTTAGGTTTTGGCTCTCAATTATCTATCTAGTTTTCATCCATGGTAATGTGTATTATTAACATATTATATGTTTTGTATTTGTAATTCAATAAGTGGTTAAGAACAGTAGCAAACAAAACAGTT
Organism: Calliphora vomitoria; assembly: GCA_942486065.2. Taxonomy (NCBI): domain Eukaryota; kingdom Metazoa; phylum Arthropoda; class Insecta; order Diptera; family Calliphoridae; genus Calliphora; species Calliphora vomitoria. Next base: position 101,720,906 of record OW818031.2, on the reverse strand, counting down.
TGTGGTATAATACAGCTACATTCAGTTATTCTGTGAATTTGATGAAAATATTTTATAGTGGGAAAAAGTATTCTCTTTGGAAGTATTTTCTTAAATGTTCGCTAAATATTATGTACCTTCCTAAACCGACTGTGATTAAAAGAACAGCCATTTGAAAATATAAAGCAGTGTATTATTGAACTGACATCTGTAGCAATAATATTAAAGTGTAAAAGATTTGTTTATTTTATTTGACATATTTGATTTATAGCTCCCATTCTGCTATGTATTCATAATGCTAAACCAATATTGTATATAATTCAATATCTTGATTGAGATTACATGTATGTACATAAATCTACCTTAAAATATTTGAATTATTTATATTGCCTTATAATTTATATTGCAACCAAAAAGATAAAAACAAAACAAAAAAAAAAAAAGCTCTTAACTAAAGTGGTAACATTTTGAAAACATTCACCCACATATATTCGTACACGTACATATATATGTATATATACATGTGTCAATTTAAACACATATAAGGATATTAACAACATTGAAAATATGTTTACAAGAATGTATTTAAAATTTATTCTCAGACAGAAAATACTTTTACAAAAGTGTTTGTAATGCTTATTAAATTCTCATACTTTACGCACAGATACATATAAATGTCGAGTATATAAGTATGTACATATGTATGTCTGTTCATTTTTAAGCTTACCCAGCTATGCTGATATCTAATTACAAAGAGCTGATGCAAAGTTTATGTTTACCATAACAGTTTAAGCATTTTAACAAGATTTTAACAATATTATGTTCACTGTAACTATTTATATGATAACGGCAATCATAATATGTTAATGTTACTATCCACTTGATTGCAGTAATCATAAATATGAGTATATTTAAGAGAAAGTGTATTGACCGTTAAGTTATTTGTTAGAGATCCAATAAGATAATTGACATTTCTCAACCAGTTAATGCATTGTTTATTATTTGGAATCACCTATCAGACATTCTAATTTTAATCAGAGCAACCAGTGGCGACTCAAAATGTTAAAAAGTTCACACTAGTCAGAGAACATCCACCAGAACTGCTGGGTTCTTACAAGTTGAATGAGCACACATCTACATATAAAATAAAAACGCTATGTTGAATTTGTAATTCAAAGTACAAAATAAACTACGTTATATACAAAACATGCGAAATCATATTTGAATGGAAAAAAAATTTGGATAAACAACAACAAACACAACATTCAGTAAAAGGAAAAAAATTGTGAGACATTTTGTTTTCAATATAAGACAAAGTAAATATGTATGTTAGAGATATTTTGATGTAAAATAAAGCAAAGTATTAAAATATATAGAAATACTATTATGATGAGGAAAATCCAAAAAATTGGAGCTAAAAATATTTTTAAAATTATGTTCTTATAACAAAAACTCCATCTTGCAATTGTGATAATTTTTCTCATTTATGTTGGTTTAAAAAATAAAAAAAAAAAAAATAAAGAAATTGAAAATACGACTTTGGCTTTAATGAAATTAAAATTATGCTAGTTTATAGAACTCTATATGAACTATCAACATACATTAAGATAAATTTGTAGTAGTAAGTAAGAATACATACATATCATTAAAGATAAGAAAAAATTTCGTCTAACTTAGTGGACATTTGCACTTTGATTTAAAGTTATGCCCTTTTTTGTTTCTCTTTTAAAGCCCCTACGAAAATCTCCTTAAATTTATACGATGACTTTTTTTCCAACCATGTTTGACTTTTTTTGGCATATAATCGTATCAACAACCAATCAGAAAAGAGCTCAGAGCAGATTGTCAAAAAAAGTCATGAAAAACAGAAAACTTGCCTTATGTTTGGACGTCACAATTTGCTGGTATGACTTAAAGTCATGATGTAAATGCCCCCTTGCAAAGAAAATATATATGAATTTGGCTTCTGATATTCTAATTCCCAATAATAGTTAGTTAAATAGATGATATTTACAATGGACCTTGACAGGGTAGAAAATGCATTCCAATTTGCAAAATGTCTTAAAATATATTATGAGCTATAAAAATTCGCTTTCAAATTATATAAGTTTAAATAATTAGTCCATACTTAAACATTTTTAAAATATACTGAAAAAAATTTTTAACACGAATTCAGTAAGAGCAAAAAGAGTTTAATATCTTAATTAGATGTAATTTGTAATGCTTACTATAGTTTTAAACTCATTATTCATTATAATTATTTCCCTTACCAAGATATATTAGGGTTATATAAGTCGATTGTTCGAAAAATCAACATTTTATTAAGGAAATCCAAGGTGGCGCAAAAGTAAACTTCCAATGTTTTTTGGCTGTAATTAAAAAAAAAAAAAAAAATGAAAAACTTTGATTATTCTTGTGAATTATTTTTATTTGGTCTTTAAGTTTTTTTCACATTAAGTCGAGAATATGATGTCATGTAAATGGCCGCCGCTACAGTTGATTGTCATTTGAGCCCTTTTTATGGCATTTTCCATCACTTTGGCCAAAACTTCCGGCGATAGGTCCTCACATTCTTGACGGATATTGTCTTTAAGAGCTGCAAGAGTCTGAGGCTTGTTGACATAAACCCGCGACTTCAAAAAGCCCCACAAAAAGAAGTCTGGAGCGGTCAAATCAGGCGATCTTGCTGGCCAGTGCAAATCGCCAAAACGGGAGATTAGGCGCCCGGGAAATGCATCCTTCAGCATATCGGTTGTGGCACGTGCAGTGTGTGCCATTGCACCGTCCTGTTCGAACCACATGTTTTCCAATCCCATTTCATCAATTTGCGGCCAAAAGAACTCGTTGATCATTGCTCTGTAGCGCTCACCATTCACAGTAACCGTTTGGCCCGCGACGTCTTCGAAGAAAAAAGGTCCGATGACTCCTCCAGCGAAAACAGCACACCATACAGTGACTTTGAGCGGATGTAATGGCTCTTCGTGGGTTATACGCGGATTTTCAGTGCCCCAGAAGCGTAAATTTTGCTTATTTACGTACCCGCTAAGATGGAAATGGGCCTCACTCATGAAAATCATCTTCCTCTTGGTGGTGATTAAGGATGGCTTGAACGTATAGAAACATCTTCAAATCTTGTACCAAAATTCTCTGTAGAGACCGTCGACTGTTACCCATTTGCGTGGCACGTCGTCTGGTCGATGTCGACGGCGCTTCCATGACATTCTCGGCTACAGCAGCAATATTCTCTGCAGAACGGCTACTCCGGGGTCTGTCACGCCTGGCAGCATCTCGTGTTGTGCCAGTCTCTTCGAGGCGAGCAGTGTTTCACCAGTAGGCGTTGGACGGCCAAGAAATCTGCGACGAAATTCACGTTGTGCCAAAGTCACCGACCGATTATTGGTCAAATAAATAGTCAGCAATATTCCGCGTTCTGGAGCAGTGTAGCGTAACATTGTTTATTAACGTGTATTTCGCATGTGTTTACTACACAAATCTCAAAACAGAACTGACATTAGGGGCCAATCGCAAAATTTATAGCATTTTCTGATAGGAGGATTACTTTTGCGCCAATTTGTATTAGTTTAAATGTTCATAGTTATTCTCCAGTATTTGTTGTTATTGGTGTGTGTAAATGTGGATATATTTGATATGTTTTCAATATAAAATTGATTGCAATACATAAATATTGCTATAAAATATACGCACCTACATTTATGTACATTACATTCTTATATTAGTACGTATATGCTCATACATTTATGTATATTACATACTAACATTTGTATATATGTGCATTGAGTTGGACCGGTTTGTGAGAAGCCAAAACAATATTTCGATGTTTCCAACTAAGTAAATCTAATGATATCATTTCTCAAAAGTCCTGTTTCAGATTTTTATGATTTATTTCGTACTAGCTTGACCCGGTGCGCTTCGCTACCCCTGTCGTAGTCTATGTTGAAAATTTCAATAAAATCCTTTCGGTCGTTTAGTATTTATTGTTTAAGAACTAAATTTACCAATTTTACCGGTTTTCCTCCTGTTTACCCCTTTCTGGTCCAAGTATTGAAAAAAGTTATAGCCTATTGACGCTTCCAAGTAAGGATCTATCTACGTTCCAAATTTCAATAAAATCGATTCAGCCGTTTAGGCGTGATGCTCAAACAAACAAACAAACAAACTTACAAAGACATTTATATATTTATATAGATTAGTTGTAGTAGTAGTAGTACCTTTGAATTATCTGTCATTTGTGCAGAGCAGTGTTTTTTACCGAAATATCCGCTGTTTGACAGTTAAGGTTTAGACATTTTTCTGAAATACTTGAAGCAGATTTACGTTCATACAAAATAAGATGATTTATGTTTTATTTCCTGCGAGTTTCATTAAAATTTTAAACTACTTATGGTCTCAAAATGGAGAATTACAAATAGTCTTTAAATTGTATGAACTTCTATTTGCCAACATTGGTGATAGCATGCTCTTAATAATATTCTTTATAACTATGACAACTTTAACTGTGAAGTAACTTGAAAAGCACTAGGTGATCAATGTGGATGTAGAACTTTCGAGTTTTTTACGTGAGATTATTCATGAAACTTCTAGGAGATGACGCTGTATACATACATTGAAGCAGCAAGTTGTGTGTGAGTCAGTATATCATTGTCGCTGATAGAGTGTGTGTATTAAAAGAGAGTGGCTATTTAAATTGTTGTGTTAATTTAAATAAATAAAGAGTTGTTATAATTTTCAAACTACTTATCGCTTTTATTTGCAATTAAAAGAAAAAAAACATCGTAAAACATAACAATAGGTGTCAGAAGCAGTCATGGATTTTGAGGAGCTAAAAGTGGAACAACTCAGGAAAGAATTGTGTAAGTAAGAGCTATCAACAGCAGGTAATAAGGCGGAGTTGCAAAAAAAAACTTCTAGAATTCAAGTAGCGTTATATTGTTATCGGAACTTAGTCCTCTTTCACACTGGGCAATTTAGTTGCGCAAGTCTGTTTTTCATTTTTAAAAACATGAATGAAAAATCAAACCAGCTTGCCGTATATAAGCAAATCTGTACTTAAATTTGAAAAAAAACTTGTTTTCCTCAACCCGACCATACCTCTGACATCTACAAAGACAAAAATTGCGCAGAAGACTTGCGCTACCAATTCGTGTATAAAGAAGAAATTTAAGTCAGTATTCATGCAACAACAAGTTTCATGTAAATCAGTAGACATTTTAAAATTTACGCCGCCATATTGTATTTGAAAAATTTTACCTCAGATTCGAAATCAGCAACCAGCAACCTTGTCAATGTTCAGTGATTCCTTATAGTTTTGGTCAAAAAATGCCTGAAATTTCTTATAGTGCGTTGTTGACAAGGTATGACCAAGTCTTGGTCAATTGTATGTTGGCTTGCTCCCGAGTTAATACACCATATAATTTATATATTTTTACTTCAAATAATAAAAAAGAAACATTGTTTTAAATAGTTTCGTTTCTAAGGGCATAGCATGATACTGTACTTATAGATATCTGCTACAACTTCCTCCGCCATCATCAGGCTACAGATAATAAGTGTTTCGGGTGAAAAGTCAGGTCGGGGGAGTCTGTGCTTTAGTTTTGTCCCACACTGTATATTAAAATCGAGATCGAGATAATATATTAAACCGATGTTTTCTAAGGGCGAGCAACGCGGACTATAAAAGTGTCCAAAATCTAGATTCTTTAATTTAAGTTTCAAAGCATATTTGGAAGTTTTTAAATTTTAATTGATCAAAATTCCGCACTCACAGGTTTTTTTCTATTGTCTACCTATAAATGTAACATACTTTTTTTTAATTCGAAACACAATGTTAATATAAGCTACATGAATTCAGTATCAACATTTCTCCAAAATTTTTGATTTTCCTCATATAAAATATTAGAAATTAAATCTTCGCTAAAGGAGTCATATAAAACGATACATATGGATAGCATCCTCATAATTTCCTGCAATAACTATGGTCAACTATTATAAATAGTCATATACTTAGCGACCATAGCTTTTATTACAAACTTACCCAGCAGTTTGTACAACAAATCAGCTCGCTGTGGCTGCTAAAGTGATTTCAGTAAAAAACAGTAGTCAGATATTCCCGTTAAGTCTTTCAAAACGAATTCATGTAATGTAAAATACTAAACAAGGGGGTTAGTATTTCGGTACTCACTATTGATGCAGAAAATATAAAAACTGAGAGTAGACTCACATGTAATTCTTAATATTTAACTATAAGTTCAACACAGCTCTCTGAAAAATTATTTTTTTCTGTTTTGAGTTTATGATGAAGTGTTGTGTAGAGTGTGCCAATAGGACACCTATAATTACTTTTCCATATTAAGTTCACCAGTCAATAACATTTAGTATGGGTTGAAAACTAGTGGTAGTTCTTAGTTGGTATCAAATTTGATGTGGCGTAACTAGTTCAATGAAGTGCATGTTAGTTATATTTACATATATTTTATTGTAAAGATTTTGGTGTTTTCTCACTGTCAGACCATCTTTTTTTTTTTTCTTGAACCAGCACTCAGGGGATGACCCCTATTCATGCAAAGCATTGTGTTGGAACTAGGAGAATAGGTTATGGTAGGGAGGAAAGAGGGAGTAGTGTTTGTGGACACTCGATTTGAACTTTCCCACATTAAAAATGGCAGGGAAGTTTGTTCCACATACCTACAGCACGTCTAAAGAACGAATTTTCAATGTAATGTGTTGTGCGGTCCACTGGCCAATCGACCACAAAGGGATGCGTTCTTGACGAAAAACGTGCATTACGTAAAAATCTGCGGGTATCAGGAACAAGTTCCCTAATTTCATCAGAACACATTCCATTGTAGTACCGATAGAACAGTGAAACGCAGCCCACATTGCGACGGTGCTCCAGCGAATCAATAGAGTTGGATACCCTACTGGCACCAATAATCACCTTCGCCCTCTCTTGTACGCGATTGAGCAGCTCTAAAATAGACTATGAAGCACCGGCCCATACATGGGAGTTGTCTTCCATTTTCGGTCGGATATATTTGATGTAAATAATGAGGAGATCAGATGGAGTGAAGTAATTCCTACACCGTTTCAAAAAACTGAGACACTTGAATGCTTCTTTCGACACTTGAAAAATGTGTTTAGACCAGCGGACATCACATTGTATTTTCATGCCCAGAACATCAAGAGCGTCTGATTCCACAATATTTACACCATCCATATATAGATGAAGCAACATTGTTTGTCGTTCATTTTTATGTCAACATGCAACATTGAGTCTTGATGGCGTTGAAAGCGACTCTATTCGCACGACCTCATTCAGAGATTGTCACAAGGTCTCGATTAAGGGAATTATTCATCTTTTGCCTCATTGCCCCAATCTCCGACAGGCTTGGTCTATAACTGAATGAATGTGAGTGGCAAAAGTTTAACGTAGAAGGTCATTTAGAAAAATAAGGAATAGAGTAGGAGAAAAAACGAACCTTGCGGTACCCCTGAATTCAAGTTGAACTCGTTTGATGAGATCCCATCTATAACAACTCGTATATTTCTGAGAAAGCTCGATATAAATCGAGAAAAGTTATTACCGACACCAAAAGCAATAAGTTTCGATAATAGTGCATCGTGCCACACTCTATCGAACACCTTGGAAATATCTAGAGCCACCACTTTATTTTCGCCAAAACTGTGAATGGAACGACACCATTTTTCCGATAGGAAGGCTACCGCCATACTGGCGGTCGTTAAGCAAATTGTTGGATTCTAAATATTTAACCAAATGGTAGTTTACAATACTTTCCATAACTTTGGAAAGTGCAGAACAAATTGCTATTGGACGTTAATTTTCAGGGTTATTACCCTCTCCCTTTTTAGGAATTGGCGTAACATTAGCAACCTTCCAACATACAGGAAATACGCTGGCACGGTATGAAATGCTGAAAAGGTTGGCTAATGGACGAGCAAACGTCGAAGAGCACTGCTTCAAGACCAGCGCTGGTATGCCATCTGGCCCAGGAGACTTATTTTCGTTGAGATCCGTTAAAACCCTTTTTACAGCACGAGCTCAAAAGAATATGTTTGGCATAGTCACTAATACTCTTTCGAGTTCGGGCAGTGGTTGATCACTGTCCGGCAAGTGAGAATTACTTGCGAATAATTCAGCGAAAAGGTTAGCTTTATCAACCGGGTCAGTGAATGTTGGTCATCTTTTAAAAGAGTTGGAATTAAAGAACTAGCATTCTTGATTATTAAATCAGCTTTCGCCAAGGTTTTAAAAGCCACATTATCATTAAAAATCATAATTTTTTTTGTATAAACCAGAGACCGTAATAATTATAAGTTTTATTAAAAAACTTAAGTTTTAATAATTATTTTTCAAGGAAATTTATTTTCCTCTGAAAATAAAAATTATTGTTGAGTTTTATATTTTCTTTATAAAATAAAACTTATTGTTTGAGTTTTATTTATTGTTCAAGAAATAAAAGTTATTTCTTGAGTTTTATTTTTTCTCAAAAAATAAAAATTATTTCCAGAGTTTTATTTATTATTCAAAAAATAATGATTATTTCATAAGTTATATTTTATTGTTCAATAATAAAACTTATTTCTAAAGATGAATATATTTTTTTTTTCGCTACTTCAGTGTATAGCATCTTCAGGAAAAAAGTAAAATAAAATAACATATATGTTTTAAACATATTTTTTATGTTGATATTTCTTACTGGACAAAAAATGTCCAGTAAAAAATATCATGTTCTCCATCTTCGAACTGTCACTTTTAATACTCTCTTGCTCTCTCGTTGCAAGTTTTTAAAAGTAAACGAACGGAATCCCGTAACATCCAGTGATAATTTGTACAAACTATCAAGCACGCGAACACAACTATTGTAGTGAAAAAAAAAGTATTCCAACAAAATGTATTACTCTAATCAAACTAAAACACATTAGTTCTAATTTTGTGAAATTTCATTAAGACATTAAAATAAAATGTTTCTTAATTATGTTTTGTAACTTTAGATTTGCAATATGACAATAACTTAATTAAAAATGGTACATTTTCAATTTTCTAAATCCATTTTTTGTAATTTTATAAGCACAAATTTTCATATTAAGTTTTATGATTGAAGACAATTTATAAAACTGAGAAATAATTTTTATTTTCTAAGCAAAAAAGTAAAACTCAAGAAATAAGTTTTATTTTGAATTTTAAATGTAAAACTCAAAAATAATCATTATAATTTGAACAAAAAATAAAAATTATAATATAATGATTATTTTTTGAGTAATAAATAAAACTTAAAAAATAATTATTGAATTTAAGTTTTTTAAATAAAACTTAAGAAATAAAAATCATAACGTTTTCAGATGGTACATCTGCTGAGAATGAAATTGGTATACTCAAATCCAGGGTTTAATATTTAGTTAAACGTTTTTTACATTTGACTACCGACTACGCAATAAATATGTATCATTTTCATATTAATGTCCACATATACTGCAAATATACAAACTATAAACCAATGCCATATATGCACAAGCTTCATAGTAGAAATATTTGTCGCAGTTTTTCCAAAAATATTTTGCCTTACAAAATATTTTACGTTGCAGCTAGAAGACAAAATGAAAATTTTTCATTTCTAAAACATTTGCTGCCCAAATATATTTATATTTTTGGTTAGCAAAAACAAATATATTGCTTGTGTATAATATACAAAAAATTTACTACAAAAACATCAAACATGCAAACAAATTGCAGCGTGAAAACCATAAACTGCAAACGATATGCGCAGTAAAAAATTCAAACAATGGAAATATGGAAGATGCTAAATGTAGACTGCCAAACCATACGAAGTTGAAATATGTAAAATACGAAATTGTGCGAAGTTAAAAATGTTTAAAACGAAAATGTGCATTTATAAAATATTTCAGCCACATATATGGAAATATTTAGCCGCATATAGTCACTGAGTAGAAAAATGTGAAAAAAACTATGAACAACAAGTGTGCGTTGATTTGGGTGTACAAAATAAAAATTTATATTGAATCGTGTGTTTAAGAATTTAAGTGCAATAAAATAGAAGCTTTATTTTTTTAGGTATGTAATTGTATTATGAAAGATAGGAATGCAGTGAAAATATATTAAATAAGATTCTGGGCAAAGGATAGCGGACGATATTATTTTATTGAATTTTTTGATTAAATGATTTTTGTAATACGAATTCAAATGTATTCCTGCTGCTTGTAATAGGAGTCCAGAAAAATTAGTAACATAAAATTTTGTATGTAAAGTGGCTAAAAAAGGATAGATAATGCAACAACAAAATGTAACAACAGACAAGCAAAACAGCCAATGAATACAATCTAATACAAAATAACAGGATCTACAAAAAAAATAGTATGTTGCATAAAAATGCAATGTAGATAGATAGATTACTTTTTGTTTGTACACTCAAATGTATCCTTTCGTAAAATTTGTAACAGGAGAACAAACAAATAAATAAGCAGCATATAAAATAATTGTGCAAGAACAATTTGATGTGTAAGATATAAATGCAAAAAGGCACAGGCATGAGTACAACAGGAGTAAAAGGAAATTAACTGTATAAAACTTGTGTTCTGTAACTGCATAATGCAACAACAATTTACGCAAAACCATAAAAACAAATACGCACAAAAATCCTTTACAAAAAACAACAATTCAGTGCACATGACAAAAATTCCTCGAGCTAAAAATAAACCAAAATGCGTAATAAAAAATGGTCTGTAACGGTACTCAACAAAAATCAGTTCTACACAAACAATGCAATAATAATATCATCCGCTATCATTTGCCCATAACCTTCTTTAATGTACTTTTACTGCATTCCTATCATTCACAATACAAGTAGGTACATACCACAGGTTCTTCATTGTATAATTATATTTTTTCAGCATTCTATACTTTATTATTTTACTCCTGTTACAAACGCTCAGCCAATCATACTCATTTGCATTTGAGATTGCACAAGTTGTTGTTGATTTTCTACATTAACAATAAAAAAAACAACAAAATGCAACGGTTCCTGCTCTACTCCTCCATATTTCTAGAAATTCGTTTACTATGCATTTGTTTCTTTTTTTGCACGAGTTGTTTTTGCTTTTTGCAGCTAAAGGACACACATACAACAGTTGTATATCACAATTACTTGAGTGTATAAGTAGTTGTTCTTGTATTTCCTTTTTCTCACTCGTGGCTACGTAAAAAATTATTGTGCATTCGTTGCATAATTTGTTCTCTGTTGCTTATTTGTTTTTTTGTTCTCCTGTTACAAATATTACGAATGGATACATATGAATGTGCATTTAAAAACACAAAGTCGATCTTTCAGAATACAAGTCATACATAATTATGTATGTACATATAGTAAAATTTTCTTCATTGCATAATTATATATTCTGGACCTTACTTAAATTTCTATCATTCCTCTTTATCCTTTTTTTCTCCAGCTACACTCACGATCATCATTGAACCTATTTATGTGTTTGTTTATGGTTTTTGCGTAAATTGTTGTTGCATTATGCAGTTACAGAACACATGTACACACATACAGCAGTTTTATACAGTTAATTTCCTTTTACTCCTGTTGTACTCATGCCTGTGCCTTTTTGCATTTATATCTTACACATCAAATTGTTCTTGCACAATTATTTTATATGCTGCTTATTTATTTGTTTGTTCTCCTGTTACAAATTTTACGAAAGGATACATTTGAGTGTACAAACAAAAAGTAATCTATCTATCTACATTGCATTTTTATGCAACATACTATTTTTTTTGTAGATCCTGTTATTTTGTATTAGATTGTATTCATTGGCTGTTTTGCTTGTCTGTTGTTACATTTTGTTGTTGCATTATCTATCCTTTTTTAGCCACTTTACATACAAAATTTTATGTTACTAATTTTTCTGGACTCCTATTACAAGCAGCAGGAATACATTTGAATTCGTATTACAAAAATCATTTAATCAAAAAATTCAATAAAATAATATCGTCCGCTATCCTTTGCCCAGAATCTTATTTAATATATTTTCACTGCATTCCTATCTTTCATAATACAATTACATACCTAAAAAAATAAAGCTTCTATTTTATTGCACTTAAATTCTTAAACACACGATTCAATATAAATTTTTATTTTGTACACCCAAATCAACGCACACTTGTTGTTCATAGTTTTTTTCACATTTTTCTACTCAGTGACTATATGCGGCTAAATATTTCCATATATGTGGCTGAAATATTTTATAAATGCACATTTTCGTTTTAAACATTTTTAACTTCGCACAATTTCGTATTTTACATATTTCAACTTCGTATGGTTTGGCAGTCTACATTTAGCATCTTCCATATTTCCATTGTTTGAATTTTTTACTGCGCATATCGTTTGCAGTTTATGGTTTTCACGCTGCAATTTGTTTGCATGTTTGATGTTTTTGTAGTAAATTTTTTGTATATTATACACAAGCAATATATTTGTTTTTGCTAACCAAAAATATGCATATATTTGGGCAGCAAATGTTTTAGAAATGAAAAATTTTCATTTTGTCTTCTAGCTGCAACGTAAAATATTTTGTAAGGCAAAATATTTTTGGAAAAACTGCGACAAATATTTCTACTATGAAGCTTGTGCATATATGGAATTCGTAAATAGTATTTATATTTTTAGTATGTATGTGAGGAAATATTATTTTGTTAAATATTTGTTGCAGTTTTCATTTAAAATTATTATATTTTTTGCAATTTTTTGACTAATATAGTAGTAATTTTAAACTCTGCTCAAATCTATGATGGTCTAGTTTCTTGTATATGATTTTTTTGTTTTAAATTTCAATAATAATAATTATTTTCTGTCCCTGGTATAAACTTTTATTATTTACTCGCACTTATATTTCTTTCAAAACACATTAAATCTTTCAATGTATAACAATATTCAATCGTTAGGTTTTGTATGATTTTTTTTATTTTGCTTGTTACTTTTTCTTCGCAGTTTGTTACTTTTTTAAATTTATATTTCATTGCTTTAAACGCCAGCGAAACCCAGACAGGCATATTATTTTATTATATTGTATTAAATCCACGTCAAACGAATAAAACCAAGCAAAAAAAAAAATCCTTTATCCAATATTTGATTTTTGCTTATTTTATACGGTTTAGTTTGGTTTGCCTGGATTTTGCTTCAAACATCTTTATGATACTCAATCAATTGTGTTGTGTATCATTTCATTTCCACACTTATTGAGGCTGGAATTTTTGTTTTCTGATTTGTATGCAAAATGAACAACGGATTTTTGTTGAGGGAAGACTATAGAACAACAAAGAACATTGCGACAACAGTCAAAAAATATTAAATCCCTTTATACATGCATACTAGGGTGGTACTTATTTTACACTTTATGGATTTTTGATGCTTCCGAGGACTAGAAATCAATATTTAAAAAAATTGGAAAAAAATTGGAATTAAAAATATTTGTTGTACGACGGCGAATCAATAAGTCCGTGACTTTTTGAATGAAACACAGTTTTTTTTTTTTTTTTGCAAAACAAAAACTTATTTTTCAACATAATCTTCTCAATACACTTAGTTCAACGTTTCTCCAGTTTTTGTATCCCTTCTAAAATTAAGGGACTAAAAATAAGGGCAAACCTAATATTCACACACTCATTCACACACATACTAATATGTATGTAGTGTATATATTGTCATGTTTAAAGGATCGATTTGATTGTCTGCGAAGGGTTTGGATGAATTGAAAGTTTGTTTTTATTTTTTTGGATTTTTCAGTTGTACGCTAGAGTGTCCCGTAAGACCAAACTTAGTGGGAATACCACTCAATCATACTCAATAAAAATCGTAATATTGAGTAAAGTATAATGGGAGAAATGTTTATAAAACTATTTCACTAAATAAATTTTTTTGTCTAAAATTTTTTCTTCTACTGAAAATACCAAATGTCCATTTTTTCGAAAGAAAATTATCGAAATTTTTACAGCCAGTAAATGAAGAAACAGTTTAATTTTGGAAAAAATTTATTGAGATATTCATTTAATTGCTATTGTCCGTATTTAACATCATTTACTTGATATTTCTACAGCAGTTTCCCAAAATGCCTTTCCTTGGAACACTCTATATTACATTGTTGATTTGTTTTCAATAAGACAATATATATGGTAAATTATATTATTGTTTAAGTTAATTTAAATGCAAATATAAAAAGCCCTTTGGCTTATTTTTTTTATCGCATTCCAATATATTTTTAAATTTGTTTGCTGAAATACAATTACTTATACAAATTTGTTATATCCTAAATAAGTCTAACTATAAGAGCGATTTGCTGATGAAAAAGTCCAAATGGCTTGTCATAAGTATTGAAATAAATTGCATACAATTTGTTAACGTATTGATATGGAATTAAGTCCTTATTTAAGTAATGTGCCATAATTAATTAGTCCTATAGTAATTCTGTGAATACTATTTATACAAAAGTTCAATTTCCAATTCTCCAAATATTTGAAAATAACTAATTACTTTCTTTGGGAAGTTCCACGCCCAGTAATTCAATCAATTCAGCAAAATGATTTAAAATGATAAAAGAGCAATTCGGACAAAGTTTGAAGAATCTTGCAATTATAGTTCTCAACATATTTAGAAATAACAATTTTTGGTTAAACTTTATACACTGATAAGAAATTGAATCGTGTAAAGTTTGAACAATTTCTCAATTATAGTTCTCCACGTACTCAATATTACTATTTACTTTGTATGGGAAGTGCCACGCCCACAAGCAAATAGAAATTAATTTGTAAAAAATGTTAAATACGTTTACTATTTGCTTTGTTTGGTTTATGCCACTCCCACTAAACTAGTCCTTAAAATTTTCACCGAATCTGTGTAAATCCTGCAGTTATAATTTGTATGGGAGGTGACTCACCCCGTTTCGATCCCTTCCATTTTTGGTTAAAGTCCATCCAGTGATAAGAAAAGAATTCGTTTAAAGTTTGAAGACTTTCACAATTGTAGTTCTCTAGATATTTGAAATTACTGTTTAATTAGTATGGGATGTAACACGCCCACTAAGCCATTTGCATTAAATTTGAAGACCTCCTCTTTTATAGCTCTCAAGATATTTAGAAATACTTATTTACTTTGTATGGAAGGTGCATCACCCCCCCCCCCCCCCCCAGTTACGATCCATCACATCTTTAGTTTAACGTCATGCAGTGAAAAGAAATTGTAGTTCTCCAGATATTTAAAAAAAACTATTTACTTTGTACGCCCATTAATCCAATTGCGCCCTTTTCCATTTAAATTCTGTATAGTGATAAGGAATTAATTCAGATATTTGAAATTAACAATTTTCATTGTATGGGAATTGCCACGACCACTAATCCAATACCGCCCATTATCTGAAAACTATGTAAAATATAATGTGTATATTTATGCAAAATTTTAAGACCTCCACAATTATAGTTCTCAATATATTTAAGAATAACTATTTACTTTGTATGCGATGTGAAAATCACGCAAAGTTTTGCGGCTTTTATATAGCAGTAAAACTTTACATTATATGGGAAGTGTCACGCCCACTTGAAATCTATGCAAATAAAAATCAAATGACGTTCGTTGGTAATTTTATCAGTTGAGAACCGGTGGACCGATTTGGATAATTTGTTTTCTTTAAATGATCGTCATAGCCCTACTTAGGTTTTTACTGAAAGAAAAATTGACCACGCCCACTTTTACGCCTACTTCGATGGTGGTGCAAATACAAAGATGCCATGCGTGATGGAACAAACGTTCCACTGTGGAATCGATGCAATATGGAACTGGAGGGATTTTTTTTTCCGGTGCAATTGGGAAATTTTTTTTGATCGCGTTTGACTTTGGCAACGGTACTCTCGCATAATGATATTGCACTTGCTGCATCAGGAATTGCAGCTGCATTGTTAGAAGGCGGTCCAACTGCTCATTCAGTACTCAAGTTGCCATTCAATAAGCAAATCAATGAAAATGCAACATGTAACATTTCCAAGAACAGTGCGATGGCCAAAGTTTTGCAGCAAAGCAAACTGATCGTTTGGAATGCGTGTACAATGGCGCATAAAAGGTCTTTGGAACGTTGCAAGATTTACGAAACAATCAAAGCCGGTTTAGTGGTGCGATGAATCTGGTGGCAGGTGATTTTCGGCAAAAATTGCTATTGATTCCACGGTCAACGCCAGCCGATGAACTTAATGAATGCTTGAATTCGGCCGTCAAGAAACTCAAATTGACTGTGAACATGCATGTAGAGCTGCAGAGCGATCAATCTGGAGAGATATTTCCCAAACAATTGCTAAACATTGGCAAAGGAAAAATCTCGGTTAACATTTCGGTCGGCTGCATTCAATTTCCCGTCGCTTTCTGCCAGTTCACCGAACCAAAATCCGAACTCATCCGAAAGGCGTTTCCAAACATTACACAAAATTACGAAAACCGTGATTAGTTGAGCGAACGTACTATATTGGATGCGAAAAACATTGATAGCGACGTATTGAATTTTAAGATTCAAATTGAAATTTCTGTTGATGACGTACATATCGGTGGTTTCAGTTACTTCCCAAGATGATGTCACCAATTATCAACAATCTAAAACTTAAAGTCGGATCGGTAATCATAATAAACCAACCACGTCTTTGTAATGACATCCGGCTAGCGGTAAAAAGCCTTATGAATAACGTCATCGAAGCAGTAATACTTAAAGGATAGTACAAAGGAGAAGAGGTTTTGATAGTACAGAATTTAAACGCTTGCAGTTTCTGGTACGGCTTGCGTTTGTAATGAGAATTAACAAATCTTAAGTATCGTATATCGTTCTAGAATTTTATAAGGACCCAGTATACGACCAACATAGCCAGTAATTTACTGATTTGTAAAACCTTATATATTTACGATCTAATTCATAATAACTTAAAACAGCTTTATAAGTCGTTAATAAGAAAAAAATCAAAAAACTGTATTCATAAACGTTTAATAGTCTTATAAGTCTGTTATAAAACATTCATAAATGTGAAATATTTATTGTAGCTTCAACACTACTATAAACCTACTTTAAGGTATTCTTTTTACATTTTATCTGGAAAAAAGGGAATTTTAAAGATCATTTTTTATAAATTTGCAATAATAGACGATACTATTGCAATTGACAAACGTAATATTAACTCCGCTGGGGAATATGTTCCAATATAATAATATATTTTGTTTCAAATTCCTCCGGCAGTGAGCTATATGAGGTTCGCAAGTGAGTTTGATTTCCATTTTTGTCATTTTCTTTTAACCTGTAACTCCATGTAGTAATAAATTGTGAAAACATTGTGAAAGGAGGTCCACACAATCTAATATACCCATTCCGGAATTAAAATTATGTGTTTCCTTTTGTAAATTCATTAAATTTTGTTAAAAATTAACAAAATGACAATAAAAATAAATTAATAAAACAAATTATAAAACAGTGATGTTTATTTTATCACAGAATATTCGTCATTCGAATACTTTTAATAATAATTGAAATAAAATATATAAAAACGTTTGTATATTAATACATTTTAGCTTAATATAAATTTACTAGAATCAAATATAAATTTTTTATCAAAAAATTAGTTTTTATCTTCAAAAATGTATTAATACTAAAAACAAACAATTAAAAAAAGAGAATTAACGAATATTTTATCCTAATTGCAAGCAACACTAACAACGATAAAGGGGAAATAACTGAGAAACATTGCCAGATTATACAAAAAACAGTACATTACTTATTGTGGCTTTAACAAACGTTTATGAATAAAATACCTTTATTAAAGGTTTATAAAGCTAAAGTGTTTGTTAACAAACTTGTGTTTTAAATCTACAATAAGGTTTTATTATGAATTAGACCTTTAATATATCCACTAGACCATCTGACTTTTCAATTTTTTTCGAAATTCCTTCAGGCACATCGTGTTTCTTATCCACTTTAGATAAAGTATTTAAAAATGCATATTTTAATAAAAGTACAACCAGAGTATTTTGAAAAATGAAAATGTCCAAATAAGTCTAAAGAGTATGTGCTAACCGAATACGATTTAAATCGGAAGACCCAATATTAATTTATTTGTAATGAATTATGGTGTATTTGCTACTGAGTTTTAGCAAGGATTTATTTACGACAATTTAGCTCAAAGAGTAGTTCTGTGCTAAGTCCAAAATAAGAACATATAAGTCACCAATGCACATCTTCTAAACTGTAGTTACATATTTATCATACCAAATAAGTAATAAAACTCTATTCACTCTATGGACAATTTCAGAATGTATGTTTTTTATTTTTCTTTCTTAGTCCTTGTAATAATAATAATAAGAATTCACACATATCATAAAAATAAGTAAAATGTCATCTAACTTATAAAGAAAATATATATGAATTTGGCTTCCAATATTCCAATTCCCAATAATAGTAAGTTAAATAGATGATATTTACAATAGACCTTGACAATAAAGTGTGTTGATGGCGCCATTGGCAGGATAAAAAATGCATTCCAATTTGCCAAATGTCTAAAATTAATTTCAAAAGTATTCTTTGCATTATTACATATTAATTATAAAATTAACTTATGCAAAATTAAAATTACTTTCAAATTATCTATATAAATATATAAATGTCTTTGTAAGTTTGTTTGTTTATTTGTTTGTTTGAGGATCACGCCTAAACGGCTGAACCGATTTTATTGAAATTTGGAACGTAGATAGATCCTTACTTGGAAGCGTCAATAGGCTATAACTTTTTTCAATACTTGGACCAGGAAGGGGGAAACCGGTAAAATTGGTACCTTTAGTTCTTAAACAATAAATACTAAACGGCCGAAACGATTTTATTGAAATTTCCAACATAGACTACGACAGGGGTAGCGAAGCGCACCGGGTCAAGCTAGTATAAAATATAAAGAGTACAAATAATTACAAAAAAATCTCTAACATTTCTATACTACATTTTTGTTTTATTTTCGGTGTTTATATTTTGTAAATTGAATGCGAAGAAATAATGAAACAATTGTAACTTTCATAAATTAACACATGCTTTTCAAATAGTTTTCCCTTGAATTTGCAAAAACGATTAGTTTTAGTTGGTGTTCTGTTAAGACCCTACAGTAGAACTAAACTATATGATTTCGTATCATGTTATGTTTTTGTATTACACATAAACATATATTACGTTAGCTTAGTGTGCAAACGTGCTAAGTCCTCTTTTTATGAAATTTACAAAAAGTAAAAATACACTGTTTGCATAAACAAAGTTTATCGATATTTTGTTTTTTTTTTCTCGTAGCAATACATGCTAAGTCCTTAAAAATAAAATAAATATTGTCCTAGTGAAATGGAATTGAGTATAATTACGTTATTTAATATCAAGCATTTATTGGTTTATTCCAAAAATACAACCAAAAAACCTAAATGATAATTTTTTTAATGAAAATAGTTGATAATTATTAAATTTATTATCATCACGACTGCTGATATCAAAAACGTTGCTACATATTTTTTTGGGAGCAATTTTGGTGACAATAGAGACTTTAAATTAAATAGCAGATTTAAGACGATAAAAGCTAACGTAAGTCGCCAATGCACATCTTCTAAACTGTAAGTACTTATCATACCAAATAACTAATAAAACTCCATTGACAAATTTCAATAATATTTAAAACTATGGATTTTGGAAAGTGTTTTTCTCTCACCTATAGAATTTGTGAAAAGGGATTTAATACATTTGCACACAAAGCTACAGAATTGTTTATTAAATTTTCTATACGAATCTATAAAAGTATTTTATTTAAATGTGTTTAAAATGTATAAAATTATTGCCAATTTTTACAGTTATTTAACCCATTTAGTCGACCAGTACCAACCATGATTTTTCATTTTTCAATACATTTTTTTTTTTTTTTCTTAAAATAAAATAGTTTTTGCATACTCGAACATACTCTAGAATAAATATGTATGCAGAGCAGTATTCTCTTTTGCAATAAATGATTTTATGATTTGCTACCAAAAAAATAAAAAAATAAATAAATAAAAAATATTTGAGTATTTTTTTTCCAAACAAAGAAAGAAGAATTTTTTGTTTATTTTTGCATTTTTCATATAAACAAACATCGACTGGTATCTACACATTGGCAATCATTGTCTTTTTATTTTTATTCGAAATGGTAGTGAACGAATTTTAATTAAAAATTGAATAGAGTTGAAAAGGCTTTCAGTTGTGTTTGTAGTTGTCGTTACAAAAGTGTTAAATTGAAAAAGAGATGTTGAAATTTTTGTAACAATTTTGAATTGCAGTTACATTTTATATAGTTTGACCAATAATAGTTTGTGATATAAAACGATTTTTTTTTTTTGTTCATGTGATGTCATTAGATGAGTTTTTCTATACAAACTTCCAAACTGTCATCTATGAATATCGTTATTTAGTTATGCTGTGTGTAGAATTTTGATGAAAAGATTCCATGAAAATATATAAAAAAATTGTCCTACAGTAATGTTGTTAGAATTTTTACAGTGCTACAGACTTATTTGCATTATTCATATAATAATTGCCCTTTTTTCTCAGAGTTTTCAATATTTTTGTTGGTATTAAAGGTTCTTTTTCTTTCTTATACATAAATATATTGCTTCTAGTTTGCGCCAATAGTTTGTAATTTCCACAATTTTCATTTCCGTCCCCATACAGTATATTTATTGTGGATCGTTATAGATAGTCTTGCGTCTCTGTCAGGCTGTGTGTTGAAATAAACTTTCCGAAGCCCCCAACTAACTTACATAGATGCTATCAAGAAAATCGGCTGATATATAATCAAAAAAAAAAAAAATAAATAACTTTCTCAATTTATTGTTTACTATGTATGTATTTGTGTTTGTACCTTTTAAAAACAGTGGTTTATTTTCTGTAAATAATCTAAATTCTTTAAATTGTAAGTAAAAGCGATCATCTAACGGCAAACACACGAATGTTCTATTTTCACAATTATCACTTAGAGCTTTTAAAGCGGATTTACAGTTAATGTTGTCACATTTACAAACAATGTTAATAGCAGTGTGTTATCAACATTGTTTATAAGTAAAAGTTTCTACTGATGGAAGTGTTTATAAACATGATTAATGATGCAAGCAGCTTGATATTGCAATTTCGTAACAATACGTACATAGCACACACAAGCCAGGAGTTAAGCAAGTACTCCAGCAGTTCTAGGAGACTATCCCAAACTACTGATTTTACCTATCATTTAGGTTTACAACTAATTACATACGTAGTTATTTTAACACATGCATGTCCTAAGCAGGATTACAATGATACTCTCTGATAGCTGGTGCAAAGTAGTAAACGTATTGGATTTACATATCGACTACATAAAGTAAATTACCTTACTAGCTACCTAACTGGTTACTTGATCAGCTAGTTAACTAGTTATTTTAACATGTACAGCTGCTAATTGACCTCAAATAGTCGGTTAAAAAGACATCTTATAGACAGTCCAAGAACCGATTGCTTTTTTTACACCTACTTCCGAAAACTCTCCAAAAGATTATTTCTTGTGGGTGAAATAACTACTTTTTAAAGTCCAGTAGAAAATAAACATTTAAAATGACTACACTCTAGGTTACATGGAGACACAAGGTAACATCGGATGTCAGTATACATATGCAAATAAACTATATGGGAATTATATCAACACAATTGTACAGGGTTTTTCAACAAGAGGTGTTATTTTGGTATTCAAAGAAAAATGAAATTTTTGGAGATAAATGATCCTATGTTTATTTTATAATAAAAAGGAAGGTATGCCGTTAATAATGAAAAACAACATCAGCCAAATGGCCACTACGAACACGCTTATATGGCCATATCCTTTTCATGAAATGTTCCATAACTAAATTGCAAAGTGGCTGCCCTATGCCCTCGATAGCCTCACTAATTCTATCTTTGAGGTCTTGGCTGTTTCCGTAGACTTATCTTTCACGTGGCTCCAAAGGAAGAATTCGCAAGGTGTTATACCACAAGATCTCAGTGGCCAATTGTGATCACCTCTTTCCGTAAAAGAGAAATGAGTTCGTTGCTTGTGTGGTTCTTGTTGAAAGTAAACGTTGTCCAGAACAAAATCAACCAAAATACTGTATTATGACGTTTGTGTAATGCCCAATTCCAAAGAACGACGAGGAATGGACAAACCTGGGTTTTCTTCAACACTTTGGGCTACAGCAGCAATATTCTCAGTTGTTCTTGAGTGGCGTGCACGGGCTTAATTTTTCACATCTCTAACTTGTCCCAAAAACTTTAATTTTTCCACCAATTTCTGTATTGCGGTCCGACAAGGTGCTTCACGACGACCTAAAAATTCTCTAGTTTTGTGAAATACCGGGTGATTTAAAGTAACACCTCTTGTTGGAAAACTCTTTACAAAACACTTTTTTACGAAGGTGCAGTATTAAATAAACGTTGGATGTAACTACACTTTATATTACTTAGATACAGTCAATAGACAATTGTTTTCACACCAGACACCCGGCTTGGGACATACACGTGTTAAAATAATTAGTCACGTAAATACGTATGTGAATCACAAGTTCGGGATAGTCACCAAGAACTACTGGGACACACAATAACAAAAAAATAAAATATCCCCAAATATTGTTTTTCTTGAAATTTTCATAAAACCTAATTACTTAATTGGCCAATAACCGATCAAATTAGTTGTTGTAATCCCTCAAACTTAAATTCTCATTATTTAGTCAAAGTTTCTGTTGAAAATATTTTCCACAGCATCTCGTAACACATCGTTAGAAGTCTTGCATAAAATTAGTACTGGATTAGTAATTAGTTCTGGAACAAAGATTTAGCATAAACGGATTTTAAAATAATAAATTGTTAATTCAATTCAAAATTACAGAATAACACCTGGAATTTGAATTTACCATTAACATTTGTTTTAATCTGCACATAAGATTCGACAATTATACAACTTTTTGGAAATACTGATTTTGATTTAAATATTGTAGCATATTTTATGTTATGATTCGTACATTCAATAGCATTAAACATCTCTATTTTCTGTTCAAAAACCATGAAATAAAGTTAAATTATTGGTTACTTATTGCTATAATTTTGCTTTTATAATAAAAACAAACCAATCCTAAATAATGTGTCCCCATAAAATCCCCGAAACACAAGGTGGCGCAAAAGTAATCCTCTTATCAGAAAATGCTATAAATTTTGCGATTGGCCCCTAATGTCAGTTCTGTTTTGACATTTGTGTAGTAAACACATGCAAAATACACGTTAATAAACAATGTTACGCTACACTGCTCCAGAACGCGGAATATTGCTGACTATTTATTTGACCAATAATCGGTCGGTGACTTTGGCACAACGTGAATTTCGTCGCAGATTTCCTGGTCGTCCAGCGTCTACTGGTGAAACACTGCGACGTTTAGCCGCTCGCCTCGAAGAGACTGACACAACACGAGATGCTGCCAGGCGTGGCAGACCCCGGAGTAGCCGTTCTGCAGAGAATATTGCTGCTTTAGCCGAGGATGTCATAGAAGCGCCGTCGACATCGACCAGACGATGTGCCACGCAAATGGGTATCAGTCGACGGTCTTTACAGCGAATTTTGGTACAAGATTTGAAGATGTTTCCGTACAAAGTCCAGACGGTGCATCAGCTGTTAGCTGCCATCCTTAATCACCACCAAGAGGAAGATGATTTTTCATCAAAAATAATCATGAGTGATGAGGCCCATTTCCATCTTAGCAAGTACGTAAATAAGCTAAATTTACGCTTCTGGGGCACTGAAAATCCGCGTGTAACCCACGAAGAGCCATTACACCCGCTCAAAGTCACTGTATGGTGTGCTGTTTTCGCTGAAGGAGTCATCGGACCTTTTTCCTTCGAAGACGTCGCTGGCCAAACGGTTGCTGTGAATGGTGAGTGCTACAGAGCAATGATCAACGAGTTGTTTTTGTCGCAACTTGATGAATTGGGATTGAAAAACATGTGGTTCCAACAGGACGGTGCAACGGCACACACTGCACGTGCCACAACCGATAAGCTGAAGGATGCATTTCACGGGCGCCTAATCTCCCGTTTTGGCGATTTGCACTGGCCAGCAAGATCGCCTGATTTGACCGCTCCAGACTTCTTTTTGTGGGGCTTTTTGAACTCGCGGGTTTATGTCAACAAGCCTCAGACTCTTGCAGCACTTAAAGACAATATCCGTCAAGAATGTGAGGACCTACCGCCGGAAGTTTTGGCCAATGTTTTGAAAAATGCCATAAAAAGGGCTCAAATGACAATCAACTGTGGCGGCGGCCATTTACATGACATCATATTCTCGACTTGATATAAAAAAAACTAAAAGACCAAATAAAAATAATCCACAAGAAGAATCAAAGTTTTTCATTTTTTTTTTTTAATTACAGCCAAAAAACATCAGAAGTTTACTTTTGCGCCACCTTGTATATTTAAATATACACAGAAAAAACAGATTCGTGATAGCAATCGAATTTGTTGCCAGTGTAAATATACAGTCCCTAAACGAAATTTTAAGTCCCCAAAAACTTTACAAAATTCCTCATACTGTCTTGGGAATTCTCGCACTAGCTATTCAGTGTTACTCTTGTTTTTCAACAATTTTTTTAGAAACATTTTTTGTAACAAGGGTATATATAAGTTTGTCATTCCATTTGCAATTTCTACATTTTTATTCGGCACAGCCGAATATAGCTCTGTTACTTTTTTTCACCATTTTCTTTTTTTTACATAAAATTAGTTTTCTGCACAAATGTTTCTTAGTATTTACTTGGTGAAGGATATATATGATTCGGCACAGCCGAATTGAAATGTACATTGTAATAAATTGTTTGTCACCATAAAATAAAATTACATTTTGTTATAAACTGAATTTGAAGTTTATAACAAGTCCTTATTTGAACAATAATTTAAAATATGTATATTTTTTACTCTTTATTATTTGTATAATCCTTTTTATTTCTTATCTTACATGAAATTGCATACATATTTGAATAAAGAACAAAATTTTTAAGATTTACACAACAATATATAAAAAACAATATACACTACCGTAGTACAAACTCATTCATTTACATATGTTTACAACTGAGTCAACAGAAATACAAACGGAAATAAAACTCGATTGTATCATCCCTTAAGGTACACAGATACAATTATGACAACAACCATTGAGATGGAGTAAGAAATTATAAAAGCATCACATCCAAAGTATATGTGATAGTTTTATGCTCTTTGAATGTAAAGTGCTGTAGCATCTTTAATTTTAGTGTGGTGTTGGAAACATATTACAGTAAACATATTGATCAAATATCTCTCGGATCGGTTAAAAAAGTGTCATCAAATCCAAGGCATCAATACATCTGCAAAGTAAGGAAGACTTTTGCGATTTTCTTTATACTTTTAAGAGACTATGTCGAGTAAAAATCATACTAGACCTCAAACATTTTCAACCAGTTTCCTTTACGAATCTATTAGGTATGATACATTATTGTAAACTTTTACCATATACCTATAATCTATGCTATAACATTGCTGTATTTCAGGAAATCATTATGATTGATAGAAGCGTTTTTTTTTAATAATTTGGTATCTAGGAAACTATTGGAGATATTGTTACGAAATTTCACATGGGAGGGAGGATAGAGCGAGTAGTGTTGAAGTTAAAAGACTTTACCAGGAAGTTTGTTCCACTTAAGGACAGTAATGCTAAAGAACGAATTACCCCTGTAGTATTTTGTGCAGTTCACTAGCCAAGCGATTATGTATTACGTGCGGGTATCGGTAACAATTTCAAATAATTCATGTATCGTGTTTCTTAGCCTCTTCATATTTACTCTATTAATATTTAATACATATTTTATTATATGAAAAATGACAATATCTAGTCTAAGGGTAAATAGGTATATCCTTATCTAACTATTTGTGCATTTGTTTTACTCTTGTTACCAGCTGCAGCTACAAAAAAAAACATCTAGTTCGAGCAAAAAAAAAAAAACATGCAGAGTTTGTATTGTTAAATTATTACAGTTAAAAGTGAAAAATATAGAAAGAAATCAAAAATGACATATTCCATATTCTAACAGAGAAACACATGTATACAGCAGTTTATACATTAATACTTATTTTTATGTGTATATATATTAGGGTTTTCAATTATTCAAATTTCATTTTGATCGAATAAATGTTTTTATTTTTTAATTATTCGATTAACTTTGAACATTTCCTCGACTTTTCGAGCGAATAACGAGTAAAATATATTATTCGAACAATATAATAAAATATATTTAAATCCACAAAGTTTCCCATAATTGGTTTGTTATTAATGAAAAAAATACAAAATTAATATATGTATATACACCACCATTGTGTTAAGGCTATTATGCGATTTTACTGATGTTTATAACGCCCAAAAATATCAGTCTAACACCCACCTTAAATAATTACATTCTGAGGCGCTTAAACGATATCCGTCCCTCTGGCTGGTTGACCATGTAAACCTTGTAGGCAAAATACAGGTCGCAATTTTTTTTATTTTCTTTATTGAATCTTTCCTTCGAGGAATTTACAAAAGTATTAAAATCTTAACCTAAACTAAAACTAAAGTTGTTGCTGCTTCTGCAATGTCCAAGTTGAATGCTTGTTGAAATGATTATCTGGCCAGATCCAGTGTTTCCAATCGCCTCAGTCTTCTATGACCCTTAAATGACAGCAACTCCCTGCCAAGATGATTTGGATAATCCAATAGTTTTGATAGGTAGTTTAAACTGGAGAGTTTGATCTCCTCGCGTTTTATGGGGACATTGAGATCCCTATGGATATTACTATTGCGAATGTAAAATGGGACAATTATTATTTTCCTCAACGTTAGATAAGGAGACTGTTCCCCATAGCTGAATGCCGTATAGCCATATCAGTTTTGTACAAAACCAATTTGTATTCCAAGTTTAGAGCAGACCGTGGGCCAATTAGCCAATGCAATTGAACTAACTTTAATTTTATGTGTGTAAGCTTGGCTTCAATATGATGGGTCCATGTTAAAGGGCGACCAGGATGGATACCGAGATATCCCACATGGCTCTGTTCTGGAATTTTGATATTAGTTATCTATATAGAAGGACAACTTTCTCATCTTAGAGTAAATGTAACGTGAGTACATTTTGTTGCATTGACTTTTATTTTTCATTTGTCCAGCCATTTTTCTAAAACGCCGATGTGAGAGTGGAGTTGTTCAGAAGCTATTGAGGGGTTTCCATGTGTACTTAAAAAAGTAGTATCAACCGCAAATATATATGAGTGAGTCAGTGCGCTCGTAGGCATATCTGCAGTATATAAAATATATAGGAACGGCCCTAGAATACTTCTCTGTGGTACACTAGCGGATATTTTTCAAAGAGAAGAGATCACATCTTTTGATCTGATTTGGAAAGATCTTTCTTGTATGTAATTTTTCTGCAGTTTATGTATGTTCGCAGGTAGTGATCTCATGATTTCGTGTGTTAGTCCATCGTGCCAGACTTTGTCGAAGGCTTGAGATATATCAATAAATAATGCAGAGTAATACTGCTTACTCTCGAAGGTTTTCCGAATACGAGTAGTTATTCGATGTATCTGTTCGATAGTATTATGCTTCCTACTGAAACCAAATTGATGGTCAGGAATAATGCAATTTTCATCAAGTTGTACTATAAGGCTCTCCAGTAACAACTTTTCAAAAAATGTTTAAGATATTTTTATAAAATATACTATGTGCGTCTTTTTTACCTAAAGATGTGCCTGTTAAACTTGTTTGAAAACGGTTTATAATTTCACCTAGCCCCCATACAAAAGTCATCCCAAAATAGGACTATATAGGTCATAAATGTTTAATTTATAATTTATATGAAACTTCTGAAGTCAAGTTGCATAATTTTATGACGACCGGTCCAAAATTAGTCATAGCTCCCATATAAGGCCCACATCCGACAAACACTTTCTCCAGCATGAATCTCATCAAAATTTGGTATGCACATAAAATGCAACAGATATAAGTTCAATTCTGACATTTCACATCCCACTTCCGAAAACGTGTAATCATGATTAGTCATAGCCTACTTCCGAAAATCACTCACGAAAAAAAAAATTATGGAAATTCTAAAAGCTAAATGTTTTTGCTAATCATTGTAGGGCATTATAAGGTCGGGCTTTACCGACTATACTTTCTTACTTCTTTTAATCCGAGTATGTCTCTCAGTTAAGGCAGGTTTAAGGTATTTGAAACATGTAAAGAAAATAGAATAAATATTATTTCTATCTTTGTTTGTTATCACTAATGGTAAATCATTAATAATATAAATAAATGTAAACGTAATCTATATATAACAATATGAATTAATGGTTTCGTTTCTTTATGATTTTTTCTATAATATACAATTATTTTCTTATACTCACCACCTAAAAGATTGGGGTATATTGAGTTTGTCGTTCCATTTGTAACATGTCGAAATATTGGTCGTAGAACCAAAAAGTATCCATACAAGATTCAGCAAACATAAGTTAAAGGTAAAAATAAATCACAAAGTGAAATTTTTTTTGGATCGGTCCATATTTGATAATTGGCAATAAATTTGAGGATAAATTTAGTCTTAGTTTATATATAAAACCCTCATTATATAGCTTATCAAAGGCTGGCGAAACATCAATGTAGAGGGCAGAATAATATATTTTTCTTCATATGTTTTACTTACATCATTTACAAGTCTATAAGTTTGTTCGATAGTGCTGCGTTTCCATCTATTTAAATCCAGACTGATGTTTTGGAATACAACAGTTTTCAACTAAGATCGGGTACAAATTGTTTATGCGAATTTTCTAAAATAGCTTCGATATATTAGATAATAGGCTAATGGGAAACCTTCCATTCTGAAGGATAATATTAGCAATGCTAGATGTTTTCATGGAGTTTAAATCAAAAACAGCCTTTTCGATCTTTCAAATCTCAAAACAAAGGGGTAAAACAGCTTCAAAATGGGGTACACTAGGTGGCAACCCATTTGTTTCATTTATATGTTCGGAGTAAATGCAGCAGCTCAAATAATTAACAAACATATTTCCTTTTTGAGTATTATTTCTTGAACATGAAAGTTTTTTTAAGATTTTTTTATGATAATCCGAATGGGGGGTTGAGTCCAGGTTTTCTTGGTATTTATTAACTGATTCAGAGTTACGCTGTTTCAACAGCGTATCTTTTAGTAATGATATGAGGGAATCTGTGAGATTGCTACTACTTATCTTCGCACTCTTCCTTTTTCATTCATGGGGTGTTTGATATCTGCTGCATAAACTCGATTGTAAATGATTAGTCGGGGTGTTGTTGTACCATGTTGAGCAGCCAATTTGAGAAATTTGTCTAAATTGATAAGGGTAGTATTGACATTTTCTGGTTTTCTTAGTTGCAAGTTTTCCGAGCAATGTATCCTACGGAATTTTTTATATTAAACCCAATTCATTCTTATGCCTGTCATTGTTAAATTACCAGTCCCGTATACATTATCTCGGTGGCTTAATTGAGTAAAAATAGTGTGTGAGTGATGTGAAGATAATTCTAGCAAAGATACATCTTGAATCATTTCTTTAAAGATATTTTTTATTACACTAAAACATTGGTAGGCGTTCATATTGTTCAGCTTACGAAGATTTTCGTCAATTTACACGTACACAACCCGATTGTTAACAATAGAGCGTAAAAAAATACAAATATTTCATTCAGTTGCTTGATGTTGTTGCGGATATTTTATTTTTTACCCATACATGTACACAAATTAAATTCCTCTATTTGCCTACCATGGCACTAACATCAATCACAGCCGGTATTTTCTACGGATCAGTAGGCCAGTAAAAAATTATATCAAACAAACCACGACTCTTTGCGAAAATTAGTCATGATCTTCAGAATGTGTGCTTAGCATTGAAAATCTTGGGGGTGAATATATTGATGATATCACTAAGCTTGAATATAATCTTCATCACAAATTGAATAATGTTTAATTCGATTATTGATCGAATAATTTAGAACGCTAAATTGAATTCGATTATTCGAATAATTTTTATTCAAATGAGAACCCTATACATAGGTATAGTAAATTTACATGAATACATATGTATAAACATGCTGGTACATATGCATTTCCTTTACTACAGGTACAAATGACAATAATGATAATGGTGATTATGATGATGTTGATGGGTTTTTATATAAAAACATCTACTAAATATAACCCAATAAACAAAAGAGATTAGAATACTGTCACTTTTAGGTCGGATAAGTTAGGTAAAAAGATTTAAAACTTAAGAATATATGTTATAAACATATATATATATATATATCAAATCCTTTGTCATTTGTTGGCTTGTGACAGTCCTATAGCTCTGTCATACATTTTATAAGATTAGCAAAAAGCAAGTCAGTCGTTATATGGAAACGAATATCTGTGGAACATAGAGGCTGAATCTATTCTGGGAAAGAAAAGGTCTTCAAAATTAATTTTTTTTGATTTGGATTACTGTATTGTCTAATGTTCATAGATATTTTTTCCAATATTACTCGTTGGCTGGTCTCCTCATAATTTGATCTTTAAACAAACATATTTCAACATATTGGGACATTTTTCCTCCCCACTTCTATTGCTATCGTTTTGGTTTTGTTGTCGTTGTTGCTGTAGTTGTTACATAAAGATGTTAAAATAACGACAAAAGTTGTACTTTAAGCTGTAAAGTGCACCTAGAAGTTTTTTTTTTCTATCTTCTACTACAATATATTTTTAATGATTTCTAGGGGAGTAGAGATAAAACACAAAAACAAGAACAAAAACAACAACATTATTATCATCATCATAATCGTTGTAAGTAGTTGTTGGCAACAAAAACTGACTCTGATTCTACAACACAGAGCAAATGTTCAAAATCAAGTGGAATACAAGTAAAAACAGAAAAAAGCGAAAGAAACTAAAATGACATCAGGTGTACTTGTAGGTATTTTAGATTTTAAAAGCAATTCCATGATAAAGCAACAAAAGGGATTACATAGAGACACAACTGAATAGAACTGAACAGAACAAAAAAATATATTTATAAAGTATATTTTATTTTTAAATTCACTTTTCTTTTTACAAACAACAACAGCTGCAGCAACATCAGCAGAAAAGTAAGCAAATGAGAAATAAAATGATTTTAAATATATTTTTCCTCAAAGCGTTTTAAATATGGCAAAGCATAAGATTAAAACAAATGAGGTATTGTTGTACAAGTACTGAAATTGTAAATTAATGTTAATGTTGGAATAAAAATACTTTGTTTTTTGCTGAATTTTAGTTCTGGTAACAATAGACACAACATATGTGTTGTGCATAATAAAAACTTACTTACACTGATATTCACAAATAATTTTAAAATCTAAATCTTATCTGAGACTTATATTTAAGTATGTAAATGTTTTGATACAAAATTGTATACAAAAGTAGTACCTAAAATAAAATTATTCTACTTCGAATGTCAGAATATACAGTCTCGTCTTTTTATACCCTTCACCACTATAGTGAGTACTGATGTTTGTAACGCCCAAAAAGTATTAGCACAACATCCACCTTAAAGTATACCGATCAACTAAGATTCTCTTTCTGAGTAGATTAAACGATATCCGTCCGCCTGGCTAGCTGTTCATGTATACATTGTGTTCAAAGTATAAATGGCAATTTCGTAGATATTTGAATAAAATTTTGCACATGCATATTTGTTTGGCTCAATGACGAGCCTATTGAAAATGGCTGAAATCGATCCACTATTTTACTTTCCCCTGTCCTCCATAAATATGACTTTGTTTCATAAATGTCTTATTTATATACGTATCTACACAACTTCCACCATATAAGGCCCACTTCCGAAATTCACTTTAACGACCATTAATATCTTGAAAATGTTGATAGCTACAAAAAATTGAACAGAAATAAGTTGCATACAGACATAAATCACTTGACATAATTTTAGGACGGTCTGCACATAATTTGTCATAGCTCCCGTATAAGGCCCACTTCCAAAAACGACTTTAACGAGAAGTTGTGCCCCGATTTCCATAAAACTAAGAACGTAAATTTGTGTGTATGTACATGACCAATAAGAAAAATGATTGTTTGGAAAATGGTTGCAACTATGGACTGATATGGATTTCTTAGTACTTACACCGAATTTTGATAGTACGCTTAGTTTCAAGATACCGACAAGGGATGACTGGGCCGCGAACACGACGTGATATCAGTCTACACTGATGATTCAGAGACAGAAAGAGGCACGGGCTCGGGAATTTTCTCCGATGAACTTTAGCTTTCTCTTCGATTACCCGATACCTGCACGGTTTTCCAGGCTGAGATATATGCCAACGATACAGCCGCGAGAAGAATCCGGGAACTGAATCTCGAAAATTCGACTATACCTATTTATTAAGTCGAAATGTCTTCTCAACTGCATCCAATCACTGGCACAACTGAGACAACAACACGTCGACTAGATATGGCTCCCAAAACATGAGGGCTTCCGGGGAAATGAAGTATCTGACGAATGCTCAACGAACGGGTCGTCCTACACAACGTATCTCTTGTGCAAAGGGATATTCACACCCTTGGTGACCGTATCGAAATTGAGGTGGTCAAATATCATCACTTTTAGAATATCCAGACTGCTCTGGCCCACTCTGACAGAGGATAGGACTAGGAGTCTTTTGTCTCTTAGTAGAAATTCGATTAGGCTTCTAACGGGTATAATCACTGGGCACTGTATGATTGGACGCATTTCGGAACGTATGGGTTACCCACCTTATAGCTACTGTAGAAGTTGTTTGGATGAGGAGGAGGAAGATTCGGTACACCACCTCCTATGTGGCTGGGCGGTCACAAGAGCATAGACTTCTATATCTTGGTAGAGCTTTTCCATGATCTGGACTATCTCAGAGATGTGTCACTAGTAAATATGATTAGATTTATTAAAAGTACCGGCTGGTTCTCACGGGGATAACAAGAAGCACATAGTCAACGAAATTAGGGAGGGCAACTATTCTCCCTTTATGTATGAAATTTCAACATAAGGGAATGGTAATTCTAAGGGTATTACAATGGGCCACAAGGCCTCCGAGTGAACTCGCTAACTTTCGAGCAACCCACGTAACCTAACCTAACCTAAGTATGTCATTTCATGTTTCTCGTATATAAATTAAGTATGTAATAATAATAAAATATTATGTTTTCTTTGGGCCAGTCTAATGTGAGTATATATAAATAGTTATTTATTCCAATCGAATTATTTTTTATCAGTTACGAATACCTTATAAAATACGATTGGCGACAAATTCGGTTGTAATAAAGGGATTTATGCGTATTTCATTGATTTTAGGAAGTGGAAGTTTTATGGAAGTGGGAGTTTATTTATTATTTATCTCCATAGAATTCGGTACAGCGATTTTTATATGCATTAACATTATTCGA
Organism: Calliphora vomitoria; assembly: GCA_942486065.2. Taxonomy (NCBI): domain Eukaryota; kingdom Metazoa; phylum Arthropoda; class Insecta; order Diptera; family Calliphoridae; genus Calliphora; species Calliphora vomitoria. The sequence goes on along the minus strand of OW818031.2, from coordinate 101,687,274 downwards.
ATTTTAACTTGATAACAATATTTGTAAGACATTTATGCTTATTTACGTGTTTTTCGAGAGTGGGATTTATATGGGGGCTATGGTAAAATATTGACAAATCCAAACAAGACGTCGTTTTGTGTTTTTTTTAAATGCAGCATATTATTTCTAAATTTGGTGTGGATACTCGTATTCTATAAGCATTTATGTCACATAGAGCCTTATTGCGAAAATAAATTTGTGGACTGCGAGGAACCATGGATTCCTACAATTTTCAATTAAGCTTGACTTTTGTTTTAGAAAAACGCGTGTTAAATTGTATGGTATTATCTGCAATATATTTAAAGAAAATATAAAAAGTTTTGAAAAATATCTATTTTTTTTGGTTGTCTCACATTTTGCTCTCACCCACTTACAATACCAACTTTTCTGATCAAAAGATAATATTTAAGGGAAATTTAATTCCCCTAATTTTGTTTAATTTTAGATTCTAAATTTCTCTTTTATAACTGTCTAATATTGCAAAGTTAGACCTGTGCACAAAAAATTATTAAAAATATATAATGAAGTGTTTGATTATATAATGTTCTTTTATAAACTATTGAACCATGACTAAATCCAAAATGTGCAGAATAAGGCCCACCCTATTGTTCAATAAATAATTGATAAATTTTGCAAATAAATTAAATACAATGGTCAAACCATCTAATAACAAGCAAAGCATAACAAATAATTACAAGGCTAGAAAATAAACAAAAGTTAAATAGAAATGACATTTAGAAGAATATTAAGTTTTTAAGGAAATCATAAAATATACATATATTATTTGTATTGTTTTAAAATTTATTTATACATCTGAATTGATTTTATATTGTATGCCATTTTTGCATAAATTCAAATAACAATTATTGAGATTTTAGTAGACACAAACTTAGATACATTACTTGGGAAATAGATTAACTCCAATTTCTTTTTTTTAAGTTCTTTGTTAAAGTTCATAGCAGTTTTCTAAATATTTCTGAAAAAAATCAAGTATAATTTAAACTAATTGGAAAAAAAGTTTTTTTTGCTTCATATGCGGAAAGTTTTGCTTTTCTTTTTGAATTTGAAAAAAAGTTCCATTGAGGCACACCTATTGCTCACCAAAATAAATGTGTTCCATCGGTTTCAACGTACAAGAGATGGTTTGTGTGGTTCAGAAGCGCTGATTTTGACACAGAAGACAAAGATAGCCCAGGCCGGCCAAAAAAGTTTGAAGACCAAAAATTGGAGGCATTACTACATGAAGATTGCTGTAAAACTCATTGGGATCTACTCAACCTGCAATTTCAAAACGTTTGTGAGGAGCAGAATTCATACAAACGCCGGGAAATTGGGAACAATATGAATTGAAGCCAAGAAACTTTGAAAGATGAATTGCATGTCCGAAATGATGGTTGCATGATATACAAGAAAATAACATTTGTAACGAATAATTACGATAACCTAAAGCGTAAGAGATCATATTTGAAGCCCGGCCAATCAGCTGAATCGACAACAAATCCAAATATCCATGACGCCAAGGTAATGCTGTGTATTTGGTGGAAGCAAAAGGGTCCTATCTGTTATGAGTGTTTATATCTAACCAGACCATCACAGGGTTCCTGTACCGAACGGCACTGATTCATTTTAAGCGTTGTTGTAATACATGTTAAAAACTATTTAGAAAGAAATGGTTGGGAAGTTTTGGTTCACCCGCCTTATAGTCCAGACCGTGCCCCGTCGGACTACTATTTGTTTCGATTGATGCAGAACGCTTCCTCTGGTATGGGCTTCACTTCAGAACATCATATCCGAAATTGGCTTAATTCAATATTGGCCTCAAAATATGACCAGTTATTTTGGCTCGGAATCCACATGTTTCCAGAAAGATTAGAAAACATCATAGGTAACAATGGCCAATGATTTAAATAAATTTATATTGTACGCATTTTTAAGTCATCCAGCCGATAGATTTATTTATTGCTTCCTTGTTGCACTCTTAAATAGGTTAGAAAGTATATTTGGAAACTCATTTGTACAAAATTTTGAGTCATTAGCAAACATTTTAGGAGATTTATTCACTTTAAAATATTCATTGGTGGGCCCTATATGGGAGAACGATTGTCATAAAATTTGTGGTAAACATGTTGCAGAAACTGATCCTGAGCAGATTGGTATACTTAAGGATGGGTTTTGGAATAATATTTTTGCACGTTACAAAACATAAGTATTACTTCAATATACTCTCTCCACTGTGGTGGTGTATTGTATAAAAAGTATAAAATACACAACTTATATAACTACTTATATGTTCAATGTGTTAGATTGGTTTACTTTTCCCAATTTTATGTTTTATGGAGTTAATCTATTTGGTAATTGTGTCACTGGTATTTGAATAACAATAACATGTAAATGAAATATTTAGTTTTGGAAACAATTGTGAAGAGCTATAAGTACTCTGAATACAAATAAATGAAGCAAATTATATTGCAATTAATATTATTATTATTATGGAAAACCTAAAACAATCATAAATTGAGGTTTAATAAGGTTTATTTGAATTTATATGAAATTTTGTTATATGAGTAAAATTAATAATTTTGGAGAAATTAACTAAAAAATTGACGCAAAATTCTTTAAAAGTTTTGTATTTTGAAATCTTTTAACGCCCATCCGACTAAGTGTCATTTATATGTATGTACGTTTTCGAAAAATTTGAGTCAATTCTATTTTTAGACATTGAACCTCAAAGACTACTCAGAAGCAGTGCTGTGGAGTCTTAAAGCTGAATTTTTTAACGCCTGCTTGCATTTTCATAAATTTTCTTAAAGTCCAGTGTGCAATTTATCTCTGAAAATTATTGACTTATACGATTTTGAAAATTCAAATTTTAAAAATTAATTCGAAAATTGAGAAAAAGTTGAATTCTCTTATTTTTTTCCCCCAAAAAAACTGCTGTTACTCTTTGCTACCTAGAAATAACGTTTTTAAGGAAGTAACAATGCTTTTATATATTTTGAAAGGCATCACAACAACGATAACTTTAGGATGGAAAACGCATAGAATATGATCATAAGGGTTTCCCTAAATGAAATTATTCTTCTTTTATATAAAACTAGCGGATACCCGGCGTGTGCTACTACATTTTGTTTATTTATTAACTTTTTTTTGTTAATGCTAGCGGATAAACAATATTTTTAGTTTTTTCAACTCTGGAGCAAGCAACATGTAATTGGCCGTGTGAAAAACAGAAAATTTCTAAGTTCAAACCAGCAACACTTAGCGATTGGAATTGGCGAAAGCCAATAATTTCGGTGGATTTAATTTCGGTGGATTTAATTTCGGTGGATTTATGAGCATCAGTGGTGAGCCAATTTTTAAAGTTAAGATGTGTGGTGGCATTCTAGATGGTTCCATCTATGTATTAAATAGATGACAGCTTATTCGACGTCTATAATTGTGTCAATCGATTTGTACTTGACAGCTTCACCGGGTAGCTTTAATTGAATTTGATTGTTTATTTTGTTGACATCATCATTTTTCGCAGCCAAAATTGCTCGATAGCAAAGCCAATCATGATTTTTGAAATTGTTTGCAATATCTGGGAAAACTTTCTGCACAACATTTTGAATTGATGACTGCACTTGGAAAAAGTTCGGTGGAAAAGTTATTTCACGTGTAGTCGGATCAAACGGAAGTTTTCCATGGCCCATATCTAAAAGCAGTTTGGCGAATATTTGCGCAGCAGCATCTTGAAGTAAATTCACCCAACAATGTAAGTTTCTCTACTTGCCGCCAAAGATATGATCTTGTAATCACTGGCAAAGTTTGTCGAAAATCACCAGCAAGAAGCAATAGAGCTCCACCCATTGGTCGGTCATTTTCTCTGAAATTTTTGTGGTACTCTCAAAGCTTCAAGAGATTTCCTTTGTGCCACAGTGCATTCATATCATATAATAAGTGAGCTTGTTTTTAGTACTATGCCAGAAAATTTACCAATGTTACATGTTGGTGTTTCGGTATGGTTTACTTTTATTGAAAGCTTAATAGCTGAGTGTGCTGTACGCCCACCATTGAGTAAAGTTGATGCGATTCCAAACGCTGCTACAGCTAGTGCAATTTCATTTTTCGATCGAATTTCAGCGAGTTTCAAATTGAGCAAGAATGTAATTCCACCACTTTCGTTCGCTACGTGTTGCATAACTTTTTCTAAATCAATTTTTTTATCACCAGTTTCTGAGCATGGACAAAATGGCGCAATTCATCAATTTGACCCCTTATATGTTCAAATTTGAAAAAAGTGACAAAATCCATTTGAATTTTTTAAGGACTACAATTCCATTTAAATTCAATTTTTTGGATATGGGATAGAAAAAAGTACTAAGACTCGGGTTTCGCCCGTTATATCTCCTTAAAAGTATAAAAATCAAAAAGTAGCACTCACCTGTCCACTAATTTTTTTGCATAGATTTCGATTAAGTTCGACTTTTAGTGCTAGCTTTATTAGTTTGGGAGATATAGGACCTAATGTAGTATTTTAGGTGTCTAAAAACATCTTCAGAAAATTTCCTTTCCAATGAAACCAGTTTGAAGCTTATCGGTTGGATAGTTTCAGAGTCTATAACGGACATAGTTAGAAACATTTTTTGTGTTTTATGTATGTAGATAGATGTTACTTCCAGAAAAATATTAAAACATTATTTTGCTTTATTTCTGTATAACTAAATTGTATGTTCTTTTTTCGAAAAAAAAAATCGGAAACACGAATTTTTCATTATTTTTTTATGGCAAATCCTTTAAAAGGGGCATTGTAATAATTTTATGAAATTTATCTAAGTAATAACCATATGTGTAAGAATATTCTCCAACATCTAGATATTTGCGTCCATTCACTTCAGTATCTGACAAAATATATAAATTATTATCATTAGTTTATCATTATTATGTGGGTTTATTTTACCTATCTTTATATTTTATATAATTACAGATATTGTTATTTATATACATACTTCTGGTAAATGTTTTTGTTGTTTCAATAATTTAAGTTAAATTGCAAATAAATAATTGTAACAAATAAATAATTGTAACAAATTTACTTAAGACATGTTAAATGATGAACTTATTTGTGTTAAAATCCTGCCACCACCACCACTTCAACAAACAATTGAGGATACACTCAGCATCAAACTGACGTTGATATGTAGATACACATGCATAAATTCATTGTAGAATACAGTATATTACATATTTAAAATAAATTGCAAATTTTGTAAATGCTTAAAATCTACATGATGTTGATGAGAGTTTTGTTAAATTTGGTGGCGTTTTGGTATTTACAATATAAACACATACATGCATTTACAGTTACTCCAACTACATAGATAGATATATGTATATGCAGTTACACACAAATGCCTTCAACAAATGAACAGGGTGTCAACAAGACATTTTCATAATTTACAGTTTGTCACACAAACATCTTCATTTTATTTTGTATGTATGTGAAAGAATGTACACGAGCATATTACAAAGTGTGAGGTCAGGCTAATAATTACTTTGGAAACAAAAAAGATATTTTGATGTAGCTAATTACACAGGTCAATAAATAAGAAAAACAACATTGGTAAGAACATTTTTGTTTTTACGTTTGTTTTCCTACGTGCAGCTTTGGCACTTCCTTTATTTTTAAATTTTGGGTGTCATAAGAAAATTCGTGTGGTCATATCGTAATCTTATATGTATATTGGCATCATTCTAGATAAAATATTGGAATCTGAACTTTCAGAATAGGATTTATAAGGCCTATGTGGCCATCTACTCTTGCAAAAGGGCAATTGTTAAACACATCTTGTTTTATGGAGAACAAGTGTGGTGCACGCCTTGGAGAATGCTACTCACCGGAAGGCCGTTGAACGATTTCTAAGGACTATTGCGATACTGATTGCAGGCGCTATAAGGACTACCTCACTGGACACGATGGAAATCTGGGTAATTGTATAGCAGATGAATTAGTCAAAATGGGTACGATGATGGATGAGGGGGCGATCAATCCCTTTCTGGTATATCCCTTGTTGAATGCAAGATGGTTGTACAGCAGAAACTATATGAGACTGCACAAAACATGTCGACCAATGAGCTATAACGAGGTCGACTTGGCCCGTTTATGATGCTGGCAGGACGAATCTACTTATGGAATACCGTTGTGAGTAAATATGGCTAATTGTTTCCTTTCTTATAGGACACTGTATAATTGGGAAACAAACAAGAATACTGTGTCTACGGTACAAAGACTACTGTAGAAGCTGTCATAATTAAGAAGAGGAGGAGACTGTGTTTAACCTATTATGCAAATGCCCGGCTTTGATAAACTTGATGGAAGGAAACACGGTATTTTTCTAATTATTAAAAATTATTCATTATATTATAATGACCCATATTTTGCACTTTTTCGACTTACAAAAATATTAAATTTTCCATAAAAATTAGTAATATTAGTCCAATTGCCGGCGATAACTAAATGTTTAGAGCAAACTTGGAGGTAATTTGAATATGTTACATTTTAATACACATAGTTTTTCGATAGCTACAACATCCGCTTAAGTAGAGGAAATAAGATGTATCGTAACAGATTCCTATTTTGATATTATGTAAGTTTGTTGGACATAGTTTTCAGGCAAGGTGATGCAGAACACTGCAGAACAATTTGAATCCTTGAGAGTAACAAAACTCGAAAAAGTCCAAAATTATGTCTACCCTAATATACATCCAACTCATCCAATTGGTAATTTTAAATTATTTTAAAATTACTTTTTAGATTACTCTCGTATTTGAGTTTAGTATGTTGTATGTAGTTGTTGCATATGCATATATATTTACACTCTCTTGTGTTCTACATGGTTTTGAGGTTGTAGTTAAAGATTTATGTAGCAACTGTCAGTAAAATGTATAATTTATAAATTGCAAAAGGATTGTTGTTGACTCAGTATATCATTAGACAAGAAAACAATGGTGTCGTACAACGAAAGAAGAACTCATTTAGAGCTTCCATTGAAACTTTTCATGTAAAATAACTTATATTTTATTTAAATTTAAAGGCAATTTTTAATGTATTTAATTTTTATCAGCTAAATTATTACTTCAAAGTTTAAACAGTAGGAGACATTGTGTATGAACAATTCTTGAAGACTTGCTTTCCGCAGGGACATTTTATGTCGCAACTCTTTTGTAACTTTGTTAATAAATCTTTGCTTATGGAACTCATTTCTATGATGTGTAAAACAATTGCATATGTAAGCCATTTTGCTGTGCATATTTCTGCGAGAAACAGAATATTTCAGCAGCTCATGGTATGGTTAGATTTCAGAGCATTACCTTAGTGCCATGGATATATGGCTTTGGTGTTGACTCGGCTAATTAGCAAGGCTTCACGTACGATCTCTTACACTTCGAGTTGTCGTACTGCAGCCATTTTTCATAGCAAGAATGATTTTCTTTTATAGCGTCCAAAAATCACTTCTTTCAAGGTCTCTCGGCTTCAATTCGTATGGTACCTAATATCTCTGCTTTTTGGCTGAATCCTGCTGCTCACAAATATTTTGAATATGATGCTTGAGTAGCTCCCAATGATTTTGCAAGCTTTTGTTGAGTTTGAAAACAATCTTCATAGAGTGGAGCCTCCAATACTTGGTCTTCATACATTTTGGTTGGCCTGGGTGGTCTTTGTCTTCCGTGTCAAAATCACCACGTCTGAACCGAACAAATCATGTCTCGCACATTTAAACCGATGGAACACATTCATCATAAGCTTTGGTAAGCAATCGGTGTGCTTCATCGGTGTGACACATCAGGAATTGTATGGTTGTGCTCAGCCTGGATGGTCTATTGAGACCACGTGCTCGACTTCAAAGCATCTAAATGGCATTCTAACAGGCACTTATGAACTTCGATATTTGAGAGCGACCATATTGTCGGAACTACATCTGTCGAATTGGCTGTCATTTATTCAGTTTTTTTTGCCAAATCACCATGGACGGATATAGCGTTCAACAACACGTGCAAATGATAAAATTGTTTGATGAAAATGGGTATTATATTTGACAAACCACAACTTTGTGAATTTTGCATCGTGACTTGGTCCTTAAACAGTACAAAATTCAACTGACCCAGTAGCTGAAGGTTAAAGACCATATACAATGATGTGTGTTCGCTGAATGGGTCTTGGAGCCGTTGGAAACTGAACCAGATTTTCATAAAAAATTCATCTTGAGTGATGAGACCCATTTCTGTGTGAATGGGTAAGTCAACAAACAAAATCGTTGAATTTGTGTCAATACCAATCTACATGAGATCCAAGAGCATCCAATGCATCCCGAAAAAGTCACTGTTTGGTGTGGATTTTGTGGTAATGTTGACCAGGCCATGCAATGTCTGTCAACGGCGAGCACTATAGTTCGATGATTATTATGCTATAATTGGATGATAAAGACACCAACGACATGTGGTTCCAATAAGACGGCGCTACGTGCCCCATTGGACATTCAAAGCCAGCATGAGGCATTTAATCGATCAAATTCAGCCTGATTTATGCAACAGAGTCGTGGAAAATTGGACATTTCCAACAAAGCCGTTACGTTACGGTATAGATGGGTATTTCAAACGAATAAAAAATGTCGATGATATCTCCTCATGAATCGCTTAATTAAATACCCTTTGTAACCCCTATATTACTGATGAAGGCCGACAACTTTGCTATGAGTCTCAAAAGATCGTAGATCCGGAATAGCTAATGGCTATAAGTAGCAAATCGGTTTAAAGCAGATATATTTTGTACAATTAAGACTGCAATTAAATTTTTATTTTTTCAAATAAATATATTTTCTCCTCTGTTTATTAAACAAGACAACTGTGTTCGTTATATGACTAAATATGTGTAATTTTTAAATCACTAAAGTAAATATTTTAAATTTTAAATTAAAATATGCCCCTTAGTATCAACATGTTGTTGCATAATTATCCTTGACCGACATAAATTACTATTAAGGAAATATGGTTATGTTTATTTTCAAATAATAAATATTTATGCACAAATGTTGAAAGGAAAAATTTATTGTCCACAATTGCCAAAATAAAAACTATATATAAATTATAGTCGTGTGTGTGTTTTATATTTTGCAACATTAATGTGCATAAAAAATGTATAAAGATTAATGTTGTAAAAAAAACGCCATTTTAATTTATATTTTTACCATTTTTGCCACTGTTGACAATAAAGTGTTTCGCAATAATAGTATAAGTCCGTTTGGATGTAAATAAATTAACAGTGGTCAGTAAAACAGAGTGATATAAGAGACCCTGCAAAGGGAGACCCAGGACAGAGAAACAAGAAACAGGACTCTGAACAAGACGAACAAAAAAGGCTGTCAGGCTACAAACGCTATCTCCAGTATATCAGGACGTTGGACTCATGAGATCCTGCTTCTTTGACCACCAGAGAAAAGCATTTGCGGCGTGAACATACCTACCACATACAGAAGTATGAAACTATAGCCCAACGCAAGGATCGAAATCGTCCCCCTGGATCAAGTACCTTTTCGTATGACGGTGAGAGTGTGGGTTCCTCCTCCTATCTTGGAGGACGAAGCCACGCTAACACTTATTAAGCGTCAGAATAAGGGACTTGTCACAGAGGACTGGACGATTGAAAGAGGACGCGCGAGGGATAAAGGAGAAGGTAAAGATCTCTGGATCAAAATTGGTTCTGAGTACCACCGACTCCTACGTTCCTCGCAAGGCGTCATTAAGTACGGACTTAACCAACTCCGGTTGATCCTGCCCGCGGTGAAGCGCTACGATGAGCCCAAGCGGTCAGAGAGTGGTACAGATTAATCTGCACCATTCCGAATCAGCATCGGACGATTTGCTGCGCTTCATGGAGAAGGAAGTTATCCACGTGGCCTTATTCCAAAAACCCTGGCTTGTACCCAGTAAAGTTCGAAGCGTCCGGTCTGGAAACTATGTGCTCCTTTCTCCAACCCCTGAAGGTAAAGTAAGGAGCTGTTTTTTAGTTAGGAAAGACATTAAGGTTTTTCTTTTATCTAATTACAGTTCTTCTGCGTACCTATCTTACGACGAAGATAATTCGCCCTCACGTGCAGTACGTACACTTGTAGACTGGTGTAATACAAGGGGCCATGATCTCGTCATAGGATGTGATGCTAATGCCCATCATACTCTTTGGGGGAGCTTGGATATTAATGACAGGGGTGAGTGTTTACTCCAATACCTTCTATCTACTAACCTAAGTGTTTGCAATAGGGGTAACAGACCAACGTTTTTCAATAGGATCATAGAACAGGTCATTGATATTACTTTGGTAGGGAACACGGACTCAGTTAGGGTTCTTGATTGGAGAGTATTACTCGAGTGCTCATTCTCCGATCACCATAGGATAGTCGTTACGATAAAACTTACACTGGATATGGAAAAACCCTTTAGGAATCTTAGGAAAACCTGGGTCAAATTCAGTAATCTCAGTGATACCATACCTCCTCCAGAAATGGATCGAAAAAATGGTATACGGGACTTGGACTACTCGGTAGATTTTCTATCCAGGTCACTAAGGGAAGCCTACTATGCTTCGTGTAGGGAGCGGCAGGGACCGAGGAAATTTCGGCAACCATGGTGGAATCCTAGGCTAATGCAGCTAAGAAAGGACTGCAGGAAAATTTTTAATAAGGCAAAGAGGGATCAAGACTCGTTAAGCTGGGATGACTATCGTCAAAGCTTCAACTCTTTCAAGGGGGAAACCAGACGGGCAAAGAAGGAATCTCGGAAACGTTTCTGTGAGGAACTGGAGAGTACCACGGAGGCATCGCGTCTACGTAAGGTACTATCCAAGGACCCTGATACGCCGGGATTCCTGATGAAACCGGATGGATCTGCTTATGGAGACACACTTTCCAGGTTGTAGGGATGATGAAAATGAGGGCTCCGCTTCGGAGCTCCTTGCAGCTTCCCAAATCCACATAAGTGAATTAGTCAGCTCCATTGTTAGCGTGGAGAAAGTTTCGTGGGCGGTGTCATCTTTCAAGTCTTATTCAATGGAAGTTTCTTCCCACAATAAGTGAACTCATAGAATCAGCTCTCAGCATTATCAGACGTTGCGCTTCTTATTCAAGGGAAGTTTCTTCCCTCAATAAGTGAACTCATGGAATCAGCTCTCAGCGTTCTACTATCCTGGGCCAGAGAAAACTGTCTAGGTGTCAACCCTGCCAAAACCGAACTGGTTCTTTTCACCAGGAGATACAAAATCCCAGAGTTCAGACCTCTTGATGGTACTTTTTTAAAGATTTCAGGCGAAGCCAAATTCCTTGGTGTAATTTTTGTTTCTAAGCTCTCGTGGAAACGTAATGCTGAAAGTAGAATGAAGAAGGCGCTTTGCACTTTATATATGCAAGAAAACCTTTGGGAAGAGATGAAGTCTTAAACCATATATTGTACACTGGATGTACACCGCGGTCATAAGACCTATTTTGTCCTATGGGGCTCTTGTTTGGTGAAGAGCGGTGGACACCAAGACTCACCTTTCTATTCTGAACAAGGTACAAAGACTAGCATGTCTGGCAATTACTGGCTCTATAAATTCCACCCCTCAGGCCAGTCTAGAGACGTTGCTAAATATAGCTTTCCTCAAATGCATTTCTGCTAAGTCTGCTGAACGACTCAAACAATGAACTGGGCCTTTTGCTGTCTCTTCGATTACCGGATTTCTGCACGGTTTTCCAGGCTGAGATATATGCCATCGATACAGCCGCGAGAATAATCCGGAAACTGAATCTCGAAAATTCGACTATGCATATTTACTTGAACAGCCTTACGTCAATCAAGGCTCTTTTACTTTATTAAGTCGAATGTCTTCTCAACTGCATCCTATCACTGGCACAACTGACACAACATCACTTCGAGTTGATATGGGTTCCAGTACATGAGGGCATCCGGGGAAATGAAGTATCCGACGAATGCGCAACGAGCGGGTCGTCCCTGGATATATCTCTTGCGCAAAGGGATATTCACACTCCCTTGGTGAACGTATCAAAATTGATAAATGAATGGGCTTTGAGTGAGACGGAACTCAGGTGGTCAAATATCATCAATTGTAGAATATCCAGATTGCTCTGGCCCACTCTGACAGAGGATAGGACTAAGAATCTTTTGTCTCTTAGTATAAAATCGATCAGGCTTCTTACGGGTATAATCACTGAGCATTTTATGATTGGACGCATGTCGGAACGTATGGGTTACTCACGTTGTAACTATTGTAGAAGTTGTTTGGATGAGGAGGAGGAAGAATCGGTACAACACCTTCTATGTGACTGCCCAGCCTTACAAGAGCATAGACTACTACATCTTGGTAGAGCTCTTTTCCATGATCTGGAATGTCTCAGAGATGTGCCACTAGTAATAATGATCAGATTTATTAGAAGTACTGGTTGGTTCTCATGGGAATCACAAGAAGCACATAGTCAACGAAATCAGGGTTGGCAACTATTCTCCCTTTATGTATGAAATTTTAACATAAGGGAATGGTAATTCTAAGGGTATCACAATGAGACACAAGGCCTCAGAGTGAACTCGCTAACTTGCGAGCAACCCATGTAACGTAGCCTAACCTAAGGAAAGATATAGCACATTTCCTATTTTCCTATAAGTGTTTACACATTTAGAGGTCTAATACTAAGCTAACATATTATTGCCAGGAAGTTATAATTTTATTTCTACATTTAGAAGGTGAGCCTTATACGGGAGGTATGACAAGTTATGATAAAAAAATGGTGGTGTGTCATTACTAACAATTTTAATAGATTTATTAGCTTTAACATTTCTTTGTGTTCCTATTTCCAAAAAAATACATGTGTAGTTAGAATCTCCTCGTCGAACCGTACACAAATTATCTCTTCTAGCTTAGGAGATATTAGCATTTAAAAATTAAATTTTCAACATTTTCACCGTACTGTGATAATAAATTTCAGACGTTTTTTATAGCAGTGGATGGGAGATGTTGTCTATTTTTCAAAAATATTTGTGTATAACTTTTGACAATTGAAAAATTCATGGAATACTTTTTTGAAAAATATGAAAAAAATGCTTTTTATTGAGTTTTTGCAAAAATACAAATTTTTCAATTTGAAATTAAATTTATATTTATGAATATTTTTTAATGAAATTTAACAGTTATATACTTAGATTTCTATTGAAAATGCAAAAATAAAAACAAATATTGAAATTTGTTATCAGAATTTCCGCAATTCTAAAAAAGCTTTGAAAATTATATGGTCCATAATTGTCCATAGTTCCCGTGTTACACTTCCAATAATCACTATAATACCCATAAAACTGTTGGTAATACCGTTTTTGAGATGAAATTTAACCAAAATAACATGATATTTACATACATATGTAATATTTATGTATTTTGAACTAGAACCATTATGTATTGTCGTCAATTATGTGTGGAAAACAACACACGAGGGTAAACAACGTAAATTTTTTCAGTGTATAAAACAAATCTGACTTATTTTTGGGCATATTATAAACAGCATTGACTTTCACTGTATACTGTTGGTCATATATTTTCACACATATAATAATTACAAGCACCAGCAATATGTGTTAAATTAAACACAGGCTCTCGCACATTTATCATTGTAAATGTGAATTATATTTTTTATGCTTACACATACATATTAACATATATGTAAATGTGTGTGCTTGTATCTGGTAATAAATAAATTTATTTTATAATGATGATGACGATGATCTACATCATTATGGCCAAACACCACTCACTGTTATTGCATCATTTAAAGACACAACTCCAATATCATGATAATGACGATGATGTTGGCAAATTGTATAAGAATAAAAAAGCAAAAACCATTAAAAAATGCTGTTGTTCCAACTGCTGCTGTTAAGGATGTTAATGATGAAGATGGCGATGATGAAGGTAGTGCCAAGCAGCCAGCCCTCCAGTCTCTCAGTCAGCCAGTCAGTGGTGTGGTTATTATGCCAACATCAACAATTTATTATGTTAAAAATAATTAATTTATATCATTTAACATGACAACACAGTTTTAATTATAAATTATATAAAGAAAATGATATAAAGAAAACAAATGTTGAAACAAAAATATTTAATAAAAATAACATTAACAAAAGAATAACAATATATATTTTGGAGAGAAATTTAAATATGAAAAACCAAGCTGGATAATGTGTCACTAAGGAAAGAAATTGCACTTTGCTGGTAAAATAAAGTGGTACTAACTAATTATTAAAAAAAAAAAACATTAAAATACAAGTCATGCACTCAATTAGGAATTTTTATAGTGATAGGACTTTCTCTAGCACTGATCAATTTAACAGATGATAGTTGATTTGTGATTAAAACTGGAATTGATTAAAACGAATATAGAGTGTCATGATGTATATATTTCTGCAGGTATACTTTAAATAAATTTTAACATTTTTATACGAATACTTAGATTAAATTTTCATCACTGATTTCTGCGGAAAAAACAGTCATACGTATTATAGTCTGTAATTGTGTTACGATTAATTTACATAATTGGATAAGCAATATAATTATATACATAATTGTCAATTCACAAGAGGTCTTATCATGTCATACTGTCATAATGTCCTAATATTTCACAATGGTTTTTATTGCTTTTCAAGCAAAAACTGTCCTAAAATAATACTACTTTCTATGCTATGTTTATTGTGTTATCGAATCGAAACAGCAGAGACCAACGCCGAATGCCTAAGAGTCGGTTAAGTCGAACCGCCGAGTCGTGATATACATATTAGGACATTATGACAATATGACATGATAAGAGACCTTGTGAATTGACCAAATATAAATCATACATCCGATATACAATTAGCCTTACTACAATATGTTCAATGAGAAATTTATTTCATAAAGAATACAGTAATTGATTACTTAAGTGCCATTGAAATTATGCACATACTTTTTTGCACAATAAATATGAAATGAAAAACTGTCAGACTACAATGCTGCCGTAAAATATGAGTAATTTTAATATAGCTGAAGTATTAAATCATATGGAAAATTGTTGTCGCCATAACACAGTAAAATAAATATTAACCTGTCAATAATTTTTGGGTATAAAATAGATTGAGGTTCTAAAGATAGCGGATTTCAATAACAAGAGTTTTAAAAGTTAGTTTCAACAAACATAAAAATATTGTGCCTGATCATCTTTCAGGATATATGTTTAAGCACAAAGGCCATAAACATTTCAATCATCAGTATATATGATTACTGGTACTTCATGTGGTAGGTAATCAGAACACAATCCTGCATTATGAAACTCCCTGATAAACTATACGTGTTTTTGAGCATTCATCAACAAATTTCACTGAGCTAATTCAATATCCATTCCTTCATGTTGTTGGTCATTGTAGACTGCAAAATAGTACTGTGAATTTTAAGAAATCTAAGCTGGTGACTAGGCACTTGTAGGTGACTGGTCAGTTTTGGGAAGACGTAGGCATCAAGAGCCTTCTGTGAAATGTGATATCAGCCTTTAATGTTGTAGCTCAGTCATGTTCCTGTTTTTGTATCGAGATGATACAACATGTCAAGCTCCTCACAAACATATTAAATAAGGACCCATTTTCAGTTGTTCAATTTTCCTATCGATACGGTGTTTTGACAGCAGCGGTACAAGTATTTTGGCATACCTTTGAGGTCGGTTTCTTTATATAGATATGGTGTGTCTTTGTCTCTCAGAGGAGTACCGTTCCGGTTAGATATGGTGGTATCTGCAAATCTAATCGCGACCATATCATGCTTCGCCATCGGGTTGAAGAGAGACCGTGTATACTACATTAAAAATCCTGAACTCAAATTTTAGTTCTTCAAATGATTTAATTTTTTGCCGCTTATATTAATTTTTAATTGGTCTCACTATTCAGTTGAGCAACCATTGCATCATCATCACAATGCTTTATAAACTTTTTATATAGGAAAGCAGATGAACGATTGGAGATATTTTAGTGAAATTTCACATAATTAGTGCTGAAATGTTCTTAAGTTGATTTGTATTGTTGATATATGGAATTGAGGGTAGCCCCAAAAAGTTGGTCACATAGGAGAAAACAGATTCGTAATAGCAACCGAATTTTTTGCCCAAAATAATGATTCGTTGGCATACATAGAATTTTTCGGTTCTGGCAACAGAATATCGGTGGATAAAGAAGAATTTCGACTGAACTTTTGTTACCACTACTAAAATTTTGTAGCCAGAACTGTAGAAATCGGTCAGTAATGCAGAATCATTCGATTGACAACAAATTCGGTTGCTATTACGAATCTGTTTTCTTTGTATAGGAACGGAAGTTTTTTTAAAAATACCAATTTATTTCCAATAAAATTTCACCTGAAATAGAAAACACTTCTATACAGGGAGGAAACATATTTTTCGATAAGTTATCGTATCTTACCTCTTTCTAATTTTATTATTACGGAAGAAGCTTGTCTGAGGATAAATATTAGCAAAACAACATTATGTGTTGATGAAACAAGGCATGAAAAATTCCTTTAGATACTTGGTTAGGTTAGGCTAAGTTCCATGGGCAGCAAATCTGATCCCATTGTGATACCCAATTGATAGTCAGCAGGATATTTACAATACATCCGTTGACTCCTAGTTAAACCAACCAGATTCCCGGATGAAGTAATAGATTTGTCTCAGATTCATGCTTGATAGCTTGTTCAAGCAAGATAGGAATGGAAATCCGAGGATGCGTTCCCACAGGTTTGTCAGAGGCGGACATTGGCAGAAAAGGTGATACACAGTCTCTTCCTCTTCCTCATTATGGCAGCTTCTACAATAATAATTGTACCGTAGGCACATTCTTCTAGCATTTGTCCCGATTAAATAGTGTTCTGTAATAAAGGAGACAAATAGCCTTATTTGCCCACGACGGTATTCTATAAGTATATTCGCCCTGCTGGCATCATATACGGGCCAAGTCGACCTCGCTGTAGCACAGGAAGGTTCATTAGTCTTCCTGTTTTGTGAAGTCTCATATAGTTTCTGCTGAACAGCCATTTTGCATTTAACAAGGGAAATACCAGAAAAGGGGTCGATCGCCTACTTGGGTAGCATAAGAATAAAAACTGGTGGCTCTAAGGAGGGCATTGAAAATCCCGTTACAGAAGCCAGACAATTCTTTGGTATGCTGAAATCCGCCTGGAGTTCTCGAAGTCTTTCTCGCCAAGTGAAGCTTAAAATATTCAACACCAACGTGAATTAAATTCTTCTCTATTGCTGTGAAACATGGAATGCTGCACCTCGAGATATCCAAAAGTTGAAAGTGTTTGTGCAGAATCATCAACTAATCAACTGCCACTTGCAACGGAAATGAGGAAACGCAAGTGGAACTGGATTGGTCACATTCTACGTAGACCAGATAAGGACATCACCAGAAATGTCATCGACTGGAATCCTTAGGATTGCCTTAGAATTGGAAGACCAACACATCCATGGAGGCAACAATTTATCATCGAAGCTGCTGCCATGAACAAAAGTTGAGGAGAAATAAAATTACTTGCCCATGATAAATTGCGTTGGAATGTGTTTGTTGAGGCCATATGCTCCTTGTAGGAATGATGGGAAGGTATATAAACTAACACAAGTGGCGAATCAGGGTATACATAAGTTTGTCCTTATAACATTCTAAGTTGATTGTCCGTCTGACTGTCCATATATATAAATTACTCTCACTTACAAAATACACAAACGAACTTTGCTGGATTTCCAATGAAATGTTTATCATTGTCCTAAGCAGTTTTCTATTAAAAATCAGCCAAATTGGTGCAGTAGAAACAAAGTTAAGAATACAAATTTAAGACGACTTAATACACAGAGAAAACAGATTTGTTGTTGCAACCGAATTTGTCTCCAATCAAATTTTGTCGGTTACTAGTTAATTTATTAGAGAAAAAAACTTTTTTTATTTATCTTGTAATTTTTTTTTTTTTAAATTTATTTGTGAACAAAATTTTATAAAAAAATATATTTTTTTTGGTGAAAAAAATATTTTTCTCGATTTTGGCCAATTGTAGGTCCGACTTACTTTGACGATGTATATGCAGTTGCAAAGGTCTTTGCCATATCTATTATTGGATATCCATATTGTCTATATTAATGACTTAGTAATCCAGATATACATCAACAATAGGTCAAAAATCGAGGTAGTTCTGGTTTTTTCCTTATATCTCAGCAATTTGTGGCCGATTTCTCAACTTTAAATAGCTACCGAACAGGTTCTATTGCGGATGTATTGATATATGTATTATGTATGTAAGTTATTTCGTGGTTTCGGAAAGTTTATTTCAACATACAGATAGACAGACGGACAGACGGACATGGCTATATAGACTCCGCTATGAGGATGGGTATATAAACTTCTACCATATAAAGCCTGTACTTTCATATGTATGTAGTGTGGCTCATGTGTTAAAAATATCGTCATACAGTGTTATGTGACATTAATTGCTCAAACAATATACAGTTTAAGTTAAGAAAAATATGTTCTCGAAAGTGTAGTTACACATATTTCTCAAAATCAACTTGACCAAAATATAAATTAACCAATTTAAGGTTAAATATACTTTATTGTTCTGTCTCTAAAATTAAGCAAAAATTAAGCCAATATTGCCACAATTGTGTGCAGCAAATTCTGTATACATGATGCATGAAGATGTGTGTATGAAATATGTTCGTATGTATAAGTACAACATTATTTGGGTATATAAACTTCTACCATATAAAGCCTGTACTTTCATATGTATGTAGTGTGGCTCATGTGTTAAAAATATCGTCATACAGTGTTATGTGACATTAATTGCTCAAACAATATACAGTTTAAGTTAAGAAAAATATGTTCTCGAAAGTGTAGTTACACATATTTCTCAAAATCAACTTGACCAAAATATAAATTAACCAATTTAAGGTTAAATATACTTTATTGTTCTGTCTCTAAAATTAAGCAAAAATTAAGCCAATATTGCCACAATTGTGTGCAGCAAATTCTGTATACATGATGCATGAAGATGTGTGTATGAAATATGTTCGTATGTATAAGTACAACATTATTTCAAGATGATTGTGATCTACTGAAATTACAGTTATTCTGTATTTTCAGTTGCTTTTTATTCAGTACTTTTCTCATTGTATTGCATTAAAAGCGACATCAGAAACCATTATGAATTGTGTATCCTTGTTGTAGTTCTTATTTGTGTACATCATACATAGATGGGGGTGTAAAAACCTATACACCATTATATAGGAGAGTCATCTGATAAGGCCTATTTTATAGCTAACACATTAACCTTAGAGAGCTCGAATTTAGTATTATTTTGCAAGTGTCGCGTTCATATTTTTTCTTTAACTTTAATTACTGTTATATTTTCTAATTTATTAGATTTTAAAACTCCTTTAAGATTACCCTCGTTTGCATAAAATTGTATTGTTTAAAGATGTTGCTCTTGATGTACTCTATAATTGTGAATAACAGGGTGTGGATATATTGCTTACTGAAATTGTTCGTACTAAAAGTTGTTTATACATACCAAATAATAATAATGACAATTATAATTTTTGTTTACCCCTTCATTATTAGTCAGGAGTGTGAAAGAGCTGATGTGTGTGCGAATTGATGTATGTGTATTAGGACGGCTCTTATTTACCAATTTTTGTTCTCAGATATATATACATCAAATGCTGAAAATTTGAGCAAAAACGTTTAGAGTTTGCATATTTTATTTGACGTTTCGAGATTTGGATCAAAGTATTCAGTATTTGTGTAAGTACTAAGTACTCAATACTGTCTATTTTTCCCAGTACTCAATACCAACAGTAAATACTTGATACTTTGAGGGTTATAATTGTCAGTAAGAATTTTTAAATTTTAAATTCAGCTTTTAAAAGTATTGAGTAGCATCGAGTACCCAAAAAAATGTATAACAAGATAGAGATCTATATTCGTGCCGAATCTTAAACACCCTGCAATTAAATATAATGAGAATTATAGAATATACATTGTTATAAGCACTAAAACCTCCATATTCAGAGTTGTAAGAGTTGTTTGTTTGTTTGTTTGTTTGTTTGTTTGTTTGTTTGTTTGTTTGTTTGTTTGTTTGTTTGTTTGTTTGTTTGTTTGTTTGTTTGTTTGTTTGTTTGTTTGTTTGTTTGTTTGTTTGTTTGTTTGTTTGTTTGTTTGTTTGTTTGTTTGTTTGTTTGTTTGTTTGTTTGTTTGTTTGTTTGTTTGTTTGTTTGTTTGTTTGTTTGTTTGTTTGTTTGTTTGTTTGTTTGTTTGTTTGTTTGTTTGTTTGTTTGTTTGTTTGTTTGTTTGTTTGTTTGTTTGTTTGTTTGTTTGTTTGTTTGTTTGTTTGTTTGTTTGTTTGTTTGTTTGTTTGTTTGTTTGTTTATAGGCTATAAC
Organism: Calliphora vomitoria; assembly: GCA_942486065.2. Taxonomy (NCBI): domain Eukaryota; kingdom Metazoa; phylum Arthropoda; class Insecta; order Diptera; family Calliphoridae; genus Calliphora; species Calliphora vomitoria. Next base: position 101,666,742 of record OW818031.2, on the reverse strand, counting down.
TTTTTTTATATACTTGGACCAGAAAGGGATAAACCTTACATATTTTTCTTACTACGACAGGGGTAGCGAAGCGCACCGGGTCAAGCTAGTCTATTATATATTTACACAAATAACAAAAAATATATGAAAATTATTAATTTTTTTTAGGTTGTCTCACATTTTGGTCCATACCTGTACTGATTTGGCTGATTTTCAATACCATACAGCTTAGGACAATAAAAAAATTGTTTACACAGACGGACAGACAGACGGACATAGCTCAATACACTTATAGTTTCATACTTTTATGTATATATACTCACAAAACACATGTATTGCATGTATTTTATGACATGTATTGGGACATTTTTCCACGTGTACATATCGTGTGATCCATATGAAACATTGTGTATGTAAAATACATGTGTATGCCTTATGACAGTTTTGGCAATTAGAGCATGCTCTATTTTCGTTTGTTTAACAGTGTGTATTTTGAAATGCAACACTGTGTTAGTGCAAAATGTGATGTAAAAATGTTTTAAATATATTGTTACGAATGTGCAATAGCGATTTGAATTTAATGGTCCGTAACGACTGCCTGCAACATTCATCATGTATATAAACACGTCCATCAGTAGAAGCTTCTACTTATCAACAATGTTGATAGCATGCGGTTATTAGCATTGTTTGTAAGTATGGCAACACTAAATTCTAGAATTCGAATGTACTAGTATGTCCGTTAAGAGCATTGTAGAAGATTCCCGATAGATGGCGCGTGTATAAATAGTGACAGAGCTGGCAGGCGTGAGTTGAGTGTGCATGTGAGTTTGTACATTGTAAAGTTTGTGTGCATTTCTGCGAAAGACACTGAGTGACTATTTAATTCTGTTGTTCTTGTACATTCTAAATAAATAAAGAGTTGTTACAATTTTAAACTACTAAAACCGCTTTTATTTGCAATTGCAAAGTATCTGGTTTATTTAAAGGAAATAAACACCGTTTTTAAAAGGTAAAAGCGTAACAATATATATAGTTAAAAAAACATATATATATAAACTAATAAAGGTCGTGTCACATGCAATTACATATATATGTGTGAACGTGGAAATTATATATAACGTGAATTTTGACATACACATGGAATTCGATATGTATCGAATACATGTCCTAATACATATGGAATACACGCCGTGTGACGCCCCTTTTAGTTGGGTATTAGCTGAATATTTCTCAATGATACACACGGAATAACAAACTAATATATACCCTCTTTCACAACTTATATTGGTGGAGGGTATAAAAAGTAGCAATACTTTTCAACAATTAGAAAAGATTAAATTTTAAAAGTTCTAAATAATAATAATTTTTTTATTTAATTTACACAGATATGTGTAAATGTAAATTATGAATATTATCTGACAGCAATAACTAAAATAATCATACAATTTCATGCATATCACAATCTCAAATTTTCAAACAATTTTCTAAACGAAATTTTCTATAACACTGTGCAACAAATGAAGATTTTTGGAAAAACACATGAACTGAATGGTATAGATTCGATTGTATTACCAACGGGTAGTCAAACTATATACTCAGTTTGACGATTTTAGTTACCATTTCTTTATGGCCCTTCAAAGATTCTGAAAATCAGTGGGCTGGCAAAAAAGGTGACTCTAAAACAAAGATTTTTTGTTGAAATAGTATGATCAATGCTGTATTATTTACTCGACTGAGGTATTTTCGAGTTGATTTACAGATGCTCAGCTTCATAGCCGAAATGGGTCTACTGGGATGCCCCTCAAAGTCTCACATTTGTAAAAAAATCGCCAAAAATCCATTTATGATCCGAATGAGCTGAAATTTATAATATAGATGGAAAAAGTTATCTCTTTTAGTTCAAGATATATTTTTGTTTAATTTTGCTCTATCTTTTTTTTCGAGTTTTAGATATGACGGGCCTATGGGGGGTCGAACAATTTTTAATATCACATATATTTGCGATGAAATTCTGAAGAAAATTAAATAAACTTCATAATAGTTATCTCATCCCTATGAAAAGTTACACGCATCTAAAATTGAAACATATAAAAAGGGCCGTATATTTTAAATTTTTTCCCAAAATAGTCCCTATATTTTTCTTTTATAGAAACAAATTTTCTTCGGGATTATATACAATTTATATACGATATGGAAAGAGAATTTAAAACAAAAGCGTGTAAAGTAAAATTTGGCTCACTTAAGCGGACATTTCCTCCCCAGCCTACTCCAAACTTGGCCAATAAAAAAAAAGAAAATTAGGTTTGAGTAAGAAATCCTAAAAAAATCAAAGCACAAAAGCCCCATATTTGTAGAGCTCTATATGTTGTTTAAATAAATGCAAAACGTTTTTACTATCACACTTTAAATAACGTCACAGTGGGTACTTTTCTAAAAGAAACTCAGTTTTTGGAACATATTTACCCGTTTTAGGAATTTCGGTATCTGAAAACAAAAAATGACAGAAGTTAAAATGCTATTGATTAAAAGATATTTGGACCTGCACTAATGCTAAAATTTTACATTAATTAAAATTGTATATTTTTATTAATGGAAAATCACCATATTATAATTTGTTTAGTTTTTAAAGTAAATGACGTCCGAAAAGTTTATAAAATTATTTTATTTCACTAAAATATTAATCTTCAAGTCCTAAGATTATCACCAGTAAGTATGATTTTCCCATTCTTCGCTGTTGCAGCACAACAGAGAAGTGTGCAATGTATCATACTTTTTTAACAAAAAATCTTTGTTTTAGCTTAAAAAAATAGTAAACAACGACAATTTTTAAGGCATAACCCTTAACAGTAATAAGCTTACAAAATAAAAACAAAACATATTTTTACCCTTTTTGCCCAAAAGTACTTTAAAGTACACTATCGCCTTTGGAATAACATATTGTTTCGCTTACCCAGAATAACGGCGAAGTATCTCATGTTCTCATTGTGGTGTCTATTAATGTTGTAATGATAATGATAAAAATACCGTCAATAGCCTAGAAAATGTTGTAAAAGTTACACAACTAACCAATATATTAATAACATTTAAACAAAAATCTATGAGTTTTTTTTTATCATTTGGCTGATGCTGAACCAATGGTACTTAAAAGTACCAGGTCCCTTTCGATTCCTTGCAGGTCCCCCACAAAGTTAAAATTTTGTAAATTACTTCTTGATGTCCTTATTTTCAATATTTCATAAAAAAATAAAACTTTTTCAACGATTTAAAGCCTTGGTCCACAATGGGATAAAGTGATCTTTATTAGTTTTAGAATGATTAGACACGTTCAGATTGCATTGATATGTTCACAAGAATTATTCAGCTTTAGCGTAGCTAAAACTTTGCTAACAATTATTAGTGAAAAATTAGAAGTCCCTGTAAATTATTCTAAAAGAAGTGAAACACAAAAATAAGGGCCACTCTAATGTGTATTGTGTAAACATACAACAGCATCTACCAGCATTTACTAGCATACAAATAAACCATAAATATGGTTGTTACTATAGACCACATTGTTGTTGGGTCCGCTCTCTTGTTGAAATTAAGGACAATTGTAGTATTTCTGTTTATAAAATGAAAATGGTCAAACAATTTGTCGTTTATTTTTTTTTTATGAGAAAATTAACTTTGTCTTATTTCTTGTTTTATTTTTATTTATTTTTTTTTATATAGCAATTATCATTCATTTTTATTTTATTAAAATTTATGAACATAGTGAAATATTTAACTATAATAAGGTGAGCTTCAGTACATATGTAGAATATAACTATGGTGATAAATAAAATTAATGTTAAATAATATTCACAATTATTTGTATAAAACAACAAGTAAGAAAATATAGTTGGTCAAGCTCTACCATATAATAACCTACTCTGAGTAAATGAACAAAAACATTTTTCTTTTAAAATTTTATTTTCGTGAGTGATTTTCGGAAGTGAGTGAGCCTTATATGGGAGATATGACCAATTGTGAGCTGATCGTCATTAAATTAGGTTGAGCTATGACCGATTGCCATGAAATTAAGGCAAATTTGTGTTAACGTCTATATTAATCAATCATTTATGACCGATAAAGTTCTATTTTGGTGGGACTATATGAAATGATGGATTGATTTTTACCAGTTTTAATAGGCTTTGTCTTTGGGCTCAAAATATTTCATGTAACAAATTTCATTTAAGTACAGAGTTTTCCAACAAGAGGTGTTATTTTGGTATTCAAAGAAAAATGGAATTTTTTGAGATAAATGATCGGATGTTTATTTCGTAAGAAAGAGGAAGATTTGCCGTTAATAATGTAAAACAACATCAGCCAAATGACCACGCTTGCAGAACCATATCCTTTTCATGAAATTTTCCATAACCAAATCGTATAACTATGTCCTCGATAGCCTCACGAATTCTATCTTTGAAGAAGTCGCAAGATCTCGGTGGCCAATTGTGATCACCTCTTCCAGAGATAACACGATCCGGAAACGTTTCCCGTAAATGAGCAATGGTTTCGTTGCTTGTGTGGCACGAAGCGCCATTGTGTTGAAAGTAAACGTTGTCCAGATCAATATCATCCAACTCTGACCAAAATACGGTGTAATGACGTTTGTAGAATGCCCAATTCCAAAGATCGACGAGGAATGGATAAACCTGGGTTTTCTTCAACACTTTCGGCTACAGCAGCAATATTCTCAGTTGTTCTTGAGGGACGTGCACGGGTTTTATTCTTCACATCACTAACTTATCCCAACAGCTCGAATTTTTCAACCAATTTCTGTATTGCGGTACGTACGACAAGGTCCTTTATGACGACCAAAAATGCTTTAGTTTTGCGAACTGTGTGTGCAAGATTTTCACAATTTTTGTAGTGAATTTTAATAATTTCAGTGTGTTGTTGAAGCGTGTATCGTTCCATTTTCAGTAATGACGTAGTTTCTACTTTTCAAATGTCAAAGAATAAATGCTTCAAAAGTGACAGCTATCGAAATATTGGGTAATTCAAACTAACACCTCTTGTTCGAAAACCTTTTGTCTTCAAAATTGATGCCTGTACTTTGCGCACAAATGTACATGGACAGCCAGCCAGGTGGACGGGCGGAAGGACATCGTTAAATCAACTCAGTAAGAGAATCTGAGTCGATCAGTTTACTTCAAGGTGGGCGTTAGACTAATATTTTTGGGCATTACAGACATCAGCACAAACGTAGTAGTGTATAATTATTACTACAGATAATTTTGAATCTCCTAAATACCTGATCCAAAGGTCTTTCGACATTTCTAAATTCGTGTTTAAGAAATAATTTTCAAGCTTTGGTTTCTGAAAACATTTTTCAATTCAGTTGAAATTATTTTAAAATTTAAGTATATTTAGTTATACCAAATGCAGTCTGTATTTTTTAAATTTATTTTTTCATATATTACAATATTTTGAGCATTTATTTATTCATGAGTAAAAATAATGGAAGTTCATTTATCGTAAACATTTGCAATCTTCCTGTTTATTATGTGAACGTGATTTTTAAACAATAATAAAAAAATATATGAATCATGCAATACACATTTGCGTTTACAATACATTCGTTCCTTCATATGTATATTTACTTACTAAACAAAAAATAAAACGGTGAAAAACATTAGATAATTATCATTTATTTTCTATACAATATGTATATATTTTACACATAAATGTAAATACTAATGTGGTAGTTTACAGTAGTGAAAAATGTAAAATTTACTTTGTTCATTAATTTCTACAATTTCATGGGGTAAGGAATATTTATTGAAAGTTAGTTCCAGTAATCTGATTTAAAATATCTCATCTGAGATGTATAAAGATCATGCTAGCACATCATCTCAAATTATATAAAATAATATCGTTTACATTGGCTACTAAATTTATGAACATCAGTGTATTATCAAATATATAGCAAAAAATTACCTGAACATGTATTCCATATCTAAATATACTTTTAAATTTGTGCACATTTAAAAAACGACATTATACTATAAAAAAGTAAGAGGGTGTAGTTGAACATACCCGATCATATGATACCCTATATATTTTACGAGTATATGGTAATTAGATGTTGAAATAATAATTACTGAAATAATATGGCTTATTTGTGATATTTTTTCAACAGGATGATAAAATTTAAATCTCTTAATACATGTTTCATGATCTTCTGTCGATTTGTGACTAAGAAACAGAATCCACATAGAAGAAACAACAAATAAACATAAACAACAATAGCTTCATTGTTAGCTGACAGCTGACTAAGGCAAAACAAAACAAGTAATAATGCTAAAGAATACAAAGCTGAAAAAGCTCGTAAACTTCGTCTAACTCAATCAAAGTAAAGCGCCCTGGAAACGATCAAATAAACTCTCGTCAATCAGTGCACATGTGTAAGTGTCGTATGCTTCTAACTTTAAAGAAGACGTACAGATAAACTAGTCAATCACCATTTGCACTTTTCCACTTTTACCAAAAATCTCACTGATAAAATCAGAGACGTAAAACACAATATATGAATATATTTTTCATCAGTGCACTTCACATGACAGCAAACACAAAACAAATGAAATTTGATTGTCAATCACAACAGAAGACGATCAAATAATCAGACGTTAAATAAAAAAATCAAAACTTTTTGATTTTCATCAATCATTGCCGACAACGCGTACGTGTAGCCGAAAAAGAACGACTTCACGCACACAACTATGTGATTGATGTGTTTATTTGATCGTCTCCAGTGCACTTAAAAACAAAAATAAGATCAAAGAAAGCTTTCATAATAAGTCCTTTATTCTATTTCTGCAAAACTGGTGAGTTGAATAGATGATGTTTACAAGTGACACTTACATCGTCACAAAATAATGCTGATTAAGGGGTGGTGGCTAAACTCGAAAATGCATTCCATTCTGCCGTGTGTCTAAATATAACTTTTTCAAAATTCTTTATAATAAAATAAAATTGTATTTCTAAGGAAATCAATTTTATGAACTTGAGCCTGAATCCATATATCCATATCCATATATATATAAATGACTTTGTAAGTTTGTTCGTTTATTTGTTGGTTTGTTTGAGCATCACACCTAAACGGCTAAATCGATTTTATTGAAATTTGGAACGTATATCCTTACTTGGAAGCGTCAATAGGCTATAACTTGTTTCAATACTTTTATCAGAAAGGGATAAACAGGGGGAAATTTTTCCTTTAGTTCTTAAACAATAATTACTAAACGGCTGAACCGATTTTTACTACGACAGGGGTAGCGAAGCGCACCGGGTCAAGCTAGTAATTAATAATATAATAATCAGCATAAAAACGTTCGACAAAATAACCACTAATATTAATTTGTCTTAATTATTTGTTGATGGGGTCTTAGAAGATAATTATATACAATTATTGGGTGTTTGCCTTAATACAACAGATGACGTATCTTTTGAACGCGATTCTCACTGAGTTATTGAACATTATAGTCTAAACAACATAATGTTCAATGTCGAATTTTGTACCAACAAAGCGTCATAAGCGGGAAGTTTTGCTTTACTTCTTCGATTTGAAAAAGTGCGGCTGAAGTACACCAAGTGCTCACCAAAGCTTGAATGGGTTTCATCGTGCGAGAGGTGGTTTATGCGGTTCAGAAGTGGTGATTTTGGTACGGAAAACAAAGATTATCCAGGCCATCCAAAAAAGTTTGAAGACCAAGAATTGGAGGCATTACTCCATGAAGATTGGTGTAAACATCAACAAATGCTTGTACAATTCTTGGGAACTACTTAAGCAGTAATTTCAAAATGTTTGCGAGCAGCAGGATTCATCCAACTTCAACCAAAAGTTCTGAAATTGGGTACCATACGAATTGAAGCCAAGAGAAATGATACTTGAACGCTATTTTTGCATCGAATTATTAGTTGCAATGAAAAATGTATTCATTACCATAACCATAACATAAAGGAGGTGGATCGGCCATACTATCAGAAAGAATCCTGATAGCATAACAAGGATGGTGCGTGGAACCATCCTTGCAGACGCTCGATACTCCAAGTACTAGGGCAGTGCAATCTTATATGGGAAGGTGCGAAAACAACTGCAACAAATGGTGTAAGATGGACATGCTTTGTATAGCCATATGCTGACAAGAGGGGTAATGAAGAATGAAAAAACAGTGTGCTCTTTAAATGTTAACTTTTTATCTAAATGTAAAAACTATTTCCCAATACAATTTCCAATTATGAACATTCGAGTATTCGATCATTCGACAATTATTGACCGAATAATTTAATATTCTACACTTAAAAATTTTATTCATTCGAATAAACATATCTTTTTCCTCGATTACTCGTACAATTTTATTCGAATTACTATATGTATGTATGTATTTGGTTATAAGTACATACTTATGTGTATATTCATGTATATTGGGGTGAATTTTTTTTAAACCTTAAGAATTTTCGATCTAGAATTGTTCTCCTTTGTCTAAAAACTGAATACTGAAAATATGAGCAAAATCAAATGCTACATAAAACATAAAATAAGATGAGTAACCTCTATAATTTGTTCGAGTTGTCCAAGGCAGCATCGAAAATTTCAACAAGTTGAAAATAAGGAACACCCTAATGTACCTATGAGTGCGATAACAGCTATTGTTGCTGCTCATTGTATCATGCTAATGTGCATATGAAAGTATGTATGAGCACAGATATTTACACATGTAACACAAAACAATCTTTTAGTTAACTAAAAATCCAAAAAAGTGAAACTTATTTAAATGAATGAGCACATGTTTATAATTAAAAAGTATATTAAAATATTTAAAATTTTAATTTTTATAAAGTTCATGGATAAAGAGCCAATGATGGAGATGAACAAAACTAGAGCTCAAAGGTGAAAGATGTCAGATGCAATATTTTGTAAATAAATTCAAAGGAAAACCCCAACTGTAACCCTAAAGTAATATTCCAAATTGTACTTCAAATGTTCATAAGAGCCATAAAAAGCGAGTTAAATCTGGTGTTCGAACTTTGTGACTAACAATATGTCACCAAGAAGACGATTGATTTTTGGAGACTTTTGTCTTGTTTTATTAGGACCTACGTATCAGTTGTATGCATGCCAAAAAAAACTGCTGGGTTTTGTGAATATCGATCCATATTTTATCGTAGTTCTCACATTAGGTCCACTTCCGAAAATCTTGTAAATACGCACAGATCTCTTATACATTTCGTAATCAGTTTCTATAATTAATAAATCGCCACAGCTGATTTTATTTTATTTGGTATATGGAAGCTATGCCCACAAATTGGTCACACCTCCCATTAGTTAATTCTAAAGTGTCTTCCAATAAGAAGTCAAAAACTTTTACAGTTGATAGTGGCCATATTCTTGAAGCTATATTTGTCAATTGTTCAGTTTCTCCAACAAAACGTGCAAATGATAAACTTGTTTTGTTGTTCTATTCGGACATCAATCCAAGCTCTTCGCCGACTTTACGATAAGGCCCTTTTTTGATGTCAACAAACAAAATTGTCGAATTTGGGATGATAATAATCTACATGAGATCCAAGAGCGACCAATGCATGCCGAAGTGGGAAGACATCGATTCAAAAGTTGGTTCACTTGATATGAAATGCCTCATATATATGCAGAAATAATTACTACTCGATTTTGTAAATATCAGTCAATAATTCTCATATAAGATTCATAGCTTCCATATAAGATACACTTCCGAGAATAACTCATAAAATTCTAGAACGATTAAGCTATGTATGTCTGTCAGCTGAAGGCACAATAGAACCTGAAGGACTAAAAAGGATTATATTTTCCCGAAAATACTCTCTGTAGATCAGAAATATTTGCTGTTGAAAATGGACAAAATCCATTCAACCAAATAAAATTTTGAAAAACATATCTGTATTGCTAACAGCTAAATTATAGGTTGAACTGGTAAAAAGTTTTGGTTAAAGATATATGAAAATCATTGTTTGGACTTGCCAATATACATAATGTTACGGACTGTAACGACTGCCTGCAGCATTCATCATGTTTATAAACACGTACATCAGTAGAAGCTTCTACTTATCAACAATGTGAGAGCATGTGGTTATTAGCATTGTTTATAAGTATGGCAACACTAAATGTTTAAGCTGCTAACATTGACATCGAAAGCTCTAGAATTCAAACCTAGTGGTTTGGCCGTTGGGAGCATTGTGGAGGATTCCCGAGGGATGGCGTGTGTATAAATATTGGCAGAGGTTGCAGTCGTGAGTTAAAGACTAATTTAAATCATCGTTAAGTAAAGACATAAACTGAATAGCCAGTGTATATTATAAAGTGTGTGTGTATTTCTGCAAATTGGTAAACGTATATAAAGACACTGAGTGACTATTTGAACTGTTGCTGTTGTAAATTTTAAATAAATAAAGAGTTGTTACAATTTAAAACTACTAAACTGCTTTTATTTGCAATCAAAAGTATCCGGTTTATTTAAAGGAAATAAACCCCGTTTTTAAAAGGTAAAAACGTAACCATATTTTGATACCGATAACATTTAAATGCATAAATTTAGCAAGGTAAAGTTTACCACTGATATCTTGTGGTAATATCATATATCAAACTGTTCTATTCTGGTGAACCAGTGCCCCTAATGTATTGGTTAAATACAATACTCTTACATGCTTACGGTTTAATAATCAACTTACTGGCTACCATTTAAAGTTATGCCTGTTTTTATTCTATTCCTCAACTAATATTATATTTATTTTCTTGGAATTAGAATTCCATTTTTGTATTGCTAACTACATACATTCAAACAAAGTTATAAAACATTCAATTTAAGTAAAAAAATAATTTTATATTCATACGTTTATCTTCTACTAGATCTGCTTGCGTAATAAAGTCATATTTGGTAGGGAAGCGCCACAAAGAAGTAGTCCTTAAATTTAACTACATCAAAAGTTTAGAATGAAGATAAATCTCATTCGAATTGCATGTATAATAATTGGTGAGATTATGACTCAACTTTCTATCATTCTCTTCGAGGCTAATTTAAATACAATAAGTAATAACCAGTACGCTTTTTTGATCCATTTCACGTTAGTTTAAAAATGTCGATATATGGTATCTAAAAACGAAAAAATAAAAGTTCATTTTAGTTGGAAAAATCTATTAAAATTGGTTTAATGCAATCGGCACTACGCGGAGCCATCCTAATATAAAGACGTAGTCGCTTATGAATACATATATGTATATTTTAAAACTTTGATCAAATTATGGCCAACTTTTTATTCTATTTTTCTAATGGCAATGCCAGTATAAATATGAATAGAAACAACTAACCTGATAAAATAATATTTTTTATGAATTTAAAATTCTTAACCTGTTCGTCAGTACAAAATGTATATGATAGAATTAGTTTTACTTTACTTTTTTTCACAGAAATAAATAAGTATGAATAATTGGTTTGCCATAACATTTAAATAAAAACTTAATGAAAATAAATCCTGAACCTAATGTATAACTACAGTCAGATTCAAAATTTATTATACAATACGCATTTTCATCTATGAAGCTAAATATTTTAATTAGTGAAAGAGATATATAAGTTTGAATAAACTTAAAATTAAATTTAGAGTTTAGTATTTTATTATTTTATAAAAACTTTAAAAATTAGAATTGATTTCGTGAAAAAATTAAAGGAAAAAGGAAAAAGTACCTAAAAACAACAGTAAAAAATTAGTATACATTTGACGGATAAGTGTACAAGATGTTCAGTTGGTCTTTGATATTGCGTGCTGCATGTCAGATGAAGGACCTGGTAATCTTGTATTCATTGCTAGTACAATCAACAGCCGAGAGTACTTAAACATTTTAAAGGAAAATTTGAAAGTAAGTGCTGAAAATTTAGATCTTGAAACTCCATGGGTCTTTCACCGAAACAATGACCCAAAGCACACCGCCAGAATTGCTAAGGAGTGGCTATTTTATAACATGCCTAAGCAGTTAAATTCATCTCCGCAATCTCCAGACCTTAACCCAACAGATCATCTGTGGGAAATTTTAGATCGGAATATTGGAAAACAAAGCATTTTATCTAAGGACGAACTTAAAACCCTCTTTAAAGCTATAGCTGAACATCTTGTACACTCCAAGAAATGGCGACTAGAAGCCGTAATTAAGCTTAATGGAGGACCAACAAAATATTAACTTTTTATTTTCGGATTTTGGTAATATAAACTAGAGCGTTATCCATCAACTGCATACTAATTTCTGACTTTTGGTTTTAGGTACTTTTTCCCCTAAATTTTCCCCGAAATTAATTTTAATTTTTAAAGTTTTTTTTTTAATTAATAAAATATTAAACTCTAAATTAAATTTTAAGTTATACAAACATATATATTTCTTTCTCTAATTAAAATATTTAGCTTCATAGATGAAAATGCGTATTGTATACTAAATTTTGACTCTGACTGTATATCAAAGATCATTTGGATTATTTCTGGTGATTTTTTTATTTGGGTAGTTTGAAGATTTAGTATTTGAGCGATTTGTTTTCATTATAAATTTAATTAATCCAAAAAAGTTATTTAATTAATCCAAAAAAGTTATGTCACAGCAATGGATGTTTTGCATAATTAAACGGAAATGGCTTCTTGTCATGGCGCTTGAAACGGCTTCCTAGTGAACATGTGCTGAACTTTACCAATACATTTCCCACCAGGGAAAAATAACGTAGCCACTCAACAGCAAAATTCCGAAGAAACAACGCATCTTAGCACCATGAACATTCCCTTCGCGGTTATGATCTGTAGCGTTTTTATTTGTGTATTAACGAATATCTCTATAGATTCATCGTTGAAGAAACACAAAAAAAGCTTCCATTGGAGAAAGCACAATTTTACAGCCTGAAACTTCCTTCCAAATCGGCAAAGATGGTTTTGTATCTCTCTTTTCCCTCTCTTATGGCGTTTTCTTTTCTGGCTTAAATGATGCCTTTATTCAGACATTTTTCTTTGTGTTCTTTTCTGAAAAAAAATGTTGTTTGGTAAGAGTATAACGTGTTCTTTTCAAATAATGTTTTTGTATTTTTTTATTAAATGTGTTAAAATGGAAGCAAAATGTATAGTTTTACAATATCTAGAAGCTACATAAAAGAAAAATGCATATATGATAATGGTTTTCGTTCTATTGTGATCGTTAAAAATTTCCAAAATATGAATGTCCAAAATTTGTGTCAAAAAAGATAAATATGAACAACAAACTAAACCTTACCGAATACAGTATAGACATTTCTTTGTGGTATGCTAAAGCAATCATCTTATTGCATATAATACATATTTATAGTTTCTCCAAAAAAATAACTAAAAGACAGCTTTTTAGACCAACCTTCTTAGATATTTTTTTTTCCAAGCTGTGCCACCGAGTTTTGTCAGGCTTATGTTTGAAAAATAGTTATTTTCTGCAAAATGTTACATTTACAAAAATTTTTATTATTTCAGGTAATTCTTTAATGAAAATTGTTAAATTAAACATAAAATATTCACTTAACGTTTGAATGTCATTGCAGATCGATGATAAGTCATTGAAAGTCGAAACTAACAAATTATAAAATGAAAATTTGTTCGACATCGGAATAGTTTAGAGTTGGGCATAAACGTTCATTTTACTGATTGTTAATTTTTGTTCAGAACAAATAAACTAATAAGTTTGTTCTTTTTGTTCAGTTGTTAATTTTTAGACTGCGCTGTTTGGCTGAACTAAGTTATTCAATAATTTCTCAGTGAATGTATTTATAGATACATGACAACTGTTTTTGGAAACAAATTTTTTTAATAATGATGACAACATTATTAATAATGCAGTACAGAAATGTCAAACGAACAAAAAGAATAAAAGAACAATAAGTCCGAATTGACTGAATTGTTCAATTGAACTTGTTCGTTCATGAACAACCCAACTCTAGAATAGTTATTTCTCTCAAAAATATTTATTTTACATTTTATTCATTAGCAACTAAAAATTATTAAGAAATTGCCAAAATATTACAAGTTTTAAAAACTACATTTCATTACCTTTCCACTGATATATAAAACATTATATCTAATTCCTTATTATACTATGAAATAATGCATGCAATTCACACACCTTGTAACAAATTCTCTACTATTTTGTTCATATCAAAGACTCCTTACTATGCACTTCTCATTTTTTCATGTACCCTGTATTGTGTATATTTCTTTTTGGTTTATTGTCGTTGTGACAGTTGCATGTGCGAATATTTAAAGTGAGCTTAAGTAAACTTGTATTAACCTAACATTCAACAAATTTGAAACCATATGAGCGTTCATAAAATTGTAAATGTTAGGTTCATAGACTCCAGGCATAGAATTTTCATTTAAAAAAAAATAATTTTTCACAAAATTTTTTTTTTTAACAAAAATTTATATTGTTACAAAAAAAATTTTTTTTTACTAAAAAAGTAATTTTTTACTAAAAAGTAATTTTTTACTAAAAAGTATTTTTTTTACTAAAAAAGTAATTTTTTACTAAAAAAGGAATTTTTTACTAAAAAAGGAATTTTTTACTAAAAAAGTTATTTTTTTTAATAAAAAAATTAATTTTTTACTAAAAAAGTAATATTTTACTAAAAAAGTAATTTTTTACTAAAAAAGTAATTTTTTACTAAAAAAGTAATTTTTTACTAAAAAAGTAATTTTTTACTAAAAAAGTTATTTTTACTAAAAAAGTTATTTTTTTTAATAAAAAAGGTACTTTTACTAAAAAAGTAATTTTTTACTAAAAAGTAATTTTTTACTAAAAAGTAATTTTTTACTAAAAAACTAATTTTTTACTAAAAAAGTAATTTCTTACTAAAAAAGTAATTTTTTACTAAAAAGTAATTTTTTACTAAAAAGTAATTTTTACTAAAAAAGTAATTTTTTACTAAAAAGTTATTTTTACTAAAACATTTTTTTTTACTAAAAATGTAATTTTTTACTAAAAATATATTTTTTTACTAAAAAAGTTATTTTGTACTAAAAATATAATTTTTTACTAAAAAAGTAATTTATTACTATAAAAGTAATTTTTTACTAAAAAAAGATTTTTTACTAAAAAATTGATTCTTCAAAAAAAAAAATAATTTTTCACTAAACAGCTTGCATTTACATTTGAAAATTTATTTTTCACTATAACATTAACATTTCTTATATACCTGGGTATTCAATTAATCAGGCAAATAATTAATCGGGGTTTAGAGTTAATTGGTTAATAATTGTTTAAGTTTAAATTATTCGATTAACCGAATCATTTCTATTTTAATTTTAAATTGGAAATCGATTTTTAGTAAAAAATTTCTTCTTTAGTAAAAAATTTCTTCTTTAGTAAAAAATTAATTTTTTAGTAACAAATAACTTTTTAATAAAAAATAACTTTTTAGTAAAAAATAACTTTTTTAGTAAAAAGTTACTTATTTAGTAAAAAATTACTTTTTTAGTAAAAATCTACTTTTTTAGTAAAAATTAATTTTTTTAGTAAAAAATTACTTTTTTAGTAAAAAATTACTTTTTTAGTAAAAAATTACTTTTATAGTAAAAAATTACTTTTATAGTAAAAAATTACTTTTTTAGTAAAAAATTACTTTTTAAGTAAAAAATTGCTTTTTTTGTAAAAAAATAGCTTTTTAGTAAAATATTACTTTTTAGTAAAAAATTACTTATTTAGTAAAAAATTACTTTTTTAGTAAAAAATTACTTTTTTAGTAAAAAATTACTTTTTTAGTAAAAAATTACTTTTTTTAGTAAAAAATTACTTTTTTAGTAAAAAATTACTTTTTTAGTAAAAAATTACTTTTTTAGTAAATAAAAATATTTTTTGCAAAAAAATTACTTTTTTAGTAAAAAAAAATTTTTTTTAGAAACAAAATAAATTTTTGTTAAAAAAAATTTTTTGTGAAAAATTATTTTTTTTATATGAAAATTCTATGCCATGGAGTCTATGAACCTAACATTTACAATGTATGAACACGCAGAAGGTCATCAATTTGGTGAATGTTAGGTTAATACAAGTTTACTTAAGCTCACTTTAAATATTCGCACATGCAATTGTCACAACAACAATAAACCAAAGAGAAACATATACAATAGAGGGTACAAGAAAAATGAGAAGTGCATAGTAAGCAGTCTTTGATTTGAACAAAATAGTAGAGAATTTTTTACATGGTGTGTGAATTGCATGCATTATTTTAAAGTATAATAAAGAATTAGATATAATGTTTTATATATCAATGGAAAGGTAATGAAATGTAGTTTTTAAAACTTGTAATGTTTTGGCAACTTCTGAATAATATTTAGATGCTAATGAATAAAATGTAAAATAAATATTTTTAAGAGAAATAACTATTCTAGAGTTGGGTTGTTCATGAACGAACAAGTTCAATTGAACAATTCAGTCAATTGAACAATGTAAAGGGGTTCAGTCTTATTGTCCTTTTTGTTCGTTTCACAATTCTGTAGTGTATTATTAACAGCCTGGCCCACCATGTCGAAAGAAATCTTAAACGAACGAAAGTCAGTCACTCACTTTCATTCGAAACAATGGCCCACTATCTTACGACTTATCGTTCGCTTTGCTTTACGTTTCAAACGTAATCCAAATATAATTTAGAAATAATCGACAATATATTGAAAACCATTATTTGACAAAAAATAAAATAATTAAGCAGTGGTGTAGTGGGTACAGCCCTTGACTAGCAACCGGAAGGTTGTGGGATCAACTCGTGGCTGCGACTTATTTTTTTCTTTATTTTTTTTATATTTTTTATTATTGTAAATGCATAATTCTATAAATAACTCTCCTAAGGAATATAAAAGATTACTTTTGGGACATCTCGAACAAAAATAAGTAGACTTTTCGTCAAATTCTACTTATTTTTCTACCACAAACCAGTATGTATGAGTGAAAATATATGTAATTATGTTATATTATGCACAAATGTATAATAATAAATAAGTACGCATCCGTTTTGTACTAGATTCTTACACAGACGACAATAAATAAAAAGTGAATGAATTTGACATTTTAGTTCGTACAAATATTAGAAAATGTAAATAGTGAGCCTCAAATTTTGTATTGAGTTGCTTACGTTATCGTTCGTATTTGTTTTCTTTCGAATAAGAATATTAGTGAGCCTCAAAACAGCTGTTTGTCGTTTGAAACGACAACGTTCGACATAGTGGGCCAGGCTGTTAATTTAAAAATTTTTATTATTACGAAATCTAAATTTTCAGAAAATATGGATTTAACACGAAGTAATTAATTTTATTATGAATGCTATATATAAATTGATAAGAGATGAAATTTAATTAAAACACCTTCCAATATCCTTCATTTTGTTTAAGTGGGGTCGAAAAATTAAAAAAGTGAATGACAGCCTTTTCCAATGAACCAATGGAAAAAAATAAATTTTTTCTATGTTCTTTTTTGAACTTGTAAAATACTGTTCTGGCATACAAAAGAAATCATGACAGGCTCACATGTTAAATGTTTTTTTTTTTAAATGAAATTTACAAATTTAAATTTCTATTTATTTAAGCATAGAAAATAAATTCTGATTATTTCAACAGCTGTGTATATACATATGTAATTACTGACACACTTACATTTTAAGGACAAAGTTTTTGCATAAAAATACAAAAAGTTTTCTCCATTTTTCTATGTATGTCATTATAAAATAAAATTGAAAGTAGTTAAACTTTCAACATAAGTTCTACAGGTATGAAATATACATATTCCTATATAATAAAGAATGTTATTACATTTTCATATACCTTGTCAATTTGTAGTGTTATTTTGGAAGAGTTTTTGAATAAACTTGTACAACAAGTGGGAAATATTCGAAAGTTAGATTTGAACATCACTTTAAAGTAATAAAATTTTAATAAAAACATAGAGAAATTTTCCCTATTATGAAAAATCTTAGTCTGAGTATGCTGCAAATTAAAATATATGAATGCAGTAAAAACATTTCCCATTTATCATAAGAGCAATAAAAAATAAAAATATCCATGAGTTTGAGTATATCATCCTCAACTTACTTACTTACTTCCATTAAACTGAAATCAATTAATATTATTTAATAATTTGTTAAATTGATAAATTGCAATTCATTCAAAATATTTTTTAGTTCATACTCAACATTCATCACTTTTAGACAACAGCTGTGATTGATGTTGAAAAAAAGTTAAAACTTGTTTTTTTTTTCTTGATTGTTGGACTGGTAGTAGGGGTTTTTTGTTTATCATTTTAAGCTAAAAGTATTCAATATTTGCGCTGTTAAAATGAATTTAAAAAAACCACATATTGAGAATATATATGTATGTTGACGGGAAAAAATCAATTTATATTTATTTTATCATTTCGCTTTCTATGGAATTTGTTTTGATGAAAATGTAATAAATTTTTTTTTTTTTTTTTTTTTTTTGCTACGAATTCAAATGTGATTTTTATATTTGCGATACAAACTTTTCTATTTAAAAACAGTTTTACATTGTATTTTACAATATTTAATTATTTAAAATGGTTTGCTTTTTTGGTTTTGTAATTAAAATTCTTTGGTAAAATAGTTTCTAGTTATGCAAAGTGGATACACACATATTGTTTTGTTAAAAAGATATTTTAACATTCAAATTGATAAACAATTAGTGGATTCACAAGGTATCCTATCATGTCATATTGTCATAATGTTCTAATATTTCGCAATGGCTTAAAAATGTTGTTACTGATTTCAAGCAAAACATTTTCAAAAATAATACTACTCTTTAGTAAGTTACTATCTGAACGCTTAAGAGCCGGATTATCCGAACAGCCGAGACATGAAATGTTATAACATTATGACATGATAAAATGGGATACTTTGTGAATCCACTCAATATTAAAGTCAACTTTTTTAAGTGATAAATATTAATTTAAATAAGTTATAATGTTTGTACATATATGGTCAATTCACAAGGTCTCATATCATGTCATATTGTCATAATATCCTAATATATCACAATGGTTTTTATTGCTTTCCAAGCAAAAATGTCCTAAAATAATACTACATTCTATGCTATGTTTATTGTGTTATCGTAACGAACCAGCAGAGACTAACCCCGAATGCCTAAGAATCGATTAAGCCGAGCCGCCAAGACGTTATATATTAGGACATTATGACAATATGACTGATAGGAGACCTTGTGAATTGACCATTAATCTTTTAAATTTTACTGATTTCTCGTAAATAGCAATCAAATCTACACCAATATTTATAAATATAAACATATTGAACTCAAGGATTAAAGACCGACAGTAAGGAGACTATTTAATAAGGAAAAGGGCATAAAAAATCTGAGAAATGAGGTAGCTCAAACCAACAAAAATCAAGGTTATCGTATTCTACCTCCACCGATGATGTCAATGAGGTATCAAGTTTCCGTCTAGTTTTAACCAATGACCCCAGTGTTCACAGTTATATTCAAAATGGAAAATAACTCATGAACAAAATAGAATGTCACTAATGGATACATAGTTTTCTCGCATTATAGAGACAAGAAACATGACCGAGGAGTATAACAGCGACCTAGCTTAATCATGACCAACAGCCGATAGCTGCCGAATGGAAAATTGCTGCCGACGTCTACAAGTCGTCATCGTCGTCTTAATGTTTTATTGTTTTTACCATGATATAAAAAGATTACAAGGTAGTTTCATTTATAATTTTTTGACAAGGAAGGGGATTATTGAAGTTTATTTTATTTTTAAGTATTCACATTTAGAGAAACGTAACAATACTCCGAGAAATTTTCAATGAAATATGTGTAGTATGTAACAATTTACAATACTGTGTAATTTATCTTTAAAATAAATAAAAAAAGCGGATTAATCTAAGACGTTTGGCTTTGTATCGCATATATAGGACATGGAAATGAAGAGCTGTCCGAAATGGATTGTTTTAAATTTATCCGAGGAATAATCGTTAAAAGGATTTTGTGATGGACTTTTATAAAACTAGTCTGTGCTACAAACTTTTCACTGCAGTCTTTGCTGGAACTATTTTGTGTGTTGGCTAGAGATTTGCGAGAAGACTTTTATTCCTATTTCCAACGTATCCCGGATAGATTAATATGTTTGCTTAATACCCACGATGCTGACCAATTAGAGTGGAGTTTTAGTGTGTTTGGGTAATATAAGGACAAGAGACGATGTGAAGAACATGTTAGCAATTTTGCAGTTGAACGTTTTTCATTTATTGCTCGGGATGTGCGTGACTATGGCAAAAACCTGGAGTTTATATTTCGAGATAATGCGCGGCATCAAAGGACGGATGCATTGCCGGAGACATTTTGCAGTTTATTTTCGAATCTTTGGTGGAGGATTAGAAGATAAAAACACAACAGAGCCAGCTGTTGAATAATATAGTGGAATATTGTAAAATTTTCAACTATATCATTCATAATACCAAGTCTCTGGCAATTGTCCAAATGAAGTTGTCTCTCGTGTTACAACCACTATCTTAAATCTTATGAGACAAACTTGAGTTGCACATTCGCAAAATTGTTCTTTTATTCGTGCATGTGCAAGAGGTTTGTGTCCGCAAACAGCTGTGTGATTTAGTTGCCGATATAACCAGAATCAAGCATAAACAAATTCATTTCGCTAACGATACTCAGCAATTGAAAATCTTGGACAGAATTGTGTTGCTGCTCAATGCCTTGGATAAACGCATAATAATATATTTGAATAAAATATGTTTTTATTTGATTTATGGTTTCAATAAAGGCAAAAGTGGGATTAATTTTAATGAATATGGTAGCTTTATTTTACACATAATCTTTAAATCCCCTTTATTGTCAAATGCTTAATAAGGTTGGCATAAAGAGAAAATGAAACTACCTTGTAATCTTATTACTTATATCATGGTTTTTACCATACATGAATCAAGTGATAGTGAAAATTTAAATTTTTCAGTATACATAGTTTTGAATTTTCTAATTTGAATTTAAATATCATCTGATAGTGAATCAGACTGCTGTTCATATACTTATTCACCAGCACAAAAATATAATGCTAGCGAAGATGAAGATGAGTCCCCCAAAGAAGGTACTAGTTCTGGACGACGATTCACCAAATATCTCGGAAAGCGAGAAGGTCCTTTGAATCAAAAAAATCTGCTAAACGATTCCGAAGTAATTCCAGTGAATACTCAGATAATGGAAGCGACCATAAAGAAGTGAGGTAAAAGAGAATAAAAAGAAGAAGAAGTTGGATGTAAATCTGGAAATGAAAAAGGCGAGTATATTGAAAGGAGAAGCGACTCGCATTTCTCTATTGTCACTGATTTTGGCAATATAGATAAAGGGCTTTCTTCCCCATTCAACTGCGATTTTAGAGACTTTTATTTGTCTCTCATTGAAGCAGCAGAAATACGAACCCAAGAGGTATTTACACATACGAAGCACAGAAGAACCTGATATCCCAAAATAAAGAATTAGGAAAGTGTTCATTGAAAGCTTTAGTGGCATTCCTTTTAAACAGCGAGTGATCTAAGACATATTTGGAGCAGGAGATGAGTTTGGAAACATCAACGTGAATCTCTAACAATTATGCAGAACATTTTTCGGGGCAATCCTCCTCATAGCATACCATGACAACCACATCCACATTGTCCACAATTGCACCTACCCCAATAAGTCCTGTCGATGTACCTTCTCCCAATATCTCCCAAAACAAATAAATCGACGATATTCTAGAAGAGTCTTTCCAAGATGGAAGTTTACGATTCAAGAATGGATCAATCTCTCAATCTAATTGTAGAAGTATTCCAGGAAAATATGGCCAGGGACAATATGGTCAGGCCGGTGAATGTGTATGGCTAATCTATATAACTAAGCCCGGCAATCCACTCAACACTGAATGATTTTAGACCTATTTGCCTATTGCATTTTCTATTGTGACATTTAAGGTGCATGATTTATATGTGTCTCATTCAAGACGCTCAGTATGGGTTTTTTCCTTTAAATAAACCGAATACTTTTGATTGAAAATAAAAGCAGTTTGAGTAGTTTAAAATTGTAACAGCTCTTTATTTATTTAAATGTACACCAACAACAGTTAAAATATTCACTCAGTGTCTTTATACACGTTTATCAATTTGCAGAAATGCACACAAACTTTATAATGTACAAACTCACATTCACACGACTGTTAACTCTAACAGCGAAAACGATCAACTCAACTCACGATTGCCAGTTCTGCCACTATTTATACACGTGCCATCTATCGGACATACTATTACATTCGAATTCTAGAGCTTTCGATGTTAATGTTAGTTGCTTAAACATGCAGTGTTGCCATACTTACAAACAATGCTAATAACCGAATGCTATTAACATTGTTGATAAGTAGAAGCTTCTACTGACAGACGTGTTTATAAACATGATGAATGTTACAGGCAGTCGTTGCGTATCGTTAAATTCAAATCGCTATTGCATATTCGTAACAATATGTTAATATGTCCATGCTAAAAATCGAAGAAGTGGAGCTAAAATTAACAGACCAGTACTTTGACATTTTCCTGGATAGTAAACTAACTCAAAAGAAAAACAATAGGGAAATACTGCAAAATTGATTTAACGCCTAGTACGTTTCCGGCAATTCCACAGTGAAAATCTGGGGTCAGCGACCAGGTATAGTAATATAAAAGGAAGAGCTTTAGGAAAACACTCAAAACAGCACAAAGGAGCGCCTCACTTGGCGCCACCCCAGGTAGCATTAGATATTAAACTATGCAAAAAAACCGATTGAGGTATCAATGAGTCTGCTTTAGTGAAACAAATTCAGTTGTGCCATAATTAAATTTTATTCGAAATTGGGTGTGTTGGACACGACGTTATTCTTCCGGACACCATAGATCTTAGTATTCGATTCCGGCGATACTCCCAGGTCTTCATAGACAAGATTGCTAAATACTTACTTGATCTATAGACAAACCATTGGCGGTATTGAAAGACTCGGAATTGACAGTGGCTAATGTGGGGTTTAATGTGACTATTTATGTTGACAAACCAGCGCCGTTGAGGGCATTGAAGTACCTTGTGTTCAACACCAAAGTAGTTTAAAACTATGTGGGCTAATGGATCTGTGCATATTTAGTAGTTGATGTCTACAGGATTATCGTAACCTACAGAGAAATGTGATCGTGGACGTACTTGCAAGATAAGGTTCTGGACTGGACTTGGACGTAAGGTTGAGCCTGATCGGGATGACACCTTCAGTAATAATTTTTTTTAAATTCTACAAAAACTGATTTCTGCGAAACTTGGTGGTTATAGCTAAATCGACATAGAATATCAGAAGGATCGATAATATATCAATGTTACATACATATGTAGTGTCAAGACATATATCTCAAAAATTACTTACATGTCGCCAACCAGTCCTGAGAGAGCAGTATGGATTGCAAAGTGTTAAGTGTTATATAGCCAAAGCTTAAATTAAATTATGTTAGGGTTAGAAATGTGTTGATATTGATAGGTTTAACTTGTTGTAAACTGTATCATTGGAAACTTTTGTTTCTTATTTCTTCATATTCTCTACTAAAAATACCTTTTTTTAGTATTTTGGAAAGGAATCACCAATGTAATGGAAAAATTCTATGCATATTTACTTAAATTTGCATAATAGTCAACAATATATGGCTATACTTTGTGGGGAATAAAATTAAAATTAAAAACCTTTATACATACATAAATACTTAGAATAATAAAAAAATGCTTGCATAACAAATTTAAATTTACTAATTGAAAACCCACTCCCATTTTTGACTAATATTTAAGTTTTTAACACACTTATTTCATGTCTGCTTTTAGAATTATATTTTTAAAGAATAAAGAAATATTTTTTTAGGTTGTTTCTTAATAAATGTTTTCTATTCATAAAGCTGGGTTTATTTTTATGAAATTTCTCCGAGAAGTTTTTGGTCTTTTGTTTTATTGTCAGTTTTAGTTTTTATTTTTAGCAGCAGCAGTTTCTTTTTTTGTCTTATGGAAACATTTATCTTGGCAGTGAGAGATTTATTTGATTTTCTGTTAGTGTCTTTGTGTTGTAAAAATACCAAAAAAAAAATGTAGAACAAAAAACAAACAGTTTTCAACAAAATCCCAACCAGATCATGACAGGCAAAAAATATGTGTGTATATAAATCTAACTGCATGTGTAAGTTTATATGTCTGGATATGTTATATTTGGTTTAATACCCTACAAAAGCGAATGAAACCTAAAACAAGTTAGAAACAGTATTTACATTAAGGTCTAAACCTAACAGGATTTGAGAATTCCAAAAATTAATTTGCTATTCACTTCCGGAAATATATTAGCGGTATTCACAATGTAGAGTACTTGGCCTGGTAATGTAGTAAAAGAGCACAATATCAAAAAAATAAAAACAAAATACATTAGAAATTGAAATGTTTGTCAATAAATAGCTTTTCTGCTTTTTTACTAGGCCAGGTACCCTACATTGTGAATACCGCTATTGAATAACATAAATATATTATAGATATCGCTATCAGGTTAGAATTCGATATATATAATTCCCATAAACATAAAAATCTATGTGACAAATTTTATGAAAAGCGAAAATATATGCGAAAATCTAATGAAACAAATATTTTGATTGGTCAAAGCTCGCTCCCATGTAAGGACCACTTCAGAAATACATACAAAAACCTATATTAAGCCAAAATAATAAACATATCAGTAATTTGTATCAAAAAATCATACTACTGGATTCTGTGAACATCGGTCCATAATTGCACACAGCCCTCTTATAAGGCCCACTTCCGATAATCAATAGAATAACCATAAAACTTTTGTCAATAAAGTTATTAACATGAAATTCAACAAAATTAGACCCTAATAGATAGGAAGCGCGAATCAAATTATTTTATGACGATTGGCTTGTAATAGGTCATGGATCACATGTCAGTCTCATATTCGATATCGAGTTGAAAACAATCGAAAAAAAATCGAAATTGGCCAAAGAACTCGCAACAAGATCAGAAGTTAGTACAAGTTATTACAATTCAAAGAACATTTAATAATAATGGTTATTATAGCAGAAATCCTCGAAAAAAGCCCCTAATTAGCGGAAAGAATCACAAACTTCGTCTGGAATTCCCCTAAAAGCACAGTTTTGTTCACTGATGAGTCGAGGTATAATATATGGTGGACATAAAGTATGGCGCAAAACAAACATAGAAATTTATCCGAAAAACATACTCTGTCAGTTAAGCATGGTGGAGGCAGTGGGATAGTTTAGGTGCTGCCGCTCAGTGGGGGAAATGAAAAATAAAAGTGGAAATAAATCTCTACCTTCTAAACAAATAGCACGATTTAAATAAAGTTTCCCACAGAGGAGATATTGGTTAGTTTAAGTTATGAATTTGGGCTTATAACATTAAGGGGGTGCCGAGCCACAATGTCCCAATTTGGGGCACCTCGGGTATATGAAAAATTAAAAATGATGGCAAATTTATGTTTGCGAACCGATTTGAAAGATGTGTATATATATGGAATGTACTAGACGAGATCTACAAAAAACATTGCTTATAGTTTACGAGTTATTCGCATTTGAAAAGTAAAATTTTATTTGTTTACCTACCTTTGACTGCCTTTTTGCTCATGACAGATCCAATTCTTTACCGATTTTCCTGAAATATCTTTTTTTCGATTTAACAACAAATTTTTTAATAAACGTGAGTAAAAATAGTTTAAAAACCTTTACTGAGTCAAATGTTATGTGCATTCAAACTTTTTTTTTTCGAAAAAAGTACTTACATACATTAATATTAAATTATACAGAAAATAAGAGAAAGATTATTAATATGTTTATGTTTTTCTGAAAGAGAATGTTACGTGAAATATTATAAATGCAAAGTAATATCAAAATTGTTATTATTACGTGGTCCAGAGACTTCCGAAGTAGACTTATTTTTTATGTAAATTTGAAATATATACAAAATTTTCTCAAATCGCATAGCATCTGTCAAAAAATTAAGACCTGTTTTGTAAGTTCCAATGTGTTCTTTAATATTGTGCAAAGGGATTTCATAGCCCCTAGTTTGGTGCCTACAATAGATCCAAAAATCAAAAAAATCAAAATTTTGGGATTTTTTAAAAGTTTTTTGGAAATTGTGGGATTGTCAAAAATAATTCACTAATTTCTTTTTCATGTTTGTATTTTAATCAGAAATGTCTATATAAGTGTAAAAACGATTAATAAACAAAACTTTTATTGCATTTTAAAATTTAAATTTTCCAAAAAAATCAGCTACCATTTTTTATTCCCATATTTTTGAAGAAATTCTTCTATAATTTTTTTAATTCTTAAATATTTTTTACATTTTTGGAAAGATGTATCATACACGTTGATATTTTATATGTATATCTTTTCTTTTCCACTATTAAAATTTATGGAGTCAAAAAAAAAAAATATTTCAAGAAAATCGGGAATGAATTGGATCCGTTATTAGCAAAAAAGCAGCCAAAGGTAGGTAAAAAAATTAAATTTTACTTTTCAAATGCAAATAATTCGTAAACTATAAGAGATAATATTTGGCTAAGGTAAAGTTTTAAAGTTTTTTGTAGATTTCGTCTAGTATATTCCACATGTATAAACATCTTTCAATTCGGTTCGCAAACAAAAACTAGGCATCATTTTTAATTTTTGAAATACCCGAGGTGCCCCATTTTGGGGCATTGTGGCTCGCCCCCTTGATGTTATAAGACCAAATTTAAAATTTAAACTAATCAACACCTCCTTTATAGCCATGGGGAATTTTATTAAAATTGGGCTATTAGTTTAGAAGTTACAGATTTATTTCCACTTTTTTCAGTTCCCCTACTTTGTGTCGCTGCTTCTGGAGTAGGAAAGTTAGTGTATATTCAGTGTAATATAGATCGTTGTCAGTACAAATCCATTTTGGAACAAAATTTAAGAGTATTGGTTGATATTTTAACTCTTGGTCAAACTCTTGGCTTCAATAGAAGAAGCAATGGCTAAATATAACTTCTGCAGAACTGGAAAATTTACTTGCATTTGAAATAAAACTGCATCATTACTTTTCCATATTGTGGTTTAAAAGTCTGAAATTTACGAAATTAGGGTCGTACGAAGACTTTTGTCGGTCACTTTTTGTTGAGTTTATAATCTTTTAAATATAACAATTCAAAAGTTCATTTAATGCAAATATATATCAAAATTCTGTGCTATATCTCATTTCCATAGTCAGAACAATAACATACATTTAAAGTTTGTCTAAATATATTTGTATATCCTATCCTAGGTCTCTGCTGGTTGGTTACAACATAATAAACATAGCATACAGAGTAGTATTATTTTAGGAAATTTTTTGCTTAAAAAGCAATAACAACATTTTTAAACCATTGTGAAATATCAGGACATTATGACAATTTGACACAGACCTTGTGAATTGCTCAACTATTTTTTTCCAATTGTGGTGAATAAGGAAAAACATTGAGCCAATCGGGTGAAGCCGTGTGTTCACTACCAAGTTTTCTTGCGGAAGTTACTTCCAGAAGTTTTTGTCATGTAAACACCTATTAGAAGTCAACTTCCAGAAGTCACGGTTTGCAAAATGAAGTTACTTAAACGACTTGCTGTGAGCTGCAAGTATTTTGAAGACTTGCAGAAAAAGTTGGGTATACATCGTTTGAATTAAAGATAAAATGTATTCAAAATCATTATAAGACATTCTCAGGAAATTTTTCAGCAGCATGGAATCTTCGGTCCACAATTCTTCAAGTAATGTATTTTGGAAACTACAATATACTCGCCGCAGCACTCAATTTCTCACCCAAACACTTTTTTTTTGTTTGTTTTTATTAATTTGTTGTTTCTTTTTAATTAAATATGCAGCCACAAGACATTTTTATGCTGTCATTCGTACAAAAAGCAAACTCTACTACAAGCTGTACTCATATTGTGTGACAACATGTCTGCTATTTCTTCCAGCAAGTTCGTAGTAATAACTTCTATAAACTACTTCTGGAAGCAGACTTCCTCAAGTTTCGGTTTGAGTGGAAACACTTCAGCAAATACTTGCAGAAGTTTTTCCGCAAGTAACTTGCTAGTGGATACACGGCTTAATGTTAACCAATTATATAAGTATAAGTACATATATTGATTAATGTCATATGTTATAATAGTAATAAAGGAGATATCTGATTTAGATAAAATTTTAATACATTTGAAAGAAAATATCTTCTGCGTAAACTGGTCATTGTTCCAATCCTCATAATCGCAGCTATATACCAATGCAATTTCTATAATTTTAATCATAATTAGGTCGATGGTATTTAAGATTCGTCACAGCAGAATATATTTCTGTAACTTGTTTATTAAGTAAAGCCCGATACTAATGCGTATACTTAATATATATATATTTTAAATTATTATTACGTATTCGCCCTGTAATACTTTGAAGGGTATTGCAAATTCGTTTAACATCATAATAAATAATTTTCAACCACTATTTTTCAACTAGTTATTATAAAGCTACTTAATTTTTATTTTTCGTTATCTTTTCATATGTACAAACACAACCATCAACAATAAGTAAACGTACACTGAGTTAAATCTTAAAAAAATTTCCCAAAAAAAAAAAAAAAAAAATAAACAGAAAAGAAAACATGCAGACACATGCAATAGGGATATACATATGTATGTATGTAAAAAATTAAAATCTTATCATGACACTAAAAACTGCACTATGGCGCAGTATGTTAAGGATATGAGTGTGTTGGTATGGATTTGTGAATGACCTAAGGGTAAGTAAGTATATTAAGAAAATATCTTTGACGATAAACGACAAGTGCAAAAGTAATTTAAAATGTTTACATACTGTGTACATACAGATCGCTAATTTACTACAAGATAGTTATAACTCAAAAAACACACTTTCGAGTAAAATGACTGTGGATGTTTTAAGTCAATCATAAGGAAAAGAATAATAAAATCTGATATAACTGATTTCAAACTAAAAGTTTTGTAATAAAATATGCTTAGCAGGTTACAATTAACTAGATAAATTCAGTAGAAATTTCGAGTTATGACCCTTTTGCCTTTAATGAACGATACATGTATACATATAATTGTACTCAGTGTAAAATATCATTGCAATCGTAGTTTCAATATTAAAGTTTTTTTGTTTTAAATTAGGAAATGTTATATTCACGTGTATACGGGGAATACGATGTTTGCGTTTGGCAATTTCCTGTAGTAGCTTAATTTATTTCTGATAAAGAGAATAAAGCAATAAGCTTAAACTAAAATGCATATTAAAACTTGTTGCACGGTTCTTAATAATAATAAATATAAAACAAATTAATGACTGTTTTGATCTTTATGAAATTTGAGAAGGTTTTTAGAATAATATTAAACTCAAAGTTAACCAATTAATTAATTATAATCTTGTACCAAGTTTTTGGGGTTACTCAGTAACTGGTCAACTAAAAGTGGGCTATGAGTAAACCCAAGCTATATATAACTGGTACAACAAAGTTCAAGATTGCAAGGTTTATACTGAATTTCCCATAAGAAACTGCGAGATTCCCTTACAACATAATGCGTAATATCTTGTTATTATCCTGGACACTATAGTATTATGCAAACTGGATACTCAGCAAATAATTGGGAAGGCAACGGTTGCATAGTATACCTATCGTAATGTAACTGCGTAATGTAAAGAACTACAACACCAACTACATAGAGATCAGAAATCTGTATACATTGGAATCACTGGCGCACTAAGAACTAGTATTTCAGAGGCATTGTATACTATACTTCACTTCTCTGCTATTGCCTTCTACCTTCAAAGCAACGAGGCATAATGCATCTGGATGTCATATATAGAGAGCATAGTGCCATGCGGTCCTATTTTCCCAGATCTTAAATCATCTTTCTTACTATATTACTACACATACGTACATATACATACAAATTTCAGTCCCCTCTAGGAGTGAATAGTTTAGAGGTAATCTTTTGAATGAATATAATGCCAGGATATATACAGACGGCATTAAATTGGGATGAGTTGCTGTAGTGCATTTCAGGCTGAAATATTTACGATCATGTTAACTCATAAGCCGCTACATATATAATTGCTACATTCTACGTTCAGAGCTGTCAATGTTGTGTCGTATATTTGACATTACTTAATTTTGGTTTCCTATGAATACATACTACTGTGGTAATGAACGAGCAGACGTTTAGCCAGAACCGAAATATTGTCCCATAGACCCATAAAAGTTAATATATTCTGGATCCATAGAAAATTCTAACACGATCTAGCTATATCCAACAGAATGCCTGTTGAAGGCACTATAAGGCCTAGAGGGAAGGAACTATGGGAATGATAGATATACCAAAATAGTCAACGTTGATCAGAAATGTTTGGCATGGAAAATGGATAATTGAAATTGAAATTGTCCGGCCGTTTGACGCAAAGTGAAGTACATAGATGGATGAAATTTGGTATAGCTCATACTTAAATATGAGAAAATGTATTTCCAATAAAAACACTTTCAGTTGTAGGTGCGTCAGATGTACATAAAATTTAAATATTAGATTTATTCGACAAGGTTTACTTTTTATTAAGGGTTGTTTCAATGGCTAGTGTTTCGGTCTCTCGCAGAGGAGAAAAAAACTTTAACTTTAATATTTATTTAGAGAAACCACTTCCAATGATTCATTCCTCTCCATTTTTCGTCTCATATCCTTAAATTATTGAAAATATATGAGGCCATCAGCGCAAAAGTGGTGTAACCAACAATTTTTTTTTTTGGTTGCTGTTCTGGTGTTACATACAGTCCTTACATTACCAATATCAATACAAAAGTGGGGTAAGCTACCTTTTGATATTTAAGAGCAGATGGAGTAGATATGCCATAAATTTAGATCATCGAAACACCTTGCAATTTAATAAATTTTTTGATGTTGATAGCTCTCATAATTATAAGCATAAAAATATTTTTGCCCGCTCTCTCTTACTTTAATACTTATAGGAATATAAATTCGATATATATTTTAGTAAATTTCTCATATATTTGGAAAACAATCTGATCATTATGGGTATCGTTGAATAGTGCTTTTAAATTCCTTGAGTATACTATATATAATATGATATTGTTTATTAACATTGTGGACCAAAAATTCCTTTTTGAATTTTAATGGCAGTACTTCAGAAAATTTTGATATACAGAAAAAGTGATTTTAGCGAAACCGGAGTTCGATACACCCCCGAGTTTAAAGTCCGTTCGACCGGCCAAAGATCGGCAATACAAAAAATATTAATACTAACAGTAAAAAAATTATAAAAATATAAACTGTTACTGGGATCTTGATTTGTTATAATCATAATAATAATATTATGATATAACATTGTAATGTAATAATTTTGCACTGATAGTTTCATATGTATATCGTTGCTTCTCCGACAAGTTCAGTTATGTATTTTTGACCAGGTTTTATGAGAGCAAAAAAAAAAATACAGTTTTATTTTGACATTTTGCGACATTACTATACAATTCATGCTAATAGCTGTAATGTAAGGTTACGGGCAGGGAAACCAGAAATATGCTCAATAAATAGCGTCACAATCTGTTGTATTTTTTTTGAAATCGGAACACAGACGAAGAAAAACGAGCGTTTTAAAAATTTAACATACCCGAGGTGTTCTACTTAAACTAGACAACACTTCTTCTTTGCGCATGTCAAATTTCATTCAAATCGGACTAAGGGTTTAGAAGTAACAGATTTATTTCCCTCCTTTTTCGCTAAATGGAAATTGTGGAAATTTTAAAGTGCTCTGTATATACTTAGTTACCATTACCATAAAATGTTAGATCCCTTTTACATTAGGCAATTTAGCGAAAAAAGGCAATTTAGCGTAAGTATTTTTTTCATTATGTTTCATAATAAGAATGAAAGAACAAACCAACTTACCGGGTACAAGCAAGTCTGTACTCAAATTTGATAAAATATGTTCTTCTTAACCCGATATTAACTCTGGCATCAACAAACATAAAAGTTACGCCAAAGACTTGCCCAACTAATTGTCGTTTTTCGTAAAAACAATGGAGCGAAAGCACGTTCTTTCCAAAATTTCATAGATATTTAAAACTTATTCATGCCATATTTTTGGTTAGTTTTAATTAAATTTGCATGAATTACTGCAACGGGGACATCTAAATATAGATCCTTCTTTCAATAAAATTTCTATTAGATACCACAAGGAAACTCTATTAAGACACTTTATTGATATTTCGATAATAATACTGGACAAATTTGCATTTAAATAGCATTACAAGAAGAAATAGTATACATTTGATGCAAGTTTCTTACCGCTTGTTAGTTAGTAGCCTCTTAAAACAATAATTGAAATTTATTTGGTTTTATTGGATTAATTCAAATCTGAGAATCTAAAAAATTAAAAAACTTATGATAAAGTACTACATTTTGTTTTTCAAAAATCTAATAAAAACCGACTGGGAGAATGTTATCCAATAAATATGTGTTGGTAACAGAGGCATTAGAGTGAGTGTGTTTTGCAGTCATTGTGTTTATGAAAATTCAAAATTAACTTGATTTTGTGAATGAACACTAACCAATAATTCAACTAATTTGGTAAATTTCGTCTTTAATTTTTTATATTTTATGAAAAGTTATTTGTGAAAAATTATATGAAAAATGTTCAGTCAGACATATATAATGTGTTCATTATAAGAAGCAGTTCGTAAACCTTTTTATTCTGTAAATAATAAGACATTAAATGTAGATTGACATACGACATACATACATAATGATTGCAATACTAAATTTTTATATGAAGTTTGCGTTTAATATTTCGAATTTAGATTATAATTATATATTTCGGAACTTCCCGGGTACCAGGGAACGTAACAAAAAATTTCCCGATTCTCTGGAATCAAAAAAGAACGAGAAATTTAAAACTCTAGATGTGTTCTATCACCCTTTCTTTCTTTAATTGTGTACTCGAGATAGCGACGCAAAAAGCTACCAGTCACAGTAGAACCATCACCCTATATGTGCATATATGAATATGTTTCCTCACCCACACTTTTCCAGATATACAAGCAAAACTGACGCAAGTGCAAGAAGTGGCAAGCTATGTCGCGACGATCCTTAGCCACTGTGCGTCGGCTTGAATATTAACATAAAAAAACGAAATCGATGCGTATTAACGTCGAAAATTTTGAACACCTTCTCATACAAGACCATGTATCGAAGAAATTGACTCAGTTTGTAACTTAGGCAGTAGGTTCCAAAAGATACATATCGAGTCGCATTAACAAAGCCTGGCAAGCATTCGTACATCTGAAAGCAATGTGGAAGTCGAACAGCATATCACAAAAAAATAAACTGAGTCTATTCAATTCTAACGTAAAGTCAACCCTAATTAATGGATGTGAGTAATGGAATGCTGTAAAACAGAGGTGCCCAAAAGTTCCTTATGGAAGAGCAAACACCAATACATTTAAAGAAAAACTAATTTTTATGCAATTTTTTTTGTTGTAAAAACCAAAACATACAAAGAATAAAGAAAAAAATACACACTTTTTGAAACAATATCATACGATAAACAAAAACAAAATCTACATTGATGATCGCTGCGTCAATGTTTACCAGCAAAGCATACGAAAGTGTTGTTGTTTTCCACTTGTGTGTGTACATTGAAGAACGACAAAAAAAACCAACAAGACAAAGTTGTTTGTGTATTTCATATTACTAGTGCCTGAGTGTTCTATTGAGTATAGAAACACACAGCCTATAGCAAAGAGCATTTACAAAAACAAATGAGCACCAAGAGTATAGGGCTTGGGCATCATTGCTGTAAAACATAACTTCTGATCAATTCAAACCTTTACGAATAACTGTCTACGCATAAGTCGGTCAAGGTCTACCTCAAATAAGCGCTTGTCGTCATTAACGAAACAGTAACCAATGCACCTTGAAATTAGAAAAAGAAAATGGAGGTAGTTAGGCCACACATTCAGGAAGCCTATTGTAGATATTGCAAGACAGACCATAGACTGGAATCCACATGGCAGCAGACGTAGAGGATGTCCTTCATACACATGGAAACAGCAAATGGAGATCGAAGCCGCTACAATAAATTTAAGTCTAAGTGAATTAGAATATCGTGTATTAAATACAAATAATTGGAATTTAATTGTTAAGGCCCTTTGCTCCACACAGGAGTAGGAGGAATAAATATAAGCTGCATTTTTGGAGAATATTATATAATATGTTAATGCGTTCTTAAGTGGTTCATGTATTTTATTAAATAATTTCTTAAGGAGATGCAAATTTGATGGAATAAATTTCTAAATTGTTTAAGCTAAACTAGTAATAAGTACTTTAATACTGAAAATTGAGTTAAATAGTTTTGATATTGTTTTAGTTCAAAAACATCGCTCATGAAGTAGCAGAGCAACTTATTGTCCTTCATAAAATGCTTTGGACGTGCAAATATTATCACATTTTGTAGAAACATTCCTGCATAAAATTAATAACAAATACCTGCTACCACCTATCAAACATTCAAGCATACATAAATTTCTATTTAAATTAAACATCTATGAATGTATTTATACTCGTACTTGTCGATTTAAATCAATATTTCAATAAATATGTAAAATCATGCCACAATATAGAATTTAATAAAGTGCTTTTTAAGCCGCTTACGTTTTATATTCGTAGCGTTTTATTTATTTATTTATTTTGTTTTTTTTTTCTTTTTTAACTTATCCATGTGGTTTATGTTGTTAAGTATTTACAATTGTTTGGAATTTCTCCACGTACTTCAATATGTTGTGTATTATTTACGGCTTTTTGTTGAAGGATTTAAGCCACGTGCAAATTGTATTGATAACAGGCAATAATTTTTAATTTATGGATTTGTAGGATATCAATCATATTTTTCCATAATCAACAATATTTATTTTATTTAATACTCAGCATATAGATAGGTATATGTACCTATTTAAATGTAGATAAATACGTGATATACATTTTTAATTTAATTGTTAATGACTTCTGGTTGTTATTAAATGGAAATGTATTTACGGTGGAGTTTTACTGGGTGTTTGGAGAATGTTTGATTATTTTTTTTAAGTAATCAGAATATCTTCATTATCTCTGATTATAGAGATGTAGGTTTGTGATATTATGAAGAAGACAGATCACTACAGTTTGCTGGTAATAATTGGAGGTGAAGGCAGCGCACATAATTTTATACAGGGTAACTTGAGCAACAACACAAGTAGTGAATCTTTATTTGATTAAATAAAAATCCAAAACCTGTAAGATCTTCTGTAGCAGAGTGGAAATATTT
Organism: Calliphora vomitoria; assembly: GCA_942486065.2. Classification (NCBI taxonomy): domain Eukaryota; kingdom Metazoa; phylum Arthropoda; class Insecta; order Diptera; family Calliphoridae; genus Calliphora; species Calliphora vomitoria. The sequence continues at coordinate 101,631,261 of OW818031.2, read as the reverse complement.
TATGTGGCGAGCTTAAAATCTTACCACCTTCGAGATTTAGTCAATGAAGGGAACACGGATTCAATCGTAAAGGCTTTAGAAGAAATATTAATCAGTCAATTGACCACTTTATATATAAAATGCTGGGGAATTTAGTCATTATCACTACCATGAGAACAGAGTAGTGAACCGAGGCACTCCACAGGAAGTGGTGTTGTAACTATTTCTTGAAACGTTGCTACAATTTTTATGCTCATGGAACTTGATTCCATTGTTTGTAAAATTGTATTCTATGGCTGTCTCTAAAAAGAACAGTCGAATATCTTCATTCAGGAAAATAGTACACCAAACATTAGGGTGTATACTGATTTGGTAAATCCACTTACTGCGTAATAATCGAAGAGTTCTTACAGACATCTGCACTGATGATCGTGGTTATGAAACAATGTTTGCTAGTCTACCACATGGCGAAACAGTTGGCACTGTACTGGGGGCCAGGCTAAGTATTGTAAGGACATGGAAGCATAAGACTTATGATTTTCTGCAGCAATGACAGGAGTGCAACATTGATATGAAATGCAGAATATCCAGATATATTCCGACAGAAAAACAGCAATTAAATATCCCCCGATTGACTAAACGATATTCAGAAGAGGAAACATTCTAACCTGAACATATTCTGGGTGGTTGGTCATGGTGATGTACCTAACAATTATGTTGCAGAAGAGATTTCTGTAGAAGTTTCCATGATAGGGACGAAAAGGATTCTATGGAACACCATCTCTATCTATGTCCTGTACTTTCCTGAATGAAGAACAAAATATTGGTCAGTACGTTTCTTCACGACCTGTCTTATGCTAAAGTTTTCAAACCTGTCTTATATTAAACTTTCACACCTGTTGAAAAGAAGGTGGAGGGTATATTGATTTTGACATTGCATTTGCAACATATTGAAATTTTGGTCGTAGAAGCAGCAAGTAAGAGTTTTATGTTCGGCCACAATATACACGCAGAGAAAAACAGTAGTTGTAGATGCTTACCCTAACCATCTTAACATTTGTTTAACAATATTATGGTCACTGAAGTTATTTATATTACTGTGGCAGCCATAATTTTAAATTTACCAATCGCATCTTTGTAGTGTGATGTACGATTTCTCTCTTGGCATAGTAAATTCGTTTTTATTAAAATTTTTATATTTTTGTATATTAAGAACTTACTTCTTCCATGAAAAATAAATTTAAATCATTTTACACCAATTAAGTAATATTGTGTAGGACAAAGTCTATTGCTCCTACCCAATACATTGCTTTTATTTACATTTTTTACTTTCATAAACATATGAGCTTTTGTAAATTCTCAGATTCATGTTTATAAACATTGTATATACTTATTAAATATACATAAATAAAACAAATGTTGCTAGACAGCAATTGATATTTACACTGCATGAAATTTAGTTGCAATTTATGAAAAACATTTTTGTGAATTTCTATTTGAAAATTAGTTGAGTGTCTTTACTTTGTTAAATTTGTGATAAAATTATGAAAAATGTTGCAATAAAAGAAAATTGGTTAAAAATTGTTGTAATTTGAAGTTGTTGGAATTTGCTAATGTTTTATTGTTGTTGTTAAATATGTAAGCTTAAAATTTAAGAGATAAAGTATAAAATTCATTCTATAATTCGACACTATTGCAATAAATTGTTGTTTTTCGAATAGAATAATTCCGAATATTTCTTTATTTATGCGTTTATTTTTAAATTAAACCAAAAGTTATCTATTTATTGCTCTATAAACTATTCGGTGGCACCAAAAATTTTATTCGGTGGGACATAATGTTGCATTTGTTTGTAGGAAATTATAAAGTAACTTACCCTGTAATACAACCGTATGACCCAAAACACGACATGGTCCGAACTATTGGGCATGACATACTTCCTTTTTTAATCTAAACTTCATCAGAATCAGATCAATTTTCGGAATTTTTACATCGTAATCTTGGAAACTTTTGACCATTAATCATAAATCTGAGAAAGTTTAAATTGAGAAAAATTTGCTTAAATTTTTTGAATAACCAAAACGTTCCAAATTTCGGAGAAGAAAAATTCTATTTGTGAGGTTTTACATAGAGTTAAATTATTTCTTTGGAAAACCATCCCTAACATCGAAATTGGCACACATATTTCGAGAAGTAAGTCAATTCTTGGCAATTCTCCGTGTTTCCGAAGCCAAGATTCCACAAATTCAAGGGATTTTCCAACCTCCATTCAAGATACGTATCGTAATCTCCAAACACCTTTTAAAATTTGGAGATCGATTCGTATTGGAACGGGAAAGGCACATCAACTTCCTACCAAGAGTCTAAAAACTCTAGTACAAATCTCGGCCAGAGACTCCACGAAAACTTCGGCCGGAAAAGTTAATAAAAGCACACAATTATAACACCAATTAGTTAACCGTAGAATCTACAATAATCATCGATCATTAATCATATTGATTGTGCAACTTAACATTGTGCCAACGAAGATTGTCCAGCCGAATATTGTTCAACGTAATATTAAATTGAGCATCTTAGATTATCTAAAATAAGATTTTACCACCAAAGATCCAGGACCACGATCCTAAGAAAATTTCACCAACCGATTGATTCTGAACCCACCCATTAATTGAAACCACAACAAAAGCATTAGGAGAAAACCAACATCATCTTACACCACTTTATAATACCACTATCAACCTAGATTTACGCTCAGATATGAATTAATTTTATACAAAATCCTTCTACAACTAAATCCATATATGCAAGAAATAATCTAATTTTTAAGCAGCTAAACAAACCTACAGCAAAACCATCACCTGTGATCGAGGAGGCCTCATCGTTCATCGAAAGTGTGGTGAGTTAATCTAAACTTTATATTTTGTACCTATAATTATGTTCTTGCATATATAAAGTAGTAATTTCGTCTAAAAACTATCAATGAATAACTTCCACAATAATTATGAATGAATGAAAAGCGTAATATAAATCGTATTGTTTTCTTTGTTACACATATTATTATTCTTCTTTTATAATTTTTCTGAATTTCATTCATTCATAAATATTGTTGTTGTAATTTGATCCAGTTTAAAGTAGACAGATTTATTTTATCAATTAAAACAAAATATTAGCCTATGATTCCAACATTTTGTTTATCTTTTAAGTAAAAGTCTTAAAATGCAATTTTGAATTAAGTGATGTAAAACGAAAACCAAACGATTTAATTTTCTTAAAAATCATAATGTTAAAATCATAGGCTTAATGAAATTTTTTTTGTTAGTTTGCTTTTGTTATTTTTCTTTATTTATATTCTTTATTTTTTTCATAATTTAATATAATTTTGTAGGTAAAAGAATATTATCCACATGCAGTTAATTGATCACTAAACTAAATGAACATAAAACAAAAATATCAATGAATGAAAACAATAGACAATAACAAAACATATGGATGATATTCTTCTTCATGTTATTCTTTTGATTTGCTTTTACTTTTTTTTTTTATTCGTTTTATTGATGATTTGTTTATAATTGTAATAATTATTTTCCAATTACTTTCAAACTTTATTTGAAACCGTAACCGTTAACGTAAATGAGTTATCCGAGTTTTAAAGCATTTTCATAGTTTTGTTATAAGAAGAATTTCAAAATATTTTTATACACTTTTTCTAAATAAATAATGTTAAATTTTGTAGATGTAAGTTGAATTAATAAATATGTAAACATGTTCAATATGAATTGCTAAAATACCCTAGTATGTTTTCGTTATGGGCTGATTAGTTAGAGATTATCGCGTTTATTTGAGGGATCTTAGGCTAAAATATTAATACGCTACTAAGATTATGGATGGGCGGGTTTTGAAGCGTTATTCCCAATACCACCTGGGAAACGAAAGAATATTGTAGTCAATACCACTTTGTTATTTGCATTTAGATAGCGTTGAAGGGGCTTGTTTGTTTATTTTTTGTACAAACGCTATTCCGGTCCACTGAAGTAGAGTAGTTTATAGATTTTAATTACTAAATAGGGAGTCTTATAAAAATTGTATGTGCGAACTTGAGTATAGTGAGAGAAGGTCACGAACCCCCCTCCCGGCTGATAGCTAGCTATCATAGGCTCCCGCAGACCTCTCTTTCCTATTACTATGCGATCCTTAACTTTTGTTAAGTTGATCCGTGAACATTGATGTTTTTCTAGCATCAGTAATTGTGCTTCTGTATGATACATTACATATAAAATGGCGCCCAACGTGGGGCCGAAATTGGTTTCCATCTTACCTTTTTCGGTTTCCCAAATAGTTAAATGGTAGATTTCATTTTTTAGGCTTAGTTGCTATATGCTATATATTTAGAAGATTTTATTTTAAATAAACTTATACGTCTTTCTGGATATTTAGGAATTTGTGTACGATCGAATTACCTAACCGATAGACCACTATATGTTCCTTTTAAAATTGATGACATCAAATATATAACATATAAATACTTTTGCACTTTTTTATAAAATAAATTTCTTTCAAGTAGACCTAACTGAGTTATCAACAACTAATATTTTAATTGGATTATGTTACTTTTGCCAATGGCGATATAGCATCCTTAAATCATTAGTTAAGCAAGTAGGTGAAAAATATATAGACTTGTTATTAGTTGGTTTGTTTGCTATTTGAAAGTAATTTATATTTATCAAAAATATTCAATAGACCTTTTTTTTATTTCAGCATTGATTACATTTTCATATTCTTTCTATATATTATCTCTAACGTCAGCAATACCATACGAAAACAAAAGCTTTATTGATTGATACTTAAACCGAATATTAGTTTCCTGTTTTCATTAAAATTGCCTTGGAAGGGAAACATATTAATAGGAAATTTTTAAAATCGAGTAGAATACTAAATATTATTAGATTATCTCTATAATTTTTGAAAATTTAAACATTTGTCTTCATTTCACGTATCGAAAATATATCAGTTTTATTGGGAATTTTTGTTATTAAACTTTATACTTGCACATAGTTTCGAACAATGTCACTAACAAGATCTCCAGCTCCAGCTCATGTTGCTGCAGCTACTGCACAAAGTTTATCTAGTCCTTCTCCTTCACCAGCACCTATTACAGGTTCTGAGCAAAACTGTCCAATATGTTCCGAGAAAATGGATGAGAAAATTCCTTGTATGCTTATAAGTAGATGTGCTCATACATTCCATAGGCCTTGTATTGAAAATTTTCTTGCTAACCAAAGTGAATGTCCAGTTTGTCATTTAAGTTGCGAATTAGTTGATCTTAAAAAGATATCTGTTGGTACGAAACCAGTACAAAAGTCAAAGCCTAGACCTCGTGGAGGTCAGAGACAATACGCTACTAGAAGTACATACAGAAATCAACATGAACAATCAAATCTTGATACATCAGTTAATGAAGGTCAGAATTTAGGAAATTCTCCAGAACAAAATCGTTATTATAATTTACCCCAGACTAGTCAACAACCACCATTAGTAAATTATGATGAAATCAATAGATTAATTGAAAATAACATTACTAGAATTTTACAGAACATGAACCTTGTTCCAAATCCGATTCCGGAAAATCGTTTTTCAAACCCTATAAATAGTCAACAACCCAATCATGAGAGAGTTCAACCATCTCACATGAATAGTCCTAATAATTTGTTTTCTCAACCACATTATTCTAACAACAATAATCCTAATATTTCTATTTCTCAAACCTCCACTTTTAATAGTGATAAAATTACATCAGTTATACAAAACTGGGGCCTTAAATTTGATGGCTCATCGACCGATTTGAAAGTCGAAGAATTCTTATATAGATTAAGAACCCTTACAAATGAAAACTTTTTTGGTGATTATAGTGTAGTTTGCAAAAATTTGCATATACTTTTATCTGGCAAGGCACGCGATTGGTATTGGCGGTACCACAAAACCGTTAGTATTATTAATTGGAATGATTTTTGTATCGCCTTACGAAGTCAGTACCGAGACTGTAAGTCAAGTTTTGACATAAAAGAAGAGATAAGGAATCGTAAACAGAAGCCAGGGGAAACATTTGATATGTTTTTTGAATCCGTTTCGTCCATCATGGATAGGCTTCCAATTCCTTTATCAGACTCTGAATTAATTGAAATACTTACTAGAAATCTCAGACCTGAGATTCGTCATGAGCTTCTCTATGTCAACGTTGAATCTATTCCTCACCTAAGACGATTAGTTCAAATTCGAGAAAGTTTTTTAAATGACGACCATGTTCGTCGAAATTTTAACATGCGAAATGCTTCAGGATTTGTTCCTCGTAGACAAATTTCAGAACTTGACATTGATCCCAGTTTAAATTTACAAGAACCAATAGAAGTTTCTGTAGATGCTGTCCGTAAGTCGGAAAATCCACCTCGTTGTTGGAATTGCGATAATATTGGTCATTTTTGGGAGGACTGTTTGTCCGAACGTACTATTTTTTGTTACGGTTGCGGGGCCAAAAATACGTACAAGCCACAATGTCCAAAATGTCTAGGTCGTAAACCAAAAAACTTACATCTTCCTCCTCAATCGAGAGAACAAACTTAGTTAAAAACAAAATACCGGATATTACCAAAAGATCTGCTATGACCAATTACCCTGATTGTACCTTTAATTCGGATAGGGAAAAACCTATAAACCTGCCAAGACTTACTATTTTAAAACGAGAATCCTCTGTTCCAGAATCATCTGAGGACTTAGAAAAACTGTTATTTCCAAAAATTCCCTACCATAAACGTTGGGAAGATTACATTTCTAAACGAAATGAAATATTTACTGACCTGAATTTGTACCAAATTGAGCATAACCGTAAATGTAAAAGGTCAACTCTAAGAATGAGAAAATTCTATAAAAATCGTAAATTGTGTTCTAAATTGTTAATTTCTGCAATAGTCTCTAACCCAAAAGATAGTCGCTATTATGCAAAGGTCTCTTTTCTGAATTTTGAAGAGTATGGTCTCTTAGACACCGGTGCTAGTATAAGCTGTATTGGCTCAGATCTGGCTAGTTTTAATTTTAATAAATTTCCAAATTTTTCTTCTTGTAAGTCATTTGTGAAAACTGCAGATGGGGCATTACAAAAAGTTTCAGGTTGGCTTGCAGTTGATTTGAAGTTTAAGGAAAAGGTTTTTCCTATAAATTTGTTTATTATACCCTCGATATCACAACGTCTAATTTTAGGCATAGATTTCTGGAAGAAGTTTGACTTGATGCCAAACTTAGTAGAGTCAGTGGATTTTATTGACAAATCCATCTTTAGTTTTCGTCCGTCAGAATCATCCGAATCTGAAAAGTCCAATTGTCCGTCCGAAAATAACGAAAAATCGAATTTTGACCCAAATGAATATTTTCCTCTTTCTTTTACACAAAAACAACAGCTTAATGCAATAGTTTCACTTTTTCCAAGTTTTGAACGACAAGGATTAGGCCGAACACGTTCTATTCAACATTCTATTGACGTTGGCGATGCAAAGCCAATCAAACAAAGATTCTACCCAGTTTCACCTGCGGTAGAAAAACTTATGTTTGCGGAGATAGACCGAATGTTATCATTGGGTGTTATCGAAAGATCCAATTCACCATGGAGTTCTCCAATGAGACTCGTGTTAAAACCGAACAAAGTTCGCCTATGCTTGGACGCGAGAAAAGTTAATAGCGTTACAAAAAAAGACGCTTACCCATTGCCGTCGATTGAGGGAATTTTTGCTCGCCTTCCTAAGGCTAACATAATAACAAAACTAGACCTCAAGGATGCCTACTGGCAGATAGCATTAACTGAAGAGTCGAAACCCCTAACCGCTTTCACAGTTCCGGGAAGGCCACTGTACCAATTTACAGTAATGCCTTTCGGACTGTGCACTGCACCCCAAACCATGTGCAGGTTAATGGATGATTTAATTCCACCAGACTTGAAAACTTCAGTATTCGGCTATCTAGACGATCTAGTAATCGTATCAGAAACCTTTGAGCAACATTTATCGATCTTAATTCGAATTGCAGAGCAATTTCGAACTGCAAACCTTACGCTTAATGTAGCCAAAAGCAAATTTTGCGTAACTCGAGTAAAATACTTGGGTTATGTAATAGGCGACGGAGGCATTACCACGGACCCCGAGAAGGTCAGCGCAATAAGGAATTGGCCCACTCCAAAGAACCTAAAACAGGTCCGGGGATTCCTAGGTCTTGCAGGGTGGTATAGACGCTTCATTGAAAACTTTTCTAGCGTTGTATTCCCAATAAGCGAAACTCTATCCACCAAAAAGAAATTCGTTTGGACCCCTGAGGCTCAAGTTGCCTTCGAGAAGATTAAGGATTTGTTAACCTCTGCACCCATTCTCAGTAATCCAGATTTCGAGAAGAAATTCATCTTGCAATGCGATGCCAGTGACTACGGCATTGGCGCTGTCCTTGTCCAACTGGACGAAAATGGTGAAGAGAAACCTGTAGCCTTTATGAGCAAGAAGCTAAATTCCGCTCAAAGGAACTACAGTGTCACAGAGCGTGAGTGTCTGGCGGCTATTGAAGCAGTTCAGCGATTTCGTTGTTATTTGGAACTCCAAGAGTTCGAAATAATAACAGATCATTCTAGCCTCGTATGGCTAATGCGCCAACCAAATTTGAGTGGCAGACTTGCTCGCTGGGTTTTAAAACTCCAAACCTATAAATTTACGGTCAGCCATCGCAAAGGTAAGGAAAACATCGTCCCAGACGCATTATCTAGAATTCCGTTAGACGAAATAAATGCTGTCGATATTACAGAGCCTGAAATTGACCTAAATTCTCCCTTATTCGATGACGAAGAATATGCTAGTTTGAGAAAGAAAATTACAGAAAACCAAGAAAAGTTTCCCGATGTAAAAATCGTAGACCGTTATGTTTACATCCGTACACAACATTACGATGGTAACAAAACTAATGAAACTAATGCCTGGAAACTTTGGATCCCATCAGGACTAAGGAATTCCCTTATTTCACGTTTCCATGACTCTCCTAACTTTTCTCATGGAGGTATGTTCAAGACCATTGAAATGTTAAAAAGAACATTTTTCTGGCCTAGTTTAGCCAGAGATGTTAGAAATTATATCAGAAATTGCGAAACTTGTAAATGTACAAAAGCACCTAATTTTGTCCTTAAACCGGAAATGGGGAAACAGGTTATTACAATTCGCCCTTTCCAACGATTGTATATAGATCTACTCGGCCCTTATCCGCGGAGTAAGACAGGAAATATAGGCATATTAATTGTCTTAGACCACCTCACCAAATTTCATTGGTTACAGCCTTTGAGAAAGTTTACATCTCAGGTTATTAAAGAGTTTTTGGAAAAACAAATTTTCCATGTTTATGGTGTTCCTGAGTGTATAGTTAGTGACAACGGGTCACAGTTCAAGGCCAACGATATAAACGCATTTTTTACTTCCCTTGGTATTCAGCATACATATACAGCGGTATATTCTCCGCAGTCAAACGCGTCAGAGCGCGTAAATCGTTCTCTGATTGCGGGAATCAGGTCCTATTTGAAAAATGACCACACAAAATGGGATGAGAATTTGAGTGCCATTAGCTGTGCTTTAAGGAACTCATATCATCAGTCGATAAACACCTCTCCCTACCATGCTGTATACGGTTTCGACATGATAACCCATGGCTCCATGTACCCACTCCTTAAAAACCTAAAACTCTTAGATGAACCTGGGGTTCTCTTAAACAGAGACGATTCCCTACAGATTATTCGAAAGGACTTACAAAAACACCTAAAAGCTGCATATCAACAGAATCAGAAAACCTATAACTTAAGAACCAGGAATCAAACTTTCAATATAGGCCAAGAAGTCCTAAGACGCAATTTTGTTCAAAGTAGCCTAGAAAAGCGATTTAATTCCAAGCTGGCTCCACTTTTCGTAAAGGCAAGGATAAAGGAAAAGCTTGGTAATCATTATTACGTACTGGTAGATTTACAGGACAAACATATAGGTACATATCATGCAAAAGACCTGCGAACTTGAATAATAATCGTCCTTTTTCAACCTAACATTGTTACTCGAGGAGTCAATGTTATGTAGTTTTGTGATGTACGATTTCTCTCTTGGCATAGTAAATTCGTTTTTATTAAAATTTTTATATTTTTGTATATTAAGAACTTACTTCTTCCATGAAAAATAAATTTAAATCATTTTACACCAATTAAGTAATATTGTGTAGGACAAAGTCTATTGCTCCTACCCAATACATTGCTTTTATTTACATTTTTTACTTTCATAAACATATGAGCTTTTGTAAATTCTCAGATTCATGTTTATAAACATTGTATATACTTATTAAATATACATAAATAAAACAAATGTTGCTAGACAGCAATTGATATTTATACTGCATGAAATTTAGTTGCAATTTATGAAAAACATTTTTGTGAATTTCTATTTGAAAATTAGTTGAGTGTCTTTACTTTGTTAAATTTGTGATAAAATTATGAAAAATGTTGCAATAAAAGAAAATTGGTTAAAAATTGTTGTAATTTGAAGTTGTTGGAATTTGCTAATGTTTTATTGTTGTTGTTAAATATGTAAGCTTAAAATTTAAGAGATAAAGTATAAAATTCATTCTATAATTCGACACTATTGCAATAAATTGTTGTTTTTCGAATAGAATAATTCCGAATATTTCTTTATTTATGCGTTTATTTTTAAATTAAACCAAAAGTTATCTATTTATTGCTCTATAAACTATTCGGTGGCACCAAAAATTTTATTCGGTGGGACATAATGTTGCATTTGTTTGTAGGAAATTATAAAGTAACTTACCCTGTAATACAACCGTATGACCCAAAACACGACATGGTCCGAACTATTGGGCATGACATACTTCCTTTTTTAATCTAAACTTCATCAGAATCAGATCAATTTTCGGAATTTTTACATCGTAATCTTGGAAACTTTTGACCATTAATCATAAATCTGAGAAAGTTTAAATTGAGAAAAATTTGCTTAAATTTTTTGAATAACCAAAACGTTCCAAATTTCGGAGAAGAAAAATTCTATTTGTGAGGTTTTACATAGAGTTAAATTATTTCTTTGGAAAACCATCCCTAACATCGAAATTGGCACACATATTTCGAGAAGTAAGTCAATTCTTGGCAATTCTCCGTGTTTCCGAAGCCAAGATTCCACAAATTCAAGGGATTTTCCAACCTCCATTCAAGATACGTATCGTAATCTCCAAACACCTTTTAAAATTTGGAGATCGATTCGTATTGGAACGGGAAAGGCACATCAACTTCCTACCAAGAGTCTAAAAACTCTAGTACAAATCTCGGCCAGAGACTCCACGAAAACTTCGGCCGGAAAAGTTAATAAAAGCACACAATTATAACACCAATTAGTTAACCGTAGAATCTACAATAATCATCGATCATTAATCATATTGATTGTGCAACTTAACATTGTGCCAACGAAGATTGTCCAGCCGAATATTGTTCAACGTAATATTAAATTGAGCATCTTAGATTATCTAAAATAAGATTTTACCACCAAAGATCCAGGACCACGATCCTAAGAAAATTTCACCAACCGATTGATTCTGAACCCACCCATTAATTGAAACCACAACAAAAGCATTAGGAGAAAACCAACATCATCTTACACCACTTTATAATACCACTATCAACCTAGATTTACGCTCAGATATGAATTAATTTTATACAAAATCCTTCTACAACTAAATCCATATATGCAAGAAATAATCTAATTTTTAAGCAGCTAAACAAACCTACAGCAAAACCATCACCTGTGATCGAGGAGGCCTCATCGTTCATCGAAAGTGTGGTGAGTTAATCTAAACTTTATATTTTGTACCTATAATTATGTTCTTGCATATATAAAGTAGTAATTTCGTCTAAAAACTATCAATGAATAACTTCCACAATAATTATGAATGAATGAAAAGCGTAATATAAATCGTATTGTTTTCTTTGTTACACATATTATTATTCTTCTTTTATAATTTTTCTGAATTTCATTCATTCATAAATATTGTTGTTGTAATTTGATCCAGTTTAAAGTAGACAGATTTATTTTATCAATTAAAACAAAATATTAGCCTATGATTCCAACATTTTGTTTATCTTTTAAGTAAAAGTCTTAAAATGCAATTTTGAATTAAGTGATGTAAAACGAAAACCAAACGATTTAATTTTCTTAAAAATCATAATGTTAAAATCATAGGCTTAATGAAATTTTTTTTGTTAGTTTGCTTTTGTTATTTTTCTTTATTTATATTCTTTATTTTTTTCATAATTTAATATAATTTTGTAGGTAAAAGAATATTATCCACATGCAGTTAATTGATCACTAAACTAAATGAACATAAAACAAAAATATCAATGAATGAAAACAATAGACAATAACAAAACATATGGATGATATTCTTCTTCATGTTATTCTTTTGATTTGCTTTTACTTTTTTTTTTTATTCGTTTTATTGATGATTTGTTTATAATTGTAATAATTATTTTCCAATTACTTTCAAACTTTATTTGAAACCGTAACCGTTAACGTAAATGAGTTATCCGAGTTTTAAAGCATTTTCATAGTTTTGTTATAAGAAGAATTTCAAAATATTTTTATACACTTTTTCTAAATAAATAATGTTAAATTTTGTAGATGTAAGTTGAATTAATAAATATGTAAACATGTTCAATATGAATTGCTAAAATACCCTAGTATGTTTTCGTTATGGGCTGATTAGTTAGAGATTATCGCGTTTATTTGAGGGATCTTAGGCTAAAATATTAATACGCTACTAAGATTATGGATGGGCGGGTTTTGAAGCGTTATTCCCAATACCACCTGGGAAACGAAAGAATATTGTAGTCAATACCAATTTGTTATTTGCATTTAGATAGCGTTGAAGGGGCTTGTTTGTTTATTTTTTGTACAAACGCTATTCCGGTCCACTGAAGTAGAGTAGTTTATAGATTTTAATTACTAAATAGGGAGTCTTATAAAAATTGTATGTGCGAACTTGAGTATAGTGAGAGAAGGTCACGAACCCCCCTCCCGGCTGATAGCTAGCTATCATAGGCTCCCGCAGACCTCTCTTTCCTATTACTATGCGATCCTTAACTTTTGTTAAGTTGATCCGTGAACATTGATGTTTTTCTAGCATCAGTAATTGTGCTTCTGTATGATACATTACAGTAGCAATCATAATATGTTTGCAGTAATTACGTATATGTTTTTGGTAACCTTTTGTGAAGAATGATTATACTATATTATGTTGTTCTATGATAGGATTCATCATTAACATATCGCTCATTTGCTGCAACAACGTCATAACACAAAATCCGGGTTTTTTGAACTGAGTAATACAAAATATGCGCCGTTCTTTAGTCTTTCATATAGTTTTATCAGTTTTCAAAAAAGTCAATAACTTTTTCCGTGAGAGTGTTTTTTTGTTGTAAACGTCAAGATTAAAATTCATGTTTTCTCGTATATTTGACAAGACAAAATTTGAGTTAAATACAGATTTGAAGGATATTAAAATCTACTATTCAAATCAGGTTTTATTTCTAAAATCTCATGATTTGTTGAAAATTTATTTAAGAAATAGTCAAATGTCATAAAACATTCAAAGCCGTTTTTCTCGAAATGACTTTTTTTGAATTATGACGTTGTTGCAGCAAATGAGCGATATATTTATTTACTACAATCATATACCTATATGATTGCTATAATGATGAAAATGGTAATTTTAACATATTAAATTTGCCGTGATCATATAACTAATTACAGTGAACATTGTATTGTAAAAAACTTGTAAAAATGTTGAAATGGTTTTGGTAAACATGAACAACTTTATTTGTTTTCTCCCACTTTTGTGGATCTACAACCAATAATTCGATATGTTACTAGCTGAATGACAGAATCAATATACCACCCATATTTTTTGTGGTGGGTATAAAAATTGCAATAATAACAACAACAATGTTAATAAATGGCATTCTAATAAATAGTAAATGGAATCATGAATATGTTCATCAAAGATAGTTTAGGTATAAGATTAATGAGTAATTGAACAGTATTTAATGTTCTTATGTACCTTATTAATACGTATTTACTTAAAAACACGAAACATTTTTTCATATTAAAACAAATTTGAAATGTTTGGTGAAAATTAAAAATACTTTTTAATATTTCCTATAATATTTTAACTTTAATATAAAACATTAATCTCAAAAATCTATAGTTTCTGTTGTACTCAAAAACCGAAATATGTAAGCTATGATAAAATCAACTAGCATTAAACAGAAAATGAAAATTCTGCAGACAAAAATGAGAACTCTGCAGACATCCTTAAATATTAATATAACAAACTATACTTTAAAACATTAAGTTATCAAAAATCATACACAGACAAAAAAGATTTGTTGATTTAAGAACATTAACAGAAATATGATTATTAAACTTTAATTGCAATTCTTAACTGATAACAAATAGTTTCAATCGAATTCAAGTTCAAACAATAGACAAATTAGTTAATTTAACTGAATCGAGACAAAAATGTACATTGTAAATAAGGTATTGATGACGAAATTTAATTCAGCACTTTATATTTCAATTCCAAATATTGGTGTTTGCAATTGGCTATTATACAATATAAGAAAACGGAATTCGGTGTTGTCAACCTTTATAATTCCATTGATTTAAGGATATTTGTATCGATATTATTTCCAAATTTTGTTATAATATCTTGAACCGTTAAAAATGTACATTAATTCAAATTTCAAGTTAATTTAATTTTATTCAGAATTTCATGGCAAAAATAACAGATATTTATAAAAAAAATTACCCTCCGTAGGCCCGCCATATCTAACAAACCAAAATAAGATCGAGCAGAATTAAAAATAAATAAATAAACATAAATATCTCTTGAACAAAAGGGATAACTTACATATGTATGCATGCTTTTTCCTTAAGGACTATTTATATTTTAATTTTCAGCTCATTCGGATCATACTTGGATTTTTAGCTATTTTGTTTTTAAATTTGAGACCCAATGTGGCGTGTAATTTTGCTAGTTAAGCGTATCTTTGGTGACCACCAATGAAATTTTTGCGACATTTTAGTTCTTAAAAGTCATTTTTGAAAGGACTTTCTCGAAAAAAGGATCAAACTGACCCCTAAAGAGGGGAGATAGAGGAATAAAATCTTCCCCAAAACTTATCTCCATCAAATTCCGCAATATAACTCTGACAATAGGAATTCTCTCAGACATTAACTTACAACATTTTTTTCAGTTAGTATAATGCTCCCCAGGAGGGGTCTACTGTAAATATATACGTGGACAGTCAGGTGGCACTAAAGGCTCATTTAATTCATTCCAGCCTAGTGGAGTGCTGTAGGAGAGCTCTTGAGGAGTTATTGGTACACTACTCAATAATATTGTGTTGGGTGCCGGGGCACTGTGATATACGGGGAAATGAGGTAGCGGATGAATTGGCTAGACATAGTTCTGATCTAGATCACGATACCAGGAAAGGTGTGTTAAACCATCTAATTGTCAATACTACAGGTCAATTTATGAAAGATTCCGGAATAATATCGACCAATCCTGGAGCAGTAGGACGGATTGTAGAGTGTCCAGGGCCATTTGGCCAAAACTTAATGCTATAGCAACCAGAGCACTGTTAGAGTTGGATAGATATAATCCAAGGATTCTAGTAGGACTGATAATCGACCATTTCGCTATTGGGCCCTTCAAGCCAAATGGGATAACGACACACAGGATTTTTGTAGGGTGTGTGGGGATGTAGAGGAGCTAGAGACATTTGAACACATCATGTGCAACTGCCCTAGGTTACAGAGTCTTAGACTTAAGTAGCTAGGAAACAGATTTCTGGACGAAACAGATTTCAGGTTTCATTAAGGGAATAGGGTGGCTATTTAAAGAATGATCAACGGCAAATCTGAAGCCGCAATGAAACTCTTATTCTTCTTTCTCTTTTTTTTTTTCTCTCACTAGGCGGTTTTCGGACTCGACTGTTCTCTATCAACTTTAACAACAATCTACCTATTGAAGGGAATCACAATAGACCTTATAGTTTCCGAGTGGAAGTACACAGAGTATGTTTACCCCTTCCTAACCTAACCTATAATGCTCCCTTCGCACCTTATAGGGTTCTGTTCTGTTCCAAAAATGCTGTTGGACATAGCTACCATAAAAGGCCCAGTACCGAAAATCACTTTAACTATAATACATTTTTTAAAAATATTAGTATCCAAATAAAATAATCATCATATAGGCTATCATACTTTCTTACTTGTTTTTCGATGTCAAATCCACAAAATATCATCGTAAATTCCAAGAGGTGAATGAATCTTATGAACCTTAAATATAATGAATATGTTCTGACCAACTGTGACCAATATAAATCTTGTGAAAAACAATATTCGGTAATTATCTACAATTCCTTATTAGAACCAAATGACAAAATTACGGATTCATGACAAATGGATGTTATCTCTCGCAAAAAATAAATAAACATCGTAACGTATGATGTATGTGTAATTTATTTTTAATTCCATATTAATCATACGCCATATGTACAATGTACATACATTCCATATACTAGGGTATTCAATTAATCGGGTTTCTGGTTTAGTCGGTAAATAAAGCAATTAATTATTTGAGCTTTAGATTTAATCGGTTAATTAAGCGAATGATTTCTAATTTAATTTTAAATTGATAATGAAACCACGAATTTTGTGTACTTATTTAAGTATTTTATTAGTAAAAACAACAAATACATAACAATTCAACCAAAAAATAAATAATAGCAAACAAAAAAAAAATATGGTATTTGAGATCCTTTTTATATTCACATATGATTTTTTTTAGAATTATAGTGAGATCTCAAATAATCTTTAAAAAAAAAGAACATATGTAATTAAATCGGTGAAATCGAAACTAAGGCATGACAAAGAATATCCAATATTTCAGTTCTTTATTTAGTATTTTCTATGCATATAAAATCCTCCATTATACCATTGGAGTCCTTTTTGGATTTTTTTTTTTTTTTAAATTTTGAATAGTTAAAAGACTTTTTCAGTAATGTCTCCAGTTTCGTCTATTATCATGTCGTATTCCGACAAAAACATGTCAATTAAACATGCCAGTTGTTATACACACTAAACATATATATTGGATGTTCAAGAAAATTTGTAATTTTACTTTGACATTTGTATTTGAATTACAACTAATAAATAAAAAAATATGTTAAACTGCAAAAAAGAAGAAATATCAGTTAATCTGTTAAAAGATTCTTTGTTGAACAGCAATGTTTGGTGTTGAAAATGGGCAAAAACGGTTCAACCAAAAAAATTTTAGAACAAAATGTCGGACGGACATAGAAAACCGAAATTTTCAGCAAATGGTTATTGTTAATAGCTATGGATGGTTAAAAAGATTTGAGTCACAATATATGAAAATCTTTGTTTCGACCACTATACACATTTTGATCTTAATAACATTTAAATATAGGAAATTTACTACTAATATTTTCTAGTAACAGAAAATATAAAACTAACCAAAATAAATTGAGAGACTCAAATAAATGTTTTATGCAAAATGTACAACAATCGGTGGCCGTTTTATATTGGTGGACTTCCGAATATTGCACTCTTACATGTTTCAATTCATTTCTGCACCATTACTTACCATTAAATTAAAACTTAGTAATTGCAAACAACAAATACTTAAAGGTTCATTAAAAATTTTCACACATTTTTATTTATATTTCTCAATAATTTTGTTTGTTTTCTTTATTCTTTATAATAACATTTTTCATTTCACAAATACCATTAAATAGTGTATGAATATGTGTATAATAAGTATTTAAATACGTTTAAATAAACAACAAGAACAAAAACATAATTTAAAACTAAAATTTATTTTTTTTTCTAAACGTTTGTTTGTGTTTAAATTAGTTTTAATTTGTTGTGCAAAAATCACTTAAATAGATACATAATTTAGTGGAAATAAATTTTAAATTATATATTTTTTTCTGGTTATTTCAATGAATAAGTAAATAAAGTAGTTTTTTTCTGGAAAAATGAATACATTATGGGTTTGGTGAAAAAAATGTACTTAATTAGAGCTTAATAGTTTATTTGGCAATTTTAGTGGAATTAATTGGCAAACTATGTATGAGTGCAAAAAGCTTGTTGTTTCCATAGCAATATATCCATGGGCTTAAGAATATTCACACAAATCAATCGGTATTATATTTCAAACCGCAATAATGCTATATACTTCAACAGGGTATAAATATGGATATATCCCTCTGGAAAATTATAATTACGATATAATATGATATAACGCTTTTATGAAACTTATTAACGCTTTCCTATCGGCTATCAGAAACCCAAACAGGCTTTTGCTTGTTCCGATAAGTACTTCGAGAAGTGCCACACGAATAGGACTTTCCTCTCAATGACTTTAAAAATGTTGCATTGTGTGATAGATTCGTGAGCATTCGGCAGCAAAGCTCAATAAAGAATCGTTCGTCACAGAATTTCTTTCTGTGATTTCTGTTTTAATAAGACTTATTGATGTCGAATTTTATTATGATATCAAGATATACCAAAAAAACTCATGAGCTTAAAATTGAGTTTCAGGAGAGTGGCTTATATGGAACATTTTATAAGTGATTTATGAGTGTTAAACTGATTATATAATGGAGGCCCTATATGGAGGATCAATTAAAGATAGATTCATTAAAATTTTGTTGAGGAACTACCGTTTAAATGTTTCTCTTTTTGGAGCAGATCTTAAGGGGTGATTCCTGCTCATGCAATGAAATATTTTAGAACTAGGCTGAGCGCAATACTAGCCAATCGATCACAATGGAGTAAGTTCTTGATGAGAAACATGTAATACGGGTAATATTATCAAGTTTTTTGATAATGTAGTCTCGATAGAACAGTGAAACACAGCCCATATTGCCTCGATATTCCAAAGAGTCAATCGGTATGGATACCCTGCTGTCACCGAAAACCACCTTTGCCATCTCCTATACGCGGTTGAGAAGCTCCCTAATAGACTTTGAAGCTCCGACCTATACATGAGTGTTGTACTTCGATCGGATATAGATGGTGTAAATACTGCATCTTAAGACAAGAAGGTAAGTATACAGAAAATGTGCAGTATATGTACGACAAAAGCTATTGAGAATATTTTTTCAATACAATGAATGGAAATCCTACCAGAAGGTAATATTGCTACTGAAAGATGTGACAGTATTCCAACATAATACACTTATACCCCGGTTTGCGTCGCTGCGTCGTTTCGAAGTTGCTTCATTTTTGTTTGCATCGCATGGCTTCGAAGTTTCATTACTGCTTCGATTTTCGTTGTATTTTTTATTGAAAAATCTATTTTTCTTCGTTTCGGTTTACGCCGCGTTTCTCCTGTCCCAATTAGCTACGCAAACCGGGGTATTGTATGAAATGAGCCGAATATTGGTAAATATTTTCGTCATGATGGTCCTAAGCCATCATGGCATTTTAGGAAACAGGAATACCGAGAAACTATACAGAATGGGATCACGTATGGAAACCGTCAATCTTGAAAATTTGAAACCCTTGTAGAGGTTTAATGATGAACTGCCAGAGACTGGAAGAACACTACAGGCAGCAAGATGACCAATATCCTTTAGGGAAACCTAAACCTAAAAAGGAGAAAAGAGATTATGAACCTAAATAGGCCGACACTCGGAAGCTTTCACTCGACAGAGACGAAGGCTCATCTAACTCGTAACTCTCTATCCGACAACATGATATTCAGAGAGTGTAAAGAAGTGGATGAAACACTGGAACATTACCTGTTTTCTCAAAAGCCCACAATATGATAAGATGGGCATATGTGTATATTCGAGTTGAGTATAGACCATAAAATGACCCTCTACTCAAACAAACCTAAATTAAGATCAGATGCAGTAAAGTTTTTTTTCAGTCCGGTGGGCATCACAATGTATTCTCATAAAAAGATAATCAAGAGCTTCTGAACTCAATAAATACAGATGAAGTTTCAGAATACAAAATTGAGCATTGCTAGTGCTTATATCGGCTCTACTTGCAAGATCTCATTCAGAGATTGTCACAAGATCCCAATTAATATTATACCTCATTGCTCCAATAATCAACATTACCACTAGACAGAGACTGTAATTTAAAGAATTGACAGTATCTAAAGCTAACTCGTTCTGAATTTAATCACGATATCAGTTTTTTCGGAAACACATTTGTATGAGGGCTAGGTTGAAATTTCCAAAATAAAAATAGGTTGAGACGAACTAAAAACATTAATCTTTATAGTATTTCCATATTTTAAACTTGGTCCCTAAAAAATTTGGCAAAGCATTCAAAGGTCTGTCGTCAAACTGTTTCCAATGTTATTAAACATTACCGGGAGAACTTGTTCGTTGATAGAAAACCTGGTTCAGGTAGAAGGAATGGTCCACATGATGTTTATTAAGCCATGCAGGTTTGAATATATACAAGGCTCAAAAAGTTCCTGACAGGAACGGTGCTAAAAATTTAGAAAATTTAGTTTAGGACCCAAAAGCAAACAAAATTTTCCAAGAAGTTCTTGGTATGGCAAGCAATATGCAGTTGTGCCAAAAGAAGCCAAACATTTGTTACAACGGGCTCTATAAATACCGAAATTTACATCAAGGAATGTTTACAAAAGAGGATGCTTCCATACATAAGACTTCATATTGTGTCCACTTATTTTTGGCCTGACATGGCATCCTGTCACTATGGTAAACAAGCCCTTGAGTGGTACAAGAACAATAATGTGGTATTTGTACCAAGAGAGGCAAATCCTCCAAACTGCCCGGAGCTAAGGCCAGTAGAGACATATTGGGCTCTTGTTAAAAGAGAATTGAAGAGCACAAAAAAGGTTGCCAAAAGTGTGGCAGATTTTAAATAGAGGTGGACTACCTGTTCGAGCAAAGTGACAAAAAGCTCTATAAAAACCTTAATGGAAGTGTTTCCGAAAAAGATTAAAAATTTCATCACTAGTGATGAAAACTATAAAAATATTTTTTTTTGTAGATTGTAATAATAATTTCAATCAAATAGAAAAAAATCAAAACTGTAAGTTTAGTGGTTTCGTTTTTATTAACATATATGTATGTTAAGAATTTTTCGATCTCACTCCTTATTATAATAAAAGACATGAATGTTGAAGTCATTTTCAAAGGGAAACTTTGTATGCGGATTATGTTGCCCGATTTTCGCCATACTTTGCAGTATATTTTCAAAGTACTTAGAACAAATTTGTGTAAAATTGTATGGGAATTTCCGCATAATCAACATATTTATGACTGCACAAACAGTATTCCGAAGGAACATTTGGATGGGGGCTAGGTGAAATCATGGATCGATATTTCACATTTTCAATACCAAAGAAGTCTTATTAACAGGCAGTATTTGTAGAAAACATCAAAACGAGAGACTCCTCTCGTTTCGGCCCTTTCGTGTTTTCAACAGACAGAAAGACGGATGAACATAGCAAGATCGTCTTAGAATTTCATAAGAACCCAGAATACATATATACTTTTGTGGGTCCGCGATGAATATTTCTATGTATTAAAAACGGTATGACAAAATCAATATACCCCCAATTTGTTTCATACAAATTAATTTAAATTTTATTAAGAAATGTACACTTTGAATTAAGTTATCTTTAAAAGTTCATGTTTTTTATGTTTTCCTGCATTATGTTAAGCGGCAAGAGTCGAATTCAGAAATACTTTTGTATAATTCGCCAACAAGTTTTAAAGGACATTTTAAATAAACATTTCACGGAAGTTATCCTTTTAAAGAAGCCTGAAATGCACCAAATATCTATACAATTTTGTGGACCTGGTAAATTATTACTAATTTCTGAAACACTTTTTAAAAAATATTAAGTAAACCACCTTATTCTTGACGTAATTCTTTGAATGTTTTTACGCGAGCGAATTTGATATGGTTTAGAATGGATCTTTATGAATATGAACGGACTACGGACCACAAATGTTGTAAGCTAAGTGTCTCAATTTGAGAAACCAACCCATAATGTTTTATTCATCAAAAAATACATGCTTATACAAACATCAATAAAACATAATAATTTAATCACAGTT
The DNA here is from genome assembly GCA_942486065.2 of Calliphora vomitoria. Taxonomy (NCBI): domain Eukaryota; kingdom Metazoa; phylum Arthropoda; class Insecta; order Diptera; family Calliphoridae; genus Calliphora; species Calliphora vomitoria. Next base: position 101,609,024 of record OW818031.2, on the reverse strand, counting down.
TTTGAATGATTTTTTTTTTATAAATCAATAAAACTTAAATTTAATACAATAAAAACAGAACATTGAAGTTTCATTAAATATTTTTTTTTTTTTTTTTTTTTGATTTCAAACCAATTTTATTTTTGTTTAACTACATAAATATTTGTGTTGCTGTTGCATACCAGTGTTTAGTCATACAAATACAATTTAACATTACAGTGTAAAGTACTTCATAAAACTTTTACCTGCACACACACACAAACACATAAACTCTCAATTGTTTACATAGTTACCCTGCAGCTCGTGGAGCTAGTTTAGTTCTTCATCAATGTATTATTAGGGCTATTATATGGATAATTTAGCTCTAACATGTCATTATGTGGAGGTCATTTGTCACTATCTACATTACCAGTTACTGGTGCAATTAATAGTCAATGGTAGGGGTTTGGTGGCATGTGCGAAAAAGTATTACATTTTGTTAATTTTTAAAACAGCATTTAACGCTGTATTGGAATTCTTTTACTTTTATTTTGATTACTTTTAATTGATACGTTGAGCCATAACTCAGAGTAATATTAATCTTTACCACAGTACTTATATATGCGGTTTTGCTTAGTTTTGTTGCCACTCACATAATGTAGATATTGAAGTAACTAGTTTGTAGGTGAAGGATAGAGCAAAGGGAATCATTTGACACTCTCTGCATAAATTTTTATAAGAAAGGTCTTTAGTAACAACGTTTAAAGGTTAAGGTTTAGGTATGTTCTGTAGAGTTGACCTTTTTAACTGCAGGGTAACTATGTATACAAGTATATTTGTGTGCGCACACCACAACTAACCTGTAACTATTTGATTTAATGCGTGTCTAACTAACCAGTTACTTAGTTTCGTAGGAAGTACTAAATACTATTGCACACACACTATGTATAGATGTGTAAAGTACCTAACTAGAAATTAAATTTCATTAATTCTATTTGTTGACCAACTGCACCATCAGCTCCACCTGCCTCGCCTCCCCTCAACAGTGTTGATTTTTTCGTTTGATTATTGATTTCATGTTCCAACGGCACTAGCGTCTCGGCTGTCTGCATCAATTGGTTTTGTGTTTCATTGTACTGCCAGGTATTGCGAGACACTTGTCGTGTCTTTCGTACAATGGCCTGTGCCTGTGGTCACGATGCCATGTAGGTGCATTGTGTTTTAGGTTGTGGTTCAGTCTGTTCGATGGGTGTAATGGCAGCACGTTTCCAAAACTCTCTAACATTTTCAACCGTCTCCATAATGCGTAAGAAATTTTTACCCGCCAACATGGCCACGTCCTCGTCACTCCAATTGGGATCTTCCAGTAAGGTGGCCAAAAGTTCAGGATATTTGGAAACATCTTCCAGACCTATGGGTGGCAGTTCTATGCTATCATAACCAGCTCCTAAACCAATATGTTGTATACCCGCTATGGCTCTAATATATTTAATATGTTCCACAACATCTGTTAGCCTAGCCTGGCGACCACAAGTCACATCTTCCGAATCGAAGGAGATCATAATAAGGCCACCATTTTCGGCCACTAATCTTAGAATGTCATCTGGAACATTACGCGTTGAATTGCATAATTGACGTGCCCCCGAATGGGAAAATATCACCGGAGCTCGAGTAGCCTGCAGAACATCCCTGGCTGTGGTATCAGAACTATAGGACAAATCAATCATCATGCCCAAACGATTCATTTCGCGCACCACAGCTTTGCCAAATTGCGTCAAACCTGTATCAATCAGGGCCGAACTAGAACTGGCCCATGAAACATCACATTTATGCGTCAAACTCAAGTAGCGTGCTCCCAAAGAGTAAAAGGATCTCAATACCCCCAGAGAGGAGCCAATCGCATGGCCACCTTCTATGCCAATCAGGGAGGCCATTAATCCATGATGCTGTGCCGTTTGTATGTCAGCCGATGATTGCACTAAGACAGTGTCTTGCTGATACATGTCAGTGAGGCGCCTGATTATGTCGATTTGTTCCAATGCCAATTGGACAGCATCCAAACCTTGTGCTTCACACGGCACATAGGCTGACCTGTAATGTTGGAGTAAACAAGAAGAAAAGAAAATGGAAATTAGAAAACAAATTCATTTGAGTATTTTGTAAGTTTTCTTGTAACTACTTTTTTTAGTTTATTTTCTTTTTGTTTTATAGGATGTCGTAGAGAAATGCAAACTAAGAAAATTTGTTGTTTTAATAAAAGTGTTGGAATTTTATTTGTAAGTTTACTTCAAGAAGTGGGCGGCATGTTTGGCATAGAATGTTATTGGTAACATATTTCATTCAAGTAATTTATTTTAATCATGTTTTTGCTGTATTAAAACATGTAAGAATGCATAGTAGGTCAACCCCGACCATATGATTCCCTACACAGAGTATATGAGCAAAACAGTTTTCATTTAAAATTTTAATGGTTTTTCGATGATATATCAGAAATAACTTGAAGTCTGATTCAGCGATTTGGCGATTTTGGTGTTTTTATCCATATATGTATACAAATATTAAAAGATTTCTTTAATAATGACTCTTGCCATTATTAACAATAGACTTTAGGTTCATTAAGTGATTAAGAGAAACTTAACTTAATACTAGCAATAATTATAGGTCATAACTCTAAAAACTATGAACTAAAAATTTAACCGGCTTAAAGTTAGCACTAAATCTAGCTTAGTAAGAGCTATAGGTAGTTTTATAGCTATATAATGGAGGTTAGTCACTTAATAAATCTAGAGTCTATAATCGATCAATCCTAACAGTTCTTATTAATGTGCTTTATATCTGTACGCAGAAAAACAATAAAGTTGTGTATTCTTACTGTAACCATTTCAACATTTGTGCACGTTTACTTTAACCATTTCAAAATTTTTAACAATATTATAGTCTCAGAAACTATGTATATGATTGTGTTAACAATAATATGATTAATTTACGATTCACATGATTGTATCAACCATATATATGGTTACAATAAACATGTATATGTTTGTGACAACCATTTATATGATGAAGGACCATATTATGTTGCTCTCGGCTTATGGATATTATAATCTGAGAACAACATACATATTATGATAAAATTATTCTGCATGTATACAAAATATATACTTATACACTTGGAAGTGTGGTGGGACTTAAGACTAATTATGACCTGTATTCATAGTAGAATTAATATATCATGAAACTCATCTGTACAAAATTTCATTAATACAAAGTTTAAGAAAATTATTCGCTTTAAAGTGTTTTTCAGAAGTGGACACTATGTAGTCAAATGATGTCTGTGCACATATAACTTAAAAGCTATAATGTTTTCTTGATATCAATACTTATAAAATGTATGCATATTAAAATGATTTTCGGAAGTAGGCCAGCAAAATATAATAATCATTCAGATACAATATAAGTATACGCAAGCAATACAATGTTTCAACTTTAGCTTCTTCCTGGAAAAGCTTACGGAAATGCAGCAAAGAAGCAGTAATGTAAGGGAGACTTTTGTGATTTTAATTTTGGACAGTGAGACCTCGATTATCCGAAATGGTCGGGACCGGGAGCATTTTGGATAATCAATTTTCCCGGTTAATTGAGTACCAATTTTGAATAGTTTTTTAATAGCAGTTTTTCGATAATGAAATTTAAAGCTCCATATTGTACACTGATCCATAGGTTGGATTAAAGTCGTACAATTTGGTGGAAAAAATTTCACAATAACATTTTCTCAGCATTGAAGTCCAATAGCAGAATTATTTTACTATAATCTTTAAGACCGATTTTCTTAAAATTCTCTCTCACTTCTGGTACTTAATTATTGTTAAACCATTTTCATGCATATTTTTTAAAGCTCCTTCCAATGCTTTGCACTTGTGTGTACCAGCAGCATTATCTCAAACTAATGAGGTTAGTCTCTCCTTTGAGATCTTGTGTCATTCTATGAAATTTTCATTATGGCAAGCCAAACTTCTCTCAAGTAAACACTTTCCATTCTCCGTTATCTCATTGGTGAGTTTTTTCATTGATTTGAATTCATTTAATTTTTCCACAAAAATTGTGGTAGATAATTAGCTGAATATTTTTCTCCTGCAGCATTAAGTTTGTGAATACAATGTCGTTTTTTTCTAAAATTTTGAGTGGAATATTTTAGGCTTTACTTCACTGTTTATGCAGAAATTGGAGTGCCTTTAAATTGTTCCTTCCGGAACCACTCATAAACTGCAAAATCGTCTTTTAATTCAGCAGTTTTTTTTTTGTAATGTCTAACACTACTTACGCCAAAAGCTATCGAATAATCGATTGCACAATATCGACAAATGTTGGCCTTACAAATCGATCGTGGAAATTCCCTTTTTTTGTTTTATTCACATTGTCTTAGATTGTTCAAAAATAATCGAAAAAAATCCCGGATAATAGAGGTAATTTCGGTTAGTCGATGCAAAAAAATTTAAATTGTTCCAAAAACATTTTCTTTCCCGGATAATTGATGTTGCCGGTTAATCGAATCACGGATAATAGAGGCCTCACTGAATAACTTATTACTTCTAAGCCGCATTTTCGCATTGCTTCTGTTGTGCTTTTCTTATGCGTGATTTTTGTTAGAGTTGTGTAGTTCATGAATGACCTAGTTCAATTGAACTATTCACTGAAATGACCGAAATTAATCGTTCATCGTACTGAGCGTTTAAACCTCAGCACTGAGCGGTAGCATGCACATATTGCTTTATGTTTTCTCTAAGCCACATGCTTGTACTCTATATCATTTACACATTGAAAATTGAGATGGTCATTATACAATGAGATTAAAAAGCGACCTAGTTCTTTTGAGTGAGCTGAGGTGGAAAGAGCGGTCACTTCATTGAGCTAATAAACCTAACTCAAACTTTTGATCGAGATGAGCCACTTAACCCATTAATGCCTGACCCCCGAATCCGTTGACCAAATTTTATGAAATTTTATACAGACAGTACTTCATGCATTTATATTGCCGTGAATATTTTTAATTTTTTTATCTGCCATACCTGTGTCTGCGGGGTCTGGGTATTTTTCTACCCACTTCGGCATATATGGGTTCTAAAATGTATGTTTTTTTTAATTAGCTACTTAGAAAAAGAAAGCCCTAAACATATTTTTTTTTTTGTTTTGATGATTACGTTGTAGATTTATCAATAATTAGCTACAGCCGCGGATGCAGAAGGGGGAAATAGGAATTAACCCCCCAGTCAAAACCGAAAATGTTTCATATAAAAAAGAAAAAACATAAAGAACAAATTTTAAATCCCCCCAAAATGGTTGACCTGGATCCGCGCCTGCTTAGTTATCATATAGATGGTGAAACCACATATCTAACTAGTTGAGTTATGTTAACCTTTTACCATCAATAGATCTACATAAATTTGGATTGATAAAAATTCTTGTGACGTTAAAAATTGACAAAGTTCTAAAATTTATCGAAAATTCTTCAACATCTTAAAGTTTTAACAGCTGTTGTCTAACAGTTATAAATAGATGAAGAAAATAATGACGCAAACCAATCCCCAAAATCGTACTTGTAGCTTATGAAAGTGGGATTAATCACTTCGTTATTTTTTTTACTGATAGAGGACATCCCTGACTAATAGACACAAGGAGGGCATTGGGGACTTCCACTCCCCCCGTTTTCTAGAGCCACCTATTTTCGAATTTTGTGATTTTGTAAAATTGCTTAACTTTGGCCCACTAGTTCCCCACCAAGGCATGACCTAATATTAGCAAATAAAAATTTTAGGTAGTTCGGTTTTTACTTTATCTTTATCCAGAAGAAGATTTTTAATATCGCTCTCCTAGAGTTTTCTAGAATTTTTCAAAAATTGCTCTATTTTTGGAATTTTATTCGGATACCAACATTCTTAATGCATTTATGTTCGTTAAAGTGATTTTCAGAAGTGGGCCTTATATGGGAACTATGAGTAATTACGATGGCTTCAATAGTTTTTTTCTAGCAGTTCTAGTTTTAATATTTGCATCATTTACACGCAGACAAAAAATATAGTTGTGTATGGTTACTGTAACCATTTCAACATTTTTTTTAGTCACAGTAACTACATATATGATTGTGGTATCAATAATATGGTTATTTTACGATACACATGATTTTATCAACCGTATATATGGTTACAGTAAACATGTATGTATATGTTTGTGACAGCCATTTATATGATTAATAATTTTTTCATAATAGTTGTTCTCAGATTATGATAACCATAAGCCGATAGCAACATAATATGGTAAGTCCTTCATCATATAAATGGTTGTCACAAACATATACATGTTTACCATAATCATATATATAGTTACTGTGACTATAATATTGTTAAAAATATTGAAATGGTTACAGTAACCATGCACAACCATTACTAAATTTATTTCTGGCACTTTAAATTAGTTAATCTTATTTATACCAAAACTCTTGCAATATATATAGCTATGATATGATATCTTTGCTAAGAGTTCTACAAACCTTTCTGTAGCTCAACTTGTTATCTGCCTGACTTGTTTGCAAAACCTTTACTTCGGCTTGCTTTGCACATGATTTCAGTCTTCGAAAAAACATAAGCCCAACACTTTTGCTCTACTTTGATTAAATTGGCACTAGTTTAGTGTCATAAATATTTATGTAGTGACTACAGCATCACAAAGTTAACTATATAGTCAATAGTTGGCAAAGAAATGAAAATAATTTGAATTAAATTTGCATCAACTGTAACACTTTAAGTTGGATAAATGAAAAAACAAACACAAACCAAGTGTCTGAAAATTAAGTAACAACTAAATACAAATATTTGCTTAACTTTTTCAATTTCGATGTGGCTGCAATATGATGCAAACCAACAGTAAACCTCATTGAATACTAGTATTCTTATACCCTCCACCACCAAACCTGCACAGAGAAAACAGATTCGTGCTCACAACCGAATTTAGCGCCAATCGAATTTTGTCGGTTCTATGTACTATCGTTCCATTCTGTTGGATGTTGTGGATGTATAAGCAGAATTGCTGCTGTGGCACCTATAAATATACATATTCTTTAGTGCAAATATTTTTGAATGGATGTTACTTACATATTCTTTCATGTAACACCAATTGTCCAAAGCACTACTACCGTTATATTTCCATTAACCAATCCAATTGTCCAAAGCACTACTACCGTTAAATTTCCATTAACCAACGTCTTTTGTGTATGTTCTTTGAAATATTTTTTATTTTGAATTTATTTTATTGAAAAATGTCAAAAAATCTAAAACTTCTATTGATTGTGAACACCGAATTGAAATTATTTTCTATTTTAGTAACCAATTATATATTACTATAACCAAAAACCTTATATGAAAGTTAGTAAAGACATAAACCGCATCAATTAATCACTTTTACGGTTGTTGAAACTTCAATTCGATTGTTATTGAGGTTTTATTATTGTAACCATTAGAAATCTTTTAAGTATATAGAATTGCAATAATTACAATCGAGTTTCTGTCAAGCTCATTAAATATTTAGAATCACAACTGATTTCCGATCGGTTTTTTTTCTGTGTGTGGTGACTGAGGGTATATATAGGTTTATCATTCCGTGTGTAACATTGAGGAATATTCATCTAACACCCAGCAAAGCACATATTTTCTTGATATCTATGATATTCTAAATATAAGGTCACAATACACTAACATTTGACGTTTTTCGTCAAATATTTCATTGCCTGAAGCTGAGTACAAACAACATTTACAGAAAACAACCAAATAAATGATTTTCGTTAAACAAAATTATTTGTCGACAATCAAAATATGTTCTTAATGTGACCATAGGGCGACCACTAGCTATATAAATACCTGAATTTGCAAATCATTCAAAGATTAAAACACTTATTGTTTACTATAGTTTTATTGAAGCTTATTATCATATAGTGAATTTTATTTTTTACTTGACCAAACTGCTGCGAAAAATAATCATTAAATATATTTTACTTATTTTTTTACAGATTTTTTTGCAGATTGAGCATTTCAAAACCACATTAAAAAATGAATTTGTTAGTCCCATTACATATTTTTCTAAACAGTTTTTTAAATGGAGGTCCATTAAAAGAGGGCATGGTGGCGCCCATTTTTTTATATTTTCTTAATTGATAAATGTCTTTACAGTAAGGTCTATATACAGAGAAAACTGATTCGTAGTAGCAACCGAATTTGTTGCCAGTCGAATGATTCGGTTGTACACATAGAATTTTTCGGTTCTATCAACAGAAAGTAACTTCATAAAGAAGAATTTCGGTTGAAGCAAACAAACTTTTGTTACCCCTTCTATTATTTTGTAGCCACAACTATAGAATTCTATCACAAAGGTAGAATCATTCGGAATTAAACTTTTAATAAATGCTCATGAATTAAAATTATTGAATGCATTATTTTCGTTCTAATTCATTTCTTAATTCACTTTTCAGTTCAAATAAAAACTTCGATTCTTTAATAATATGGTGGCGATCGCGATTCTAAGCAATTTCTTAATTAAGCTTTTCAATTGATTTAAAAATACTTCTGAGCAACTCCCAAGGGTTTGTGGGAATAGAAAAAGTGCTTTTTTGTCATCTTTATTCTAACTAAAATATTCAAATGGGAAAATTATTTTAATCGCCGATGATATCATTAAAATTTAAATTCAATTATTTTATATGAAACGAAATCATTTCAATTCATTATGAATTCATTCAAATTTTAATTCAATTCATACTTTGAGCCAAATGTATGTATTCAACAATTTTTAATTCATGATGAATTTCATTCATATTTTAGTTCAATTCATTGTTTTGGTAAAATGAATGCATTCAATAATTTTTTATTCATGATTCATTCAAATTTATATTCAATTCATATTTTGGGAAAAAAATTAAAAATCAAATATGCATCATTCATTCCTAGTTCCGAAAGTCACTGTAAGAAGCACAACTCTCATAAATAAGTTGGAATCTAAATAAAATTTAACCAAAATAAGTTTCATATAAAAAGAAATCAAAGGGAAATCAATTTCCATGTTTCTTCTGCTTATGGGATATTAGAGCAAAACACGGCCAGTGGATCAAGAAAGACTGGACTTGACGAATCGAAAACAAAATGTTATAAACCCGCCTTTGGTTTCCAAAGATAAGATAATTTTGCCTTCATAACACATAGAGACTTATGAAGCAGTATGTGGAGGCATTCCATAAAACTGTTCCATGTTTTGCTTTCTTTCAAAAACCTTAAACTTTCTACAAATTAATTATACAGTAGTAAAATATTGGTTAAAATTATTAGAGGAGAATTAACGCCACTCACATGTTCCCACTTATATGTTTTCTTTTTTTTAATTTTCATATATTTTTTGAGGTGATAACAAGTGTAATGTGACGTTTCATGTTTGTTATATTCTTCGTTTTTTTTTTGTACCTTTTATTTTTATTCACTGATAAAACAACAACAAAAAATGGTTAACATGGAATGTTCTGTTTCCGTTTCAATGTTGGTGTTACTTTTAAATAAGGTGGATTAGGCAACATTAAATTATGGGAGACGATTTCTTATTTTAGGAAACTACTGATATAGGGAAACTCAAAATGTTTATATCAATAACAATCGTGAAGAAGTTTTAAAAGTTGTTTGCCTAATAACAAGTTTGTTAAATATCACTGATAAACCACTAAATAACAAAAAAATTAAAAACATTTTGGACTTCTAAAAACTAGATATAACTACCTTTTCACTGATATATAATTATTTATTTAGCTTTATTTCAACAAAATTTTGTAACAAAAATATGATAATAAAATTTCTATATAAATAAACTTTTTGATAGACTATATACTGGTCAAATTCCCAGAGTATTAAAAAACTTCTTATATTTCTGTAAAGTAGGCGTAATTTACTATCCATTGATACCGCTTTATTTTATTTAAAAATATTCATTGTTAAAGTAAGCCTACTAAATACGTTAGCTTTACTTTTGTACACAGTACTTACTATGCACTTCTCATTTTTAGCATGGGACATACATAAATGTTCACGTGAAGCTTTGTTGTTGTTTTTAACCATGATTTGTCCCAGTTCGTTGTTTTTAATTTTATTAAAAATCCAAAAACAAAACAATAAACGCAATTTTACAAATAAAAAAATCACTAAAATTACACAAAATTCAAGACTGGCCTTTGAGAGAAGACATGACGGTAGGAAAACAAAATGTTATAAACCTGATTTTGGTCCATAGATAAGAATATTTTGCCTCTATAACCCATCAAATTGGGAATTATGAAATAGTATGTGAAGATATGTTTTGCTTTTATTTCAAAAAAGTTTTCAGAAAAACTGAAAGCTGGTATTTCTAGTGAATGATTTCATACATTCAATGAATGATTAGAAGCAGCGCCTTGAAAATCGTTTGTTTTCGTTGTTAAAAGGAAATGATATTTAAAAGTGATGGAAGATATACCCCAAGGTCGCTAAGATGAACATATGATGGCAAATTACTGCTGATGTATCACAAGTTAGTGCTCTAAGAACATCCATCGTAGAAAACCTAAGAAAGGAAGCTTTTATCCTATAAAAGATTTTAATAAAGTATGGTAAATCATTTATTTTCGTGTTATCCCCTATAAAGAGTGAACCCAAAAAATGTATACTTGTATTAAGTTGAATAAAACTTCAAACGTTCAACAGAAAAATTCTCACAAATACGTAAATTTGCTCATATATTTTACAAATTCATTAAACATTAAAATATTGGCATATTTCTCGGTATTTATAAATGTATACACTCTTTCCTGAAGTCCTTCCATTAAAGATTTTATAGTTGCTTACGCTTAAAATCGGACATTTCATAAGATATATTTCCTATGTTCTTTAATTCTTTTTTTGCAAGAGGCCAATACTTTTCTACAGGCCGAAGTTTTGGACAGTTAAGTGGATTTGCTTCCCGTGATACAAAATTTATATTATTTTTTAGATACACTCAAGGGCCTTTTTCCGTAGTGGTATAATGCCAAATCGGGCCAGAAATATGAAGACACTCTGTGCTGTTTTCAAAAAGGTAAAAGCCGTTTTTTTAGACACTCCGTAATATACATATATGGGGCATTTCATGTCAAGTGAACCAACTTTTGAAATCGATGTCTTCCGATCGGGATAAAATTTGCACCAATGTTAGTTCTATTGGATAGTAATTCGGACACAATTTTTCAACAAGATCGGTCAAGAACTCTCTGAGTTATAGGAGGTCAAAATTTTACATTTTGGCCAAACAGGTGTTTTTTCTTATCCATATAACTTATTACCTATTGTTCTTAGCAAAATGTGTCCCAAATAGTTTAGATAGCTATTTATGCAATCTTTGGAAAAAAAAAATTAAAAAAATTAAATAAAATATTTTTGACTTTTTTTTAAAAAAATCAAAAACATTTTTGACTTTTTTTTCAAAATGGGCCCTTTTTTTTATTTTTTTAAGAAAGCTTAGGTCTTTTCCTAAGCGACCTATATGGTCGCTTAGTGGGATGCGAGTGGGATATCTATCAAAAAAAATATTTTGTAACTCAAGATATGAAATTTTTTGACTTTTTTTGCAAAATCAAAAACTTTGTTGACTTTTTTTAAAAAAATGGACCCATTTTTTAATTTTTTTTTTTGCTCAGAAGAAAGCTTATGTGTTTTTCTTTAACACCTTTTTTGTCGCTTAGTGGGATGCGAGTGGGATATCTATCAAAAAAATGTTTTGTAACTCAAGACATAAAATTTTTTACTTTTTTTTTTTTGCAAAATCAAAAACTTTTTTGACTTTTTTTCCAAAATGGACCCTTTTTTATTTCTTTATTTTTTTCTCAAAAGAAAGCTTAGGTCTTTTCCTTTAAAACCTTTATGGTCGCTTAGTGGGATGCGAGTGGGATATCTATCAAAATAAATATTTTGTAACTCAAGACAAAGGTTTTTAAATTTTTAGGATATGCACTATTTTGATTTTTTTCATATTTGTGTGTAAACCTTAAAAATTAAACTTACGCGGAGAAACTAGACACATTAGCCTTTCCGATGGTATGTAACAACATAACTAAAATTTCATAGCCTCGATACTGAAATACCCATAATATGTTAACCTCAGGAATAAAAATCACTTTTTATACCCTACACCACAATAGTGGCGAGGGTATATTAAATTTTTGCAGATGTTTGTAATACCCAAAAATATTAGTCTAGCCCACCTTAGAGTATACCGATCGACTCAGAATCGCTTTCTGAGTCGACTAAACGATGTCCGTCCGTCCGTCTGGCTGGCTGGTTGTCCATGTAAACTTTGTGCGCAGAGTACAGGTCGCAATTTTGAAGATATTTCGATAAAATTTAATACATATAATTTGTTCGGCCCAAGGACTAAGCCTATTGAAACTGGCTGAAATCGGTCCATTATTTCACCTAGCCCCCATACAAATGTCCTCCTGAAAGTGGACTTTATCGGTCACAAATGTTTAATTTATATAGGTATCTACACAAGTTTTTCTCCAAATAAGTTTTATATATACGGAATTCATGTCACCAAATTTTATTATGATCCGTCCATAATTAGTCATAGCTCCCATATAAGGCCTGCTTCCGATAATCACTTTAACGAGCATAAATCTCCTAAAAATGTTGGTATACACATAAAATGCAACATAAATAACTTTCATATAGACATTAATAACACCACCTAATTTCATGATGATCGGTCCATAATTTGACATAGCTCCCATATAAGGTCCACTTCAAAAATCGCTCACGAATATAAATTATTGCGCTGAAAACTACCTATAGGATTGAATAAAAAAGCCGCAAGATGCAAAACTCAGACAAATTTTGGGGGCGGAAAATTATTAGCGGTCGGCCTCACATTGCACCCCTCCAGTGGCTATTATCGGTCAGTTGTAGTGGTTTTTTTTAAGGTTTGAAATATGAAAATATGAAAAAAATCAATTTAAAAACCTTTGTCTTGAGTTACAAAACATTTATTTTTATAGTTATCCCACTCGCATCCCACTAAGCGACCATAAAGGTTTTAAAGGAAAAGACATAAGCTTTCTTTTGAGAAAAAAATAAAGAAATAAAAAAGGGTCCATTTTGGAAAAAAAGTCAAAAAAGTTTTTGATTTTGCAAAAAAAAAAAGTAAAAAATTTTATGTCTTGAGTTACAAAACATTTTTTTGATAGATATCCCACTCGCATCCCACTAAGCGACAAAAAAGGTGTTAAAGAAAAACACATAAGCTTTCTTCTAAGCAAAAAAAAAAATTAAAAAATGGGCCCATTTTTTTAAAAGAAGTCAACAAAGTTTTTGATTTTGCAAAAAAAGTCAAAAAATTTCATATCTTGAGTTACAAAATATTTTTTTTGATAGATATCCCACTCGCATCCCACTAAGCGACCATATAGGTCGCTTAGGAAAATACCTAAGCTTTCTTAAAAAAAATAAAAAAAAAAAATAAAAAGGGCCCATTTTGAAAAAAAAGTCAAAAATGTTTTTGATTTTTCAAAAAAAAAAAGTCAAAAAAATTTTATTTAATTTTTTTAATTTTTTTTTTCCAAAGATTGCATAAATAGCTATCTAAACTATTTGGGACACATTTTGCTAAGAATAATAGGTAATAAGTTATATGGATAAGAAAAAACACCTGTTTGGCCAAAATGTCAAATTTTGACCTCCTATAACTCAGAGAGTTCTTGACCGATCTTGTTGAAAAATTGAGTCCGAATTACTATCCAATAGAACTAACGTTTGTGCAAATTTCATCCCGATCGGAAGACATCGATTTCAAAAGTTGGTTCACTTGACGTGAAATGCCCCATATTTCTGTGTTTATCGTGCCTGATGTCACAAATGATTGGCTTCGTTTAAAACAGCTACAAATGGCTTGCTCTTGAACATTACCTCGTTTATCAAACACATAAAAATCTTACGCCGGAAGTTATTAAAAGTCTATCAGTACATAAGTTTCATCATCCATCACACAACAGGTGTTTTTTTTATAAAATTTGGCCTCAATTTTGTCGCTCATTCTTTTGCTTCTAAGTCCTTTGGCTCTTTAGATATGGATCTGCGAAAAAAAAGTCAGAGCATTTAACTTTACGAGCAGATTTTCTGATAGAAGTGTTCGACTTATTTTGCCTTACCAATAGCTGTTAGACTTTTTTTCAGTTTTTAATCTTTGCGTCTATGTAACAGTAATAATATTAAAATTTGTTTTCGCATATATGAACATTTAGACATTGTTTGCATGTAAAGGGTTTTCCAACAAGAGGTGTCATTTTGAATCACCTGGTATTTCGGTAGCTGTCACTTTTGAAGCTTTTATTCTTTGACATTTGACAAGTAAAGACTACGCCATTACTAAAAATGGAACGATACACGCTTCAGCAATGCATTGAAATTAGTAAAATTCACTACAAAAATGGTGAAAATCTTGCAGTCACAGTTCGCAAAACTAACGCATTTTTGGGTCATCGTGAAGCACTTAGTCGCACCGCAATACAGAAATTGGTGGAAAATTCGAGCTGTTGGGACAAGTTAGTGATGTGAAGAATAAAACCCGTTCACGTGGCTCAAGAACAATTCAGAATATTGCTGCTGTAGCCCAAAGTGTTGAAGAAAACCCAGGTTTGTCCATTCCTCGTCGTTCTTTGGAATACGTCATTACACCGTATTTTCCAAAAAGACTTGGGTCTTAAGGCTTATAAAGTTCAGTTAACACAAAAACTCATGCCGGCCGATCATAAACAACGACGTGTCTTGGCTGATTGAGTCCTTGTTATTATCTCTCGAAGAGGTGATCAAAATTGGTCACCGAGATTTTGTGATTTAACACCTTGCAACTTCTTCGTTTGGATCCACGTGAAAGACAAGGTCTACGCCAATAGCCCAGCGTCGATTCAAGACCTCGTGAGGCTATCAAGGACATAGGGCAGCCATTTTGCGATTAGATTATGGAAAATTTTAATTTCATCACTGTATTCGTCCACATTATTAACCATGTTTATTTTTTCGCAATTACGCCTCCAATTATTTTTGCAAAATTTCCATTTCATTTAATAGCCAAATAAATAAAATGTAAAATAATTACAATCGAATTTCTATTGAAAAATAATAATATTTGATAACAAAAATCTCTAGTTTCGAATTTCAAAAAGCAATTTAATTACAACAGCTTTATTTGTTTGTCATTCAAAGTCTCTAATAATGCTGCTGCCATGACAATGGCTCTTAATTTCTAAGAATAATTTGTAAAAAAAAAAAAAAAAATAATTGAATTCAAATTGAAGTGAATGGCATGAGCAGAAAAGAATAATGAATGAATAAATGAATACTTTGTTGGGTACAATTTAGTTTTTACATAAATACAATACTCGTATTTTGTTTATTTTGGAATTTAAAATGACAAAATCACCAATTTAAACGTTCAAATTAATGTGTATGTAAATTATCAATACACATACAATTCCATTTCAATGTATATGTAAATTTTTTGGAATGTAAATGTAAATGAATTTGTTAGTTTGTGTGTGTGTACGAGTATATTTTTGTAAATGTAAATGATAATTTATTGTTTTTAATTTATTTTGATTTATACGCACGCAGAAACGGCAACAATTTTCCAGTTGTTTAACACTAAATGTGATTATGTACGAAATTGTCCATTGAATTTTAAATTCATGTACAACTATTTATGCGAATGTGAACAAGATGCATGCAGCTGCTTATAAAGGTCCAAAAACTAAAATACAATTTAATGCAAATTAAAATTATAATGAATTTCGTACTCAAATGCCACATGAGTGGAGGGAATACTGGTTAGAATATAAATAATCATGGGGTACGGTTACAGGTGACAGGATGAATATTTAGTTGATGTGAAATACATACATAGAACATATTGTAAATGTTGCGTGGATGATTTATATGGCTTTTTGGTTCATATACATATATGGCGTTGTGCAGGTATATTCATAGATATGTGAGATTTATAGCAAAACATCACTTATTCTTTTTAGAAAAATACCCATTCTTTGTTATATGCTTAAATTCAAAAAATTATTTAATGTCATGCTTAAACAGACAATCAGGTCTACAAACATATTTTAGCCCTGACAGAAGCCATCTGTGATTAAATTATAAATATTGGTAGACCACATGCCAGAAACAAACCATTATTTAGTTATTGTATGTATACATACATCGAAACTTTATCTACTTTGGAAATGTCTGTATTTACTTTCACTATATGATAAAAATACATATACATTAGGGTGGCCTTTATTTTTCACTGAGCAAAACCGAGTTATGGGTCAAAGTAGCAATATTTTAAATCATAATCAAAAATTGTGTTTATAAGTAGTTTTCTTATAGCATTTACCCATAGATTTTTAAATATAGAAGTGTTCTGATATCGTTAACCCATTTAATCTTGATGAGAAAAAAATCATAACATTTCACGCATATTTCAAATCCAAAATTAAACGAAATTTAAAGAAATAAATTATGAATGTGAACTGAAGGCCGGTCAAAACCTACCATATAATACCCTACACTCTGTAAATCAGCAAAAGCACTACAAACATAATCACAAACGCATATTATAAAAACACAAACATTATGGGTACGCGTGGCATGGTGGATAATACAAGGTGGCGCAAAAGTAATCCTCCTATCAGAAAATGCTATAAATTTTGCGATTGGCCCCTAATGTCAGTTCTGTTTTGACATTTGTGTAGTGAACACATGCGAAATACACGTTAATAAACAATGATACGCTACACTGCTCCAGAACGCGGAATATTGCTGACTATTTATTTGACCAATAATCGGTCGGTGACTTTGGCACAACGTGAATTTCGTCGCAGATTTCCTGGCCGTCCAACGCCTACTGGTGAAATACTGCGACGTTTAGCCGCTCGCCTCGAAGAGACTGGCACAACACGAGATGCTGCCAGGCGTGGCAGACTCCGGAGTAGCCGTTCTGCAGAGAATATTGCTGCTGTAGCCGAGGATGTCATGGAAGCGCCGTCGACATCGACCAGACGACGAGCCACGCAAATGGGTATCAGTCGACGGTCTTTACAGCGAATTTTGGTACAAGATTTGAAGATGTTTCCGTACAAAGTCCAGACGGTGCATCAGCTGTTAGCTGCTGACCGCCAATCGCGTCTAACATACGCTCAAGCCATCCTTAAATAAGCAAAATTTACGCTTCTGGGGCACTGAAGATCCGCGTATAACCCACGAAGAGCCATTACACCCGCTCAAAGTCACTGTATGGTGTGCTGTTTTCGCTGGAGGAGCCATCAGACCTTTTTTCTTCGAAGACGTCGCAGGCCAAACGGTTACTGTGAATGGTGAGCGCTACAGAGCAATGATCAACGAGTGCTTTTTGCCGCAACATGATGAATTGGGATTGGAAAACATGTGGTTCCAACAGGACGGTGCAACGGCACACACTGCACGTGCCACAACCGATATGCTGAAGGATGCATTTACCGGGCGCCTAATCTCCCGTTTTGGCGATTTGCACTGGCCAGCAAGATCGCCTGATTTGACCGCTCCAGACTTCTTTTTGTGGGGCTTTTTGAAGTCGCGGGTTTATATCAACAAGCCTAAGACTCTTGCAGCTCTTAAAGACAATATCCGTCAAGAATGTGAGGACCTATCGCCGGAAGTTTTGGCCAAAGTGATGAAAAATGCCATAAAAAGGACTCAAATGACAATCAAGTGTGGCGGCGGCCATTTACATAACATCATATTCTCTACTTGATGTAAAAAAAACTAAAAGACCAAATAAAAATAATCCACAAGAAGAATCACAGTTTTTAATTTTTTTTAATTACAGCCAAACAACATCGGAAGTTTACTTTTGCGCCACCTTGTAAAAGGTGTATTCATCTCATAATTGATTTTTGCAAATGTTTGAAATTAACCATAAAACATGTTCTATCATAAAGCTAAGATGTGAAGCAATAACTAATTGCAGAAATTATTGTTAATATGTCAACAGAAGTATTCGAAAATGGCGACAGAACACACTACTGTCGACTTTAAAGATTTGGGGACTTAAAATTATACCATATTTAAGGGCGTATTTTAAATATTTATAATTACTTGCTTTAGAATTGTTTTACCTTGTTGGAAAGGGTATCTTGTTCAGATTTTATTTTCGTTATGAGTTTTGTATATATTGTTAGCAGATTTGAAATTTATTAATTTAAAATATATAAAGTTTTTTGGCTTACTTAGGCAACTTTGACTAGGATTTTAACATAGAATGAAAGCCTAACTTATTATCTAATAGATATACCTTTTCGTGCCTATAAACAAAGGCAAAAATGTTGAGCAACTCAGAAATTAAAAAAAAAAAAAAAAATTATCAATTTTTTTGATTTTAGTAGCTTATTTTGATTTGAAAGCTTTAAAATATATAATAATATATAAGGAAAATTTAGTTCTTCACAAAACAATGTTTTAATTCTAATCGGATGAAAATTGTAATTGTTATTCAATTTTCATTCATACAAATTAAAGCTTAAAGTCCCTTCATTCAACAATAAATCTTACAAAAATCCTCATCCATTCAAAAATTACAGATTTTTGATCCGCAAATGACCAAAATTTCCCAATGTGCGTGGGGAGAGATTTGAAATTGTCAGATTTCGAGGAAATTTAGTTTTTGATGAGAAAGATGTTAAAATATGTATTTGTAACAATAGTACCGTCCTTTAGATCATCTTGAAGGCGTTCCGTTCTCCAAAATTCTTTGATTTTCGGGTAGCTTTTGGGATCAGCTTTTAGCATTGCTAGCTAGATGTTGTCAGTTCCTGGGGCTTTTTTGATTTTTTAAAGCCTTGATAGCGTTGGTGACTTCCATCACTCAAGGACTATATCCGGCCTTACTGTATGTTAAGCACAGTTGCATAGATTTGGTGTTTCAAGTAGTTCCGTGTAGCGGTTTGTCCATATCTGTAGCTGTTCAGTTTTAAGGTTGTGAGTTTGCCAGCGCTGTTCTTTAGTGGTCTAGAGGAAACCAACGATTTTGTTGTAAGTTTTTTCCTTATGCGGTACAGATTTCTGGTGCGGTTGTAGCAGCTTCAGCTTGAGCTTCCCTTCCCAGATCATCTGGTTACGCTCATTTGTCTTGGCTTGCATTTCGTTTAACTTGTTTGACAATGTCACTGTGTGCTCTTGCAAACTTACATTTCTGATTATGAGGTTTTGCAATATTTAGTAAACCCTTAGCTGACTTTCTGTCTCCATAAAGTTTTCCAAATGTTTGTCAGCAGCGTCCAAAAAAGTATGTTTAACGTTATCCCAGTCGTTCATAGTTTCTGAGGGCAGCTTTAAGAGTGGCGACAGGGGCCTGTACTAAGTAGTTTAACACTCATCAAAGTTACGTGCTGTGCTGGCTAGATTTTTTGATAGCCGGAAGCTTAATTTTCAGTCACGTGATCTGGGTATACCGACGTGACTTTATGTATGATTCTGTGTGGTAACAATGTACTAGCGATGACCAAGTTATATTTAGCGCATATCTCTGTGAAAAGTTTTCTATTCCTGTTCATGAATAAAATTGTCAGAAACAAGTTTTATATGAACCTAAATTTTGCTACCAACTTTTGTGAGGAACGGCCCATTACCCCCATATAATATCTAAGTATTTTATTGTCATTTAGTGATGATAAGTATACAATATTCGACACAGCCAAATATAACAATCATACTTGTTAAATATAAATAATGGGAGCATCGAAAATGCAAAAAGTGCAAAACAAGCGCTTCCCTAATATACATATATCCCCGCTCGACGGACCAAACAATATTCGTTAAGTCTACATTGCTTTTAATATATTCAAATAAAACAACTCATCCTTGATGACTATGATGATGAGCTGTTATTCGAATTCTGCATCATCAACAGATAGTGACACAAGTACGAGGACTACTTTTACATGCGAGTACATTTGCAAATACAAAAAATCATTTCGATTTGAGTGGATGCAGAGTAGTTTTACAGAGTGACTGCTTTTAAAATAAACGAAATTTAATGAGTAACAACAAAAGTAAAATTAATTATATTTTGATACTTAATATGATATCACTTTGCAGCAACTTATCGATATTAATTTTGAATATAAAGTATTTGCGGGCCGAAGTAATGTTTATATTTTGTTTAACGTTTCTGGTAAACAAATAATAAATCCAATTTTTGTGACAAAAAAAAAAATTATTTGTGTTAGTTTATTAAAATATACCTATTTCATATTTCTAATATTGAAATATTTCTAGGTAAAATACAGCTATATCATATTCCTAATATTGAAATATTCCTAGGTCGCCACCATGTTAATGCGAAATGATTCTTTCTTATATAGTCTTCGAATTTGGGGACGGTTCCCCGGAGGAACCACTTACATAACTAGTGCCTGTTTCCTTTTTGAGAAGGTTTGCGCAGATTGTTTTTATCCAAAATAGGATATAATGGAACATGCTAATACGTAAGTTCTTTGCCAGTACATTTTCTTATAAAGACAGTTAAATGAGCACTGAAGTGACCCTGTCAAATGGCGCTCTAACCAAATGTTTAAGTTTACGAAAAGCAGAATTTATGATTTTTGTTGATACAAACTCATAGAAAACATTTATTTTAAAATTAAAATCGAAGTAATTAGAAATCTACAAATGATTTATGAAAAAATACCCCCAATTGACTGAGACCTTCATCTAACTGTTCCAAATATGGTGATAAAATCTACGATAAATCAACTTTACAGTTACAAAAATCGAGTGTTTGGCAAATCTTGTTAATTAAAGTGACAAAAGTCTCCCTTAAATTACACCTTTCTGAAAAAACCTTAGGTATTGAAGATTAATATTTTAGTGTACTGAAATAATTTTATAAATTTTGGCCGTCATTTACCTAAAATGTAAAACAAGTTAGAGTACTATAATCGGCTATACCGAATCTTAAATACCTTTCACCTAAATATGATGAAAATTATAGAAATTACATTGGTAAAAACACTCTAATACCCCTATTCAGTGTTTGTTATTGAAACTTAGCTCAGATTATGAAGATAGGTACAATGTTAATGTAATAGTATTTTATATATTGTTAGAAAAACTAGTTTAAGCAGAAGATATTTTATTTCAAATGTGTAAACAAGTTATCTAGTTCAGCAATTTATAACTGAAATAACTACATATTCCTACTATTTCCAACAGAGTCTATGATTTTATAATAGGAATAAAATGTGCTATTCAACAATTTATCTATATAATAATTGGTTAACATTACCGATTGCCTCAACATTTTCCTTATTCACCACAAGTGAAGAAATAGAGTATATAAAAAAGGTAAACAAATATATATAGTCAAACTTAAGAAGAATGTCTTTGTTCTGACTCAATTTTGCATATGGAAATGAGTTATATGGATGTGTGACTTAAGTGGGAGATGTAATCTATTATGGGCCGTGGTTTCTATGCACGAGATGGGGTATTAGACCTTGGAACATGAATTGGCTAGGGTCAATGCAAAACGCCTGCAACGCATGGAATCATAGATCCTATGAACATGCTTGCATAATAGGAAGTATACAAAATCTTCCTGATCATGTTGATTACTGTACTCCCAATCCCTTCTTACTGAGGAACTTCGGTTTCTCAATCCCATCCAGTATGGAATCTCTCGATGGTCTCCCCGTTGATGAAATGAGGATATTCATTTATACGGACGGGTCTAAAAAAGGGGGATAGAGTGGGCGGTGGTGTATACATCCCTGGATTTGGAATAAGAATGTCTTTTAGACTTCCAAATGGATGTAGCATTCTTCAGGCCGAAGAATCGGCCATTAAAAGAGCGGCCAACTGGCTCAGATATTAAAGTGTATCTGCTAGTGATATCCGTATATATACTGACAGTAAAGCCGCAATTAAATCCATGATAGGTGTTTATACAACATCGAATATGTTTCAGGAATGCCGGGCATCCTTAAAAAAGATGGCGAGACATTCCACAGTTGTACTCACATGGATACGTGGACACAGGGGTAATGAAGGCAATTGTATCGCTGATTACTTGGCGGGATAAGGAGCCTTGATTGACTTCCTTTGTGGAATTTCGCTGTCAACCTGCAAGAAACGAATTCATGACGCATATTACGAACTTGCCTAAACGAGGTGGGGAAATGAATCCACCTGTGCTATTACGAAGATGATATGGCCTGCGTACCTCACATCTACTTCGACTACAACGAATACGACTCGGCAATATGATGGCGATGATAACCGGACATTGCACTTTCAGTTCCCATGCTGCAAGACTTGGGTTACCTTATCACGACTTTTGCAGAAGTTGTTAGAATGAGGAAGAATGATTTTTATCTCAACAACGTAATTTAAAAGAGTTTTATGGATATAATAGTGATTATCGGAAATGGATATAATATGGGTGTTATGTTAAAATATGGACCGATATTCACAAAACCTAGTAGTTTGATTTTTGGTTGCAATATATTGATCTGTATACAATTCTGGTTCGATATTGATATATTTAAAATATTTTGAGCTTAATGTATTTTTCGGAAGTGGTCCTTATATGGGAGCTATAACCAATTATGGACCGATCTTCATAAAATTCGCTACAGCCATTTTTATGTATACGGGGATTACATGTGGCGAATTTGAACGTGAAAGCAACATACATACGATATTTTCGGAAGTGAACTTTATATGGGGGATACGGTCAAATAGTGCCCTTTACACGAAACATAGTTGTGCTGAATTTTGTATGGATACTGCAATTATATGGCCATTTATATAACATACACAGAGAAAACAGATTCGTGATAGCAACTGTATTTATTGACAATCAAATGATTCGGTTGCACTCAGGAACTAATTTATTTACAGATATATTTTTCTTAAGAACTAATTAGTTCTTAAAACTAAACTAGACTAAGCACAAATTGGAAATGTGTTTGCCTAAAACTATTTATATTTTGTACTAGCTGAACCCGGTCCGCGTTGCTGGCCTTTAGAAAACACCTGTTTTATATTGCATCTTGATCTCGATTTTAATATACAGTGTCGGACATAGTCGGTGATACAACCTTCAATGTTAATACATTTGGTGGCAGTTCGGCTGATTCCAACGAATTCCAAAATTAAGTAGGATAATCGACGTCTTGTTCTTTGTTCATTACTGTGTCAATAGGTTTGTATTTTATTGTTTCCCCAGGAAGTTTCAATTGTATTTGAACTTTAAAGTTTGGCATTAAGCATGAGTTGCACTTTTGGATATTTTGAAGGAAGTTCTTGGAAATAGGATTGGTAACAGAAATGTGACTTAGAAGTTACTCAGGCGGCTCAATAACTGATGGCAGAATAACTCTACCGTTCGAACAGCACATACCCGGGGATTCCTAACGGAACTTCAAAACGCTACAATGTAAGCAATGTTTGTTTATTGCACCAATCAGTACGTCCTTGTAATTCCTTGTGTCATCATACTTATGCCGGCAACTTTAAATCGATCATTTTTCTTGATCGAGCCATTCGAGATCGATTGGCTTCTAGTCTTTCGATATGGGGTTGAAGTGTATCTGCAGCACTCGATGGACTACGACGCATTTGTTGAAGCCGTGATTATCGTTCTCTTCCCGTTTCTGCGGCACTAGATGTAGATGCCCTTTCGAAAACAAATTTTATTTTAATAGAACCTTTATTTTTTATTAAAAGGGTTATTCAAAATATTATTTTTTTAATAGATTTCATATGAAAATTTCTTATTCGTGCAGCAAATATTCTAGAGTGAACAAAATTGCTTATCATCGATTGATAATATGAAATAAATTTTATATTTCTTTGTATTCCTTTCTTCGCTTACACCAAATCATTAAAAGTTCAAATTTGGGAAAAATGTTTGTAAGGGATAATTCGAAAATCGGCCTTATGAATAGACCGAATGGACCTAATGTAGTATTTTAGGTGTCTTAAACCATCTTCAGAAAATTTCTTTTCCAATGAAACCGGTTTGTAGCTATAAGGGACATAGGTAGAAGGTCTATAACGGACATAGGTAGAAACATTTTTTGTATTTTATATATATAGATTTACCCACACTTATCATCAATGTGAGGGAAAATACTTTATGGTCTTATGTTTTACACACATAATGCGCAGTTCGTATTCTATCATAATTAAAATACCAGACGAAAAAGTACAGTTTAATAAAATTACCATTTTCTACAGAATATGTCCTTTTATCATAAAGCGTTACATGTATTTCAGTAGTATACAAATACGAAGCCTTTCTGAGGATCGCTGCTTTGCGTTTTTAGAATTCTTCCTCAAACCTAAAATATGTTTTAAAAATTGCCAAAGTTTGGATAGGTCTGTGTCCGCTGAAGTGAGCCAAATTTTACTTTACACGCTTTTGCATTAAGTTCTCTTTCTGGATCATATACAAATTGAAAAAAATGTTTTTCTATAAAAAAAATATAGGGACTTTGCCGCAAAAAAACGCAAAAACGGTAATTTTTACATGTTCCAATTTTGGATATGTGTTACTTTTTATAGGGACTAGATAACTTTAGCTAGTTATTTGTTTTTAGAATTTGATCGCTAATATAGCTGAGATTTTAACAATTCAAAACGACCTCAGTTCCAACCTTGTAAAAATTTCATTACCATATCTACAATAGTTCCCGAAATACCGGGGTTATTTTTTATTTTGCACATATTTGGCATCCGAAATATATCGTTCTTATATATTTTTTTAAAACTTCTTAATGTAGCTAATACTACTTTCCACCAATGCGAATGTCGATATACATATATGTAAATATATTCGGTTTGAATTTCGAACAACCAAAAAAATAACAAATATTTCAAATTGTTTGCAAACGTGATACATTTCAACAAAGCATAGTTTGAATTTTAAAATAGATTCAACTCTACATTCTCATACATACATATGTACCGGACAACATATAAACAATCCCACTAAACATTTTTGGTCGCATTTGGTAGAATTCATAAGGAAAGAATGCAAAAGTTTCCTAAAGAAATTGGGAAAACTTTCAGGTTTGGTAAATTTTAAAGGAATTGAAATTGTTGGAAAACAAAATTCTGATAAATTTTCCGTTATTGTTATAAAATTTCGAAAATGTCTGAACAGATATAGAAAATTGATTGTTGTCTGAAAATAGATTACAGATTGTTCAGTCAATTTTCAGAAGGAAATTTTCATCTACAAATAATGTTTACTGGGCGAGTACAAGAGGGTATGTGTGTGAGAAAAACAAAATGAGATACAGTTAGAAAAAAACTAGAATTGATACCAGCAGCACAACACTCACCTATGAAAATATCAGGTGTGTTAAATAAGAATCTACAATTTTATTCAACAACGTAATGACATGTGTAGTCGTATGTTTATATATACGATTTTTTCAGTATTTTTGCAATATAGAAATAGGTGGGTGCATATTTTAAAAAGTATCCAACACTTTAAATTTTACGCTATCAAACCCCTATTTTGCTTTTATGTGCCAACTTAATTGCAGAATGTTCATAAAGTACATAAATACATACAAGTACATTGCAGTCAGTTGTTATGTATACATATGTATCTTCAACATTTTTGTATACATAATGTTGCATAACTTATACGTATAAACTATGACCGTGTATGAATAACAAGTGGCTGAAAGCATGGAGGATTGCTGTTAAACGATGAGGAAAAATAGTTAAATGCTTTTTCACCTAAAGACAACATTAAATCGGTGCTGAAGAGTATTATTTTCTTTGTTTTGTTTTGAAAAAAGTTTTTCCAGCATGGTGGTTATATTGTTGCAAAAGTTCTATAATGACCAAAAATGTAATCATTATAATTGCTGAGGAAAAAATGTGTATAATAAGTATTAAAAAGTAGATTAAAACAAATGATTTGAGGGTTGGTTTAATCAATATTTTCACTCATTCTATATGTGATGGAGGAGAGTATAAATAATGATATCAAGGTCCAAGGACATTTTGGCATCAAAGACTATTTTATAGAAGACGATTTGGGGAACAATAACGTAGTTGAGTGCAAGTGCCTACCTGTTCCCACTTGTTTCCAACGAGGCTCCGAATTTGGCTAAACAATGGACTTTATGACTAGGGCAGATACGGGGTAAAAATAGAGCGTTTTGGATGTTTTGGATTCAGCCTTTATCTATCAGAAAATAAAATGGAGATGTTTGCATACACTCCAATCTGCCTTCAGCTAATCAAATTATGTTTAGCAATTATGTTTGCGTATAGGTTGAAACATAAGTGTTTATAAATTCCAAATGTTTTTATTCTTTGTAAAAAGGGCGTATTTGCACTGTTACCTTGTATACGTTTAAGCTTATATGGGTATTATCATACGAATGAGCTTAGCGAAGCTCCCATCAACACGTCTGTATTGGTCTACTGATCCAACTTTTCATCAAGCTCAAATCACAGGTGTCATGGCTCAGATTTGAATAAATTACAGCTAATCTTCACTTTTGCGACAACAATAAGGCAGCTGATGTTAGTGACCGTGGTTATAAAATCCGGCCAATTTTAGATCACATTAACAAGGCTATGCCAGACGCATATACGTATTCAAAAATGCTGTCAAGCGATGAACATATGGTAAAGTTTAAATTACACAATGCCATGAAACAATACATGAAGGACAAACCTATTTCATGGGGATTCAAACGTTGGTGCTTATGTGAGTCAGACTGGGTACTTGTATGACATTGACATTTACACCGGAAAAAAGCGTTGTCTGGCAGCTATTTGAACTTTTGGTAAAAAAAGGGATTGAAGTTTACTTCGACAATTTTTTTACCAGTTTGAAATTACTGCATATTCTTCAGGAAAAAGACATAATGGCGTGCGGAATAATCCGATGTAATAGAAAGCACTCGCCAAAGAATTTTCCGGCGGATAATGATATGAAACTTACTTCATGTCAGATAGCATTTTCGTAGTAAAATGTATGGACAGTCTCAAATTTGATTGACCCAACAGCACTATTCAAGGTCAAGCGACGTCTAGCTGGCCAAGCTGCTAAAATAGATATTGATTGCCCCTAATTATACAGCACTATAACAAACGAATGGGAGCAGTAGATCTAATGGATCAAAAAGAGTGTATTATGAGTACGAAAGTTTGGCGTTTTTATTTACGTCTTTCCTTTAACCCTTTCGAGTTATGTGTTCATAATAGCAACATAATATATAAAAAAAAACTCATATTGGCTAACAGTTCCTCTGTCAGCGTGATCTCTATCGATTTTCGGAAAGCTTTAGTCATAGAATTAACAAGTAGTTTCGATTCAAGAAAGCGTGTCTTTTCAGCGGTCACCAAATCTGGATCTCGTTTTATAAGCAAGCCCAAATCTCTCCATAAAATGGAAAAGCGTGAAGGTTGGAAACGTTGTTCTAACTGCGCTTCCTATAATAAGTATAGTCGCACAAACGTATTTTGCGTTCAATGCAATATGTTTCTTTGATTCACTTCGTCCCGTGATTGCTTTGGAATGTATCATGAACAACACTAATAATATTATATTTTTGTGATTCATTGTATTTTACTATATATTTAAAGTAAAAACTGTTATTTAAATCTTTTCTGTAATTAAATAATTTGGGATAAAAAATTTCCTTTCAACCCATAGGCAACTATGTTTGCCAAGCGAAATGGGGGACTAAACGGCTACCTAGGAGGGCAGATTTTATTTTCAGAACTACTATAAGGCCGATATATTGCAAACTTAAATTAAACAAGTAAATCGCTTCAGCTGAAAATGTTTGGTCGTGAAAGGGTTAAAAACGATGCTGATCAGAATGTTACAGTCAATGGTAACCGCTATAGAGCAATGATTACTGACTTTTTCGTTCATCAATTGAACAACCATGATGTGCAGGAGCTGTGGATTCAACAAGACGTCTCGATATGTCACACAGCTCGTGTCATAATTGATTTATTGAACGAAACGTTTGGTAACCGCATAGTTACACGTTTTGAACCCTTGAATTGGCCTCCAAGATCGTACGATTTAACGCCGCTAGACTATTTTCTGTGGGGATATGTGAAGTGGCTAGTCTATGCCGACACGCCCGAAATGATTGATCACTTGGAGTACAACATTTGCCGCGTTATTGCTGATATACGGCCACAAATGTTGGAAAAAATCATCGAAAATTGGACCTCCAGATTAGACTACTTCCGAGCCAGCCATGGTGGTCATATGCCAGAAGTCATATTTAAATACTAATGTCAGAAGATTATCTTTCGAATAAAGTAAATTTCATGTCAATTTAAAAAATTTAACTTTCTTTTATTCCATTTCAAAGCCCTATACCTCTATAAAAAACACTCTTCACAAATTGAATCAAAATTTACCCACAAACGCACATAAGCTATTGTAAAGTTATTTAACTAGTAGAACTTTTAAGCGTAAAGAAGAGACTTTTTAAGTCCTCCGCAAACCGCTGAAGCTAGAGTCCCCCAAGGCAGTATCCTGAGATCCTTTTTATACTTGATATATACGTTTGTTATGCAATCGCACTCAAACATCTATGCATTCCTGAAAACACTCAAGAAACATCTTGTTACTTAAAAATTCACATATTTGGATTAGAAATGTAAGTAAAAAATTAAAAAGTCAACGAGCAAAATGTACACATATAATAAGTATCTATATTACGTAGAGAATCATCAGTAACCAAACAATAATTCAACAATCGGAACTAAAATATCTCGGAATACATCTCGATCGTCGTCTTACATGGAAAAGTCATATAGATGCAAACATGACTAAAACGAAATTGAAATCAATTCGAATTAGTTGACCCATTGCCAGAAACTCTACGCTCAGTTTAAATTTTAACATCTACTTTATAACTCGATCATAAATCCGACATGATGTTATTGAATCCAGCTATAGGACACGGCACAGCTTCAAATGTAGAAGAAATTCAAAGACGCTAAACAAGTTTTTAAGAATGATCACAGTTGCCCCCTGATATATCACAAACGCGAATATACACATAGATCTAAATGAGCCTTTTGCAAAAACTGAGATCAAGAAACATGTAGACAAATATTTAAAAAGCTTAAAATCTACCCAAATCCACTGTTCCGCAACATATAAGATAACAGTGGTCTTATTCGATTAAGAAGGAGGGACACAGCAGACCTAATCCAAAGACAAGAAGGAATAATGAAAATTTAATCAGGGTAACAGCTTTTTGTCGGGCGTTTTCTGGACTAATTAAATTATCCTTATCAGATATAAGATTTTAAAATCTTATGAATAAATAAGTTTCAAAAATAATATTCATAAACAGTTTTTGTACCCATAGTGGGGAGCTTATATTGCATTTGTGCTTATGTTTGTAACGCCCAAACGCCCGTCCGTCTGGCTGGCTGGCTGTACATCTAAACCTTGTGCACAAAATACATGTGGCAATTTTGAAGATATTTCGATAGCTGGTTACAATCGCACAGTGGGGCAGAATCAAAATTTTTTGGAAATAAATCTGGCATTTTTAAACGGCTAGTCCGATCGGAATAAAATTTGACATTGTCGTCGCAAAGGAGTATTCCAGTTTAAGTTATTAAAATGGATCCTACAAATTTGCCAGGCGCGGCGCTAATTGGGCTCAAATTAGGGTACCTTTGACATGTAATATTTGTAAACACGTGCCATTTTTTTGTTTCCCATCCGATTTCAAAGATTCTTATATTTGTGGAAAGGGCTCGACTAGGTCTTGAAAAAATATGCTTGAGTATGATATTTATCTCTTATAGTTTCCGAGTTATAGGCATTTCAAAATTGAAATTTTAAAATTTTGGCATACCTTGATCAACTTTTTTTTCAATATAGGGCCTACTTTTGAACCGAATAAACTCAAATATTTTCATTAGTTAGACAACTAAGTTACCAATAATATGCAAAAAAATTCAGAGCAATATCAATTAAAGATTCACAAATAAACGATTTTCAATTAAACAATTCAAAATATAGTAGATTTGTGCTGTTTTTTGTGCTAAAAGGTGACTTAAATCTATTTTTATTTAAAAAAAACTTTCTTTAAGGACATATAACAATTTTACTTTCTTCTGTAAGATATCTTTACTTAAAACATTTCGGTATAAAAAAACTTGCCATAGTTTAAGAATATGTCGTCCCTACACCCTTTGGAATTTGACCTATTTTTTATCAAAATTTCAAATTTGAACCACATGTTCTAAAATCCCAAAGCTGTCATCAGGAAACGGAAAACAGTTTTGGAAACCTTGATGTGATGCCTATTTACTCCCAAAGCATTTTCTCAGCTCCAAAGAAAATGTAGACGTTATGGGCAAAATAGTAAAATATAACATTTTTGGGATTTTCGCTCCAATTTTTATGAATTGCGGGATTCCCTTTGACCTTTTGACATGTTTTTTTAGACTTTGTTATTTAGAATGCCAAATTTAAAAAACTTTGAAAATTTAATTGAGTTTTGTTGATAAATAAAGATTTTATTAAATATTACATATATATTGAGCTTTTAAAACTAAAATTTGTATCTAAAATTGTGATAGGATTGCAAATATTAAGAACAATTTAATTCACATTTTTCTGAACTATTTCTTTTTGTGTTTAGATATGGTAATTTTTGGTCTTATAAAATAAATTTCAAGTTGATATCTCATAAAGCATGGATCTCATAAAATATTGGAAGAAAGAAATCACGCAACCTAATTTTATAACGAAAAGAAAAAAATTTAAAATAAAAATGATTTGTTTATAAATTCATTATTATATGATTGGGCTTAACCAACATTCTTTCTTACATGTTTAATTTATATAGGTTTATAAAACAAATTTTGTATGGACATTTTTATATAAATTTAAAAATTGTTTATGAATATTGGGGTAAACTTTCATGTTAAATATTTACATTTTACCTGAATTTCCAGTTTAAATGAATGTAAAATAAGAAAACACCTTTACAGTTTAAAATGAAGAAAAGCTCTCTATATATATATTTACTTGCTAATACTGAGTTTATCAATTGATTAAATTTAACAAAAACTTCTGTGCGGCTGTGTGCGTCAGTGTGCTTTTTTAAAATATTATTCAAAGATTGTGCTTTTTACATACACAGCCAAATATTTTTTTCAAATACGATTAGAAGTAACAGAAATGAGAAAAAAACATTCATGGAATAACAAACCTAACTACTTTGCAATGCCAATCAGACATGGCTATTCAATAGAAATTTTGTTACAAGACTCTTTTCCCCAAATTCACCTGTCTGCACTGAAAAATTTTTCTACAATGTAATACAAAAATATACTCGTACAAAAAAAAAGAAATAAAAACACCACAAGTGAACATAGCCATACACTTTGATTTGTATACATATTTATGTTCGAACAAGCTAAATGTGTTTACAATGAATCTTTAAATTTAGGCAAGATGTAGAAAAACATGGACCATCATTTGGCAGCTACGAGTGAATGAACATTTGAAATGAATGTATCCGGCACAAACTCTTATTGACTTGCACGTTGGCGACCTGACTAAACGACTTGACATTTGGAGGAGGGGTGGTGTAGCTATGTAGTTGACTTGCCAATGATGACTGTGAAAAGAAATAACACTTTGGAAAAATTCCTAACACGACATGCCAATTCAACATAAATATTTCACAGTAAATATAATATATTGAAGAACAAATA
Source organism: Calliphora vomitoria (assembly GCA_942486065.2). Classification (NCBI taxonomy): domain Eukaryota; kingdom Metazoa; phylum Arthropoda; class Insecta; order Diptera; family Calliphoridae; genus Calliphora; species Calliphora vomitoria. Next base: position 101,577,201 of record OW818031.2, on the reverse strand, counting down.
AGGGGGGAGATTAACTAAAAATTTTTAGGTTGTTTAGTTGGCAGAGAAGAATTTTATTTACAGTTTGTTTAAGGCAAAACATTTATGGTATAAAACATTGACTGGGACTCCGGAAGTTCTGAAGGGATATTCCAATTGTCGCGCAAACTCTGTCTTTTAACACCTTTCCTTATTAGTTGGTCAAATAATAAGACACATGTGCGCTATTTTCGTAAAATTAAATGAATAAGATTGAAGTCTTTTGAAGTGTTTGAAGTGAAATGCGCCATTGTAGTTTTTCCACATAAATGCTGACTGACTGATTGTGATTGCGTGAGTGTGTAGTTGAAATTTGGTAACCACTTTTTCGTAGTAGTAAACATTTTTGGATTTTCCATTATCAAAGGTGTGTTCATCAGTACCTCTGTCCATGTAAGGTATACGAGTTGCTGGACTTTATTAAGAATACCTACTAAGTAGTACTAGGCTTTTACGTTTTTTCAATTACAAACAAGCGATCTACTGTTTCTCCGCACTTAAACAGTTGTTTTCACCGTTTCGTAACCCTAAATTGGTTTGAATATCTTCATCAATAGCGAACAAACTTCAATTTCTTAGTTGATTAATATAAATATCTTATGTATACTATTTTGTTGTTTGTAACAGTTCTAAACGTTCTTGAATTTTTCGGCCTGTCCTTTCTAAGTTGGACAAGAAACTCTACTGTTCTTTTCCGCCCCATACCCTTTATTTGAACTCCAATCTCTATTTACTCTCATTTTCATTTCTTTGATCACATGTGCATACTAATCCGATGGTCGAAAACACTTTAATCGACAGTGCCATCTTAGTCCTACTAAAACCGAATTACATACGCTGGATAAAGAGGCCTGTAGGCTCTTTTGCACAGCATTTGTAGCCAACAGTACTGGAGTTAAATTTGTATTGTAGCACAATTTGAAGAATAATTAAAAATTGCATTTTATTCCATCTGCCAGGATTTTTGTATTCAGCCCTCCCTAACATGGGTCGCTTACCAGAAACCGCCCAATATGGGATCCGGTGTGCCTAGGTTTTAAGTATGCAGTGCTTATAGGGAGTACTCCTGCGATGATACCTTTCCGGTATCATAATCTAGTCATAGTCTAGTCATAGTCTAGTCATAGTCTAGTCATAGTCTAGTCATAGTCTAGTCATAGTCTAGTCATAGTCTAGTCATAGTCTAGTCATAGTCTAGTCATAGTCTAGTCATAGTCTAGTCATAGTCTAGTCATAGTCTAGTCATAGTCTAGTCATAGTCTAGTCATAGTCTAGTCATAGTCTAGTCATAGTCTAGTCATAGTCTAGTCATAGTCTAGTCATAGTCTAGTCATAGTCTAGTCATAGTCTAGTCATAGTCTAGTCATAGTCTAGTCATAGTCTAGTCATAGTCTAGTCATAGTCTAGTCATAGTCTAGTCATAGTCTAGTCATAGTCTAGTCATAGTCTAGTCATAGTCTAGTCATAGTCTAGTCATAGTCTAGTCATAGTCTAGTCATAGTCTAGTCATAGTCTAGTCATAGTCTAGTCATAGTCTAGTCATAGTCTAGTCATAGTCTAGTCATAGTCTAGTCATAGTCTAGTCATAGTCTAGTCATAGTCTAGTCATAGTCTAGTCATAGTCTAGTCATAGTCTAGTCATAGTCTAGTCATAGTCTAGTCATAGTCTAGTCATAGTCTAGTCATAGTCTAGTCATAGTCTAGTCATAGTCTAGTCATAGTCTAGTCATAGTCTAGTCATAGTCTAGTCATAGTCTAGTCATAGTCTAGTCATAGTCTAGTCATAGTCTAGTCATAGTCTAGTCATAGTCTAGTCATAGTCTAGTCATAGTCTAGTCATAGTCTAGTCATAGTCTAGTCATAGTCTAGTCATAGTCTAGTCATAGTCTAGTCATAGTCTAGTCATAGTCTAGTCATAGTCTAGTCATAGTCTAGTCATAGTCTAGTCATAGTCTAGTCATAGTCTAGTCATAGTCTAGTCATAGTCTAGTCATAGTCTAGTCATAGTCTAGTCATAGTCTAGTCATAGTCTAGTCATAGTCTAGTCATAGTCTAGTCATAGTCTAGTCATAGTCTAGTCATAGTCTAGTCATAGTCTAGTCATAGTCTAGTCATAGTCTAGTCATAGTCTAGTCATAGTCTAGTCATAGTCTAGTCATAGTCTAGTCATAGTCTAGTCATAGTCTAGTCATAGTCTAGTCATAGTCTAGTCATAGTCTAGTCATAGTCTAGTCATAGTCTAGTCATAGTCTAGTCATAGTCTAGTCATAGTCTAGTCATAGTCTAGTCATAGTCTAGTCATAGTCTAGTCATAGTCTAGTCATAGTCTAGTCATAGTCTAGTCATAGTCTAGTCATAGTCTAGTCATAGTCTAGTCATAGTCTAGTCATAGTCTAGTCATAGTCTAGTCATAGTCTAGTCATAGTCTAGTCATAGTCTAGTCATAGTCTAGTCATAGTCTAGTCATAGTCTAGTCATAGTCTAGTCATAGTCTAGTCATAGTCTAGTCATAGTCTAGTCATAGTCTAGTCATAGTCTAGTCATAGTCTAGTCATAGTCTAGTCATAGTCTAGTCATAGTCTAGTCATAGTCTAGTCATAGTCTAGTCATAGTCTAGTCATAGTCTAGTCATAGTCTAGTCATAGTCTAGTCATAGTCTAGTCATAGTCTAGTCATAGTCTAGTCATAGTCTAGTCATAGTCTAGTCATAGTCTAGTCATAGTCTAGTCATAGTCTAGTCATAGTCTAGTCATAGTCTAGTCATAGTCTAGTCATAGTCTAGTCATAGTCTAGTCATAGTCTAGTCATAGTCTAGTCATAGTCTAGTCATAGTCTAGTCATAGTCTAGTCATAGTCTAGTCATAGTGTGAGTTCCCAGAAAATAAGTTACAAACGGAATCATTTCGATCGTTTTGTTGGTGGATATAAATAAATGTCAGTAACTCTTTCTGTGTACGAACTTTACTCTCATTGACAAATCTTCCAATATACATTTTCAAGCAAAGTATTCAAATTAAGTGCGATACTCAACAGACCTACCATTCAATGCTGTAGGTCATATGAACAAGCCAAACAAAAATAACCAAAATTTGCATTTCTTTTTGTGGCATAAAAGGCGACTTAAAATTGCAAAACAACATAGAACTAGAATGAACAAACATGTTTTTTATGAAGAAAGTTTTGTTGGTCGTTAGGTTGGCTCGATGGTTTCTAGGTTGGTTGCTTGACTGGCTGCATAAAAGAAATGCCAACATTTGGTTAGCTTGCTACAATAGTAAGTTTGTCCTTTAACACAAGAAAAAGTGCAGTAAAAAGCAGAAACACAAATGCTCAATTGTTGGTTAAGAGATTTCTTTTTTTTTTTTGGGAAAATAAATTTTGACTACAATATTTGATACTATGAAAGCTTAAAATTAATTTAATTGAAGAGTTTTGGATTTTTTTTATTATTGTTGCTATTGTTGAAAGTTGGCCAGCACCACAACATGGTAAAGGAGGAAAGTTTTGAAATTTAGAAAATTTACCGAAATTAGAATTTTGACATGAAATCAAAGTAAGCATCATTGAGAACAAAGCATACTGCTGCATTTTAACTACATAAAAGTTAGTTATGTTGACCAAATGTTGTCATTTATTGTTAAGAAATTCAGAAGGTAGTTTAGGAGTTAAGTAGTAAGTAGCAAGTAGACAATTAAATACCATTTTAAATAAAATTTTAGAAACTATATTTTAGCTTATAGGTCAGAGCAAGTGAAGAGCAAGAACTTTGTTTTCTAAAACAAAATAGTTAGATGAAGAAGGTTAAAATTTTTATTGCATTACGAAGAGAAAAGTTTGGCAATTATGAATCAAGAATGAAATCTGATAAGTGTTCGCCACGACCACGCTGACAGAAGCCTTAATGCTACAATTTTGCTTGTTGACATACCCTGACAAATGAAAATGGGCTTCGTCAGAAAAAATGTTTTTTTTTAGAAATACTGAATGAACTAAGCGAATCTACGGCGATGTGAATGGTCGGTCCGCTTCAATGCCTGCTTCACTTGAACCTTGTCAGGCTTCAAAGCCAACTTTAACAGAACCACAATTTTCGTAGTGGATTTTAGTTAAATGCGATTTTGAGCAAAATTGAATTTATTGTAACAATTGCCAATGCATTTACTACGAATACTTCAAAGAACTACACATCAAAACTATCATGTTGTTGGTGTTGCCACAATACAAAAACAACCTTTTTCTTCACTATTTTCCTACTGACGGTCCGAACAGAAAAAGTAACAGCTGTTTCAGCCAGATCCTCTGTACATGACCACAATTGTAAAAGTTTTTATTTTTCTTTTATTCAAAAATATGCATTTTCTGTTAACAAAGCCGGGCAAATTTTACAATAAAAGACTATCAACACATTACCCTGCCGCAGCAAACCTTGAAATTAGCATACAATAATAACCGATACTATATTCAGGGATATTTCTGCTACAGTTTCCATTTAAAAACGAATTCTTGCGCAACCAATTTATTTCGTAAAACAACAAAAATTCCTCGTAAATCATATTCTTACATGAAATTTCTAGTGTCGTCCACTAGGCATCTTTCTACCTCCTGTGGATTTTTAACAAAAACAGTTTCTTTTATGTATGAGTTTTTACTTACCACACTTGCACACCCACATGACCCTGCTTTAAACGCTCCATGTCCGTTTGCGCCCAGGCCGGTCGTACCCACATCGATTTATGATTTATATCATTGCTCACATGCACCAGCTCCAGACTACTGTGTGCATATTTACGGACATTCCATGCAAAATTATTATGCCCATCGACCAGGGGCACGTCACGCAATATGCGTGTAACGATTTTCAGTCTTTGTGTGTGTGAGTTGCGGCTGGGTGTCGTAACAAAATGCTGATACAATAGTGTTGTTGCCACAGCCAGTAGGCCCAGTGCAACAATCAGTGTTAATACAATAACACATGAACTGCGACCGATTTTGTGCTGTACATTGTCACTGCCACCACCGTGACGATGGCGATTGTGATGAAGATGATGATGGCTGTTGTGATGATGCTGTTGCTGGGAACCTTTCGATTTGCGTTTTGTTTTCGTCGCTGCATCTACGGCGGTGGTTTCAGTGGCATCTGAAGGTGATTTAGTGTCATTGAAATTAACTTTTGATTTTTGTATACTTGATATTTCACCACCAGAATCACTGTTCGATGTGGAATTTTGGCGGGATATGGTACGACGTATATTGGAGTGTTCGGTAACATCAGGCAAACCGCCAAAGCCGGTGGTCTGTAAATAAAAATAATAATAAAACCACTATAAATATTTATGTATATAAAATAGGATGAAAAGCCAAACAAAATAAAAAAAGAAATGTTGCTGAAAGATAAAAGCAAAGTAATTGTTGGTTGAGATTGTTATTGCTAATTTATTCCAAAGGATTGTAGTATGATGGTAGTATTAATTGCATTTTTATTTATTAACGATTTATAGATATTGAAATTATTTAGGTGTATATAAATTTAAGAAAACAAGAAATTATACCACATATTCGAATATTATAGTGTTGCTTTTGAAATCATTTAAGGATCTTGTAAAATAATGGAATATGAAATCCTTTGTGTTTACAGATGACAATTAAGGCATTTTCAATGGATGGATTGTCTTTACAGTCTGTCCGTGTATCATCACGATCTAAAGATTTTCTTTGGGTCAACATTTGAAATAAGAGTATCTATCAGAATTCCTGATGGTTGTTGTTTCAGGTACTCATATGAGTGCATAGCCACGGTGATTATAAAGACATTCTGCTCTGCAAATGCTTTGGTAGAAGATGATATGTGATTATCATATCAGCAGCACCACAAGATGCACAAGCAACGTGTCCAATTCCGGCGTGCATTACTAAATAATGTGGTACCTGCAATTGCCGAATACTGCACAGTGCGGAAATTTCTAGAAAATGGAAATAAATCTATTATTTCGAAATAGTTCAATACTCATAAAGTTTTCAATGGTCCTACTTCGGATCCTTGTGATTCAATTCACGTTGGACTAACATATCCATATCTGATAAATTTTATTATTTTTAAGAATTCCCCCCCCCATGCTTTACAGTACACAAAAAATTCGGTTTTCCCGCTGTTTATCCCTTTCTGGTCCAAGTTATGGCCTATGGACGATTTCAAGAAAGGATCTATCTACGTTCCAAATTTCAATAAAATCAGTTCAGCCGTTTAGGCGTGATGCTCAAACAAACAAACACGAAGTCTGGTTATGTGTTAGCTAATAGTTGTACTGATAAGTAACATTAGGGAAAAACTCACATTTTCTCTCAGTGAGGCCACAAGACCACAAATGTAAGACCTCCATGGTGGTCTTTAGATATAGCGAACACTAGGCGTAGTTGTCGTAAACTATTCAACGAGGCGAAAAGATCAGGCAACTGGTCAATGTACAAATCAATGTTAAGCAAATTAAAGAATCAGGTTAGACGCGCAAAACGTAAGTCCTGGAGGAATTTCTGCAGCGGCGTCGAAAGTTCCTCTGAGACCAATCGTCTGCGTAAGATGCTGTCGAAAACACCAACTGTTCAGGGTTACATTCAGAAACAGGATGGTAGGTGGACTACTGATGGACGTGAGACACTAGAAGTACCCATGGACACTCATTTTTCTGGGATCTTGCCACTAGATATGGTTAGATATGATAAAGTGGGCCATACGGAGTTTTGACTCTAATAATTCTCCGGGACTGGCTGGCATATTACCCGCAGATCTACAAAATAAGATAGATCTAGTCACTCCTTGGCTGATAAATATTTATCATGCCTGTCTTGTATGGTCGTACATACCAAAACAGTGGACCGAATGCACTGTGACATTCACTCCGATACGATCATTAAGCCAACACTATTCTATGGAGTTTCTGTCTGGTGGGAGGCATTAAACAATCTCTCAACTTGCACGCTATTCGAGAGAATTATGAGAAGAATGGCAATTCTGATAACGGGAGCTCTAAAAACGACCGCAACAAAGTCGCTCTTTACTATATTGAACTGGATCCCCGTGGATCTAATGGCATTTACCTCTGCCTTGATGTAACAAGATATCGGGCAGGGATATTCGTATATATACTGAAAGTCAGGCAGCAATAAAATCTCTAACGCAACATCTAATTTGGTTCAGTAAAGCAGGTCATCCTTAAACAGTATGGCGAGACATCAACAGTCATACTCAAGTGGGTACGAGGACACGGAGATACTACAGCAACTGCGTTGCTGATGATTTGGCGAAAAATTTCGCCATATTACCTGGCGGAAACATAGATTTCCTATGTGGGATTCCGTTATCCAAATGCAAGCTTCAAATTAGTAATTTCTACTATGAGCTCGCTCAGTCAAGATGGGGTTTTGAAGCCACATGCACTATAACCAGAACGATATGGCCCCGACTGAATCGTGGGCGAACAACATATCTTCTTGGCTTGACACGTGCACAATTGAGTGGCGGACATTACCGGACACTATACTTTTGGCAACCACGCGAGGAGACTTGGCTTACCCTACAACGACTTCTGCAGAATTTGTCAAAACGAGGAAGAGGAAGAGTCCATTTTTCATCTTCTGTGTCACTGTCCGGCTTAGGAGATCTACGCTTACGGTTTCTGGGACACCGTTCCATAAATAGTCTTTCTGAGCTCTCGAATATGAGGCTTGAGGGCATTAATGCCTTTATAAGGAGTAGTAATTGGTTAATAGAACCAGACATGGGAATCTCTCTACAATAACCTAATAAGCGCTAACTGATTAATACGGAATTTTGAAAATCTCCTCCTTCTCTCTTTCTTCGAAGTTTCATTAACTTTCAATCTTACCCTTCTCTCTTTTCATTTCTATCTGTCCCTCTTTTTCTGACTTTCTACTTTCAGGTAACACAAAGGAACCATTGCTTGGTCGCAAGTGAGCTGTTCTTCTATTCTAACCTAAGGAAACCTAACCTATAATGAATAAAGGATAGTAAATTTTCACAATCAGTACTACATCTCTGTTCGCAAGACGTATGAATGTTATTAAATTTAAAATCAATTAAATATTCATTATATGTTATATAGTTCGTAGTTGTATTTTGAATCTGTAAGTACGAATGTATGTAGATATGACTTATGATTAATGTTGAATGAAAAATAATTTTAATATTTCTCATACGTTACGCTGTCCAGCATAAGAATATGTGTGAATTGAATGAAAGTAGAAATAAGTATATATGTGAATTCTAAATGAGGTGCAGTATTATTTTCATAAAATTTTTTCAAATGTCTACAGAGTATAGGTGAGTTTAAGTTGAATTGGGAGGCTTAGCGCTTCAACGCCCCAAATTGTGGTATCTCGGGTATATAAAAAATTACAAATTATGTAGAATTTTTAAGGATATTATTATTACATGTAGAATCTATTAGAGCAGTCCTACAAACAATTATTTTTGTTTTTATTTTTCTCAAAGACAACATTTTGCGAAGTATATACTACAATATAAAAGAAAAATAATTAAACAATTATACCTAATTTTTATGTAAATTTAAAATGTATGACAATTTTTCTCAAACTGCGTAGCTGCTCCCAAAAAACTAAAACCAGTTTTGAATGCCTCAATATGTTTTTAAATATTTTGCAAGGGGAATTTATAGCCCGGACCTTGTTACCGTCAATTAAGTTAAAAATCTCTTTATGTAAAGTTAAAATTTACATAAAATATAGGTATGTATATTTTGGAAGGCCCTGGTTATCGCAGTAATATAAAGGATTAATTCCAAAGGAATCAATATATATTTTTTAATTTAGCTTAATTCCGTATATTCTTAACTAGCTGAACCCGGTATTGCATCCAGATTTCGATTTTAATATACAGTGTCGGACAAAGTCGGTGATCCAACAATCAATGTTAATACATGTGATGACAGTCCGGCTGGTTCCAATGAATTCAAAAATTTAGTAGAATAATCGACAGCTTGTTCTTCTTTCATTACTGTGTCAATCGATTTGTATTTTATTGTATCGCTAGGCAGTTTCAATTGTATTTGCTTATTGAGCTTGTTAACATCATAATTTGTTGGTGCGAAAATTGCATGTTGTAAGACTTGGAAGGTTGTAAGACTTGGAAGGGTCCTCATGTAAACGCTTAAATGCCTCGCAAACTGTGCAATCTGTGCATTTTTACACTCTCGCAAATGAACTATCAAAAAATGTATGGAAATTCGTTTGCACAACACCGATAAGTTTGCGCGACAATATAGACTCGCAAACTTGAATTTATTGTGCATTTGAATAATCAGCTGCTTTTGTTTACTTTTATTTATGAAATATAAAAATCAAATAAAATATAAATATTTTGTCCATGTGAAAATTGTGTAACTTTGGAACAGAATTATTGGATTGAATGGCAATGTGTATGGAAACATTATCCAACAGCTAGAACATAAACAAAATCTTCCAAACTATATATATCATCGTTTGTTCCAAAGATTTAACTTTCATTCAATATTTTTAGAATTTAAATTTGAAAAACTTTTTTTACAGCTTTTTTTGAATTTATTTTTATTTGACATTTTTAACAAATATACATTTTCTGTAGCTCTGTTCAATAACTAAAAGTTGTTACTAGTTAGTAACAATTGTTACTGGAAAAGCGTTCATTAACTCAAAAAACTAGCAAGTAGAGAAAAAATCAAGAGCGTATAAATTTTAGAGAGTGTTCTCTCGTTGAAAACTATTACAAGTTCTATTTTGAACTCGTAATCATAGAATAATATATCCATAGAAGCGCTACTGAGAGGGAGAAAACCTAAGTCTGTTGTCAAAAACCTAAGTCGTGAGAATGTATTAGTACATAGTTTTGAGGTTGTATTGGTGCCTTTTTAATTTTCACCAGACACACAGAGTTCTATAAAAATGTTTAAATTTTAATTTATAAAAATTTTCTTCTATTTTTAATACCAAAAATTGAAACTCTGTTCTATAAATAAAATTCTACCACAGATAAATTTAAGTGTCAAAAATTAATAAAAAATAAATTTGTTCATTTGAGCAAAATAAAAGTGTTTCGGAAATAAAAGTGTCCTGCAAGTATTAAAAAAATTCGCAAAAAATTTTATAGAAGTGTAATAAAGTGGTTCGGTCTATATTTACTCGGAAAATCAAAGTTAAAATTTAAAGTATTTTGATGTGTTTAATTCTCTCACAAGTATGGTGAATTCACATATCACAAGTACGTGTAAAGAGAGTAATTATTATTACTCTCAGCTTACTCTCAGTTGCGCCTCTAGTTGTACCCTATGCTCGTAATAGTTAGCAGCTTATATTTCATATGTTTTGTGTTATTGTTTATTTATTTACAATTTTATTTTTGTGGTGAAAAAAATAAAATTGAAGAAAATGTGAATATTTATACATTTTAAAAGGAAAAAATATGAAAATTGTGTGTATAAATTTTTTGTTACTGGAAAAGCGTTCATTTACTTTTTACTATTTTTGAGAATTTAAGAGAGTAATTTTGTATATTTTGATTTTATTCTCTCGTTGCAAGTATTTACTGGGAAAGTAAATGAACAGACCATGTGTAAACTTGCACAAAATTTAAAAGGTGGGTTCATAAAAAACGTCGAGCAAATTTGCACATTTACACAAATGGGAAACTTAAGCGTTTAAATGAGTACCCTTACTATCTATAAAAATTGAAGAAAAGATTGATCAACAATTATACAATAATATTCTTTTTTTACAGTGTTACCCGCTAGTCTTTTCTGAAGATTCCGTGGAAATTTTATTATATTGATTCCATACGGAACACACATCTGTTTTTATAGACATATATATATCATTAGCGGTATAATGCCCAAAAACCGAATATCAAAAATCTGACTTTAAAGTGTTACCAGCTGGGCTATTCTGAAGATTCCCTGAAGATGTCATGAAAATCGTTGCAGCCGTAAACCATTTTTTGAAATTGGTGTCTTCTGATTGGGATGAAATTTGCACCATAGTTAGTGCAAGATCGGTCGAGAACTTTCTGAGTTAGAGGGGGTCAAAATTTAACATTTTGGCTAAGCAGGTGTTTTTTCTCATCCTTGTAACTTATTACCTATTGTTCTTAGCAAAATGCGTCCCAAATAGTTTAGATAGCTGTTTCTTTAGTCTTTCGGGTAAACAAATTTAAAATAAAAAAAAATTTGTAATTTTTTTTCAAAAATCAAAAACATTTTTGACTTTTTTTTTTAAAATGGGCTTTTTTATAAAAGAAATCTCAGATATTTTCCTTGAATGCGAGGGATATCTATCAAAATAAATATTTTGTAACCCAATTCATACAATTTTTGGTTTTTTTTTTACAAAATCTAACTTTTTTCCTAAATGGGCCCTTTTTATTTATTTTTTTTTTTTATCAAAAGGAAGCTTAGGTCTATTCCTTCAAGAATGCGATTTTGCCACACTGTGCATCGTCTTTATTGTTAAAAGTTCAATTTCAATCGGTTTAATCCGTTAGAAATGGCAGATTTATTTCCAAAATATTATGATTCTGTCGCACTGTGCATTATCTTGTCTGAACAAAATATATAGTCATCGATGAATTGGTTTGGTCATGGTTCAACGGAAATAATGGCCCTCGCTGCAGTAATTTTAAGTGGGCCTAATGATCGTTCTTGAATGATATGAGGATTCTCTGTGCCTCAGAACTTTAAATTTTGTTTTTTTTAAATATCCGTTCAGATGAAAATTTTCCTTATGGCTCATGATATATACTGAAATTATTCACAAATTATACCATAATAATCATGTCAACACCTAGTGGTTTTAGCCAAAAAATATTTATTTATTTATCAATTTTTAACTTCTCAAACTAGTAAAGTTTACCAACCAACCAACCACTATCCCATGTTCAACATTTCTTGTAATTTCCTTTAAAACTTGTATCATCTTTCTTATGTACTTGCAGCAAGTCTTCGCGTTTCAATACTTTTCTTGTGAATTGTTAACATTTCGATTGGAAAATGTATCAATATGTTTTCAACTTAATTAAAAAACATTGATACGTGTACAACTTAAGTAAATGAATGTTTTCATTTTTCTTTTTTTTTTTTTTTTTAGCGCAATTTAATTAAGAAATAATGTTTGTGTGTCATGTTTTAACTTTATTTCTTATTTGTTGAAAGAAAACAAAAAAACTTTTTCTTTCGTACTGTGTTTTTCATTAAAGCAAAGAAAAAAAAACACACTTTGAAAAAACAAAAAAATAGTTTGTTCTATATGTAAACGCGTCGCATTTAATGCTGAAATTATTCTAGAACGCGTCAATCCGTTTTAATGAAGTTCATATTTATTTTTCTACTCTCTCCACGTTGTTCTAATTACAAAATCAACAGTGAAAAGTAGGAAAACAAAAAACATACAAATTAAAAAAAGAAGAAACTGTTTCATTTCTTTTTTTGTTATTTTTAAAAAAAAAAAAAAAAACAAACTAATGTTTCTTTATGTAGGGAACAGAAAATAACAAGTACTTTTTTGTGTTGCAAAAAAACATAAAAAAAAACTTTTGTTTGTTTGTGCATCATTAAAAATAGAGATTTATAGCATAAAGAGGGACAAATTCAGGCACTTAGTACAATTTCGTAAGGTACCAAGGTACCTTTTTATTTATTTATACAGTAGAAGTTATCAAAAAGTGTGAAATGAATGCCTATTTTTATTGTCAAAGTCCATTTTTTAGCAAAGAATTTATTTCAGTTGAGATGTGTATAAAACATTTTCTTTTAGTAGGGAATAAATTTAATTATTTGTCGTTCTTAGTTTAACCCAGCAAAAATTTTGTGAATTTTTGTAATGGCAACTAATTACCACATGCCTTCTTTTGTAATGAGTGGTGGTTATTTTATTTACTAGAATATGTACTTATTTTTGTACTGGTTGGTAATGATCTTTTGCATTTAGCACAGCTATCTAGTGTGTTTGACTGGAAAACGAGACGTTAGCGGTTCAACACCAGTCAGCGCCATTCATTTTTTTGTTCAGATTATATTAATTTATATGTTAATGTTAAAACCATTGTTAACTTACAATAAAATAACTCGTACATGGGACAGTGAGTTAGCAGCTTGACTAGCAAACACAAGCAAATAATTTCACGGTTCGATACCCACACGAGGCAACATTTTTCTGTTTTTTTTTTTAGCTACATATTCTTATTGTGAATGTAATACATATAATTGAGCTGAATGTAAGTATATTTATAAGTAGGACCCCTGAATTTTTAGAAAATCTCGAACAACGGTAAGTAGTGTTTCAGCCAAATAATAAGTACTTACCAGTTTGCTCCAATATTACTTGCTGGCTTACTAAGTAAGTAAAGTTTTTGCTGGGAAGCTTTAGTACCCAGACATTATTAGGCAGAATTTTGGTACCTAAATACTAAATGTATATAATACTTATTTGCCATCCTACTAAGACTTTCTTCTACTACATAAACAAAAGTTGCAAATGAATGTTATAGTTGTTATCGTTGTTGCATTTAACATTTTTTCTTATATAACGCAGTATTCAACAAAAAAAAAAAAAAACTCTATATAGACTGTCAGCTACATTTAACATAAAGAAAAGTTTTGGTTGTTTTCTTTTTTTCTTCTGAATTTTTTATTTTATTTTCTTTGCATGGAAAATTAAGTGTTTCTTTAGTAATCAACGCACATACAACACAACACAAACACTGCTACACATCTTAATATATAAACGCTGCCACATTTTGTGGCAGTAGTGGAAGCAACAGCACCAGTGTTGAACTGCCATGTTTTTACTTTTTGTATATATCTATGTATATGTAGGTAATGAGGTAAAAACTACTTTATAAAACAAAAATAAAAAATAATTAAAAACAAAACTAAACATGAAAAAAGGAAAATTAAAGACACAGAAATAAACACAGACCGAAAATGAGAAAAAAGAACAACAAAACAGAATAATTTGAAAACTAAAAGAAAATTAAGTTTCTTGCAAATAAGTTGTTTTTCAAAAGCTATAATAAGTAAATTTGTATTTTATGAAAATTAGTAAGGGTCCTCATGTAAACGCTTAAATGCCTCGCAAACTGTGCAATCTGTGCATTTTTACACTCTCGCAAATGAACTGTCAAAAAATGTATGGAAATTCGTTTGCACAACTCCGATAAGTTTGCGCGACAATTTAGACTCGCAAACTTAAATTTATTGTGCATTTGAATATCAGCTGCTTTTGTTTACTTTTATTTATGAAAAATAAAAATCAAATAAAATATAAATATTTTGTGCATGTGAAAATTGTGTAACTTTGGAACAGAATGATTGGATTGAATGGCAATGTGTATGGAAACATTCACCAAGAGCTAGAACATATACAAAATCTTCCAAACTATGTATATCATCGTTTGTTCCAAAGATTTAACTTTCATTCAACATTTTTAGAATTTAAATTTATACAATTTGAAAAACTTATTTTTTACAAATTTGTTGAATTTATTTTTATTTGACATTTTTAACAAATATAAACTTTCTGTGTAAACTTGCACAAAATTGAAAAGGTGGGTTCATGAAACACGTCGCGCAAATTTGCACATTTGCACAAATGGGAAACTTAAGCGTTTAAATGAGTACCCTTAATATTTCTTTTTATTTAATTAAAAATACTCATATCGAGCCATAACCGCCAAAAAGACGTAAGCGCCATGATTATCGATTTTCGTTTTTTGATAAAGATCGATAGTACTCGATCATTCGCATCATCTCACAAAAAATGTATAATGTATAATGTACCGTTACGATTTTACAGCAAAAACAATTTAGACGTATGTACAATTTATACATATTTTGTGACAACGAAGTGGCGCTTACGTCTTAAAATTAAAAACTAATTAAAATTTGTATTTTTATTCGTTTCAACAAATGAATTAATATTTGTATTTTTACCAGTGTTTGTGCAATATGGAGTTGTGGCAACAAGTAGTAAGTGCATTGTTTGATATTAATATATATGTGTACATATGTATATATCGATAAATTATTATTTTTTGGCGTTGTAAAACTTTTTTTCAGTTTTCAACCAAAAATGGTCTTGTTCCATATAGAATCTGAGAATGAGATTGAAGAAGAGACATGTGTGGGTAAAAGGGGTTACAAAAAGCCAAGAATGTTACCAAAGAGATTACAAAATAAGAAACAACATGATACTAGTGTTCAGCCGAATCCGTGTGCAACTAAAAAATATCTAAATCATAAAACTTAAGTATGGATATTCTGATGATTCCGAAATTAAAGAATATGATCTCAACTCAATGGGACGTACAAGACGTAATACTGCTTTAATATCCAATGGACCTCTGCGTTTATACGATAGTTTATTAAACATTTCCTCAAACAAATACTAAGATTTAAAAACACTTTGTGATAAAAACATTATACCTGCAAGATTTCACAACGAATTTTTAAATTTAAAATACGACAAATCTATTAAAGATTCACTACCTGAAACAGATCAAGAAGACATTTAGTATTTACTTTAAAGTTTATTCTTTTTAAAACCATTGAACCCTTACAGGATAAACATTATTTATATTTATGTAATTTAGAATTAATCAGCATTCATTTTCTTCTACTTATATGAATTTAACCAATGAATTTAATGTTAAAAACGTTAATTTTAATTTTTTTACACGAAAAGAATTTCAACAAAATATAAAAAATTATAACATAAAGTTGTTTTTTAATAAAATCATAAGGACGTAACCGCCTTAACATAAAATATTGGCTAGACATCATGACAGCGAAAAAGACGTAAGCGACATAAATACCCGTTATCTTGGAAATATGTGAAATAAACTAAATGCAATGTATAGCTAAGAAGTAACAGTGCATACATACTCAATTTTAAGGTAATATTTAGACTTGAACAAAAGATATTTAAAAAAAACCTTCCCCTGTAAAATTTGGTTTTTGGCGGTTATGGCTCGATATATTTTAAATTAGATTTTTATTATAACAAAGAGACAAACAATTCTTAGTTGACCATTTAGCATGTGCTTTGTGAATTTAAGACTACAGAAAAAATTGTTAAGAATGTTTTTGAGAATTTTATGCAAAGACTCAATTCATCAACATCTTTTCTACATTTTTCTTTTTTTGGGGGGGGGGGGGGGAAATTCCTATTTCACCCCCCCTGGATCCACACCTGCTTTACTATTTATGGAGAAAACTTAAAAAAAATTAAAATTCAAACAGAAAAAGATTTTGCTGGTACCTGCTTTTCGGAATATTTTCATTAGAAATAATGCCAGTTATGTGGTATTTCTGAAAAATTCCAAGATTTTGTGCAGTCAAAATAATAGCATCATCGTAAGAAAATGTCGAAAAATATAGAATATTTATGTTTTCGTTTTAAAAAATCGCCAATCGCGAGCTCTAGTTTAAAAAATTATGATTTTTGAACATAAAAATTTGCTAAATTCAGAATAATAATATTTATAGATATTTAGAAATGGTATTAAAAACCATTGCGTTCAAATAAAAGTAAATTTTTTAGGTTGCGAAACCGATTATAGCTGTTAATCATAATACTATTGGCCCACCGTTTCGAAAATCGGGTCTTTATGTTCTCTACGGTGGTCAAAAGTGACGACTAGTGTTTAAATTATTTAAATCCAGCAAAAGTTTCACCAATAACAATATAACATCATTTATTAAAGGTAACATTTCAAACATCGCGTTAGCATTCTTCAACATTCAAGTACCAAAACACTTTTTTGTTAAATAATTAAACAAATTATATTGTTTGATATCAGACTTCTATAGAATGTACTCTAAATCCAATTTCACCCAAAATGTAAGTTAAAATGAATAAAACACACAGATTTTAAAATTATAGTTCGATCGTGGTTTTCTTACTAATGACTGAGATGGAAAAATTCTTAACAGACATATATGTTAATAAAAATGAAACCAATGAACCTACAGTCCTGATTTTTTTATTTGATTGAAATTATTGTTACGATTTACAAAAAAAAAATTATTTTTATAGTTCTAATCACTAATGATGAAATTTTGAACCTTTTTCGTAAACCCTTCCATTATGGTTTTTATAGTGACTTCTGTCACTTTGTTCGAACAGGTTGTCCATCTCCGCTTAAAATCTACCACACTTTTGGACACCTTTTATGTGCTCTTCAATTCTCTTTTAACAAAAGCCCACTATCTATCCACTGGACTCAGCACCAGCATGTCAAGTCAGGCCAAAAATAAGTGGTCATATTAAGAAGTCTTATGAATGGAAACATCCTTTTTTGTAAACATTCCTTGATTTAAATTTCGGTATTTGCAGAGCCTTTTGTAACAAATGTTTGGCTTTTTTGCCGCCACTTTGTCTGGCTTTTGTTCCTAAACTTTTCTTTAACATTCCCTCGAGCATCTGCAAAATAAAAATTGACCCAGAAGCTGCGAAAAATTTTCCATACGTACATTTCGTCATCCATTATGCAGCAGGTATATTTTTTGTATACTATTCGACATAAATTTCCGTGCTCTGTCTTAGGCCTCTAAATTTTTAGCGGAGTTCCTGTCAGGAACTTTTTGAGCCTTGTATGCTTTTAAACCTGCATTGGCTTTAACTTTTCGTGCCAAGTAGTCCGAGTACTGAGCTAACCGGGCAGCTTTCCTACCGGATGTGTTGGGAGCTCTTTTAAAAACGCTTTCTATTTTTTTGCTTAATAAACATCATCTGGACCATTGCTTCTATCTGAGCCTGGTTTTGTATCAACGGACAAGTTCTCTCGATACTCTTTAATGACATTGGAAAAAGTTTAATAGCAGACCTTTGATTGTTTGGCCAAATTTTGTAGGACCAAGTTGGGTTTTGTTGAAAATATTTAATAATTTTAGTACGCGCTTTTTTCTGGTCATTAAACATAATAACTGACATGCTTTACAAAGGTAACTTGGACAAAAAAACTAGATACCGAATTATTTCCAAAAAAATTCTTTCAAAACCATTCTTATTTTCTTTATGTAGGAAGCTTAAATGAACAAAATTCGTGCATTTACTTATGTACATTCAGAATGATAAACATTTTTGCTTTTCAGTTATGAATGCTAGTGCAAAATAAAACTTGATGCTCTTCATTTGTGAAAAATTTACAAAAATGTTACATCTCAAAAATGAAAAAGTGTATAAAAAAAAGTTTCTCTTATTTTCAATTTTCTATGAAAATAAAAATCAATACAATCCCTATCATACATGAATGAATAAAGCAAACTATTTTTTTTTCTTCATACACGAGGAGAACAAAACACAAACGAAATCATAAAATTTTTTTCCCTGAACATGAGTGACAATATAATGAATATTTGTTACTCTGCATAAAATTAATTTCAGCAGTGTGCAAATACTATGAGTGTTATTGTAAAAGCAGTAATACTTCATCACTGCAGCATAATAAGAGTTAAGCATTTGCAAATGCCTACATAATATCATTGCATTTCATTTCATCAAATGAATCATGAACGCGAGATGATAAAAACTTTATAAACAGAGAAAGTTTTTCAAGCTTTTTGCTTCAAATGTAAACTTATGAATATTCCACAAGTTTTTAGAAAAAAATTATTTTTTGCTGAACCTTGCATAAATATGCATACTTCGCACTTTGACATAATTTTATTGCTTTTCAGTTTTTTATCCATCATTACACATCGACTCAATAGTTAGACTCAATAGTTTATAAACTTATACGGGCGATGTGAATCAACTTTTGAAATCGGTATATTCTTATCGTGAAGAAATTTCCACCATAGTACACGCAGAAAAAAAATATAGTTGTACATTGTTACTGTAACCATTTCAAATTTGTGCATGGTTACTGTAACAATTTCAAAATTTTTAACAATATTATAGTCACAGTTACTATATATATGATTGTGGTAACAATAATATGGTTAATTTACGATTCACATGAATATTTCAATCATATATATGGTTACAGTAACCATGTATATGTTTGTGACAACCATTTATATATATTAATGTCCAATATCCGAAAATCCTGGAACGACTTGCTCAAATTCGGTACTGAATTAAGTAAAAAGGATAACATGCCCTTAAATATTTTAAACAATATAAATTCAGGAAGAAAACGAAGATCTTTCAACGATTGGTGCGCTTACAGCTCAAATTGGTACGGAAAATTGAAAGTGGATATTTGTATAACATCGATACACATACAGTGGGCTTTGGAAAATGATAAGCCGACAACAGCACTATATGAACTATGTGATTCAGCTACTATTTTAAGAAATAGTTTGCCAAAAAAGCTACTAAAAATCTCCAATTTCTTTAAAAATGTTTAAAATGTAAATTTATTAATAAAAACAATTATAATTTTAAAAATCACATACAAGTTTTTAATCAAATTTTGGGTTTTGTTATCGCGAAAATTTCAGTTATCGCGATAGGTTTGCACTGTATATAGTGTTGGAGGAGATCACTTTTTGTCACTGACTCATCACTGTTAATGAGTTATATTCTCAGTCTCTTTGTTTGCCATTAGTGTTGTTGTTGTTAATATTGCATCTCATAGGAAGTGCATATTAATATATGGTTGTTAGTGTAAATTTTCTTATTACTCTTTCTGTCGTGTCAGTACATGCATTGTTATTTATATAAATATAAGTAAGCTAATGCATGTAATGTTTTTGTTGTTATATATAACGGACCACTTGTTATTTATATTTTTGTAAATTCTTGTAAATTCGATATAAAAATGGCACTTACGAAAATCACGATCAAAGACCCTTTACTAAAAATCGCTGTACCGAATTTTACGAAGATGGGTCCATAATTAATCATAGCTATCATATTATGACCAATTCCGAAAAACAAGTTAACCTACATAAATATCGAAATCGATCCAACAGATCAGTAATTTATATTCGGAAATCATACAAGTGGATCTAGTAAATACCAGTTCAGAAAATCGTACAAATGCAAATAAATGTCCCATAAATATTGACATAGAGATAAAACACAAATTTGATTCATCTGTACAGCACATAAACTATTGGATTTTTAAAATGATCAATAACGGTCCATGATTTCACCTACACCCCATGCAAATGTCCCTCTGGAATACTGTTTGAGCACCTAGATATATGTGGATAGAAAAATGTAAAAAAATTACTAATGAGGCCAAAAAATAAAATTTCAATTAAAAATTTATATCAACATCAGCACAAACACATAATGCACTTACCATTATGAAGGTGTAGGGTATATGCTAATTTAATATTAACACGTTTAATCTTCAAGCATTTTCACACACACACACATGATCTGATTTGTTTGCATATGTGTAATGCTGTTTGCTGCAACACAAATTAATATTCGATTAAAAAAAAAAAAAAACTCCATACCCATACACATGTTTTTGGAAAATGAATTACTGCAACTTATTATTTAATTAAACTTTAAAAACAAAAATGATAATGCTATTTGCATAAATGTGGGTATAAAGTTTTTAATTACATTTTGCATAATCCTTTAAGGTGTTTATACATGATGCCACGCATGCATAATTTAATGCATGCAGTTTTGGAAAACGTGCATGTGAATGTGGGCGCAGGGATAAATTTGTAATTAATTTGCAGGGGAATGTGTTAAAAAGCAGTAAATTTTCTAACAAATGTGTTTTACAAAAATACATATAGATGAATTTGAGGTTAAATATTTATTTTTATAGAAAACTAACATTCCCAAAATGTTACTGTATAATTTTCTCAACAAAATTAATAAAACTAACTACCATTTGCAAAAGAAAGTAACCATAAAATCAAATAAATTCAATTTAATAAACTGTCGACTCATTAATGTATTTATTTTCCTTTAACAGCCGTCAATTTAAAATCACGTATACGCCTCGTTGAACATTTATTTCGATTGATACATAAAACTGTACCATAACTTGTTAAAACTTGTTTTATTATTCGTCCTTTTCGCACAACTCCGAATAGTGAATAAATTTTTATGAACCTTCTGCCATAAAATGAAAAGAAAATGCCCCATTATGTTGTCGCTTTTTAAGCATTCTCACGTTAAATTTATGCGATATTTTAAATTGTTTGTATGTTTTTTTTTTACGCAGTGTCGCATACAATTCTAAATCCTTTTTAAAACATTTACGACTACAATTGTATTTATGACCCAATTAAATGTGTCCCATTTTTTATTTTCTGTTGTTTTGTAAATGCCAGCTTTTGATTCATGAATCTGAAGCAAAAACATTTTAATTTCATTTCAAAAGAATGGCATATTGCATGTTTGTAAATATTTTTGTTAGGGGCTGTGAATTGTTGTGTTGTATTTAAATTAAATTTTTGTAAATGCGTAAAGTTATTAAAGATAAAAATAAATAAATGTCTGTAATAAAAATTTTTAAATTCCACAGATTTCATTAATACCACAAAAATTAAATATAAATTGGGAAAGGGAAATTTAAAAGCCCTACACGCGAGCACTTTTTTCAATGATCTGAAGGCCTGAAAATGTTCTCCCCCAGTTAAAAATCAAATGTTGAAAATTTTCACAGAATCAGATAACGTTTAGAGGTTGAACAAGTTTTGAAGTTTTGAGTTTTGGATCAAAGAAGCTCTAGGGAAGAAAGAAACATTTTCGACAAGCAACGAAAATACCAAAATTCAAAATTTGTGAAAAATTGATACACAGGTGCTCCATTAATTTAAATTACCTTGGGTTTGACTTTTATCGATGTTCGAAGTTCAAATATCTCATAGTAATGCTTTCAAAATATAATCATAAAAATCCCTTACTTTTGAACACAGGATAATGAACAAACAATTAAAAGAGCTACATTCGGTTGGGCCGAATCTTATATATGCCCTTCATCAAATTATATTTAAAAAAAAAAAGTTAAATGTTATTTCAGGTAAACAAAATTTAAATAAAAATTTGTTTAATTTATTACTAATTTAAAAAAAAAAAACAAGTAACAGAGCTAAATTCGGCTGTGCCGAATCTTATATACCCTTCACCTAAGTATACATATTTACATACATTGCCTTTATCCATGCAAAACTCTTCATATAGCAACAACAACAACAATAAATCATATCAGATGCAATTGCAAAACATCCGATATTCATATTCACACGTTGGGTGCTCACTGATAACTAATCAAATAAACACAACAATTATTTTGCACAATTATATGTTGAAAAAATAACAACAAACAACAACAAAAATTAAAATAAACGAAATTATGCATGCGTGTGTTTGATTTATAATTCTTATACATTTCATCTCAGTCCACGTTGTAGAACAGAGGTGCGCAAAAGTAGATTCTCTCACCTTCAACACATTCAATTCTTTATTTTGTTCAGTGCACCTACAAACAAACAAATACAAAAATTGAAAAAATATAGAAAAAGTCATACACCCGTGCTCATGCGCTTTTGTAGTTGTCTCGTTGAGTGGAAAACGACTACTAAATTGTAAGAGCATAAGAATACGTGTGACTTGATTGTGCACAATTGTGCTATGGGCTGCGCACCATTGTTGTAGAATGTTGTTGTTGGGTGTGTGTGGTGTTTACGTATGATAGAGTTGCTCATATGAAAACTCATTATAAACAACTCTTTTTATATATACCCTTGCCTCTCATAGTGAAGGGTATAAAAACAAAAACAAAATACGCAAAACAATAACCAATACACATCTACGCTTTGTTGGTTTTTTGTCAAAGCACGGAAATGACAAATTTATATATACCCTTCTCACGAAGGTGAAGGGTATAAAAAACGGAATGACAAACTTACTTATACCCTCGCCACTCATGTTGATGGATATAAAAAGATATCTTCCATTTTCAAAAGATTTACCTCAATTATAAGACTTTGTGTGGTTAACAGCACATATAAAAATCAAAGGGGATCTCGAGTTAATACACGTTTAGTGAAAATATCCTAATAAATATTTCAAATAATAGTAAAAAAACTTCAAATAACTTTTAGGTATATTTTTGTAATTAGGTGACCGATTTGTATAAAGGAACTTAAATTTTCTGTATATGTCACCAAAAACCCTTTTCAGAAGAACAAATTTAATAAATTTATAAAATACTAGGATCGCCCGGTGATCGAAATTCGACACTTTAAAACGCTTTTAGCACTTTTATTTCGTATTGCATGACTATACAGATTTCTACTTATATTTTTATACCCTTCTCCATGAATGGCAAGCGTATATACTTATATATAAGAAAGTTTGTCATTTCGTTTATAATTTCAACATTTTTCATTTGAGACCCCATAAAGTATATATATTCTGGATCGTTATAGATAGCGGAGTCGATATAGCCATGTCCTTCTGTCGGTTGAAATCAACTTTCCAAATCCCCTAATTAACTTACATCAGTATATGGAATTCTTCCAATTCAGTAGCTATTTGAAATCGACAAAATCGGCCCACAAAAGGCTGACATATAAGGAAAAGCCCGGGACAACCTTGATTTATTGCATATTTTTTATCTAGATCTGGATTGCGAAGTATTAGTATAGACAATATGGATATCTAATGATAGATATTTCAAAGTCCATTGTAACGATGTATATAAGTCTATAGTAATTGCGTTTGGTGGTATGTTTAGACACCAGCTGGTTCATACCATCTACTCCGCCTCTTTGAAAAAAAACACACTTAATCTTCTTGGTCACAAAAGACAAGGAACTAAAAATTTACCGATATCCCATATAAAATAGACTTGATTTTTTGACTATGGCTTGGAAAAAAATTTCAAATAAATAGTTTTTGAATTTTATTTACCCATAGATAGTCTGCTTTTACACACAGCAAGTTTACTTGAAGCAAGTCTCTTCGATTCTCTTTTAAACTTGATCGTCTGTTTACACACAGCAAGTCTGTGTTCAATCTTGTGTGTTAAAACCTAATAGACGCCATAGTGAAAATGAGAAAACAAAAGAGAATTGAAGAGACTTGCCAGTACAAGCAAGTCTGTACCCCTCTTGTTTCTTCTTGCCTCTTTCTCTTATAAACTCAGACTTGCGGCAAGAAAACTTGCCCTGTGTAAAAGCAGACATAACTAAATTTGTGTATTTTTAATGGGTAAATGAAATACAAAATATATTTTTGTCATAGAAATATTTTGAACATTTAATATTTTTGAAAAAACATGAAACTTCAAATGAAATGAGCAATCTTTAATTGTTATCGGATTTTGCTCAAATTTTCAGTATTTAGTTTTGATGACGATGAAAAGTATATAGGAAAACCAAAATGTAAACCACGATATTTTAGATAATTATGTGTAGATTAAGATGGTTCTGATTGACAAATACTGGTATTTTGCGGAAAATAGTGGTGACGGATATTTTCTCCAAAATGTACCCAAAAATTTTATTCAACACCAAACAAAATGTTCTTACTCATCAAGCACTTGCAGTTACTCAATAAATTACTTTTCAGTGAATACCACATACCGTCTGCATTACTTAGAAGTAGTCGTATAATGACTTATTGATTGTCTGTTAAATTAGAAAACTGCTTATCTTCTAATCATTTGCAGGACTTCATTCTAATATTAATGATAAGGTCTTCTATGAGACTTAACTATCAATGAATTCCTGAAATCATTACTTTTAACTAGTTCCAGTGATATTGATGTAATGACAAATTTACAAGCAGTTGTGGTAAGCACTTGCCTCCAATGATATCACCGTGTTAAAAAAACAAGTTAAAGATTTGACCCAGTACCCAGCATATACCCCAACCAAAACTATGTACATTTCAAGATTATCATTTGAAGGTATACAAAATTGCTTACAAATTATTTTATTTGCCACAAGTGAATTTGAAAAAAAGAAAAAAATTCCAAATTAAATTATTATTTTCTTTTTTCATCCAACTAAAACGTTTTAGTTAACAACATCTGCATAAATTTATTCAGTGGCTACAATAAAAATCCTATTATTTAAAAATTTTTTCTCGTATTCTGATTTTTAAAAACAAACCAGGAAACAAACATATTTTGTTCACATTTTAATCTCAAAGAACTAAGTAGCATCTGTGAGTACAAAGAAAAAGTCATTCCCTAAAGTATGAAACATTCAGAATCATTCATTCCACGCCTTAAAAAAAATATAACAATTGTTAAACAAAAAAAAAAAAAAACATTGTTGTAGCTAACATTTTGTTTTAAGCAATTTGTTGGAGGCAATTTTTTGTTTTATTATTTATACAGTTTTAACTACAGTTAAACTTTAAACTAAATGAAAAACTTTCAACTTCCGTTTATGTCTGAAAAGCACAACATCAACTAAAATAAAAACAACAGGAAAAACAAAATACTAAAAATACGAACGAGTATAAACAACAGGCAACAAAAATTGTTAAAAGTATTCACAAATATTTGTTAACGTTGTGAAAAAGCCAAGTTAAAAGAATTTCAAACAAGTCAGCAAACAACAACAGCAGCAGCAAAACCCAGACATAAAGGTAAACAAGCAAACAAAACATATACAAGGGAGTGTGATGTGTGTAGTAGTATACGAGGAAAAGGAACTTTACATACACACACATGCACTCTAAACACATATACATACTACCGCAACTTAGTATATACTTCCAAATGCCCTTCGTCTCTTACTGTTTATGTGCGGTTCTCCATTCAGTAGTTTCTATTTAATTTTCTTTAAATTATCCGACTTCTGCACAAGTTCAACTCAGTTCAAATTTTAGCCTGCAAAAGTTTGCAATTTTACATTGTTGTTTTAAAAATGCTAAGAAGTATTGGAAACATTTACTGTATTCAATTTTTCAAGTGTTGTATTTAATACACATTTCGAAAGTTGGTTAATTTACCTAATTGATTTGCTAGAAATTCTGTCGGAAAGGTGAAATGTGTAAATATTGGTTTAAAAAGTTCTCTTTTAGTTTTTCTTTTTTTGCAACACTTAACACTTAAATATAGTTTTATTTGATTTCTGTTAAAATGTTCCAAAATGTTTGTTAAAGGAATTGTTATTGAGAGAATAGTCTAACAAATTGAATATACAATTTCATAGAAGAAAACATTATCGCTATTAAAAGCTAAGAATTTCCTTGACGATAATACAATCGCCATTACAAGCTCTACTTTTCCTACACGAAAATTCTATCGCTACTAAAAGCTCAACATTTCCTTGACGAAAATATGATCGGCATTACAAGCTCAACAGTTTCTACACGGAAATACTATCGCAATTAAAATCTCAACATTTCCTATATGGAAATACTATCGATACGAAAAGCTCAACATTTCATATATGGAAACACTATCGCTATTAAAAGCTCAACATTTCATAAACGGAAGTATTGTCGCTATTAAAAGCTCAACATTTTCCAGACGAAAATACTGTCGCTATTGAAAGAAGAGTATTTCCTAGACAAAACTACTGTAGCTATTGAAGGATTAGTATTTCCTAGACAAAAATACCGTTGAAGGCTCAACATGTTCTAGACGAAAATGCTGTCGCTATTAAAAGTTCAATATTCTATAGACGTAAACACTGTCGCTACTAAAAGCTCAACATTTTCTATATGGAAATACTATCGCTATTATGCTTAATAATGTATAGAAAGAATTCATTTTATAATATAATCCCAGTCTGAGTTTATAAAAGGTGTTTTTTATAGAGGTGAAGAACTTTAAATTGAAATAAATCACAGAAAAACATTTTTAATATCCATCCAATTGGCTTTATTAATTAGATACATTTATGGCATTAAGGCTTAAATATGATTTAGGTCACGTGGCCGCAGCGACTAGCGCGTACATGATGCAATATGAAGGTCTAATTAGCATAAATTCTTCGCCATAAGTCATTTCTGGTTTATATGCGTAGGCTGGGGACTTAACATGTCCCCAGAGAAAATAATCTAATGGCGTCAAATCACATGAAAGAAGTGGCCAGTTGATAGAACTATTTCTTAAAATTTTTTGTTTGCCAAATGTTTCTCTCTGAAAATTGATCGTATGGAGCGTTGTGTGACATGTGGCACCATCCTGCTGAAACCATATGTCTGCTTGACTAATGCCTTCCAATTGAGGCACGAAATCATTAGGAAGCATGTCTCTATCCCCGCTCACCGTTGACTATAATGTTCTGACCATCGTTATTTGTTAACACATATGGATCAATGAATCCAACGGCCCATAAAATGCACCAAACAGTCAGTTTTTCTGGCTGTAATGGTGTTTAGACAATGGCTTGATGACTATCATCGGTCCAAATGCAACAATTCTGTTTATTGACATAGTCATTTAACCTAAAGTGTGCTTCATCACTTAACAAAGTTTTCAAATGAAGGATGTGTGAAAATTGGACCTCTATATTACGCCGTATATGCGCTAGCCACGGCGGTCACATGCCCTTAATCATATTTAAACATCAAAACCATTAAATTATGTAATTAATAAAGCCAAAAAAAAGTTTTCCTCTGTTTTATTTCAACTTAATGTTCGTTACCTCCATAAAAAATCACCCTTTAGAAAAGAAAGCAAACAAAAGAGGAACATCTTTCCACTCTCCCCATCTTCAAACTCAAGACTTGCGCAAATCAACTTGACGTGTGTGAACCAGCACTTACAAATTATATTCTAGCTTAATTTACCAAGTAGAGTAAGGACAACCTTAAGTAGTGAAACAGACTAGTAGTGAAACAAACCAGAGTCTCAGGCGGGAATTGAACCCGCAAACACCAGATTGATAGACTAGGACACTACCAACTAGCCTACCGATAATAATCTATTAGCCCTTATAAGTAATATAAGATCAGCGAGAAGTGAACCCTACTTTTGCTCTCTTTTATTCCCTTACAACACTTCATCTCATAAGCGCTTATTTCAAAATCTATCTAAGTAAATATATATAAAAAGAAGTGTACACTTTGATGTCACCACTAACTGGGGAAACGGGTCGACCGATTTCAACCAAAATTTCAGGGTACGTTAGGGATGGTCTGTGGATGATTTATGTGATGATTCCGGAGATAGAGTGCACGTCATACCGATAATAGAATATTTCAAAAGAAATCACAAACTGAAGACCAACGATCATCTCAAAACCAATTGCAACGCATGATCTCAAAATACATCTGCAGATCCAACTTCAAATCCAAGAAATCTACGTCGTGTTGTACGAGACATCGGGTCGGCTAATCTATTATTTTACTGCAGAATTTGTAATGGCACAAGATTTGCAGTAAAAAAATTTAAGCCGAATTTGATTGAAGCCACAATATTCCTCTGAAACCAACAGACATGCCATTTGAATTCAAGCGCTTGCAATTCCCAATACATCTACCATTTGACATGCCCATCAAAAAGGCGCAAGGACACACGCTTCAAGTATGAGGATCGGCTCATCTATTATATTACTGCGGAATTTGTAGTGGCACAAGACTTGTAGTAAAAAAATTGATGCCGAATTTGATTGAAGCCACAATATTAACTGGCAAAGCGAAAAGCGAAATTGTGCTTGTACCGCGTATTCCTCTGAAACCAACAGATTTAAATTCAAGTGCTTGCAATTCGTAAGGACAAGCTCTTCAAGTAAGCGCTTGAATTTGGAGGAGCCGTGCTTCTCTCATGGACAGCTATACGTGGCCTGTTCAAAATGCTTTGTTTATTCATGCTCTAGATTGAAAATTTAAAAATGTTGTGTATCCAAATATATTACATTAACCCCAAGTTACACCAAGTCTAATAGTTATATTGTCGGTTAAAATTATTTTTGTATGAAAACTGTCAGTGTAACTATTAGTTAACACGTAACCATGCTTCGTGTTAATGGGGGTAAGAATTATAATAAAACCTAAAAAATTAAACAAATTCTTGAAATTTTCATATAAACAAAACTCAAGGACTTTTTACAGTGCAAAATTTTGTTTTAAAGGTAATAGAACAAAATAGTTAAAGGCAAAACAACTATTCATCTTCAACCACCTTGAAGGCAAAACAACGTTTGCCGGGTCAGCTAGTACTTTATATAAATGCATTTTTTCTTAAGTGTTCCGAAAAGGAGCTCAATAATTTAACTGAATCATAGAAATAGCATGTTTATATCAAATTGTTTTTAGTACTATCGAATAGATACATCTGATAGCCACCCTTATACACATACAAAAGAGATTCGTGTTTATTTCCAATCGAAGGATTCAGCCTTATTGACCGAACTTATAATTTGTGGCTGTCAAATTTGAGGTGGAGTGACCGATTTTTCATTATTTAAATGGTGCAAGAACTAACAAAAATTAATATAAACTCGATTGTCACCACGAAGATTTGCTGAGTCTATATAACCATTCTCGAAAATTACTCTATTGTATCGCAACAACTCCATTCTTACAGCAATGTGTGAAGGTCAATGCTACCACATTACATTCTCTCTAAGGGATACATATAAACATTATAAAAATTACCAAAGCATATCATGTAAAATATCTTAGAATCCATCGCAAATAAAATAAATAAGAGTGTTATATTCGGCTGTGACGAATACTTTATACCCATCACCAGTACAATACTGACACACACATTTCTTTTTATCAGATATTGCTTATTTTCAAGAACAAATTTTATGGATCACTATTCTATAGGCATTTATGTATAGAGCCATATTTCGTAAAGATTTTTGTGTGGAAAAATCATGAACCAACACAAATACCCATATCTGTAAAATATTTAAAGAGAAAACATCCCACATTATGGTCCATAACTTTGGTTCTACTAAACTGATTTCGCACATTTTCAATAGCAAACGCTTTTGATCAACATAATATATTTAAGGGCAATTTCATTCTCCTATGTCTTTCCCTGTAGCCCTATACTGTATTCAAAAGACATACAGACAGACGGACATATCATAAGTACCCAGAATATATACATTTGTGGGTCTGCAATGAATATTTCGATGTGTTACAAACAAAATGTAAAAACCAATATAGCTCCCATTTTATTGTTGGCAGGTATAATTAAAGTCTGCTTAAATCCACTGTCTTATTGGCTAATGCTAAAAACTTGAACTAAAATACTCTATTTTACAAAGCAGTTACGAAACCAATATGGTATTCAGCTATGAGGATCAATATATTCACCCAATTTTTAAAAGTTACGTAGAAATCAGCCGACTCTTAAATATATTAACGGGTATATTTGAAATTTTAAAATCAATAAGGAAATCAATTACTCCAGTTCTAACACTACTAGTTCATCTAATTCTAACACTACTAGTTCATCTAAATTCCCTTGCAATGGAGTTGCTTGCCTTTGAGGGTCAATGACAATGCATTATAAGAAGAATCTTTGAACCAGATTATCTTACTAATGAGAAATTTCTATTGGATATTGCGGAAGAAGTCCTTGGTACATCCGGAATTGTAATATCCTTAGATATCTCAGAGTCTCTACAGTACCCCAGGATATCAAATACTCCATCTACTAGATGGTAAAACTACTATTCCATTCATAGTTCTGGAAAAAGTAAAGTGGTGATGTTTCCAAGGAATTCGAAAGGATGTGCCATGATGCGCTTTTATCAAAACTGATTGCTTTTGGTGTCGGTAATAACGTCTCCGAAATAGCACTATACGAGTTTCTGTAGATAGAATCTATATCAAATGAGTTCGTGATCAATAAAAGCTCAGATCTTTCTCCTAATCTATTCCCTATTTCTCTAAACGATATTTTATATCAAGCTTACAACTCTATCCCTTATTTTGGAGATTATAGCAACACTTCATTCATATTCAGTCAGTTATAGGCCAGGCCTGTCCGATATTGGGGCAATAAGGCAATATCTAGAGACAATATCTGAATGAGGCCGTACAAATAGAGGCGCTTTCAACACTATCAAGACTCAGTGTTGCGTGTTGAAAGAGAAACGCATGCCAGATCATGTTGATTCATCTGCATTTATGGGTGGTGTAAATATTGTGGAATCAGACGCTCTTGGCGTTCTGGACATGGTATTTAAATTGCGATGTCCACTAGACTAAACACATTTTCAAGTGTCGGAAGAAGCATTCAAGTGCATAGATTTTCTGAAAGAGTGTAAGAATTATATCACTCCATCTGATTTTATGTCCGACCAAAAGTTAATTAAAACTCTCATATATGGGCCGTTGTTTCAAAGTCTATTTTGGAGCTTCTCAACAGGGTACAGGAGAGGTGATTATTGGTGACAGTACGGTATTCAACTGTATTGATTCGAGTGATGCATTGTCGCAATATGGGTCGTGTTTCACTGTTCTATCGGTACTGTAATGAGATGTGTTCTGATGAAATTAGAAACTTGTTCCTGATACCCACAGATTTTTCTGTATTACACATTTTTTCACACGACGAAGGACTGTTAACTAGGCAACCTTTTGTGCTACAACAATACATTTCAGGGAAAATTCGTTATTTAGCCGTGCTGTTCATATGTGGAACAAACATCCTGCTGAAGTCTTTCCTGTCACTTTCAATGAAGGAAAGTTTAAATCGAATGTTTATAAACTCTACTCTACCCACTATCCTCTCTCCCATAACCTATTTTCCTAGTTCCAACACAATGCTTTGCATGAGTAGGGGTTATCCTCTAAGTACTGGTCAAGATGAAAAAAATTGGAAACAATTAAAATCTAAAAACATAGATACTTTATCAACAACGTCTTTAACAAAACAAAAGATAATGGGGAGGATATAATTCGTTTGTCATGATATAAGTATATAATGCCTAAATAAATTGGATTAATGCTAATTTATTTAAGGATTATTACATGGCTTATCATAGATCTAGTTGTTGTTATTTACGATCACGAATCCTTAAGTATCTTCAGGCTTGACAAATTATACTTTCTTACCAGTTTTAAGTGTACTCATGTAAAGGGTTTAAAATATTTAGTACAACCGTATATTGCACTGAAACTTGTGTCAAATGTTTTCATTCTATCAACCAAAACTGTCCATCCTTCATCCTAACAATTACCTTGCTGACATCAAAGTCCAAGCAGCCGTAACCACATGCAACCGGTCAATGTAAGATTTGCAAAATGTTAAGTTCAGTTCAAAACAATTCACCTTTATTGCGGTTTTGTTACGCTTTGAGTTTTACACATCTCGTATTCTCTGTTAAAAAGCTGCAAGTCAACAAAACCACTGTGTTGGATGTAACTCATCACAAAAATGAAAACTTGTAATGCTTTCTATGTGTTACTCAACAAACTAATGGGCCGTATGTGAACGAGTGAGTGAGTGAATGATGGTTCTACATTTATGTACATATGTATGAGTATCTGTGTAAATATTTGTGTGCACTAGTATCTGTGTAAAATGTGCTCTTTGAGTGTGTGTAGTACAAAACTAAACAGAGATTGACATGTAAGTTAAAGCCTAAATGAAAATGTCATTCAACTTTTATGTTGATGCACAGATAAAGTATAGAATGTATCGCAGTTGCGTTGAGAAGATTTTAGTTGTCAGTACGTATTTGTGTGCTTAAAATGTTGTTGAAAACTATGACTTAAAATAAAGACTTTGAAAAAAGATTTATATTGTTTTTGTTTTAAAATGAGGGCAGCATCGTTATAGTTTCATTTGTATTTGCTTGTTTTAGTGTAAACTTTCAAACAAAATAAGTTGTTAAGATGGTATATGTAGCTTTTTATTTTATCTTTATCTTTATTTTCAATAAATCAGCAAATGTCGGAAAATAAATCAGTCTAGATCATTAATAAAATCTTCTTTTCTGATCTCACAGTTAGCATGAATGTTAGTGTTTGTTAGAATGTGACAAGAATATGCTACATATTGAAAGTAAACTTTTTTTGTGCTGCAGTGTAAACCTAGTTAAATTTTCGCCTACAATTTTTGTTTATTTCTCACTCATGGTGTTATGAGTATTACAACACCTTATAATAGCTATTGGTTTTTGTATTTATTCTACTTTTTTGTTTTAATACACAAACATACTTTAAGCTGTTTTTTCAAATGTGTCTCCGTACATTTGTTTCCTGTTCATGTCATCACCATAAGACATAATCGTTTATTATACTCAAACACTTACACATACACAAAGAGTATAAGGTATATGAGGACATAGATAAAGTATTAAATTTTATACATTGTATATAATAATGTATGTATAAGTGTATACATACGAGGTAAGTTTTATAAATATATCGAAAGAAAAATGGGTTCAAATGTTATTTGAAAGGCAAAACAAAAGTTTTCCTTATGACAACTACTTCGATCAGAAAAGGAGCATAAGTCCATTATCTGTTTAAGTTTATTAGATACGACTCGGCCTCGCTTATTAAAGATTTCTTACAACTGGATAATTTCCATGCGTGTTTTTTCACAACGATAAATAATCAAACATGAACAAATACTTATTCCAAAAAAAATTCCAAAAACTCACTATAAAAAATGGTTTTATTCCTCATATGAAATTTGTGTACAAAATTGATTAATGATTTTTCGCTTTTGATCGATTTTTCTTTGGTAATTTTGCTGGCAGCCATAGGCCCCGAATATTATTTTCAGAAGTGTGCCTAGTATGTTACATGAAAACACTAAACTAATTTGTATTGAACATTCATTTAATATAAAAAGTAGCAGATCCGATTCCTTTCGTCAAACCAATCGTAATTAAAAATTTTTTAATAACGGAAATTTTATGTAAAGACTGAGATCGAAAAATGCTTAACACACGTCTTTCATTAAAACTTTTAACACAAGTATTATTTGATTTTTTTTGATCAAGTTATCTTTGTAAAGCATGGCAGTTATTATGTTTAATGTCAATTATGTTCGTTTATTGTTAATCTGATTAAAATGAGTGACCAGAAAAAAGAGCGTACTAAAATTATTAAATATTTTCAAAAAAACCCAACTTGATCCTACAAAAAGGTGTCCAAGCAATAAAAAACAATCAACGCTCAAAAAGTTCCTAACAGGAACTCTGCTAAAAATTTAGAGGCCTGCTGCATAATGGATGACGAAACGTATGTTCTGGCAGATTTTTCGCAGCTTGCGGGTCAAAATTCGATCTTGCTGATGCTCGAGGGAGTGTTGAAGAGAAGTTTAAGACCCAAAAGCAGACAAAATTTCCCAAAAAATTCCAGGTATGGCAAGCAACATGAAGTTGCGTCAAAAAAGCCAAACTTTTGTTACAAAGGGCTCTATAAGTACCGAAATTTACATCAAGGAATGTTTACAAAAAAGGATGATTCCATTCATAAGACTTCTTAGTGTGTCCACTTAATTTTGGCCTGATTTGGCACCCTGCCACTATGGAAAGAAAGGTCTTGAGTGGTAAAAGTACAATAATGTGGTACTTGTACCAAGAGAGGCAATTCCTCCAATCTGCCTGGAGCTGAATCCAGTGGAGAATTGAAGAGCACAAAAAAGGTGTCCAAAAGCGTGGTAGATTTTAAACGGAGATGGACAACCTATTCGAACAAAGTGACATAAAGCACTATAAAAACCATAGTGGAAGGATTTTCGGAAAAGGTTAAAAGTTTCATCATTAGTAATTAAACTATAAAAATTTTTTTTTTTTTGAAATTGTAATAATAATTTCAATCAAATAAAAAAAATCAAAACTGTAGGTTTAGTGGGTTTATTTTTGTTAACATATATGTGTTTTCGATCTCAGTCCTTAGGTTGGGTTACGTGGGTTGCTCGCAAGTTAGCGAGTGCACTCGAAGGCCTTGTGGCCCATTGTGATACCTTTAGAATTACCATTCCCTTATTTTAAAATTTCATACATAAAGGGAGAATGGTAGCCCACCCTAATTTCGTTGACTATGAACTTCTTGTGATCCCCGTGAGAACCAGCCTGTACTTCTAATAAATCTGATCATATTTACTAGTGGCACATTTCTGAGACAGTCCAGATCATGGAAAAGAGCTCTACCAAGATGTAGTAGTCTATGCTCTTGTAAGGCTGAGCAGGTGTTGTACCGATTCTTCCTCCTCCTCATCCAAACAACTTCTACAATAGCTATAACATGGGTAACCAATAAGTTCTGACATGGGTCCAATCGTACAGTGCCCAGTGATTATACTCGTAAGAAGCCTGATCGAATTTCTACTAAGAGACAAAAGAGTCTTAGTCCTATTCTCTGTCAGAGTGGGCCAGAGCAATCTCGATGTTCTACAAGTGATTATATTTGACCACCTGAGTTCCGTCTCACTCAAAGGCCATTCATTTATCAATTTTGATACGTTCATCAAGGGAGTGTGAATATCCCTTTGCGCAAGAGATACGTCCAGGGGCGACTCGTTCATTGTGTATTCGTCGGATACTTCATTTCCCCGAATGCCCTCATCAGTCCTTATCTCAGTCATTAGTTTTTGAAGATTTTCCATCGATATTGTAATGATATTATCCTTAATTTTGTATTAAAGCCCAACACCATTGATGTTTAATTTCATTTTTGTAGGTCGTTTATTATTGAATGTTCAAAAAGTAAAATTAAAAGGGCTTTTACACGATCACATTTTATGACATACACTTGGAACCGTATCACATTAAAGTGTGTTTTCTACAGCTTTAACATGGCAAGGTGCAGTGTGTTATGAAAGTTTTCAAAACAGATTGGATTTTATTGGTGTTACTCTCCCAAAAGTCGTACGTTAAGTCTTATCGTCTAAAGCAGCTATAAGTGGAAGAAATGTACCACCAAAGTCACCCTTTGGGTATTCTAACCCACTCAGGATCATGTGTGCCTTAGTTCATGATTTTGGGTTCACTATTATAAAATATTCAAAAGGTAACAATGCAATAAAGAAACGGTATCATTAGTTATTCTTTTAAATTCTCATTCACACAGAATAAATGCTTAATTTTATATTTCCAAGTTCATTATAAATATTCGAAAATAAGGTTATGTAAGTCCCTTTATTGTAGATTCTGACTCAAATTCCTTATTAACTTCATTATGTCTTTACTCAGAGGCAAAATAGCCTTTAGGTGGTCTTGCCGTTTTGTTAAAAATCACATTATTTTCGATGGTGGTAGTTCCAGAAACAATTTTGATCGAATTGACCGCATAAGGCCAGGTCATATTAGGAAAAAACGACTCCAACAATAAATTTCAGTCAATTTATCAATAAAAATTGGGAATTTAGCATAAGAAGATCTTACTAAAATATTAATTTTGTATTCCCGAATAACCTTTTAATGATAAATTTGCAGGTGCTCGTGCATCAAGACTAAACTGGCAACTCGCTTTATACTGATTTTCTTGCGAAAACAATAAAGCAAGTTGTTTTATTTTTTCTTTACTCACTTACACACTACAGTTTGTGTCCGCAAGAAACCAACCAATTGTAGTAGAGAATGTAAGAAAAGATAAAATCACTGTTTATTGTTGGTGTTTTGTTTAAGCTTTGATATTTTTACAAATAAAGCTTGAGTGTCTGTAATTCTCATTCACTCTATAGTTTTATTTCTATAATATCTTTAGTTTTTCTAAAGCCTTTTCGGAAAAGGTTTCCTGATGATCTGGCCTAAGCAACCAGTGAAATGCGCATAGGAACTAGCTTATCCCCCAACAATAAATTCCGTGAATTTATCAATAAAAATTGGGAATTTAGCATAAGAAGATCTTACTAAAATATTAATTTTGTATTCCCGAATAACCTTTTAATGACTTGGGTGTCATATTTCTTGCAATGTTTGCTCCTTTTTTTACTTTTCTCTTCACACAAACAATGAAATGATCGTCAGCATCGAACTAATCATCAACAACTTGATTAGCAGCTCTTTTCCCAACACCTGATATGCCTGGCTATAGTGATAGAGACTCACTGATATTTGGAACAGATGGTCGTCCTACAGACTGTATATTTTTGAATGAAACAAGTCCGACAGTCATTTCCTCACTCAAATCTGGAAGCTGTAAAATTAGTTCTTTAATCGGACACATTGTTGGATGCATTGGCCTCATCAGCCTGCAGACGTTTGTATAAAAATAATGCATTTGTAAAGACCATGCCCACAAAATAGTTGAACAACCTAATCATAATATTGCGAGTCTTAGCTCAAATATAGTATCGACCCTGGAGACCATCCATGAGATCTACTACACCCATGCGATCATTGTATTCTGGAATAATTTGAGGGCAGTTGATTTCGATGAACTTCTTCTGCTTTCTATCATACCGAGGAACCTTTGATTATTTTTCACCAGTATTAGTTCATCTAATATACCTCAGTACCTACATAATTCGATGACGGGCGGACATATTTGTTATCCTTCTATAATACAGTATTCACATCGACTTCATGGATTGAGGTCATGTATTCTACTCAAAATCATGTCTGCTCTTTGTTCATTTAAAAAGTGACAATCAAAATTAGTACTTCTCATTATGCCCAAACCATATGTTCAAATATGAGCATATCAAGAACAAATATTGTATTGTTATTTTGTTTAACTTGAAATTTAATTTTTTATGGATACTGTCATGGACTGATTATCAGAGCTTTTTATATTTTTTTTCATGGGAATAGCGTGTTCATATTTCATGTTATTATCTGCTATATATAAACATTATAGCAACAAAAAAAAATTAAAAAATATCAGCTTCTTTGGAGTTTGTCTTAAAATTTGGTTGCATAATTCCTGTTCTATTGGACTCGTTTTCAATACAAGACTACTGAGAACGTTGTACAGTGGTATAGAATAAAAAAAGAGGGAAATAAATCTGTAACTTCTGAACGGTAGTCCAGTTTAAATAATCTCATGGGCCTACCAGGGGAGCGGCCAGTAGTCCCCAAAGTAGGACACCTTCGTTTGTATTCCGATTTCTAGTAGCTATCAAATTATCCCCTTTAGCTTAGGAGATATTCGCATTTAAAAATTTAATTTTCAAAAACTTTACCAAACCTACTCCAGTTTTTTGATAATAGGGGCACCAAATATTTCTAATTTTTCCTATGCTGGACTAACAGCTAATGTGTGTTAGTGCAAAGTTATATGCACTAGAATTTAAAAAATTTTAAAAAGGCGATTTTTTTCTATTTTAAAAATAGTCCTTTTTATACCATTCACCTTCGTGAGAAGGGTATATATAAGTTTGTCATTTCGTTTGTAATTTCCACAATATTATTTTCTGACCCTTTTAAGCCATGCCTGTCTGTCTGTCTGTTGAAATCAATTTTTTGAAGACCCAAGATATCTTCGGGATCCAAATCTTCAATAATTCTTCTCGAAGACATGCTTTCGAGAAGTTTCCTATTTAAAATTAGCAAAATCCGTTCATAAATAACGGAGATATGAGCAAAAATCCGAGACAACCTCTATTTTTGGCCTTTTTTTATATATATTTCGATTACTAAGTTATAAATATAGACAATATGAATATCTAATGATAGATATTGCAACGATGTATATAAAGCTATAGTACGTTGGACCTACAATGGGTCAAAATCGGGAAAAATATTTTTTAACCCGGTTTTTTTTTTTGTCATACATTTTTAAAAAAAAAAATTGAAAAAATCTTTTAAGGAACAATTTCGAATAAAAAAATTTTTTAAAGAAAACTTTTTTAATTTTATTTTAAAGTATAATTTGGTTAAGGGTATATAAGATTCGCCACAGCCGAATATAGCTCTTTTACTTGTTTTCTTTGAAGTTATCTAAAATTTGTTGAAAAAGATGTATAAGGAATTTATACTTATTGAAATGCTAACTTTACATGAAATATCTTAAATGAAAAAAATAAAATAAAAATGTTTGATACCGATGTGACAGATCTATACAAAATCGGATATTTTTTATGTTGAGTTCACTTTTAGGGCAAAAATTCTCAAATCGCTTAGACGATGTCAGAATATAGTAACCTATTTTAGATGGCTGAATATGTTCTTAATTATTTTGTAAAATATACCTATAACCCCGCGAATGATATGGAATTTTTTGGGAATGGATCAGCATATTTTCACTATTGATCAAAATATATTTGTTTTCGATTTAAAATACTTCTACAACAACTATCGTGCTCTCATATACATTGGAGAGACACATCCGGCTGTAGACATATCCGTTTTAATGTTTTTTGTCTACAACTTAGTTCTGCTTCATTTAAAAAGTTTAAATAGTCTACATATAAATATTTTTTCTCTTTTTTATTTTAAATTTGTTTTTCTATATTTTTTATATTGCTGTGTTTCTATAGGAGTTGTAATGAGGTAAAAAAGAAATGAAATGTAATATGTATGTGTGTAGTAAGGCCTAAATGTGTTTATGTATGAGTGTGTATTAATGTTTGTGTGTGTGTGCAAA
This sequence comes from Calliphora vomitoria, assembly GCA_942486065.2. Lineage (NCBI taxonomy): Eukaryota > Metazoa > Arthropoda > Insecta > Diptera > Calliphoridae > Calliphora > Calliphora vomitoria. Next base: position 101,537,775 of record OW818031.2, on the reverse strand, counting down.
ATTAGTTTTATTTTTGTTTCTACTTATTTAAGTTAAATTGCTTTTCTTGAATTTTTAATAAAGATTTTAATATTTTTCGCATGATTCTATTTAGGTTTTTTTATTTTTAGGGTTTGTGCAGTTCCTGGTTTGATTTTTTCTAAACTAAATCTACAAATTGGATTTGTGCTTGAAATAAAGTTTAATGAAAAACAAGATTAAGTTTTAAAGAAATGAAATTTCTAAATTACTCAAGTGATGTTGTTAGCCTAAGGCAGGCTAAAAGTTCGAAGCAGATATTTGCTCTTTGGAAAATTGTGTACAGAAGAATTTAGAAGTTTGATTTAAAGATTTAGAAAGTAACACATCCTTTATTATTTACTTTAAGAATATTTATTTGTGATTTTATGTAAAGGATAATAGATGAAGTGTTTTCAAAGTTTAATTAAAGTTATTGTTGATGAGGAATAATATTTATATAACGAAATCTGGAGTTTTCTCTTTCCTTAAATAACACCTTCAGTTGTAACTCTCTTTAGTATTGAATTTTGACGCCATAAATCCTAAACATAAATACTTTTTATTTAATTCCCCCTGGGGATACGGAAGTGTGCTTCAATAGCTTAAAAAAGCAAAACAAATTTATCGCTTTTTTAATTCCTAAAATCTATTCAAAACACGTAATAGATTTTATGGATTTCAATTTAAAATACAAAAAAGCTACATTTACACATTTATTTGTGTCATCATTAATTTGCGTCATAGATTTTACATCCGGCCGTTTGTCAGAAATGTTTTTCGTACTCAAAAGAACAAAATATTGTGTCATGAAACATTTGATGGGTGTAGAAAAATGAATGAGTATGTATTTTCTTTTTGGGAGGAATATTAAAGAGAAACCTCATTAATATATCCCTGTATGTTGTGGCTAATAAAATTCGTTGACTTTTTCTTTAACTTTCGAATCATTTAACTCATCCCTCCTGCCCTTTTCTGTTTTTCCACCCTCAGCCATTTCATAATGTAAATATTTACTAATGGGGAATCGATAAAAGCTTCATATTACTTTATGGTGTGTAAGAAGATGGTTAATTTTATCTTAAAAATCTATCATAAATTTTAACGCCATATTTTATTTCTATTTTTCTGATTTCTATTCTTTCTCCATTATTATTATTATTTGTATACCATTTGTTATTATATTTCTTTACAAACTCCTTGGCGAAAAACAGAAAAAACAAACAACTTAATGGTTCTTTTAAGCTTTTAAGAAGGAAGAAAAACATTACACAACATTTACAAAACACATAACTTTATTGTTTTAACGTGAAAAAATAGATAAATGAAACATTAAAATCTTTAATACCTTGGAAAAATTTCCATCTTTTTACTGCAAAGTAGTCAACGTTAAAGAAATATATGCTGATGATTTCATTTTGTACAAGTCAAAATTTGAATAAAATCATTCACTCAAATAGAATTTTATGTTGAATTTTTCTTTGGACTTGGAAATATAATTACGAATTTCGTCAAAAACTTAACAAAGAGCTACAAGAAAATTGGTTAGAGCAAACAAAGATTTTATACCATGTTTGAAAACTGATTCAAGAGCGAACTTACTGTCCAGGTATCTTCAGAAAGTACAAACCAAAACAATTTTTGCCAGACCACCAAAATCAGTTAACAAATGTGCAATAGATCAAAAGGCGGAAACTTAAGGATATTAATGAAGAAATCGGATGTGAAATATATCAATTTCGATCACAAAAACAACTGACAAAATTCGACATCATTCAAAAAGTTTTTATCGCTAGTCCAGTGAGAACAATACGGATTCTTAAAAGTACTCCAACGCCAAGCGATGAAGAACAGTTCTCAAATGAAGAAGCATTATTTTTGGATCTGAAGTTAACAAAACAGCAAATCAGCTCACATTGCGTGCGATTGAAAAAGACTCAAATCTCTATCCATCATATCATCATATAACTGCTGCTAAGAAGGATTGTTTGCCACCAGTAGACACTATTACAATCACATCGATTTCGGCAGATCTACTTAATCATACAGCTCAGGGCTTGTAACTGTCATTTAAAGGAAATTATTTGAATTATTTCGGCCAAGGGCTGTCAACCCAGCAAAAACAACAATACAATTTTTATCTTCGGAGCTGCACCTTCCAGCATTGCTGCTCCGCATTTTACTGGTCCGCGCCGGAGTTGAAAAAAATACTGGACCATGGTTCTGCACGGTATGCCAGAATCGACTGCACCACATGTCAACTCATTTAAGGTGCAACTCTTGTTTGGGCTGGTGTCACCTCAGGAATTGTTCCGGATTTACCCATAAATGGTAGTAGTCGGAGAATTACGTTGCCCCATGCTGCCAGCGACGTAGTTCATCGGCATCTTCGGCATCATCATCGTCATCCTACGCCACACCTCCACCCTCCCCACCGCACTCACAACAACAGCAGCAAGCACAACATCTACAGCAGCAACATCCATCGCCGCTCACACCATCGATTGCAATCCGTAGACCTGGGGTGACATCCATATTGCAGTTCAACTGGAATGGCCTCAAAGAGAATATTTCTGAGATAACCCAATATATGCGCCAACACAACATCGTGGTTGCTGCGGTCCAGGACACCAAACTTCCAGTCTGCAAAGTTGCAACGGATATAACGCTATTCGAAAAGACCGCACAAGAGGCAACGGTGGAGGCATCGCATTTATCATATACAACACCCTACAGTATACTGCTCTTTCTCTCGATCTGAATTCTAGATACCAATATCTTGAAGTTCAGGGTATTGCGGTCAGATCGGGAGATACAGAGTTGGAGCTCTATAACGTCTACATTCCGCCAGTAACCAGTTGTCCAACAGACTACCATCCCGACATTAGGACCTTACTGGATGGTGATACACGTTTGGTCCTAGGGGACTTCAACGCTTATCACCAGCTCTGCCACTCAAGTCCTGGGGAAGAGCAGAGAGGATCGTTGCTGGCGGAACAGATTGAAGAAACCACCTTTTGCACGCTAAATGATAATGCCCCCACACGGATTATGGGTAATTGCCCTAGTTCGCCAGATATCACCATAGCGAGTCCTAGTCTGATTAACTGCACAACCTGGCATGCAGTTTTCTCTCCAGGACCAGACCATTTACCCATAATCATTTGTCTGGATAGACCATCGTCTCTGAACGCCGAACTTACATTAACCAAAAGAAAGCAGACTGACACGGCTTCAGAAAACTTACCGACCGCATCTTCAATGGTCTACCGATTCCCTCTAACGTACATGAAGCAGAAAGAAAATTTCGCGAAACCGTCACCGCAGCAGACGCTCGCTTCGTTCCCGCTGGAAGAATGTCCGTAGTGCGACCGCACTTCCCAGCAGAAGCAGCGGGACTCGCAGATGAGCGTGATGACATCCGAAGTACCAACCCTGACGATGCTAGGATCGTCCAGCTGAACCGCGATATCAGCAGGTTAGCGAAACAAATGGTTGGATTATTTGAAGAACTGCAACCTAAGTTCTGGAGTTGGAAAGTTGTGGTCTACAGTTCGGTATCTCTCCAACCCTAAAGGGTGTGCTCGTGCTTTTTGCCGGCAATTTATTGAGCACCCTGATAGAGACAAGGCGAAACTACATGATCTTCCAGTCTCGAGCACACCACAACTACACACTCCAACTGAAGTTGCAGAAGCCATCAAAAAAGCTAAGCCTTCAAAGGCAATAGGACCTGACGGAATATCCATGTTGATGCTAAAACACATAGGCGAGCGGGGAGTCGAGTACCTGACAACGGTTTTTAACGTGCCAGTAAGAAGCTTAACAATACCCGATGTCTGGAAAATAGGTATCTTCTCTTCTCCCAGCTGACTCGTCAACTACCAGCAGCTCGTCACCAGCATGGATTCCGTTAGATGCACAGCACCACCACAGCATTATCCACCATAGTCACTCAGATCTCACAGGGCTTAAATCAGCAGAGGCCGTGTGAACGGACGATCCTAGTGGCACTTGACCTGTCGAAGGCCACACTCTTTCAGGACATCCTGCAGGCTACAATGCCCAACAACGCGAAGAGATGGATAGCGAAGTGGGGTGCCCCGATAGACTACACGATTGTGTGCTAGACCATCAATCTGTAGGTTGCGGGTTCGATTCCCGCCAGAGACTCTGGGTGTATCTGCAGACAAGCAAAACGCTTCGCAGTTTGTGTTTGTTTAAAAAAAAAAAAAACTATCTGAGTGGAAGGCAGTCGTTTGTGGAGTTTAGAGACAAATGCTCAATACCCCGTAGAGTTAAACAAGGGATTCCCTCAGGGTGAGGTCCTGTCGCCGCTCCTGTTTAACTTCTACCTCTCTAAACGCCCAGTGCCACCACAGGGTGTTTAGGTAATCATCTATGCGGACAACTGCACCATTTTGGCGACAGGTCACAACGTTGATGAGCTTTGCGGTTATATCACCGAAATACACAATTTCTCTACTACACGTAGGCTGCAGCTATCACCAACGAATTCATCGGCTACACTCTTTTCCACCTGGATGAAGGAGGTAAACCTCAACTTAGGCATCATGGTCGACGGCGTACAAATTCTAACAGTGAACCACACGAAAATCGTGGGTGTCACTTTTGATAGCCTGTTTACCTCCTCAGCACACGCCACTGAAATCACGCATAAACTGCAAAATAGGAACAAGGTTCTCAAGGCACTAGCCGGCAGCAGTTGGGGTATGGACAAAGAAACCTTGTTAGCAATCTACAAGATAATTGGCCGGTCAGTGGTTAACTATGCAGCTCCAGTGTGGTCGCCTTCGTCAAGTGAAACTCAGTGGAGAAATATTCAAAGCTGTCAAAATACAGCCTTAAGGACCGTCAAAGGCTGCCTCCAAATCACCTCCGAACACCACCTGGAAACTACGATTCTACCGGTCAGGGTACATAACGACATGCTGGCGAAACAGTTACTTCTGGGATGTCACCGGAGGAGTCATCCAAACTTCAAAATCAGTCTCCCCAGAGGCATGTCAGACAGGACCTTATAAAATACGAGGAGAGCATTCAGGATCCATTTGATCGCAGCACGTATATGACAGCTTTGAACAACAATAGTCATTCTGGGACAACTAAGATCAGGATGGAGTAACAGGCTTAATGCCTTCTGGTCCCTCATAGACCGTTCCGTCCTCAACTTATGCCCAGCATGTGGTCAGGGTCTCCATGACACCCTCCACATTTTCAATTGTCCAGCCAACCCTACTTCACTACATCCAAAGTAGGTCGAAGTACGTGGGGCCTAGAGAAAAGCATATTAGTTTTTGACTTCCAAACTATTCTTGTTAAAAAGCCTTTGAAAAAATATATAAAACATTACAAGTTCTTTGAGAAACTTTTTATCTAGGAAGCAAAGAGTAATAGAGGGTTTCTGCTGGAAAAAATTCGAAAATTTAACTTTTATCAATTTGCCAATCTTAGGAATCAATCTTTTGTTCATCTTGTGACGTAAGATGTGACGTAGAGTCTAGGTATAATAATGTCAACACACAAAAAACATGTTCGTTATGCCAATTAATTGATTCACTCATAATATCAAAATTTGCAATTGTAGCTCCGAAATTGGCTGGCCTTTTATAGCTGGCGGCGATAAAATCTTTGTACACAAATTATTTATTTGATTGACAACAATAACAGTTGCCAAAACGATTCTATCTGTGCACATATTTTGCACTGTCTGATAGGGCAAGCTAACAGTTACGTAACCTCGTGGGGATTAACTCCTAGTCTACTTAATGTAGCATAGTAGATGAGCATTTCCAACGTATTGGTCGTGATTCATTTAGCACATCCAATAACAATCCTGATACCATTAATATTTCTCTGTTAGCTTAACTGACAACTTTGACTCTTATTGTTCAGTTTCACAACAATCGAGTTAAATTCTTGCTATTGCCAAGACTTGCATAAATAAATCTTGTTAATTTCCCATTGCTGATGTATATCTCAACATATACAATATATTCCATTGATTCCATTAATATTCATAGTTTAACTTTAATAACTGTTGAATATCCTTAATATTGTATAGTATTGGCATTGTTGAAGAACCCTTCTATGTCTATGAAAGCTGCAAACGTACTTATATTGCTTATATTCTAATTTTCTATCGATAGACTCTCGTTTCAACTTCACAAAGAGTAATTTTCGTTGAGCGACTCTTTACGAAGTAAATTTGACTACATACAGAGAAAAAACATGGTTGTGGTAAACATAATCTAAGAGCAACGTATTATGATACAATTTATGATTGTATTAGAAACATATCATGATGATTATTATTATAACAAGATATCATATTATGATTAAATATAGTCGTAGTATTAATCATAATCTTATCCAAAGTAACCATATAATATCATATTGTGACCCAATGAAATCATATAATGATGCAATGTACTTAGAGCACTTTCATAATTACTGACTAGTACAAAAACAGAAATTTAAAGTTTATCTAAACAAAGTTTAAAATACTCATTCATTGCTTCTTTATACCTAAAAATCCTCTTGTTTTTATTCATTTCCAAGTTACTTTTAATTTGTTTTCGCTTAAGGAAAAATATTCTAAAAAAAAAAATCTCCCTTTTTATCTAGGACTATTTTATTTCAAAAACATGTAAAGCATTTAACCCTGTTGTTTTGAATTGCTTTTTCTTCAACTTGTACTCATTCATTGAGAGTCTTAATGGTTTGTAAAAAAAGAACTGAATAAAAATTGAAAAAAAAAAAAACTAAAAAAGAAAAATGTTCTTGCTGAATGAGTCTGTTTTTTATGTTCTAGTCCATTTGCTTGTATTTTTATGTTTTGTTTAATTTGTAGGCCAACATCATTTGTTACTTTCACTTTTCTGTTGCTACTTTTTCTTATTTTTGCTATTTCTATTTCTACTTTTGTTATTGTCATTTTCATTTACAGTTTAAATACAAGAAAAAGGAAAAATCTTAGTATTTAAAGTCAAATGTTTACTATCTTTCATTTCAGCAATAAATACACAGAGAAAACAGATTCATTGTGATGATCAAATTTGTTGCCAATTGAATATTTCAATTATAACCATAGATTTTTTCGGTTATAGCAACTGAAAGTCAGTTAGGAGTGTAGGACATAATTTTAGTCATTTCAACTACAATTTTTCGTCAACGACAAATCAAATCGGTCATTAGACTGAATCATTCGATTAGCAACAAATTCGGTTATCACAACCAAAACTGTTTTCTCTGTGTAGTATTTCTATAGTTTAATGGAAAAAGGACTTATCTCGTTTTCTCTAATTATTCATGTAAACATATAATTGGTAGATTTCTGTAAAATCAACTTACTCCGCTGGAATCTACGTTTTGTAGTTAAAAACTTAGTTTTTTTTAAATAATCCAAAAAAAATTTTACTCAAATTTTACCAGATTTTTGCCTTTAATAAATAATAAAATTTAAAAATCGAGATAAGTCCTTTCTTTATTAAACCAACACATTATTTTATTTTTTCCTTTTTTCTAGTTTCCTTTTTTTTTGGTTATTTTAATACTACTGGCTACACTTTTGCTACGCTTGTTTTAAAACTCAGCATGTTTGTAATCTTAGATGACCATTTAAGTGCATTTAGTCATTAAGTTCAGAGAAGAAAAACTACATGAAATTACTTAAGTTTCTTGTTTTTTTTTATAGACTTCATGAAAGACTTTTAATGTGCTTGTTACACAGCTTTATATTTTGGCTGGGCGAACATGAAACTAAACTAAAAGAAAAGGATATTGCAGGAAAGTAAGTGTTTGATGAAAGCTGAAAATCCTTGAAATGATATAGAAAACAAACATGATGAGTTTGATAATGTTTTACAAATTGTTTTAGTATCCAGATGTTGACAACAATTAAAATGTAATATAAATAAAAATCTCTAAAATCTTGCAGGATTTAGAACAGTTTGGAATGTGTAAATAGAAGTACATAAAAGTTTAGTGCAGCTTCTCATGTGATCAATACATTGTTTATAATAGTGAGGCTACATGCACTACAATCTATAGGATCTTTTGTGAAGCTCTAAATTTCATCATAATAAGATCAAGCTTCGTATGAAGTCAATTAAACCATTGGTAGGCGCTTATATTGTTCAGGTTACGTAGATTTTCGTCAATTTACACGTACACAAACCGAATGTAAACAATAGAGCTTATAAATATAAATATTTCATTCAGTTGTTTGATGTTGTTGCGGATATTTTATTTTTTACCCATACATGCACACAGGGGCCATTAAGACCCTTCCGATGCATTTCCCTCTGCTCGAAGACAACTTTGGAAAGTCACAAGCAACAGCTTAGAGCTCTCGTTGTGTAACTCGAAAAGTAAATTGGTGGTAACTTAGACCACAATGTCTGGTAAATTAATCAGTAAATAAACTCAAATCGCTCTTTCCGTGCGATAACAATTTCTGGGATCTACGTTTGGATAGATCCCAGACAAAATCCGACTCAACCCTTCAATGATCCAATTCCTCTGTTAGCCAATCACTCATCTCGATTGTTCCCAGCGTGACCCTCATTACCAGGTACCCAGTACTATGCTAGATCATTATGCGCAGTGAGTTTACTCAAAGATGTAACGAAGGACCATATAGACAACAAATCGCATCGCTATCTCACACTCAGCAGAACAATTTCAGATTGAAATATTATTGGAAGACCGTTTTGGAAATTGGGCCCAACAATCAAAGTTGATATCTTGTAGTCCGATACTGCAACACTAGGGACGTTCCTAGAACCTACATGAGTTTAACCAGATCAATCGGCATAGCCAGATATACCTGGTAGTCTAGATGCCCTGCTATGAACCTTCTGCATTACCAAAATATGTAGCTGATCTACAAAATATATAAGGTATAGCACCCAAAGCGTAAGTGGGTCAGAATCTCATAGACCCTGTTATTGAAACATAGATGAGATGATAGACATTATCAAGTCGAGATCCTGCAGTCACTTACCACCTTATTCCACAAAAGTAAGGCGGCATATGTAAGTATTAGTCTTATCACAATAACAAAAATAAACAGTAAATCATCCTTGATATCAACCCCTACGTTGTGCCAAAAATACGCTGGCATAGATTTCCTTCTTGGTTGTTTTGGTTAACTGACTATTCCAAGAGAGAGTTCTGCCAAGTGTAGCTCCAAGATATATTACCTCATTGTAAATTTGTATGTACTATTTATTTAAAGTCGGTTTGCCAAATCTTAGAACTCTTCGTCTGGCAAATGGCTCAAAAATAGTCCTGTCGTGGTTTATAATCAACCTCCTTTCCCCGCTCCACATGGTGCGTATATAAAAAGCGTCTGTATTCTTTCCAATATCGTTACGTTTTCTCACCCAGTTACTCAGGTCGCCGGCGTAATCATATGTATGGAAGCATAAGTCTTTAAAATTGTCCAATAGCTCATCGATGATCATAGTTCACTTTAGGGCTGATAACATGCCACCTTGTGGATAGCCTCTGGTTGCCCGTGTTGTCCTATATGAACCATCTCTGTGAACAGTCCAAATTAATAAATCTATAAGACAGAGAAAACCTGCTACAAGCGGTTACACAAAATATTACCTATCTTAATCAAAACATGACTAACATAATGTCAACCATGCAAAACACAATACAAGAGCTTTTGCGAGCGCAGAACCAAATGCTTCAAATCCTGTATATGAAAAACATGAGTTTTTGAAAGTTTGTTTTTGGAATGCAAACGGTTTGAACCAACATAAATCTGAGGTTTATAATTTTATGATGAATAAAGACATCGATGTGATGTTAATTTCTGAGACTCATCTTACAAATAGATACAACTTTAATATTCCAGGATTTTCATTCCATAACACAAATCATCCCGACGGAAAACTTCATGGTGGTACTGGTATCTTGAATAAAAGCCGCTTAAAACATTATGCCCTAGATGAATTCTCAAAAGTATATATGCAAGCAACTTCCATTCGATTGGATTGTTTATTTGGAGTTTTGACAGTGAGTTCAATATATTTTCCCCCACGACTCTCGATGACTAAGGACAAGTTTAAAGAACTCTTTGAAACTCTTGGAGATCGTTTCCTGGCATATGGTGATTACAATGCAAAACACATATACTGGGGTTCACGGCTAATTAACCATAGAGGAATACAGCTTTACAAAGCCCTAGTTGACAGTAAGAATTGCTTGGATGTCGTATCCCCTGTCCAACCAACATACTGGTCTACTGATCATTGGAAAATTACTGACCTTATAGACTTTGCCATATCCAGAAATGTAGATCGAAACTCAATATCTACGAAAATATCCTTTGATTTATGTTCCGACCATTCACCATTCATGTAATAGTCACCTAATACGGAACAAATATACCAAAATCTCCTGCAAATATTCCATTTTACAAAACAATTTGGCTTAAATACAGAAAGTTTATCAGCAGCCATATCCACACAAGTCCAAATATACAGTGTGAGGGAGAGATGAACGAATGCGTCAATGAGATCACGTCATTAATTACTTCGGCTCTGGATCATTCAAGGATCAATATCTCTACAAACCCAAAAATGCATAAAACCAATTCAGATATTGAAAGATTACTTCTCGAAAAGTGAAAGCTTAGAAGAGAGTGGCAACCAAATAGATCACCTGCTGCAAAGCCTCTGCAAACCTGAAAAGAGCCCTCTGTTTAGAGGATGATCGCAGAAACAAAAGATACATTGAGAGTTTGACGAATCTAAACATACAAACTTTTCTCTTTGAAAAGAAACACATAACATCAAACCACCGGCAGAGGGAAAGACTCTGTGAGAAAAGCTGATGGTAATTATGCCATACATAAATAACCAAAATATAATCCCAGTTCATCAATTTGGTTTTCGTGAACAACATGGAACATTGAACAAGTTAATCGATTGACTGGAGAGATAAGAAAATCTTTTGAAAATAAAAAATACTGTTGTGCTATCTTTTTGGATATCGCCCAGGCCTTCTACAGGTACGCATAGATTGCTGGATTGGTACATATCAGACAGAGTTTTTAGTGTGAAATATTGCGATTATATAACAGGAAATTATGAAATTATGGCTGGTGCTCCACAAGGAAGTGTTCTCGGACCAACACTTTATTTGATATATATTTCTGATTTGCCTGTGTGTGATAGACTTACCATATCGACATTCGCTAACGATACGGCAATACTTAGCTCCCATGCAGATCCACAGATAGCTTCTACGGGATTGGCCAATTATCTCAGACTCGTGGAGATATGGTTGAATAACTGGAGAATACGAGTAAATTAACTCAAAAGTAAACACATCACATTTACTCTCAGAAGGGGTGACTGTCCACCTATCACACTAAATAACATAAACATTCCACAGACAAATATTGTTACATACCTTGGTATTCACTTGGATAAACGACTTATTTGGCGTCGTCATATAGAAGCCATGAGACTTCACATGAAGTTAAGAGCCTCTAGCCTTCACTGGTTAATCAATGACCAATCAAAATTAAGCCTTGACTATAAAGTCATCCTGTATAAATGTGTTTTAAAACCAATCTGGACATATGCAATCCAATTGTGGGGAATGGCGAGTAATTCCTGTATTGATGTTATACAGAGGGCCCAATCAAAAATTCTGAGAACCATGACGGGTGCACCATGGTACATAAGAAATGAGAACATCCATAGAGACCTACCCTACAACTACCGTTGGTTAAGGATGAGTTCGAGAATGACTATGAGAAATACATCATGAGCTAAGATGGATTATTCGGTGGTACTTCGAAGTTGTTCCGACTTGCTACCATTCTTTGGTACAAAGACCAACCCAAGTCATACCAGGAGCATAGATTTGAAAATTTTCGAATGTTGGGGGACAATAATGTCATCTTCTTGTTTCAGCAAGCATGGATAAATGCAATCTGTTTTAGAAATAAATGAGTTAAATGTAGATATTGCCCACTTCACCCATTCTATCCCAAAGCTTCTGCCTACCATAATACGATTGCTTTTGGTTTTTGTAAGTAACCATGTACAATTCAGAGTTGAATTAAAAGGCGTTGAAGAAGACTTCACGTCGCCTTAAAGATTAATAAGGAATCTAATCTGAGAAATTATCTTAAAAACTTCGACCCTGCTAAGAAAACAGAATATAGTCTCTGGAAAGCTGTAAGAAATATGCAATGCCCTATGGGTAGAAAAATAAAAGAATTTACCAATCTCTTGGAGAATGTATTTATCTCAAATGATACAAATTTATGTCATAAATAATGTGGAGCCACCCCCAATAAATTCCGGCTGGAAAATAACCAGGTATAGATAAAATTACTACTACGATGCTAAGTAATCTGCCCAACACTACTTATTAGATATTTCAAATGGAAAATGTCTGAGATATTTATGATATCAAAACCGAGAAAATATGTCACTTAAGTGACATCATAACGTCCCTCTAGCCAGTTGTCAATATTCTTAAAACTTTTTGAAAAGTTGTTACTTGAGAGACTTATAGTGCACCTTGACGAAAATTCCAATCTTCCTGACCATCAATTTGGTTTTAGAAGAAAACATAGTACCATCGAACTGGATATTCGGATAACTACTCTTATTCGAAAAACCTCCGAGAGCAAGCAGTATTGCTCTGCATTATTTATTGACATGTCACAAGCCTACGTATACAAAATTATAAGATTATTACCAGCGAATGTATATAATCTCCTTAAAAATTACATACCAGAAAGAACTTTCCAAATCACATCCTAAGATGTGAGTTCGTCACGTTGAAAAATATCCGCTGATATACCACAGGGAAGTATTCTAGGGCCATTCCTATATATTTTATATACTGCAGATTAGCTACGAGCGCACTGACTCACACATATACATTTTCGAATGAAACCGCTTTTTTAAGTACACCTGAAAACCCCTCAAAAGCTTCTGAACAACTCCAGTCTCACATTAGCCATATGGAAAAATGGCTGGACAAATGGAAAATAAAAGTCAATGCAACAAAAAGTACTTACGTTACATTCACTCTAAGACGAGAAAGTTGTCCTTCAGTACAGTTAAATAATATCAAAATCCCATTTAAGCTACCTGTCAAAACTATTAAATCACTCAAATCTCCTTGCCAGGGAGTTGCTGGCATTTGAAGGTGATTGGAAACACTGGATCTGGCCAGATAATCATTTTAACGAGCACTTATGTTGGACATTTTAGCAACAATAACAACTTTAGTTTTAGTTTAGGTTAAAGATTAGGAAAGATTCAATAAAGAAAAATATTAAAATAAAAAATTGAAACCGCAAAGTAAGTATCCAGAGGAAGTCTACAAGTCTCCTTTGGTGATGCAGATTACGATCCATTCGGACGATTTAGCGAACATATGTGGCCATTGGAGTGAGTGATTGCATCAGGGAGATTTTCCCGCAGAAGCTTCGCCGCTTTTATCTATTCGATCTTATAATTTGCCTATTATACTCAGTGACAGCAATATTGTTTTGTTTTAACCTTTTTTAAAACGTTGATTTATTTCCTTTAAATAAACCGGATACTTTTGATTGCAAATAAAAGCCGTTATTTAAAATGTACAACAACAACAGTTCAAATAGTCACTCAGTGTTTTATACACGTATGATCTACTCACTCACGACTGCAACCTCTGCCACTATTTATACACACGCCATCTTTCGGGAATCTTCTACAATGCTCTTAACGGACAAACTAGTATGTTCGAATTCTAGAGCTTTCGATGTCAATGTTAGAAGCTTAAACATTTAGTGTGGCCATACTTATAAACAATGCTAATAACAGTATGCTACTAATATTGTTGATAAGTAGAAGCTTCTACTGATGGAAGTGTTTATAAACATGATGAGTGCTGGCAGTCGTTACAGACCGTTAAATTCAAATCGCTTTTGCAAAATCGTAACAGTATGTTTGGATTTTCCTAAGCTACAAGTCTTGTTTTGTCCATATAATCATCAAGTTCTATTATTAATTCTACTTTAAATACAGTGCTATATATTTGTATATTCCCCTTTTACTTGATATCATCTGCTTAAATTTATTATTTATCTAAAATCTCTTATGAAATCTGTATTTCCCTGAAAACTACATCATGTTTTTCTTACAAGGAAAAACACTTTCTCCTAAATCATTAATAATTGTTTATTTTCTACCCTCTAAAACCATCATATTTTAAATTTATTCCTTAAGCTACATACATATATTTAATGTGCTTATCTTTTCTCCATAATATAGATTAAAATGGATTTTGTTGGTACTTTTTCTTTTCCTGGTATTTTTGTGCCATTCCCATTTTTTTTTTTTAATTTTTGCATAAAGTAAACATTAATCAAAGTTTTTTTTCTGTACAAATTCATTTCCTTTTGCGCCATTTGTTTGCGTATATGTATTTTATATTCATAAATTATTATTTGCTTTATTTATTTTTATATTTATTTCCGCTTTTATTCGCTTTATCTTAAGTTAAATGGAATTTGTTACTAAATAAACAGATGAATATGAGTTTGTCATATATTTATAGTTTTATGTTAATTTTAGTTTCAGTAAAGTGTTTAAAATGGGTATTATAATTCATATCATAAGAAGTATTTGTATTTCATTTAGGTACAACATATTGAGGGACCATATTCAAAATCCTCTATCTTAGAAAACACAAATTCGCAGGTGAGAAAAAAAAACAATTTTTTACAGTTTTCCAGAGAGTATTCCAGGGAGAGTGTTGATCGATACAAATAGTAGTCGGAGCGGGTAAGGCAAAACATCCCAATATTTTTTAATAGGTATTGCAACATGTGGCGTTGTCATGATGGAATATTACGGTTTCATGTCTGCTAGCATATTCTGGGCGTTTTTCGGCCAATTTTCTCCTCAAACGAACCCGTGGTGTTCGGTACACATTCCCTGTAACGGTCTGCTCAGATTTCAGCAGCTGTCTGCTCACACCACATACAGAGAATTACCTTAGCACCAATGATATTTGGTATTGGTGTCGATTCGGATTACTGGTCGGACTTCATATGCGATCTATTACGATTCGTATTATTGTAATGGATCCATTATTACATCGCTAGTAATGATTCGGTGCAAACATTATTTTCTTTTATAGTTTTTCAGGGTCTCTCGACTTCACATCGTGTTGTACCTAATGTATCTGCTTTTGGATGAATCGTGCTGCTCGCAAACGTTTTAAAATTGTTGTTTGGGTAGCTCCCAATGATTTTGCAAGCTCTTGTTGAGTTCTACAACTATGCAGTTCTACCACATGTTGTTCTCGTACAAGATTAAGTAATTGAGTACAACTTAGTAGTATATCTCTTGAATTTTAAAAATGTATTTTCAAAATTTAGCTTTAAAACTTCTAAGATGACAACAGACACCTAATGAGTTACAAAATCAACACAATTTACATACATTTATTAAATACCACATTTATTACATATTTTATGATAAATACATTTCAAAGAAGACCCAATTCTTAAAAGTCTGCTAACTGTTTCCTTTGAATCTTTCTTAAACCCTAAGAAGTCATGGCATTTATAGCGTTTTACTTAATAAAAATACCCTTAATTCTTTGTATTCTCTCATTTTTTCCCCTTATATCTTATATCCCCTCCATATATATATATTTACTTCCACATAAATTGTAAATATCTGTTTTTTTATTTAACTTTTACTAACAATAAGTAATTTTCCATGCCAACAAATTGATGCTGTCGCTGCTTCTGTAACTTCCCTCTTTTCCTTTGCTTGTTCAACTCTATGGCATCATATTATGTTGGTAAAGTCAGTTTTGTTCCCTTTTGTCTAGTTAAACAGCATCAATTTATAGCTGGAAAAAATCTTGACCTTTAAAATGGAAATACAAATATAAAAGAACGAAACTAGAAGGAGAAGTTGGAGAATATCTAGCACAATAATAATAAATGGATTTCTTATTGTTACTGATTATTGTTTGTAGGAGTGTTCCCTTTTTTAGCATTTACTATTTTATTTTTAAAAGTTAACTTTTTCCTTATAATTTTTTTGTTACGTTTTTCTGCAAAAACAAAAAAGAAAGAAACTCAAGGGACATTTCGATTTGTTAAAAAGTTGTATTTTCTTATTTTTATGTTGTTTCTTTAATGGTTTTTGTTTTGTTTTTTTTTTTTAAATGGTTTAAGTTGAAATGGTTTCAATTTTTAAGTTTAATTAATAAATATTTTTGTGATTGCATTGGTTTTGTTATTATTATGTCAATATTTGTTTATTTGGCATAAAATGAGTCATTATTTATAATAAGATTTTGTTACAAACAAAAGGAATCTAAAATAAATATCTGTGAACTCTAATAAAATGCATTAAATATCATTTTTATTATATGAAGAATAAGCTTAAAGCTGAAATGTATGGACAATGTAAAGGACTATGGAATCAGAGTTAAATATTTATGATTATTCATAGCAACCAACAAAAAAAATTAATAATTTATCTCAAATATCTTAGATGTTTAATATTCTCAAAAACAATTTGGTAATGACATATCATAATGGATTAATACAATTTCTTGTGTCTACAGTATGCCATCTGCCTTATTTAGAAGTCATTTATTAATTATTGGATTATTATCTGATAAGGACGCCGCTCCTTAGATCATCCAATAGTGTAAAATTATACCTGTATCAAAGGTGTAATTATAGCCTACATTTGCTGATGTTTGAAGTACCCATAATAAACCATTGCTCTCATATAAGCCCCACTTCCTAGAGTCACTTTAACGAGCAAGAATCTCTCAAAAATTTTGATAACCAAGTTCTATTAAAAATAAAACATAAAGCAACGTAAAACTTCTAAAGATTTATAAATAAGTACTGTGATATTGCTAAATTTTACACTATCATGCTCATTATGTTGGTCCTAAACGACAGCTTCAATTGGAGTTTTTACAAAAACTTTTGTGTTATTTAATAATAGAGAGATAAACGCAAATGGGTCAGCAATATAGCAAAAGAACTTCAAGCAGTGGCTGAAACTCATCGTGTCTGCCAACAAGCTGATCTAGAAAAAATCATCGACCGGAAAGCCTTTAAAATGATGTGGGAGAACTTATAACATCGAAATCTCAGCAAGTTATACTATAGGAAAGCCTTTATTCCGGTATGCTTTCATTTTCAACCCATTTGCGGATGTGTTTCACATACACCTAATGGTGACAGCTCTACTTAAGACATTTCAAACCAAACAAATCATCTCTCCAGAACTACTTACAGGCGACAGAATAACCGGTGCACGACTGCTTGAACCCATTATTATATCATGAATCTTTGCCTGCCGATCTGTCTGATGGAGTCATCATAAATCTTCCCATAAAAAGTGAAAAATAGAATAGGAGAGGCATAACCTTCTTAAGCATGGTAAATAGGGTAACTGCACATATTATAAACAAAATTCTCCCATCACTCAGAAATGAGAAAGAAATGATACAGTAGGTAACAAGCCATCAGAGGAGGAGTATTATGTGGGGCTTACAAGGATGGTTGGAGGACTTAGGTTATGCCGATGATATATGTCTACTTAGCCACTCATTCTCAGAGATGCAGTCAGAAATTTCGAACATCAGTGAGATTGCAATACTGGTTGGGCTGAAAATAAATATTCGCCAAAAAAATTGATCCGGATCAGTTGTAACACAGATCGTCGCTTCTTCGTATTCGACCAAGATATTGAAGATATAAAGTCCTTCTACTACCTGGGAAGCACAATTAATACAACTGGTGGCTCAGCAGCAGATATATCTATTCACATTAATAAGGCACGGAGTGCATTTGCCCAGTTAAATCCAGTTTGGAAATCATATAATATTTCGAAACGAGACAAGATCAAATTATTTAATACCAACATAAAATCCATTCTGTTGTATGGATGTAAGACCTGGATACACAATGTCGTGAAGTGTTTTTCAAAAAATGCCTCAGCAAGATCTCAAGGATTTTCTGGCCTGTAACAATAGCCAATAATCAACTTTGGGTGGAGCCAAACCAGCAGCCTATTAGAACGGAAATAAGAAATAAGGAAGCGGAAATGGAAATGGATAGGTAACACCCTTTGAAAACCAGACGATGACATTGACAAGAAATGCATAGACTGGAAGCCGCAGGGAAGGAGACGACTTGGGAGACCAGCTCACACCTGGAAGCGACAACTAACAACAGATAAGTGGAACAAAGTCAAGCATCGAGCCTACTTTCGAGATTATGATGCAACTGGTGGCTCAGCAGCAGATATATCCAGTCGCATTTATATGGCACGGAGTGTATTTGCCCAGTTAAATCCAGTTTGGTTATCATCTAATATTTAACATTATTTAACTCCAAAATGAAATCTACTCTGTTGTATGGATGGGAGACTTTGAACGAGGCATCACGTGATACACAATGTCTTCAAGTGTTTCTCAACAAATGCCTCCGCAAGATCTTATAGATTTCATGGCCTGTAACAATAGCCAACAACCAACTTTGGGTGGAGCCAAACCAGTAGCCTATTAGAACGGAAATAAGAAATAAGGAAGCGGAAATGGAGCTGGATAGGTCACACCATACGAAAACCAGATGACGACATTGCCAAGAAATGCATAGTTGGGAGACCATCACATACCTCGAAGAATGAAAGGAATATATATGGGGCATTTCATGTCAAGTGAACCAACTTTTGAAATCGATGGGATGAAATTTGCACCATGTTAAGTTCTATTAGATTGTAATACAGACACAGTATTTCAACAAGATCGGTCTGGGTTAGAGGGGGTCAAAATTTGACATTTTGGCCAAGCAGGTGTTTTTTCTCATCCATCTCATCATTCTCAACCTTCACAAATATCTAAAACATTTCGTTAACGAACAAAAATTCTATACGCATCAGTATTTTTTAGTCATAAATCATAACAGGGGATTTGGTGAATATCGGTTCTATTTGATCATAGCTCTCATATAATATCCACTTCCAAAAATTACTTAAAAACTCATAAAAAATCTTCTCAATATCATTATTAGGTTAAAATTTGACTTAAAAATCCAAATATATATAAAAATTGCTATATCAAATATTATGAATTGTTATATCAAATATCTAAAAAATATTGACCCAAAATTATACACAGTTCAGTAATTTGTATCCATCTCGGTTCACTTCCGAGAATCACTATAATATCCATAAATCTCTTGTTAATAACGTTATTGAGATGAAATTCTACCAAATTAGGCCTCAAATATGGCGATCACCCCATAATAGGTTATAGGTCACATATAAGCCCCACATGCGAAAAATACATTAACGCAAATAAACATTGATATCGATAAAAAATTTAATAGAAATCAGAAATTATACTGCTGGCTCTTGTGCCGATCCGTCCATAATTATAAAGGATTTTCCAATAAGGACTGCCGAACTTTGACAGATGACAGCATGATATTGTTGAAGCTAAATATGTCAAAAATTATAAAATTATTTTATTAAAAAGTGTGATCTGTTTGGTCTACGTTCCGCGTGCTTCGTCCATTTTACAGTGAGGCCAATTTCTGGATAAATCGGTACGTCACCATACAAAATTTACGAATTTCACATGAGATCCTAGAGCGTCCAATACATCCCGAAAACAACACTGTTTGGTATGGATTTTGGGCTGGCGTCATCATCGGTCCTTATTTCTTGAAGAACGACGTTGTCTATGCTATCACCATCAACAGCAGGCTTTATAAGTCGATGATTACCAACTTCTTTTGGCCTGAATTGTATGATATGGACACCAACGACATGTGATTTCAAAAGGATGACGCTTCATGCCATACAGCTCATGCCACATTGTACATTCTGCACGAGCGATTTGTTGAGGTGTTGTAAACTGGAAAATTCTGCATTTCGGATGCGCATCATATGGTATAACTTATTTTCATATGCAAAATTGAGTCAGATATCAAACACACTTTTAAAGTTTGTCCAAATATATTTTGTGTAAACATTTTTTTACACTTTTCCTTCAGTTGTGGTAAATAAGGAAATATAAAGGGTTTTCCAACAAGAGGTATTATTTTGTATCACACGGTATTTCTGTAGCTGTCACTTTGACAAGAAGAAACTACGCCATTACTGAAAATGGAACGATACACGCTTTAACATCGCATTGAAATGATTAAAATTCACTACAAAAATGTTGAAAACCTTTCAGTCACAGTTCGCAAAACTAAAGCATTTTTGGGTCGTCGTGAAGCACCTTGTCGGACGGTAATACAGAAATTGGTGGAAAAATTCGATCTGTTGAGACAAGTTAGTGATGTGAAGAAAAAAACAATGCACGTCGCTCAAGAACAACTGAGAATATTGCTGTTGTAGCCCAAAGTATTGAAGAAAACCCAGGTTTGTCCATTCCTCGTCGTTCTTCGAAATTGGGCATTCCACAAACATCATTACACCGTATCTTATGGTCGGAGTTGGATGATATAGATCTGAACAACGTTTACTTTCAACAAGACGGCGCTACGTGCCACACAAGCATCGAAACCATTGGTATTTTACGGGAAAAGTTTCCGGACCGTGTTATCTCTCGAAGAGGTGATAACAATTGGCCACCGAGGTCTTGTGATTTAACACCTAGCGACTTCTTCCTTTGGGGTCACGTGAAAGATAAGGTCTACGCCAACTGCCCAGCGTCGATTCAAGACCTCAAAAATATAATTCGTGAGGCTATCGAGGACATAGGGCAGCCACTTTGCGATTTAGTTATGGAAAATTGCATGAAAAGGATATCGTCCTGTAAGCTTGGTCGTGTTGGCTATTTGGCTGATGTTGTTTTTCATTATTAACGGCATACTTTTCTCTTTATTATAAAATAAACATCCGATCATTTATCTCAAAAAATTTCATTTTTCTTTGAATACCAAAATAACACCTCTTGTTAGAAAACCCTTTTAAGTAAATATTTCAATAACACACGTTATTCCAATTAGATAACATTTTTAAACATTTGAAAACAAATATCTACTGCTTAAAGTACTTACTCTCCCCAACAAAATACTAATACACAACTTAAAAAACCCATTTTCTCAATCCACATAATCAGCGTTAAAGCCGAGATTGAATATTCCAATCAAATATAGTACTCTTACTTCTTTTATTTATTATTAAACTAACAAGAAAATTAAAAAAAATCAGCCATAAATTGTGTCCGCTATTAACCGATCCAAGTTATTGTAACATTTTGAAATTTTAATTTTCTAATGTGTATAACTCGCATGTTTTCATGGACACGTCTTTAAACACTTTCTTCTAATATTAAAATCTTTAAATTTAGAAGAATCACAGGCAAGTTGTAAGCTTTTAAAAATGTTGCATATCTGAGGTGCCCTCCTTAAGGTCCGCTCCTATGGAGTCTAAGGAGCCCATCGTCAAAGCTTTAAAGCAAATGCTGCTCTGCTACTCCTATGTATAATTTTAAGTCAAGCGGATCAGCCATCTAGAAACGTCAAATATATTTCCAAAATATTTTGATTTTTCACCACTGTTTAGAGTAGGGTATATTAACGTCGGCCTTTCCTACTTTTAGTATTAACTTTCAACGCTTTTCGTGAACAAAAATTAAGTTTTAAACTTCACGTGCTTATCTTGCCGATAAGTTTACAATTTTAAACAATGTAGAAAGTGCTGATCTAAATTTTTAACAAATGAAACATATAACGCTTTAATTTAAAGAATCATGTTACACAATAAGGCATTGAAATCCAGCGTGTTGTATTAAATTAAAGTCCTTATTATATATTTAAACCACAGCAAAGACAAATTTAAACAAAGTAAAATTTATGAGAATAAAATTTAAACATAATTATTTTCTACTGCCTCCTCCCCCTTTTGCTGATAATTTCATTCAATATTTGTTGTTCATTCTATAGTTATTTATATGAAATTTTAGTGTGGTTTATTTGCAAATATTATTTTAGAATTTTATACAAAATGACACGTACACTTTCTCTTTCCCAAAACATGTTTCCAAAAAATAAATGTTGTGCTGTGCATATTTAAGGATTGCTGCGCAAAGATTTCTTTCTCTGTACAAGTAGTTGCCAATATTTTAGCAACACCACAACGACAAAAAAAAAAAAACTACAACAATATGCAGTTTTTTTGTTTTGTTTTGCCAAACCAAGAACAGCAACGTTCTTGGTTACATAATGGAATATTGGTCGTTACAAATTACTGCTACAAGTTTCAAAGTGCTTAAATTTATTGGTTTTTGTATCTAAGAGATACAAGCTATTGATACAGTTCCAATATTTTTTTGTTGTTTAATGTAATTTTCAAGTATTTTGTTTTTTTTTTTTTTTTGAAGGGGGGGATGCGTTGGTTGCCTCGTTGTTATTTGGGCTGCTTGTTGTTGGCTTTTAATGAAACCAAGAAGTCTGTCAAGGAAAAGATTAATTTCAACTTATAAATTTGTTAAAAGATGTGTTTAAAAGTTTATTAAAACAGAAACTGTGATAAATAAAGTTAATGAGAAACGTCATTATGATACAAATTTATAAAGACTGTAAAAAATATTTATAAAGTGGAAAAAAAAAATTGTCAAATGATAATAAAATCTTTATGCAACTAAAGTTTTTTTAATAAAATTGTCAAAAGCTTGAAATAATTTTAAATTGCAATATTTAGTGAAAGTATTTTCATCAATTTAAAACATATTCTAGCTACAAAATTCAATATTTGCTATATTTTGTTTGGGAACGGCTGATTTTTGTATAAATAAATACTGAAAGTATATAAATGACAATATATTTCACCTTGACTGAGTTTTAGAGAATCATTTATATAAAAAAAAAAATACACAAAAATGTGTAATTTAATAAAATCAACATCAAGTCTTAATAAAAACGAAAATAATTTTTAAATTTAATTTATTTTTAAAAATTTGTCTAAAATACCAAAAGAAATATTCAATGTACATATATATATTAGGGTGGCCCATATTTTGGACTTTGTCGATTTTTAGAGCATCCAAGGTCATCTAAGTCACCTAAAAGCCAAATACTAAACATTTTAATAAATTGGATAATGTCTAGAGGAAAAAAATGTCTTAGATTCTAATAAATGATTAAAAATACAAATTTGAACAGTTAAATTTTAGCGTCGAAACAGATTTTAAATCGTTAAATTTCGAGTAAACTTTTTTTTGATCATATTATTTCATAAGAATACATTTCGTAGCCTAATTTCCGTGTTCGTGATTTTAAATTTCTATGACATTATTAAACCTTCTATATCTAGGGTCATAGTTGTAAAAGATATCTACACAACAAATAATTAAAAATATAAAATATGTAGATAGAAGTTAAACAAGTTAGAGTACTATATTTGGCTGTGTATAATTTTAAATACCCTCCAAATATGCTATGTACAATTATGGTGCGATTTCTACCTTCTTGAAATTAATTTCTGTTAAATTTTTTTTTTTTATCGATATAAACACCCAAATTTTTTTAAATGCTAATTTATTTTTTGAATGTAAACCTTATAAACTACTGTAACGTGATTTCTATGTATTTGTTGAATCGAATTTCAACTTGGTAACTACATTTGTATGCAATTTATATATAAATGAATGCTATGGCGAAATATACCGATATTCACAAAATCCATTAAGTATCGTCAAGTTTGAACTTTAAATTTGTATAGCATTTCCTATAATATCAATTGATTTAATAATTAAAATTTGTAAAATTTTATGGTATTATCTGAAATATACAGGGTGTTTTTTAAGTCCGATAAAACTTACGAAAGGGTTAACTGTTAAACCGCATTTGACATTTATGATCAGCATGCTCTGACATATCATCATGAATAGATTGACGCTTGAACAACAATACCAAATTATCCTAATTTACTTTGAAAGTGACTCAACGATTATCGCAACTTATAGACGAAATGAGCCTCATTTTGGCTTTATAGGTTTTTTAATAAACCAAATTTACAAATATGTACCACTACAGACTCCGCATATTTTTCAAAGGGGGCAGGTTTGTGGATCTCCTAAGGAGTAAATGAAGGCTTATTATACAAGTATTTGATATTGGTTAAAATTTTAGAACCTGAAGATTTATATTTTATTAAAATAAAATAATTTAATACGTTTTTGGGATGTCAGTTACCTTAAAAACTAAAAAAAATTATAATATGGTGATTTTCCATGAAGAAAAATATAAAATTTGAATTTATGTAAGATTTTAAAGGTTAAAGATATCATAACAATATACGGAACTAATATAGACTTAAGTGTTCGTAATTCAATGGCATTACAATTTTTGACATTTTCTATTTGCAAATACTGAAATTCCTACAGCGAGAAAATGTGTTCCAAAAACAGAGTTTTTTTGAAAAATGCCTATTGTGGTGTTATTTATCATGTGATAGTAAACAAGCTTTGTATGTGTTTAAGAAACATATATGGTTATATAAATATGGAGCTTTCTTGAGGATCTGTTATTTCCCTTTTTATAATTTTTTACTTAAACCTAATTTTTTTTTTTACATTTGGCCAAGTTTTGATAGTTCTGGGGGGTGTTACGTCCGCTTAAGTGAGCCAAATTTTAGTTTACACGCTTTCGTAAACTAAAATTTTTATATGATCTCTTTCCAGATCATATAAAAATTGTATATAGCCTCGAATAAAATTTTTTTATGCATAGGAAAAAATATATAAGCTTTTTTGGGAAAAACTTAAAAAAAATGCGGCCCTTTTTACATGTTCCAACTTAGGATGCATGTAGCTTTTTATAGAGACTATATAACCTCTAGCAAGTTGTTTTTTTTTTATATGGACTCTCCGTAGGCCCGCCATATCTAAAAAAACTATAAAAAGATCGAACAAATTTAAAAATAATAAATAAAATTAAATATGCATATTTTTTTTTCTAGACCTTCTCAAGCAGCATTTATATTTTAAATATCAGCTCATTTGGATCATAAATTAATTTTTGAAGTTTTTTTTTAAAAAATTTGATTCCCGAGGTGACCGAATTTGAAAAGCCACGAACTGAGCTTACAGCATGCACATCGACTCGAAAACACTTCAGCTCCAACCATGTGAAACTTAGTAACAATATCTCCAATACTTCCCGAGATACCGAATTATTTCAAAAAAAAAAAAAATAACGTTTCTAAACCACTGTGCATCATCAAAAAAGAAGGCGGAGCTCGCATTACGGTCAATGGAGATCGTCACCGCACCATGATCAATAATTGTTTTATTTAAAAATATGTATGACATTGATCCGGGAGATATGTGGTTTCAACAGGATGGCGCTACGTGCCATACGGCGACCGCAACCATCGATTTATTGTAATGAAAAT
This sequence comes from Calliphora vomitoria, assembly GCA_942486065.2. Classification (NCBI taxonomy): domain Eukaryota; kingdom Metazoa; phylum Arthropoda; class Insecta; order Diptera; family Calliphoridae; genus Calliphora; species Calliphora vomitoria. The sequence goes on along the minus strand of OW818031.2, from coordinate 101,512,324 downwards.
TTAGTGATAACTTGATTTCGAGAAATAGAGCTGTCTATTGGCTTCTCGATTATTTCTTGTAGGGTCAGGTACAGTCACTGATTTATGCTGACAACCAGCAACAATTGATGCCTCGGAGACCAAAAGTGTTCATGTGTTTCGTGACATACGGCCAGCAATGCTAGAAAAATTGGCTCAAAATTGAACGTCCAGGAATACGCTTTGTCAAGAACAGCCGCGGTGGTCATTTGCTCAAAATCAGTTTCTAATGCTAAGGCCATGTATTGATATTAAATACAAAAATTTGTTGATTAAAATTTACTTCTTTGTGTTATTTTTTACAACTATCGATATTTTATAACCGAAAATCGCAAAAGTCTAATATAAGGGCTAGTCTAATGTGCACACATACATGTCTGTGCTGTTGACATAATATAACTTAAATAAACTTTAATAAAAATTTAAAATTGAAGATGTCCCCATAAGTAACAATACAGTACAATCCGCCACCCACAAATTAAAACATCATTATGCAGCAGCATATTGAATAAATTTGGAACAAAAAAATATTTAGTTTTTAAAATTTGACACACAAATGGTCAGACGTAATAAAATATATGTATGTAAATTAAATTTATATTGGAAAACATGCGTAGGATTATATGTAAATGCCAATGCCAGAGTTATTATTTAGAAACGCAATTAATATTCATGGAGTGACAACAAACAATGAAGCCCAGTTAAAGCATGAACTCTTGTTGTGACATCAAAAACCGTAAACCAACTATAAAACAGACAAAGCTTGGTTAACATAAACCAAAGCCCGCAACATTTTATTCAAATTAATATTTCTTTACTGCAGTTTTATAAATTTACAATTTTCATGTAAAACTGTTTAACAAGTTTTAACAACTGGTTCTAACTTCAAGTGCATTCTAAACTAGATTAGATGAGAACGAAAAGCTAAAGTGACAATTGTTAGTGTAGGCTGTATATTTTTAGCGGGAACAGCAGGCGCCAGAAAGAAAAATAGAAAAACACCGCAAAACAATTAAAATTGTGGAAAATTTTCTATTTTCAACAACATGAAACAATAGTTTAATAATAATGAACAACATTCAACGGAAACGGATATAACACACAATGGAATACGAAATATACGCAGCTACAAATGTTTAGTCTTATGTATGTCTGTGTGAAAGTATGTATCTGTACAACACAAGTTTAACTGCTGTTCCTGCCATCTGTGTGTTTTTGTGTAGGTGTCCAAGTGTGATTGGCTGGTTATGTGTTTGTTGCTGTGTGCTATGGCATTATGCGTGCAACAACAATAACAACAAGAACACAACACAAATGTTCAATTAACAATGACGGTGTTATGGTTTATTGGTTTTTGGATTGAAAACAAACTTGTACAATGAAAACTAAAGTGAGAAAATTTGAGATGAGAAGTGCCTTTCAATTCATAAAATTGCGGCTTTATAGGTAAATCATTATTTAAAGTGTATTTTAATGTAAAAGTTTTTTAAGTGATTTTATTCTTTTAAGAACCTGACATGTTAACTATGAAAATGTTTTAAAATCGACTAAAAAGACTTTCACTTGAACCCTTTAGACCTGTGCTTAAAAATTATAAGACTGTATGCGTCCTTTGCTCTTTAAAAATTAGAAAATAGAACATAGTCTTCAGACCTTCAACATTAGAATTCCAAAAAAGTGACGAAAACATTATATTTATTAATTTTACACTAACTATTTTTTTTTCGATCATAACGGTTGCGATTTTTTATAATCCCTTTTCGTGAGATCTTTAAGACCTAAATTGTACACATTAAGTAAATGTAATATAAATTTATACATAAATGGTCGATTCACAACGTCTCCTATCATGTCATATTTTCATAATGTTCTCGGCTTAAGCGACTCTTAGGCATTCGGCTCAAATCACTATTTCGATATAATTTACTACAAATAATTTATTCGGCCAAAATACGAATCCTATTTAAACTGGCTGATATCGATCCATTATTTCACCTAGCCCCAATACAAATGTCATCCCGAAATTGGACTTTATCGGTCTTAAATGCTTAATTTATGTAGGTATCTACACAAATATTGTTCCAAATTTAATTATGATCGGTCCATAATCATTCATAGCTCCCATATAAGACCCGTTTCCGTAAATCACTTTAACGAAGATTTTCGAAATCGCGGATTCGGTTTTAAAAAATTTAAGTCCGATCTGTTCGGTTCGGTTTTGTACTAATTTATTAACTATTAGCTTACCCGGTGCGCTTCGCCACCCCAATTGGATGAAATAAATAGTACTATTATGTCACACTTTGTGAATTAATGCTAATTCAGGAAAACATGTCTGGTCCATATAAGCTTTATTTAATGTTTCTAGGTTCGTCGGTGAAGACATTACAAAAAGTACCATTTGAATAAAGAAAAAGTTCAAAAAAGTCTCCCCCTAGAATTCTCACTCACTTAGAACCATATGTGCTTAATTTAATGTTTATAAGTCCATTGCTATAGAAAATTCAAAAAAGTACCATTAGATTAAAGAAAAAGTACCATGAAGTATCCCCTTGAATTTTCGCTCACCTAGTAATAGATACGCTTATTTTCATATTTCTATGTCCATTTTGACAGAAAATTCAAAAAGTACCATTAGAATATAGAAAAAGTACCAAAAAAGCAGCCACTTGTGGATTCTCATTCACTCGGCTCCACATAGGCATTATTTCATGTTTCTAGGTTCATTGGTGAAGAAATTACAAAAAGTACCATACGAATAAAGAAAAAGTACCAAAAAGTCTCCCCCTAGAATTCTCACTCACTTAGGACCATATATACTTAATTTGATGTTTCTAAGTTCATTGCTATAGAAAATTCAAAAAAGTACCTTTAGAATAAAGAAAAAGTACCATGAAGTGTCCGCTTGAATTTTCACTCACTTAGAACCATATACGCTTAATTTCGTGTTTCTATGTCCATTATTACAAAAAAAATCAAAAAGTACCAAAAAGTGTGAGTGGATTCCCACTCATTCGGGTCCATATAACCTTCGAATGAAGAAAAAGTACCAAAGAGTCTCCCCTCACTCACTTATTACCATATATGCTTAATTTCATGCTTCTAGGCCCATTATTAAAGAAAATTCAAAAAGTACCATTAGAAGAACAAAAAAGTACCTATAGTTCAGTTCTCTCATTTTGGTACCTAAATATTATCCAATACTCCTAACTCTAACTTCACTCAGATACATATCAGCTAACTTTAATGTCGATAAGTGAAATAATTTAAAATATTAAAAAAAAGTACCATTAGGAAAAAAGTTTGAAATTTAAAAATATTCCGTTTTGCCAAAATTGTTTATGCTACTGATATGCCTCAAACGATTAAAATCTGTATTAATGTGTTCCAGAAAAATATAAGTTTTAAAAAAAGTACCAAACTGTTTACCCGGATTTGGACAAATATACAGCATGGCAGTCGAGTTCCAAATAGCACTCTGTTAGCTAATTTTTGCATGAGTCCAGGAACAAATGTTAAAAATTTATCAAAATTGGCTTAAAGTGTTAAATAAAATGTATTTTTCCGTTTTTACCCCCTTTTTGGTAACTTTATCACCATTGCGGTGTTAAAATTTTATTCAAATAAATGTCTGTATCGTGGTGGGAGCTTAAAATAAAATATTTATATGTCTATATTAATTTGTAGAACAACATAGACACAATTTTTTCCCTTAAGGGTACAAACTTCCAAAAAGTACCAAACTTATATTTTTTTATTTTTTGATAAGTAAAGAATACGATTTAAAATTTGTTTTTATGTTAATTGGTTTAAAAGATACATAGGGTGCCAAAAAAGTACCAAAATAGAGTTTTTACCCGTTTAATGCCCTTAAAGATTCGAATTTCGAAAAAGTACGAAACACCAGTCAGCATATTTTTTAAATGGAGTAACATGCAGTTTTAAGTTTTTTTTTGTATCTTTATTAGTTTTGTAGATATAAGGTTACAGAATTTACCCGTTTTTACCCTTTTTACCTCCTAAATTTTGAATAACGACCGTAAATCAAAAAAATCATTCATATTTTTTGAAAATCTAATACAAATTTTGTTTAGACGATAAAATTGTATTATGATACTTGAGTTTTTAACAAATATTATTTATTGAGTTTATAAAATTTGATTTTTTTTTAGATAAATTGTATCTGTTTGGAAGATTGTGTGCAGAAATTTTTCAACATTTATATCACGACTTTTATTAAAAAAATTAAGCTAAACATTTTAAAATTTATTGATGGTCTTCTGACCCGGTGGTGTAATTTATATGTATCATAGTGTCATAGAAAAAAGTAATTTTGTTATCCCCCTTAAAATAAACTTTGGTTTATTTAATGCTGTCTCTTAAAATATTTTGGGTCTAGTTATTACCATTCATGAGCTAGACTATTTAAAAAATACTTCTTTTAAGTTTTTGAAAATATTTACATTTTCCTCAGATAACTGCACAAACGGTCTAATTCAGCCTTGTTTATGCGCCAGAGTCGTGGAAAATTTGACATTTGTGCGATATTGTATTCCATACATAATTGTTTCGATAGGCATTTCAAACGAATACAATATTTCGATGATATCTTTTATTTTACTTTGTTTTACTTAAATTTAAAGATAGGCGCTTAATTAAAGACCCTTTATGTACAAGATATGTGGGCGACAAAACAGATCCTTGAGTTACGCCTACAAGAATATTGATTGTACGTTTGCAATTTATACCACAAAGAGTCTGTCGTTGACTAATTAATATATCTAACTTATAAACAAGGCCATCATGCAATATAGAGCAAAAGACTTTCTCTATTATATAAAAATATAAAAATTTTCATAAAAAATCGTGGTAAAATCATACAAATTAAGGAATATCCAAATATTCTTTAATTTGTCCTCAAAGGTTGGACTTTTGTTATATAACGTTAGGTGGAACATAAAATGTTATGACTACCCCCAGAATATTTTGGAAAACATCATAAAACAAACCAAGGTTTATTTTGGTAACAAAATCACTTTCTTCTGCAGGTCGGCCTATAATAATTATGCAAAAAATTGTTCGATTTATTTTCTGTGAGAAATTACAGTTTTTGTAAGCATTCATAAATGCATTGTTCAGAATTGGTAATTATTTTGATTTTGTTGCGATTTATTTATTTCAATATCATTAATTCAGCATTTTAGTAATTTGTTCGCCTAATTTCACTTGCCTTGTAAGTATGTATGTTCCCAAGACGTATGATTATTATTATATTCGAAATCAATTAAATATTAATTATACGTTACGTAGTACGTAGTTGTATTTTGTATCTCAAAGTATGAATGTACACATGACGTATGATTAATATGGAATTAAAAATAAATTAAATATATAACATACGTTAAGGTGTTTATATTTTTTATATGAGAAATAACATCCATTTGTAATGAATCCGTAATTCATCTAAATTTTGTACTGTAGATAATTACCGAAAATATTTGTTTTAAATTATTTTTAGGGCTTATGCAATTTGCTGCAAAGACTAATATTATTGTTAAGAACTGGCACTCACATCAATTCGACATCGAAAGCCCCAATTATTAATTTCTAAAATCTTTATCGTATTTCACAAATTTTCTAATGTTTTATTTTGGTTATAATCATTTATTAGTATGTTTTATATTATCACATTCAAATTACGATATTGTCTGGCTTAACATAAATTATAATTTTCTGTTTGAACTGAAATGACACAGAATAAACGACATAAGAACTTAATAGAGCAACAAATACTACATATGTTGTCGAGAATAATTGTCGGCTTCGGTTTAAGGCCTTGAAAAGCCGCGGTTTCACTTTCGGTTAAAACCGAATTGGAAACTCTACTTTAACGTTCATAAATCTCATAAAAATATTGTAATACACATAAAATTCAACATAAATAACTCTCATATAGACATAAACAATAACCCAATTTCATGATAATCAGTCAATAATAGGTCACCATAGCTCCCATATAAGGCCCACTTCCAAAATCACTCACGAATATAAATTATTGAATTTTAAAAGAAAAAGGTTTTGCTCATTTACTTAGTGTAGGGTATTATATGGTCGGGCTTGACCGACCATACTTTCTTAATTGTTTGTTAAGGTACATTCGCAACCGGTACTTAAGCAAATTAAACAAAAACCAATCGAGATATTTTATTGTGTAAGTACCGGATAGAGACCTACATAATACACTTTTAAAATAAATTAATCGTTTTTAAATATTCCGTTCCATTTCGCAGATTTTTTAATTTCACTACTGTCAGCCAAAGTTGACTTCAATTTTGCGTACGTTCATTACCACATGTTTATATCTATCGTTATTAAAACTTAAACTCGATGAAATCAATCTTTTGCACCAAACATAGAGCTACCAAAATGCTATCGAATCGCAAAAGAAATGCTAGGAAAAGTTCTGTTTTCTATATTCTTTGGACTTCAAAAGCGTACTAACGTACATTCGTGACCCCTGGAAATGTCCATATATTGATTTGTGTTGGTTAATGTATTTTTCGAAAGTGGTCTTTATATGGAAGCTATGACCAATTATGGTGATTCATATATGTATAGGAATTACATATGCCGAATTTTAACCTTACAACAATAACGATTTTCGAAAGTGGACTTTACGATTTTAGCTATTTTTACATGGAAATTATTTCTGGACCTGTGAAGGACTTCTTGGATATATTACTTTATGTTGTCGTTCAGAAAACCATAAACTTATTTTTTCCGGTGACTAAGAATGTATGTTATTAACTAAAAACCTTTCGAATTCAATATTTGTGTAACATTCAAATTTAAAGTCTCATATTCTTGGACTCGTACAAGATATGGATTTGTAATTTCTTTATGTGATCGGTAATTGCATTTACTAAACAAATTAAATAATTATAGTGGAATTTGGAGTAAAATTGTATATGATATAAAAAAAGCTGCATACTGAGAACCAAATTGTGATATTGGGGAATTCAGAAGGTTTGTTCGTTAAAAGATCGGAATCAAATGTTTGACTTTGATACACTTTTTGATTTACCAGTTGCAACACAGTATCAAAAAAAGTCCACATTTAGTACGGGACTGGTAAAAGAAATATATGAATGATTTGGAATACATCAAATTATCCAAAGCGAATGTTTAATTTGGAATCCCAGCTTAGGCACACTAGATTCAAAATTTTGTTAAATTTGGATAGGCCTAGGGAAACCCCTATACAAATATTCAGCATAACTTATCTCAGTTTTTAAATTCGAGATTGATTATTTTTAGACTCGTAAAAGACAATCGAGGGCTTTAAGAATATATTACAATCGTTGATTTCAGTCAATATACAAACAGTTTACAAGCGTCTGAGTTATCCTACTTTGAGTCCCCACGAAAAACTAGTCTACATTTGTAGCATTTCTGCAGAAAAAGTTGAATAAAAAAAAATTCCAAACAACAGGGTCCGAAATTTTCAGTTGCTTCCTAAAAATCAATTCTAAGCAGTTTTGGCCACTAACAGGTTTAAAAGATAATTTACAGCCCCCCTCCAGACCCAAAATTTCAAAATGACCATCTCCTGGCCGCTAGTCTAGAAATGTAGACACCATATAAAATGTATAAAAATTCACATCACTCTTTTACTCAACTCAATTTTTTTTGAATGTGGCATGTTGAACATGTCATTTAGTATTTTTTTTTACTCTTTGCTTTCTTGTGAACGCATGTGGTCTCTTATGAACAACAATCTTCGCCGGTACTATCAACCATCGGGAGAAATAGCAGTTGACGAACAACTATTCAAATATGGCGGAAGCACTAGATTTACACAGTATGTAAAGTATGACATAAAAGTCTGGATCGCATGCTATTCTAATTCTTTCCTCCCAACAGTGAGATTTATACAGGAAATGGCTCAAATGCAAGTTGTGCCACCAATGAAGGAGCGAGTGTCGTGCAAAGACTCTTCCCTTGGCAAAACACCGAAAGATCCATAATCTTCACAATTTTTTCACATCATTGAATGTTGGTAGGCATTTGATGTCCAAAAATCTCGCTCTTCTTGGTACTGCTCGTCAAGACAAAACATTTGTGCTAAATAAATTGAGAGCAGATATAAGCCCTCTTGCCGCATTCATTCTATATTTGGAAAAACAATGACCACATCCACCAAACAGACAAACAACAAAAGTTACTGCGAAGCCTTGCAAAACAGCTCTTAATGCCAGCAATTGAACAGCGCTCTGAAGGTATTAGGCCATGCTCCAACAAACATGGCACTCTGTAGTTCTCCTGTTTCTGGCGCTAGTTTCTATTTCTAACGTCATTCACCCCATGCACCCTGTTCGTTGTCTGTATTGTGAATTTGGAAAACATAAAACTAAACGCAAGATTTCTAGTTGGTGTAAAAAACCTATATGTGACACACATGTCATCACATATACTTTGGCTAAATGTGAATGAATTTTAAACATTTTTACTTTAACTTTATATCTAAAAATCATATATTTCTTAATAAATATCTAAAAATCATATATTTCTTAATAAATATGCATTCAAGTATAACAATCTGCGTACTAGTGCTAGTTCTTCGTATGTTGATATAGTTTTCTATACAAATACATATTTGTTACAAATGTAGACTTCCGACCGCCAACGTAAGTTTACAATCCCGAATACATAAAGATTAAACCGGGTTCAATTGCTTCAAATTGTGCAAAGTGCGCAATATATGCTGAAAAAGAGTAGATCTTTGCCAACATTAAGTTATATATGGTTCATTTTATGATTTTTGTAATTTGTTCATCTATTTTTACTGGCAGTAGTATAATTTATATATTCCTCAATAAACTCTTTATAAGACACTGGAGCGTATGATTATTATTTAATGAATTCTTAATAATAAACATACGCACCACGTCAACCATTATCATCATAGTTAATTAATACATATGTATTTGTATCTACAATTTTCCCCAATGTACTCCAATGATGCCTTAAAGTAACATTTTAATTACATTTGCTTTTTTGATTCCATTTCATTCATACAATTCATTCTTACCTGATAATCCATGAAATTATCAAAATTCATGTATGAACAATTATTAAATGTATCCATAGCTGGACCATGACCAGCATCTAACATTTGCAGTTCTTCGGGTGTGGGTGGCGGTGGTAAATCAACACCCTTAAATGACACCCGTTTAGGAGTCTGTGTTGTTATGCCGTCCTGTTGCGGCTGCTGTTGTTGTGAGTGCTGTGCACGACGATTACGTCCCAAAGTACCAGCTAAATTGCGACTTCCTGTGTGCATGGCATCACCGGCAGCGGAAGCAAATGAACCCATCATATGGGATAATGAAGCACAGCCTATAACCTGGGGTTCGCCATGATGTGGCGGCTGTTGCTGTTGATTGAAATTCTGTGCTGGCTGCAGTATAACACCACAGCCTCCAAAGCGAAAATGAGGTATACAGGTGGTGGTGGAGACACTGGCACCACATTCGCTGCCCTCAAAATCGCTTTCTTCTTGGGATGCATTTAGGGGGGGATTTAAAGAATTTGCCTGGAAATTACGCGGTAAAGTTGAACACTCTAAGGCAGAGCGTGTTAATGGCGTTGATGTACTGTGTTGTTGGTGCAGTTGTTGTGGTGTTTTGGTGAGCGTGCCCGTATACAAAATATTAACAGTCTGCTGTGGAATCTGTTGTTGCTGCTGCAAAAGTTGATGAGTGTGTGGATGCTGTTCATTGCTGGCCAGCTGAGCAGTAGGCTGCAATAATAAAGTGGCTGTGGGTGCAGATGTCAGCGTAAATTCTGTATTTGATGGCGTCGCTGTGGCCAATATATGTGTGGGTTGCAATTGATAAAAATGTGTGGGCTGTGCTGCATTTATCGATAATTGCTGCTGCTGTTGCTGATGGCTGTCGGCTTCATAGTCTGCCTCCGATAGGGGTGTAGCTGCATTAGCAGCTGCTGCAGATGTAGTTGTTATGAGATGTGTTCCGGGAGGCATCATAGATGTGGGTATTACCATAATTGGCACCATTGTTGTGGTGGAGGTATTGGTGTTTTGGGAGGCTGATGTTGGCACCGCTGCCATCGTTGTCTGGCTAGTAACTGCCATCGAGGCGGATGGATTAGTGGAGGTATTTATGTTGCCTCCACCAACAACGCTAACACCTCCAATGCCACCGCAATTTGAGCCGGTATGCATTAATTCCATTTGGCACATTTCTTCATATGTCAAGGGACGTAAATCCATGTTGTTTATGTATATACTCCTAATGTCTTTCAAAGTTTTTCTAAATTTTTTTTCTTGTTAGCAATTTTTTCTAACTCACACTTAAATCCACACAAATCCTAACAAAAGGACAAATATTTTGTAAACAATGACACGCCTTAAAACATGTCTTTTTTATTTATTTAGCAAAAAAAGATTTATTAAATTCATAATTTAATTTAGTTTCTTTTATTATTCTAAAAACTTTAAACACTTTTTTGTGTAATTTTATTAAGCACATAGAAAAATTCTTAAATTTTCGTTGAAACTTATTTGTTTCCGTCGGCTTTAATTTTCTTTTTGTTACTTTTTTTTTATTCTGTTTCACAAAAACAAAGCACTTATTTTCAAAATAAAATGATGCTGGTATTTAAAATACAACTTTATCTCTGCACGTCTAAAAAACAACTGATTTAAAAAACACATCTTTAGCATCCTTTGGCAAATTCCACTCATTTCATGAGCACAACTCTTACAATCCACACTTCAAAACCCAGTGTGCAGGCCGGGGCATGCGCATTTCTTATACTGAGACCTTTATTTAATGGCAACAATTTTTTTACAGACATTTTTTGTGCGTTTTTATTTTAAGTATTTTCAAGCACTTGTTATGTTGAATTTTCTTTTTTTTTTTTGTGCAAAACAAATTCATAAATCTTTTTCATTTCTAGGAAATTAAATAAAGATATTCTTTCTCTATAAATTTTCGTTTTTCTAACTTTTGAATGTTCCGCCACAACTGAAAAAGTCACAGGATTTCCTTCACCAAATGTTTAGTAGTTTCTTTGCAAAAGTCTAAATAAAATTTGTTTTTCTTCTTTCGCTTTAGCTGTTTTTATTACGGAGATTAAACAACAACCAACTGTTGGTGTCTGTTTTGTTATTCAATGGTATGTTTTTTTTTTATCGTTTTATTTTTGTATACGTCTATTTGAATTTCAACAAGGATTAGGTTGAGTTGAATACAAATAAATATTTTGTATTCAATATTCTATAAATAATTGGTACTGATAAAGATTATGATGTTTTTTTTTCCATTCTGGTGGTAGATTTATAAGCCTCTCAACAGTTGGTATAATTTGTCAATTATTTGGTGGATTTTTAGGCAGAAAAGTAATTAGCTTTAACATTAATTGGAATTAGTTATTGAGGATGTGCAAGTGCCGTAAATTACCAATTAATGTTGGGAAATGAGGAAGTGTATTGATAAGGATTTAATAAAGTCGTATTTAAGTACTAAAAATATATAAATATTTTTGTGACATACATTTAGGGGACTCAAGCGGTCTGCTATTGAGTTATAAGACATTATCACAATATAATTTAATAGCACACCGTTTGAATCCCCCAATTATAAATAGTTTTGTAACATGTTTTTGTACTGATGTCTGTAACATCCAAAAATACTAGTATAACACACTCCTCAACCTGTACTGATCGAATCAGAATCACTTTTTTAATCGATTTAACATTGTTTCGTCCCACTGTTCGTCTAGCTGGCTGAACGTAAACGTAAGCTTGTGCAAAACTACATGTCGCAATTTTGAGGATATTTCTATAAAAGTTGGCACATTTATTATCTTCGACCCAAAGACGAGGCCTATTTAAACTGTTAAAAATCGGTCCATTATTTCACCAAGTCCCGGCCATAAATGCTTGATTTATAAAGATATTGTTACGTTTTTACCTTTTAAAAACGGGGTTTATTTCCTTTAAATAAACCGGATACTTTTGATTGCAAATAAAGCAGTTTTAGTAGTTTAAAATTGTAACAACTCTTTATTTATTTAGAATGTACAACAACAACAGAATTAAATAGTCACTCAATGTCTTTATACACGTATATCAATTCGCAGAAATGCACACAAACTTTATTACGTACAACCTTATATGCACAAGACAGTTGATGTTAACTCTAACAGCGCCAATGATAAACTCAACTCACGACTGCTAGCTCTACCACTATTTATACACGCGCCATCTATCGGGAATCATCTACAATGTTCTTAACGGACATACTAGTACATTCGATTTCTAGAGCTTTTCGATGTCATTGCCAGCAGCGCAAACATTTAGTGTTGCCATACTTACAAACAATGTCAATGATGGACGTGCCTTCAAACATGATGAATGCTGCAGGCAGTCGTTACAGACCGTTGAATTCAAATCGTCATTGAACATTCGTAACAATATCATAACACACATTTTTCCATAAATGAGTTTTATATACAACAAGTAAGAGTTTTATATTCGGCTATGCCGAATCTTATATACCCTACACCTTTGTTGTGGATGCATTAATTGCCCACTTTCCGCATATAGCATCCTAAATATATCAAGAAAACTTTTAAAAATTTTACATTTAATTGCTGACGAACACATGATATTGTAGAAGTTACAAACGAAGTGCCAATCTTATATATACCCTTCTCACGAAGGTGAAGGGTATAAAAACAAACACCAAGAAATAACAAAAACAAAATACGCAAAGCAATGTAACCAACATACAATCAAACATATGTTTTGTTGCTTTTTTGTCAAAGCATGCAATAAATTGTATTTTTTTATGAAATTCTAAGAGGTTGTCTCGGATTTTTGCTCATATCTCCGTTATTTATTCACAGATTTTGCTGATTTAAAATAGGAAACTTCTTGAAAGTATTCCTGACAGAATTATTGAAGATATGGATCACGAAGATATCTGAGGTCTTCAGAAAATTGATTTCAACAGACAGACATGGCTTAATCGACTCTGCTATCTATAAGAACCCAGATTATGTGGAAATAATTCGGTATCTCGAGAACTATTAGAGATATTGTTACATTTTCAATGAAATATATGAAAAAACGTACAAATTTGTCAAAGGGGGCAAGGTTTGTGGAACTTTTGAGGAGTAAATAAAGGCCTATTATACAAGCATTTGATATTGATGAAACCTTTAAAATTTGAGGATTGATATTTTAGTAAAATTAAATAACTTAACAAATTTTTGGAATATAATTTGCCTTAAATACTAAAAAAAATATAATATGGTGATTTTCCATGAAGAAAAATATAAAATTTGAATTAATATAAAAATTTAACGGTTATAGATATCATAGAAATATTTGGAACTAATATAGACTCAAATATCCTTAAAGCAATGGCATTACAACTTTTAAATTTTTCTAGTTTTAAATACCGAAATTTCTAAAACGGGGAAAATGTGTTCCAAAAACTGAGTTTTTTTAGAAAAGTGCCTACTCTGACGTTATTTACTGCGTGATAGTAAAAATACTCTGTAGATATTAAAGAAGCCTATAGGGTTATACAAATATGGAGCTCACTTGTGGATCGATTCTTTTTCTTTTTAGAATTTTTTACTCAAACTGAAATTTATTTTCTAAATTTTGCCAAGTTTTAATAAGTCAGGGAAGTACTATATCCGCTCTATTGAGCCAAATTTTACTTTACGCGCTTTTGCATTAAAATATCTTTTCGAATCATATAAAAATTGTATATACTCCCAAAGAAAATTTATTTCTACAAAAGGAAAAATATATGGGCTTTTTTGGGAAAAAAACGTAAAAAATACGGACCTTTTTATATGTTCCAATTTTGGAGGCGTATAATTTTTTATAGCGACGAGACAACTGTTAGATAGTTCATTTTATTTTATTTAAGATTTTATCGCCAATATTGCTGTTATTTTACAAATAAATTTTGATCCTCCGTAACCCGCCATATCTAAAAAACCATAAAAAGATCGAGCAAAATTAAAAAAAATAAATCAATAAACCTGAATATCTCTTCAACTAATAGAGATAACCTACACATGTAAGCGTATTTATATTTAAAATTTCAGCTCATTCGGATCGTAAGTGTATTCTTGTTTATAATTCTTTTAAAATCAATTACCTTTTTTTGTGAATAATTTTAAATTTTTACCTGAAAAGATATACGAATTTGCTAAAAACGATTTGAAATTAACGGCCTGTAGCTACTGCCTGCAAACATTCAGCATGTGTATAAACACGTCCATCAGTAGGAGCTTCTACTTATCAACACTGTTGATAGCATGCGGTTGATTAGCATTGTTTGTTAGTATGGCAGCACTGTATGTTTAAGCTGCTAACATTAACATCGAAAGCTCTAGAATTTGAATGTACTAGTATGTCCGTTAAGAGCATTGTAGAAGATTCCCGAGAGATGGCACTGCGTGCATAAATAGTGGCAGAGGCTGCAGTCGTGAGTTGAGTTGATCATTGGCGGTGTTAGAGTTAACATCAAATGTCTTGTACGTGTACGTTATATAGTGTGTGTGTGTATTTCTGCGAATTGATATACGTGTATAAAGACACTGAGTGACTGTTAAATTCTGTTGTTGTACATTCTAAATAAATAAAGAGTTGCTACAATTTTAAACTACTAAAACTGCTTTTTATTTGCAATCAAAAGTATCCGGTTTATTTAAAGGAAATAAACCCACGTTTTTAAAAGTTAAAAACGTAAAAATATGTTGTTCTCAGATTATGATAACCATGATACCAAAACAACAGAATATGGCATAAACCTTCATCATAAAAAACATATAATTAGTTACAATTATATATGATTACTACAATCATGTGAATAATCATTTTCACTTATTATTGTTATCGCAATTTTTTATATTACAGTGACCATAATATTGTTAAAAAACTTGTAAAATTTTTGAAATGGTAGTTGACCATGCTAGTTGTATAATTACTTTCTAATATAAGGCCCTCACGCTCTTTAAAATTATATAGATACAAATTTAATAAAACACAAAGAGAAATATCAAATATATCAACTTTACTGTTGTCTGCTGCGCTTCAATAGATTACTTCTGGTGGCTACAATAATTACTTTCTAATGTATAGTGCAAAATGAAGGTTTAAAGTGACTACATTACTTCGAAACACTAAAAATATTGAATCGTTAATTTCAAAAACCAGCCAAACAACAAATTATTGATTTTGAGTAAATCAAAGAAAACTTCCTAGAAACTTAAAAATTACTTTTAGAAAAATTATATTTTTTCCAATGAAAGTTATCCATTTCTGTAACTATTTTTTAAACATCAAACTTTCTTTACCTACATCAACACATATTTAAAAAATAATATAAAGTTTGCACTTGATTGGATTCTGAGATAAACTACCATCGCTATTGTAAATTTTATTCGAAATATTCTAATTTTATTAGGAACTTTAAAACTAAAATTATAAATGAAGAGTTTAACATCATATCCATAAATATACATATTTGTTTTGAAAAAACTATTCATCATCATACACTCATTCTACAGTGGATTCTCCTTAAGCTGTAGGCCATTGAAAAATATCCCCGTAAAAATCTTCACATCCATAGAGCTTGTAAAACTTGTAGTTTTTTACATTGATTAAGACCTACAACATTTATGAAGAAAAATAGATTAAGGCCAAGTATTACATAGTATAAGAAGTCACTTGTCTTCTTTCTGCACTAAACACGGATTTCTCGGCTTTGATTCATCATAATAGGGAGGCAGAATTTATTTTCTTGCATTAAACGATGCATTTACCTTTACAAAACCCAATAACTCAATTTTATATTTTTTGTTGCTTGACTGGTCTTTGAAATAAACGATTCAATTGACTTCATGCTAGATAACCTGTGTATTAACAAAGGCATCATAGATGTCAGATAACAAAAAATATATACATTGAAGTCAGCCGAGTGAACAACTTAACAGAGATAATTTGAAGCAGCTGATTTGATAAGAATTGCTAGAATTAGTCGTTGTCTAAAATTCAATAAAATCTAATTTGTACACGCAGAGAAAAAATATAGTTGTGAATGTATATACGCAAAAGTAATCCTCCTATCAGAAAATGCTATAAATTTTGCGATTGGCCCCTAATGTCAGTTCTGTTTTGACATTTGTGTAGTAAACACATGCGAAATACACGTTAATAAACAATGTTACGCTACACTGCTCCAGAACGCGGAATATTGCTGACTATTTATTTGACCAATAATCGGTCGGTGACTTTGGCACAACGTGAATTTCGTCGCAGATTTCCTGGCCGTCCAACGCCTACTGGTGAAACACTGCGACGTTTAGCCGCTAGCCTCAAAGAGCGTGGCACAACACGAGATGCGGCCAGGCGTGGCAGGCCCCGGAGTAGCCGTTCTGCAGAGAATATTGCTGCTGTAGCCGAGGATGTCATGGAAGCGCCGTCGACATCGACCAGACGACGTGCCATGCAAATAAGTATCAGTCGACGGTCTTTACAGCGAATTTTGGTACAAGATTTGAAGATGTACAAAGTCCAGACGGTGCATCAGCTGTTAGCTGCTGACCCCCAATCGCGTCTAACATACTCTCAGGCCATCCTTAATCACCACCAAGAGGAAGATGATTTTTCATCAAAAATAGTCATGAGTGATGAGGCCCATTTCCATCTTAGCGGGTACGTAAATAAGCAAAATTTACGCTTCTGGGGCACTGAAAATCCGCGTGTAACCCACGAAGAGCCATTACATCCGCTCAAAGTCACTGTATGGTGTGCTGTTTTCGCTGAAGGAGTCATCGGACCTTTTTTCTTCGAAGACGTCGCGGGCCAAACGGTTACTGTGAATGGTGAGCGCTACAGAGCAATGATCAACGAGTTCTTTTTGCCACAACTTGACGAATTGGGATTGGAAAACATGTGGTTCCAACAGGACGGTGCAACGGCACACACTGCACGTGCCACAAGCGATATGCTGAAGGATGCATTTCCCGGGCGCCTAATCTCCCGTTTTGGCGATTTGCACTGGCCAGCAAGATCGCCTGATTTGACCGCTCCAGACTTCTTTTTGTGGGGCTTTTTGAAGTCGCGAGTTTATGTCAACAAGCCTCAGACTCTTGCAGCTCTTAAAGACAATATCCGTCCAGAATGTGAGGACCTATCGCCGGAAGTTTTGGCCAAAGTGATAAAAAATGTCATAAAAAGGCTCAAATGACAATCAACTGTGGCGGCGGCCATTTACATGACATCATATTCTCGATTTGATGTAAAAAAAAATTAAAAGACTAAATAAAAATAATCCACAAGAAGAATCAAAGTTTTTCATTTTTTTTTAATTACAGCCAAAAAACATCGGAAGTTTACTTTTGAGCCACCTTGTAGTAATCATTTCAACATTTTGTAAAGTTTTTTAACAATATTATAGTCAAAGTAACTATTTACATGACTGTGGTAACCATAATACGGATTCACATTGTTTCTTCTTTTTTTGTTGTAAAACGACACTAAAAGTGCAAGAGTAAAACAAAAGTTTTACTTATGTACTTTTTTTAAGCTTTGCAGAAAGCTTAAAAAAATATTTATTAAAAAAGTACATTTTCTATAACATGCGTTTAGAAAATACAAGCTAAAGGAGTATAAAAATTGTAGAGGTTTAACAGTTTTTATATAATTTTATTTAAGACATTCAAACTTTAAATACATATGTTGTGATTGAAAACCTTAAATCACCTCTTAACCTCCTTTAACTGAAATATCAGCAGTTTATACTTAAACAAACATATTAAGAACGAACACAGCATATTAGTTTCGGTGTTAAAATACCAAAAAAAAAAAAAAAAAACTAAAACACCAACATAATAAAAGGGCCACTTCATTTTTGACATTTATCATTGTCACTACTGTGGTGAATACGGTGATAACCTTTTAATTTTTATGTGAACAAAAAAATTTGTTGTCATTTGTTGAAGTTGCTGTAGATGATAGTGGCAAGATATTTGGCATTTGCAGCTTTTGTTGTTTATTCTTGTTTATTTTGCTTTTTCGTATTTGCAGTCGTAGTTGTTATTTCATGTAACTCAATTATAAATGTTATCAATTCTCTGGTTGCCACTTAAATTGTCTACTATTTTACTATCATCCCACATTTTGTGCAATTGTGAATTTTTGTTGTTGTTTTTGCTTTTGTTTTCACCAATTTTATTTTTATGGTGTACGAGGCTGGTGAGATTATTAAGTGTTATATTAATCATGGACGAGATTGAAAGTATCAATATATTAATTCGTTATAGAACGATTTCTTTACTCGTACTAATTTTTCATTGAAACAAATGATTTTTGTTTGAAATTTTCACTTTTCTATCTTGTTCTATTGAAACATTTCCGAGCTATTATTCATTGGTTGGTTGATTGGTTAATGTGGTAGTTCACTGCGTGCGAACAATCAAGAAGAGTCCAAGGGATGAAATACTGTAGCTGTGAGATATTTCAGTAGGTCATTGAGTTTAGAACCGGCTAGCTCACCAAGATTAGTCAATATATAGTTCCCTTTAATGTATGTATCTTGACACACAGGACTGGACATTCGAAGAGAAGGTGGAAAATCGTTTCCTCTTTTTCCATATCCTTACACCTACGACAATGGTCGTAAAAAGGGAGTCCCAGGTGATTTGCATGGTGGCCTAACGTCCAGTGCCCCGTTTATACTGCCAGCAACCTTGATATATCCCTCCTATTCCGGGTTATCAGTTGCACAATACATTTTTCGTTAAAAGATGGCCACATCAACTTAGCTACCATACATGTGTCTAAATTACGCCATATATTATCAGCCTTTGTAAGAAAATGTCTAAAGATAATGCCTTTAATAGTCCCCAGTGGATTTGCTACTGAGACCGCATTGGAGATATCTAAGGCAGATCCCATTCTGGCTAGTTCATCTGCCTGTTCATTACCGTAGTGGTCTCCGTAAGCAGGGATCCAAACTAAAGTAATATTAGATAGACGTCCTGCCTTGACAGAAAATTCTTACACTGCCTGGCTAGTGGAGATGAAGTTGTGTAGGCCTTCAGTGTCGACAAAGATACCGAGTATTATGATCATGAAGTTTATTACTTTGCATAAATTTTCACCATGAAAACATTACACTCTTTCGGAAGATGAGATGACTATCCCAAGTTCATCACAGAAGACGCCAGAACTAACACCACAGCTCATTTTACGTACACGAGATTACCCCTACCCCACTCTCTCCAGGAGTGAATTAAGACCTTGAACACCCTATTGATATCTGTGTATGGAGGAATATAGTCAGAAGACTGGAGAACGATCGAAGGCAATAGGCTCAGAATCCTCGCGTAGCCATATGTTGCCGATCTCCAACAACCAGATGCATGAAGCCTCGCTGCGCTTCAGGCAGAGGTGGCCATTATGTGAAAGTCTATTAGCACAAGGTGCAGTATAATTTTCAGTGCCTCTGAAGGACTAGTTCTTAGTGCGCCGGTTATACCAATGCAGGCTGATCTCTGGACTTTGTATAGTTGGTCTACGACATACTATCTTCTAGTTGCAAGAGATCTATAAGTAAGAATTGGACGCCTTATACATCCATTTAACTATGCTGAGACTAAATCCCCATTTTTTACCAAACATATTACTACAGGTATAGTAGGCTACCGATGCCTTCTTCACCCTATGTTGAGTATTCAGTTTACGTGACAATTTAGAGTTCAGTGTAATACATAGATATTTTGCATTATTTGAAAGAGGGATTTCGCAGTTTCTCAACCATGGAAGTTTGAAGCTTGAAATCTTGGTCTTATGCATTACTTGAAATGGTTCTAGAAAGCCGAAAGATGGAACACACATTGTCAGGAGCAGTTCTAGAACTAATTATTTTGAAGGAGGATTTCGCAGTTTTTCAACCGTGGAAGTTTGAAGCTTGGAATCTTGGTCTTATGCATTACTTGGAATGGTTCTGGAAAGCAGGAAGCAGGAACATACATTGTTAGGAGTAGTTCTAGAACTAACTATTTTAACAGAAATTTTCCTGCTTTGAACTTTCAAGAAGAATTTTTCAACAATATTGTAATGTTTTTACCTTTTAAAATTGCTAGTTTCATTTAAATAATCTAGATTATTTTAATTTCAAATAAAACCAATCATCGGTTTACAAATTGTAACAACTCTTTATTTATTAAAATCTACACAACAGTTTAAACACTATATTTTAATACACACACTTATATTGCACACTTTAAAAACACACTGGTAGTATAATTGATGTTCACTATAACAGCGCCTACTATACACTGAATGCTCTGCACAGTGACATCTTCTAGTAGTGTCATGAAATATCTAACGGACAAAAGTAGAATGTTCTATCTCCACAATAATCACCTAGAGGTTTAAGCAGCTTTAACAGTTAATATTTTCATACTTATACTAAGCCAAGGATGTAAAGTGGTTTTAAGAATGTTTCTTAATTTTTATACAAAAAGTTCTTCGTGATTTTATTTTAAAATATAAATTGTAATTAAAACTCTCTCAAATAGTAGATATTATGACTATTTTATACACTAAATACCTCCCCCACATACCTCGTATTTTATGTAATTTTGTACTCATGGAATACATACCAGTACATTAATATCCACACATACACATGCATACACAACTACTCATATATTCATTTACCCAGCTGTTCTGTGCTGTCATAGTTGTAGTTTTTGTTTAGTGCTTTCATGAATTGTTTGTTGCCTGTTGTTTGGTAACGTTATATTTTTATTTTGGTTAGAATTTTACTTAAATTGTGGCAGTGGTGGTAAAATGCTCATACATGTGCTTAATAAAACCTATGGCATGCAGTTACATTTGTAAAAATGTATATCAAATCGCATATGACTGGATATATAAGTGTGTGTGTGTGTTGTAAAACGGTTGGCTATGGGTTGATGTGGCATGTTAAAAATGGGTGGTTATAGGCTTAAAGGATACTTGGCACGTTGACATTTTGTGGCTAAAGTCATTTATAACACTTGCTAAGTTTCATTTCTCGTTCGTTTCGTTTAATGTTGAAGAGTTAATTTGTCTACATTTTTCAATTTCATACAACCAGATACCAGTACACAAATATTCACACTGAAAATACCTACAGAAAATATATAAAACAAGTAGAGATGTATAGCTGATTAAGCCCGACCATATAATAACATACACCGTGTATAAACTTAATTTGTTTTAGCGTATCACATGTTGTAGTATATAATATTGACACAAAAGTAATAGCGGATTTATGAGGAGTTATAAAATGCTATATTTTATGTATTTTTGTCCATAAATATAATACAATATTAACAGATTACTGTTAATAAAGGCTCTTAGACTCTTAGGCATCTTAAAAAACTTGAGTCTATGCTCAAGTGGGAGCTATGAACAATTATGATCTTCATATGTTTCTTAAAAATTTTCAATATTTTGAATCCATTTCCAATAAAGTCCTATTTCCTGAGGACATTTGTATACAGGCTAGGAGAAATAATGCACGGATTATATCCAAATTCAGGATGCTTCGTCATCAATAGAGAAGCATGTGCCAAATTTCCAAGAATTATCTTCAAAGTTGTGATATGCAGGTTGATTACTAAGCAGATTACTGAGCAGATTTGTATACTTTAAGGTCGGTGCTGAAACAATATTTTAGCACGTTACAAACATATTAACAAACCCAATATACCACCCCTACTGTGATGGTGTAGGAAATAAATAAATATAAACACAAAAACAGGCAGACTTGTGCCTACATAGGAATTGAAAATGAAGTAGAAAAAATTTAAAATTTTTTTTATTATTTTTTAGAAAAAATTATAACAGCTTCATCGTTTTATATTTAAGCAAAGTGGGTTAAGTGTGTGTATTAGAAACGTATAGGGAGTGAGCTAATTTGTTATTAGTAAATTACTTTCGCCTGCTTACTAGATTAGACTTGATGAGCCTCCATTTTTAACATAACACAAAATATTACACCTAATAATGTTAATTTTTTATTTACTCATACTAACTTGCAAATGATATTCATTCATTATTACCATAGAATTTAGCAACAAATGTTATATGTATATACATACATATTTAATCAGCTTAATATATTTCAAGGTCATTAACATAAAACAAAGGGTTGTGCTAAGGTAAATGTGTTAAAAAATAAACATACTCAATTTAGAATAAGGCGTAGAAGGTCGTTTAATAGACAAAATCTTATGTCAATACCATAAGTAAATAGTTGTTCTTTAAAACCATTATATATAGTACCGTACCGAAAAGGTTTATAAAGCTTGTAGGTCAAGTCCAAAGGGTCAATAAGTATGAGGAGAAGTTTGCAAATTTTTAAATAAATCTGTAAGGAAATGTAGTCAGTTATGTGATATCTTTCACCAGTTACGTATGTAAAGTAATATACATTTTTTAATGATATTTGTTTATGGAATAAAGCTATTTTGATGAGTTTTATGTCAAAGATGAATAGAAAGAGATATGAGGATGGCTCTTACTTTTAATTACTATTATAGGACTAATCGCGAAGAGGCAGAACAATAGAAAACCCATTCTTCAGTCTGGATAAGTCACAACACTAGACTATTATAGTCCATGTTGCTTGTGAGTACTATGCTGTAGTAACCTTCATTAGGGGAAGAAGATATTTTGGTATTGGTACCAAATTAGATTGTATGAAAATTGACAGACGTGTATAAAGACACTGAGTGAATATTTGAACTGTTGTTGGTGTACATTTAAATAAATAAAGAGTTGTTACAAAATTTTCTACTACCAAAAATGCTTTTTATTTGCAATCAAATGTATTCGTGATCTTCGTGTGCCAAAGTGCTGAGACGTGAAAAATTTCTACACGAGCAATGCCTCCGAGCCAAAGTTCTTGCTGCTCCCCGGGGCAGCAAAAGCTTTTGGTCATTCGGTTAATGAATAAAGGATAATACCAGTTCCTCAATTCCTACTCTTTTAAAGGATGGCCAATCATTCACTGACCCGGCTGATAAAGCTAACCTTTTGGTTGAATTATTTGCAAATAATTTGAATTTACAGGAAAGCAATCAACCACTACCCGAGCTTGAAGGAGTATCAGTAACTATGCAGTTAAAAAGGTTTTAGCGGTTCTCAATACAAACAAGTCTACTGGGACGGATTTTATAACAGCACTGGTTTTGAAGCAGTGTTCCTCGACACTAGCTCGTTCGTTAGCAATATTATACCGTGACGGAGAATTTCCTGTATATTGGAAGGTTGTTAATGTAACGCCAATTCCAAAAAAAAGGAGAGGCTAACCACAGCAATTTGTTCTGCACTTTCCAAAGTTATGTAGAGGACGCTCTACGGGGGACTTGCTTGCCTTCCTATTGGAAAAATGGTGCCGTTCCACACACCGTTTTGGCGAAAGTAAAGTGGTGGCTCTAGATATTTCTAAGGCGTTCGATAGGGCGTGGCATGATGCGCTCTTATCGAAACTAATTGCTTTTGGTGTCGGTAATGACCTCTCGATTTCTATCGAGCTTTCTCAGAGATCGCTCTATACGAGTTGTTGTAGATGGGATCTTATCAAATGAGTTCAAGATTAATTCAGGGGTACCGCAAGGCTCCGTTCTTTCTCCTACTCTATTTATTATCTTTATAAACGACCTTCTATGTCCAACTTCCAACCCTATCTACTCTTTTGCAGATGACAGCAATATTTGCCATTCATATGCGTTCAATTACAGACCAACCCTGTTGGAGATTGGAGTAATGAGGCAAAACATGAAGGATACACTTAACCAAGATCTTGTGAGAATCTCTGAATGGGGTTATGGGAACAGAGTCGATTTTAATGCACGTAAGACTCAGTGTTGTATGTTAACACATAAACGCACGATATATTATGTTGCTTCATATGTTTCTATGGGTGGTGTAAATATTAAGGAATCAGAAGCTCTCAATGTACTAGGCATGAGAATTCAGTATGATGTTCGCTGGTAAAAAGTTTCAAGTTTCGAAAGAAGCATTCAAGTGTCTCGGTTCTCTAAGACGGTGTAAGAAATACTTCACTACATCTCATCTGCTTACTATTTACACCACTTATATTCAACCCAAAATGGAATACAACTCTCATGAGCCGATGCTTCGAAGTCTATTTTGGAGCTATTTGACCGCGTACAGGAGAGGGCGAAGGTCATTATCGGTGACAGTAGGGTGTCCAGCTCTATTGATTCTCTGGAGCATCTTCGCAATGTGGGTTGTGTTTCACTGTTCTATCGATACTACAATGGAATGTGGTCTGATGAAATTAGGGAACTCGTTCCCGAAACCCGTAGTTTCTTACGATATACGCGTTCATCATCGGTGACTCATCCATTCGTGGTCGATTGGTCAGTGGATCGCACAACACACTGCAGAGAAAATTCGTTTTTTAGCCGTACCGTCCGTATGTGCAATAAGCTTCCTATGGAAGTATTTCCCGCCCATTTCAATATAGGAAAATTCAAATCAAATATCCACAAACACTACTTCCTCTATCCTCCATCCCATAACCTATTTTCCTAGTTCCAACACAATGCATTGCATAAGTAGGGGTTATCTCCTGAGTGTTGGTACAAACAAAAAAAAAATGGAGCAAAATTTCTAGCACTGAGCGAAATTTCTAGGACTCCTAAATTGTAGGAACTAACAAAAACTTTTAATATGTTAAATTAACTGCACCACCTTAATAACATAAGGGAAAGAATGTGATGAAGTAACAAATGTAAGGAATGACCAATGAATCGATCCATATACAAATGTTGTATAAATAGTTGACCCAACGAGAATGGGCTACTACGAAATAAGCCGATATATATAACTAAATACGTTCGCCACCCAGATAGTAATACTGTTTTCCAGGCTGATATAATGGAGATAACGGCGTGTATCAAATGGTTGCAGAGGATTGTAAATAAAAATTCAACTCGTGTTGGAATACTCAGGTGGTTATTAAGACCCTAAGAGACGAAATTGATAAATTTAGAAGCATTTTAAACTAAAAGAGTGATACAGATTGTTACTCCAATTACTGACATCTTGTGATGATAAGGCCACCTTGGCATTATCGGAAAAGAAAAGTTGGACAAACTATACAGGATATGCATACCATCACCCTGAAAAATGTGGAATACTTCCCAAAGTATAAAAATGAACTTATCAGGATTGTCATAGAATACAATGATTATCGGAATCGGTTTTGAAAACGACAATAATTCTTCGTATTTCTTACAATTATTTTTTTTTAATAGTTTTTTTTTTATTGGATAAAAGACGAAATGCGCGACAATGGATTTGATTTTAGACCTATGGTTTATTGGGAAAAATTTCTTAGAATTTTCCGTAGATTGCGTTTCTGCTATACGATTTTTTACTTTTTGATCCTCCATACAAATCGACCCGGCCTACTACTTATGTACATATGTTTTTGGTTAAATGTATATTATTTATGTAGAGTAAAATAAAATGTTCTCTATTTCATTTGAAATTTTCAAAATTTCAATTTGAATTTTCCCAATTTTATTTTGAATTTTCTTAATTTCAAATGGAAGTTCTCAATTTCAATTGGAATTTTCTGGATTTGAAATGGAATTTTTCAATTTCATTTGGAATTTTCTCAAATTCAAATGGAAATTCTCAATTTTATTTGGAATTTTCTCAATTTAAAATGTAAATTCTCAATTAAACAATTAATTTAATACAAGTTAACAAAGGAATCTATCCTTACATTAAACTTTAAAGAAATTAAACTCATTGAATAATGATATCATAGTAGAGTTGGGCATTATCGTTCTTTTTACTGATTGTTAATTTTTGTTCAGAACAAATAAATGAATAAGTTTGTTCTTTTTGTTCAGTTGTTAATTTTTAGTCTGCGGTGTTTGGCAGAACAGATAGATACAACTGCTTTTGGAAACATATATTTTTAATAATGATGAAAACATTTTTAATAATGCAATACTGAAATGTCCAACGAACAAAAATAATAAAAGAACACTAAGACTGAACCCCTTCACATTGTTCAAATGACTGAATTGTTCAATTAAACTTGTTCGTTCATAAAAATAACCCAACTCTAGAATAGTTATTTCTCTCAAAAATATTTATTTTACATTTTATTCATTAGCATCTAAAAGTTATTCAGAAGTTGCAAAATATTACAAGTTTTAAAAACTACATTCCATTACCTTTCCATTGATATATAAAACATTATATCTAATTCTTTATTATACTTTAAAATAATGCATGCAATTCACACACCTTGTAAAAAATTCTCTACTATTTTGTTCAAATCAAAGACTGCTTACTATGCACTTCTCATTTTTTCATGTACCCTGTGTTGTTGATGTTTCTCTTTGGTTTATTGTTTTTTTTTTTTTGACAGTTGCATGTGCGAATATTTAAAGTGAGCTTAAGTAAACTTGTATTAACCTAACATTCACCTAATTTGATGACCTTCTGCGTGTTCATAAATTGTAAATGTTAGGTTCATAGACTCCATGGCATAGAATTAACATTTAAAAAAAAATTTTTTTTTCAAAATTTATTTTGTTACTAAAAAAAAATTTTTTTATCAAAAAAGTAATTTTTTACTAAAAAAGTAAATTTTTACTAAAAAAGTAAATTTTTACTAAAAAAGTAATTTTTTACTAAAAAAGTAATTTTTTACTAAAAAAGTAATTTTTTACTAAAAAAGTTATTTTTTACTAAAAAGTTATTTCTTACTAAAAAAGTAATTTTTTAATTAAAAATGAAATTTTTTACTAAAAAACTAATTTTTTACTTAAAGATAAAATGTCATTTACTTACCGTAAAATGTTGATGTCATTCTAAATGTTGTTTTTTAATAGTTAAATTTGCGAAATAATTTTCGATGCTAATTTGAAGACGTTTTGCACTTGACTGATCATAGCTGACAAACGACGTCAGAATACATTGGAAGGTATAAAGAAAATGTTAAAAAGTGTTGTCTAAAGACAGTTTTCACCATTTTGAAGCGAAAAAATGTTTAAGACTGCTGTGCCCAAAAATCGAAGAAAATTGTTTAAGACAGCAGTGGTGCCCAAAAATCGAAGACCGCCTTTCAATTAATGCTAAGCTCCTGTTAGAAGAATATGATGTATGAATCAAAAGAATCTTAAATCCAGTTATCTACTATTAGTCCAAATTAAGTATTTGATGTAACAAAGAACTTGTTTTATAGTTCTAAATTTAATTGTATGGCTCTATCAACTATTAAACTATTTAAAAATGAAATTCAAACCAATAATTGTCCTTATATCGTTGCAATCATTTAGGTTTATAGTTTTAATACATTGTATGTTGGGGTAAATAATACCTAATACTTGAAGTACTTTACTTTGTAGTTTATTATTTTTATTACTTTAATATATCAGAAAATCAATAATAATAATGATATCCATAAAAATGCAAATTTAAGACAATTTATTACAACAACTTGTGTACTGATTATTCTTCTATTATTATGCAAATATGTATAAATAGTAAAAAAAACTAACTAAAGGGTCTTTCAATAGGGACTTCCGGACTTTGATAGTTTGTAGCGTTCGTATTGTTGAAGCTAAACTGTGAACTTGGCTGTCATTTATTTAGCTTGTTTTGCCAAATCAACATGAACAGATACAACGTTCAACAACACGTGCAAATGATAAAATTGTTTTATCAAAATGGGTGTTTTTTCTAACAACATATCGCGCGTTTCCCTCATTTTATGATATCAGGCCCATTTTGGAACAAACAAAATCGTCGAATTTGGGACGACGCCATTCCACTAGAGATCCAAGAGCGTATAACGCAACCCGAAAAAGTCACTTTTAGGTGTTGATTTTGGGTTGATGGCGTCATCGGTTCTTATTTCTTTGATGGCTAGGCCATCACCGTCAACGGCTAGCGCTATAGGTCGCTGACTAAAAACTTATTTTATGCTGAACTCGATGATATGGAGACCAACTATATGTAGTTTCAACAGGATGACGCTACGTGTAATACAACTCATGTCACACTGGACATTTTGCTCTAGAGATTTGAGGGCATGGTTATCGCACGACGAGGTGGTGTGAACACCCAATGAAGTCGCGGGAACATTTCCATGATGTTATATTCCATAAATAATGGCATCGATAGGCATTTCAAACAAATACAAAATGTTGTCTCACATACACCTACTTTTATTTAAATATAAATATAGGAAGCGGTTAATGAAAGACCCTTTAGTATGTACGTAAAAAGTACGTTAAAAGTCTATAATACGTTAAAAGTCTATAATAAAAGTAATAAATATTCGTTTACATATGTAAATGTATGTAAATAAACTTACTTATCGAAGGTTTATATATAAAGAAGTACATTTTTGCAGAAAAATAAATTAAGGATAATTTATAATACACTTGAATAGAAAGAGAGAAAGAAAAAAGAAAAAGGCACTAACAAACTATATATCAATAATTTTAGCATGAAATTTACTAAGAAAAATAAATGAACTTTTAATGAAAGCAGTCAGCAGCTTCTCTTTCTACAAGAAATTTTTAAAATTTATGTTGAAAATTCTCTCCTGAATTGTTGCCTTTTTTTTCTATTTTATGCTATTTAAATTAAATCATTCCCCGTAGAAATATTTATTAATACGCGACAACAAAGCTGTTAAGTTAAAATATTGTTCAAGTTAATTTTGAAAAGCAGCTGCTTTTGACTTCTTTAAGCATTTTTAGTCTAAATGTAATAATATTGACACTTACTTATACAAATATAGCAAAATCTTTGTTCTTACACTTGCTAAACAGTGCGTGGATCTTGTAAAAGATTCCCCTGGGTAGTTGTGTTCACGCCAACTAAAAACAACAGCAAAAGCAAAAACAACAACATCATCATCTCTTACACGTTTAACACATTAAATCCAAACAAATAGAACAGCTGTCATAGAGTCCTACTTAAGAGTCATTTATTTAGCCACATAATTATTGTGAAAATAACTGTCTGCCTCAATGTTTTTTAGTAGTAGTGGTGTATCTACGAGCAAGTAGGTATATGTAACTGTCGTTGGATGTGTGAATTCATGCGAGTGTCTGTATAAGTATTGTAATGTTCAAGTGCGGGAGTTTTTGTCGAAAATGTGTTACCGCATTTAATTCGAATTTATCGGTGTGTGAGTGAGTATTTAAGTCACAGAACGTGTTTGCGTGTGCATTAGGGTGGTCCTGGTTTAAAATTTTTCTCTGTAACTTAAAATAAAATACTGAAATGTTTAGCATAATCGAATAACATTTAGGAGTTGATACTTCAGGTTGTGGCTCAAATTATCAATCTCTAACAAAATATTTAAAAAATTAAATGTTGAAAAAAATTTGTATATCCTTCACCATGAGTAGCAAGGGTGTATATTAGATTGGCATTCCGTTTGTAATTTCCAAATTTTTCATTTGCGACGCCAAAAATTACTTTGAGAGCCCATATTGAAAATGTGTTAACTCAAATTTTGGGTAAAACGAGTTTTTGCTGGAAAATAGCTCACCTACGTAAATTCTTTCTCGTTTTATATAAATGTTTGTTATTCTGCTATCTAAATTTCCAATATTTTATCGTAGTGCATTTGATATGCTAAACAGAAATCAGGTAAAGATTTCGATAAACAAATTTTCGAGATATGGTAAGTTTTTACATATTAGTTCATACTGTTTCCAAACAAAAAAAGTGTAAATTCTAAACTATTTATCGCGGCGATTATATGGAGTGACCCTGTTATAATACAGGGTGAGTTACAAAGTGCCATTGAAAAAAAGTCCCTATACAAGGTTCCCCTCAAAAAATGGCTTGAACACTCATAATTGTCTTATAATAATTAATATCGTTATGAAATTGGACATAAACAAGTTCTATATGAACCTAAAACGTTCTACCAACTTTTGTGAGAATCGGTTCATAATTGGCCCTTCCCTCATATAACCCAATACTTTTTATATCTAATATTGAATAAAACATCTCACAAAATGTTTAAATAATAAATCATACAAAAAAAAAACTTAAACAAAAAAATTACTCAAAATAATCGCATGTACGAGTGTTCACATAGTCTTATTTACTAATACATCCTCGCCACTTATCTTTTTGACAACTGAGTTAGGTTTTTGACCGGAGAGTTTCCAATCAATGTGTATTTATCAATGTAATAAATATTTAAAAAATCTTATTTTTATTTCCCACAAAATATGCTAACTCTAAAAAATAAGGATTGAGATCATAAAATTCTTAACTCACGTTTTTCATTAAAACTTTTAAGCCAAGTATTATTTGAATTTAATTTTTTTATTTTTTTATGTCAGTTATATGTCAGTTATTATGTTTAATGTCAATTATATTCATTTCTTGCTTATCTGATTAAAATGAGTGACCAGAAAAAGAACGTACTAAAATTATTAAATATTTTCAACAAAACCCAACTTGGTCCCACAAAAAGTTGGCCAAGCATTCAAAGGTCTGCCGTCATACTGCTTCTAATGTTATTAAACAGTACCGGGAGAACTTGTCCGTTGAGAAAAAACCTGGTTCAGGCAGAAGGAATGGTCCACATAATGTTTCTAAAGCCAAAAATATATAAAGCATTTTCAAAAGATCTCCCAACACATCTGGTAGGAAAGCAGCCCGGTTAGCTCAGTGCTCGGACTATTTGGTACGAAAGTTGAAGCTAAAGCAGGTTTAAAAACATACAAGGCTCAAAAAGTTCCTGATAGGAACTCTGCTAAAAATTAAGAGCCAAAGACAGAGCACAGAAATTGAAGTCAATTTTTATACAATAAATACACCTGCTGCATAATGGATGATGAATCGTACGTATTGAACATTTTTTGCATATTTTTATGTTGCTGATACTCGAGGGAATGTTGTAGAAAAGTTTAGAACCCAAAAGCAGACAAAATTTCCCAAAAAGTTCTTGGTATGGCAAGCAATATGCAGTTCCGGCAAAAATGCAAAACATTTGTTACAAAGGGCTCTATAAATACCGAAATTTACATCAAGAAATATTTACAAAAAAGGATGCTTCCATTCATAAGACTTCTTAATGTGTCCACTTATTCTTGCCCTGATTTGGCATCTGTCGCTATGGTAAGAAAGGACAATAATGTGGTATTTGTACCAAGAGAGGCAAATCCTCCGAACTACCCGGAGCTAAGGCCAGTGGAGAGATATTGGGCTCTTGTTAAAAGACAATTGAAGAGCACAAAAAAGGTGTCCAAAAGTGTGGTAGATTTTAAACGGAGATGGACAACCTGTTTGGACAAAGTGACATAAAGCACTATAAAAACCATAATGGAAGGGTTTTCATCACTAGTGATTAAAACTATAAAAAAATTTTTTTTTGTTGTAAATTGTAATAATAATTTCTATCAATTATGTCGAATTTAGTACCAACGAATCGTCATATATGGAAAGTTTTGCTTTACTTCTTTAATTTGAATAAAAGTGGCGCTAAATTACACAAAGTGCCGCTAAATTACCAAAGCTTATGTGAATGCGTGTCATCGGTTTCAATGTGTGAGAGATGGTTTGTGTGGTTCAGAAGTGATGGAGGCATTACTTCATGAAGATTGTGGTGAAACTCAGCAAGAGCTTGTAAAAAGATGGGTAGTTTTGGTTGACTAACTGTTCGAATAATTTAAAATTGCCGATTTTCAAATAACAAATAAACCGATTTCTTTTTTTGTACTTTTTATAGAAATATAGTTTTAAACACACAATTTTATTCCCTAACTCATGAACATTCCCTTCTGGCAATAGGGAATTCGGAAATGACATTTTGTCTAGAATGTTCTATGATGAACTTCATGCTAATGAGTAGTAATAGACTAAACTGGTTACATTACTAAAACAAGTCTTTTATCAGAATTTGACAAAACTATTAAAAGTATTCAAAATCTAAAAATCCAAAAAGCATCCAAAGTATAATGGAGGATTTTATAAAAAACTGAACAAAGAACTAAGAAATTGGATAGTCTTCCTCATGCCTTAGTTTCGATTTTTCCAACATCTACAATCAGAGAGAGAGAGTTTTTTCCAAGACAAGTTTTATTAAAATTAAAGAAAAACTGCTTAAAAGGAAACCTATTAAATTATACTCTTTTCTTAAAATATTATTCAGAAGATCTCACTAAAATCCTAAAAAACTCACATGTGTATATAAAAAGGATCTCAAATAAGTACCATATTTATACCCTATACCACCATAGTGGGGAGGGTATATTGGATTTGTGCAGATGTTTGTAACGCCCAAAAATATTAGTCTAGCACCCACCTTAAAGTATACCGATCGACTCAGAATCACTTTCTGAGTCGATTAATCACTTTAACGAGCATAAATCTCTTAAAAATGTTGATATACACATAAAATGCAACATAAACAATTTTCATATAGGCATTAATCACACCACTTAATTTCATGGTGATCAATCCATAATTGGTCATAGCTCCCATATAAAGCCTGCTTCCGATAATCACTTTAACTAGCATAAATCTCTTAAAAATGTTGGTATACACATAAAATGCAACATAAATAACTTTCATGCACACATTAATCACACTACTTAATTTCATGGTGATCGGTCCATAATTGGTCATAGCTCCCATATAAGGCCCGGCTTGACCGACCATACTTTCTTACTTGTTTTTGCTATTATTTATTTTTTGTTGAAATGTTTAAATAAGTACAAAATACGTGGTTTTATTTTCAATTTAAACTGAAAATAGAAAGAATAATTTAAAATTATCCGATTATTAACCGATTAAATCAAACCGAGGATTAATTATTCCCTCGATTAACCGATTAAACCAGAAACTCGATTAATTGAATACCCTAGTAGCTATTCAAGCTGCAATTTCCGATAACCCGAAGCATAAGGGATCGTATGTGAAGCCCGGCCAACCAGATTATGAGCTGATGAAACCTGTACCGATTGCAACTGATTATTTTGAAACGAGAATTGACTAAAAAATGTCCAGATATTCGGCTAGACATAAAACAGTAACATTACATTATGACAACGCTCGGCCACATGTTGCAGTACCTGCTAAAAAGTATTCAGAATGAAGTGGATGATCCCGCTTCATGGTTCAGATGAGACCCATTTCTGGATGAATAAAATTGTCAAATTTGTTGACTTCTTCCTTTTGTATATTGCTACTTTGACCCAAAATTAGAAACTTCAAATAAAATGCGCAACCTTTAAAAGTTTTGCTGAAATTGTCAGCATTTAATTTTTAGACGACTGAGAATTTAGCTGCATCGAAAATTAAAAATTGCAAAATAAGTGCCACCCTAGTGTGCATGTATATTCTATATTATTTTTAAGCTTTTCAATTTCATTTTTGGCTTGAAAACATGAGCCCATTATAATTGTTAAGTTAATTAGCATCACTTGATTTATGTATATGTATATTTATCTAAATAAATAAGTATGTACGTTTGTGTTCGGGTTTGCGTGTAGGTATGTAGCAAATTTAGCATGAATACAATGAATATGAATGACAGGCATTATGTGTGAGAATTTTCTATTTAAATCCACATTAATTATAAATGTTTTAGTTAAAATAAGAAAATATTTATTTGTTTTATATACCAACGTGTACATTAAGGCTATAACTTTTTTAAATTATTGCAAATATCAAAACGGCCCTAGTATATTCAAATTGACCATTGGAAGTTATTTTAATAAAATGGTATTACTTTTTCGCGGTTGTCAAAAAAGTTTTTTTTTTATCCAAAAAAACGCAAATCGTTTTTTTATAAATATATCAACCTGTCTCCAATCTATATTTAAAATTTGTGTTAGCTGGAAAAAATCAGCTGTTTTTATTAAAAAAAGTAATAAAAATTTTAAAAAATTTAGACTTTAAAAAATGGTTTTCGTGGGTGAAGCTTTTATTCCAAAATGACCGAAAAAAAATGTTAGCGAACAGAACACAACATTTGCCATCGCATGGTGGTAGGGCCCAAATTTGGTTATAGCCCTAGTGTACATGTCTATTTAGAATATTGTAATACAGTTTTGTTCAAAGTGATAGCCAAATAGTAAATAACACAAACGAAAATGAAAATATCAACAAGTTCTTCACAAAACTATTTGACCTATCAACAGCCAAACTAGAAATTATTTTCTGTTATAGCCTTACCTAAAAAAAAATCTTAGCGTTTTCCTCGTAATATTTTCCGTACTTCGGTATGTTTCATACAAGTTATATGGGCATGAAAATTGTTAACAAATAAACAACGGTAGACGCTCTTAATTAGGTATGGCTGTTCGTTTTTGTTATTTTAAGCCAGTATATTTTTATGCCATCCACCAAACAAATTGCAGAATAATTCTGTATAAATATAAGATTTCGTGTGTAACATTGTGATATATTCATCTAAGTCCCAACAAAGTATATTATTAATCCTTATGAAATCCTCAGTCAATTGAGCCAGGTCCGTTTGTGTGGCTTTGTGAAACGCTATCACGTACAAAGTAAAAACTCAAACATAACTGTATGTCCACAATATTTTTTAACATTGTCCTACGCTGTTTATTATTGAAACTCTCCAAAACCGATACAGTTGAACCACAGTTATGTACCAATATGTGAACAGTTTTGAAATTTTTTACAATTTGATGGTTAGTTTTATTATTATTTTATTATTTATGATTCGGCTTTGCCGAATCATATAAACACTTCACGAAATTATACTTTACAAAATTTAAAAAAACAAATTTTTTCGAAATTGTTTTTTAATTTTTTTAAAAAAAGTTTTTTCCCAACTTTTTTTTAATTTTAAAAATTTTTTCTTTTAATTTATTAGTGAAAAAAAATGTATGAACATTTTTTTGTGAAAACAAAATTCGGGTTGAAAAATATGTTTCCCGATTTTGACCCATTGTAGGTCCAACTTACTATAGCCTTATATACACCGTTGCAATGGACTTTGAAATAGCAATCATTAGGTATCCATACTAATGACTTAGTAATCCTGATATAGATCAAAAATCGAGGTTGATCCGGTTTTTTTCCTTATATCTCAGACATTTGTGGGCCGATTTTCTCGATTTTAAATAACAGCCGAGCCGAGAGAATTCCCGATATATTGATGTATCAATCATGTTTGTAAGTTATTTGGCGGCTACGGATAGTTGATTTCAACATACCGACGGACAGACGGACATGGCGATATCGACTTCGCTATCTATAACGAATCAGAATACATATAATTTGTGGGGTCGCAAATGAAAAGTGTAGAAACTACAAACGGTATGATGAACTTATATACCCTTGCCAATCATGGTGAAGGGTATACAAATCGTTGTGCCGACTTTTGTGAAGATAAGTACCAATTCCGAAAAAGATATTAACGTAAATCAATATTTATTAAATATTAATATCCAAAAATCATACTTAGTACTGCATTTTGTGAATATCGGTTTAACACTCATAAGTATTTTATATATATTGACAGATAAATTTCGGTTAATGTAAAACAATTACACTGTGCAACAAATGAAGACTTTTGGAAAAACACACAGTATAAGTTATTTATGTTGAATTTTATGTGTATACCAAAATTTTTAGGAGATTTATGCTAGTTGAAGTGATTATCGGAAGCAGGCCTTATATGGGAGCTATGACTAATTATGGACCGGTCATAATAAAGTTTGGTGACATGAATTCCGTATATATACAACTCATTGGTAGAAAAACTTGTGTAGATACCTATATAAATTAAACATTTATGACCGATAAAGTCCATAAATGGATAAAGCCGGACGGAGGGACGAACGGACGGACATCGTTTAATCGACTCAGAAAGTGATTCTGAGTCGATCGGTATACTTTAAGGTGGATGTTAGACTAATGTTTGGGCGTTACAGAATACTGCCGCCTATTATGGTGAAGCAAAGCCGAGAAATCCGCGTTTAGTGCAGAAAGAAGTCAAGTGTTTTATTTTATACTATGTAAAGCTAGGCCCTAATCTATTTTTTTTTTTTTTTTCATAAATGTTGTAGGTCTCAATAAATGTGAAAAAAATAAAAATTTACAGGCTCTAAAACCCTACTTGGTATGATATGAAGACTTTTGATGGGAATCTTTTTCAATGACCTACAACGGAAGTAGAATGCACTGTAGAACGAGTGTATGATGATGAGTAGTTATTTCAGAACAAATATGTATATATGAATGTGATGTTAAACTCTTTAAATTGTTCATTCCTCATTACAATTTTGCAGTTCCTAATAAAATTAGAATATTTCGTATGAAATTTACAAAGGTGATGGTTGTTTGTTTCAGAAACCAGTCAAGTGCAAACTTTATATAATTTTTTAAAAAAAATTTTATGTTTATTAAACAGTTACACAAATGGATAACTTTCATAGGAAAATATAACAGCTTTGTAAAAGTATTTTTTTTTTTTGGTAATCAATAATCTGTTGCTTGACTGGTTTTTGAAATAAACTTTGGTTTTAACTTTATCTCCAGATTCGTGACGCTTTCTTTGTAGTTGTAACCATTATTTTGATCTTACCCTCGTTTATCCTGATGTCTCATTTCAATAATGTCAATATCGTTGCTATAAGCAAAAAGCTTATGACTTTTGATGCTAATAGTTGCAATTTCGCTAACGTCTGCTTTCTCCAAAAAGTTCGTCAGCTTAAGTATATTGAAGAAATGGCTCGATAAGCTGTTATCTCAGATGGTATGTTGTCAGTGCCTTACAGATTTAAATTAAGTAGAGAATTCAAACCCAAAAAAGTAACTCAATTAATCAAACCACTAAAATTATCTCAATCATATTGGGGAGTAACTAGCGCTAGTTCTTACTTTTTAAATAATTCGCCAAAAAGGAACTAGTTTCATAAACAGCTGCTGTTATTTTGCACAGTAATGTATGGAAGTAAATTACAAAAAATTGTTATGCGTGAGTGTGGGTTCATTTGCTTCTATGTACATTAGGGTGATCTATAAAAATACAATACTAGTTTCATAATTTTGATTTTACTTTATAAATTTTCATTAATATATGTATAAGGTAAGGAATTTAGCACTTTTTTATTTAGCAATGAAGCAATTCGACATAGACTTATGGTGTGGAATAGCACCCTAATGTATGCTGTCAAGTATTGTTTAGACAGCCAAAAATGTTATAATTGTTGTCAGCATAACAGGTACATGAATACGTACCACTTAAACTACACCATATTTGTATGAGCGTCTATGTTTTTATTAATATAAAATTGCTGAAGAGATATTTTTGTGTGTATTTGCCTCTATTAACTTTATTTACGATATAAATAATTAGATACGTTTAGCAAAAAAAAGAAGGGGACATATTTTTAATTGGCTTCAGATTTAATAAGGCATAACATTTTAATTAGTTCTATTAAAAACGATGATTGATGTTTATGTGTTTTTAATTTCATTTTAAAAACAAACTTCATGTGTATGTATTTCCTGTTAAGGGCTTCATTGAGGGGTGGACTATTATTAATAAATAATGATTTAGTATTTCACATTTTATTTTATGTCATCAGCTTGAACTTTGCTGCCGTCGTTTTTTAATTAATGTAATATTTATTGAATTGAAATGAGTGTTATTAAATATTAGTAATTTCATAATTTTATTTTATTTTAATGTCCCTATAAGGGGCAATTAATAAGCATAAATAAATGGAAATGCTCAAAACACTTTTGTTGAGTTATTTTTTGCGGCTTCAGCTGTTACCAAGGGCATTGTGGAGAGTGATATTTTCAACTGTTTTTGTTTTTTTGTTTATTGTACAATTGTTATTTATTCAATAAATTTTAAATAACATTTTATGTGGATCAAAATTTGTTTACCTACATGAGCAGTAGTTGCTATAAATGGGAGTATTAATATCATAATATACATGGATGTTATAGAATGTGTCCAATTTTCATGGTCTCTATGAAAAATTTTGAAACGGTCCGGCATTCTATAATTCTGTAAGATTAGAGATTATCAGAAGAGACGAGAAGAAGGAATAGGATTCATAATGAGCCATATTTGCTGCCATTTCTTGGAACCTGTTTCATCCATATAACCTATCTTAATGCTACACGTAGAAGTATGTAAAGTAAAAGCTAGCTCACATAAGCGTACATAGTACCCACTATACCTATCCAAACTTGGCCAATTTTAAAGCAACATTTTATGGTTGAATAAAAAATTCTAAATTATGACGCGTCCTGACGCCCCACAGTGGGCCAGAATCAAAATTTTTTGGAAATAAATCTGGGATTTCTGAACGGCTGGTCCACTCGGAACAGAACGCAAAGAACTGATCTTCCAAAAGCCACCATATTCGTATAACCACTTATGTTATTTACATACATACAAAGTCTTTTTACTATCCCACGGTAAACTATGTCACTGTAGGCACCTTTCTAAAAAAAATCAGTTTTTGGAAAACATTTTCCTCGTCTTAGGAATTTCGGTATTTAATAACTTTCAAACATTTTAATGCCATTGATTTAACAACATTTGGATCTATGTTAGATTTTGTTTTGATATCTTTAACCGTTCAAATTCTGCATTAATTCAAACTTTATATTTTTCTTCATGGAAAATCGCTATATTATAATTTTTTTAATTTTTAAGGTAAATGACGCGTCATGACGCCCCACAGAGGGGCAGAATCAAAATTTTTTCGAAATAAATCTGGCATTTCTGAACAGCTGGTCCGATCAGAATAACATTTGACGTGGGTGTAGCCAAGGCGTAATGGAGTTTAAGATATAAAAATGGCCATATAAATTCTTCAGGGGTGGCGCTATGGGGACTCAAAATAGGGTATCTTCGACTGTAACATTTTTAAACACCTGAAATTGTTTTGTTTTCCATCCGATTTCAAAGACTTTTATATCTTTGGAAAAATCTCTTATAATTTCCGAGTTATAGGCAATTGAAAATTTAAAAATTTTCCATACCTTTGTCCGCTTTTATAAAAATGTAGGGCGTCCTCTTGACCGAATGGACTAAATTTTATGCAAAAAAAAAAAAAAAAAAAAAAAAAAATATTTCATAGCAAAATCAATTATGGATCCAAAGATAAACGATTTTTAATTCAAAAATTCCATAAATAGTAGATTTTTGGTTTTTGCTACCCTTTTTTATTAAAATAAGAAACTTTCTTTAAAATCATATAACAATTTTATGTTTTTCTGTAAGGTATCTTTACGGAGAACATTTTGATATAAAAAATATATCGTACGCTCTTCGAAACTTTACCTATTTTTCAACTTTGGGCAATTTTGAAAAACTTGATGTGTCCCCTATTTATCCTCATTCTAGAAGAAAATGTGGACCCTAGTCTAAAATTGTAAAAAACAAAATTTTTGTGATTTTCGCTTAAATTTTTAGGAATTGAGGGATTCCTTTTGACATTTTGACAATTTTTTTTGCACTCTGTTATTTAGAATGACAAATAAAAAAAACGTTGAAAACATAGAATAAAAGCTTAGAACGGAAGGAGAGAGCAATATAATGGAAAAAATTACTCTCTTTTCACACATATGGGTGATACAATAACAAAATACATGCAATACATTCTGATGAATTAGGTTTTTGTCACTCAGTTACCTATCTAGTTGTCATCTATGGTTAAAAATTTCATTGAGCTTTGTTTGAGTTTCTAAAGCTAAAATTTGTTTTAAAATTTTAATAGGATTAAGAATAATTTGATCCACATTTATTCCGACCTACTTTATTTTGTTCAGATAAGTTAATTTTTGGTCTTACAAAAAAACATTCAAGTCAATGTCTCAATTAAATTCAAAAATATTGCAATTTTTTTTATTTTAGTATAAAATGTGACAAAGCCACATCATTGACTTATTGTTGAATAAAATATTAAGAAAATGTATAAAAATTTGTTAAAAATATGAGAAAGGTGCAATATTTTTGAAATGAGACCCGAGTTGGCCAACTTTGAGGGGACACACACTGAACTCCATTGCTCCTATGAAGTTTAACAACTTGAAATCAATTCGAAAACACTTCAGGTCCAACCATGTGATTATGTCTCCAATAGTTACCGAGATGTCAAGTTTTTAAAGAAAAACAAGTAAGAAAGTATGGTCGGTCAAGCCCGACCAGATAATACCCTACACTAAGTAAATGAGCAAAAACATTTTTCTTTCAAAATTTCAATAATTTATGTTCGTGAGCGATTTTCGGAAGTGGGCCTTATATGGGAGCTATGACAAATTATGGACCGATCACCACGAAATTTGGTCACGTGATTAATGTTTATATGAAAGTTATTTATGTTGAATTTTATGTGTATACCAACATTTGTAGGAGATTTATGCTCGTTAAAGTGATTATCGGAAGCAGGCCTTATATGGGACCTATGACTAATTATGGACCGATCATAATAAAATTTGGTGACATGAATTCCCTATATATAAAATTTATTTGAACAAAAACTTGTGTAGATACCTGTATAAATTAAACATTTGTAACGGATAAAATCCACCTTCGGGAGGACATTTGTATGGGGGCTAGGTCAAATAATGGACCGATTTCAGCCAGTTTCAATAAGGATCGTCCTTGGGCAGAAAAAATTATATGTACCAAATTTTATCGAAATATCTTTAAAATTGCGACCTGTACTCTGCACACAAGCTTTACATGGACAGCCAACCAGCCAGCCAGCCAGCCAGCCAGCCAGACGGACGGACGGACATCGTTTAATCGACTCAGAAAGATTACCGAACATCTAACAACAGGTATAATATCTAGAGTTACCATATTATACCTGTTGTTAGATGGGTCGGAATATGGTAGAGAGACTGGTAAAAATTCTGCGAAGGAAGGTGATCTCATGTATTTTGGCACTTTGCAGCATCTTTGTCAAAATAAAATAAAGCCCAGGTGACTTGAATAGGGAAAGCTATATATCGCTCATGATATTCTGTCATAGGAGATTATGTTTTCAGCGATTTAAGATAAAGTCTTACATACACAAACAATCTCCGCAGCAACATATTTGTAGCCTGGGAAATAAGTATTCAGTAGGATATTATGTGGATTCATATGCACATATCAAGTGGATTCAAAATTACATTAAATACCAATCATATAATAGGTTGTGAACGGAAGTAATATATCGCACATATTGTTGAATTCCTACGTCGTTATACAGTTCAGTTAATGACATCTAAGGAAGCATTCTATATGCCTGTCAAAACTATAAGGTCACATACTTATCGTTATGTTTATCCAGTGCAGTAAAATCTAGTGACCGTACCAGACAATCCATGTTGCACAAATCAAATCTTAGTTGATCTGGAAACATGGATTGTACGGTTGCCTCTCTGAATGTCAAAAATATCAAGAGCAGGCAAAGTTTGTAAGTCTCTTGATGGGTAGATATAAGTACTATATATATATGTTTGGTAAACGATTTACATTTTAAAGAAAATAGCATTTGCCACAAAAACTTAAAAAATTCGAATTAGTGTAAAATTGGAACTAATATATCAATGTGCCTTTTAGTAAATATATTAATAAATTTAGCCATTGTCTTCACTTAAACGAATTTTCTAAAACGGGGAAAAATATTCTTAAAACTTTGGTTTTTCTTAAAAGAAGCGGTAGCGTTTTTAGAAATTTTTAGATAAATCTGAAATTTTTATAAAATTTATTCACATTCAGATAAGAACTGAATTTTTTTTTTTTTTTTAAATTTTGTAAGTTCAAGTTGATCTATTTTGTGGTACCACCCAGTAATCCAAAAAATATCAATTTGGAGCAAATGTCTGATGAACAATTTCTCGAGTTCGTCTATTTTACAGAGTTCTCTAGACAGCAAGATGAAAGTATTGATAGCGACGACCGTGTTGCTGATTCCATTTATGTTCCAAAGACGAAACACCATCTCCTAAAATACATGCCCAATAAGCCTCATAGAAGAGGGATCAAATTGTTTGTGCTTTGTGATTCAAACGGTTTTGCCTACTGTTTTTAAATCTACAATTGGTCGAAGATAATCACATTTTAACTATTACACCGGACATTTGAGCTACCTAAATGTTTGGAGAATACAATTTCGTGCATCACATACTGTATTTTGATACCTTTTATGGTTTGGGTATAATGAGAGGTACTAATTTTTTATCATATTTCTTCTTGCTTATGATTTGCTTTTGTGTAAGCTGCGAAATGAACAAAGAGCAGCTATGATTTTGCGTAGAATACATGACTTCAATCCATGGAGTCGATGTGAATACTGTATTATGGAAGTATAACTAATATGTCCTCCCGTAAGTCATCGACATATGTAGGTATTGAAAGTTTCAGAAGAACAAATCCTAATGAACAACGATCAAAGGTTCCTCGGTATGATTGAAAGCAGAAGAAATTCATCGAAATCAACTGCCCTCAAATTATTCGAGAATACAGTGATCGCATGGGTGGAGTTGATCTCATGGATGGTCTCCAGGTTCGATACCATATTTGAGCTAAGACTCGCAATATGGTCTCTACATATGCATTATTTTATACAAACGTTTGCAAGTCGATGAGGCCAATGCTTCCAACAATGTGTCCGATTAAAGAACTGCTTATGCAGCTTCCAGATTTGCGTGAGGAAATAGCTGCAGAACTTGTTTCCTTAAAAAATAAACGGTCTGTAATACGACCACATGTTCTAAATCTCAGTGAGCCTCTATCACTACAGCCTGGCATTTCAGAAGTTGAGAAAAGAACTGCTCATCAAGTTGCTGATGTTCGGTTCGATGCTGATGATCATTTTCTTGTTTGGGTGGAGAGTAGCCAAAAAAGGTGCAAACATTGCAAAAAATATGACACCCAAGTCGTTTGTTCTAAATGAGACCTGGCTTTATGCGGTCAATTCGATCAAAATTGTTACTGGAACTACCATAATCGAAAATAATGTGTATTTTAACTTTGTTCCCTGCTCTCAATAAAATTTGTTTATGTATAAAATTTACATGTGGTTGTATATTACATGTAAACTGGCAAGACCGTCTACAGGCGGTCTTCACAATTTTTTACCTGGCATTC
Organism: Calliphora vomitoria; assembly: GCA_942486065.2. NCBI lineage: Eukaryota > Metazoa > Arthropoda > Insecta > Diptera > Calliphoridae > Calliphora > Calliphora vomitoria. The sequence goes on along the minus strand of OW818031.2, from coordinate 101,469,068 downwards.
GTTCAGAATGTTTTTTATTTTTATTCTATTGACTACATCTACTTGAAAAAAAATATTGGCTTTATCGAATAATTTTTACAGTCTTGCCAGTTAAAGGGTTAATTTTCACCCACTTTAAAATTCACATATTTGATATTTCGGTTTATAAATAGAACTAACGGTAATGAAACGAGAGTAAACGATCCTTATCTGAAGAACGTTTCAACAAAAGTATTTTAGCTAATATTGTCAATTACTACTATTTTTGGATAAACAGAACGATAATTGTATGAGCTTATTATTTTTACGGGCAGCTTGTGCAAAATAAAAGTGGAACTTGCTATAAACAAATAAATAATCCCTGTTACATTGGGGGACATTCCTCTTAATTTATGTTATGCTTGTGTAAAGATTATTGCAGTATAGCAATCACATTTCGTCGAAACTAAAGGGTATTTCAAATTCGTTTTAGCACGTTCAGTTGTATGCTTAAAGTTGCTCAAGTTTTTTTTATTATAGTTTTTCCCAATTTGCTTGTTTTTTTTCCAATACTTATGCTTTAACTGCCAATAAAATATTATTGCCAATTTATCTTTCATAAACAAAGGTGGATTTTTGTGAAGTTTTATTTTTTTACGTGTTGTATTTATTTATGTTTTCTTTTTTTTTTTTTTTTTGGAAAATATATTAAACAACACATAATTCTTCAGAAAATATTGTGCAAATTTTTCAATTCAAACATTTTTATTGGGGAAAAAAAGTTATAAATAATATGTATAGTATTTTATTCTGCAATACTCTGGTGGAAATATTTTGCATAAATTGATTTGTGTAAACAAAAAATGGATGTTAATTGTATAAAAACTCAACTTTTAAAGATCTAGTTCAGTTAAAAACAGAAAAGCACTAGAATTATGTTAAGATTTTGCATTTGTATTCCATTTTTTAAACATACTCTTTCAACCTCAAGAACATCAAGTTCATTATTGTCGATTTACTTAGAATTTAGATTTTTTTGTGTCACTTCTTCTGCAAGAGCTCTTGAATGTTTTGTAAGAGATAACAAAAAAAAAGAAAGCATAACAATAAAACAAACAAAGAAAAACCAAGTAAATCTAAATTTAAATTCATATTAAGCCCTAAATTGGTTTAAGAGCAGTTTAAATATAGAATACAAAACGAGCACAAAAACAACATAAACAGCAAAAGGAGGCTACATTGTTCCATTTTATATGCCTGTGTCAGTCAGTCAGTCAGTGCCTGCTTGTTGGTTGGCTTGATTGTTTGTTTTGTCATTCGTGTTACTTTCATTGTAGTTGCTGTTGTAGTTTTAGTTGTTCTTACTGTTATATTGTTATTTCCATTGTGTCACATCACCCACTTCCATGATTATTTCCTTTTTACATGCAACTAAATGAAGAAGAGGCAAAAACGGAAAAACACACAGTCATACTTACACAAAAATCAAACAAAACATGTCATGTAAACTGTTGAAGATTTTCTGAACACATACACCAAAGCACACAAACACCTATGCAGCTGCACTCATACACAAACACATACACAAAAAACAGCTCTTTAAATACGATTGTCATGTGTGTGGTGTTCTTTTAAATACAAACACACGCATGCAGCTTGAAAGTTGTTAGTGTATACACATGCATATCGAATTTAAAACACTTAAATTGAACTGCACTGCACTGTGCAACAGTTGGTAACACAAAGAGAGGAACAGAAATTTATTGAGAAATTTTATATTAAATTTTTGAAGAGATCCTAAAAATATGCTAGACTAAATATGTTAGAGGTGTATCCGTAAAGCTATTACAATTTATAAGCTTAAAGTAATAGCTTCTACCTGCAAAGTTTAGTGTCTCCTTGATATAGACACAATTTTCTTTAATTGCAATGACGTTTAGCGACTATTATAATAGGGTTCGTCAAAACAGATTGATATCACAGGATCATTGAACTTATCTAGAATAAGTAATTCGAAACAATTTCAATGTAACGGTAACGCTAATTTTAATTAGTTTGGTAATTTTATTTAAGCTTAGTCAGTATTTTGAGTTGTGTGGAGCAGAATTGAAATATTTTGGAAACAAATCTGTCATTTCGAACTGGCTGAAACAAATGACAAGAAATTTCACATAGGCGTAGATGAGGAGTATTCCAGATTAAGTTTTGATGACAGATCACACAGCGGCGATGTTAGGTCTCAAAATAGGACACTTTATGCAGATGAACTTTTTGTGGTTCGTTAACAATCCAACCTTTAATATATTTTTAAGACCCTTTATTTCTAACAGTTACATACAGGGTTTTCCAACAAGAGGTGTTATTTTGGTATTCAAAGAAAAATAGAATTTGCTGAGATAAATGATCAGATGTTTATTTCATAATAAAGAGTAAGGTATGACGTTAATAATGAAAAACAACATCAACCAAATGGCCATCACGACCACGCTTACAGGACCATATCCAAATCGCAAAGTGGCTGCCCTATGTCTTCGATAGCCTCACGAATTCTATCTTTGAGGTCTTGAATCGACGCTGGGCTGTTGTAGACCTTATCTTTCACGTGACCCCGAAGAAAGAATTCGCAAGGTGTTAAATCACAAGATCTCGGTGGCCAATTGTGATCACCTTTTCGAGAGATAACACGGTCCGGAAACTTTTCCCGTAAAAGAGCAATCGTTTCGTTGCTTGTGTTGTACGTAGCGCCATCTTGTTCAAAGTAAACGTTATCCAGATCAATATCATCCAACTCCGACCATAAGAAATCATTAATCATCTCTTGGTAGCGCATAGGACGAGGAAGGAACAATCCTAGGTTTTCTCCAACACTTTGAGTTAAAGCAGTAATATTCTCAGTTGTTCTTGAGCGACGTGCACGGGTTTTATTGTTCACATCACTAACTTGTCCCAACAGCTCAAATTTGTCCTCCAATTTCTGTATTGCGGTTCGACGACCCAAAAATGCTTTAGTTTTGCGAACTGTGAATGCAAGATTTTTACCACTTTTGTAGTGAATTTTAATAATTTCAATGGGTTACTGAAGCGTGTATCGTTCCATTTTTAGTAATGGCGTAGTTTCTACTTGTCAAATGTCAAAAAAAGCTTCAAAAGTGACAGCTACCGAAATATCGGGTGATTCAAAATAACACCTCTTGTTGAAAAACCTTTTAGTTTGAAAATTCATGTTTAAAAGTGTCAAAGGTTTTTCAAACTATTCGACATAATGAGCTATGAACTTTTCCTATCTGTCTGGCAACATATTGATTTCGAGCCAGAAGAACTGCTCATCTTTTGAGGCCAAAAACGAAACAAGCCAATATCGGATACTCTATTCCAAAGTGAAGCGTATGCGTTCCATCGATCGAAACTAGTAGTAGTCAAACGGGGCATAGTCTAGACTATAACACCGGTTAGGTAAATCTTCCAAATCACTTCATTCGAAATAGTTTTCAGCAGATTTTGCATAATCTGGCCGAGCGTTGTCATAATGGAATATTACGGTTTCTGCAAATGCTAGCTTCAATTGAATCAGTTGCATTCGGTGTTAGTTCCCGGTGATAGTCAAGAGCTTATAATAAATAGGACCCTTTTGCTCCCACCAAATAAATAGCATTACCTTAGCGCCATGGATAGTTGGCACAGTATTTAACATATTCGAGGCAAAAAATAACTTTGTTGCTTCGCAATAATGTTCAATAGCTAATTGAGAATAAATGACAGATACATGGTTGCCTGAACATGTAATCTTTTATAAGCAAAATAAATCCTTAAAAAATTTCCCTTCAAACCACTGTAGGCTTTACTGGGTGTTATATCACACACATCTACATACGCAGACTACTAACATGTACTCTTGATACTTTTTTATTCAGCGGTAAAAAAAAATGCAAGGGCTTCACTTTGTAGGCCTTTTAAATGGTATATTTCCACATTCTAAAAGATGCGCTTCTCACGACATGAACCACAAGGACGGAATAATTGGCGCAATGAACAAACTTTGCTTACATTGCAGCATTTTGAAGTTCCCTTATGAATCCCCGGGAATGTGCTGTTCGAACGGTAAAGTTATTCTGCCACCAATTATTGAGCCGCCTAAGCTGCTTCTAAGTTACACTTCCTTCAAAATATCCGAAAGTACAACTCATGCTTTTAAATGACGTCCTTCTGGGCAACTTAAGTTTAAGCCCAAATGTAACACAGAATTGGATGATGATGATGTGACGTTTCTTCAAATTTATTTCATTGGAAATTAAGTTACATAAACTGAACGCTATCGACAAACATACATTTGCATTAGCTGCAAGATCCTTCTGCCGAAACTCAAAACTATTGTTGGTCGTCTGAAACGGTCAAATTTCAATTGATCCCGCTACAAATGAGATTTTGTTCTCGACAAGGTATTCCCAAGTCCTACAGCCAACTACAAAATATGGATTGGCTGTGGGAACGTGCATTTTTGGCACCAAAAAATTATGTTGTCATTCAGTTTAAATTGCCTGGCGAAACAATGAATTACAAGTCGATTGACACAGTAATGTTTGAAGAACAAGCCGAATTATTCTACTGAATTTTGAAATTCATTGGAACCAGTCAGAATGCCACCACATGTATTAACGTTGAAGGTTGGAACACCGATAATGCTTCTCCGCAATTTAAACGCGCCAAGATTATGCAACGGAACAAGATTGACTATCAAAAAATATTCACTAAATTTAATTGAGGCAACAATCATCGGTGTCAGATATAAACTCGAAGACGTATTCCACATATACCGATGATTTCCAATGACCTACCATTTGAATTCAAGGGGCTCCAGTTCCTGTTTCGTCTTGAATTTCCTTTAACCATTAACAAAGCCCAAGGCCTATCGTTGACTATTGCTGGTTTACATTTGGAAAATTCATATTTTTCACATGCAATTGTGGCTTGCTCGCGAGTTGGAACACCAAATAATTTATATATTCTTACTCCTGGCCATAAGATGCCTTCATAAATATAATATCCCATTTGCATTAAATACACTTCTTTTTTTTTAAGGGCATTGCAATGCCTGCAACAACTTTGTCATCTGGCTACAGATATTAAGTATTTCTGGTGTGAAGTCAAGTCTGTGGTGTCCGTGCTTTAGTTATCTACGACACTATATATTAAAATCGAAATTTAGATGCAATGTTCAACCGTTCAGGTTGTACAAGGTGGCGCAAAAGTAATCCTCCTATCAGAAAATGCTGTAAATTTTGCGATTGGTGCCTAATGTCAGTTCTGTTTTGACATTTGTGTAGTAAACATATACGAAATACACGTTAATAAACAATGTTACGGTGCACTGCTCCAGAACGTGAAATATTGCTGACTATTTATTTGACCAATAATCGGTCGGTGACTTTGGCACAACGTGAATTTTGTCGCAGATTTCCTGGCCGTCCAACGCCTACTGGTGAAATACTGCGACGTTTAGCCGCTCGCCTCGAAGAGACTGGCACAACACGAGATGCTGCCAGGCGTGGCAGACCCCGGAGTAGCCGTTCTGCAGAGAATATTGCTGCTGTAGCCGAGGATGTCATGGAAGCGCCGTCGACATTGACCAGACGACGTGCCACGCAAATGGGTATCAGTCGACGGTCTTTACAGCGAATTTTGGTACAAGATTTGAAGATGTTTCCGTACAAAGTCCAGACGGTGCATCAGCTGTTAGCTGCTGACCGCCAATCGCGTCTAACATACGCTCAAGACATCCTTAATCACCACCAAGAGGAAGATGATTTTTCATCAAAAATAATCATGAGTGATGAGGCCCATTTCCATCTTAGCGGGTACGTAAATAAGCAAAATTTACGCTTCTGGGGCACTAAAAATCCGCGTGTAACCCATGCAGAGCCATTACATCCGCTCAAAGTCACTGTATGGTGTGCTGTTTTCGCTGGAAGAGTCATCGGACCTTTTTTCTTCGAAGACGTCGAGGGCCAAACGGTTACTGTGAATGGTGAGCCCTACAGAGCAATGATCAACGAGTTCTTTTTGCCGCAACTTGATGAATTGGGATTGGAAAACATGTGGTTCCAACAGGACGATGCAACGGCACACACTGCACGTGCCACAATCGATATGCTGAAGGATGCATTTCCCGGGCTCCGGGCTCCCGTTTTGGCGTTTTACACTGGCCAGCAAGATCGCCTGATTTGACCGCTCCAGTCTTCTTTTTGTGGGGCTTTTATGCCAACAAGCCTCAGACTCTTGCAGCTCTTAAAGACAATATCCGTCAAGAATGTGAGGACCTATCGCCGGAAGTTTTGGCCAAAGTGATGGAAAATGCCATAAAAAGGGCTCAAATGACAATCAACTGTGGCGGCGGCCATTTACATGACATCATATTCTTGACCTGATGTAAAAAAAATTAAAAGACCAAGTAAAAATAATCCATAAGAAGAATCAAATTTTTTCATTTTTTTTTTAATTACAGCCAAAAAGCATCGGAAGTTTACTTTTGCGCCACCTTGTAGTAGCTAAAACATATTGTTCTAATTCGTATAACACTAAATATGGACATTTTGGTTTTTTTTAAGATTCCGTGTATTTAAGATTCCGCACAGCCGGCACTCTAACTTGTTTTATATTTAAAACTACACACTTGATAGTTTAAAGTCTATTCTTTAGGTTTTATGCAAAAATCAATAAGAATATTTTCCCTAATAATCCTCTTTAAAGGCTAGCTTTAATAAATTTTGCTATGTAGATAAGGCCTTTAGTAAGGCCTCTCTATTGCATCTTTTTCCCTATGTTGATAAGCTAGAGTACATATGTTTTCTAGTATGTATGTAGGGCTGTGTTTATATTTTCTCTTTTCTACTTGTTTTTACTTTTTTAAGTCGTGATGTTCAGACCGCTTAAGGCATGTGCTTTAAATGTAATATTTTCCATAATCAAAAAAGTGTGTTTGTGTGAGAAAAATATAAAATTTTGTTGCTTTCATATTTTTCATTTTAGACTTCTTTCTGCTCGTTCTTCATTTGCATCTTCTTCAATGCCTAAGAATGTATAGAGAGTCAGTCATTCATACGTTTTTCTACCAATTTGACTTTAAGTGCTCTTAACCCACTTTGTTGTTCTTGTTGTCGTCGTTTATATTTGATGCTGTTACTTCTGCTCTCATTGCTGTTATTGTTCTTGCTCTTCTTGTTGGATGTTAGGTTGTTGTTTGTTACTTGCGGTGGTGCTGTTATTGTTGTTGTTGATGTTGCTCTTGTTTTTAGTTTAGAGTCTGAATTTCTTTAGGATTTATTTGTTAGTTTGTGTATGTAGTGTATGTGCATTTTTTACTATGGCCTTTTTTTTAACCAACTTGAGCCTTTAAAGCTATACTCTGTGTCTTGTCAAGAGTATTCAGCACTAAGATTTGCTGAATAAAGTAGTTAAATTTCCTCCAAGTATATTTTATCCTTGCTTTCTTCTTAGTTTCTTTATAGGGATTAAGGTAAAAGCTTAAATGAAAATATACCTGTCTGTAGGTATGTATGTGCACGCACGTGTACATATAAATCTGATATACTGTATTTGTAACCCTAAAGATTATTTCCACTTTTTGTTTTAATGAAAATATGTTTTATAGTTTCTTTTCTTTAATATTCTTGCAAAGATTTCCCTGTCTGTCTGAAAATACAACTGAGACAGCTTTAATTTGCATTCTTCCCTTTGGTAGAGTTGTGTGTGTAATTATGTTGTGTAGAGATAACAATGATTTAAAATAAACACTTTAATGCCACCAAGATTATACATTGCCTGGATTAAAACGGCAAGAATTAAAAAGCAAGAAAATTTAATAGAAAAATATAATTAAATAGCAAAATAATTAAAGAGTTTGTGATATATTTTGTAATACATATTCTCCACATTATAAAGATATTTCATTAGAATGTCTAACCTAAAGTGGCGTATAATTAATATGTTATTTTCTTTTATTACTCATGCGTCTGTGGGCTGATTGAAATCAATTATACTCAAAGAAGGTCTTAAGAAATGGTGAGTAAGCTTTAACTACAACTTGTTGACATATAAATAGTATTTTTAAATGACTTTTGATCAGAAAACATTCTTTAGTTGCAGGCATAATAATATGCTAACAAATCACTTTTAAATAAATACAACTTTTGTTTTTCCTGTACGATAGAATATATTTAAAGAAAATATTTTAAAATAATTTCAAATATATGTATGTATGAATGACACATAGAGACGAGACAGTTTTTATTCCAAAAAAAATATGTATATACAAATTATGGGAACTTTCATTAATTTAAACTTAAAATTTTATTACTAATCACTTAGGATTTTGACTATATGCCCTCAGTGACCTGTGTTTTTCAAACAATATAATTAATATTTTTTTAGCAAAAACTTGGAAAGGACTTCCCTTCACTGAACAACTTACATATCAATGTCTACTTCATATTTGATTTAAATAAAATATCAATTGTGTACAACAAACAGATAAAAACATTTTTATTTTCATTAAAAACAATTACATTGTATAAAACAACCCTTTTTTAATTTAAATAAACCAAGTTGTTTCGATACTTGGTGGACAAATTTGCAGGTCCCACAAAACTTCTAATCACAAATTTGGTGGCTTAACAACCTAGAAGTAGTTTAGTAATGGCTGACATATAATCTAATATATAAATACCTGTTTACAAAATTCAGAATTAATTCATAAAAAAAACACTACATTTTTCTTACAAATCTAATAAAATACATTTTCTTCATTAAATTTAAAGACATTGCATTAGTTGAGAACGGCTCGAACGATTTAAATGTTCGTCATAGTCCAACTTATGTTTTTACTGAAAGAAAATTTGACCACTCCCACCTTTACGCCCACTTTTTTTGATTTATCTAATTTATCTAAACTGCTGCACCGATATGACAACTTTTTTGTTTAAATGTTCGTAGTAATCCAATTAAAGTACATATTTACTAAAAGAAAAATTTACCACGCCCATTTTTTTTGAGAAATATCTAAAATCGCAGAACGCGTGAACTGATTTAGGTAATTTTTGTTTTAAAATTCGTAATGGTACACAAAAATTGTTTACAGAAAGACAAATTGGCCACGCCCACTAATACGCTTATTTATTAAATATACAGTAAAACCTTGATAATCCGAATGGCGTTAATCTGGATTATTTGGTAATCCGGACATCAGTTTTCATTACATTGTGTACTCTATAATCCGGATTAATTGCATGTTTTTAATTTTTTAATCCGGATTTCATACAAAAGTTTGAAAAGTTCTCGACAAACAAAATTGAATGATTATTTTACCAAGCAAAATAAATAGCTTTAATATTTTTATTGTTAGTTTCATGACTTGCAGAATTGAAATATGTTAATACTTTTTTATAAAATTTACATACATACTATAAATGTTCTTTTTATGTGTAATCATTACTTAAATGATACATAAATATAATTACCCTGCAGGGATTGCCAATAGTGAATTTGTAGTGATTTACTAGTGACATTATCAATGGAATTACTACCATATGTACCCCAGCCAATGTAATCTTCTATTGACATTAAACATTAGCTTGTCATTGAAAATTCACCAGTAGACTGTATCACTGTTGACTAGGTACCTATTGACTGCAAAACATAATAAAAAAAAAACAAACTATTGACGCCTTCGTTGACAATGTCACCAGAAATACTCTAGAATTGTTCTCTCTAACGTATTTCTACTGACGCTTGCAAGAAAGTCGTCGACATTTTAACTAGTGCAATCGTCAATAGAGAAAGAGTGTTGACATAGCGACATATGGTTCTAGGCTGACTGCGGAGTAGATATGTGTTTTTAAAGCATTTTTAATACAAGAACAATGTTTAACATTTTTATTCGATAGTCCGGATAATTTGATAATCCGGATTAGGGTCTGCAATCAATTATCTGGATTATAAAGGTTTTACTCTATCTGCAAATATGTAGCCAAAGTCAGAATAATGGCTGAGTTAGTGAAGAGAATTTCAACGATGAAGACACTCAATTTTAAATGAGCTGCTATGTTAGCAGTAACGAAGCAATTTGGCGCATTTTTACAGAATATGGGTTTCAACGGCGGAAACAAGAAAATCCAGTTGCCGGTTTTCCCAATTTCCCACAGTCTATCCAAGAATCGATGAGTGTTTCTATTTGAGTTTGTTATTAGTCAACGTTCGTGGCCCAACATCATTCCATGATTTCCGAACTATAAGTGGTGAATTGTGTGACACGTATTGAGAAGCGTGTCAACGCTTGCTATTGTTAGAGAATGACACTCATTGGGAATACACCCTCGGATATGCTATTCTATCTTAAAATGCTCAACAAATACGAACACTGTTTTCGTTAATTATCTCAACATGCTTCCCATCCAAACCGACTGATTTGTGGAGCAAATACAAGGATGCCATGTGTGATGATATTTTGCATCACATGCGTATTAGAACAACATTTACAACTAGACTTTGATATTAATTGAGGACGTGTGCTTGTTGATGTCGAATAAGGATGCACGACGCATTAAATCAAGAGTTGCGACGCGAAAAACAATATGATTGCGATGCCTTGAGGGAATCAGTTCGAACAAAGGCTCCACTGTTGAATCGTCAACAAAAATATGCATACAACACTTTTATGAAAGTTGTGAAATAAGGAAATGGAGGGATTTTTTTTTTACGATCCTGGTGGAACTGTAAAAACTTTTTTTAAGGTGTTGATTTTGACAAACATACGTTTTAGTGATATTGCGCTTGCGCTTGCTTCATCTGGAATTGCAGCTACGTTGTTAGAAGGCGGTCGAACTGCTCATTTTGCACTCAAGCTACCATTGAATTTGAAAATCCATTAAAATTCAACATGCAACATTTCCAAGAGACTGCGATGGCCAAACACACACATTTTTTCTAATTTGGAGAGAAAAATGTATGTCGGGTCAGCTAGTTTGTAATGTATTTAATAGCAATAACTTATTGAAGTTCATATTTGCACAGAGATTACAGATTTGTGATAGCAACCGAATTAGTTGCCAATCGAATGATTCTACATTAGTGATCGAATTTTACATTGGTGGCTACAAAATTTTAGAAGGGGTAACAAAACTTTGGTTGCTTCAGCCAAAATTCTTCTTTATCATTTGACTTTCTGTCGATAGAACAGAAAAATTCGATGTTTGTAACCGAATCATTTGATTGGCAACAAATTCGGTTGCTATCACGAATCTGTCTTCTCTGTGTGTAAACGAACGTGGTAATGACTTATTTATCTCCCTATTTGTAAGCATTTTTGGTAAGTATTTGGCTTCAGTAACATCACCGTATTAAAATAATGAGTTGAAATGACAACGTATAAGTAGTGAATAGTATTGTTGGGCAATACAGGCTCAAATGATCGGGACTTTGCTTTTATCGACTTTATCAAAGAGAACAAATTTCTAATTTCAAATAATAAGCCTACTTTTAGAATGAGAACCCGAAGTTCACGATTTAACACTCTGTTCAGTGGAAATTTTGTCTTGGTGAGTTCAAAGAAAACAACTATGTCAGACTATAAATATTTGCGAATCTGAAAGCTTTACACTCCTTTAGAAGTAGCATAAACTGGAATATAAGCAGTGTTGGTATTACTAGCTTGAAATAAGTAAAAGCACCTACAAAAATGATTTTCTTACAGATTTTCTGCAATTGAGTCCAAGCAATAACAAACAGAAAAGCCTCGAAGCTGTAGTTAAGTAAATAAGTAAAAGTGAAACACAGTGCAGCATCCTCTGAATATAAGTATACAGTTTTAACAGAATCATTATATCAAGTAAATAAGGGTATTTAAAACCCACGGGATTCAGAAAGGGGTTCAAGCCTCATGTCAATCCAGTAGTAGCACGGTTAAGAAAATAAATAATAGTGGAAGAAGGTATTCATATAAAACAACAGAAAAAATTCAAAGTATAATATACTTTTAGATTAAGAATACTTATGTCGAAGTAATGTCTCAAGTAATATTAAGAAAGTTGAGAGTTCAGTTCACATTCCTGCTCTTCAGATGAGGGGAAGTTAGGGGAAAATTTTCCAAATACACTTGCAGAAGAAATGGAATTTGCTCTGAAGTTACTGTGCCAATGAGTTTTCTCTATAAGAAAAAAAGTACTTACCATTCGATATATTTGATAATAAATTTAAATGATTACAGAGTCTAAAAGAAAGCGTAACGAAAGTTTGCACTGATATATACTCATGTCAGACATTTATGTGGAAATCTGTGACTGAACGGGTGAAAAGGGTTGTTGCATTGATACTGAGTCAAGGCACATGATTCCTGAAAATACATCCATTTCCCTTATATATTAAGTAAGATCTCAAATTACATTTAACCCGAATGGACAATAGTGGATCAGAGAAACTGGGACCTAATCGATAATTTTCATCATAACGATAAACATTTGAAGTTTGTTTGAATAATGCAATTACAACGAAAATATCATCAAAGGCAACAAGATGATGAATAATAGAAATCTGGAAGGTATTGAAGTATGGCTAAAACAAGTAGAATGTTGTATTTTCTGTGAAAAGGTAGATACTAGACATGTTAGACATACTAGATACTATAGCCTATTTCATACCGAAAACTTCGCAAAGCCTGAAACAGCAAACAATAGTTTAGAAACAGTTTAGTTTGTAAATAATTAGGTAGCTCTATAACGGATATGCATGTGCGTTATTTGGGGGCTTCGGAATGTTGACTTCAACATACAGACGGACGTACTTACTTAGCTATAGCGAATATATGTAAAGATCCAAAATATATAAACGGAATGACAAACTTATATAACCCTTACCACTCATGGTAAAGAGTATAACAATACATTTTTATTATTGAAAACAATTTCTACATTGACTGTTAAATTAATCCTAATTGAATTTCGGTAGTGCTGTGATCATGTTTCTGATTCGATTTAAAGTTTCGTATTTATTTTTTTCAATCAAGATGTATTTTAAAATATTCTTCGAATTATTTTAAGAGGTTTTAGTAACAAAACTTGATGGTAGATGGAAGACAATTTCAGTACAAAACATCATTATTTCTTTTACTGCCAGTTTATATTTCACAATGTTATCCCATCACTATATACGCCTTGCTGGTATGATTTATGAAGATGAATGACCGTTTTTGACGAGTAAAAATTCAGTCATTAGAAATTATAGAGTTCGTACTAAATATTAACCCCCATATGCATAAAGAATTTTTAAATTCATAAAAGGTTTATAAAACAAAATTTCCATACAAAATTTGTTTTATAAACCTTTAATAAATTTAAAATTTTTATATGCATGTGGGGGTAAGAATACATTTTAATACCCACCATTTGTTTTGTCATACCATTTGTAACACATCGAAGTATTCATCTCGGAGCCACAAAAGTTTATATATTTTTGGTCCTTATGAAATATTAAGACGATCTAGCTATGTCCATTCGTCCGAATATCTGTGTGCTGAAAACACTATAGATCACAAACGAAAGGAGCTAGCTGGCTGAATTACTCTTACTAGAGTTTGATTTATTAGCTCAGTGAAGTAGGTCGCTCTCGTAGCTCATTAGTTCAGTATGTTGTATTATGACCATTTAGTTTTGCGAGTAGCATACGTTCATATATATAACAAACTCACATTCGTTTTAATTTTTTTGCGTACTAGGTAATACCATTTGTTTAAATAAATATCAATGATCTATTCGACTATACTAGCACTATTTTGCTGAGCTGAAAACGCTCAGTACGATAAACGATTCACTTCGCTCAGTTGAGTGAATAGTTCAATTGAACTAGGTCACTCTTACTAGTTACACGCTGAGAAAAGCATGGTTCGACATGGTTACGATAACTTTACTATGTTCTATGTAATAATATATTGTTGTCGTAAACATATAATTGTTGTTTTAATTTAATTTCAACAATATTATTTTAGTTACTGTAAACGTTTATATATTCCTCAGAATAATTAATATGAATATTGTTCACCGAATCATACTTATTTTTCCAACAACTAAATAATGATAGATAGGTAAACACATAATTATTATATACAACCATTAAATGTTAAGTTCCTATATGCGTAGTCATAATATGTTTAAGATGCAAACAAAATATGTTTACTTTTAATAATCTTTTTTCCCACCATTTGTGAGTGTTGGTGTTTGTCTAAGCTATGTTATTTTTACATGTAAATTTCAAGTGTAACTCTCATTCGCTCTATAGTTTTATTTGTATATTATCTTTAACTTTCCTAGAGTGAATAAAAATAAATTTCAGTGAATTTATCAATAATATTTTAATTGGGAATTTAGTTAGTACCTTTAAACTAAAACCTATTAAAAAAATGTTTGTATTTCAAAAAATAAATTTTAATAATAATATGATTACTTTGTATGATAATATGATTTCATTCGGTCATAAATATGATTACTTTGATACATAATTATTTCAGAACATATTATGATATTTTATGATACTAATAAGGATCATAATATGTTTGGACTACAAACATAAATCTTATCATAATATATTGCTCTTAGATTATGTTTACCACAACCATGTTTTTTCTGCGTGTAGTTATAACTAGTTTTTCTTAATAAAATAAATAAAAACGAATCTCTCACCGAAATTACAGTACTGTTCCTTAAATTAAAAATACATTAAAATTGATTACAATTTTATTTCATAATTTATTAATGATGCTGAAGTCAAATGGCTTTGTAAAAAAAATTAACCAAAAATCCTTATAGTTTTTACTATAAAACAGGAGAAAACTCGTTGCGTACAAAATATGGTCTACCACTGAATACATACAAACATATGTAAAGATTTTAAATATTTTATTTTATACACACTTTAATAACAGTTGTGAATACTGCAAACAAATTGATGCTTTTATTTAAACAAACAAGAGAAATAACAAACACAAAATAATAACAAATACTCAAAAGAGGATTAAAGATTATGCTGGTTATTTTAACATTGTATTGTAAAACAAGTAAGTGTGCTGTTTTGGTATGAACCGAATCTTTTGCATACTTCATTTTAATATATTTTTGAATACAAATTCAGTTTTGTCAAGGTAGTCGTAGTTTTCTGCTCATATCTCAGCCATTTTTTTAACGATTTTGATATAGGATTTGGTCTCGTGATACAAGTAAGATCTATGGGAAGGAAAATTATTTCAACCGACATGCGGACAGACGGATCAACTTCTCCATCTATAAAATTGCAGTATCTATATACTTTATAGGGTCGTAACTTAATATTTTGAAAATTACAAATGGAATAATAAACATACAAATCATGCTGATGGTTATAACAACTGAGAAATCAGTTGGCGGAAAAATTATAAGCCCAAAATACGTCATATAGTCCTGAGTTATTTACTTTTATATATGTTAGATTTTATGCAGAAATTTTCCTTAAAACGAACAATCTTCTTTTATATTCTTAACCAAAATATTTATTGGGACATTTGACCAATAAATATGACACGAGCAATTTGTAAATACAACTAAATTTTATAAATAAATATTATTATTTTATAACAAAAAAGAAACATACACAAACAACTATAAAAATGACAAGTTTTATTTAAAATAATGACATTTTATTTATCCAAAAATATCAAATTTCCATAAAAAACCAACATGTTTAATCCGTTTGAAATAGACAACAAAGTAAGAAAATCATGTTTGGTCAAATTGTGTCATGTAATACTTTTTGGCAATTTTATTACGTACACAAAATATAAATGGATTTAAGCTAGAAAGTATCATGTTTCAATTCTATAAATATAATTTAATATTATTTTAAACATAAATAACAATAAATGTAATTTTATTTGTTAAGTTAAATTTAGTAGGAAGTTGGGTAGGTAGTACATACATATATATTTTTGGTATTTTAAGGATTAGGTTTGGCTTAGTTGTCCAACATTTATAAGCTGACAGGGCAATTTATTTAAACTTTAATATTATAAAAGCTCATTAGTAATGTAACATATTTATATGAGATATGAGAAAATTTGTGAGATTCATTGGAACTGAGTTCAGGCTGATTATATTGCTTTTGCAGGCCTTACCATAAATGTAAGTATGAAATTTTAGATTCCTAATCTTTCACCTCTTAAAGTTATGAGGATTTCTATGTTAAATAATTAAATATATGCTTTGAAACTTACAAGAGTTTTTTTGTGAACTTAAGAATAGTAGTTTATCTATAAATGAATCTGTTTTTTTGTTTGTTCCTTATAGGAGGCTACCCCACAACACCGATAATCTTGCAATTTTTACCATATGTTTCACCATATCTGAAACATATAATATGTTATTTTCTATTTTGAAATTTCAAGTAGGCGTGGCACTTCCAAAACAAAGTAAATAGTTATTATGGAGTATCTGGTGAACTGTAATTGTGAAAGCCGCAACACTTCATGGAATTTACTTCGCTACCATTCTGCAAAGCTTGGCTAAAAATCGACAGCACCACCCATACAAAGTAAATAGTTATTTTCCAATATCTGCTCAATTATAGTATTGACAGTCTTCAAACTTTATACGAATCATTTTCTTATCAGTGCATGAGGATTAACAAAAAATGAGAGGGATTGAAAGAGAGAATGTGATACCTCCCATACAAAGTAAATAGTTATTACTACATAATTTGTAAACTATCGTTGCAAGATTCTTCAAACTTTGCCCGAATGGCTCTCTTAAAATTGTGGGGATTGGTTTAGTAGGCGTGGCACATCACAAACAAATTAATTTCGAATATCCGCAGAACCCTAAGTGTAGAAGAATTTTAACGTTTTGCGAATCAATTTCTTATTACTGTACGAAGTTTTTCTAAAAATAGGTAGAGTTGGATTAGTGGGCATGGGAGGTGTCACAGGAACTATAATTGTGAAAGTCTTCAAAATTTACATGATTAAATTTCTTATTGAAATAGGGGGTCAGTCACCACACACACAAATAAATAGTTGCAATATTCTTCCGAATATAAAATGTTTGTCATTTTACATAGGTTGGAGAACAATAATAATTAAGTATGAAGCAATTTCATATCACTGTACAGCTTGGCACAATTTTTCATTTGCCATTCATGAAAGATATCCATTTTTAAAAAGCTTGATAACTATAGTTGCAATATTCTTCCGAATACAAAATGTTTGTCATTTTACATAGGTTGGAGAACAATAATAATTAAGTATGAAGCAATTTCATATCACTGTACAGATTGGCACAATTTTTCATTTGCCATTCATGAAAGATATCCAACTGATTTTCATTTAGGCGTAGATCTGGAAAATGATGTAAGAGTATACTTTACTGTGGAGAATATATTACAAGGAGTTGGTCGAATTGTGCGGGAATAATGAATTTGCCGAACTCTGCTATACTCGGAAATGCCAAGATATATTGGAATCAACCGTCAACGAAATTTCAACGGCGGAAACAAAGTAATTCTGTTCCAGGTTTCCCCTATTTATTTTCCACCGACGCATTAGATTGCATTTACACAGTCCATCCATGAAACGAATAGTGTTTATATTTGAGATTGCTATTAGTCAACGTTCATGACAAAAAGTGCTCAATAAATACGAACATTTTTTTCGATAATTATCTCATCATGCTTCCCATCCAAGCCGACTGATTCGTGGAGCAAACACAAACATTCCATGTGTGATGGAACAAACGTTCTACTATTGAATCGACAACAAAAATATGCGTATCACATGAAAGTTGTCTTAAGAAACTTGTGAAAGGTAAAACTGGAAGGTTTTTATTTTGGACGCTCCCGGT
Organism: Calliphora vomitoria; assembly: GCA_942486065.2. NCBI lineage: Eukaryota > Metazoa > Arthropoda > Insecta > Diptera > Calliphoridae > Calliphora > Calliphora vomitoria. The sequence continues at coordinate 101,451,210 of OW818031.2, read as the reverse complement.
GAAACTGGAAAATCTTTTTTGATAGAGTTGACTTTTGCAACGACAAGCTCGCAGAATGAAATTGTACTTGCTCATTTAGAACTAAAGTTGCCATTGAATATTCAAACAACGAAATTCGAACTTGCAACATTTCCAAGAACAGTGCGATGGCCAGAGTTTAGCAGCAAAGCATACTGAATGTTTGGGATGAGTGTACATTGTAGGCTTTTTATGCGTTTTTATTAGACAAAGCGTGCGATGATTATGTTGGCAGGTGATTTTCGGAAAACATTGCCAGTAATTCCATGGTCAACGCCAGCCGATGAACTTAATGCGTTTTTGAAGTCGTCCGTTTTGTGGAAACACATCATAAAACTCAAATTGACTGTGAACATGCGTGTCGTGCTGCAGATCGATCAATTTGGAGAAGAATTTTCAAAGAATTACTGGACATTGGCAATGGAAAAATTGCGGTAGACATTTCGAACGACTGCATTCAAAATCCCGTCGCTTTCTGCCAGTACATCGTATAAAAATCCGAACTCATCCGAAAGATGTTTCTAAACATTGCATAAAATTACAAAAAGTTTTAAGATTCAAAGTGTAATTGCTGTTGGATTGATGACGTACATATCGGTGGATTCCATTACTTCCAAAGATGATGTCGTCAACTATACAACCGAGTTTTTAAACTCGCTGTAATTACCCGCCTCAGAATCTTCAACTGAAAGTCGGATCGGTAATCATAATGTTACAAAACATAATCCACCCGACTTGCGGTAAAAAACCTGATGAATAACGTCATCGAAGCAACAAAACTTAAAGGAAAGTACAAAAGGAGAAGACGTTTTTATACCATGGATGCCAATTGCTGCGATCGGCATGACATTCAATTTTAAACGCTTGCAGTTTCAGCTACGGCTTGCATTCGCAATGATAACACTGTGTGTTATCATTTCGGTCTCGGTGTCATTTTTCCAAAAAAAAAAAAAACATGATAATTTTCTCAGGCTTATATCTAGCAAACCATTTTGATTTACTCTCTAAGGCATAAAGAACAAAAATTGTGAACATATAAAATAAAAAACTTAACTTCAAGATCAAAATCGCAAAAAAAAAATTTTAAAAAATCGATTTTTTACCTTTTTTCTCCTGTTCAGGTCCAAAATTAGCAAACCGATCAAAATTCAAGGAAACAATAAACTACAAAAATGTACCTAAGATCTCAATAAACAACTTTCAAGAACATATGAGCTTACTAAGAATGATTCTTAACTCCGTTTAGGTAGCGCATCATCTTCAAGATCAAAATCGCAAAAAACTTTAAAAAATGCGATTCTTTTTTACCTTGTTTCCCCTGTTCAGTTCCACAGGTAACAAACCGTTCAAAATTAAAGGAAACAATCACCTACAAAAGTGTACCTAAGATCTCAATAAACAACTTTCAAGAACATATGAACTTTTTAGGAATGATTCTGAACACCGTTTAGGTAGCTCAAAATGGCAAAAAACTTAAAAAAGCGATTCTTTTTTAAATCTTTCCCCTGTTCAGTTCCACAGGTAACAAACCGTTCAAAATTCATGGAAACAATCGATAAATAACTTTCAAGAACATATGAATTTACTAAGAGTGATTCTTAATGCCGTTAGGTATATATAATTAACAAATTTCAAGGGCAGTCATTGCGTGTTTGCGGCATTAAAATTGAAAATCCATTCTTCTCGCATGATCAATTGCAGGTCGCCTGTTCCCGTATCAGAACACCATCAGCATTATTTGTTTACGCGCCAGACAACAAAACAAAAAATAGCCGTATCATAGAGTATCGCAATAAACGAAGTGATGACATCACAGCAAAGCAATCAAAAAAAGTATTTATTTATTTTTGTTGGTTAGCTGAACATAGATCTTTCTATCAAAATGTAAATAGAACACCACAGGCATATAGTAGGAGAGGCGCCACTGAGAGATAATATAATTACTCTTTCCCAAATTCCTGATATGGTCTAAATTATTAGAGAATTGATTGAACATTATTTTGCATGGCATTAAAAATCAGTTAGTTTTTACCTCAATTTTTTAAACTCCATTTCAACAAAATTGAAATCTGTGAAAACATTGTGTTCTTTCTTTTGTCAATCTATTTATTGACAAAAATATATACAGCAACTTTTTAAGCTTCATTTGTGGTTCTCACTTTATAATGTTTATACTTAATATAAAAACTTTGACATTTTCTATATGTAAATATCATGTTCATTAGATCTGACCTTAAATAAAAGTGTTTGAAACTAACTGGTGCACAATTTGAGATGAAGTGGACAACTAGAACGTGTGAAATCGAATCATTAAATTTGGTGAAAATATTTTCGCATTTAGATTTTAATGACTGGTACAGTGGATAAAAAGGAAAGAATGGAAAAATCAACAAAAAAAAACTATAATTTTTTATGCTTTTATGTATTTGATACCTATAAATTATGTTTCATCCTATGAAATTTTAAAGACTATTTAAGAGCTTATCTGATCCGATAAAGACAAATTGAGTACGCAGTGCTAATACGTATTTTCTCAATTTTTACGTATATATTAATCATTCGATGTGTGCGTTACCAGTAACAGATATATTTAAGAATTCATTTATTTTTTAAGGTCAGGTCTAATATACTTGCACACATATATATTATCTTTTAAACACAAAAATGTATTTAATGTAAATGTAAAATTTCATCAAAAATTCATTAGTTTAGTTATTCCAACCACACAAATGTCAATTTCACTCATATTTGCATAATATTGATATTTTTGCAGTTATTCTTCTTTTGTACTTTTCTTTTTTTTTTTTTTTTGGTTTCTATTATGAGTATATTTATAAGGGTTCTTGAATTACAAAGGAAAATAAAAAATATCTATATTGACCAAAATTTGAATAAAATATGCATTGTTTAAATTTTTTGCATTCTTGATAAAATAAAATATTCTTCTTTACTTAGATTATTACTCCCTTAAAAATTTCTTAATATTTTACAATACAAGAAAGATATATTAAACAAATTTAATAATGTTCACTGAAATGAAGATATTTTAATACTTTAATTTAATGCAGTTTAACATAGAAAAATAACTTCATATTGTAGCAAGCATTTTCTTAAAAATTTTAACTAACCAGGTTTCCTACTTCGCTCTAGGAGATCGTTTCCTGGGAAGTGGTGATTACAATGCGAAACACCCTAAAAGAAGACTTTACAAAGCCCTAGTTGACAGTAACAACTGCCTGGATGTCGCATCAACTGGCCAACCAACATACTGGTCTACTGATCCTAGGAAGATTCCTGATCTTATAGACTTTGCCATATCCAGAAATGTAGATCGAAATTCAATATCTACGGAACTATCTTTTGATTTATCTTCCGACCTTTCACCTGTAACAGTCATCTACTACGCAACAAATATACCAAAATCTCCTGCAAATATTCCATTTTACAAATTGGCTTAAAAACAGGAAGTTCATCAGTAGCCATATACACACAAATCCAAATATGTAGTGTGAGGGAAAGATAAACGAATGCGTCAATGACTTTACGTCATTAATTACTTTGGCAAAGCCAAAAATGCATATATCCAATTCAGATATTGAACAGTTACTTCTCGAAAAGAGAAAGCTTAGAAGAATGTAGCAATAAAATAGATCACCTGCTGCAAAGCAGAGGCTGTCCATCGCTACTAGAAGACTAAAGAGAGCCCTTTGTTTAGATGAGGATCGCATAAACAGAAGATACATTGAGAGTTTGACGAATTTTAAACATACGAACTTTTCACTTTGGAAAGCCACACGTAACATCAGACCATCGGTAGAGGGAAAAACTCCGTTGAGAAAAGCTGATGGAAAATCTTCCTGTTCATGAGACAATGGATAATCATATCAGAGAAAGTCCCGAGGACATTCGAAAAGTTATCGAAAATAACGAAAAAAAGTTATTTGAGAAAATATTGCAATGCAAAATTATGCCATACTTAAATAACCAAAATATAATCCCAGTTCATCAATTTGGTTTTCGACGACTTACTTGGCGTCGTCATATAGAAGCCAAGAGACTTCACATGAAGTTAAGAGCCACTGGATAATCAATGACCAATCAAAATTAAGCCTTGACTATACAGTCATCATGTATAAATGTGTTTAAAAACCAATTTGGACATATGGAATCCAATTGTGGGGAATGCCGAGTAATTCCAGTATTGATCTTATACAGAGGGCCCAATCAAAAATTCTTAGCACCATGACGGCTGCACCATGGTACATAAGAAATGAGAACATCCATAGAGACTTACAAGAACCGTTGATCAAGGATGAGTTCAAGAATGTTCGTGAGAAACACATCATGAAATTACGGAATCGCCCGAACCCGCTTGCAAAACTTCTAGCAGAGACACAAACACGATCAAGGCTTAGTAAAGCCGATTTACCACCCGCTAAGATGTGGCCCATATGTCCATCAACGCTCCTGTCAGTGAGCATTTATAAGTTTTTAATACTTATTGTTAGGCCTAAGTAATGCAGATTCTATAAATAAACGTTATAATAATAAAAAAAGACTTACTACTTCGATACACTGACTTTGGAACGGCCTCTAGGAGGATGCAGTTAATTGCAAAATACATAGACATCTCAGAATAAGCCTGTTTATAATAAATCCTACTGTTATTGAAATTGTTATCGTCAGCTCTATAATTAAATGATTTGGACAAATTGCGCATTAATGTAAAGGCTTACATATTGGTTATCTTAAGAATAAATAGTACACAGTAAAGTATAATTCCACTCGGAGACTTCTACCTTCAAGTCCGTTGTGATTCTCTTCGAAAAATTATAGAAAGTGAAGAAGAAAGCTGAAGATAACATGAACACCAATGTGATAATATTATCTTTCTCTCAATCCCAACAACAGTAGCAACAACTACCATCGCTAACACCCCCTCTAAATATGCAGATTCATACAATAAAAGAGCATCGTGATCAGTGCGGTCCAGGAAGTAAAACTGAAGTAAAATTCCAGTATACACAGTTCCAGTCTATATCCACAATCCCGTGCAGTATATAGCTCTTTTACACAATCTTAGAGACCAAGTCCTTAAAGCCCAAGCGGTATGATATGAGGAAACAGAGTTATTTAAATGAATTCGCTTCAGCAGTAACCACCTGTCCTACAGGCTACTGTCCGTCTAAGTGTTGATCTGCGTCTTGTCCTTGAGGACTTTAATGCGCGCCAAAAGCTTTTGCACTCGAAGATAGAGCAAGATTAGAGAAGACCGTTGTTGGCAGAACAAATCGAAGAAAACACCTACTGCACCCTTAATGGTGATGTCCCACCATACGCAAGATCTCCATACAGCACAATAGCGAGTTCTTGTCTGATCGACTACGCAACCTGGCGAGCTGTAGTTTCTTTATTATCTGGAGACTTACACGTAATGGTTTGTCTGGACCGACCCAACGATTTGTTCTCTGAATGCCGTAATTACATCAACCTAGAGAAAGCATTCTGACACGGCTTCAGAGAATTCGTCGATCGCGTCTTCAATGATCTTCTGCAAAATCCAACTTACACCAAGTAGAGAGGAAGATGATGACATCTCTTTTGTTACCTGTCGCAAAGCCTCTATATGCTGCTCTCCTTTCCTACAGATATTACACCTATTAGTAGCTCGTAACTACCATGGATTCTTCAAAATTGCCAGTAGAAGCAGTGGGACTAGCAGATGAGATCGGAAGTTGCAACCCTGACAACCTAAGAATTGCAGATTCAGCTCTATCAGCAGGTTGGTAGATGAGAATAAGCTAAAGAAATGAGTTTTTCATCTAAAGAACTACATGTTGATTTAAAGGGTTGTTCAGTTGTGGTCTGCATGATATTCAAACACCCTGGCGAGCGGGGAGTTCAATACCTAACCGTGAGAAGCCTGATAATACACGCTGCCTAAAAAAAGTTTGACAACGTGTGACTGGCAATTCTACAGGCTTATATCCCTCTAGTTACCTGTTGCAAATTCTCTATAAGCTATTCTCCTTTCCAACAGATCCTCAACCTATCAGTAGCTCTTCACTACCATGGATTCTCCAAAATTGCCACTTTAATCAGCAGAGACCTTGTATAAGGATGATAATTTGTTTTACCTGTACAGTGGAGACCCCATTCTGACATATATCCTTTGAGTATACAACGAAAGCATAGAGGATATGTGATAGATCCTTTGGAGAGGAATTCGTATATGGCTTTAAGCAACACTCATAGAGATACCATCGCGTTAACGCATAAATGTCGTACTTCGAAATCACCCATCTCCTATAGCAGACAAGGAGAAAAACCACAACTAAGGTTGAGATGAAGCAGGCTTAATGGCCAATGGTCCTGCATAGAGCATGTCCTCCAAAATTTACTCCCAGCAGATGGTCAGGGTCACCACTATACTCCCAATATACCCCCATATATTCATCTGACGTTTACGATACCAAATTTGGCAAGCTTTTAAACATTACTATACTCCCACTTTATAAGTATTATGAATTATGCGACTAGATTTGATTTTGTATAAAAGATAAGATGTCTATCAGAAAAATATAAGTATCATAAAACAGAGTTCTGCTTAAATAAAGCAATAAAAATCTCCTGACCAAATTTGGTTTAATAAAAATGGCCACAAAATATGACTAAAGATGACATAAAGTAAAAATAAGACAATAAACATTTGTATTTAATACGAAAACATAAAAATCCAGATAAATGTTCCTATTTGCGTTTTTTATAACTTTAATATAAAGAAAAATATAGTCAAGTTCTTTAGTAATGGAATAAAGAGGGTAAATAAGAGCAAAGATTAAATATGATTAGAAATGATGGCAATGAAATTTCTTAAATCATACAATATTAAAAAAGTCAAGCGAATTATCATTTTTAATTTATGTTTAACTAAAAGTTTGTAGTTTAAATACAAACCATATTAAATTTAAGAACAACAAAATTTGCTTATATCATTTTTCCTTAGCCACCCATTAAACAATTTCACCCCCATTTGACTCATCACAAATTCATGGCATTTCCTTTCACAGCAAATAAAAAGCGAAAATAATAAAAATTCATTGGATATTAATAAAAAGTGGGACATGATAAAATGACAGCATGTATTTACTACGTTCAATCTGAGTTTAATTGCATTCCATTATTTTGACCTCTTTCAATATTCATATTCACACTGATATCACGCTCATTAAAATGCGACAGACAGATAGTCAGTCAGATAGACCAACAATGCAAGAGCAAGTAGTTAACCAAAAATTTATGAATATATTTAATTTACAACAAAATTGGTTAATAATGTTAAATGCATTACAAAGTATTACCACAAAAACCTCAAACCGAAGGCAACTAAGAAACATACCAAACTACAAACCCGCCAAGCCTGGCATCCAACCAAGCACCAATCTACGCAACCCTCCTACCAACCAACCAACTTATTCGTTTGCCATTGCAATCACGTAGTTCGCTTGTACGTTCATACATACATACGTCAACGTTACTTGAAGACAGCCAGAAGAGTTGATAAGTAGACAACCAACCATACAATTATCCTTCATTGTGCAGCACATCCATTTTACTACATATGCACATAAGTATTAGTGTGTATGTTTGTTCACATTTGTGTGGCAGTGCAAAGACACAGACAGAGTGCAACATATAACACATCCATAACAGTGAATTGTAGTGCAGTGTAGGTTTAAAGAGTGATAAGACAATGAAAAGTGTATAATAAAAGATTTTGAGGTTTATATAGTTGCAACACCCAGCACTAATGAATTGGAAGCACTGAAGTAAGCACACTATAAGTTTAAACATTTCTTGAATGAAGTCTGCAAATGTAGGTCTTCGGCTTGGGTTTAATGTGTATTTTCATGTTAATTGACTTCACTATGGTTCCAGTTATAAACCTAGCCGGATGGAATTGGAATTAAGAATAGTTTCATTTGAACTATAATTAATCTTTCAGCATTTATAAAAGGAGTGCGAGCAGTATAGGACTCATACTGGTAAGACCTTATGCATTTTGTTAAGAGAAAATCAAATTCAACACTACGTCAATATATTGTGATGAACATGGTTAGACTGATGCTTTTTGCTGTTACATGAACTAATTTTGAAAAATTTCAAAATTAATAAAGCAATTTGTTCTACCCTACTCATAACATTTACAGATTATATTACTAGTGGGACGCAAATGAAATCCTGAAGTCTCTCCAGGATACAGTATGGTCTGCGCGTTCGAATGCTCTTAATGCTTTGCAAAATGGTTATATTAATATTTCTAAAATTTTGACATCAATTACAAGTGACATCAATCAACCAGGAGACACAAGAAATTAGGCTCAAGTCCCGGCAAAAACAATGGAAAAACTGGACAATATGCTTCTAACAGAGAAATTGAATGACCTTCAGCGGAATATGAACTACACAAGTTGTAGTTTACAGAATAGCACTACAACCATGAATTTCGATCAACTTGTTGTAATACATTCTCCTCAGTAAAGTACACTCTTTGACCATTTTCTAGATGTACGGCTAAACGAACAACAGTTGTATGTCTTTCATGAATGACAAATGAAAAAATTGGAGTAAATTGCATCGCTACTGCTAACCTTTGAAATTGAGTGACTTCATCATTGGAATTATCCGCACTACCTCAGCCATTTCACTGCGTTTGGTTACAAATTTGCAGATATATTTGATAAGTGGGCGTGGACAATTTTCGTTCTCAAAAAAAATTACCCAAATCGTTGGATGCGTACTGCAATTTTAGATAAAAATAGTTAACATTTTAATTGGAACACTTAAACTACGAATATTAAAAAAAAATTTGCCAAATCTATACAGCCATTTTTCGACTTTAGACAAATCAATTTGTCTTTCAGAAACATTTAAAAAAAAATTTGCCATATCGATGCAGCCGTTTTCCGATTTTAGATAAATCAAAAGAAGTAGGCGAAATGAGGGGGTGGTGAATTTTTCTTTCCGTAAGAACCCAAATTGTACTATGACGAACCGTTCTCAACAGATGCAATTACCAAAGATCGACACACAGTGGGGGAAATGAAAAAAAAAGTGGAAATAAATCTGTAACTTCTAAACGAACTCCATTAATGATACTAGCGGAAAAGAAAAGATATACACGTTATATGTCAACATGTAAGAAATTATGTCTTCTTGTCAAAAATGTACAAAATATTTAAAAATTAAAAAAATTATAGAAGACTTTTTTCAAAAATATGGGAATAAAAAATGGTAGCTGAATTTTCTGGAAAATTTTAATTTTTTAAAAGCAATAAAAGTTTTATTTTTGAATCGTTTTTTAAGAAATTTTACACTTATATAGAAACTTTTGTTCGAAATACAATAGTGAAAAAGAAATTAATGAATTGTTTTTGACAATCCCACAATTCCCAAAAAAAATTAAAAAAATCCCAAAATTGTTATTTTTTTGATTTTTGGATCTAATAAAGTCACCCAACTAGGGGCTATAAAACCCCTTTGCACAATATTGAAGAACATATTGGGACAAACAAAAAAGCTCTTAGTTTTTTTAAAGGAGCTATGCGGTTTGAGAAAATGTTGTCTAAATTTAAAAAAAAAAAAATTGAGAAAATCCGACTTTTTTATTTTTTTAAGTTTGCACATAACTTTTGACTCAATAAAGGTCTTTAAATAATTTGTTCTTACTGTTATTAATAAATTTGTTGTTAATTCAAGAAAAGATATTCCGAGAAAATCGAGAAAAATTGGATCCGTTATTAGCAAAAAGACAGACAAAGGTAGGTTACTATTCAAATGCGAATAACTCGTAAACTATAAGAGATAATATATGACTAAAGCAATGCTTCTTGTAGATATCGTCTAGTAAATTCCACATATATTAAAATTTTTCAAATTGGATTGCAAACAATTCATCATTTTTAATTTTTGATATACTAGAGGTGCCCTATTTTGGGGCACTGTGGCTCGATCCCTCCTTGGTATTATGAGCCCAAATTCAAAACTTTAACATGTCGATACCTCCTCTATAGCCATGGAAAATTTTATTAAAATTCGTTTAGAAGTTACAGATTTATTTCCGTTTTTTTTTTTTCATTTCCCCCACTGTGCGACATTTGATTTTTATTTATATAGATGACATGTGACGTATACGTAATATTTTATGTTCAAACATAATACGTATACCCACCGTCCTACCAATTTAAAATCTTGACATGCAAATTTGTGCCTTCAGAATAAAGCGAAATATGTTTTTTTGTACATAATAGCTAATATTTTGCTCTAAGTTAATGTAAAATGGAGAGGTACAGATTGTAGCTGCGCATACACAATCCGAAAACTTTATTTATCGTGCATTTACTCATTAAACCTTTTTCAAATATCTCTCTTGGTTTATTAGTTATGGAAAAGAAATATGTATTAATCAAGAACTAATTAAATCGTTTATGGTATTTTGTGTCCGATAACAATGTTGTTTTACTTAATAAAGTCAAATCTGTCTTAAATAAAAATAAGAATACCTGTCCTTGGAAATTTTGAAATACAATTAGATGACACGATTTTGCACATTATTTTTTACAAATTTGAACACCCTATGAACTTAGTAAGTTGCTATCCCGACTTAATTTCTATAAAATCGCATCTTATGCCTCTTACTTCCAAAAATTTCAACAAAAATTGGCATAAAAATAATAAAAATATGCCTTCGAATAAATGGACGACTAATGATTCGAACATCATAAAAAAATGAGTTTTCAGAATGAAGAAAAATATAGTAAAATGCAAGAAAAACTTTAGTTTTTTTGTGATTTTCTTTAATTTTCCTAAACAAATTCGAAATATTTTGAGATTACTTCCTTACTTTACCTATCTTAAAATTTCATTCACTGTTCAAAGTAACTTATAACTTGTATGAAGGTAAATGTATATTCTATGCAGTATTTTGCCAAAAGTATCTAGTTTCCTTTCATTATTGTCGAAACACTAAAGGTAAGTAAAATACATTTTTTTGTTAAAGTATTGGACTTTGTTTTCGTATTCTTTTGTCTTCACCCAGGGTAATGTGAAATATATGAAAATGAATTAAATAAAGCACAAAACAAACAAATGAGAATAATAGTCAATCAGTGGCGACTTTATGATGCTCTATAGCTAAATTTAGATGTAAAATAATGTGTCAAATGGGATCAGAAAATTTAAGTATAGATAAACATACATAAACTTGTTGCTAAATATCTTGCATCAAACCTAAGATCTTTAGAATTACTTACTGCATCAACTATAGTTCTATAGGGTATAAAAAGTTATTCTTACTAAACTTTGTACTTCACATACTTGCACAAAAGCATTCCACTTACGTTTATTGCTGCAACATTAAGATATAAATTATTTTTCCCTTACTGTCAGTGTTATTTTCATTTTATTTCGTAAAATAAGTGAACAAAAAAAAAAAAAACTAGCTGATGTATGCAGAAAAATTTACAACCAAATATCACTTTAAAGGCAAACCTAGAAAAAAAAATAGTATAAAAGTAAAAGAGCGTTAAACTGTGAAATTCAACATTCATGAAGGAAAAGTGCAAAGTAGGAATAACTTTGTTTCATCTTCGTTTTGCAGTTATTCTATGAGTCTGTATGTGGAAATACATTTTCTCATTTCTCAGACGTTAAAGTAACGGAAATGAGTATGTTTTACTTACACATAAACATTTACTATTCATTTACATAGATACAATAACACACTCACACATTCACAGTGTTACACGTATGTCAAAAGATGAGACAATTCAAAAGTTTTAGTGAAAAGATGGAATAATTTGGAAAATGCTTGTAATATTTAAATGTATGTTTATACATTCATCCCAGCAGTTCTAGGACAATGGCCCGATCTAGTGATTTTACTTATTATTAAGGCCGACAACTAGTTACATAACTAACTGCGTGACTAGTTATTTTATTACGTACATTTCCTAAGCAGGACGCCAATTGATCCTTTTGGATTATAAGGAGACTCTCTAATAGCTGGTCCAAAGTAGTCAACGCATTAGATGCACATACCGGTTACATAGAGTCAGTTACCTTGCTAGTTACCTAACTGGTTGATCAATTGTCTTCAAATAGTTAGTTAAAAATACAGCCCATAGACGATAGAGAAACGAAAATTTCCCAATATATTACTCCTGATGGGTAAAATTACTACTTTCTGAAGTTCAGTACAAAATACACTCTATGTTATTTAGATATACTTAAGTGACAATTGACTACACGCTAGGTTACATGGGATATCAGTATACTTAACCCTCTAATGCTTAAGCATGCCTCAAGGCACTCATCCCAAAAATGCAAATATAACCGATTTTTCATTTTAAAATCTCTTGTAATAGTTTCTAAAAGACGAACTTAAATATTTTAATAAGCTTTGAAACGTCTTAAAAGCTGTCTTCTTTCCTGTTTACTGAACTTTTTATAAACTAAGTGCATTAACAACCACAAAATATGAGAAGTCCATGTTGTGTTATCAAACGTTGATTAAAGTGTTTAAAGTTTCCCGATTGCAATCATATTTTGTTTTTTCTTAAAAAGTATACTTATATTTTATATATTTATGTAAAAAAGTTAAGATACTCATTAGAGACGTGATTAATTGATGAGTGCCTTCAGGCACTCTTTGGTATTGCAGACTAGTTTTGTTACCTCAGTTTTTCTCACGTATAGCAAAGTGATGTCTTGTTTTCTTTGCTTTGATTTGCAATATTTTACATATAATTTTAAGAAATGTTTGGTCGAGTGAACAAACTTTTCAAATTATCTGATTTGAGTGATGAACAATTAGAAAATGTTTATGATTTCAATAAAAATTTATAAACTATGCTAACTAAAACCCTACTATGTTTCAATCTTTAAAGCGCCAAAGGTGACTTAACCCTTTGACGATCATAGGAAAGTATGCTTGCCCGAGGATTTTTAGTTTATATATTGGTCCAGGTAACAGATAGAGCTAATATGTCAAAGACTATTTTATAGAAGACGATTTGGGCAACAATATCGTAGTTGAGTACAAGTGCCTATCTGTTCCCACTTGTTTACAACGAGGCTCCGAATTTGGCCAAACAATGGGCTTACTGACTAGGGCAGCTACGGGGTACAAATAGGACGCAGGGGGCTGAGAGTTAATTATTTTTTTGGATTCAGTCTTTATCTATCAAAAATAATATGGAGAAGTTTGCGTAAACTCCAATCTGCCTTCAGTTAATCAAATTATGTTTGGCAATTATGTTTACCTATAGGTTGAAACGTAAGTTTTTATAAATTCCAAATGTTTTGATATTTTGAGTTAGTACTGACCAGCTGTTATTATACATATATTTTCGAGCTGTGCTTCATGATAGTGATAGTCCAATCTATATGATTTGCAAAAAGGTCTTATTTTCACTCTTACCGTGTATAAGTTTAAGCGTATATGGGTATTATCATACGAATGAGCTTAGTAAAGCTCCCATCAACACGTCTGTATTGGTCTATTGATTCAACTTTTCACTAAGCTCAGATCGCAGGTGTCATGCCACGTCTCAGATTTGAAGACATTATAGCTAATCTTCACTTTTGCGACAAGGCAGATGATGTTAGTGACTAGACTCTAGTCTAGGCTAGACTCTAGTCTAGTCTATTTTATAGGCTAAACTCTAGTCTAGTCTATTTTATAGGCAAGACTCTAGTCTAGTCTATTTTATAGGCTAAACTCTAGTCTAGTCTATTTTATAGGCAAGACTCTAGTCTAGTCTATTTTATAGGCAAGACTCTAGTCTAGTCTATTTTATAGGCAAGACTCTAGTCTAGTCTATTTTATAGGCTAGACTCTAGTTTAGTCTTTTTTATAGGCTAGACTCTAGTCTATTTTATAGGCTAGACTCTAGTCTATTTTATAGGCTAGACTCTAGTCTAGTCTATTTTATAGGCTATCAATGAACATACTTATGGTAAAGTTTAAAGGACACAATGTCATGAAAAAAAAAATGAAGGACAAGCCTATTTCATGGTGATTCAAATTTATGGTGCTTATGTGAGTCAGAAACTGGGTACAATGACATTTACACCGGAAAAAACCGTCGTGATCCTCAGTCAAAAAAAGGGGTTGAAGTTTACTTCAACAATTTTTTTACCAACCTGAAATTAATGCATATTCTTCAGGAAAATGACATAATGGCGTGCAGAACAATCCGATGTAAAAGAAAGCACATGCCAAAGAATTTTCCGGCGGATAAAATAAAACGGATGGACAGTCGTGGTGTCTACCTCGTCTCTAATTTTATTTACCCAACAGCACTATTCAAGGTCAAGCGTCGTGTAGCTGGTCAAGCTGCTAAAATAGATATTGATTGCCCCCCTAATTATACAGCACTATAACAAAGGAATGGAAGGAGTAGATCTAATGGTTCAAAAAAAGTGTATTATGAGTACGATCGTAGAAGTAAATGGCGTTTTTATTTACGTCTGTTCTTTGGCCTTTTCGAGTTATGTGTTCATAATAGCAACATAATATATAAAAAACTCATATTGGCCAACCGTTCCTCTGTCAACGTGACCTCTATCGGGCAGCTTTAGCCAAAGAATTAATAAGTAGCTTCAATTCCAGAAAGCGTGCCTATTCAGCGGTAACCAAATCTGTAACTCGTTTTATAAGCAAGACCAAATATCTCCATAAAATGGAAAAGCGTTGTTCTAATTGCGCTTGCAATAATAAGTATAGTCGCACAAATGTGTTTTGCGTTCAATGCAATACGTTCCTATGCTTCACTACGTCCCGTGATTGCTTTGGAATGTATCATGAACAACACTAATAATATTATATTTTTGTGATCTATTGTATTTTACTGTATATTTAAAATAAAAACTGTTATTTAAATCTTTTCTGCAATTGAATAATTTGGGATAAAAAATGTCCAACTATGTTTGCCAAGCGAAATGGGAGACTAAACGGCTACCCAGGAGGGCAAAATTTTTTTCAGAACTACTATAAGGCCATATATTGGAAAAATAAATCAAACAATTAAATCGCTTCAGCCGAAAATGTTTGGTCGTCAAAGTGTTAAGGCACTCATTTAGTTTTTCCCACCTGGCAGGTAAACCATTGATTGTACAAGCTTTTAAATGTTGTTTTAAATCAGATGCCCAAATTTACCATACAAATAATTACTAACGTTTTTAGCAATTTATTAGAAATAGGCATTAGCTCAAAAATGGCAGTACAAAATAAACGTTTAAAGTTACTACACTATATATTACTTAGAGACACTTAATTAACAATTGACTTCACGCTAGATTACATGGGATGCATGAAGTGAATTCTCTCTGTACTTCAAAGAACACATACGTATCAAATTGCGCAAAATATATAATTTGGAGTCAGCCAACTGACACGACATTACTAAAAATTCCTGTCTATAAGGGATACATTGACCACTTGCATAACTGCTGGGATACAACCACATTTATGTAACTGCACATTACAGCTTCATTACGAAATATATTCGTTTTTTTTTTTAGAGACCATTATTATATTTATTCATATACGTGTATTTTTCGTACATTAAATAAACTTTACCATCATCCATCTGAATGGATGATGAGCCAAATTATGTAAAAAGACAAAGCTGTTAAATAAATGACGACAATTGCCTTCTATTGTTACAAATTTTAACACACAATTTCAAAAACTAAGCATGTATTTTAAATATTGTCTTAAGTTCCATTTTTATACAGAATTTAATATGGGACCTGTGACCAATTATGGGCCGATCTTCATAGAATAATATGCGGCGATTTTTTTGTACATGCGGATTATTGATGTCGAATTTAAAACGGATTATGATATTTACAAGAGATTTTTTATGGAGACTGCTATTATATAGGTACTTATGTATCATACAGCCATATGTGAAGAAATTTCTATGTTGAATGGGAGAAATAATGGAAAGCTTGTCTGTTTGTCAAAAAAATAATGTGTGCAAAATCTTATTTGTAATAAATTTAATGAAAATAGCCAAATATATCTAAAAAGTATCAACTCTTTGTTTTGTCCATAACAGTGTATTGAAAATGGGCGAATACGGTCAAGTGAAAGACCGTATTCGCCCATTTTCAATACCAAACATTTCTGATCATAATAGAATTTTTGAGATAAATTTTATCTCCCGACCTGCTTTCCTGTAGTGGTCACCCTCAACTCTTCAACGAAGCCATTCAGTCTCTAAAGGAAATTTATGATTTCTACACAGAGAATACAGATTCGTAGTAGCAACCGAATTTAGTGCCAATTGAATGATTCGGTTGCACATAAAGAATTTGTCGGTTCTATCAAGAGAAAGTCAGTAAATAAAGAAGAATTTTAGTTAAAGCAACTAAACTTATGTTTAAATTAGGTACTTTAATTAAGAGGTAAAATCATTCGATTGGCAACAAATTCAGTTGCTATCACGAATCTGTATTCTCTGTGTAGTTTCTCTAAGAGCCGTGCTCCTCTTAAACACATACAAACACAAAATTTAATATGTAAATGAGTGTCTATCCAGCTCTGATTTAAACTTCTACATATTTTAGTAAGTAGTATGCTTTAATGTACAAAAACTAAAATATTTGTTTGACCCATTTAATGTAAATTCTAATTAAAATTCAGTCATCACAAGAAATGTACGCCTACGAAAAAAAACAACTGCACTAACATTTTTCAGCTGCTAGTCATGTAATTTTTGATGATATGAGTTTTCCACTTTTTTTCTATAAAAAGTGTCTTAAAAGGAGACACCAAAATGTGCAACAAAAAAAAGAAAAGAAAATCCATATAAAGTAAGTCAATGAACTTTACTCAAAAAATAAAAAAAATAAATGACTATTATGGAAGACTGACATTTCTTTAGGGGTCCAATTATACACATATAAAAGTATACAAAAAGGTTGACGTTTTTGTTTATATATCAAGTAAAAAATAGCTGGACAGGAAATAAATACGTATGTAGTTAATATTAAAATACAGGAAATTTCATGATAAAAAGTGTATGCTTAAAATGGGGAACAAAAAAACATGTAAAGGGTCCTTCATTAAGAACTTCTCATACTTAAATTTGAAAAAAACAAAGTCTGTGTGAGATATCAAGGACATTTTTTATTCGTTTGAAAGGCTTATCGATGCCATTCTGTATGGAATATAACATCGTGAAATTTTCCATAACTCTGATGCATAAATCAGGACGAATTTGTCGATAGCATAGTTATGTTGGGTTAGAAGAACGCTGTCATTTCTGGCTTATTACCATAGCGATCTAAGAATTAGAAAACGCCACAAGATCTCGGATGATCTCGATGGCCAGTTCACATCACCTCCACATGAGATGACCATGCCCTAAAATCCCTCGTGCAGAATGTTCAATGTGGCATCAGCTGTGTGGCTCGTATCGCCATCCATTTGAAACCACATGTCGTTGGTGGTCATATCATACAATTTAGTCCAAAAGAATTTGGTAATCATCGACCCATAGCGATCGCTGTTGACGGTGATAGTCAGGCCAACGTCGTTCCCAAAGAAATATGGACGTCAATGATTGGTATCATCTCAAATTCGACAATTTTGTTTGCTGACATATCCATTCATCCAGAAATGGGCCTCAACACTGAAAATAATTTTTTTATGAAAAAAAGAACAAAAAATGTTAACATGTTGTTAAACGACTCTGGCACATAAATCAGGCAGATGGCATGAGTTATGTTGAATTTGAGGACCGCTGTGGTTTTTTATTCGCATAGACCTGCGACTTTAGAAACTCTACAATAAAAAGTTATACGGAGTCAAACCGCACGACATCGATGGCCAGTTCAAATCACCTCCACGTAATATGACCATGCGTTAAAATCGATTGTGCAAAATGTCCAATGTGGCATGAGCAGTATGGCATGTATCGCCGTCCTTTTGAAGCCACATGTCGTTTGTGTCCATATCATACAATCTAGGCCAAGATAAGTTTGTAATCCTGGCCAAAGTCTTACTCATAGAAATATGGAGCGATGACACCGTCAGCCCAAAATCCGTAAGAAACTGTAATGCTCTTGGATCTCATGCTGTCCAAAATTCAAAAATATTCATATTTGACGTTCATGCCTATTACAGTGTCTTCATTACATTCAAACAAATCAAATATACAAAAAACAACCAAAAAAAAAATAACTCAACCATAATTTAAACAAACAAATAATAATCACAAAACAAAATTGAAAAAATAAAAACAGGAAAATTAAAATATATAACATCAACAAATATAAATCCCAAAAATCAACCAACAAAAAAAATTAAAAACCATAACAACAAATACGATCAAATTACAACCAAACTCACACTTATGATAAATTCTCTAAAATTTTTAAGAGAAAACAGAGCTCTTAAGTTATCTTACAACACACTGACCACACGAATGGCTTTTATACCCCTAATCACAATGTTTTTGTTGTTCATCTCTTCCTTCTCTTACATATTCCCTTCTTCTCTTTAAAGAAAAAGAGAAAAATTCCCTTCTTATAATACAGTGATTTTTGTACTCTGATTATAGTTGGAATAATTAGTGTCTAAGGCACAACACTAAACTCTAATTATTTGATTCAATTATAACCAGATTATACCTGTCTCTATATTTTACTGATGTTAATTTGAATTGTTTTTCATTAAATTTTATTTTTAATATCTCAATATGTCTAGTAAATTTCGTATGAATTTTTGTAACATACGTGACCTAAGACAATTTTTTTTTTCCTTTTACTCCATATTAATTACCACAGACCTGACATTATGGCTGGTTGCGAAACTCAAGTTACTGAATCGGTCGATCCATCTGATTTTCTTGTACCTGTATATCACATTACTACGGCCTTTACCATGAACAGGGGTCTTGCTGTTTATGTACGTGACAGTTTATTATATCAACCCCAGTACCATTTAAATAACACTGACCCCGAGTTTACCACTAATTGGCTAAAAATCAAGATCTGCTCAAACACCAAATTTATGTGTTTTCTTTATCGGAGTCCAAACATAGGAAGAGATGCTTCCCATAATGGATTCGACGCACTCTCCAATACCATCTCCAAAATCACCCAGACACAGAAATCACCATAGCTGGTGACTTCAATGTTCATAATATATCCTGGCTTGTACAATCTAGCCATACTTCTGCCGTGGAACAATATGCAGAACTTTTTGCGGTACATAACCATCTTACTCAGTTAATAACTGAACCTACGCATATTCCCAATAGTGTTGGGGTGAAAGGTAACATTCTTACCTTATTTTTGACCTCTCACCCAGAAAAATATAATGTTGATATCTTTGCACCCATTGGAAATTCCGACCATAACACCATTTCCACCTCATTTTCGTACTCTGCCCTCAGGGATTCCCCGAACGCTTCACCTGAACGTTTGGTGTTTGATTACACTGGAATGAACTCAAAAGTTTATTTGATAACTTTAATTGGAAATTATGCTTCCTCGACGATAACATTGATGCAGCTGCCGAGATGGTAGTTAACACGGTTCTGTTGGTGATGAAACTCATCATACCAAGAAGGAAAATTTCCAGGAAATCGTCGGACAAATGTTGGTTCAATTGAACTTGTCGTGAGGCAGTTAGAGCTAAAAATATGGCATTTCGAAATTGGTGCAGAAACAAAAACCCCTATACTGATCAACTCCGTAGACAGGCACGTAATGACTATACGAACATACTCGATCGCGAAAGGCTTAGCTTCGAACATCGCATACGAGTTAGAATACTTGATGCCCCAAAGAACAGCAAAAGTTTCTGGTCTTTTGTCCAAAGGATTCGGAACAACACTGGTGCTTTAATTCCTCCCCTTATTTCGGGTGATTGTATTATAAACGTAGCTAAGGAAAAAGCAAACCTTTTGGCAAAAAACTTCTCTACACATTCATTTCTTCCCGACTGCAATCAGTTGGAGCCTGTGATACCCACTGTATCTTGTATTATGCCTTAAATATTCTTCAGAACTCGAAAGTGAAAGTTCTATCCGTACTCAACGTGAACAAATCCCCTGGTCCAGATTATATTCCGCCACTTGTTTTAAAAAAGTGTTCATCATATATGGCCCGTCCACTTAGAAACCTTTTTTACCTTTCATATCAATCTGGGATTTTCCCCAATTGTTGGAAGTTTGCCAACGTCCAGCCAATCCCAAAAAAGGCGACCCCACAAATCCGGAGAATTATCTCCCAATCGCAATTTGTTCGACGCTCTAGAAGGTTATGGAGAGCATGTTAAACTATCACCTTGTCAAGTATTTAGAATCGAATAGTAGTCGTTCAACTGGGGACCTAATGGCGTTTCTTTCAGAACAGTGGTGTCAATCAATACATCGAATGGGAGAGAGTGAGGTAGTCGCACTCGATATTTCGAAAGCATTTGACCGGTTGTGGCATGATGGACTAGTTTCGAAATTGATCCCGTTCGGAGTCGTGGTTCAATTTGTTCGTTTTATTTCTAGTTTCCTTCGTGGGCGTACTCTAAGGGTAGTACTTATTAGATGGGGTTTGCTCCGATAACTTCAAATTGAACTCAGGAGTCCCCCAGAGCTCTATTCTTTCTCCTTTCCTTTTTTAATTTTCATGAATGATTTACTAACAATCACTTCAAATCCAATCTATTCTTTCGCGGATGCCAGTAATATCTGTCACTCATATTCATTTGATCATAGACCAACACTTTCTGAGATTAAGAATTATGTTTTAATTTTAATGAAACAAACAAAAATATCCTTTTAATTTTAATTTTTATTGTATTTTATTTTATTAATAAAATTCGTATTTAATTTTATTTTTAGAATCCTTTACAATTTTATGTTTTTGTATTTTAAAGGTCCTTACAGGATCCTTTTTTTAAATATTTATTAATTAAGTTGCACACACTTTTAACACTAAAGACTGACTGAACTTCTTGATAACATTTGACATGGTATAAAAGAAATCGAAGCAAAATAATATACATATGTATATTATTTACTTATTTACAATATTGGGAATTCAGAAATACATTACGCCTGGCAACTAATTAGTTTTACAATCAGTGATATAAAATGCGTAAACTGCAATTGCTTGTTACAATCGTACATACTAATGTATATACGATCTTACAAACAATGGTATGTTATTTACCTATTAACAAAATTGGGAGTTCAGAAACTCATTACGCTTGGTAACTAATTAGATTTACAAGCAGAGATATAAAATGCGTAAACAACAATAACAAGACATGTTCAATCGTGATCCACTTGTCTTATGTACACATTGTGTGTAAATAAGAAAGAAGACACGATTGTGCATGTCGCATCATGATTTCTGCTTTCACTTAGCAACAATAATAAAACAATAATAGAATAATTGTTTCTTATTTTACATACACATTATGCGTATGTAAGTAAGAAACATTATTGGGTGAATTTGATCATGTTGTTGCTAGAGAACAATTTTATATTAGGGGTATTCATAATTTATCGCTCACTTATACATACATACATATAACTATTAAGCTCTCAAGAATGAATGTGGATGAATCGATAAATCGTGAACTTATAACAATCTCCAGATGGGGTTAATTTCAAGGCACTTAAAACTCAGTGCTGTCTATTGACACACAAACGTCTTGAGATTTCACCACAATCAATTCTTCGTATGGGTAACGCAACTGTTGGAGTTTCAGATAACCTTATGATTCTAGGCACGAGAATACAGTGTAACTTCCGTTGGAACCGTCATATATTAGATGTTGCGAAGGAAACTTTTCGGTGCTTGGGCTTCTTGAGACACAGTCGGACATATTTCTCCCCTTCCGACCTTCATCGCATATACACTAGCTTCATTCGACCGAAGATGGAATATAATTCCCACTTTTGGACCGGAGCTGCAAGGCCAAGTCTAAAGCTGCTGGACCGGGTTCAAAGAAAGGCGGTTGATCTTATAGGTGATGAAACTGTTACCCGGTTTATCGATACTTTAGAACATCGTCGGAATGTGGGCAGCTTGTCCTTATTTTACAGATATTACCACGGGTGTTGTTCAGCGGACATAAGTAATATCATACCTAACACGCGCACTTTCATTCGGAGCACACGACTATCACTATACACTTGAGTACCAACCGCACGACAGTGTAGGGAAAATTCTTTTTTTGGTCGAACCATACGTATGTGGAATTTACTACCAATGTATTTACCAATTCAAGTCAAACGTCAACAAACACTACTCCCTCTCTCCTCCTTTCCATAACTCCTAACATCATCACAATACACTGCATATACAGGGATATCCCCTGAGCGTTGGTTACAAAAAAATTAGCTCCAACAATATATTTATAAAAAAATAACTTGGGAATAAGTATTTGAACGAAAGCTTAATAACGTTTAATTTAGCTTGGAGTAATAGAAGTTAAATCCAAACATAGAAGCTAATTAAATCATATATCTATATTAATTTTGTGACACAAACATGAAATTCCTTAAATTGTTTCACGCTTCCTTAACACCTTCCCTTTACCTAACATGCAGTCTATATAAGTAGTTGAAATCTACCATCTTAAAAATGTTTATACTGCACATTTCCCGGTGAAATATTTATTAACACACTTAAGTAAGTCTTATCTAAACTGTTGTGATACTAAAACCATAAATGAGCTTTAAACTTGCTTTATTATGGCTTAAAGCCAAAAATAAGCTGCTGTGGCATAAAAAAATCCCCGAAAATGTTAAAACAGGTAAGTGGAAAAAGTATTTTAACGCTTCATGACATTGTGATAATTTTTGCAATTTTCTTTTTTTTTCATTCACTCCTTTTTTCACGTGATGTTCAGTGAAACTATATTTCTTCATTTTTCCTCATCAACATCAGGATGTTGATGACATTCATCATTGCTGGCGCTGGTAGCCAAACTAACCAATAGATTGTGCAAAATAGATTTCTCTTCTGGTAACTGTTTGTTTTATCTTTCATTTATTTCTTGTACTTTTTTGAGCTTTTAGTTTGTAATGATTTCTCGTATTTTCCTCATGCTTTTGTTAACTGCATTCGTGTTCTTTTTTTTATTATCAAAATTTATGTCTTGTGGATGTGGAGGATATTATTATTTTAACAGTCAAGTAAGTAAGTTATGGTCTTTAATGCTGGATCTATGTGTCTTCTAGTTTCTTCCTTTTTTTGATGTTGGTTCATGGAAATTTGTGCAAAAGTAATCAGTTTATTATGTTGGCTATAAAATTGCTTAAATGAAACATTTGTACATCACGTATTTAGTTTGAAATATTTTCAGTTCTTTTTTCGCTTAAAGACATTTAGAATTTCACAAGACATTAATTTATATATTGATAATGCATTTTTTTAACGAAAGGTTGTAATGCGGAATTTCTTTTATCTATTATAAGAATTAATTAATATTGTTGATAGCTAAAGATTAAAGATGTTTGGTTAAGTACATATTTGGTATTTTTTATATTAAATTTCTACTTTAGATATACATCACCTGACTAAAAGAAAATAAAAAAACTGTTCTTTCTTAAATATATGCATAATAAATTTATAATCTAGCTGCTGTTAAACCTTTTGCCACAGGGGTAAATGTGTGCGTAAATAAAAGTTTTTATGCTGTAACCACATGTTGCGAAATTGTAATAAATTCACATTCGAACTTGGTTTGGGAAATGGCCTCGAACCACATTGTACACACGTGGCTTTAGTCAAATGAGAGTTTTTCAATTTATGCAAATTTAGGAATTTCGAGGCAATAGGTTGGTTCTTACTAGCATTTGTAGAAAAACATCAAAGAACAAGTAAAGGCGGACAACTTTAAATCGAGATAAAGCTGAGAAAAGCATTTTTAATATCCATCCAATTTGCTTTATTAATAAAACAACTGTATGGCATTAATGTTTAAATATAATTATTTCTGCAATAACACGTTGAACAGTCGCTTGGTAGTTTGTGGTTAATCTGCATGGATCTGGAACTTTACATATCCCCAGAGAAAATAATCTAATAGCGTCAAATCACACGAACGAGTTGGCCACTTAACATGTACAATTCTTGAAATTATTCGTTAGTTAAATTCTTCTCTCAGTAAATTGATTGTATCGCGCGCTGAGTGACATGTGGCACCATTATGCTAAAACCACATGTCTGTAATACTAATGCGGCACGTAAAAGTTAGTAAGTATGTATGTATACTAGTCACCGTTGACTGACCATCATTACTTGTGAAGACACATGGACCAATGGTTCCACCGGCGCATAAAACGCCAATGACTTGAGGATTGTCATCGCTCCAAATGCTGCAATTCTGTTTATTTACATAACTCTTTTAACAAGAGTGTGCTACATGACAGGACAAAATATTCAAATGAAGGGAGTGTGATAATTGGACCTCCAGGATACCCCATGTACGGGCTAGCCCTGGCTGTCACATGTCCTAAATAATATCTAAGCATTAATGCCATACAACTATCTAATTAACAAAGCCAATTAAATGGATATTCTACGATTTTCTCTGCTTTTGTTTACTCTATCAGATGGAGCCAAGTATTTAGGGACCTTCCTTGATAACAAATTATCATGGAAGAAGAATACTCAGGAAAGGCTTTAAAAGGGTCTCAATTCCTACTACACCTGCTGGAACTCTATTGGTAAGAATTGGAGACTACGACCAGGCATGGTAAACTGGATTTACACATCAATTGTAAGGCCCATTATTACTTATGGTTGTACAGGAAGATACTCAGTAAAGTTCAGTGATCTGCTTCGATTGGTTTTACTGGTACCATCGGTAGCACACCTCAAGCAGCATTGAATATAATCCTAAACTTACTGCCGATTGAAGAATACATAGCAAGTGTGGCAGCTGGAACTTGCTTAGACTCTTTGAGTCTTCTCTGGTAAAAACAAAGCGGGTAGGCCACATGGAAATATTGTACAAGGCAGGTCTAATTGGTCAGGCTAACATCCCTACTGGGATTTCGGACCATAGGGTAACGACTTTAGACTTCGAATAGCTGTTTGATAAGGACATAAAAGTGTCATATATACTTATAGACTAAAGACTCTCTCTGTCTTTTCCAGACCCGCCCTCTATTGAAATTAGGGAAGATATTGAGTTAGCAGTTGGGACACTTACAGAAGCGTTCCAATCCACTACTAATTCGGCCTGTAAGCCAAATATTCGCAGGGGTAGGAACAAGTCTCCCTGGTGGAATCTTGAAATAGCACACGCAAGAAGGACGTATCGCAAACTGTTCAACGAGGCTAAGAGGTTGGGTAACTGGCCGGTATACATGTCCTCATTAAATCACTTCAATAACCTTACGAGGAATGCGAAAGGGAAAACCTGGAGGGACTTCTGTAGCGGGGTGGAAGGATCCTCTGAGACTAACCGATTACGTAAAATTCTATCAACCTCACCGGTTATGCCAAGCTATGTTCAGAGACCCTGTGGTAGTTGGACTCTGAATAGTAAGGAAACTCTTGAGGTCCTATTGGACACTCCCAGGCCTCCCAGTCGACGATGAGAGAGTTAATGGGGTTGCTGATTATATTTACTGACAGCAAGCATGCCGTTAACGGAATAGCGGGTGTCCTCACGACATCTAGATTAACCGAGGAATGCCGGGTATCCCTAAATGTGATAGCGAGACATTCTAGGATAACGCTTATATGGGTCTCTGGACACGATGGAAATCAGGGTATTTGTATAGCAGATATATTGGCCAAAAGGGGTGCGATGATGAATGAGGAGGCGATCGACCACTTTTCTGGTATTTTCCTTGTTAAATACTATATGAGACTGCACAAAACAGGTGTGCTACAGCGAGGTCGACCTGGCCCGTATATGATGCCAGCAGGACGAATCTACTTATAGATTACCGTCGTGAGCAAATAAGGCTAATTGTCTCCTTTATTACAGGACACTGTTTAATTGGGGTACATGCTAGAAGAATGGGCCTACGGTACAATGATTAATGTAGAAGCTGCCATAATGAAGAAGAGGAAGAGACTGTGTATCACCTTTTCTGCCAACGCCCGGTTCTGACAAACCTGAGGGAATGAGCTATCACGATGAGCTATCAAGGATGATTCCTTCATCCGGGAATCTGGCTGGTTTAACCTGGAGGCAACGGAGGTATTGTAAATACCCTGCTGTCTACTCCTTGGGTATCAAAATGGGATCAGATTTGAATGGACCCAAGTGAGCTGCTTGAGGAACGGCTGTCCATAGAACCTAACCTAACCTATCGTTTATAATAACAAATACTGAAAATAAAAAGTTTTTCGTCGTATTGTATATAACAGGTTAACATAACTTATCACAAATACATTTCTATTGATTAAATCGAGAATCACTGGGATGTGCGATAATAATATGTCAGAAGATAGATTCAAACGTAACGAACAATTTTTACATGTTTGTTGGATACGAACAACAAATTTTCCTTTTGAATAATTTCATAAACAAAAAGATTCTTCAATTTGGAATATTTTATTTTCATTGATGAGCAAATGATTGCTTACTATGGTTGACATACATGCATGATGATCTTATCGATCATTTAATCGTCACCAATGTCCACAGTGCGTGGCAAAACCAAATACGGATGTTTGAAGTGCCAGTTGAATTTGCCCCCAGCTTCATGCTTCCACGACTACCACAGTGAAGCAGCTCAAGATAAATCTAAAATTTTCAAGTTATAAATACTATTACGTTTTAACCTTTTTAAAAGATTGGTTTATTTCCTTTAAATAAACAGTATACTTTTGATTGCAAATAAAAGCAGTTTAAGTAGTTTAAAATTGTAACAACTCTTTATTTATTCAAATGTACAACAACAACAGTCTAAAAAAGTCACTATGTGTTTTTAATACACACACACACGTTTATAATGCACAAACTTAAATGTACAAGACAGTTGATGTTAACTCTAACAGCGCCTATGGTCAATTCACTCACGACTGCAACCTCTGCCACTATTTATTCACGCCATCTTTCGTGAATCTTCAACAATGCTCTTAATTCTAGAGCTTTCGATGACAATGTTAGCAGCTCAAATATTTTGTGTTGCCATACTTATAAACAATGCTAATAACCGCATGTTACCAACATTGTTGATAAGTAGTAGTTGTTACAGACCGTTAAATTCAAATCGCTATTGCAAATTCGTAACAATACTTTAAAATTTTAATTAAATAAATAAAGAAATATTAATTCGCTTTTTATGTAAGCCAACATTTATTTTGTTTCATAGTTATATTGGAAACTCATTAGGGACTATTATGTATTTAAATACCCATTAACATTATACACTGTGTGTATAGTGAGGCAAGTGTGAGGGGATGTCTAAAGCTATCTATCAGATGGTTTTGGCATTTCACATTGTCCTTTATTTGGCAACGCATTTTCAAAACATTTTCCGACATAAAAACCACCCCATTCTACATATCGCACTGGCTACTCTAAAGAGAGTCAACTCAATTTTTAAATTTTCACTTTTTGTAAGAAATCGATGTACAGTGGTCATCAATCTTACATCATTTTCTCTACTCTATCACCATAAAAAAAAGTTGTATCCGTCTTTTACTTTTATTGTAATGTATTAAAAAAAAACAGTTTTTTGCCTCTACTGGGCTTAGATATAGTTTCTTTTACTCATTCGTATTTATTTCAAGCACTGTCTTGTTGCTCAACAAAACTTTTAAGCGCCATTCATGTTCAGTACAATAAATAAACACAAAACATATATTACAATCCTTATATAGTAAATATATGTAAAATAGTGAATGTATGTAAAAGTGAATTTATGTGCTAACAAACCCTCGCAAAATACAAAACATATTAGCACACTCATCATAATACTGCTTAACGATGCCGCTGCTGATGATGATGATGTTGATGTACGAGTTGTAAGTACTTTGTCATAACAAGGCAAAATCCGCAAAGTATACTTTGTCATGTGAATGTGTACGCATGTTACACATGCATTTCTATGCAATAATTGAAAGATTAGATCTATTTAACAGAAGAATTTCTTGAGAAATACTCGTAAATACAAAAAAACAACTTAAGCTACGTACACACGATTGTCATATTCTTACAATGTTGTCAGAAAATGTTCAGTAAATGGTTAACAACCATATGTTTCAACATAAGTTCTCATGGTTGTGTTAACCATTTTCTGAGCATGTTTCTAACAATCTGACAACCGTGTGTACGTAGCTTTACATTTTGTGTTTTTAATCATATGTATGTATGAATATTATATATGCTCTTAGAAAAATAGTATAGAATGAACACTGGCACAAATTATACACTGGTGACAATTTTGACGTTTCAAAAAAGTCAAAAACAGTTCATGGGGCAGCTTTGATGGAGAGAGAAAGGAAAATAATTGTTGGTACCCTAATTGATTGTGTAAAAGGGTTAATTTCAGCCACAGTTTTATATGCATAAGTTTAAAATCACAACAATTGCACTTTTACTTTCATCAAGGTCAGTTTGTTTATTACAAAAAGTAAGAAAAATAAAGTAAAACATAAAAAGGCACCCCATTCCAAGTTTTTTTTGTGGAGTGTGGTGGTTAGTTTACTAACCACTGTAGCTGTTGGCATTAAAAATAATTATGATTGTGAATTGGACAAGTTTATTTGAATACTGTATTACAATTTTTCTTGGTAATTCACGTATAAAGAACAAAATAAATCTCTTCTAAGACAAATCTTTTTGTTTAAGAGCAGGTCTAATATACTTTGTATAACACTTTGGAAACATTTATTAGTATTATTGGTGGTCTAAAATGATATATTACTTATTTATTTTTCACATATAGTGTGCGAATAGCTTAACATTGAATATTGTAAGTATATTCTGTAAGAATTGAAATTGATATTAAATATTTAAAATTATGTTAGATTTTGAATTCCTAACAATATTTGTGAAAACAATACGTTATTATGATCGTTAATATCTTACAAATGCTGATACGATATACAATTAAAAACTTATAGTTTATGTGTTTTTAGGATAGAAACTATTTTAGGATGTTCGGTACAAGTAGCATTTGATGTTTACTTGTACTTTGATAAAATTCATAACAAGGTAGTTTCAGATACAAATTTCTAAAAATAATTATAATTCCTCTATACTGCTTGCCAATCCTTACAAGTCCTTTTGCTATGTAAATAAATAAATTTTCGGCTACATAACGCTTTTTCCTTGTGTCTGTATTTTTATATCACTTAACAAACTATTGCCAGCTTTGAGAACCTTGTTCGGGTGGTTTACTATCAGAATCTTTACGGTGTCGATGTCTAAGTTGAGTTTTACCTCCTACCTACAGATCTATGGGTTGTCGATGACTTTGTTGGTGACAGCTCCAGCTTATGCGTACTGAAGAAATTCTGGATTTAATTGATATAACCAATGGGACAGTCATCCGCGTATGTGATTATTTCCACATTTAGAGGGAGCGCAAGAAAATTAGCAATATACAGGGCTATAAAAATATGGAGCTTTTTCTAGGATCGGCGCTTTTTTAAATGTTCCAAATTTGGATACGTGTAACCTTTTGTAGGGACGAGATAACTGTTAGCAAGTTTTTTTTTTTATTTTAAGTATTCCGAATTTTATCGCAAATCTAGGTGATATAGGAAGAAAAAATAAATAAACCTAAATATTTCATGAACTAAAAGAGATAACATACACATGTAAGTAAATTTTGTCTAGATATTCTCAAGGTTCATGAAGGTGCCTCATATACCAAACTTATATTGCATTTTAATAATTAAAATTTTCTAAAAAAAACCAGCTAAGATATTTTATTCCCATATGTTTGACAAAAGTATTCTATCAATTTACAAATTTTTTTCTAATCTATGGGAAATTTTACTAAAATCCGGTTATCAGTTTAGAAGTTACAGATTTAGTTTCACTTTTTTTTTAGTTCCACTATTATGCGCCTTACAGTAATATAATATATACTTTATAAATATATGTATATTAGGGTGACAGACGATTTTTTTTAGATGGAATATTGTGACACCAAGTCTAAAACATAAGTGCTAAAATTTGAGCCAAATCGAACAACGATTTCGGGACGCACATCGAGGTCATAGGTCAGATATATGCTAAATTTTACTATTTATATGAAAAAAATTTGTGAAACTGCTTAAATTTCTGTCTTATTTTACTGAAATATGTAGATTTGTTTATTCTTATGAAAATAACAGGAAAATAAATCTTTTAGTGATTAACAGTTATATCTCTTTTGGGTCAAAATGATTTTCCCGATTCTTACCATTTTCAACAGAATTTGTTCTTTTCCCTGTAGGAAATGGAACTAGTACCAAACTAGTATTTTACTAGTACCAAAATCACCAGTACTAGTTCCCAACTGTAAACTTTCCTATACCATCTTAATGCTCAAATTAACATTGAGTGTGTTTAGAAAATTACTAGTACCATTAGTTCTAGAAGTATACTAGTACTTTTTGAACCGATTGGATGCTTTAAAACCAGTATCTTACTGGTTCTTTTGTATGGAAAAAGAGAATCAAATGGTAAAATTGTATATATGTATTAAAACAAAAATATTCGCAATATTTTATTATTCTACAAATGGTACATTCGAACTACTTCTAATACTAGTACTCATCAGCACTAGTACTATTCCATAGAAAGTCTTGCCCTATTGGCACTAGTGCCTCCTGAACTAGTATTAGTACTAGTGGCATTTAGACAATTATCGCTTCATTTCCTGCAGGGTTTGTCACACGAATGACGACTAAAAAAATTTCGTGATATTTTCTGTGAAGTATTTACCCAAAATAATAAAAAATATGTGAAAATGCATAGTTTTCCCCGTCATTTCAGCCAACTACATACTAATTAAATAAAAAAAAATTAAAGATAGTCAGTTTAAACTGTTATTTTTGGTTAAGTTTTTACAGAGTACAATTTGAGCGTTTTTTTTTTCCTATTCACATACCTTAAAAAAACGTTTCAAGGTTTTTTATTTCATCAGTCGTGGCTGACATATTCATGGAATTTTGCCCACAAAGCTAAAACATATTGTAATATGTCGCTGTTGTTTACAATTTTCGTCATTAAAATAAAAATAAATGTATAATTAATTAAAATTAATGTTTTTCGTTTACAAGATAAGTATCCTTATAATCTCAATTTTTATAAATACTTTTCCTTCATTAAGCTTTTACAAATTATCTTAATAGAAATCATTATCTTAAGATAAAATGTAAAGAAATATTATTATCCGTTTAAAAATCTTATTTTATGTACTTTAGATAAATTGCTATTTGTCGTAATAAATTTTGTTTTTCAACATTTTGTTTTCCCTCAAAGGAGTCATAAAAAGTTTATTGACCTTTTTATTTTGTCTCCATCATACATCTATGAGAGAAGTTTTGTGGTTATGAAAAATGACAGACATGTCATCAGCAACATATTGCTAGTTGAGAGTGTGTTCTTTATAAAAGCAGAAAATCCATTATAATTAGTTGTTTTGTCACATGAGTAATTTTGGTCAGACAGCAGTTAAAGGAACATACGAAGACATTGTGTGTGAAAAATAACAACAAATGTCATTGACAGCAAGAAAATGCATTAAAACTTTTGGTAAAACAGCAATATAGAGAATTTTAAAACATTTGTGGAAAATATTTATTGTACAAGACAAATTATTTGTTGAATTATCTCGCAGTATTTATAATTGTTTAATATTAAACCCATTTTAATTTAAGGCTGAATTTGATGTAAGACATAAAACATAAAATCTCAAAAGTTTTAATTTATTTCCCTCACTAAAGATCATTTGGCTGTTGAGTTATAAAATTATTTCCACTTCATGTGCCCTTTGACCAACCACCCTTAATTATTGGGCAGAAAAGTTTATGCTTCACTCTCATACTTTAATCAAACCGATTTTTCACTTGATTCAACAACATCAATTGTTATTGTTGTTATTTTGAAAAACAAAACGCTTTTAAGTCGCCATCACCATCGCCAGCAGCCGTAAACAGGAAGTTCAATATTGTTCACAAACAATGATTTTATGAAAAATGTCTATTTATAACCATTTTTCATGGCCTCAAGGAAATGTATTGGTGTTGTTTGAATTTCGAAGATATTTTTTTTTATGAAAAACAACAAAAGAATTTTGTTTTGCAAATATTCTGCGTAGTTTAGTTTTTATATACTTTAAATAACCATAGGTGGAGAGTGTTTAAAGTATTTTTTAAATATTTCTCTAATAACTTTAAATATTGCGTTAATTTCTTATCAATAATTATTCAACTTGTTTAGTACATAGAACTTAAATTCGTAAAGCAGTTTTTGTTTTTAGTTATACTACTTTTTAGACCCAAGTTATTGCAATGTTTTGAAAAATATTTAAGTTTCTAAAAATTAGACTTCATTACCTATCCAACGATATGCAATATGTGTTACCAACTGTTTATTTTACACTCAACTAATGCATCTGAAATCAAGCTTCATGAAAAATTATATACCAAATTTCACCATAACAAATATAGTGCTTACTATGCACTTCTCACTATTACATGTACCTTGGCTTATGTGTTATTGATGGTCTGTTGTTGTTGTTTTTTTACGGAGCCCTTAAGTAAACTTTTATGAACCTAACATTTTTTTTATTCTAAACTGAATGACGTTGTGAGCGTTAATAAATAAGTGAATGTTAGGTTCATACAATAAGTAGTAATGATTTTTCATGTAAAAACTCTTTTCTTAACCAAAATTTTTCTCAGAAATTATTTTTTTTAGAAAATCAAATTTTTTTATTAAAAATTATTTTTTTTAGAAAATCTAATTTTTTATCAAAAATCAAATTTTTTATCATAAATCAAATTTTTTTTACCAAAAATCAAAATTATTATCAAAAATAAATTTTTTTATCTAAAATAAAAATTTTTATCTAAAACCAAAATTTTTACCAAAATTCAAAATTTTTATTTAAAATCAAAATTTTTACCAAAAATCTAAATTTTTACCAAAAATCTAAATTTTTACCAAAAATCAAATTTTTTATCAAAAATCATAATTTTTATCAAAAGTCAATTTTTTTTTTTTTTTTTGTAACAAAAATTTTCACAGAAATAAAATATTATATCAAAAATCAATTTTTTTTATCAAAATTTTTACCACAAATCAAAGTTTTTATCAAAAATCAAATTTTTTATAAAAATCAATTTTTTCATTAATTTTTTCTCAAAAATCAGATTATTCATTAAAAATTAATTTTTTTCTCAAAAATAAAATATTTTATTAAAAATTTAGTTTTTTTTTTTCAAAAATCAACATTTTTTCAAAATTCAAATTTTTTTCAAAAATTAAATTTTTTATCAAAAATCAAAATTATTATCATAAATCAAATTTTTTATCTGAAATCAAAATTTTTATCTAAAATCAAATTTTTTATCAAAAATCAATTTTTTTATCAAAAATCAAGTTTTTAAACACAATACTGGTTAAATTTATTTGAGTACTGCGTATATAAATGGGAATCCGCAGTTATTGAATTGACGTTAGGCTAAACTTAAACATCTTTCTAGCATTTCATAATATGGAGCATTTGTATATATTGCGCAATAATATGTAACTTCATAAGTTCTGTATGTGGTACCCGGGTACCCTGTCGCCCTGTTAAAGGTGTTTTTTTTTTTTCACACACATAAATGTTAAACAAATTTCGAATTTATTGATCACATTGGGATTTATTGAAAATATAATAGAGAATAAAAATATGAAATAATTATGAAAATATCACCTTTAGTTTTTCCGTACCTGCGATTTAAATTTTGAAGTTTTCGGGAAATATTTTGACGAATGACCTCAATTTCCTTACTGTTTAAAAAAAAAACCTTTCAGAATATCATAGTCCAGATAATTCTAAATACACTCTGAAAGTTTTATTAAACACAAAATCGTGTAGGTCAAAGGTAAAATTTTTCAATATTTGGGATTTCTAAAGGAAAGATAGCGAACTGGTGGTGAGACTGGCAAAAATTCAACTTTTGTATATTGTTACGAATGTGCAATAACGATTTGAATTTAACGGTCTGTAACGACTGCCTGCAACATTCATCATGTTTATAAACACGTCCATCAGTAGCATGCGGTTATTGGCATTGTTTGTAAGTATGGCAACACTAAATGTTTGGGCTGCTGGCAATGACATCGAAGGCTCTGGAATTCGAATGTACTATTATGTCCGTAGTTGTAGAAGATTCCCGATAGATGGCGCGTGTATAAATAGTGGCACAGCTGGCAGTCGTGAGTTGAGTTGATCATTGTCGCTGTTAGAGTTAACATCAATTGTCGTGTACATGTGTGTACATTAAAAAGTTTGTGTGCATTTCTGCGAATTGATTTTTTTTTTTTTTTTCTTGGACCAGCACTCAGGGGATGACCCCTACTCATGCAAAGCATTGTGTTGGAACTAGGAAAATAGGTTATGGGAGGGAGGATAGAGGGAGTAGTGCGAGTTCTGCGAATTGATTAACGTGTATAAAGACACTGAGTGACTATTTAATTCTGTTGTTGTTGTACATTCTAAATAAATAAAGAGTTGTTACAATTTTATGCTACTAAAACTGCTTTTTATTTGCAATCAAAAGTATCCGGTTTATTTAAAGGAAATAAACCCACGCGTTTAAAAGGTAAAAACGTAACAATATTAAGGGCCACCTTAGTGTGACATATGTATGGGACACTCTGAGAGAAACCAGTTATCTCATGTCGATATTCCAATCCCATGCTTCAGTCCACCATATCGTTTGAGTCTTTCAGCAGACATATGTAGCTGAAATGAATTTTATGTCGAAGAGAGGTATATCCACCATCGTCTATTTACTGTTCTGAAAAGTGAAACATGTGCCATGTTAGCAAGACCGGTTAGTCCCTGTAACTTGCTCAGAATGGCGAGTTATATTTTTGTATCCATAGCTTACCACCAGGCAAAAACACTTTATTTCTAATGTCTGCTGAGTATATAATTCGTTCTTACTAGTATAAAAGCCACATAGTAACTTTTTCATTCGAATCTCAGTCAAAAGTACATAATTGGCTTTCCTCGAAAATAATAGAATTTTACCATTCTGAATTCCAGGATTGTATATTCACAATTCGGTCTTCGCCTGGTTGATCTCCAGATCGTTTTTCTGGACCAAGATAATAGTACGCCTAGTGCTAATTTTATGAGATAAGGAGCACAATGACATCAGTATATGCGACTATCTTGCTACTGAGATATAACTTCTCCTCACAACTTTCCTTGTCAGAACTTTTTACCATGTTTTACCCATATCCAAAATGAAATTAAAGGCGCCGTTCTCTTCAGTGTATTCCCCGTCCAGTTCATTATTTGTTGGTCTAACTCTAAGTCCTTAGGGCCTCAAAATATCATAATATAATTTGTAGTACCGACAACACCATCCTAGGCTGTGTTTTCTACAAAAATGATAACAGACTGATTTTACTGATTGGTGTGGTATTGTGATTTATCTTTGCCGCTTTGGCAACAACTAACACTTTAACCTCACTACACTCCCTCTCAATGTTGCCGGATTCTTGACTCCCCCTAAATATTCTTCAACT
Organism: Calliphora vomitoria; assembly: GCA_942486065.2. NCBI lineage: Eukaryota > Metazoa > Arthropoda > Insecta > Diptera > Calliphoridae > Calliphora > Calliphora vomitoria. The sequence continues at coordinate 101,415,440 of OW818031.2, read as the reverse complement.
ACAAAACTTATTAAATTACTCCAAAATATTTCAACATTAGAGTTTTAAATTTTTCTCTTGTATGATTTTGTATGATTCATGTATTCTACTCTTCAAGGATATTCTCCAATTGAAGGTCCTTTTTCTAAAGATATTGGTACTTTTAATAAAATAGTTATAAAGATAAATCTGAATTCGTTCAAAAGAGACCATGTTTGTTAAAATCGAATTACGAAATACGAATTCAATCCTGAACATTGCTAACTTTAGAGGGCTATAAAATAGGAACCATATACGACATGTGTCTGCTTTATACACGATAAATTCCGATTTTAGAGTAGAATGTATGCTTTTAATTTACATAAACCCAGAGACGTTAAAAATACAATTTATGTTTAAGACAGAGCCCTCGACAGCATCATTCCTACAATCCGAATATTAAGTGCTCTTGAGAAGTTCAAATATGTCATGGCCTTAGATAATGCATCATTCCAGAAATTAAAGAAACAGATAATTGGTCGAAATAAAATTCATAAAAACTTCTAAAGCTGGTTAAATCCTAAATCGATAAATTACAAAACAAAGAATTTATTAAATTTTTTTTTTTTTTAATTTTTCCCTAAAAAAATACATAAATTCCTGAATGCTTCAAATCACAATATTAGATATCAAATATAATATTTCTCTACTTTTCACAATATCTCACATGTCATATTTACGAAAATTTTGAAAACAACCAAATGAATTTCATTTTTATGACATTTTTGTTTATGTTACATTTTTAAAAATGTTTATTTTAATGTTTATACATATTTTTCTTTTCGAACATTCACGTCCTTTGCTTGTTTCGAAGTTGTGTTACAACTAACAGTTTCCGTTTCCTATTTTCACATGACGATGAAGTAAAGATTTTTTCTCCATATACATACATATGTATGTATGTGCATAATAAAAACTATTTTATTTATTTTTTCACATATTTTCTGATTTTTTATTTCTTGTCTAGTTTGGTTATTATTTTTTTTTTTTTTGTAGCTAAAAGTTTTTTATTCAACTGCTATATATTTTCTTTTGTACCTGCCAGGCAATTTAGTATTTCAATAAACATTTTATGCATGCAAAATGTGAAATAATAAAAAAACTGCTAAATAAATTTGAACACATGAATAGAATTTTACTTTAAGGCATTTTTGTTTTTGTTTAATGATAAAAACTAAAAGGAAGATCACATCTTTATGAATGATATGCTAAATAAGATAATGTGGATAACTTACACAGAATGTGGCGCACATGTGTATAGTTATTTATAGTTAAGTTTATGAACCCGTTTAAATTGCTTAAAGTTAATAAATTTATAGTTTTTACTTACAATGGTTGTTCTTTTTTATAGGTTTTTGGGGTTGTATATATTTAGTAAAGTTTTTACCTGAAAATATAGAAAAATGTATGATTTATTAAATTTAAATATTAGTAAGTATTTTAAAGAAATGAAACTATAGTTTAAAATTTTGAAGACATAATGAACGATTTTAATATATTATAAAAGCCCTCCATAAAGTTTATAGAAAATATACTTGCGCATGCTAAATACTTACTCTTATATATTTAAAAATATCACCATGCATTGGAATGGCTTTAAGAAAAGCTTTTCAAAGAAACACCTTTTAAGATTCCAAAATAATGTGTTCTGAATTTGAAAATTGAGAAAATTTTGAAATGTCGTATTTTTTTGTCGAAAAAACTACTATTATTAATAGCTTCCTATCAAAAAAGTTTCTTACGAATTTATGTTGCTTTTATATTTGTTTAAAAATTGTTTAAAAGTGAATAAAGATAGCTTGAAAATAGAAAATGCCTAAGATATGATAATGGGGGTTTCCCCAGGCGTTTCCGAATTTAGCGGATTTTTTATTTACATTTTGAAACCAGAGTTTTGGATTCCAAAATAAGCAATAGTTATATATACTATGATGTTATAACAGTTTTACCAGAGTGAGACTCAGCTAATCTAGGGATCGAATTCTAATTAAATAATGCCTGCTGTCCTTCAATTTTATATATGAACAACTTTATTTTATTCAACATAATTAGTTTTCTAATTAGTGACAACTGTGTGACGCAGAGTATCCGTGCAACGTGTTTTGTTGCGTTGGGGATTTCTGTTAGTGTGAACGGCTGCTAGCAAAGCAGTTTTATACTGAACACCTTGACAGATAAAGCCTAACTGAATCTGTAGTAGAACTCTTTCAATATCATAGTGACCGAGGAGACAATGATAATTATTTTCAAGAGCAAATTACTTGGTGCAACTCTACTACAATACAAAAAGAAAAAGATGCATTTTATTTGTATAAAACTATACTGAGCTTGTAAAAAACAGCTGACTACCATACCAACCCAAACGTACATATCAAGGAGAATTCAAAATAAGTTGGGGTGCTGCTATTTAGAAACTCTTGCATTAAACATATTGAAGACAGCAGGTTACCAACTGCAATCTGTCAAAAATAAAATACACATGTTTATATGAAGACAATTCTTTTGACGACAGCACAGCTACACGGCCACTCGACAACTTTTGCCGCTGCAACCGAATTAGGCTAATTTATATTATTGTCAACCACAAAAGAGAAATAGTGCTTCTACTATAATAAAAATGTAAATCAAATTAGTGCTTAAAAAATATATTTTTTTTTTTACTTTATTAAAAGATGTGTAATTGTTTAAATCTTAATTACATTTGAATTTTGTACTGTTATTTCTTATTGAAGTAAATACAAAAAAAGTAAAGTGACACCAGTGAATTATAAGTCAGCTGTTTTAGTTGTAGTTGTCGTCTTTAAAATAATTCAGTAGCTGCCACACGACTACAACTGCAGCCAGCAGCATTTATGTTCATGTAGTTGTGCAGCCTGCTGTATTCAAACCAACATAAACAAAAATTTTGACATGCACGGTATGTAAACACAAAGGAGCAAAAACCGATCACCTGATTAGATTCACAGACCTTATTAATAGACCTTGGTTACTCTAAATCTCTCTTGTATTAGATAAATTAACATTCGTTAAAATTGGATTTTTTTTGTGTTTTTATGGAATTGCGGGATTTGATTTTCCTAAATCGCATATTTGTTTTCATCTTTCTATTTGATATCAAAAGGTGTTCCAGAAATTATAGAATTTTTGTCAAAAAGCCATATAAAAATATTTTTCATATATTTTCATCAACATCTTTTTACCGATTCAACATATTTGTTTACCCTACATTACCATAGTGGGGAGGGTATATTGCGTTTGTACAGAGATTTGTAACGTCCAAAAATATTAGTCTAACACCCACCTTAAAGTATACCGATCAACTCAGAATCACTTTCTGAGCCAGCCCGTCCGTCCGTCCGTCTGACATAAAATTATTTCGGCCCAAGAACGAAGCCTGTTGATACTGGCTAAAAGCGGTTCATTATTTCGCCTAGCCCACATACAAATGTCCTGCCAAAATTGAACTTTATCTGTCATAAATGTTTAATTCATGTAGGTATCTAGACAAATATCGCTCCAAATAAGTTTTATATATATGGCAATCATGTCACCTAATTATGATAGGTCCATAATCAGTCATAGCTCTTATATAATGCCCGCTTCCGAAAATAACATTAACGAACATAAATCACAAATAACTCTCATATAGACATAAGTAACGTGACCAAATTTCATGGCGATCGGTCTATAATTAGTCATAGCTCCCATATAAGGAACTCTTCCAAAAATCATTCTCGAAAATAAATAATTGAAATTTTTAAAGCAATGTGGTTATATGGTCCGGCTTGACCGTCCATACTTTCTTACTTGTTTTATCAATAAAACAGTATCAACTCGTAATACAATCAAATTTAAATAAAACAATTTGATTATTTTTAATGTGTAAAAAGGCTCAAATTAAAATAATACCTTTTTTATGAAAATATACGATAAAGGAAACTTTTCTATTAACTTAAAATTGTAACGATACGTTTCCGCTGTAAGCTAGGGTAAGTTCAGCGTCGTCCAGGGTCGATTAATAAAACACGTGTCTTAATATGTTACAAACATTTATTCCCTAGCACTAACTACTTATAATATTTCAACAGGTTCACTACTACGCCACGTATTGTATAGTAGACTTATAACAAATGCTCCTGAAAGAGCCGGGAAGCCTTACGGTGCGAATGAAACCACTCGCTATGTACGACCACCCTCCTCTCAACAGCACTCGTTCCCCGTCTATTATCGCGACTGGGGAGCAGCACGCGGAAACCACGCGCACCGACCACTATCTCCGGGAGTCATCAGGAATTGTTAGTATCAGCAGAGAAGCCTGCTGCCAATACGACACACATGTGTTTTACATACAATCATGATCGTGCATGCATTTAATATACACATATTTACACACGTGTTGTACTCACAACCTGTTACAAGTATGTGCTTTGTATACGTCACCACCATTGCATGCGTTAGGTATACAAACATTTACACACATGCGATTCTTACAAACATCAGTTTTGCACACGGCACCACTAGATGTTTTGATGTAAATCATACTTGTAAAGTTAGCAATAGGTGGCGTTACTATTCACAAAATATATGTTATATTCAAACCATAAATATATATAAAACTAAAATAATAATATGAAATAGCAGAATATAAGGACTTAAACTAAAAACAAGTAAGAAAGTATGGTCGGTCAAGCCCGACCTTATAATACCCTACACTAAGTAAATGAGCAAAATCATTATTCTTTCAAAATTTCAATAATTTATATTCGTGAGCGATTTTCGGAAGTGGGTCTTATATGGGAGCTATGACAAATTATGGACCGATCGCCACGAAATTTGGTCACGTGATTAATGTTTATATGAAAGTTATTTATGTTGAATTTTATGTGTATACCACCATTTGTAGGAGATTTATGCTCGTTAAAGTGATTATCGGATGCATGTATGTAATGGCAATTTGGTTGATTTTTTTTTTTTCGATTCGAATTTTCAGGAGATGGTTTGTAAGGAAAATAAATCAAAAATTCGCAAATTTAAATTTTTAATATATTGCCTACTTTTCACTTCTCATTTTTCTCATTGAAGGTGTAACATTAGTAAAACTAGTTAAACATAAAATAAATAACAGAACAAAGTTTTTGATTTGCTTTATTAGTTTAATTTTTATTCAATAAGAACTGCACAAAGTACCAACATGTACTCATTTGTGCTCCCCCTGTATATTACCTTTTGGGCCTACGACCAATATTTCGATGTGTTACAAACGGATTGACAAGGGCAATATGTATTAATTTTTTTTTTTGATTGTGGTCTTGAATGCGTCTTGAAAAAATAAACTCGAATGCTCCCCTGCTACGATTATCGGAAATTTAATGTAAATCGTATTAGTCAGTTAGAAATGGCAGATTTATTTTGATTCTGCCTGATTGTTCTTAATATTGTAATATTTCATAATTTATAGATGTTCAAGGATTGTTTTTTCGAAAATTTTAATCATTTTGAAAATAATAATTTAAACTAGAAACTGGTTTGTTGTTCATTGTGTGGTTAATCATTATAATCAATTTCTGCAGCAATTGATCTGTGTGGTTGCCTGTAAATATTGTGAATTTTACTCAATTAAAGGAGTGTATATATAAACAGTATCATCCTGTTTATATTCTTTCTGTATAGCTAAAATAACTTGTCTAATAAAAAGTATACATAAGTATGTATGCACGAGTAAATATGTACAGAAGTACTTTCCTTTGTCATCATTCACATTTTTCCTTTTTCAAATTCTTTTCAGTAATTTAAAGAATTTATTTTAAATAGAGTTAATTGTATCTAGCTCTTTTATCACGTAAACTCAATTAAGAATATTTAAGGGTCGTTAAACATTATAGAAACAAACACCAATTTTTGGTCATAACCATTTTATTTTGAAAAACAAAAAAAAAAAAGACAGCAAAACTGTTTTTTTTTCTTCTTTTGTTAGGACCTCTTTTGGTTGCTAGAGTTGAGAGTTGAGTTGAGAACATTCCACAATTGTGTTGCTTTCAAGCCAACATCACATCGCACACAAAACTACAAGACAATAAAATACACAAGAATTTTAAAAAGGAAACAGAAATGAAAATCATAAAAACCGTTAGAGGAAGTTATGCAAATAAACACAGTAATTATACATTAAAAATAAGGAATAAAATCTAAAAAACCAAAATAGAACAAGTATAAAAAAAAACTCACAAAAAAGATTGTTTAACTTGGTCAAAATTTTATTGTTAAAGTTCTTGTAATTTCTGAGTAGTAACTGCATAAAAAAAAGGTTTAAGTAGCAGAGAGAACTCAATAAAACTAAATTGCTAAAAAAAAATGTTCTTAAATTTGTTTATGACTTAAAGAATTTACAGTTTATTAAAATGGAAAATCAAATATTCAAATTTAAGGAATACTCAAAGCTAGAAAACAGTTTGAAGCATCTTCTCAAAGAGAACCTTCAAATCTAAAACACTTTTCAATATTGATTTTTATTAAAGATTTATTTTCAAATTCTTTTTTTATTATGAGCCACTTGAATATTTGCTTTTTTCTTCTGTTCTAAAAAAGCTTTCATATTTGTATATAAATTGTAAAACAATTTTTAAATACACTCTAAAAAAATATTAGTGATTTAAGTGGCGTTTGTGTTTCATCTCCTCATCTTTGGTTAAAGCATTATTCTACCAAATTCAACTAATCTTTATTCTTTTGGTGTAATAGCAAGTGCATTTTGATGTTGTTGTTGCTGTTATTCAAAGTATCTACATATTTGAAAATCATATTTTTATATATTTCCCTTCATTGTGTATAAATTTTATGCAGCTTTATATCATTTTATATTCTATGACTCTTAACCGTATTTTTTGTGTAAAACAAGAGTTTTGTTTATTGTCCTTCGCATCTCATTGAACTCATTTGCAAAAGTATGTTTTTTCCCCATTTTTATGGATGAATTTGTTTTTTATTCTTTGCATCCGTATTACTTGTACATATAGAAATATGAACAAATATTTGCGTATATAAAATATATTGCCTGCCTGTTTTCGTTTTCGTCCTTTTTCGTTTTTTTTTTTTTTTTTTTTTTGCAAAAAATGTGATTTGTTCAGCTTTCTCTTAAGAGGATTAAATTGAAATTTGTGTGTATTTAGTAAATGCATATTATGATTTATTCTAAATGTTTTATGAATTATTAAAATCATAAAACAATTTTTTTTTTCGTAAGAAACACTTATATCAATGTTGGAAAATGTGAGAAAGAGCATATTTTTATTTGAATTTGATCACTTATTTATAATTGAAAAAATATTCCACTAGAGAGTAAAAACTGCAAAATTCAAACAAATTTCTTTCTAGTTTGTGTCAAGTATTTTGTACTCTTCAGAGAATTTCAGAGAATGTTAAAAATTAAAATATATTAACTTTACTTCCATTATAAAAAAAGACAAAGAGTGACCGGGTTAGAAATATCTAGCCCTAACCACGTAAATATCTTAAGTGCATGACAAAAAACTTTACAGGAGAACCTTTTTTTGTATTTGGTTGATGATGTGGATTTAAGCTAAAATCGTTTTTGCTATTAACCCTCGGGCGGGTGAGAAGGTCCCTGGGGACCTTTTTCATTTTCAATCTGAAATTACTCCTTGATGGTCCATGGGAAGTATACCCATGTATTCCAAGGAAATTTTATCTAGAATCGTTTAAAAAAAATCCAAGCGATCCGACCAATAATATAGTTCCTAATGAGATTTAAATGTGTTTAGTACGGGAACTGAAATTTCAAGAAATTGTTAATAAATGTACTGTCTTTTGGCTTGTTTTATTGTTTGAACACATCACACACGTGTTCCATAAATTTTTTTCTAACATTCATTACACATGTATAATTAGTAAATAATAATAAATCAAAACAAAAAAAATTTTAAAAAATGCGTATTAATATAAAAATCCATACAAATAGAAATAGGTCCCTGTGGACCTTGTACTTCGTATAAGGGCAATGGATGACTCAACCGTCGGAGGGTTAAATTGTAACGGCACTTGCTTCACCTATGGAATTTCGAAAGATTATGTAAACAAATCTTAATTAAAAAATGCAAATCTAATATATTTTTGGTTAAGAATACTATGCGAAATAAAATAAACTCTCTAAACTACTATGTATAGAGAAATTTAACAAGATCAGCAGGATAAAACAGAATTTGACAAGTGGCCCAGCAAAAACCTTGTAATGACTTGCAATTACTGAACAACTTTATTTTCAATGACTACTTACGTCATACCGTCTGCATTACATAGAAGTAGTATGGTAATGGTTGACATATAATATGATATATAGTATTCTTTTAACAAATTCACAATATAATTTATTCAACCATTGAATCACTCAATATTATTGTTAATTCAAATTGATTTAAAATATTTTTTCTTCATTCAATGTCATTTTCAAATATGAGCTATCACTTTTTTAGATACAATTTATAATAGATTACTTATTTAAGTCCCTATTTGTAAGCAAACGTGGTAAGAAATTGCTTCCAATGACATTACCGCGTTAAAATAATTAGTTAAAACGCCAATGTATAAGTAGTGAAGAGTTATAATATTAGCATTTCAATTCAATACTTTGCACTATAAGTTTTTGCTTTTTTTTCGCATTTTCCCCATTTTTTAGTCGAGATGTAAGCACACAATACATAAATCATGCATGGCTGGCAGAAAGAGCCATTTTGGCAGCAAAAAATGTGGATGTCCAGGATTTAAACTTCAAGATACAGCAGTCATTGCCAGGCGACTTCCTATCACACAAATCGATCGATACAGTTTGTTATACCTACGAAGCTGTAATGACTAAAAATTGTATCTCCGATTATTTTACTTCGGAATTTCAACCCACCACGGCTGTGCAATGGCACGCGAAGCCTCAATTTACGATGGTAAATTTCAACACGAAAATGTTTTGCTGCCACGAAATCCAATGATTCTAACAGACGTGCCAATGGAATTCAAACGCGTTCAATTTCCTATTAGATTGGCATTCGCAATGACAATCAATAAGTCGCAAGGTCAAACGATGTCTATTTGCGGCTTAGATTAAGATTAGGTTCCATGGGCAGCAGCTCCTCAAGCAGTTCACTTGGGTCCATTCAAATCTGATACCATTGTGATACCCAACGGGTAGTCATCTGGGTATTTGCAGTACTTCCGTAGACTCCAAATTAAATCAACCATATTCCCGGATGAAGGAATAGATTCGTCTCAGATTCATCCTTGATAGCTCGTCCAAACATGATAGAAATGGAGATCAGAGGATACGTTCCCTCAGGTTTGTCAGAGCCGGACATTGGCAGAAAAGGTGATACACAGTCTCTTCCTCTTCTTCATTATGGCAGTTTCTACAGTAACCATTGTACCGTAGGCCCATTCTTCTAGCATGTGGTCCGATTAAACTGTGTCTTGTAATAAAGGAGACAATTAGCCTTATTTGCTCACGACGGTAATCTATAAGTAGATTCGTCCTGCTGGCATCATATATGGGCCAAGTTCACCTCGCTGTAGTCAGGAAGGTTCATTAGATGACCTGTTTTGTGCAGTCTCATATAGTTTCTGCTGAACAGTCATCTTGCATTTAACAAGGGAAATACCAGAAAAGGGGTCGATCTTAGATTTAGACATACCATGCTTTTAACACGAACAATTATACGTGGCATGTTCTCACGTGAGCAAACTATCGAGCTTATTTGTGTTGACTAAAGACGGATTGACAAAGAATATTGTACACTCAATTGTTCTTCGAAATTAATGTTGATATTATTTTTTTAATTTTCCCACTTTTAAGAGATCAAACAATGGACATGTCTGTTACGTTAATAATATACAGTCGAACTTCTCTATAGTGAACTTCTATACAATGAAGCTCTCCCTATTATGAATTGATTTCAAATACACAACTTTTTCCCTTCCAATTTCATTGTTTTTGATCTCCTTATAATGAATTTCCATACAATGAAGTTTTCTATACAATGAAGCAATTTTGCAGGTGTAATATTTGACTCACATGCGTTTTTGTCTCCATATAATGAGTTTTTCAAACAATTTTCTATTACGCATACTAACAACTCTGTGTACCGAGAAAGATGCCACATATAATGAGGGGATTCCCAAAAGAGGAAAATAAGAACAAAAAAAAAAAGAAGAAAGCCACATCAATAATGCCTTTGTAAAATCAGAAACAATTGCGAATTGTTTCAGAAAGGCAGGATTTTCCAAATATGGCGTGCGGACTCATTGGGATGAGGAAGACTTTCTTCCGTTAGCTGATTTGCCTGCTCTACAGGCTTCATTTAGGGAAGTAACGAACGTTGATGCATCATTTGAAGATTATGTCAATGTTGATATTGATGTGCAGACCATGGGCATCCCATCCGATGAGAATATTCTCATTAGTGTTCTGGAAACTCGTTGAGTTTCGACTATGGCAGGTGCATACATATTTATTTATTAGTTTTGTGTGCATACATACATATTTTAATCCTAATGCCAAATAAATGTGTGATGTACATTAATTTTACATTTATAGAGTCAAGAATTGGCTGATTGGTGAAGAATTGGCTGACGTCAATAAGACGATACCTATAATGGAGTACGTTTCTTCATCAATAGATGTACTTCGAACTTTTGTCTAATCCAAACTAAAATACCTGATTATTTTAAATAAAAATGGAAAAAAATATAATTTGTATATAATGGCTTTGTTATTTGGTATTACAAGGTTTTGATGTGGATGAAAAATGGAAAAGTATAACCCAAACTAATATGCCTAATAATTTTAAATAAAAAGTGGGGGAAAAATATAATTTCTGTATAATGAAGTTTCTATATAATGAAGTGATTTTCTGATCCCGTCAAGATTCTTTATAGGGAAGTTCGACTGTATACATTCGTTATTTTTTATTTGACAACCAATGTATTCACTAGAAATAATTTGTATAACCGGGTCTGCTAGTAACCTTATAAAAATAAACAAAGCGTCTTCCAATAGGTACATCCGACCTATGATAGTTGAAAGCGGTCATACTGTTCAAATTTTTTTAAGTAGAAATTTGTAACCGGTTATGGCCAATAGGCTAGGTTATTGAAAATAAATTTAAAAAAAATTGAATCTATCGAATTGCCTGTCATTAATTCTGTATGTTTTTGCAAATCACCATGGATGGATATAGAGTACAATAACACATGCATATAACACAATTGTTTTTTCAAAATGTTTTGACCCTAATTTATATTAAAAATCATATTTAATAAACAAAATGGTCGAATTTTGGACAATACCAATCTATATAGGCTTGATGGCTACCAACTTCTTTTGGCCTGAATTGGACGATATGGATACACCTCATGCCGCATTACACATTCGACATGAGCGATTTGGGGACATGGTTATGTCACGTGGAGGTGATGTAAACTGGTCGATATCGTGCGATTTGACCCCGTTAGACTTTTTCTTACGGGGTTTTCTTAAGTCGCAGGTCTATGCTTATAAGCCACAAACCACAGCGGCTCTCAAGGCCAACATAACCCATGCAGCGGTCAAATTTATCTTGATTTAGTCATCAGAATCATGGAAAATTGAACTATACGGATGCGACATCCATCCATACGACATCCAGGGAAACCTCGGCGAACATTTGCATGATGGAAGGGCTTAATAAAAAAAATAATAAAAATTGGAGGACTTCTCTTAGTCAATTTAACACTTAAAATATTACGTGAATAACATTTCATTAGTGCATGTCAAATTTCATTTGCATCATGAATGCATTTGAAAACATATAGTTTTTTAATTATACGGTCTAAATATGATATAATTATCGTCGAAATGCATTCCAAATCAGCAAAAACAAACAGAAGTTTCACAAGATTTCTCTAAAAGTTAAAATAACATAGCGAATCTTCCGAAATTAAAAAAAAATTGGAAATGTCTCTAAAGAGTATGGACCATAATCATAGTCAAACAATACAGTCGGTTCTTTTTAAAAACAACTTTAAAATAAAAACCCGCTTTTTATTATTTTCTAACTATAGTCAAAATTAAAGCATGTTTTAAATTGAACCGAAGTGGGTGTCACCTCAAATGTAGAAAATGTTTTCATACAATATACAACAAAAAATATAGACAAGTGGCATCGCTGAACAGCTGACTTAGAAAATTAAAAAAAAAAAAAAAGTGACAAACAACAAATGTAACCGGGAAACTAAAGGAAAAAAATTTTGTGATGGAAAAATAGAAAAGGAAAGATTATTATCAAATTTATTTATCTTGGTACTAACTTTATTGATTCAATATTCAATAATTGCAAAATCTCTGCAAATATCTTGTAGCTTAAACATTTTTGACTTTTTGTCGAAGTTTTTTACATGGCGAAGAACAGCTGATGCTGTTGTTAAATGAGTTAAAAACAACTTCAGCTAGTTTTATATTTACAGACGACTTTAACGTCAGAAGTATACTTTAACTTTTCTATGGCAGACCTAAAGTCCACTCTTAAGTAAAGACGACTTTATTTCTCTTAAAATATACTTTATTTTTGACTATGATTATGGGCCTATGTGTTTACAGAATATGCAAGACCCAAGGTCAAGTTGTTTGAATTGTCTTATGAAATTCATAATATAATTATCATCACAAAATTTAGCACAAATAAGTTTTATGTAAAATAATATTAAACACCAACGTTTACTACGTATAGATCCTGAAGGTTCTGAAGATAGATTTATTATAAACTAGAATCCCAAAACAAAACATATAATACTTCAGCGTGAAAAATTTGATATCGCGAATTAATTTAGTGATGCGTCCCAAATTTATCACGGTTTATAAAATTTTTTTTTAAGTTAATTTTAGTGATGATCTTGGATGTGTCCAGCAATATTTGTTATGTATATATTTAAAAAAAAAAAAAAAAAAAAAAACCCCAACATTTTGGCTTCAAAATTTAGCACCTTATTCTTTCTACCAGATGGTGATTCAGCAATAACGCATATAGCAATATAGCTCCACTATCACAGCTGATGAATACATTCATAAAACTCTAAATCCAAAACTTGACATTTGTGGTAAAATATCAATTAAAAAATCAATAATCTACTTCTGGAAACTATAACTGATAAATAATCTGAAAATTTTCAATTTTATAGTTGCGTCATTGTTACAAAATTATTTGATATTTTGCCAAACTCATTAACACTTAAGAAATGATGAACAACATAACTCGGTTTCATAGATTTGTCCATATATTTATGTGTGGGAATTCTGTCAGAACAAAGATACATACTGATCATTACTAATTGTTCTTGGCTTTCTGTATAAGAAGATATGAATAATTATTCGTTAAAGTAGGAATAATTGCACATTAGAAGGTAATGATTCGAAATAACTTATGTTATATCAGAATTTAACTTTGGTATCAAAAATAGCTGTTGTTGAGTATACTTGTTTTAATTTATCCACAATACTCATACGCACCTATTTTCACTGTGAAAAGTAATAAAGAAATAAGCTTTTTATTTTAAATGCATTTATTTTGAAAACAACTATTAAATAGAAAATAATGTCAAAATAATGACAATACTGTGTATTAATACAGTTTCAATTTAAAATATTATCAAATTCATTTGGTTTATCAACAAATTACTTTTGTTTACACGGTAGTATGTATTTAAGCTATTTTACTGTTTAGCATTGATGGTTTTCTGCAAATATTATAACTAGAACAAAATAACATGGCTATTTTAGTATACAAAATTATTACTAAAGACTGGTCTTCGCAAAGACCTTCAAATAAATGCTTTTCATTATGTCATTTAACATTAAATTAAAGAATACGTATACATATAATATATGGGCAATAATATAATTTTGTTATAATTGAGTAATTTTTTACGATTTTCATTTCTTAGCACATCAGTAGCGTTTTGCATGAATAAAAAGTATAAATTTAGCGTGTGAATTATGTTAGCAATTTAAGTGATACTCAATAACATCAGTAAAAAACTATTTTTAACTCTATAACAATAAAGTACTTACACCTACTTTAGTTTAAAGAATTAAAATTTTAGTCGCAATATACACGATTTTTAGAAGAGAAGAAATGTTTTTAAGAGTATTTTTAAATTTAGCTGAATAATTACAAGCTAAAAAGTATAGGTTCACTATTCGAACCTAAAGTTTTCCAAAAAAAAAAAATTACAGAGATGCGTTTTTTAATGACGCAATAAATCATTATATTCTATTTAGCTCTGTACATTTGTTTAGGGTCCCACAGAGACTAGTCAAAAAAATAAAAGAAAATTGAATATCATCAAAACGTTGGCTTCAAAATTTAGCATCTTATTACTTTCTACCAAGTTTTGAATGAGTAATAACGCATAGTATAATGGTTGGACTAGCATTATTGTTAAACTTGCAAGAACAGCAAGTACAGTTACAGCAATGATATTTTTATATAGATGACCTGGCAAATATAGAAAATGTAAATGATTGAGAACCTACTCTACCACCACCGCGCAAATATGTATCAATTTTCCACATTGATGATGAACCCATATTACCGCCATTGATGACCTCCATTAGACCGTGCCGTCCTAAACTTATGCCCAGCATGTGGTCAGGGTCCCCATGACACCCTCCACATTTTCAACTGTCCAGCCAACCCTACTTCACTACATCCAGTGGATTTATGGACCCACCCAGTAGAGTGGCACAATTTCTTGAACTTGATATAGCAGAACCCCCAGACTAAATATTGTATAATTGTTCGCGCTGCTACAACAACAACAACCTCCAAAAAAACGACGACAAATCCAAAAACTAAAAAAAGCCTTAAAAATTTAAAAACGCTTAAAAGAACGTAAACAACTAGTTTATTGTGAAAATTATCTAATTAATGAAGACATAAAAAGTGAAACCCCTCGCTTCACCATACAGGTGGTAATAGTAATCAACGTTCACAAGAGTACTACGAAAATAAACTAAAAGAAACAGAAGAATCCATGATTTTATTACAAAATATAATCAGAAGACAACAGAGAGGTGTTGAAGAAAAGTCTACAGAAACCGTAAATACCCATTTTAACACTGCATTGCATTCTGGTAGGGTAATAAAGGTAACTGCCGAAAAGGATAGACAGTCGTTTGGAGATCATCAAAGACAGTTCGTAGAAATGGAATGTAAAGCGAACTTAAACTATGTGCCACCCAAAGAGCCCACTCATTTGCTGTTAGCGGGAGTAAATAGTAAAGGCCTAACAGCTATTCCTTCAATATGTCTAAATCCTCTCAAACCCTTAACGGTTAATAATTTGTGGAAAATCTTATTTCAGATGATAGTATGATAACACAATCAGATAAAAGACCTGTTAGAAAAATAAGCAAAGATAATGCTAAATCCGAAAGGTGTGTCAGTAATGAGAGAAACCCCTTAACTCCGGTAAAAAATGTCTCTGCTAAAATTCAACAATTTGAGGCCATTTGGCAGCGATACCAATACACCTCAAACAAGTCCTAAGAAACTGTATAAAACAATAAAATCTTGTTTAGCAACCGCTACGAGTAGTATTAGTCGATCGAGATTTTCCCATCGTCTCCCGACAATTCAATTTCAACAAAAAGTGAAATTCCAAAATATTAATAAAAAATAAAAAGTGTGTTCAAATATAAAAATTTAACAGTGTACAGTTCGTATATACTAGGGTATTCAATTAATAAGGTTTCTGGTTTAATTCGTTAATCGATTAAATAATTAATCGGTGTTTAGATTTAATCGGTTAATAATCTAATTTCTATTTTAATTTTAAACTGGAAAAAGTTCATCATTCTATAAAACAGGTCATTTCCAAATTCTTTAGTTTCATTTGAGCTATTCTTCAAAAAACAAAACATTGCTAGAAGGGAAAGTTTATGAATTAAGAAGTAAAATTTGTTTAAAACTATATTTCTATATAAAGTACATCGATACAAATTAATCGGTTCATTTATTATTTGAAATCGGCAATTTTAAATTATTCGAACAGTTAACCGACCAAAATGAATCGTTTAAACGATTAAATGTTAATCGATTGAATGCCCTAGTATATACAACTCTAAATCCAAAAGTTAAAATTTAAATCACTTTTTTTATATTTTTCAACCTTAGGAAACTAAAACTAATAAATATATAAATCTTTAATTCTGAAATTTTGTTATTTTGTTGCTAGTACTTAGTATCATTGACGCAAAATTGTTTGCAATTTTATCTAAATCATACCCATATAATTCGGATGCTATAGAAATATACAGAAGTAATACAAAGCTTATATTATAGCTATTAACAGTAAAAGACTACAAAAATGCAGCAACGATTTAGTAATAAAAAGGAGACATTTGCGATTTTAATTCTGGAGTTATTACTTTAAAGCGTCTCATGTCGAACAAAATTCATGCCTTATAAATTAACTTTTTCCGAAAAGTTTCGCATTGTTTCTGTTGTGCTTTTATTATGTATGATGTTTGTTCGTAATGAGCAATAAGTTTCGCATTCAAAATTTAAATAGCACAAGTCTCCCTTAGACTATTAATTCTTTGCTGCATTTCTGTTACTTCTGTACTATTAGTAGCTATAATGTAAGCTGCGATATGGCTTCCTAAATTTCTATTACATCCCAGGATGCACAGTTTTTTTCTGGAATATATTACTTAATAAATTTTGAAAAGAAAAGCGTTTTTCTCCATATACATTTATATAACTACTATTTAATCCTAAAAGTATTAAATATTGATTCATCTTTATCAACAAATCTTGCAAAACAACAAGTCACAAAAGAAGAAGTCATTAAAATTTAAAGTAAACTTTGACAAAATTGTATCTGTTCAAGGATCATTAAGTTTATGTAAACTTTTTATCCTTTAGAAAGTTGTTATTTTTTTTTTTTTCTTGAGAAGGAAAACAATTAATCAAAATCTCCTCTAATGCTACAACAAATGCAAAGGAAACAAAAACTCTGTTAACACACTAATACACACCTACAGTTAAAGCAATGTTTGACAACCATTTTATTCAGCCTCCTTGCTACATTTAGAGGGGCTTAATACTCGTATGTATGTATTTATATTTGTAAGTCTACATACATATATATTCTATGTTTGTTTTTATAAATTTTTAAAAATAACAGGAGTTTGCAGTAAAATGCTATGATGAGTCATTCCATTAGTCGCTATGTTTAGTCAATTGTAAAAATTTTGTTAATAAATTTAATTTTTCTGTCTCATAGCAGTATTTATATGCTCCACTTCTTGTGATGTGGCATAAAAATTATGATTGAAAAATATACATATGAATATATAAAATCATTTCGACAGAACACTATTGGGGATTATTATTTAAAATGTGTTTAAATGTATGTGTTTTCTAGAGAAAAATTACATAAAAGTCATTGTTTAATGTTTAAGAGAAGAATAATTATGTTCTATATAATCAATCAAGTAGGTAATATTTTTGGTACTAAATGGTATTTTGATAAATATTTATGTTATATACATATATTGATTCCTATGGTTCTAAGGTGGAACAAAGGGCCACAGCAATGTTTTTCCATTTTGATCTATCCCGTGGTATCAGCTTCACTTTGGCCCACGGATTTTCCAGTTGAGTTTTTTTCAGTCTCGATTTGTCTTCTCCAGGTGTTAGCGGGTCTGGTTCTTATTCTACTGCCTTGAGAGTTTCATTCAATAGCCACCTTGGCTACGTTGTAGTTGGTGCGACTGAGAACATGGCCAATCCAACTCTATATACGATTGATTATCTGGTTACGTATTGGTGTTTCACATGCTCTTTCCCACAGGTCTCTGTTTGAGACAACATTCGGCAAAAATATTTTGAGAAGTTTTCGTAACGAGCGATTAATGAATACCTGAAAGGATTTCAAGTCGCTAGCTGTGGTGTTCCAGGATTCACAGCCATAGAACAGGAAGGAACGCACGTTAAATGAAATGAGGTGGAGTTTGGTCTTCAGATGAATTTAGGCTGATTTCCATACTTTTTTGTAGCATGTAACGGTCTGAATTAATAAATAAATAAATATTTGTGTATTGCATGAGTTGAAGAAGATGTAGCATGCTTTTAGTTCCGGCTCCTGTCTCGTCGGCAAATGGGAGGATTCGTACTTCTATCACTCGTACAGAAGATTAACTACTACTGAAAGCTAACTTAAAAATGTATGCTTATTATGTTGGTGGTAAAAAGAAAAGAAATAGTACAAAGGTAAAATAATTTGAATATTCATGTTCTAATAATCATCACTTAATCTGCATGATTTCCCAACCATGAGCGTGTATTTAGTTCATATTAGGGATGCCAATCCCGAAATCCCGATCCCGAAAATCCCGGGATTTTTCGGGATCGGGATTTCCCGAATCCCGGGATTTGTGAAAAAAAATCCCGGGATTTTTCGGGATTAAAAAATCCCGGAAAATTACGAGATTTTTGATATTTTTGGTACGAAATATGAGTGATCACAGATCGAGCACCTCTTCTCGATTAATTTCTTATAAACAAAGTTATTAGGGAGTTTCGAATTTTTAAGTTTTTCGTATGAAAAATCGATCTTTGGTCAGAAATATGAGTGATCACATATCGAGCTTCTTTTCTCGATTAAACAAAGTTATTAAGGATTTTAGATTTTTGAGGTTTTCAGATAAAAAAGCGATTTTTGGTACAAAATATGAATGATCACAGATCGATCTCTTTTTTCGATTAATCGCTTATTTACAAAGTTATTAGGGATTTTAGATTTTTGACTCTTTCATATTTTTTCCGATTTTCGCAATACTTTACAGTATAATTTCAAAGTACTTAGAACTTATTTAGTGCAAAATTTTATAAGGAATGTCGCATAATGAACATACGTATGACTGCTCAAACAGTATTCCGGGGGACAATTGTATGGAACTAGGGGAAATCATGGACCATTTTCAATTCCAAATAAACCTTATCAACAGAGAGTATTTGTGGATAATTTTAGTCAGCCCTAACGAGTTTTAGACATACGGAAATTTTTTTATTATAAAATAAAACAATACTTCAATATTTTATTTTCAATATTAATATAGGGAGGAACAAACATTTTTGACAAAAATTGTGCGGTTTTAATTGCACATAACTTTTAAACTGCCTTACCAATTTTTACACTTTAGTCTCATAGTAATGTTCGCTTTCCTAAAAATGCTTTTATTATGAACTACCATATGTACTCAATACAGTTTTGTGTTTCTCACTGTTATAAAGTTCAGAATACGGGTATAAATATGAAATATCGTTTGTGTCAAATTTATTTTAATTCAATGCATTAGTTTTTTCTTTGATATATGGGGCATTTCACGTCAAGTGAACCAACTTTTGAAATCGATGTCTTCCGATCGGGATGAAATTTGCACCAATGTTAGTTCTATTGGATAGTAATTCGGACACAATTTATCAACAAGATCGGTCAAGAACTCTCTGAGTTATAGGAGGTCAAAATTTGACATTTTGGCCAAACAGGAGTTTTTTCTTATCCATATAACTTATTACCTATTGTTCTTAGCAAAATGTGTCCCAAATAGTTTAGATAGCTATTTATGCAATCTTCCGAAAAAAAAAATTTAAAAAAATAAATAAAATATTTTTGACTTTTTTTTAAAAAAATCAAAAATATTTTTGACTTTTTTTTCAAAATGGGCCCTTTTTATTTTATTTTTTTTTATTTTTTTAAGAAAGCTCAGGTCTTTTCCTAAGCGACCTATATGGTCGCTTAGTGGGATGCGAGTGGGATATCTGTCAAAAAAAATATTTTGTAACTCAAGATATAAAATGTTTGACTTTTTTTGCAAAATCAAAAACTTTGTTGACTTTTTTTTAAAAAAATGGACCCATTTTTTAATTTTTTTTTTTGCTCAGAAGAAAGCTTAGGTCTTTTCCTTTAAAACCTTTTTGGTCGCTTAGTGGGATGCGAGTGGGATATTTATCAAAAAAATGTTTTGTAACTCAAGATATAAAATTTTTTACTTTTTTTTTGCAAAATCAAAAATTTGTTTGACTTTTTTTCCAAAATGGACCCTTTTTTTATTTAATTTTTTTTTCTCAAAAGAAAGCTTAGGTCTTTTCCTTTAAAACCTTTTTGGTCGCTTAGTGGGATGCAAGTGGGATATCTATCAAAATAAATGTTTTGTAACTCAAGACAAAGGTTTTTAAATTGATTTTTTTCTAAAACCTTAAAAATAAAAACCACCACAACAGACCGATAATAGCCACTGGAGGGGTGCAATGTGAAGCTGACCGCTATTAATCTTCCACCCCCAAAATTTGTCTGAGTTTTGTATCTTACGGCTTTTTTAGTTAATCCTATAGGTAGTTTTCAGCGCAATAATTTATATTCGTGATTAATTTTTGGAAGTGGGCCTTATATGGGAGCTATGTCAAATTATGGACCGATCACCATGAAATTTGGTGGTGTGATTAATGTCTATATGAAAGTTATTTATGTTGCATTTTATGTGTATACCAACAGTTTTAGGAGATTTATGCTCGTTAAAGTGATTATCGGAAGCAGGCATTATATGGGACCTATGACTAATTATGGACGGATCATAATAAAATTTGGTGACATGAATTCCGTATATATAAAACTTATTTGGAGAAAAACTTGTGTAGATACCTATATAAATTAAACATTTGTGACCGATAAAGTCCACTTTCGGGAGGACATTTGTATGGGGGCTAGGTCAAATAATGGACCGATTTCAGCCAGTTTCAATAGGCTTGGTCCTTGGGCCGAACAAATTATATGTACCAAATTTTATCGAAACATCTTCAAAATTGCGACCTGTACTCTGCGCACAAGGTTTACATGGACAACCAGCCAGCCAGACGGACGAACGGACGGACATCGTTTAATCGACTCAAAAAGTGATTCTGAGTCGATCGGTATACTTTAAGGTGGGTGCCATACTAATATTTTTGGGCGTTACAAACATCTGCACAAATCCAATATACCCTCGCCACTAAGGTGTTGTAGGGTATAATAAGTGATTTTTATTCCTGAGGTTAACATATTATGGGTATTACAGTATCGAGGCTATGAAATTTTAGTTAGGTATGTTACATACCATCGGAAAGGCTAATGTGTCTAGTTTCTCTGCGTAAGTTTAATTTTTAAGGTTTACACACAAATATGAAAAAAATCAAAATGGTGCATATGCTAAAAATTTAAAATCCTTTGTCTTGAGTTACAAAACATTTATTTTGATAGATATCCCACTCGCATCACACTAAGCGACCAAAAGGGTTTTAAAGTAAAACCCCTAAGCTTTCTTCTGAGCAAAAAAAAAAAAATTAAAAAATGGGCCATTTATTTAAAAAAAGTCAACAAAGTTTTTGATTTTGCAAAAAAAGGCAAAAATTTTATATCTTGAGTTACAAAATATTTTTTTTGACAGATATCCCACTCGCATCCCACTAAGCGACCAAAAAGGTTTTAAAGGAAAAGACCTAAGCTTTCTTCTGAGCAAAAAAAAAAAAATTAAAAAATGGGCCATTTATTTAAAAAAAGTCAACAAAGTTTTTGATTTTGCAAAAAAAGGCAAAAATTTTATATCTTGAGTTACAAAATATTTTTTTTGACAGATATCCCACTCGCATCCCACTAAGCGACCATATAGGTCGCTTAGGAAAAGACCTGAGCTTTCTTAAAAAAAATAAAAAAAAAAAAATAAAAAGGGCCCATTTTGAAAAAAAAGTCAAAAATATTTTTGATTTTTTAAAAAAAAAGTCAAAAATATTTTATTTATTTTTTTTATTTTTTTTTTTCGGAAGATTGCATAAATAGCTATCTAAATTACACATTTTGCTAAGAACAATAGGTAATAAGTTATATGGATAAGAAAAAACTCCTGTTTGGCCAAAATGTCAAATTTTGACCTCCTATAACTCAGAGAGTTCTTGACCGATCTTGTTGATAAATTGTGTCCGAATTACTATCCAATAGAACTAACATTGGTGCAAATTTCATCCCGATCGGAAGACATCGATTTCAAAAGTTGGTTCACTTGACGTGAAATGCCCCATATTTTTACATAAATATATTAACGAAACAAAATTGTTTTTATTGTTGAATTTTATATTTTTTGACGTTTAACTAAAATCCCGAAGTCCCGAAAAATCCCGGGATCCCGAAAAATCCCGGGGTCCCGAAAAATCCCGGGATCCCGGGATTTACATTTCTAAAATCCCGAATCCCGGGATTTGTAAAACCCAGTCCCGTTTGGCATCCCTAGTTCATATATCATTAAACACGATCTCAAATACAATTACCTATACACCGGTACCTTCAAAATCAAACTGTTTATTATACCCTTCACCTTCGTGTGAAGGGTATATATAAATTTGTCATTCCGTTTATAATTTCTACAATATAATTTTCCGACCCTATAAAGTATATATATTCTGGATCCTTATAGATAGCTGAGTCGATTTAGCCATGTCCGTCTGTCTGTCTGTCTGTTGAAATCAATTTTCTGAAGACCCCAGATATCTTCGGAATCCAAATCCTCAATAATTCTGTCAGACATGCTTTCGAGAAGTTTCCTATTTAAAATCAGCAAAATCCGTCCATAAATAACGGAGATATGAGCAAAAATCCGAGACAACCTCTATTTTTGGCCTATTTTTTTTTATCTATATCTCGATTACTAAGTCATAAATATAGACAATATGGATATCTAATGATAGATATTTCAAATTTCATTGCAACGATGTATATAAGGCTATACAAAGTTGGACCTACAATGGGTCAAAATCGGGAAAATATTTTTTAACCCGAATTTTTTTTTCACAAAAAACATTCTTTTGTCATAAATTTTTTTTACAAATAAATTTTAAAAATTGGAAAAAACTTTTGAAAAACAATTTAAAAAAAAAAAATTAAAAAAATTTAAAAAATTTTTTTTTTAAATTTTATTTTGAAGTATAATTTGGTGAAGGGTATATAAGATTCGGCACAGCCGAATATAGCTCTCTTACTTGTTAATTTAGTTAAATTTAATTTTTATAATATTTATTAAATAAAAAAAAATTACCAACAACAATTTTATTGCTTAAAATAAATTTAAAGTTAACTATTTTCGAACTGTTAAATCATTTTACATTTTATGTATGTATAAAAATATAAATACAGAGGCAAAAATTACCACATTGCGAAATTTAGGTTAATAAAGATTCATAATTAAGCAAAAAAAATAAAAAAAAAATAATAAAAAAAATGTTTGTCTCCGACAGGAGTTGAACCCGTACCAACGAAGTAACAATACTTTGTTACTATTGATCGTTATATGTATGTATTATGTTTTTAGCTCATTTGTTTTCTTTAATGTTGTGTTTTTTTTTTTTTTTGTTTTTGTTTTTAATAAAAATAATTTGAAATTAAATAATCATAATTTAATTAAAAATGTTAATAAATAGCAAAAAAATATATATAAAAAAAATTAGACCTTGGTCAGGATTTGAACCCAGGTTTGCTTAAGGCACAATTTGTTTAATAATATGAATGCAGGCAACTACTTAAATTTGGTTTACACTCTTTTGTTTGTTATAATACAAAAAAAACTTTTTTGTCTAAAAATAGATCTGGCGAGTTTAACAAATGCGGCGAATTCAAACTAGCCAATCAAATTGTGTATATTTTTAGCTTTCAGTGAAATGTTTAATGTTAATAATAATTAATTATGTTTTCCATGATAATATATACATTAAAAAAACTTTTTCTTACCTTTTTGGTCTTATTTTAATGGATTTTAAATTTTCTACACGATTTTAATAGTTGTTTTGAAATTTTCTCACAAATAGGCGGATTTCTAGGGCATGTATATATTATCATTAACAGTAGTACTGTTGTAACATAATTGACATAATCACTCACTGTTGTTAACAAACCGAGCAAACACTTTAGATTCTAAAGTTCATTAAAAGTAGTTTTCTTTTTTTTTAATAGGTATAAATATAGGCAAAAGGAAACTTACATTTGTTTTCCTGCACTGCAATACCAACGTTAAAAGATCTTTCAGTGTCGTATTGGTGATTTTAAAATTTGATGATTTTCGTAGATGAAAATGACCTTTTATATATATTTTTTTTACATTTATATTAAAAATCATTATTTACTCTAATTTTTGTTATATACGTTTTTTTTTTTTTTAATTTCTCTAGTTTTTTTTCTTGAACATGAAGAAAATTAAAATAGTTATAAAGTTTTGTCACACACTGTTCACTTATGTTAATTATAGAACGGGGTTTCTGATCCGCTCAAGTTCTGTCGATCTTACTTATTTAACCGATTTAATATGTTTTTTTATCTCTTTTTATCATTTTTATATATATTTTTTTTTTTTTGACACTTGTTTCATATTATTTTCTTAAAGCTTTGTAGTAATTTTTGCATTTATAGAATTTTAATATAAACTAATTTATTACTTTTTTTGATTTAATATAATTTATAAATAATTTTTCCAATAAAATTTTTCAAATTGGGCTTGGAACTAATTATGGACACTAAATTTGTCACTTTTTATATAAAGGTATTTACTATTGTATGACTTTACTTTATTTTCTGCTTCTTCTTTTTGTTTTATTATTTTTCTTTCAGAAATTGTGCTACAGTTTGGCTTTTTATACCCTTCACATTCGTGAGAAGGGTATATATAAATTTGTCATTCCGTTTGTAATTTCCACAATATAATTTTCCGACTCTGAATCCTTATAGATAGCGGAGTCGATTTAGCCATGTCCGTCTGTCTGTCCGTCTGTCTGTTGAAATCAATTTTCTGAAGACCCCAGATATCTTCGGGATCCAAATCCTCAATAATTCTGTCAGACATGCTTTCGAAAAGTTTCCTATTTAAAATCAGCAAAATCCGTCCATAAATAACGGAGATATGAGTAAAAATCCGAGACAACCTCTATTTTTGGACTATTTTTTTATCTATATCTCGATTACTAAGACATAAATATACAAAATAATGATAGATATTTCAAAGTCCATTGCAACGATGCATATAAGGCTATACAAAGTTGGACCTACAATGGGTCAAAATTGGGAAAAATATTTTTTAACCCGATTTTTTTTTTTCACAAAAAACTTTCTTTTGTCATAAATTTTTTTCACTAATAAATTAAAAAAAAAAAAAAATGTTTTAAAATTGGAAAACACTTTTAAAAAACTATATTGAAAAAATAAATTTTTTTTTTAATTTTATTTTAAGGTATAATTTGGTGAAGGGTATATAAGATTCGGCATAGCCGAATATAGCTCTCTTACTTGTTTTCTTAATATTTTTGCAATTTATACTGTTTAATAAAATCAAATATAATTCACATATTTTCCACTATAACTTTTGCCTTACTTTATCTTTACGGAATGCCTACGGAACACTTACGATACCGCGACTCGGAACACTACACTCTATCAATCGGTGATTTTCCTATTTAGATTCCCTGGTTATTTCCCTGTGGGATGAAGTGTATGGCCGGTGAATGGTCAACAGAAGATATTCCAAGGACAAACAAAATGTCGAAAAATTTTCCTTCAAAAGGGGTTTATAGATTCCAGTAGGGGTTAGAATCCAAATCATTTGGAGTGAGGTTTCCTGTGTCCTGTATCTTTTAGTTTATAAATATAAAAATTTATAAATATTTATATAAATAATTATATTTATATGCAAAAGACATTACAATTATGAAATTAAATCTTTCAAAACTGCATTAATATATTTTCTAATACAATTTTAAGAAATTCAGTTTCATAAAGTAATAATTTTAGTAATTTTACTTACAATTTTTTTTCACTTTTTACAGACATTATTAAATTATAACCAAAAACAAGTAAGAAAGTATGGTCGGTCAAGCCCGACCAGATAATACCCTACACTAATTAAATGAGCAAAAACATTTTTCTTTCAAAATTTCAATAATTTATGTTCGTGAGCGATTTTCGGAAGTGTGCCTTATATGGGCTAGGTCAAATAATGGACCGATTTCAGCCAGTTTCAATAGGGATCGTCCTTGGGCAGAAAAAATGATATGTACCAAATTTTATCGAAATATCTTTAAAATTGCGACCTGTACTCTGCGCACAAGCTTTACATGGACAGCCAGCCAGCCAGACGGTCGGACGGACGGACGGACGGACGGACATCGTTTAATCGACTCAGAAAGTGATTCTGAGTCGATCGGTAGGTGGGTGTTAGATTAATATTTTTGGGCGTTACAAACATCTGCACAAATCCATTATACCCTCCCCACTATGGTGGTGTAGGGTATAAATACTAAATTGATTAGTGTCACTGCAAGCATCAGGCTCCGGGTACTGGTAGAATTAGAAAGGAAGAAAAAATGGCTCCTTTGTCCTTTTATACCAAGGCCTCTACACTAAATCCTGGAAAACTAGTGTTATAACTTATAGACACATATATTTTGCATAAATCAAAACCTGCCATCTTCACCGCAATTACTCGTTACTGCCTTACCCTCAGCTTAATCATGAACTAAGTAGTTCATTTATGTCTTGACATAATGTTAACATAATGATAAAACAGTGAATTAAAAAAAACATAAAAAAAATTAAATGAAATTTTTAAAGGAAATTAAACGAAAATAATTGAGAAATATAAGTATGTGTTGGATTTACAAATACTTATGTAGTAAAATAAAAAAATGTGTAAAATTAAGCTAAACAAAATAAAATATATTCAATAAAAATTAAAAATAGCAACCTAAATGCTTGATTTGTCTTTTTGTTGCGATTTGTAATATCTTCTCAATGTTGCAGATATGACACTACGCAGATATGAAAACGATTGGACATCTTGAAGATCCTATTTGAAACTTTTGGTAGTTGGTGGTATTTATATGTTATGTTAATATGTAAACCTGCATCACTTGTCGTGGTCTGTATTTGCTCTAGTTTGGCTACCATATCGTTGAATGTGTGGACTAGGAGACAAATGTCATCGGCATAATCGAGATCGTGGAGGCGTCTAGTTATGCCCCAAGTTATTCCTCTTCTACTCGTTATTGCCTTAAGCATTATAACGTCAATTACTATATTGAACAGCAATGGAAATAAAACACAGCCTTGTCATACACTTGCGTTAACTTTAAAAAGGCTCCTCCCAGATTGCGTTCATGTAACACCGTACATGTTGAATCCCGGTATAAGGCATGGATTATATCAATCAAATCATGTTTAACTTAGTTGCACTGTAGTGTTTGCCAAATAGCCTGCTGGTGAAGGGTATCGAAAGCTTTAGCAAAATCTATAAATATGCAATACAGAGGAGATCGCCATTCCACCGATTGTTCGACAATAATACAAAGGCTGTTTACGTAATCTGTGTATAAGTGATGTGCCCTAAAACCAGCGTGCTCAGGTTGAAGTTGGAAAGACAGTGATGAGAATAATCTGTCATGACCTATATGCGCTATTACCTTGTAGGTCATTGGCAGTGTTGTTAACCGTACGGTAATTACCGTATTGTACGGTAATTTAGACCTCCGAACGGTAGGCAGGTAATTTCTACATTTGTACGGTAATTTGAAAAAGTTTACATTTTAAAGCATTCGACCCCAAAAGTTATATTTTCATAATGTGTCTATACATAACACAGGTCAACTGCAAAAAAGGCTTGACTAAGCACAATATGGATTTGATGCATCATGGCTACCTAAGTACAAAAATGGTAAAATTTTTCAATTCTATGGATAGATTTTTTTTTAAAAAATGTTTAAGTAAAATTATAAATTTTGTTAGATGTTTCTCCACATAATGAATGATATCGCAAAAAGGGTCAGGCTCAGTCCATTGTTATTAAAATAAACTTAGAAAAGATTAGAGATTTACATAACCTTTTATACTCTTATATATTGCGATTCAATCGGCTCAGTAGTTTCGGAGTTATAATATTCAAGCAATAAATATAATTTTTATGTGAAAATAGTAATTTTTTTGTTTTAAAAAAATCATGAAAAATCGAAAACGAAATAAATTATTCTGATTTATGGCTTTATCGCAAAGCCACATTTAATAGGAATAAAATGATACATCGATCATAAAAAGCTATGGATTCTTTTCGAATTTATTCACAATTAAGTGCATTCGCTCATTTTCAGAAAATTTTAGTTTTTTGTTTGATATACATACAATTGAGTAGTTAATGTTCTTCTTTCGATTGATTGAATTTTGAAAACATTTTCCCTATGATATGTACAAATTTTCACATATATATTGCGTTTCAACCGGCTCAATAGATTCGGAGTTATAATAACAAATTGAAACAAAAAATATATTTTTTACGTGAAAATAGCAATTTTTTTTGTTTTAAAAAAATTATGAAAAATCGAAAACAATAGAAATTGTTCAGATTTATGACTTTATCGCAAAGCCACATGTTTATCGCAAAGCCACAAAATAAGATATCGATCATAAAAATCGAGGGTTTCTTTTCGAATTTATTCACAATTAAGTGCATTCGCTCATTTTCACAAAATTGTAAGAAAATATTATTATTTTTGTACAAGACTTTGTATACGGTAATTTTACCCAAAAAACGGCAATAAGGTTATGCTTTTCCAATTTCGACATTCCATCAGGTCACCCTTTTTTACCTTTATTTTTAACCCCAATATTGAGCTCAGAGGAAAGTACATGTTAAGTCCAGAAGTCTTCAATAATGGGCCGTATTATCCTAGCACCAAGATGAGTCTTATGATAGGCCTTAAGCAATTCTGGGTTGATGTTATCCACGCCTAGTGCTTTAATATTCTGGAGTACTTTTATAGCTTTAACTTACATCATTTCCGCCACTTCTAAGCAGGCCGTATTTATGTCAACTGCAGCATGTGGAGTTACTCTTTGACATTGCAGCGTTGTGGAGGGTTCCGGTATCGACAATATGTCGGCGAAGTATTCCAATTACCGGTCCAGTGGATCGATTTTTACCAGAGATCTCATTTGCCAATCTATATAGATCCTTAGCTCTGTGCGTATTTGCCGCAGCTTGAGCATTTGACGACATGTTTTCCACCCACTACCGCTTATACCATAGACAAATATATAATCTGCCCTTGTTCTTGCCGCATTTATATCATTCCTAAGTCGTCCTCTCTTATCAATTAGTCGCCAGGTGTTATCCGTAATCCATATTTTGCGCTTATGTTGTCTGTATCCGATTTTCTGTCTATCACTTTCCGTGACTATACTCCTTATCAGACTCTACTGCATACGTTTATGTTCCGATACCTCTTCATATCGTCTCCTTATAATTCCCACGAGCCTTTCTCGTACACTAGCATGCTGGAGATTGTCCACATCATATTCTAGGTGGAGGTATTATATTCTCTTATATACACATAGTATTTAAAAGTTGGCAATATTAACAACCTTATTGACAGCCTAAGCTTAAGATTATCTCTTACAAAAGTGTAACAATTGTAATTTTTGTTCAATATTAAACAAAATTGAGAGATGCCTATTAGTCCTAAAAGATTTTGAGCAAATAATATTGAAGATTAATTTTAAAATACTCGCATTACGTAGGGGTGATATACATATATTTTTTCCAAAAAAAAACAAGTAAGAAAGTATGGTCGGTCAAGCCCGACCAGATAATACCCTACACTAATTAAATGAGCAAAAACATTTTTCTTTCAAAATTTCAATAATTTATGTTCGTGAGCGATTTTCGGAAGTGGGCCTTATATGGGAGCTATGACTAATTATGGACCGATCATAATAAAATTTGGTGACATGAATTCCCTATATATAAAACTTATTTGGACAAAAACTTGAAAGTTATTTATGTTGAATTTTATGTGTATACCAACATTTGTAGGAGATTTATGCTCGTTAAAGTGATTATCGGAAGCAGGCCTTATATGGGAGCTATGACTAATTATAGACCGATCATAATAAAATTTGGTGACATGAATTCCCTATATATAAAACTTATTTGGACAAAAACTTGTGTAGATACCTATATAAATTAAACATTTGTGACGGATAAAATTCACTTTCGGGAGGACATTTGTATGGGGGCTAGGTGAAATAATGGACCGATTTCATCCAGTTTCAATAGGGATCGTCCTTGGGCAGAAAAAATGATATGTACCAAATTTTATCGAAATATCTTTAAAATTGCGACCTGTACTCTGCGCACAAGCTTTACATGGACAGCCAGCCAACCAGCCAGCCAGCCAGCCAGACGGACGGACGGACGGACGGACGGACGGACATCGTTTAATCGACTCAGAAAGTGATTCTGAGTCGATCGGTATACTTTAAGGTGGGTGTTAGACTAATATTTTTGGGCGTTACAAACATCTGCACAAATCCATTATACCCTCCCCACTATGGTGGTGTAGGGTATAATAACATAAAACTTCATGTATTCCAGAAGCAAAATCGCTTTATACAATCAATCAAAAAGGTTTTTATCTTTTTTTTTCTACATCATGTTTAAATATTTTGCATACATAAGGACTGAGATCGAAAAATTCTTAACACACGTGTTTCATTAAAACTTTTAAACCAAGTATTATTTGATTTTTTTTATCAAGTTAATTTTGGTGTTGCTGATGCTCGAGGGAATGTTGAGAAAAAGTTTAGGACCCAAAAGCTGACAAAATTTCCCAAAAAATTCTTGGTATGGCTAGCAATATGCAGTTGCAGCAAAAAAGCCAAACATTTGTTACAAAGGGCTATATAAATACCGAAATTTACATCAAGGAATGTTTACAAAAAAGGATGTTTCTATTCATAAGACTTCTTAGTGTATCCACTTATATTTGGCCTGACTTGGCATCCTGTCACTATGGTAAGAAAGGTTTTGAGTGGTAAAAGAAGAATAATGTGGTACTTGTACCAAGAGAGGAAAATTCTCCAAACTGCTTGGAGCAAAGGCCAGTGGAGAGATATTGGGCTCTTGTTAAAAGAGAATTGAAGAGCACAAAAAGGTGTCCAAAAGTGTGGTAGATTTTAAACGGAGATGGACAACCTGTTCTGACAAATTTTTAGAAATCACAATAAAAAGGTAAATGGAAAGGTTTCCGACGAAGGTTCATAAATTCATCACTATTGATTGGAACTATAAAAATAATATATTTTGTAAATTGTAATAATAATTTCAATTAAATAAAAAAATCAAAACTGTAGGTTTAGTGTTTTCATTTTTATTAACATATATGTATGTTTAGAATTTCTCGATCTCAGTCCTTATATTCTTATGTAAATTTTAGGTAAATGATATTCTAAAAGACTTTCTGGGAATAAATAAATCCAAGAAATATTTTTTCTTTTTTTATGAAGAGAAATATTAATAAATTATTCAATAGTATTACCTAGATTATTTCCGATGAAAACTAAACACCTGAAAATGTAACATACAATTAGCAAAGCAAAAAACCTGAGATTAATCATAGTAAACTATAAACTTTTAGTGCTTCAGTGGCAACAATGAAAAAGTGTATAACTTCAGTTATCCATTTTTTGGATATCTTTAAGCTTCTGTTTCATAAATATCTAAGCAGAACTACAAAAGACATTGATTATTCAAAATTATATTTACTAAATATGATCTTAAATAGGAATTAAAAATTATCATCCGAAAGCTAAAAAAAACAAATTTTGCTATGTGCCTTGTTTTCCATAGAATTGTTCTGGGAACTCACCCACTTTAATGGGAAAATCTAATTTCTAGTTGCAGTTGTTTGATATTAAATGGTAATTAACTTGCGCAATATATGTAGCTGTGCCAATGCTATTAGGGCTGACATAAATTACTCGTAATCAATAAAGTTTAGTAGCGTTAATTTTCAGCATAAGAATAATTGGAACATCAACCTAAAACTGTTGTGTGTGTAGCTTTTAATGTATTTCCCTATAGACCTTCTTCAGAAGATACCAAATTGCAAAACACTGAGTTGAATACAATTTCTCCCTGGACGTTTTTAAGCAAACAGAAATATATATATATATATATATATATATATATATATATATATGCACAGCGCATGCTTTGGGGACATTTTTTCGATCTACCGCATTGTTTGAGGACAATTGCATACTTTGGGGACTGTCCTCAAACTAATCATATATCTTGCGCATACTTTGGGGACATGATAGTTTGGGGACATTTTTTTCGATTTTTTTTTTATTACATAATTAGATTCCGCGATATGTTAAATATCGTTTAAGCTAGTTCCAATAGCTATATATACGCTTTAAGTATAAAAATTTTAAGTTTTTAAGAATTAATATCACTATCGATGTTGCCGTACTTATGCTCTAAAACTAGCGATTTTTAGCCAAGAATTTTTTTCCGGGCAAAAAATGGCGCTAACAAACACATAGTTTAAAGTTGCCATATTGTCCTATGGCTGGATTATTGCATGACTCAGCAAATATTGTTTTCAGGGTAGCCATATTTTCATATGGATAGACCAGACAAATTTAACTCTATTATACGATTTTTTATAAAAACGCGAGTAATATAAGATTAAATCATAGCGAAATGGCACATACCATTATCTTTCATACTTAAAGTCGAGAAATTGGATGTCAGAAACCGTTTTTATCATATATCTCGGTTATTAGCTTAAAAAATAATCATAAAATCTTTGAATAGATTTATAGATTAAACGAAAAGTCGACGTTACGACTTTTGCTAATTTATGAAAAATAAATTTTTCGTCTTTTTAGACTGTTTTAATATAAAAGACATATAGCTACCAAATTTATTAATGCAAATATGCATTTATTAATTTTCAACAGATAGTTTGTGCGTACCTCCATCGGTTTTCGAGATATTAGATGTCAAAAATCAGATTTTTAAATATATCTCGGTTATTATGCCTTCTACGAGTTTGGGACTTATCAAACATATTTAAAGAATAATAATACCTACATTTTGGTAACATATAATTTTTCCATACCTCCAACGATTTTCGAGATATTGGCTGTAAAAAACTATAAAAATCAGTTTTTTGGACTTATCTCGGTTATTAGGCGTTGTATGAGTTTATTAGTTATTACAAAATTTTTAGAGAATAATAATTCCTACATTTGGGTAATATATAATTGTGTGTACTTCCAACGGTTTTCGAGATATCGGATATATCTCTGTTATTATGCGTCCTACGAGTTAAGGAGTTATTACAACATTTTTAGAGAATAATAATCCCTACATTTGGGTAACACATAATATGTGTGTATCTCCAACGGTTTTCGAGATATTGGATATCAAAAATCATATAAAATCTGTTTTTGCCATATATCTCGGTTATTATGCGTTCTACGAGTTAAGGAGTTTTTACAACATTTTTAGAGAATAATAATCCCTAGATTTGGGTGATATATAATTTGTGTGTACCTCCAACGGTTTTCGAGATATTGGATGTCAAAAATCACAAAAAATCTGTTTTTTAGATTTATCTCGGTTACTAGGCGTTGTATGAGATTAGGAGTTATTACAAAATATTTAAAGAATACAAATCCCTATATTTTGGTAACATACAATTTTTGCATACCTCCAACGATTTTCGAGATTTTGGATATCAAAAATTACAAAAATCAGTTTTTGACATATATCTCGGTTATTATGCATTCTACGAGTTTATTAGTTATTTCAACATTTTTAGAGAATAATAATCCCTACATTTGGGTAACACATAATATGTGTGTACCTCCAACGGTTTTCGAGATATTGGATGTCAAAAATCATATAAAATCTGTTTTTGCCATATATCTCGGTTATTATGCGTCCTACGAGTTAAGGAGTTATTACAACATTTTTAGAGAATAATAATCCCTAGATTTGGGTGATAAATAATTTGTGTGTACCTCCAACGGTTTTCGAGATATTGGATGTCAAAAATCATAAAAAATCTGTTTTTTAGATTTATCTCGGTTATTAGGCGTTGTATGAGATTAGGAGTTATTACAAAATATATAAAGAATAATAATCCCTACATTTTGGTAACATACAATTTTTGCATACCTCCAACGATTTTCGAGATTTTGGATATCAAAAATTACAAAAATCAGTTTTTGACATATATCTCGGTTATTATGCATTCTACGAGTTTATTAGTTATTACAACATTTTTAGAGAATAATAATTCCTACATTCGGGTAACATATAATATGTGTGTACCTCCAACGGGTTTCGAGATATTGGATGTCAAAAATCATATAAAATCTGTTTTTGCCATATATCTCGGTTATTATGCGTTCTACGAGTTAAGGAGTTTTTACAACATTTTTAGAGAATAATAATCCCTAAATTTGGGTGATAAATAATTTGTGTGTACCTCCAACGGTTTTCGAGATATTGGATGTCAAAAATCATAAAAAATCTGTTTTTTAGATTTATCTCGGTTATTAGGCGTTGTATGAGATTAGGAGTTATTACAAAATATTTAAAGAATAATAATCCCTATATTTTGGTAACATACAATTTTTCCATACCTCCAACGATTTTCGAGATTTTGGATATCAAAAATTACAAAAATCAGTTTTTGACATATATCTCGGTTATTATGCATTCTACGAGTTTATCAGTTATTTCAACATTTTTAGAGAATAATAATCCCTACATTTGGGTAACACATAATATGTGTGTATCTCCAACGGTTTTCGAGATATTGGATGTCAAAAATCATATAAAATCTGTTTTTGCCATATATCTCGGTTATTATGCGTCCTACGAGTTAAGAAGTTATTACAACATTTTTAGAGAATAATAATCCCTAGATTTGGGTGATATATAATTTGTGTTTACCTCCAACGGTTTTCGAGATATTGGATGTCAAAAATCACAAAAAATCTGTTTTTTAGATTTATCTCGGTTACTAGGCGTTGTATGAGATTAGGAGTTATTACAAAATATTTAAAGAATACAAATCCCTATATTTTGGTAACATACAATTTTTGCATACCTCCAACGATTTTCGAGATTTTGGATATCAAAAATTACAAAAATCAGTTTTTGACATATCTCTCGGTTATTATGCATTCTACGAGTTTATTAGTTATTTCAACATTATAAGAGAATAATAATCCCTAAATTTTGGTATCATGTAACTTGTGTGTACCTCCAACGGTTTTCGAGATATTGGATGTCAAAAATCATATAAAATCTGTTTTTGCCATATATCTCGGTTATTATGCGTCCTACGAGTTAAGGAGTTATTACAACATTTTTAGAGAATAATAATCCCTAGATTTGGGTGATAAATAATTTGTGTGTACCTCCAACGGTTTTCGAGATATTGGATGTCAAAAATGATAAAAAATCTGTTTTTTAGATTTATCTCGGTTATTAGGCGTTGTATGAGATTAGGAGTTATTACAAAATATTTAAAGAATAATAATCCCTACATTTTGGTAACATACAATTTTTGCATACCTCCAACGATTTTCGAGATTTTGGATATCAAAAATTACAAAAATCAGTTTTTGACATATATCTCGGTTATTATGCATTCTACGAGTTTATTAGTTATTTCAACATTATAAGAGAATAATAATCCCTAAATTTTGGTATCATGTAACGGTTTTCGAGATATGTCAAAAATCATTTTTGGAAATATATCTCAATTACTATGCGTCCTACGAGTTCGGGAGTTATCAAAATATCCCTACATTTTGATAACATATAATTTGTGCATACCTCCAACGATTTTCGAGATCTCGGTTATTAGGCGTCGTATGAGTTTAGGAGTTATTATATAATTTTTTAAATAATCCTTTTAGTTTCATCAAAACATAATTAGGACTTGTAATCTCATTAATATATTACACTATGGACAAGAAAGTGATTCAGAGATTAAGAAACTGAGAAATATCAGTATGTGCCCATTATTAATGGCTTAAAAAACAAAACATAAAATATTTTAATAGATTAAT
The DNA here is from genome assembly GCA_942486065.2 of Calliphora vomitoria. Classification (NCBI taxonomy): domain Eukaryota; kingdom Metazoa; phylum Arthropoda; class Insecta; order Diptera; family Calliphoridae; genus Calliphora; species Calliphora vomitoria. The sequence goes on along the minus strand of OW818031.2, from coordinate 101,379,386 downwards.
AGATGAAACAAAAAGTCAACTTTGCTACATTTGCTAATTTATGAAAAGTAGTTTTTTCGTCTTTTGTTACCTAAATTATTAAATACAACATTTTTTTTAATTTTCACAATAAAAAGGTAGCCAACTGCGATTTTTTAAACTTTGTGATATTTTTTAATTAGCCTATATTTAGTTAATCAATAATGGCTTAGTTTAAGCAAAAGGTTGAAAATAAAGTCGATTTATAGAATTCTAAATCGAGATCTCGAAAATCGTGGAATATAGTGTTCCAGAATGTTTTTTACCTACTTCCAACGATTTTCGAGATATTGAATGTCAAAAATCATAAACAATAAGTTTTAGGAATATATCTCAATTATTATGCGTCCTACACGCAGAAAAAAAATATAGTTGTACATTGTTACTGTAACCATTTCAAATTTGTGCATGGTTACTGTAACAATATCAAAATTTTTAACAATATTATAGTCACAGTAACTATATATATGATTGTGGTAACAATAATATGGTTAATTTACGATTCACATGAATGTTTCAACCATATATATGGTTACAGTAAACATGTATATGTTTGTGACAACCATTTATATGATGAATAATTTTATCATAATATGTTGTTCTCAGATTATGATACGAGAGCATCATATACTACGTTTATACGTAGCCTATTCGCAAATAAAAATTATTTGCCATTAATTAACTCACTGTTTATAAGTCCCTTTGGTTATGGAATATTCTTGTTTTATGTGATGCCGGATGGTAAACTTAAATAATTTGGTAGCAATGTTATTGGAAAAGATATGATAAATTTTTTATATTTTTAAATGCAAAAATGAAAGAATCTAAAATTTTTGTTTGTCTTGCAATCCAACTAATGCAAAAACACAATGAAATATTAAAAAAAACGTCTTAATAAACTAAAAACGTTAAAACATATGGCAATGTTTAAAATCTTATTTGCAAATAGTGTCGTTAATCAGGAATTGTTTTCGTGAGTTAGCTATTCGCAAATAAAAAGTTAATTCAGTGTTTATGCGGCAAATTTTTCTAATTGCAATATTTTTATTTGCGAATAAGCCGTGCGTATAAACGTAGTAATAATATGGTAAGTCCTTCATCATATAAATGGTTGTCACAAACATATACATGGTTACTGCAACCATATATATGGTTGAAATATTCATGCGAATCGTAAATTAACCATATTATTGTTACCACAATCATATATATAGTTACTATTTTTAGATAATAATTCCAACATTTTATTTAAAAAATAATCATAAAATCATTAAATAGATTTATTTATAAAACAAAAAGTCGACGTTACGACTTTTGCTAATTTATGAAAAGTAGTTTTTTCGTACTTTATACTGTTTTAGTATAAAGGACATATGGTTACCTAATTTAGTAATGAAAACAAGCATTTTTTAATAATCACGATAAAAAGTTAGACTACGACTATTTAAACTTAACGAAATTTTTAGGCAGTTCAAAATTCGGCTTTTTACCAACCGGTTATTTCGGTTCCTGTGAGATTAGGAGTTATTACGTAATTTTTAAAGAATAATAATCCCTACACTCGGGGAAAACAGCAACTTAAAAACAAGAATGCGATATATTAATTCAATAATGTTTATTTTAATAGAAAAACCATACAAAACCCATTCATAAACACAATAAATTAATTATTTTTAACTTAATAATAAATTAATAATGTTCCATATTGAAAGAAAAAAATTCAACATTTCTAAATTTTCGTTAATGTTTCTAATTGATTTAATATGGTTCTTATTGATTTTAAGTTGTTTTTTCTCTGGGTGTACATTTTGAAAACATATAAATTTTGTTTACCTCCAACGATTTTAATAATATATATTTTTTGCATATATCTGGATTATTATGCAATCCCTACATTTTGGTTACAAATAATTCGTGCATACCTCCAACTATTTGCTAAATATTGGATGTTAAAAATTACAAAAATCTGTTTATTGCATTTATCTCTTTTATTATGCGTCCTACTAGTTTAGAAGTTATCGCAACATTTTTAGAGAATAATAATCGATACATTTTGGTTACACATAATGATTGCCTACCCCTAACGGTTTTCGAGATATTGGATGTCAAACATCAAAATCAAATCATGTTTTAGGAGTTTAGGAGTTATAACTAAATTTTTAGACAATAAAAGTTCCTACATTTTGGTTGCATGTACCTTTAAAGTCGAATTTATACAAGATGGTGTTGACTACTTTGACCAATTCTTGTTGTTGTAGAACCGACACCACCTTGTTTAAATTTACCATAAACAAAAAAAAGCGGGAACAAGACGAAATTGTAGAAGATGGTGTCTGTTTTCTTTTGCTGCTTGTTTGGTCAATGTTGTTGTTGTAGAACCGACACCACCTTGTTTAAATTTACCATAAACAAAAAAAAGCGGGAACAAGACGAAATTGTAGAAGATGGTGTCTGTTTTCTTTTGCTGCTTGTTTGGTCAATGTTGTTGTTGTAGAATCGACACCACCTTGTTTAAATTTGGCGTGAACAAAAAAAGCGGGAACAAGACGAAATTGTACAAGGTGGTGTATGTTTACTTTTGCTGCTTGTTTGGTCAATGTTGTTCCTAAAATATCACAAAAATAAATATTTTTTGCATATATATCGGTTAGTTAGCGTCCTATGAGCTACATTTTGGTAACATAATTTTTGAGTACCTCCAACGGTTTTCGAGATACTGGATGTCAAAAATCAATTCTTTGCATAAATCTCAGTTGTTAGGCGTCCTAAGAGTTTAGGCGTTAGTACAGCATTTTTAGATAATAACAATCCCTACATTTTGGTTACACATAATTCGTGGTTACCTCAAACGGTTTTCGAGATATTGAATGTAAAAAATTACAAAAAAACTGTACTTGCCATATATCTCGGTTTTTATGCGTCCTATGAGTTTAGGAGTTATTACAACATTTTTAAAGAATAATAATCCCTACATTTTGGCAACATATAATTTTTCCATACTTCCAACGATTTTCGAGATATAGGATGCCAAAAATTACAAAATACAGTTTTTTAGATTTATCTCGGTTATTAGGCGTTGTATGAGTTTATTAGTTATTACAACATTTTTAGAGAATAATAATTCCTACATTCGGGTAACATATAATATGTGTGTACCTCCAACGGGTTTCGAGATATTGGATGTCAAAAATCATATAAAATCTGTTTTTGCCATATATCTCTGTTATTATGCGTCCTACGAGTTAAGGAGTTATTACAACATTTTTAGAGAATAATAATCCCTAGATTTGGGTGATAAATAATTTGTGTGTACCTCCAACGGTTTTCGAGATATTGGATGTCAAAAATCATAAAAAATCTGTTTTTTAGATTTATCTCGGTTATTAGGCGTTGTATGAGATTAGGAGTTATTACAAAATATTTAAAGAATACAAATCCCTATATTTTGGTAACATACAATTTTTGCATACCTCCAACGATTTTCGAGATTTTGGATATCAAAAATTACAAAAATCAGTTTTTGACATATATCTCGGTTATTATGCATTCTACGAGTTTATTAGTTATTTCAACATTTTTAGAGAATAATAATCCCTACATTTGGGTAACACATAATATGTGTGTACCTCCAACGGTTTTCGAGATATTGGATGTCAAAAATCATATAAAATCTGTTTTTGCCATATATCTCGGTTATTATGCGTCCTACGAGTTAAGGAGTTATTACAACATTTTTAGAGAATAATAATCCCTAGATTTGGGTGATATATAATTTGTGTGTACCTCCAACGGTTTTCGAGATATTGGATGTCAAAAATCATACAAAATCTGTTTTTTAGATTTATCTCGGTTATTATGCACACTATGAGTTTAGGAGTTATTACAACATTTTGAGAGAATAGTAATCCCTAAATTTTGGTAACATATAATTTGCCGTACCTCCAACGGTTTTTGAGATATTGAATGTAAAATATCACAAAAACTCAGTTTCTTGTATATATCTCGGTTGTTAGGCGTCCTATGTATTTATGAGTTATCACAACATTTTTATAGAATAAAAATCACTATATCTTCGTTAAATATAATTTTTGCATACCTCCAACGATTTTCGAGATAGTGGATGTCAAAAATCATATAAAATCTGTTTTTTCCATATATCTCGGTTATTATGCGTCCTACGAGTTAAGGAGTTATTACAACATTTTTAGATAACAATTAGTGCATACCTCTAACGGTTTTTGAGACATTGAATGTAAAATATCACAAAAAATCTGTTTTTTGCATATATCTCGTTTGTTAGGCATCCTATGTGTTTAGCAGTTATAACAACATTTATAGAGAAAAAAATCACTACATTTTGGTTTCAATTAATATTTTCGTATATCCAACGGTTTTGTATGCGAAAAATCACAAAACTCATTTTCTTGCATATATCTTGCTTATTACAAGATCTATAAATTTAGTTGTTATTACAACTTTTATGTATAGTCAAATTTCTTGCATTTGGGCTGACGATAATATTGTTTTAGAATAATAGTGAGCAGAACATTTTGATATTACATTAAAAAAAGATTTATTGAATATTGATCTTCTATATATCTGTAACTTGCGGATATGTCCCTGCAGAACACTGACTTGACTATTAGCCTTCCAAAATTTAAATCAGACATAGCTCCATACTTTGCAATACAATTTATTATATAGTACAAGTTTTTCATCGAACATTCCGTAGTTTCAAAGATATAAGCAAAATTATTTTATGATTTACAACCCTGCCTACTCGTAAACTAGCATGGAACAAAATATATGGCTTTTATCGTCAAATTCAATTATATAAATTTGTTTTTTATATATGTTCCTAAAACCATTTTGTTTTAAAATATGACAGACATTTTATGTCTTACACCAGACATAAATATTTAAAAGTTAAGTTAAATATAAAATTAGTGCTATTGCATTTTTAGAAAACAATTTTGAATTTTATTAACATATATAATATTTTAAATATGTGATAATGTTTATTAAATAATATTGTTGCATTTTATATTAAAATAGTTATGAATAAAAACACAAAACACTATCAAATCAAATGTCATGCCATTTGGAAATACTAAAATAGCGATTTAACTTAATTTCAATAAATTTGTGGCGTGTTTTCTTTCTTTAGGTGATTTATTGTACCAAAGTAGCGATTCGCAAAGAAAATGTGTCATTGGCACCACTTGGAAAAAATGCCAAAATCGCCAAACATTGGCAAACATGTGGCAACATGATTTTTTTTCTATATACCGCATAATTTGGGGACATGTGCCCAAACTAGGCGCAACGTATATGATTGTCCTCAAAGTATGCGGAGTATAGTTAATTTGAAATAAAAATTAATTTAGCCAAAACAAATTTAAAATTCCTTTTTAAAATGATTAATAAATATAAAATCAATAATTTTACCTAAAAAAAATGACCAATTTTTACTGTCCCCAAACTATGCGCTGTGCATATATATATATATATATATATATATATATATATATTTAAATTTGGCTGCATATTCTAAAATAAGCAGTACAACTTAATTTATGATGTTGATTCCCGTAGATATGAAGTTTTAAAGCAAGTATTTATTTAATCATCAAGTGTAATTGTGTCAAACATAAGCAGTGTATGCCGAAAATCTATACCAGGAAGTTCAGTCATTTCTCTCATTAGAGTTTTGCAAATAAGCATGTCCTGCTTATTTTAAGCTACAATCACATGTTTCAGATACAATCACATGCTTGCAATATCATACTTTGGAATTAATTTGGTTGGTCCGAAAATTTAGCCTAACAATAATAACGGATTTTCCAGCAAGAGGTATTCTTTTGGTATTCAAAGAAAAATTGCATTTTTTAGATAAATTATCGGATGTTTATTTCATAATAAGGAGGAATGTATGCCTTTAATAATAAAAAACAACATCACCCGCTTACAGGACCATATTAACGAGGAATGGACAAACCTAGGTTTTCTTCAACATTTTGTGCAACAGCAGCAATATTCTCAGTTGTTCTTGAGCATCACAAGATTCTTCACATCACAAGATTGTCCCAACAGCTCGAATTTTTCCCACAATTTCTATACTGCGGTTTGACAAGATACTTCACGGCTACCCAAAAATGCTTCAGTTTTGCGAACTCTGACTGCAAGATTTTCACCATTTTTGTAGTGGATTTTAATAATTTCAATGCATTGTTGAAGCGTGTATCATTGTTCCATTTTTAGTAATGGCGTAGTTTCTACTTGTCAAATGTCAAAGAATAAATGCTTCAAAATTGACAGCTACCGAAATACCGGGTGATTCAAAATAACACCTCTTATTGGAAAACCCTTTAGGACATGTATTATTCAACATATAGCAAAGAAACTTTATACGTACGTAATTTTAAATAGTAAATTAATAAAAGTTTAATCCTTATGTGTTTCTCAAAAAATATAAAAAAATCGAATTTTAAGATTTTAGCCCATTACACTATAGATAGTTTCACCCATTTTTGAGGCTAATAGTCATGTTTTGCAACATGACTATTAGAAAAGCAAATAACGGCAAGTTTTGTTTTTCCAAAAATATTAACGACGACTGCTTAGCAAGTGGTCAAAGTCATTGTATGTGAGCAAAGTGTTGAAAGCAGTATATACAGTGCAATTTAGTCGAATTTTTAAGTTTATTTAACCCTTTCAGACATTATGCACATTTATACATCGCAAACGAACTTTTGAAAATAACTTAATTTAATAAAAAGTAATGAAAAAAAATTAGATGTTTAAATCACATATATGTATAATCTAGTAAGAACTCTTTTGATAACGCCATTAACTGTAAAAATCTGTCTATTTGCATCAACGCTACATGACTTCAAAAGGAAAAAAACAAAATGTCCAATATATTGGACAAAATGTCTGAAAGGGTTAAATAGTTAAAAAATGTAAATAAATTTAAATCAAATAACTATGAAAATAAGTGCTTAATAGTTTAAGAAACATTTTTGTAAAAAAAAATTTTTTTGGAAAGAAAAGTTTATAAGTTTTTCTGAAAAATGAATTTTGGATAAGCTTTAAAAAAGTTGACCGAATTTGGCCGGGTTTAAACAATCAGAAACGTGATAAATCAAGAATTTTTAATTTATTTTGCATTTTTTTGAGAAATATAATTTTTTGGAAGTTTGGTTGAATGAGCAAAAGAAAAATGTGAAGAATGCTGCTGTTTACTATATTGTTGTTGGTAAAGTTGAATGAGGCATTGTTTTGAATGAGCAGTCGGATTATGTGAAGGTAAAAGTGCGAAATCTTTGTAAGAATATCTCAGTTAGATGGGAGAGTTCTCCCCATATTGGATCCGCCATTTTGAATTTGAAAAATTTTACTTCAGATTCGAAATCAGCAACTTTGAAAATACCCGTATACCGATTTTCATCCTTGTTCAGTAATTTCTTATAGTTTTGGCCACAAAAATGGGTAAAATTACCTACGGTGCATTGCACTATGGCCGAATTTCCAAATTTTGCAGCAAAAATTCTATTTTTCCACATCATATTTTAAAAATTTGTTTTATAACGTACAATTGCCAACATATTTGAAAGAAAATATAGATACAAATATTGACAGTTGACAACACATAATTAGACATAAAATGCTGATTATATATAAATTTATTCTAATTCGTGTTATCAATTGTGATAGGCAACGCAAAGGCTCTCATTAGCGCTAAGAAAAAAAAACCTCAGCTCCAACCATCTAAAATTTCGTAACAATATCTCCAACAGTTCCCGAGATACCTAATTATTAAAAAAAGTTTCTAAACCACTGTGTGTCAGAAAAGTGCAAGTATTTACTGAAGTTTCAATTTGATGTTGTCGTGGACATCAAAGCAACGAATGGCCTAGAGCGGATGAACATTTTCACAAATATTATTTCTTATTATGGGAATTATTGTAAATTGTTAACAGATAAGTTATCATACAGTGAACCAATAAACTTTTAATATTAAGAGATAAAAACACATATTTTTTTCCATATTTTATTGGCAGCATCCGGTTCAAAAATATTATACTGACTCATCGCTAAACAACACATTGTCGCAAGAGGAGTCTGGCAAAAAATTACTTAAAAGTCGTTAATGAACTTCTTCTAAACTGTGATTATTTATCATTATTAATACTACGAAATAAGTAAAAAGTCTATATTTAAAACTTTAAAAATATTTGAAACAAAGACTGTTACATTGTTTCAGGTTTCTTTTGCAACATTTGTAAAAAGGGACTTATCACGATAACATTTTCAATTTCTTAATTTTCTCAACATGTTTTTTTGTTAAGATTTTTTTCCCAATAAAACTTTAATATCAAATAATAATAATGGTCGTAATAATGTATGCGATAAACTTTGAAAAGTATTTTCTATTTTGTTTGGTCAAACGAACATGTAAAGAAGTAACCTAAGATTTTGCTAAAATTGGCAGTTCAGCAGAAAATATTTTGTCACATTACAAACACCATGTTAAAGATAAATGCTGAGATAAATTTACACATAATAAAATATACAAAACTTTAACATGAAATCTATAAAAGAGATGTTGATACATGGAAAGAAATATGTATGTAACACTCAAAAGTTATTAAGCCATTGCTGGAAATAAGTCATAAATATTTTTTGAATCAGTCCCCAAGATTTCTTAGAAATAGCCGCAAAATGAGTTTTCAACTTTATTTGTCAGTGTAATAATAAACTACTCATGGGGTAGACAAAATAACAAATTCTAAAAACCAAAAATGACCCCTTCAATGGTTAAATGATATTTTACCCTGAAATGAAAGCATTTCCAACAAAACTTACAATAGAGCACAAGAAGTGTATAGAGTCTAAGGGTGGAAATAAACTCACCATTTGCTATAAAATATTGTGGAAAACCTTTGATATCGAATTGACATGTTTAATCATGCATGTTGGTAACAAGTGTCAACGAAAGTGGCAAACTTTTCCATTAGGAATAACTAAGTATATGTATTTTTATCTTTTTTATGTAAGTATGTATAGTATTTGGTTTCCATAGAAACTCATACTATTCAAAGAAAACCAAAAAGAATCATACAAGTAAACAAAAAAAAAAAAAAAGAATTATTTATATCTGAGAAATAAACAGCGACATGCAGAATAGTAACAAAGGATATTTTTAGTATATTATTCATCTGTTAAATGACATGAAAACTTTTTAGTGATATAATACATAATTTGTGTTAATATTTATAAATTTATGCAAAACTTGACCCATGTCCCTTAGTAACAGAAATTATTGAAAAAGTATCAAAGTGTATTGTAGCGGAAATTATGTATGTATATTTACTGAAATGTAATATTAAAATTTAAGAAAATTTTAAGATATAAGAAGTATTCTAACGTAATGCCAGTGTGCAGTGTATTCAAATCTCAGAGAAAATAGGAGTTGGAAATCAAATAACCATCATCATATTGACCTTCTGTTTATTCGTTTTGGAACAGCTTTAGAGATTGATCTCCGTTATCAACCTTTAGTGGCTCACAGTGGGCTGGATCGGATAAAGTGTCCATAAATCTGCATCTTTCGAATCACTAGTCCGTTTGCAGAATGATGTACATTACAAGAGAACATAAGCTTCCACAAAATAAAATTCATAACCATCCCGTTAGAGTGCAAGTTTTTAGAGCTTAAGAGTTTTCCAACAAGAGGTGTTATTTTTAATCACCTGGTATTTCGGTAGCTGTCACTTTTGAAGCATTTATTCTTTGACACTTGACAAGTAGAAACTACGCCATTACTAAAAATGGAACGATACACGCTTCAATAACGCATTGAAATTATTAAAATTCACTACAAAAATTGTGAAAATCTTGCAGTCACAGTTCGCAAAACTAAAGCATTCTTGGGTCGTCGTGAAGCATCTTGTCGGACCGTAATACAGAAGTTGGTGGAAAAATCTGAGCTGTTGAGAGAAGTTAGTGATGTGAAGAATAAAACCCGTGCACGTCGCTCAAGAACAACTGAGAATATTGCTGCTGTAGCCGAAAGTGGGCATTCCACAAACGTCACTGGGTATTCCACAAACGTCATTACACCGTATTTTGGTCGGAGTTAGATGATATTGATCTGGACAAGGTTTACTTTCAACAAGACGGCGCTACGTACCACACAAGCAACGAAACCATTGCTCTTTTAAGGGAAAACTTTCCAGACCGTGTTATCTCTCGAAGAGGTGATCGCAATTGGCCACCGAGATCTTCTTCCTTTGAGGCCACTTGAAAAATAAGGTCTACGCCAACAGCTCAGCATTCAAGACCTCAAAGATAGAATTCGTGAGGGTATCGAGGACATAGGGCAGCCACTTTGCGTTTTGGTTATGGAAAATTTCATGAAAAGGATATGGACCTGTAAGCGTGGTCATGGTGGCCATTTGGCTGATGGTGTTTTTCATTATTAACGGCATACCTTCCTCTTTATTATGAAATAAACATCCGATCATTTGTCTCTAAAAATGCCATTTTTCTTTAAATACCAAAATAACATATCTTGTTGGAAAACCCTGCAGTAACTTGTACAAATATGGACAGATTTCAATGAATTTTACTTTGGTATAAAAAAAATTGAGAAATTCTGTTTATTAATCCAAGTTTCATATCTCTTTAGCAGACCTCTTAAGTAAAGTATTTCAACAAAACTCCCCAACAAATCATAAATTTAAATTTGCATCGCTTTGTACTGCATCGTTTCGAAGTTGCGTATTTTAAAAAATTCTGTGACTTCGAAGTTGCGTCATTTTTGTTTCAGTTTGCGTCGCATGGCTTCGAAAATGCGTCGTTAATGCTTCGTTTTTATTCCAGTTTGCGTCGCATGGCTACGAAGTTGCGTCACTAGCGCTTCGATTTGCGTCGTTTTTGTTTGTTTCCGTCACATGGCTTCAAAGTTGCGTCTTTAGTGCTGGTATTTTGTATTGAAAAACAAATTGTTTCAGCTAAAATTATAAATCTCGGAACCAATTAAATGAAAATCAATACGAATGTATGGAAAATCATGCTTCATTTCGGTTTGCTTCGTGTTTCTCCGGTCCCAATTAGCGACGCAAACTAGGGTATTGATGTAAGTAAGAAACATAAAAAAATAAAATATTTTGTTTTACTTTCCATAAAATTGACTTTTCCACAAAGTTCAACTTTTCTAATCAATAAATAAGCACCTAAAAGACCAACAACAACTTTTAAACACTTGTTTCATAGGCTGATCAATTATCTATGAAATGCTTTTTAAATTTTTTGATTATCTCATTTGTTTCAAAAGTTATGGTTTTTGCAACGAAAAATCTCAAATGGCACCGCTGTGCAACATAAGTAAAGTTATCAAGAAGAATATAATCATGAAAAAATCTCTTGGATGTGATTCAATTAGCTATGATTAAAAACTTACCGAATGTGGCAATATTTGTATTATCTATATTATTTGATGCTATCTTTAAACCAGGAATTTTTCCTACACATTGGAAGACTTCTCATATAAGAATAATGATACCAAAGCCTGTTAAAGATCTGACAGTGCCAACCTCCTATAGACCTATTAGCTTACTTCCTTGTCTATATAAGCTATTTGAAAAATTATTCCAACAATAAATTGTAGTATTTTTAAATGAGAAGACTTTCATATAAGTATAATGATACCAAAGCCTGTTAAAGATCTGACAGTGCCAACCTCCTATAGACCTATTAGCTTACTTCCTTGTCTATATAAGCTATTTGAAAAATTATTCCAACAATAAATTGTAGTATTTTTAAATGAGAAAAAATATTATGCCAGTTCATCAATATGATTTCGGCGAACGCCATGGTAGAATTGAACAAGTATAACTGGAGAGATAAGAAAATCTTTTGAATTAAAAAAATATTCTTCGACCCAAGCCTTCGACAAAGTATAGGATAAAGGCCTGGTATATAAAAATAAATGTCAGCATGTACCCATAATCTATTGGAGTCTTGTCTATCAGACCGTTTATTTACTGTTAAGTACAACGATTACGCGATAAGAGAATATAAGATTAGAGCTGGCGTTCAACAAGAAAGTGCTCTTGTACCTATCCTCAATTTAATTTACACCTCCTACTTGGCTACTTGCGATATATTAACTATTTCTACATTCGCTGATGATACCGCCATTATTAGCTCACACGAAAACCCACAGATCTCATCTAGACAACTGGATGGCTACCTGCTATGTGTGAAGAAATGGTTGAAAACTGACGAATACGGGTTAAAAAGTAAACATGTTACTTTCGCTCTAAGGTGGGGAAATTTTCCACCTGTCACACATAACAATGTTAATAGACCTCAGTCCGATTATGTTACATACCTTAGTATTCACTTAGACAGGCGAGTTACTTGGCGTCATCATATGGAAACCAAGAGACTTCACATGAATTTAAAAGCATCTAGACTTTACTGGTGGATCAGTGGCCAACCAAAATTAAGCCTTAACTACAAAGACTGTATATTTGAAACCAATTTGGACATATGGAATCCAGCTGTGGGGAATGGCGAGCAATACTAGAATTGATATTATACAGAGGGCCCAATCGAAAATTCATAGTGAAGGATGAGTTTAACAAAGTCCGTGATAAATATTGTTACGTTTTAACCTCTTTAAAACGTTGATTTATTTCCTTTAAATAAACCGGATAGTTTTGATTACAAATAAAAGCCGTTTAGTAGTTTAAAATTGTAACAACTCTTTATTTATTTAAAATCTACAACAACAACAGTTCAAATAGTTATCAGTGTATTTATAGACGTTTATCAAATCGCAGAAATGCACACACACTTTATAATGTACAAACTTAAATGTACAAGGCAGTTGATTTTATCTTACACAGCGGCTATGATCAACTCACTACTGCAACCTTTGCCACTATTTATACATGCGTTATCTATCGTGAATCTTCTACAATGCTCTAGAACTTTCGATGTCAATGTTAGCAGCTTAAACATTTAGTTTTGCCATACTTATAAACAATGCTAATAACCGCATTCTATCAACATTGTTGATAACTAGAAGCTTCTACTGATGGATGTGTTTATAAACATGATGAATGTTGCAGGCAGTCGTTACAGACCGTTAAATTCAAATCGCTATTGCACATTCCTAACAATATTTTGTAAAATTACAATGTCATCCGAACTCGCTTGCTAGCCTTCTCACACACACCTAAACGCAATCAAGGTATCGAATAGTAGACATACGACCTCGGTAGTATATGTACCATTTGTCAACAAGACTCTTGGTAGAGATTAATTAGTTTTAATCAAAATTATCATACACAGAGAAAACAGATTCATGATAGTAACCGAATTTGTTGGCAATCGCAACAAACACCTTGCTCGAGAGCTCAAGCTATCTAATCCCTGCTATCCATAGCTCGCTAGTCAACTAACAAGCCCAGGACAATTATCAAAGCACCAACATCCGTCTTGATAATCCAGTCCGATATATGGTATCTGACTTCAAATGCTCCCAGCAGATAAAAGTCACAATTGACCTCGATCAAGAACCAAACCCAACAACCAGTATATCAGGAATGCCACTACCACTCTGTTGTATCAGAAAGAGCACCTAGAAAGATTAATGTGGTGTCCCGATGTTCTTTAACCCGCTTTGGGTTTTAACCACAGCCACCACCAATGATCCTACAGGACAAATATCTTGGGGCCAAAAGATCCCATGGCACTTGATAAGACTCATGTCAGCTGCGAGGTGTGGAGTATCACCAAGATGTACAACCATGTCCCAAGGGGGGGGGCTACAATTGGATAATTGGAACAAGTGAAGAAAACTTCCCGCAAATGTACGAATAGCAACATCGATCAAATTCGCGGCGTAGATTTGCGCATCCGAAATCTTCAATAATTCCAATAACTAGACCCGCGAATTAAGAAAACCGCACAACAAAAGTCTAAGGGGGGTTAAATCACACGATCTATGTGGCTAGTTCACATCCATGTGAAATGACCAAGGGTCAATTCGCTCTTGCAGAATGTGCAATGTGGCATGAGTTATGTGTCATGTAGCGTGGTCCTGTTGAAGCCACATGTCGTTGATGTCCATATCATCCAATTCAGACCAAAATAAGTTGGTAATCATCGACCAATAGTACTCGCCGTTGACGGTGATGGCCTGGCCAATGTCGTTCTCTGAGAAATATGGATCGATAACGCCGCCAGCACAAAATCCACACCAAACAGTGACTTTTTCGGGATGCATTGAATGCTCTTGGATTTCATGTGGATTGGTATCGTTCCAAATTCGACAATTTAGTTCCGACCAATTGGACCTCATCGCGTAAAATGGGAGAAGCACCCATTTTTGTAAAACCATTTTATCATTTCCACTGAACAATGATAGGCTATTGAATAGATGTAGCTTAGACAATATAGCCGCTATCAACAGCTATGAAGTCCTTTAAAATGAATGTGTTCTAAAAACAGCTTAAAAAACTTTGTTAAATTTGTTATTTATAATTTAAATTTTTTCCACTTCAGGCTCTTTAACTTTAAATCTTCTTACAAACAATTTCATACATTTCCTTCAATTTCCCTTTATAAAAAAAAATCCTTTTAAAAGTAACCAATCAATATAACTTTCTGTTTACTTTTTTTTTTCTACGTCTGTCCAAATCTTAAAACCAAAACTTACACGTATGAATCTTTTTAAATCCTTCTTTCTTTTTCTGTCTTTTATTTCTAAGCCATTATTCTTTTTGTATGTTGGGGTTCCCTTTTGTTTTGTTGTTGCAACCGTATTAAATGTCCACCTATCTTGAAGTATTGACAATTATTGAATTTATTGCTTTTCACATGACAAAAAGTGTATAAAAGGAACTGTGTAAAGTATAAAAAAAAATTCTGCAAAATTGATAATGGTGTGTGGAGTAGGATATGAAAAGAAAAATGTTTTTGGTTAAGAAAATGAAACCAATCAAAGAAAAAAATTTAGAAAATGAAATGGATTAAAATGGTAAATTTACCATAAACGATATATATTTTTTTTTGAAATTTCCACAATAAATAAATATTGGTATGAGAACACTACCATTGAAACTTCTGTTGACTATTCTAGAGAAATAATGAACTACATCTGTACACATGTGTATTTAGTTATTTATTGGAATTCAATTGACACTAAATGTAAGAAATGTAGAGACATAATACTTAGATTTAATCAGAAATATGTACATACAAATATTACAAATACAACAATCGAAATAATAACATCAAATACATATATGCCATTCAAGACACTTGAATGCTACTTGCGAATAATTCAGCGAAAATGTTAGTTTTATCAACCGGGTCATTGAATTTTTGGTCAAAGACTTGGTATTGAGGAACTAGCATTATCCTTTTTTCTTTTAACGAATGACCAAAAGCTCTTACTACCCTGGGGAGCAGTACGAAGGCTTTGCTCTTATAGAGCTTTTTAGCGCCTTAATACTTTGACACACGAAGATCTTGCCTTTTTGCATAGCGAATCAGTTTCTGCGTTTTGGTTATTGCGTCAAGTTCTGAATGCTTCCTCTCTGGAGCTGATTGCTATTTTGAACATCTGATTAAACCAAAATTTTTTTCTAGGTCTAATCGAAGATTTCTTTGTTGGAATGAAAGTCTTTATTCCCAACATGATTACTTTATTGTCTAAGAAACATTGTTTCCTATTAAAATACCGAAAATATAACTTGAACGTTTCGTAGCTGTTTGTGAAACATTGTGAAGTTCCGAAAACGAAAAGGTGGCGGAAATTGTACAATGGTCCGAATTACCGAGAAGTGCAAGAACATGCATTTCATACTTTTCAGGGTGAGAGGTGAGAAATAGTTATAAGCCGATCTACATACAATTTGGTACAGAATTCTTTGGGATTATGAATGTAGAATTTTAACTCAATATAGATATTTATAAGGGATTTATAAGAATTTAAGTGATTTTCTGATGTGAACATGGTTATGGTCAAATATGAACTGATCCAAACAAAATTTTGTCTTGCGATTTCTTTTTACATAAAACACATGTTTGCTGAATTTTGTATGGATACGACAATTCTGTAGGCATTTATCAACCATAGAAACATATTCCGGGAAGAAATTTGTATTGGGGCTGGGAGAAATGATGGACCAATTTTTAACATTTTAATTTGTACCTCTTAGGAACATATTGTGAGTATACAGGACATAGCTGTTTACAAAAGTATTATTTAAAATGCCTAAAAATAGACACATTGGAGACAAAGTGTCGACGCCCCATTTTGTTTAATTATAAAATTCTACTATGTGGGGTTTTCCCGTTTTCAGATTTACGGTTACTTCTTCATCGCAACCTGATAAACTATATAGAAGTTTATTAGGTTTTGGCTTGTATGTTAATAAAGTCAGTTCATTGTCGTAACAAAAGATGGATGTCCAGCTCTCCGGCCTTTTACATAGCACATGTTCTACGAATTTTCTCTCTTCCTTAAAGTGTCAACTTAAGACAATTTATAGGGCTCCAGTGGCAGTGATTTGGCAAGGGGAACTGAAGTGAACCAGTTATCCATTGTAATATTGCGATTCGTTCCATAAACAGTTTTCGTGAGCTCTTTTACTCTTTCTCCCAGATAAATTGCTGTTGGATTAAAGCACAAAAAGTCACACTATAGTTATTCTTCATCGTTGCGACGAGTACACACTTGTGATCTTCAACTTAAATAAAAAAATTTAATTACAAAAGGAGAAACAACCTGATAATAAATATTAGAAAAGTTTATAGGTTACGAAATGTTTTTAAATAAAATTTGTTTAAAATTTATGATCAAATACCATACATGGGCACACTGCATTATATTTCTAATGCATTAAGCATTGCAGTACTCAGTAAACTTTTACTGGTAATGCAATCTAAATTTCATTACCAGTAAAATTTTACTGATTACTGAAAAAATATTCAGTATTCAGTATAACTTTACTGATTACTGAAAAACAAATCAGTATTCAGTAAAATTTTACTGATTACTGAAAAAAAAATCAGTATTCAGTAAATTTTTACTGAATACTGAAAAAAAATCAGTATCATTAAGTTGAAGTCTATTATGCATTACCGGTAAAATTTTATGAATTACATGTTAGAATTTTGAGAATCATCACTATCAAGATCTGATAAATCACTCATTTCTTAAAAATAAATTAGTTTTCTTTGAACATAACCATTTACTATATCTGTGAACTCTAAATTTCGCTCTATATTGAGAATAATTTAAAGAAAATCTTGGAGCCCCGGTGACCACATACGTGAAAGTGTTTATAAACAAAAAATGTAAGTAATTGTTATTTTTTGTCAATTGACCGAATTTATTTATAAATATTTGGTTTAAAACGGAAAGGAAACTGTTATTTATATTTAAAAATAATTTACATAGAATCAGATAGCTACGCAGTGGTGTTGTGGCTAGAACAGTGGACTACAAGATTGACATCGTTGGTTCGAATCCTAGACGTGTTATTTATTTTATATATATATATTTTTTTTTATTTAAAAAAAAATTAAATTTAAAATATTTTATATTCTCAACAAATACTGCACTTACTATCCTACAATCAGTCATGACAATTTAGCACTTTTTGTAGCAAAAGTAGTAATAAGGGGATTTTCTTATAAAAAATAACAAGTTTCGTTTAAATAATTAATAAAATTTTACCGGTAATTGCATAATGGATTTCAATTTACTGATACTGATTTTTTTCAGTATTCAGTAAAATTTTACTGATTACTGATTTTTTTTTTCAGTATTCAGTAAAAATTTACTGAATACTGTTTGTTTTTTCAGTAATCAGTAAAAAATTACTGATTACTGATTTTTTTTCAGTAATCAGTAAAACTTTACTGAATACTGAAAATTTTTTCAGTAATCAGTAAAAATCAATTTTTACTGAAATTTTACTGGTACTGCAAAGTGCCCATCTATGTCAAATACTAAATTTCCTTAAAATCCGAAAATTAGAAATAGGTCCATAATGGGTATCTAGTTATACAGAGTAAAAGATGTCAGACAAATTTTATATTATATTTTCGAACATCTTTATCCATAGATGTAATATTTATAATAAAATATAAAAGCTATATAGTGTTTTCTATAGAGGTGGATAACTTTAAATTGAAATAAAACAGAGAAGGTTGTTTTTAATAATGGATAATTTTATGGCGTTATTGTTTAAATAAGACTTCGGGCATGTGGCCGCTGTGGCTATCGCATACATGCCGTAATGTAGAGGTCCAATTTTCACACACGCATCGCAGTCTTCTTTAATTGGCTCTCATTTCACTGCCAAATATTATGTTTTAAAGTTCACTAATTTAAAAATGTTAAAACATGCCACTAAGTCGCCCGTATTGATTGTTTTTTCACTTGTGACAATGTGCTTATCTTTATATTTTTTATTATACCCTTCACCTTCGTGAGAAGGGTATATATAAATTTGTCATTCCGTTTGTAATTTCCATAATATAATTTTCCGACCCTATAAAGTATATATATTCTGGATCCTTATAGATAGCGGAGTCGATTAAGCCATGTCCGTCTGTCTGTCTGTCCGTCTGTCTGTTGAAATCAATTTTCTGAAGACCTCAGTTATCTTCGGGATCCAAATCTTCAATAATTCTATCAGACATGCTTTCGAGAATTTTGCTATTTAAAATCAGCAAAATCCGTCCATAAATAACGGAGATATGAGCAAAAATCCGAGACAACCTCTGAAAATTTCATCAAAAAAAGACAATTTATTGCATGCTTTGACAAAAAAAACAACAAAGCG
This sequence comes from Calliphora vomitoria, assembly GCA_942486065.2. Lineage (NCBI taxonomy): Eukaryota > Metazoa > Arthropoda > Insecta > Diptera > Calliphoridae > Calliphora > Calliphora vomitoria. The sequence goes on along the minus strand of OW818031.2, from coordinate 101,360,487 downwards.
TTTGTGTGAATGTGTGTTTGTTATTTCTTTGCGTATTGTTTTTAGACCCTTCACCATGAGAGGCAAGGGTATATATAAAGAGAGTTGTGTATAATGAGTTTTCATATGAGCATCTCTATTATACGTAAACACCGCACACACCCAACAACAATATTCTAAAACAGCGAAAGGCAAACTCACACCACATTCAGTTATTGTTTTTTTCTCAACTTTTTACTCAACTCATACAACTACAATATTTAAAAATTGTAGTGGTGTGAGTTTGCCTTTCGCTGTTCTAAAACAATGGTGCGCAGCCCATAGCACAATTATGCAAAATCAAACCATACGTATTCTTATGCTCTTACAATTTAGTAGCCGTTGTCCACTCAACGAGACAAGTAAAAAAGCGCATGAGCATGGGTGTATTATTTTTTCAGTTTTTGTATTTGTTTGTTTGTAGCTGCACTGAACAAAATAAAGAATTGAATGTGTTGGTGAGAGAATTTACTTTTGCGCACCTCTGTTCTACAATGTGGAATGAGATGAATAAAAATATAAATAAAAGTATATAAATTCGCCTTGAGATGAAATGAATATGAATTATAAATCAACACATGCATAATTTCGTTTATTTTAATTTTTGTTATTGTTTGCACATACAATTGTGCAAAATAATTGTTGTGTTTATTTGGTTAGTTATCAGTGAGCATTCAACGCGTGAATATGATTATCGGATCTTTTGCAATTGCATCTGATATAATATTATGATTTTTTCTTGTTGTTGTTGCTATATGAAGAGTTTTGCATGTATGTAAATATGTATACTTAGGTGAAGGGTATATAAGATTCGGCACAGCCGAATTTAGCTCTGTTACTTGTTAAAAAATTATATTGTTTCCCTGATTACAACTTAGCTTACCTGCTAAGTTTTGTCTTGGCTAGTTCATTTATTATAATTTTTTTTTAATAACTCCATTTCGGAAAATGCTTATCCAATACAAATATGACTCAAACGATGCAAATCTGCTAAAATTTTTTCACAAATATATTAGTCCTTACTACCGCTTCATAGTCGTCCTGTTATATAATTTTTACTTGACTGAAAGAAACTATTTTCCTAATTGTTTCAAAATTGTCTCAATGATATTGAATAAAATTAATTTTCTCCCTTTCCCATTTTGGTAGGTGATGCATTTTTTTAGCCATGGCTATTATAATGTTAATAACTCATGATTATATTATTAAAAATTCTTTAGGTCATATCGTAAGCATGCATTTTCTATGCAAAGTTTCTATTGTTTTAATCCTTTCAAACAATTACAATATTAATTTTCTATATATACTTAATGAATTAGTTTTATTCTAAACCTTTAGATATTTAATAAAAATTCTTACTTAAATACTTTATAAACACAAAAACTATTACTTTAATCATGGTCAGTATCTAAATATATTTGACCTTATTGCATAAATAAATGTTTGTGTTTACATACAACAGCCACAAAATTACTTTCTTTCAAATACTATAAAATTGCCTTAAATAATATTATTTAAGAATTTTGATTAAATTTCTGTTTATCACACTATACATAGGGTTTGGTATATTAAGAATGCAATTAACAGAAATCTATTGCAACATTTTTGCCTAAATAACAAAAATTTAAAGCATTAAATCATTTTAAAATGCCTGTTGTCAACAGTTTACATTTGAAACCACAATTTCATGTTAGAGATTAGATTTCAACAACTCAAGCATAATGATGCCCTTGTAATAAGACTAATTTCAAGAGAATACTGTTTAATATACTTTTAAATATCAATACTCTACTCTATTTATTTTCATTGGAAATAATGTGTGCCTAAAAAATATTTGTTCTAAAGTGTGTTTTAAGTAAGAATAAAAATAGCCACACATATTAAAATATACAAGGTGGCGCAAAAGTATTCCTCCTTTCAGAAAATTCTATAAATTTTGCGATTGGCCTCTAATGTCAGTTCTGTTTTGACATTTGTTTAGTAAACACATGCAAAATACACGTTAATAAACAATGTTAAGCTACACTGCACCAGAACGCGGAATATTGCTGACTACTTATTTGACCAATAATCGGTCGGTGACTTTGGCACAACGTGAATTTCGTCGCAGATTTCCTGGCCGCCAAACGCCTACTGGTGAAACACTGCAACGTTTAGCCGCTCGCCTCGAAGAGACTGGCACAACACGAGATGCTGCCAGGCGTGGCAGACACCGGAGTAGCCGTTCTGCAGAGAATATTGCTGCTGTAGCCGAGGATGTCATGGAAGCGCCGTCGACATCGACCAGACGACGTGCCACGCAAATGGGTATCAGTCGACGGTCTTTACAGCGAATTTTGGTACAAGATTTGAAAATGGTTCCGTACAAAGTCCAGACGGTGCATCAGCTGTTAGCTGTTGACAGCCAATCGCGTCTAACATATGCTCAAGCCAATCTTAATCCCCACCAAGAGGAAGATAATTTTTCATCAAAAATAATCATGAGTGATGAGGGTACGTAAATAAGCAAAATTTACGCTTCCGGGGCACTGAAAATTCTCGTTTAATCCACGAAGTGCCATTACACCCGCTCAAAGTCACTATATGGTGTGCTGTTTTCGCTGGAGGAGTCATCGGACCTTTTTTCTTCGAAGACGTCGCGGGCCAAACGGTTACTGTAAATGGTGAGAGCTACAGAGCAATGATCAACGAGTTGTTTTTGCCGCAACTTGATGAATTGGGATTGGAAAACATGTGGTTCCAACAGGACGGTGCAACGGCACACACTGCACGTGCCACAACCGATATGCTGAAAGATGCATTTCCCGGGCGCCTGATCTCCCGTTTTGGCGATTTGCACTGGCCAGCAAGATCGCCTGATTTGACCGCTCCAGACTTCTTTTTGTGGGGCTTTTTGAAGTCGCGGGTTTATGTCAACAAGCCTCAGACTCTTGCAGCTCTTAAAGACAATATCCGTCCAGAATGTGAGGACCTATCACCGGAAGTTTTGGCCAAAGTGATGGAAAATGACTTTGAAAAAAGTCAAAAAAGCTATCTAAACTATTTGGAAAAAATTTTGCTAAGAATTATAGGTGATAACTAAATGAACTACATTTAAGATATTAATAAGTTACGAGTTTTAAAAATATTTCAATGTCATGTTTAAAAACTTTATTTATAATTTCCCCCTATATTTACTTATAGTAAATTAATATAATCAGAATTGACTGACTGAATGTATATTAAGTAAATTCTTATTTGTTTCTCTTTCATTGCCAACTGCAAATGTGTAAATACACAAATGTTCATTAAAATCGAATGGATATACTAATTTTGGTTCTCATTTTTTTTTTGTCCTAGACAAACCATAGAAAATATAAAATATTTCAACTACTGGTCAATGTAATACAGGAATGAACAGATAAATGTGTAGAAGAGAAAGTGTTAGCATATTTATATGGCTTCATGTTTCTAACTGTAATTCAAATGCTCACCCACAAGCAGACATAGACCTAACTGCATAATGCTGACACTGTAACATGGAATCATACTTACACATCTACTTAAATTAATAGGCTATGAAAATTTATCCTTTTATGTATATTATAACAGGTGATTATACATACATATGTATAACGTGTATACTTCCTTATATGCCTCATATATACGTATGTAAGTGTGCGTACATAATAATGTTTATAGACTTGTGTAAGAACAAGTGCAATCATACATCAGTTTACTCTTTCACCTTTACCTTTACAGATACACAGTTTACTGGTGAGTTTACAACGTCTTGTAGGTGAGATCATAATCGTTTTAGATGTGAGTCGGGAAAAATGTAATTTCTTTTTATTTAAAGGAATAAGTTTAAAATAAATTCGTTCATCATAAATTATGCCTTTATTCTGCCTTTTACTCTTCCTCACGTCTTTGCTGGAATAAATGTAGTTTGGTTAGCGTATAACGTGTTCTTTTCAAATAATGTTGCCCTAAAACCCTGCAAATATGCTACATGTTTCACCCTCAATTTTGTCAAAGGTTTAGAAAGACAGCACTTATTAAACAGTTTTTGATGTTATATATAAAAGGGTAAAAGAAGCACTCAACAGTAATATAAACCCGTTTAAATTTGTATGTTCACAAGACAACGGAAAAATGCAAACTAAGAACGCCAAGTCCTTCAGCAAAACACAATACAAATAACTTGAATAATCAAATAGCTAGAAGATGTTATCATATTGGATATTGTCTTGGAAGGACAACATTGAAGGCAGAATGGAAAAAGCAAATAGAATATGGAATTTCTGCAGACTAGCGATAGGATCGAAATAGAGTACAAGCCAGAAGATGACACACTAGCTATACACGAATGTCCTACAACAAATTCTAACCTATGCCTCGATAGTATGATTAACGTCCCTACAGAAGAAGTTTAATGTTAAATGTGCTTATATGGGCATATATGATGCAATGGGAACCAATCAATACTACCGATCAAATTACAGGTGAAATATGAAACATCCCCAGCTGAAACTAGATTGATAGTAATGGGAGAAAAGCTAATAAATTACCATACAACCAAACACTGAAACAAAATAAACATCTTACAAAAAGATATTATTGCAACTGCATGATAAGAAGAAAATAAAATAAACAAATTTTACCCCGGCACCGAACGAGATCAATTAACTCAATTAACTCTCTCTCATGCGGTGTAAGGGTTCCTAAAGGTTCCTAAGTGGACGGGCCAGCGATGAGGAAAATTTTTATAAAAAAGGGCTGGATTACATTCCGAACCAGGGGATTTGTTGACGTTGAGACCGTATAGTTGGGAATCATCGGGAAGAGATAAATTTGATACAAATGTTTGCCAAAAGGATTGCATTTTCCTTAGCATCGTTTACAATACAATCACCTGTAAGAAGACGAGGAATTCAAGCACTGGTGTTGTTCCGAATCCTCTTGACAAAGGACAAATGCTAAGATACTGGTGATTACGAAAGTTAATACCTTGGTTGAATAACATTGATAACAAACTGATCCCATTGTGATACCCAAGGGGTAAACAGCTGGGTTTTTATCATACGTCCATCGTTTCCAGCCTCAACCAACCACATTCCCTGATGTGGGAGTAGATTCGCCTAAGACTCATCCTTGATAACTCATCTAAGCATGATAGGAATGGAATTTCGAGAATGCGTTTCCTCAGGTTTATCAGAGTCGGGCATTGGCAGAATAGGTGGGACACCGTCTCCTCCTCTTCTTCATTGTGACAGCTCCTACAGTAGTCAGTGTACCGTAGGCCTAGTCTTTTGGCATGTGTCCCAACTATACAGTGTCCTGTAATGAAGGAAGGAATTAGCCTTATTTGCTCCAGACGAAATTCCAGTAGGTTTATCCTGCTGATATCATATACGGGCCAAGTAGACCTCGATATAACATAGGAAGACTCGTTGCTTCACCTGCTTTGTGCAGACTCATATAGTATCTGCTGTACTGCCATCTTGCATTTAACAAGGGAAATACCAGAAAAGGGGTCGATCTCCTCACCATCCATCATCGCACCCCTTTTGGCCAGTTCATCTGCTATACAATTACACCTTTTTCCATCGTGACCAGTCTCGCCAGCTCATTTAGGTATACACGGCATTCCTCGGTATCGTGAAGATACCCGCTATTCCGTTAACGGCAGCCTTGCTATCATTAAATATGCATATATCACCATATATTTGATAAAACCTCAGCCAGTTGGATCCGCGTTTAATGGCCGTAACTTCTGTCTGAAGACCCGTACAAGAGTTAGGAAGCCTGAAGTAGGATTTGATCCCAAAGTTCTCAATAAAGAAACCTCCGCCAACCCTATTACCCCTGTTAGAGCCATCAGTATATACCCTTATGACATCGTCAGGGGGGAATAGTCCACGCTGCCATAAATCCCTATTCGGGATTATAGTATGGAAATGCCTATCGAAAAAAGTTTTGTCATGCAGTAGTCGACATTACAATGTAGGTGTCCATAGTAGTTCAGTATCTTAGAGTGCCCATGGTCTTTACCAGACCACGAACAGCCAGCATTCAGTCTCACAGCAGAGTTGAGAGCCATTTGTATCACCACCAAATCAACTGGTGACCAATTTAAAATAGAAAAAAATTGCCTTAGAGGGGGTAGACCTTATAGCGCCTGTAAGCAGTATCGCGATAGTCCAGATATCTCGTTCAGCGGCCTTCCGGTGAGTACCATTGTCCAAAACGTGCCACCAAACAAACACACCATAGAACAAGATGGGTTTAACAACTGCTTTAAAGATCCAATTGATACCCTTCGGTATAAAACCCAAGTTAGCACCAATTCCCCTTTTACAGAAATAGATGGCAACATAAGCCTTATTAATCCTGTTTTGAATATTCAAATAGAGGAAGACGTAAAGCGGGAATATTACATGTACCAATGTACTGTATTTAGTCGAATTTGAGACGAACACTTTCATAGGGATACCATAACAAACTTGAAATTGTTCAGCCATAATTGATCAAAGCCTTATATGGAAGGACCACTACCGAAAAACACATTAACCTATATAACCATCTTAAAAATATCGATTTAAAAATAAAATTTATCACTGTAAACGTGGTAAATACTTCATCATAGAAATGGTTGCCACAAACATATACTTATTTACTACAGTCATGTATATGATTACCGCAATAATATGCATAATTACAGTGACCAGAATATTGTTAAACTACTTTTTAATATGGTGAAATGGTTACAGTAAACAAGTACAACTATATGCCAAATAAGATACATAGATACCAACGCACAAAATTGTATGACAATCGCCCCTTAATAGGTTGTAGATCACATCCCACAGGTTCACATCACAACAGAGCTTGACGTGAAATATCGAGTTGAGACAGTGGGCTGGATACTACCGCTTTCTACAAAGCGGTAGTACAAAAAGCAATCAATTTATTTTGTGAGAAGTCTGATCATTTAATTGTTTACTCATTATATCTCTGTATAAAAGTGTTAACCTCCCATTAACCTCGAAATGTGTACATTCAACTTTAATTAGAAATTACTTTTCTACATACACAATAAAATTGCTCGTAAATTTGAGAACATTTTTGACAAAATACTCTGTTTAAAAACATACATTTGTTTTGTTGGTTTTAAGCCTTCTGAACATTAAAATGCTTTTATGTTTATTAATGTAAGTACAAATTACGATGTAATGTTATAATAAAAATTACTCTTAGTACTCAAAGTATTGAAACTCATTTTATGGGTCTAAGTAAATATATGTATAGGCTCAATATGACAGCTACAAACATTCTGATAACATTTTAACCTGGGTGTGCTTTCAAAGTATTTGTTTCAATGTTCAATGTTAGACAAAAATGTATCTTTTTTGTCTGTGAATTTTAAATAAATATGAAGAGGTATATAAAAAAAATTTTAGGAATTTTATTTTTTTAATTTAAATTGTTTACCTAAAAAATATATTTCAATAATTAATTTCCGAAAAAAAAATGATTGCACAATGTATGATTAGTCTTTATAAACAAATTAATTTTTTTACGCTTAAAAGGAGCCCTAATTGTTTGTTGAAACCAAAAGGCACAAAGCAGAGATTGTATTAAATAGAAACATTAACATTTTACATTATTTTTTGCGGTTTTTCTTTCTTTTTATAGTCTTTTAATGGAAAGAACAACAACAAAAGGATATTATTCTCTTTTTTTTCCTGTTTAAGCAAAAGGTGTTTGAATGTTCAAAGCCTAAGTGTGCATTAAAAGGCATTTTCTTTAGAGCAAATAAACAACTGAACATAAAATAAAATATTTTAAAGGACATACATTAATAGCAGTTTAAAAAAAAAACCACTAAACGGTTTCATATTTACATAATTTAAACTACATATTTGTGTATAGAATTTTTTTATGTCCTGTATTATATTTTGAATCTTCCAACTAATTCTCTTCGCTTGTCTTTTCAACTTTTGATGTATTTATGTAACAAAAAACTCTTTTGTTAGTGTTTGCCAGTGACTACAATCCATTTTTTTCCAGCAAAATTTTATACTCAATAAAATCATTTTCGAAAGTGGGCCTTATATGGGAGCTATGACTGATTATGGGCCTATCGTTACAAAATTTGGTGACATGACATTTGTATGTATATAACTTATTTGTGTTGAATTTTATTTGAATACCAACATGTTTAAGAGATTTATGCTAATTAAAGTGTTTTTCGGAAGTGAGCCTTATATGGGAGCTATGACTAATTATGAACCGATCGTCACAAAATTTGGTGATGAGAGTTCGACTTATATAAAACTTATTTGTTGTGAATTTAGTTTGGATATCTATATAACTAAAATCTTTATGAGAGCTTAAATATTTTCAGATAGGGCAATCATATAGGGGCTAGGAGAAACAATGGACCGATTCAACAGGATTTGTCCTTGAGGCAATACTAAAGCTTGTACCAAATTTTGTCGAATTATTTTTTAAATTGCGACATGCAGTTTGATTACAAGTTTTACATGGATGCACGGACCGACATCGCTTTATCGATTGAGTCGCATGAGTCGCTTTTAATTAACATTTCCGGCTCCACCTCGATTTCCAAGCACTGCTCTCAAATGACGTCCTTCTAGTTAACAAATATCGTAAAAAACGTCGGCTTCATGCCCACTTTTAAAGATCAAGGCCAAATGTACCACAGAATTGGATCATTGCTCTAGCTTCCCAATAATGATGCGAAATTCCATCAAAATTTAATTTACTGGAAGTGAAGCTACAGAAGCCGAATGCTATCGACGAACATGCGTGTACATTTGTTCAGACTCTTCCGCCAAAACATTCTCAAAACAATTGTTGAACATCGGAAATGGAAAAATTCCAAATGCAAATTAATATTCAAGCCATTGTCGACAACGTATTCCCAAGTCTTACAACTAACTACAAAAATTCGGATTGATTGTGAGAGCGTGCTATATTGCCACCAAAAACTTATGATGACATCAAGCTTAATGACCGAATCCAATCGAAACTGCATGGCGAAACAGTGAAATACAAATCAATTAACACAGTGATAAACAAAGAACAAGACGTCAATTACCTTAATGAATTTTTGAAATAATTGGAACCAGCCGGAATGCCTCCACATGTATTAACTTTGAAACTTGGATCACCGATGATGCTTCTCCGCACCTTTAATGCGCCGATATTATGCAACGGAAAATGAATGACCAACAAATTTAATTAAGGCAATAATCATCGGTGGAAGATTCAAAGGCGAAGACGTGCTTATTCCACGACTACCGATGATTTCCAACGATGTTATTAGATTAATCGATTAATATATTTTACTCGTTATTCGATCGAATAATCGAGGAATTTTGAAAAATTAATCGATCACTCGAAAAAAAAACATTCGATTAAAATAAAACTCTAATAATTGACAACATTAATATGCACACTTCAAACCAATGTGCGTTACCGAAATAACACCATATGATTACAGTAAACAAGTATATGTTTGTGACAACCATTTATATGATGAATAATTTTATCATAATATGTTGTTCTCAGACTATGATATCCTTAAGCCAAGAGCAACATAATATGGTTAAACTTTCATCATATAAAGGGTTGTCACAAACATATTCTTGTTTACTGTAACCATGTATATGATTGATACAATCATATGAATCCTAAATTAACCATACTCTGTTTTTAAAAAACTTATAAAAATGTTGAAATTGTTACAGTAAACATGCACAATTATATTTGTTTCTGCGTGTATGTATTTTATTATGTTTGAGCTGTGTCAAATTATGGACTGATAGTCACAAAACAAACTCACGGATGAGTTAAGTATAACTTCAGGTGTAGACAAGGTGATGTTCTATCAACAACCATCTTTAATTTGTGTCTCAACTACACAAATCATCTTTAGATAGCGCAGGACATATATTTACACGGTCGACAATAATGTGCGCATATGCAGACTATATAGCTCTAATAGTGCATAGTGTTCGAGAGCTGTCAGAAATCTTCGCTGTCTAAGAAGCAGAAACAAGAACAGTTATAAATACTCAGCAATCAATAACGCTTCAATAGTATACGTCTCTATAAACGACCGCATTCAAGCTGCCCATAATCTATTCTATGCCCACATCAGACTATTTAAGTCGAAGCTGATACCACTAGCATTGAAAATTAGGTTATACAGAACAGTTCTGCTGCCAGTTTTAACATACAGCTGTGAAACATGGGCTCTGACTCCGGCAGACGAGGAAAGGCTGAGAATCTTTGAAAGGAAAATTATAAGAAGAATATATAGCCCAAAACGTGATAAAGACCAAGCTCGGTTTAAGCTGCAATCGTAGTTCTTTATGAAGATGAGTTTTAACTTCAATCGTTGTTCTTTTTGTAGCAGAATTTTAGCTTCAATCGTAGTTCTTTATATAGCTCAGCTTTTGCTTCAATCGTAGTTCTTTATGTAGCTCAGTTTAAGCTGCTATCGTAGTTCTTTATGCAGCTGAATTTTAGCTTCAATCGTATTTCTTTGTATAGTTCAGTTTCAGATTCAATCGTAGTTCTTTATATAGCTCAGTTTTTGCTTCAATCGTAGTTCTTTATGTAGTTCAGTTTTGCTCCAATCGCAGTTCTATATTTAGCTCAGTTTTAGCTCCAATCGTAGTTTTTTATGTAGCTCAGTTTTAGCTTCAATCGTAGTTCTTTATATACCTCAGCTTTAGCTTCGATCTCTGTTCTTTGTGTAACTCAGTTTTAGCTGCAATCGTAGTTCTTTATATAGCACAGTTGTAGCTTAAATCAAAGCACATTATGTAGCTCAGTTTTAGGTTCAATCGTAGTTCTTTGTATAGCTCAGTTTAAGCTTCAATCGTAGTTCTTTATGTAGCTCAGTTTAAGCTTCTTCCTTAGAAGCAACCGAGAGGTCGACAATATAATCGAAGGTAAAGATGTGGTGAAATTTATAAAGGCCCAAAGATTGAGCTGGGCAGGACACATAGCTAGAATGCCACAGAACAGAGCTCAACAAAGAATAATGAATGATACTCCATACAGAACCAGAGCAAGGGGAAAACCAAGGTCAAGATGGCTTGATGGAGTCGAAGAAGATTGCAGCAAAGCCAATAAAACAGATTGAAAGAATGCTGCGCAAGACAGATCTGATTGGAAGAAGAAAGTGAAGGAGGTTAAGGGCCACACCGGGCTGTAGCATCAAAAGATGATGATGATGAGTCGCAAAATATTGGTCCGACATCGATATTTATAAGATGTTGATTATTGAAGTCGAACTTAATACAGATTATTATATTTATAAGAGATTTATGCATATATAAGTGGTTTTTGGAAGTGGACCTAATATGGTGGCTATGATCAAATATTGACCTATATACAAATCAATTTGATTTTTGCATACATATATACAAATCTGGACCGATTCGAACAAAAATTCGTTTTACTGCTGCATTTTGTATGGATTAAATAGGCAATATTGCGAGAAGAAATTTGTATAGAGACACGGAGAAATCACTGCCCGATTCTTTCCATTTTTAACAGAAACATTATTGGAAAATTTTTTGGAGGCTGTCTTACACTTTGGTCCATACCTCTGTTTCTACATTTTCAACACATTTCTGGTGAACAAGAACCTAGCGTGCCAACAACAGACAAGACGGCCGGACATATCTACAACGTCTTAGAATTTTATAAGAACAAAGAATATATATCCTTTTTAGTTATTCGACCAATATTTCGATATGTTACAAACAAAACTACAAACTCAATACACATCTCATCTTTTTGGCGTTGAATATAAAAACAACAATATTAAAAAATGTTTCTTTTACGAACCTTTGAATGAAATATTTTCTTAATATCAGGAATACATGTAATAAGGCCAAACCACAATCCTATAAATAAACTTTTTTTAACAAATTCCATTTCAACATACAAATTGTTTCCATTTATAAACAGTTCCTGTTATAATTTTGTATATGATTTTCTAACCTTGATATTAACAAAAAATGCATTGTATTTTAGTATAAACTAGAATGAATAACTTTTATTTTTGCGCATACTAATTAAAAACGCACAACACAAAATTTACTAAACACATTTATCAAATTTTAACCAAAAAAAAAATTTAACAAAAAATTTATATTTTCTAAATCTAAATACACCCAAGCAAAACTTAAATTAACCATAATTTTGCTGGTAAGGTAGCAGTGGGTGCGTGTATATTGCTGCATATTCAAAATACAGTTCCTAAACAAACATCGTTATCGTCATAATGCAACTTTTTGGTAGAAAACTTTAATAACAGATGTCAGCTCAGGTTTTACTTTTGCAACTACAAATACAGACGACGTGTACTTTGACTACAATGGAGCTAGATGCTGGTGCTTTCTACTTGATGCTTCTTCGATGATGTCAGAAATGTAAAATTCTATGGAATACATTTCGAGACATGATAATGCAACAAAATAATTTTCACTTCAATACTATTTACAAGTTGCTTGTTGTACGAGTCGTGTTTCTGATCTTATCTTTCTTTTTGCTGTGTACTTTTTTCTATTTTCTGTAGAATATAGAAAATCATTGCTGTAGTTGTTGCTAGTTAGGGAAAACTTATATAAATTGTGTCATAAATTTTCTGGTGGCACAACAAACGGAAATGATCATATTTATGAAATGTAGCCACAAGTTGCTTACTTTAAAATACAACAAACAAACTTGTGTAGTTTGTCTTATATTTTGTACACAGCAGATTTAAACTATTTTCTTAGCATGTGCAGCTCTTAGTGCAACGGCAAGTTTTGTTACTAGGAACTTTGTGCACAAGTTTGTGATAAAATATATACATACGTACATTTACTTGCAGCATTACAGTTACCAACATGTATTAGTAGTTAAGTAAACATTTACAGGCACAAGTTGAAGAAGCCACCAAAAACAGCAGGAAATAAAAAAGTATCTTAGAAAAGTACGTGAAAATAACTTAAAGCATAAGTTACCTTAAGTTTCATTTACGTGAAATAGTTTTTGGAATAGTTTCATTTTAATAAGATTTGAAGTTTTAAACCATAAGCTCACGTACATACTGTACTAAAGGAATATTTGTCTGTGTATCTGTTGGTAGTGCAAGCTATTTTGTATTTAAGTAAAGCTTTTTAAAATCTTTTTATTTTATTAATGTTATATGATCCAATAAACGGTTAAAATATCTGATATTTTATTATTTTGTATTTAAGATATAAAAAAGTAAGAGAGCTATATTCGGCTGTGCCGAATATTATGTACCCTTCACCAAATTATACTTAAATTTTTAAAAAAAATTTCAATTAATTAAATTTTTTTTTTTTTTTTTTAATTTATTAGTGAAAAAATCTATGACAAAAAAAAATCGTGTTATACAATATTTTTCCCGATTTTGACCTAATTTTTTTTTTTTAATTTATTAGTGAAAAAATCTATGACAAAAAAAAATCGTGTTATACAATATTTTTCCCGATTTTGACCTATTGTAAATCCAATGTACTATAGCCTTGTATACATCGTCACAATGGACTTTGAAATATCTATCATTGGATATCTATATTGTCTATATTTATGACTTAGTAATCGAAATATAGATAAAAAATAGGCCAAAAATAGAGGTTGTCTAGGATTTTTGCTCATATCTCCGTTATTTACGGACGAATTTTGCTGATTTTAAATAGGAAACTTCTTGAAAGCATGTCTGACAGGATTATTGAAGGTTTGGATCCCGAAGATATCTGGGGTCTTCAGAAAATTGATTTCAACAGACGGACATACAGACAGAGACAGAGACAGAGACAGAGACAGAGACAGAAACAGAAACGGAAACAGAGAGAGAGAGACAGAGGCAGAGACAGAGACAGAACCAGAGACAGAGACAGAGACAGAGACAGAACCAGAGACAGAACCAGAGACAGAACCAGAGACAGAGACAGAGACAGAGACAGAGACAGAGACAGAGACAGAGACAGAGACAGAGACAGAGACAGAGACAGAGACAGAGACAGAGACAGAGACAGAGACAGAGACAGAGACAGAGACAGAGACAGAGACAGAGACAGAGACAGAGACAGAGACAGAGACAGAGACAGAGACAGAGACAGAGACAGAGACAGAGACAGAGACAGAGACAGAGACAGAGACAGAGACAGAGACAGAGACAGAGACAGAGACAGAGACAGAGACAGAGACAGAGACAGAGACAGAGACAGAGACAGAGACAGAGACAGAGACAGAGACAGAGACAGAGACAGAGACAGAGACAGAGACAGAGACAGAGACAGAGACAGAGACAGAGACAGAGACAGAGACAGAGACAGAGACAGAGACAGAGACAGAGACAGAGACAGAGACAGAGACAGAGACAGAGACAGAGACAGAGACAGAGACAGAGACAGAGACAGAGACAGAGACAGAGACAGAGACAGAGACAGAGACAGAGACAGAGACAGAGACAGAGACAGAGACAGAGACAGAGACAGAGACAGAGACAGAGACAGAGACAGAGACAGAGACAGAGACAGAGACAGAGACAGAGACAGAGACAGAGACAGAGACAGAGACAGAGACAGAGACAGAGACAGAGACAGAGACAGAGACAGAGACAGAGACAGAGACAGAGACAGAGACAGAGACAGAGACAGAGACAGAGACAGAGACAGAGACAGAGACAGAGACAGAGACAGAGACAGAGACAGAGACAGAGACAGAGACAGAGACAGAGACAGAGACAGAGACAGAGACAGAGACAGAGACAGAGACAGAGACAGAGACAGAGACAGAGACAGAGACAGAGACAGAGACAGAGACAGAGACAGAGACAGAGACAGAGACAGAGACAGAGACAGAGACAGAGACAGAGACAGAGACAGAGACAGAGACAGAGACAGAGACAGAGACAGAGACAGAGACAGAGACAGAGACAGAGACAGAGACAGAGACAGAGACAGAGACAGAGACAGAGACAGAGACAGAGACAGAGACAGAGAGACAGGAACTTCCCAACTTTAATAGTTGATTCGGCCATATTGTATTTAGATAAGGTTCCGCGCGCTTGGTCTATTTAAAGGTCTGGATGAATGGGTACGTCAACAAACAAAATTATTAAATTTGGGACGATATCAATCCACATAAGATCCAAGAGTGTCCACTGCATCCCAAAAAAGTCACAATTTGGTGTGAGTTTTGAGCTGGCGGCATCATCGGTCGATATTTCTTCGAGAATGAAGTTGGAATAGCAATCACCGTCAGCAGCGAGTACTATAGTCAATGATTACCAATGTCTTTTGGCCTGAATTGGATGATATGGATACTAACGACATGTAGTTTCAACAGGATGACGCTACATGCCACACAGCTCATGCCACATTGGGAATTCTGCAAGAGCGATTTGAGGGTATGGTCATCTCAAGATGTCTTGAACTGGCCACCAAGATCGTGCGATTGGCCCCATTAAATTTTTTCTTTAGGGGTGTTCTTAAGTCGCAGGTTCGGATAAAGCACAAACCAATGCGGACCTCGAAGCCAACATAGCCCATGCCGTCGGTCAAATTGAGCCAGATTTATGCGCCAGAGTCATGAGTTACTGGATATTTCGGATGTGAGCCAATCAAAGAATCCGCAGCGGATATTTACAAGATGTTATATTCCATACACAATGGCATCGACGATGAAAGTAAGAGTGAAGATTTAAAAAATGTCATACAAAATGATATGAATATCATAAAGTTAATTTCACTCTTGATTGATTTACTTCGTTTTAATACTTATTCCTAGTGTAATTTGCAATTACACTTATTTCATTGTGGACAAAAGCCACCTCCATATTGATGTTAAAAAGAATTAAAAATAAATGTATAAAATAGGTATGCCATAATCTCCAGCAATAATTTAGCCACAACTATATAACGTAGACACTTTTATGTATCCTCAATGAAAACAATCATATGAAATATTATTAAATCCAAAATCATTTGTATTGCTTATTTCTTTATTTATATTTTAATAATTTTTAACATGCTGCCATAAAACACTGACATGCGTAGCAGCTTTTAACTTTAAGCTGCTTTAGTGTTGTACGTGTAAATGTTGCACATAAAAGTATTACCTATACTACATGTTTTGCTACTGCACATGATTACTTTGGAGATGCAAAATGTTTTTATCTTTATTGAAAATATGTAAACGTTATAATAATTCTATATGCATGGAAAAAGTTATTGAGAGATAGATAATTCGAAATTCAATTGATAAGCATCCAAGGGGAATTGTATTTAAAGTTTCAAAAACCGAGAGAAAATTTTGGGATTTTTGTTTACAAGTGCTATTAAAGGGTGTAATAAACATGTAAACTTTACTAACATCATGGCCATAGTAAAAGAGCTAGACTTCTATTTTTTGTTTTTTAATCCAAAAAGGATGTTTTTTTTTTTTTTAAACAAATGTAAAATTTATAGTTGATCGGATTAGGACTTACTCAGATGTTTTATGCCATTTCATATGTTTATTTATATAATAAAATCTTGTTGTCTTTTGTTCTATCTGTTGTGTGTTTGCATCATGGTAGTGACATTTAACAATTTTTTGAAAATGATTTTGAATATACAGAATTTCCGTATAAAAACATAAGAAAAAATTGTGAAAAATTTCACTAGAAAACTGGTCACTATTTATAATTCTCTGTTCATATTTGCTTATATTGATTTTTTATATTTTTACTTTTTGTTCACTCAAATAAGTAGAAATACAAATATTTGCTAAATGGGTAAAAAATATACATATCTACACACATATGTGTTATTGCGTGCAAACACGATTTTTAATTTAAAACAAGTAAAGTATACTCAGTCAAGCCCGAAAATATAATACCCTACACTGAGGGTTACCCTAAACCACCATAGTGCTGATGTTTGTAACATCCAAAAATATTAGACCAGCACCCACCTTAACCCTGTAGTGCTTAAGCATGCCTCCAGGCACTCATCGCAAAAATGTAAATAACTACAAATATATCTGATTTTTCATTTCAAAAGCTCTTGTAACTGTTTCTAAAAAACGTACTCAAATATTTTAATAAACCTTGAAACGTCTTAAATGCGCTCCTCTTTATTATTTACTGCCCGTTTTACAAACTATGTGCATTAACAAACAAAAAAATGGAATGTCCATGCTGATTAAAATGTTTTAAAGTTTCCCGATTGCAAACTTTTTTCTTTTCTTAAAAAGTATACTTATATTTTATATATTAGAGTCAAGATTTATGTAAAAAAAGGTAAGCTATTCTTTAGAGACGTGATTAATTGATGAGTGCCTTCAAGCATTCTTGGGCACTGCAGACTAGTTTAGCCTGCCTCAGTTTTTCCCTCATATAGCAAAATGTTGTTTGGTTTTCTTTGCTTTGATTTGCAATTTTTTACATACAATTTTAAGAAATGGCTGGTCGAGTAAACAAACAGTTCAAATTGTCTGATTTGAGCGACGAACAAATAGAAAAGTTGTTTTCAATAAAAACTGACAAACTATACTAACTAAAACCCGACTATGTTTCAATCTTTAAAGTCCCAAAAGTATCTTAAGGCACTCATTAAGTTTTTCCCACCTAGCAGGTAAACCATTGATTGTACAAACTTTTAAATTTTTTATTTTTTTGACCAGCACTCAGGGATTGACCCCTACTCATGCAAAGCATTGTGTTGGAACTAGGAATATAGGCTATGGGAGGGAGGATAGAGGGAGTAGTGTTTGTAAATATTTGATTTGAATTTTCCTACATTGAAAGTAACAGGGATGATTTCAGGAGGAAGCTTATTCCACATACGGACAGTACGGCTAAAGAACGAATTTTCACCTGTAATGTGTTGTGCGATCCACTGTCCAGTCGACAAAAAATTGGTGAGCCCTTGCCGAAGAACGTGTGTTGCGTAAAAAACTACGGGTTTCGGGAACAAGTTCCCTAATTTCAGCAAAGCACATACCGTTTTAGTATCGGTAGAAGAGTGAAACACAACCCATATTGCGACGATGTTCCAGTGAGTCAATAGAGCTGGATACCCTACTGCCACCGATAAGCATCTTCGCCCTCTCCTGTATGCGGTCGAGTAACTGCAAAATAGACTTTGAAGCACCGGCCCACACATGAGAGTTGCATTCCATTTTTGGTCGGATATAAGTGGTGTAAATAGTAAGGATGGAGTGAAGTATGTCTTACACCATTTTAGAAAACCAAGGCACTTGAATGCTTCTTTCGACACTCGAAAAATGTGTTTTGTACAACGGATATCGCACTGAATATTCATGCCTAGAACATCAAGATTCCTTAATATTTACACCACCCATAAAAACAGATGGAGCAACATGATCTCTGATCTGTTGTGCGTTTATGTGTTAACATACAACATTGAGTCTTGCGTGCATTGAAATCGACTCTATTCGCACAACTCCATTCAAAGATTGTCACAAGATCTTGGTTAAGCATATCATTCATGTTTTGCCTCATTGCCCCAATCTCCGACAGGTTTGGTCTATAATTGAATGCATATGAATGGCAAATGTTGCTGTCATCTGCAAAAGAGTAGATAGGGTTGGAAGTTTGACATCGAAGGTCGTTTATAAAGATAAGAAATAGAGTAGGAGAAAGGACGGAGCCTTGCGGTACCTCTGAATTGATCTTGAACTCGTTTGATGAGATTCTATCTATAACAACTCGTATAGTGCAATCTCTGAGAAAGTTATTATCGACACCAAAAGCAATAAGTTTTGCTAAAAGCGCACCATGCCATACTCTATCAAACGCTCCAGAAATATCTACCACTTTACTTTCGCAAGAATGGTGTATGGAACGACACCACTTTTCCGATAGGAAGGCTAGAAAGTCTCCCGTAGAGCCTCCTCTACGAAAGCCATGCTGCCGGTGGCTGAGTAAATTGTTGGACTCTATTTCCATAACTTTGTAAAGTGCAGAACAGATTGCTATTGGGCGATAATTATCATGGTTGTTAGCCTCTCCCTTTTTAGGAATTGGCGTTACATTACCAACCTTCCAACATACAGGAAATTTGCCGGTACGGTATACAGTGCTGAAAAGGTTAGCTAATGGACGAGCTAGCGTCGAAGAACACTGCTTTAAGACCAGTGCTGGTATACCATCCGGCCCAGGATACTTATTTATGTTGAGATCCGCTAAAACTCTTTTAACTGCGCGAGCGCGAAAGAATATATTCGTCATAGTTACTGATACTCTTTCGAGCTCGTGTAGTGGTTGATTGCTTTCCGATAAGTTCAAATTATTTGCAAATAATTCAGCCAAAATGATAGCTTTATTAACCGGGTCAGTGAATGATTGGCCATCCTTTAAAAGAGTAGGAATTGATGAACTAGCATTATCCTTAATTCTTTTAACGAACGACCAAAAGCTTTTACTGCCCCGGGTAGCAGTAAGAACTTTGGCACGGAGGGGCTGCTCGTGTAGAGATTTTTCACGCCTCAGCAATTTTGCACTTCTGATTAAACCAGGATTTTTCCATAGTTTTAATCAAAATTTTCTTTGATGGAATGAATGTTTTCATCCCCATTATAATTATGGTTACGACCACTTTCGCCATGGCATTGACACTGTTGTCTAAGAAACAGAGTTTCCAATTAGAATGCCGAAAGAACTCGTTGAGCTCAGACCAACGAGCCTTTTCGTAAATCAAAATTGAACGTTTCGTAGCAGGTCGTGAAACGTTACGAAGTTCAGAGAGCGAAAAGGGGGCATAAATGGTACAATGATTCGAAGGGTGTGAAGTTAGAAAAAGGTCGAGGGTGTTATTTTGGTGCCCATCAAGCATGAAATATGCGTTGGTTCATTTACTAATTGCGCAAGGTGATTGTGCGTCGCGAATAGTTCAACATATTGGCCTTCTGTGGTGAAGCCAAGAAGAGTTGTGAACATTAAAATCACCAGCAACAACAATTTCACTGTTAGGACAACTCTCAAGAATATTAGATATGGAATCGGAAAGGGTATCGAGGCTAGATATAGTAATATCCCGCGTTTAGACTTCTATAAAGAAAACCGAAGTGCAAACAGTGTGCCCAGAGACAGTTAAATTCTACCTCATACGTACCTAATGATTGCTGGTACTGGTACACAACTTCATTGCGTATGTACATGGCAATGCCTCGATGACAATTAAAAAGCGATAGAAAGTGATACCCAGGTATCTGAAAATCCTGTGAATCAGTATTCTCGGATGCCTACGTTTCACATAAGGGGAAAAAATCCGGCCGATGGAGACAAGCCCCTGTATATTGCAAAAGTAAAAAATTCAAATAAATTGTCTATTTTTTATGATATAAGAAACAATACGATTAATTGCTGTATATAAGACTCGATTAGTGAGCAGTGTTATACCTTCGTCACCAAACAGTCAAAAGACAATTAAAACAGTTGTACTAATATCATAAAAAATTAAAGGATGTAATGGAAAGCGGACAAATTAAGACGAGGAAGAAGTTACACAAATAAGAGAGGCCGTAAAGGCCCTGATCTGGTCATTGTGACAGAGAAACGGCCCGTAGTTGCAACACTATTGATGTTGTGTTGACACTGTTCTCTGAGTGGATGTTTTTGTTGCTGGCTATTGTCTTGCTGTGGCTGTTGTTTTATATCATACAATTTAATTAAAAAAGTGATATATATAGAAGATATAGAAGTTATAACAAAATATTCATACATACAAGGTGGCGCAAAAGTAAACTTCCGATGTTTTTTGGCTGTAATTAAAAAAAAATATTAAAAACTTTGATTCTTCTTGTGGATTATTTTTATTTGGTCTTTTAATTTTTTTACATCAAGTCGAGAATATGATGTCATGTAAATGGCCGCCGCCACAGTTGATTGTCATTTGGGCCCTTTTTATGGCATTTTCCATCACTTTGGCCAAAACTTCCGGCGATAGGTCCTCACATTCTTGACGGATATTGTCTTTAAGAGCTGCAAGAGTCAGACTCTTGTTGACATAAACTCGCGACTTCAAAAAGCCCCACAAAAAGAAGTCTGGAGCGGTCAAATCAGGCGATCTTGCTGGCCAGTGCAAATCGCCAAAACGGGAGATTAGGCGCCCGGGAAATGGATCCTTCAGCATATCGCTTGTGGCACGTGCAGTGTGTGCCGTCGCACCGTCCTGTTGGAACCACATGTTTTCCAATCCCAATTCATCAAGTTGCGACAAAAAGAACTCGTTGATCATTGCTCTGTAGCGCTCACCATTCACAGTTACCGTTTGGCCCGCGACGTCTTCGAAGAAAAAAGGTCCGATGACTCCTCCAGCGAAAACAGCACACCATACAGTGACTTTGAGCGGGTGTAATGGCTCTTCGTGGGTTGTACGCGGATTTTCAGTGCACCAGAAGCGTAATTTTTGCTTATTAACGTACCCGGTAAGATGGAAAAGGGCCTCATCACTCATGATTATTTTTGATGAAAAATCATCTTCCTCTTGGTGGTGATTAAGGATGGCTTGAGCCTATGTTAGACGCGATTGACATCTTCAAATCTTGTACAAAAATTCGCTGTAAAGACCGTCGACTGATACCCATTTGCGTGGCACGTAGTCTGGTCGATATCGACGGCACTTCCATGACATCCTCGTCTACAGAAGCAATATTCTCTGCAGAACGGCTACTCCGGGGTCTGCCACGCCTGGCAGCATCTCGTGTTGTGCCAGTCTCTTCGAGGCGAGCGGCTAAACGTCGCAGTGTTTCACCAGTAGGCGTTGGATGGCCAGGAAATCTGCGACGAAATTCACGTTGTACCAAAGTCACCCACCGATTATTGGTCATATAAATAGTCAGCAATATTCCGCGTTCTGGAGCAGTGCAGCGTAACATTGTTTATTAACGTGTATTTCGCATGTGTTTACTACACAAATGTCAAAACAGAACTGACATTAGGGGCCAATCGCAAAATTTATAGCATTTTCTGATAGGAGGATTACTTTTGCGCCACCTTAACTCAAAAGATAATTTATATAATATTTAAGCTTATTTAAATTCACTTTACAGCAAAAAAAAAAACGTGTAATATGCTAGACTCAGTACACAGGTTTTAAAAGCATTACGAAAGTCTGGTTATATTTATTACTAAGACCTTGAATAATTTTCTTTAACACATGATTTTTACTTTCTACCTTAAGTTCTAAATATCTTCATAAATATAGCATTTTAAATACATAAATGTATGTTTAATATACACAAACGAATATATGCATATGTTCTTATGTATCACAACTTTGAAAAAACAATGATTTTTAAAATATTATCTCAAAGGATTTAGTATAAGCGTGTATATATTTTCTTTTTCAAAAGAAATAAATATTCATTAAAATTTTTGTAAGAAATACAAAAAGATGATTTATCTCCATATCGGCATTACCACCAGAGTTTTTTTTTTTCCCCCATTTGAAATTTAACCTTTTTATTTTCTTTTACTCTTTTGTTTGTGGAAATTATAATTCATTTGTTTTTGTTTTATTTTTTGTTCGTTATTTTCTTAAATCCCCATTTTGTTAAACTGGCTTGAATGTAAAAAAAATCTCTAATAAATATTTTAACACAATAAACACCTCACTTTTTTAACATTTTCGGCAGAGCACTTTTCAAATAATAGGAAAATATATATTCCTTTAAGTGTAATAATAATATAAGTCGAATTTTAAATACTCTATATGCTACTCGTTTAACAAGAAAGTTATTTAACAGAAATACTTTTATCACGTATCAAAACGGCAAGAGATATTAACCCACAAACATTCTAATAAATTAGATTTAATTAAATGCCTAAAAATAAAATGAAATTTAAATACAAATCACCTAAAGTTGATTATATTTAATGTACTTTATTACCTAATAAAAAAAATTAGGACATAATGTCCTGTTTTATTTCATTCCCAATGTCTGTTTAATTGCGTTGCAAATAAAATAAGCAAATGAATATAACAACCTCATACTACACCATAGCTTATAACAGCAGCCATATGAAACATCTAATATCATTTATGAAAAAGCCGTAAGTATAATAAATATTTAACTCATGCCTAAGAAAATTTACTGGAACATAAATCATATGAAAAACATGCCATAATTTAGTAACAATAACGACAACATCAATGGCAGCAGCAGAGAAATGTGAAAGACGCCTTAAGACATTTTTTGAAAATAATGTTTAATGGTTGGAGAAGTATTACAAAATGCCATTACAATAAATAAGGAAATTGTGAGAGTTGAGGTAGGTGAAAAAGAAATAAACAATGCTACATACATAGTAAATTATGATTAGTTTGGTAACAACTATAGGCCAGGTAATTTCGGGAAATTTGGACTAACTAAGATAAAAACGACTAAATGTAGTACATTTGTCCTAAAACCAAAAATCTGTCCTGCATAATGAAAAATTACCCTAAGATTTTCTAATAAGTACACAAAATTATATGCCAAAAAAATTTGAAAAAACTGCAATTTTTTTTTTAAATGGGCTATCATTTTTCAGTGGGATTGCAACCTGTGCTATGTGCTGACAACTCCATAACAAGAAACTCTTAGGTTTTCAGACAGATTTGAACAAGTTTAGTTTGATGTCTATACCGAGAAGTTTTCATATAAAAAAGAAACAAGTAAGAGAGCTAATTTCGGCTGTGCCGAATCTTATATACCCTTCACCAAATTATACTTTAAAATAAAAATTTTAAATATTTTTAGGTAAACAAAATTAACTTTTTTTTCAAAATTGTTTTTAAAAATTAAA
Source organism: Calliphora vomitoria (assembly GCA_942486065.2). Classification (NCBI taxonomy): domain Eukaryota; kingdom Metazoa; phylum Arthropoda; class Insecta; order Diptera; family Calliphoridae; genus Calliphora; species Calliphora vomitoria. The sequence continues at coordinate 101,336,624 of OW818031.2, read as the reverse complement.
AAAAAAATTTCCTTTGAAAAGGAAAGCTTAAACGAGGAACACCGTGACTCCAGTAGAAAGACCAAGCGGAAGAAGATCTAAAACTTATTTGAGAAGACAAGTGGAAGCTGTTGAGAGTGCTTGGACTACATTTCTTAAACACGCTCATAGAAATTATTTATTTAAGTCAGCGTAATTGATATTAATTATACTTGGGGAAATGCATAAATAGTCTATTATAGGGTGCTTCAATAGTTAGCATTGTAGCATCAACAGCAACAAAATTGTAGAAAACAATTCTTAAGTTATTAATTTTCTTAACGCCTTAATAAACATTTCAACACATACACAATAATATATCATAGAATCAAAAAAAAGAAAGAGAAGACATAACAAAAGAGTTCCGGAAACGGGAAACAGTAATAAAAATACATCAACAATATTAAAGTTCAAAATGAAAGCATTAAAAAAAAAACCTTAAACGGATATGAGTGCCTATAAAAGCGTTAAATATACGTGTCATGTAAATTCATGCATATAAATGTGGAAATATTTGTAGGTATTTGTACTCATGTCTGTCCTGTAGTTTTAAAGGTAGCACTTGTCATTTTTATCATAGCTTTATTATGTAGTATGATTGTTGTCACTAGTTGTGGTTGGTTTTATTAATATTGTAGCTTAGTTAAAAGTTTAATTTTTTTCATAAAATATGAAGAGGGAAATTTCTCTTCTGAAAATTAACTAAATCTAAAAGTACACAATTTACTTAATTGAATAGTAATTTCACTTGTATATAGTTGCTGATGTTAATTAATACCTTTAAAACTGACTTTGAACGCAGAACTTTATCGCAGCCCTACAGGGTACATGCGAAAGTATTGTGAATGTGAAAGTATTTAAAATTACCCGCATTACTTTGGTAGTCATATGTATATGCACATTAGGGTGGCCATTATTTTTCACTTTTTCGATACCACCAAGTCTTAAATTGTTTTCTGTAATTTAAAAACCAAAATGCTTAACATTTGTGTAAAATCAGATAATGTTTAGGGTGGCATAATGTATTTGATGTTTCGAATTTTAGGTCAAAGTAGCTATCATAGATAAATACACATAGATGGGAAACTCTACTGTCAAAGACCTAACCCAGTTGTCAAAAGCCTAAGTGGTGGGAATGTATTAGTAATAAAAACTGAGTAAATATAAAAATAACACTCATTCATACGTATGATGTTTTGAGTAATTGTTTTGTTTGAGTTTTTTTTTTCTAGTTTCCGCTCCATGTGTACGTTCTCTATGGTAGCAATGTTTTCAAAAAATAAAAAAAATAAATGTTGGCAAAAAATTAAATTAAAAATAGTTTTTGTATTTTTACTATTTCTACCATGTAATATTGTCATAATGTCCTAATATTTAGCAATGGTTTGAAAATGTTTTTATCGTTTTTTAAGCAAAAAGTTTCCTAAAATAATACTACACTGTATGCTATATTTATTGTGTTATGGTAACCATCCAGCAGACCTGTGTACCGAACCCTTCAAGTTGGTTAAGCCGAGCCGCCGTGTCGGCTCGGAGACCTTGTGAATTGACCAAATATATAAATTTTCTGGCATGAATAAAGCCAAATAATTAAATTTTGGGAATGGATTTATAGTATGAATGTTTAACATTTTCTATTTCCGAATTAAGATTTAATTGAATTTAGCTCAAATTGCATTAATTTATTCAAAGATCTGGTGCTACTGTACCTCTTTTTCGCATATTTACATATATACACATAAATATTCATATGATAATTGGTGGTTTGAAGGATACCAAAAAAATAGGTATGTATGTATAGTAAGTAATTTAGAGCATTCATCATCATCACCATCAAAAACATCAGCATATCGCCCATCATTATCATTACGGTAATGAATGTTATTGTATTTTAGCAGTTTTATTTCTTCAAATGACATATACAAATAAAAGCAATGATTAATGACTTATTTGAGTCTGAGTTTAATGTTTTTTCTTCATATTATTTACACATGCACTCATTAGCAGACGCTGGAGGTAGAAGGTGAGTTGAAATGTAATAAAAAAGGGGGAAAAAACATATATTTTATAATGTGTTCATCTCTTGTAGTTATATGATTATTGACAGCTAGAAAGTAATAAAAGGATAAGAATTGTTGAAACTGAGAAAACTGTATTGTGATATTCTAATTAAAATCTATAGTCATGGCAAAATGATGGCTTTTGTATTATAAATATTTAAAGTTTGAATCGAAGTTACTAGGGTTAGTGGAACAATAAATTAAAACTCAAGCAGCATATGTTAAATGGATAAATTAGTTAAATATACACCCTAGGTCCCTATTTAACTACATAAAGTTTGCTCAATGCTCTCGGCGAGGATGTAACTCCCATATAAATATTAATGGAATAAACGCAATACTAGATGTAAGCTTTCTAAAGGATATTATATTTAAAGGGCTCCAGGTGATCTTGGTGTTGAGATATTCAAAAACAACTGTATAGTATGAATGTTGGAATCGAGAATTATCACTCCAAGAGAGTCACAAGAGATGTGTTTTTCAAAAAAATCTATCAAATTAAAATTATCTGTACTATTCAACTTATAACGTGTCGCTACTAACATAAATATGTAATAATTATATAACAATAAAAGCACTAGTAATACGAACCGGTATGTTCTGTAAGTAATAATAGAACACACACACAAACTCACTCGCTGAGAGTAATACCCCAGCAGTTCTAGGAGACAGTCCCCAACTAGTGATTTTACATATCATTTACGATGAGAAATAGTTACATCAATAGCTACGTGACTAGTTATTTTAACACGTGCCTGTCCTAAGCATGGGGTCAACTGACTACAATGAGACTATGAGACTGACTATGTTACTGTCTAATAGCTGGTCCAAAGTAGTCAACGCATTTGATTCATATATTGGTCAAAAAAACCTCAGTTACCTTTCTAGCTACCTAACTGGTAACTTGATCAGCTACATTCTAGTTATTTTAACATGTACGAGTGCTAATAGACCTCAAATAGTCAGCTAAAAGATATATCATAGGCAGTCCAATAAACGATAGCTTGTAAACAAACCTTTCTTCGACAACTCTCCAATGGATTGCTTCTGGTGGGTTAAATAACTAATTTCTAAAGTGCAGTACAAAATAAACGTTTAAAGTCACTTCACTATACATAGGTTACCAAGAGACACTAAAGTGACTATTGACTTCATGCTATGTTACATGGGATATCAGTATACTTAAGCAAAAATAAAAATTCCCTGTATGAGAATTATATCAACACAATTTGTATAAAACCAGTTTAAACGAATTATCACACAACACGTTTAAAGTGACTACACTCCAGATTACTTAGAGACACTTAAGTGACAATTGTCTTCACGCTAGATTACCTGGGATGTATAAAGTAACTAATTGTCTTATCTCTGCTCTACAAAGAGCACGCACGTGCCAAATGACCAAAATATATAAATTGGAGTCAGTCTATAAGGGATACATTGACTACTTGCTTAACTGCTGGGTAGTTACAGTTTGATGTGTGTTGATGTAAATCCCAAATTATTGATAAAGGGAGAGCTGTTATTGCCTTCGTGCTGTATTTCTGAAGTACAACCCGAATCTAACCCAAATACCTGCTCTAGTAGTTTGCCGATTGTAAGAACTCTCGAATTTTTCTTACAATCGTATTTTTGCATCCGTAGCCGAATTCAAGAAGCTCCGAATTCTTCATGAATTAGTTGTAGCTTTAGCTTCTTACAAATGTAGTTTTGCATCCGTAGCCGAATTCAAGAACCACCGAATTTTTCTTGACTTCGTTGTGGGTTAGCCGACTGTAGATACTAAACTGCTAACCAACCCGAACTATTATTAATATTTCACTACAAACACCCGTTTCTCTCTGAGGATCAACCGTTCTCCATAATCGCTTCACCACTCACCTTGTGTACCGACTCCGCCGTTTCATCATCCTATAAGTTTCTACTGTCCCACCGCTGCTACGTTTCATCATTTCAACGCATTTGATTTGCAGAACAACTTCGTAGATTTAAGTATTTAATAAGTAGATTAAGGTTTCGTTAATAATATTTTTGAATATTTTTATATACCATCAAAAAAATATTCGTGTTTTATTTCAAAGGAAGCAGACCCCTGAATCGAACCTGGACAGACTGAGTTATACCTCAGCTGAAAAACTAAACTGCATTACAAACTTTAGAGTTACTTATTTTTGGAATTGTATGGAATTGTATAGATTTACAATTGCAATAAATCTTAAGCTGTTTTATTTATATTCTGATTGATATATACTTTTTTACGATTGCTTCATTGTGATATCATAATTTCGTTCAATGAAAACCTTTATGATACACGACATTTTTGGTTTTATTATCTGGCTCGCAAACAAATAACGCTGATCGTGTTCCGACACGGAAACAGGCGACGTAAAATTGAACATTTGCATTGAGATTTTTTAATTGTCATTTCGAATGCAATTCTTGGTATCAAAACGTCTTCTCCTTTGTACTTTCCTTAAAGTATTGTTGCAAGTTTTTCTCCGCAAGCCGAATGCCACTACAAAGAAATGGTTGGTTTTTATTTCGTAACATTATGATTACCGATCCGACTTTCTGTTGGATATTGTAAGGTAACCATCCGGGTTATTCCAACGAGTTCAAAAACTCTGTTGGATCTTGGAAAGTAACGGAATCCACCGATTTGTACGTCATCAATTCGACAGCAATTTCACTTTGAATCTTAGAATTCAATTCGTCGACACCAATGCTCGCTCAACCAATCATGATTTTCGTAATTTTGTACAATGTTTGGAAGAACCTTGCGGAGGAATTCGGATTTTGATACAGCTGGTCGAAATGTCAACGGGAATTTTGCCGGAGCATCAAGGCGGTGTAATATGATAAAGGATTAAGAGGCCAGGACATATATTGGCGGTTTAATATGAATTATGGTCTCTTCTTAGAACTTAGAATAAAATTTTAATTCAATAGATTTATATTTAGTAGCTTCATCCGCTAGTAGTTTGGCTACACTAGTAAACAAGGGTCTTGAATTTGTTGCCCTCGTTCTTTAAACAACCATTTGACTACACAACGCAAATTACATTCTACGAAAAGATTTTTAAAGCTAAAAAGACCCTATAACGGGGAATGAGGGCGGTGTAATATGATAATGCATTATAAGGCCTGGGCATATACTGGCGGTTTAATATGAATTATGGTCACTTCATACAACTTAGAAAGTTAAATAAATTTCCAACAGATTATGTGTGTTTGCGGATAAATTTTGACCCAGTTTGTATATTAAACCAACATGCTATACTTTATCAATCGCTTGAGAAATTTCGATGAAGAGAGCAGAACAACATTTTTTTCCTCAGACATGTAAAAGTCTATTAGTTTATCCTTCCTCTTTATTATGAAATAAACATCCGATCATTTACCTCAAAAAATATTTTGAATACCAAAATAACACCTCTTGTTGGAAAACCCTTTATAAATAGGTCATTGGATAATCAACTACTGTTGCAGTTATCAGCTACTGTTTCAGTTATTAAGAAATTAGGAGACAGTTTATCATATTCTTTCCGAATTGGTTGCTGTTCATGTAATAAAACAAAGATTTTTGGACAAGTATTTATTGAACGATCTGTCTGGAATATAGGCAAGAATACTATATAACCTTATTAGACTAATACCTATCTGGTCCTAATATAGTGGAGTCACTGGGTGGGGTTTTATCAAAATTGAAAAAAATTCAATTTATCTTGCAATCATCAGCAAGGTAATAGATTAACCAACAGCTAAACCATTTCAGAAATATCTTGATTCTAATCCACAGTAAACTTGAGTTAAAATTTTCATTTTGAGAAATTTTGGCTACATGCCATAAAAGTTAAACAGACTTCAGAATCACTGACAAATATTAATTATTTATTGCTAGATTTTAAACAAAAATCTAAAATGTTTGTTAATATTTATTACAAAATTGTTGTACACTCTTGTGTATGACATTTTCAATATTTTGATTATGAACCAATTTATGTTTATTCACAAAATATCATGTTGATTAAATTCTAGAAAACTACTTACAATATGATGTTTATAAATAAGTGTATATACATACATATATACTTAGTTGTATGATGCAAGCACACTTTAAACTTGATATTTGTCAAAAACAAATTTTATATCTTGTTAATATTTTTTATGTTTTTTTTACAGGAAAGATTCTTTATTTATATTCCTTATAAGAAGCTCTAGTGTTGCTTAAACAAATTAATAAGATATTTAATGTGAAGTTCTGAAGTGATGTTGTTTCGCTATTAAAGCTTTGATAAACAAATTTTGTAATAAAAAAAAAAAACATTTTTTATGAGTTTTATATTTCTTTTATGGAGGAAATATTTCACCATTGGGATTATGATTCAGTTTGTACATACATATGAACAATAAAAAACTGGGTCTTTTATATTGAGTGGAAATTAATTTTTATAGACTACGGTATACTATAGACTATGGTAAACTACAATGCAAATTTTAGGAGAATACTTTAGGTTTTTTCTTATTTGAAATACCCAACAAGTATTAAAAAAAAATTTTTAAGTGTTAACATTCAAGTGAGTATAGTAATTGACAAAAACTTTTACTTTTTGGCAGGTTTTACGAGCCATCTTGTAAAAATAATTATTTTAATTATTTGGCATATAATCAAGAGATTAACTAGTCTATGTTAAACTAAAAGGCTGTACAAATGTTGAGTAATAGTAATATTTCTAGGCTTACAAACTTTTCTTGCCCTTTTCTTTAATAATAGAGAAATTCTGACATCTTATCAAAGTTTTAGTTTAGCAATGTTTTATTTTAAATAAAATGTGGGAAAATAATGTTTTTTTAGTATTATTTTCTATTATCATGAGTGTTAAGATATGGATATGTGAAATTCCCTAAACATTTTTAACATCTCTAAAACTTATGTTAGTAGTAAAATACTTTATTTACTTGTTTAACAATTATTAAACAAATATTCAATGTATCACTTACAGACAGTAATTGTCATGAATGTTCAATCACTTGTGTGACTGCAATTTATATATTATGCTCTTTGTAGTGCAGACTGAAATCAATTTGTCACTTTATACATCCCATGTAATCTTGCGTGACGACAATTGTCACTTAAGTGTCTCTAAGTAATCTAGATTCTAGTCACTTCAAACGTTTATTTTAGACTGTACTTTTTGTGAGTAATTCGTTTATACTGGTTTTATATAAATTGAGTTGATATACATATTTCTCATAAAAAAATCGTTTTCTCTTTGATTAAGTAACCTAACATGAAGTAACTTTAGTGTCTCTCAGTAACCTAAAGTGTAGTCACTTTAAAGTTTTATTTTGTACAGCAATTTAAAAAGTACTTATTTTGCCAACCAGAAATAATCTATTGGAGAATTGTAGGAGGAAGGTTTGTTTGCATGCCATCGGTTATTGAACCGTCTATGTGATGTCTTTTTAACTGACTATTGGATACTTTCATGCACATGTAAAAATAACTAGTCACGTAGCTAGTTATGTAACTTGTTGTCACCCTAAATGGTAGGTAAAATAACTAGTTTGGAACAGTCTCCTAGGAGTGTAGGGATAGTATTGAATAGCTCAGCAAATACATGATTACTACTCGTATACCAATTGCCAAACACATTGCTTAGTTTAACTATTTTTGCAGCATAGTGGTCTTTATACGGGAGTTATAACCAATTATGGACCGATCACCACTAAATTAGATCGTGTGATTTATGTCTATAAATTCAACTTATGTTGAATTTTATGTGTATACCAACATTTTTAGGAAATCACTTTAACGTGCATTAAAGTGATTTTCGGAAGCGGACCTTATATGGGAGTTATGATTAATTATGAACCGATCATAATAAAATTTGGTGACATGAATTCTGTATATACAAAACTTATTTGGAGCAAAATTTGTGTAGATACCTGTATAAGTTAAACATTTGTGAGTGATAAATATGGGGCTAGGTGAAATAATCGACCGATTTCAGTCGATTTCAATAGGCGTTGTCCTTGGGTCGAAGAAATTACATGTACCAAATTTTTTCGAAATATCTAAAAATTGTGCATGTTTACTGTAAATATTTCAAAATTTTTACAAGTCTTTTAACAATATTATAGTCACAGTAACTATTTATAACAATTGTGGTAACTATAATATGGTTAATTTACGATTTACATGATTGTATCAACCATATATATGGTTACAGTAAACAAATATATGTTTGTGAACCATGATGAAGGACTTAACATATTATGTTGCTCTTGGCTTATGGATATCATAATCTGAGAACAACATAATATGATTAAATTATTCATCATAAATATGGTTGTCACAAACATATATTTGTAGGTGGTCAGTGGGTTTAATATAATGAAGCCACATCACGATCTAATTGGGTGGAATTGACTTTATCGTCAATGAATTTTTGCAATGTTATATCACAGAACATTTTTTATAGTAATTTTTATTTTATTTATGTTTATATGGTTTGAGTTATCTATACTTCAATATAAGCAAAAGTGGTAATTCCAGAATTTCGTATATGAAACTCACCGATACCTTACAAAATTGGCCTCCGGAGATTTGAGCAATTGTATGAGAAAATCTCGGGCTTCAAATATAGATATGTACTAGCTGAACTCGGTCCGCGTTGCTGGTCCTTAGAAAAAAATCTGTTTTATATTGCATCTTGATCTCGATTTTAATATACAGTGTCGGACAAAACTAAAGCATGGACTCCATCGACCTAACTTCGCACCCTAAACACTTATTATCTGTAGCCAGATGACGGTGGATGAGGTGGTGAGGTGCCATGCTTTGCGCTTATAAAAAAAGAAACTAATGTATTTAAGGCAAATGGGATATTATAGGTTCCAAATGTAAGCCAGCAGTAGCCAACGATTGGCCATGTGCTTTGTTAATGGTTATAGCAATGGCAAGACAAAACGGGATCTGGAGTTGCTTGAATTGAAATGGTAAGTCGTTGGAAATGATCGGTATGCGTGAAATCAGTACGTCTCGCCTTTGAAGCTCTCACAGATGATTGTTGCCTAAATTTGGTGAACATTTTTTTTAAGGTCAATCTTGTTCCCTTGCATAATTTTTGGCGCGTTTAAGTTGCGGAGAAGAATTTTTGGCGATCCAACCTTCAATGTTAATACATGTGTATGTCAATCGATTTGTATTTCAATTATTCCCTATGTAGTTTCAATTAAATTTGCTCACTAGGCTTATTGATATCATAATTTGTTGGTGACAAAATTGCATGATACCACAGCCAACCCGAATTTTTGTAGTTGGTTGTAAGAGTTGTGAATACCTTGTCGACAACGGCTTGAATATTCATTTGCATTTGGCAGAAGTTCAGCGGGTACAAAATCTTATTTGTGGTGGGATCAATTGGAATTTTTTCATTTCCGATATCCAATAATTGTTTTCAGGATGTTTCGGCAGTATGGTCTTGCAGGAAATGCACATGTATGTTGGTCGATTGCGTTCAATTGCTCACAATTTAGAAAATTTTAAAAAGTATTCAAAACGTTTCGACGTTATTCTATTCATATATTGTTAAGAATTTGAAATCAATTAAATAGCAGCATTGGGATATGGTAAGTGCAGAAAGTCACAAAAAAAACTATATATTTTCTATAATTATGCTTCTTTTGTCTGGAAGTCACAGTACGAAATCTATTCAAAGATAATTAAATCCGCCCAAAACTAATTTATTTTATTTTGTCTCAACAAACTTTCATGGAATCCTAACATTACTCTACCATCAAATACTGCTTACTCTAAAAAGTAGAAGAATATATATGAACGTTTCATTCATGAATGTTGCAATTAAATCGGAATTCCTACTTTGCAAAATCTAGTTCGTGGTTGCAAATCGTCCAACAAGAAATTATATTTCTCTTTAGCTATTGGGTGAAAATCGGGATTTACAATAGATAGCGTATCTTTTGAAAGCGTTTTTTTTTTTTTCATTAATAACTTCTATGTCATTTTAAAGGTTACATATCTGTCATTAATTTTCAAATAGTTTAGTTTAGACGTTTTCTATTTGAAAACTGTCCTTGTTGAGATATTTATCATAAATATTGTATATACAGAAGCATTATAATTCCCTTAAGAAATATTTTCTATAAAACTAAGGGTAACAACAGTTTCCGACAAAAAAAAAGTAAGACAATTGAATATTTTCTTAATTTTTAAATTCAAAATCGATTATTTCTGAAACATTTTTCATATAATTTTTTCATTTATTGTTTACATAATATTTTAATATAATCGCCGCTCCTGAGTGGTCTGCGGAGTCCGTTTATGTAAGATTTTATCTCAATCCGATCAGCCAATTAAAAAATGCAGAATTCAAAATATTTTGAATTTGTCCTTTTGTGAACTCTTTCAAGACCAGGGCTGGTAAGTCAACCGGTCCAGGTAACTTGTCAGTATGGAGATCTCTTAAAATTATTTAAATCACCCGCTTGATACTTACACTTTCATTAAATTCTCTGGCCATTCGTTAAAATAATAAATAAACGGAGGTTTTTTAAGCCCGATGGAACTTACGAAAGCGTTAACTGTCAAACGAACTGTTATACTGCGCTCAATTGTCAATACTTATGATCAGTATACTCTGGCAATTCATCATGATAGATTAACGCTTGAACAACGCTACCTAATTATCCAAATTTACTTTCAAAATCAGTCATCGATTCACGCAATTTATAGAACATTGTTTTATAGCAAAATTGTGTTCAGCGATGAGTCTCAGTTTTGTCTTAATGGTTTTGTTAATAAATCAATTCACAGCAGACCTAACAGACTCCATTACATCCAGAAAAATGTACAGTTTGCTACGGTTCACACGCTGACGGCATAATCGCAACTTATTTCTTAAAAAATGAAACCGGAGATCGCGTTACATTAAATGGAGATCATTACTGCACCATGATCAATTAGTTTTTTTTTTTTAAAATATGGATGACATTGATCCCTGCGGGATGCCGTTTGAACAGGATGGCGCTACGAGCCAAACATCAACCACAACCATCGATTTATTGAAATCAAAATTTGGCGATAACTTGATTTTAAGAAATGGACTTGTGATTTAGCCTCCAAGGTCTTGCGATTTGACACCTCTCCACTATTGCCTGTAGGCCACGTGAAGTCACTGGTTTATGCAGATAAACCAGCAACAATTGATAACTTGGAGGCAAACATTCTTCGTGTTATTTCTGACATACGGCCAGCAATATTCAAAAAGGTGGCCAAAATTGGACGTCCATTATGCGCTTCATCAATTATAGCCGCTGTGAAAATAGGCCCGAAATAATTTTCAAATGTTAATGCCATGTATTGATCTTTCGAATAAGAAAATTTGTTTAATTAAAATTCATTTTTGTTTCAAGTTCTATCGTACTTAAAATAACACCCTTTATAAAGTCAGATCTTTAATTCCGAATATTTTAGAGGAAGCCCAAACATCCACTTTTAAGTTCTAGTTTGTCCAAATATTAGCTCTCGTTCAAGTAATTTACAATTGCCGGAAAGAAATTATCCGCTACCCGAACTTATTAGAGGATATTTGGTCATTACTTAAAAGTGTCGAAATTTAAGAAATTTTTTATTGTTTATTCTATAAGCTAATGATCAGAAAGTTTTAAGCTACGTACACACGGTTGTCAGATTGTACAATATTGTCAGAAAAATATTCAGAAAATGTCTAACAACCGTATGAACTTACAATTTTTGTCTTACAACATTGTACATTGTAAGACAATATTATTGTCAGATATCTGACAATCGTGTAAACACCTTACGTTGCCATTACCAGATCATTGTCAGAAACTTTCTATTGTCGTATGTGCAAAGTTTATGCATCTGACAATGGCATCATTGTCAGATAAATAATTTCTATTGGCAACACTGTGCATATGTATCTAAAATAAACGAAAGTGAAGCAACCGTGTGAACTGACAATTTTTGTTGGCAGATAAATTTATTGTTTGTCAATTGTCTGACAATGAAATTGTATGTTTTTCTTACAATCGTCTAAACTGACAATTTACCTTTTGCTAATAATATTTCATTGGCAGTACATTGCAAGCGCATTGCCTTGAACGTTGTAAAATCTGACAACCGTGTGTACGTAGCTTTACTGACATAGGGAGCATTGTGAATTATATGGTGCCGCTAACTATTACAGACCACTACAGTTTGTCAATTCTAAATAACTACTGTATGAACTAACATTTTGCTCATCGTATTAACCATGTATGCTTTCTTGTGATGGGTTCACAACATTTCTCTATAGTACTTACTACTAACGCATCTCATATTTAAAATGTTTAAGATATTTTATTAGCTTAGTTTCTAGTTTAGCACTTTTTTTACATCTACATTACAAAAGCAGCGTTAAGAGACTTTAAATTGAGTTTATAGTTTTATTTATTATTTTTTAAATTTTGTTTTCCATAGCAATATATTTTTAAATATAAAACTGTTGTAACAACAATAAAGTACAAGCTTTTCAAGGAACCAGAAAATTGTCTTAGTTTTATATCCAAAAAAGACAAAATGTTGACAAAATTTGTTGTTTATAAACTAAAATATTGTTAAACCACTTTTTGGAATAGCTCCCCTTCCTAACAGTAGCCTCAATTTGTAGCACTTGCTTTATCAGCTCTTCAATTTATGTTTTTATTACTTTAATGTATGTTTTTTTTAGTCTTAAAATAAATGTAGTATATGTATGGATGTAATAAGATGTATGTATTTGATATTTCTCTAGAGTTAATATAACACACTTCAGTTCATTGCAATCTTGTTGGCGCTTGTAATTCGATTTATTTATATTTCATCGCATTATTTTCATTTCCTTTAAAAAGATTCGGTATGATGACTTACGAGAGCAGTGTGGTCACAAGTGCAAATAAGATTTTATGAGTAAAATATAAACAAGTGATAAAAGTTTAATATACTTACATATTATGGTTTTGTGTGTACATATGTATTACATATAAGTTTTGTGTGGCATCAACATAGTTGGCTTTAAGTTTTAGCAAATGCGGAACAAGTAATTTAAGTCGTAAACATAAAACCTTGAGCTTCTTAGTGAAAGCTTTAACATGGTTTTCTTGAGTGGTGTAAACATGAATGGCAAAAGGAAATTTTTTGTTTTACTTATGTGGGGTCAACATTGGGCCATATTTTATATTCTGTTTTATTCTTTTTCAAATATTTCATATTTCATTCATTAATAAATTATGTTTGAGTTTTTATTCGATTAAATATTATTGGATTTTGAGAACAAGTTGCAAAATAAATTTTAATTAAAACTGCCAATCTCAACTAAAAGTTTATATATTTTCTTAAAGTTTAAAGGCAGATTATTATATCCTGCCATCAATGTTTTTGACAATTTCTAATAAATTTATAATTAACAAAAAAAATTCAATTTAATGCTAAGCATTAAAGTGAACTGTCAATAAAGTTTTCTGGTGAAAAATTCCAACATTTATTTACAAATACTATCAACTTTGTATAGAACAAAATTACACAGGCGAATGAGCTATAAATTAACTTATATTAATATTAAGCATACGCACCATATAACATTTCATTTGAAGAAATTCAAGTTTTGTTAAATTTGTTAAATATTTTGTACATACATAGGAAGATGAATTGTGAATATTGAAATCCCTTACAATCATTTTAATAGCGCGAGATCGTTCTATGGCTGATTCATTTCGGATATGCAAAGTGCGAATAATTCGCAGTTATCGGAAATAAATCACTGTAACTAAGCAATTTCCAGAATTTTTTTAATTTGCCATTCATGAAAGACATCGAACTGTTGTTAATTTAGCCGTAGATTTGGAAAATGGTCAAATAGTGTACTTTATATTTGAGGAGAATATATTACAACGAGTTGATCGACCGCCATCTACAATATTGACCAGAACGCTGCAATAATTCGAAATGCCAAGATATTATACTTCGGATCAATCGTCAAAGAAATTTCAACGCATTAGGTCGCATTTACACAGTTCGTCCAAGAAACGAGGAATGTTTCTATATGAGTTTGTTATTAGTCAACGTTCGTGGCCCAACATCATTCCAAGATTTGCAAACTATAAATAGTGAATTGTGTGACACGTATAGAGAAGCGTGTCAACGCTTGCGATTGTTAGAGAATGACGCTCATTAAGAATACACCCATAGAAATGCTCATCAAATACGAACATTATTTTTGATAATTATCTCAACATGCTTCCCATCAAACCGACTGATTTGTGGACCAAATACAAGAATATCAAAGTTGTGAAATATGGAATGGAAGAGATTTTTTTTTGGATGATTGATTGATTTTTTGTCGTTGATTTTGGCAACGATACGCTCGCGTAATGATACTGCACTTGCTTCCCATCAAACCGACTGATTTGTAGACCAAATACAAGAATATGAAAGTTGTGAAATATGGAATGTAAGAGATTTTTTTTGGATGATTGATTGATTTTATGACGTTGATTTTGGCAACGATACGCTCGCGTAATGATACTGCACTTGTTTTATTAGGAATTACAGCTACATTGTTGGAAGGCGGTCGAACTGATCATTCAGCACTCAAGTGCTGAAGTTGCCATTAAATGTGCAAATCAAATCAAAATTCAACATACAACATGTCCTAGAATAGTGCGATGGCCAAAGTTTTGCAGCAAAGTAAGCTGATCGTTTGGGATGAGTGTACAGTGGCGCATAAAAAGTATTTTGAGGCATTACACAAAGCATTGCAATATTTACGAAACAATCAAAGCAGGTTTTGTGGTGCGATGATTCTGTTGGCAGAAAATGCCAGTGATTCTGCGGTCAACGTCACCCGATGAACTCAATGGATATTTGAAGTCTTCAGTTTTGTGGAAACACGTCAAGAAACTCAAAAGTATTTCCCATACAATTGTTGACATTTCGACCGGCTGCATTCAATTTCCCGTCGCTTTCTGCCAGTTTACCGAATCAAAATCCGAACTCATCCGAAACGTGTTTCCAAACATTGCACAAAATAAGAATTGTTGATGCGAAAAACATTGATATCGACGAACTGAATTTTAAGATTCAATGTGAAATTTCTGTCGAATTCCCGACATTCAAATCGGTGGATTCTTTTACTTGTAAATATGATGTCGTCAACTATCCAACCGAATTTTTGAACTCGATGGAATTAACCAACCACGTCTTTGTACTGACAGCCGTCTTGCGGTAAAATATCTAATAAATAACGTCATCGAAGCAACAATACTTCAAGATAAGTAAACAGGAGAAGACGTATTCCAATGGCTCCCAAAACCTCAAGGGCAGTCATGGCGTGCTTGCGTCATAAACTTTGAAAATCCATGCTTCTCTCATGCTCAAATGTATATCGCCTGTTCCCGTGTCGGAGCACCATAAGCATTATTCGTTTACGCGACAGATAGAGCGTTACGAAAGTATGATATCACCCCAAAGCATTCGCAAATAGTATTTCTTTATTTAAATTGGTTACCTGAACGTCGATCTTTCATTCAATAAAATATGTACAATAATAGAAGATTCATTGTACAATTTTCAAATCAAATGTAAATCAGACATTCCAAACCTATATGAATAAAAATTATTACAGATTAATTATAATAAATGAACTTAAGCCTAATTAAAAATTTACTTTCAAATTAAAAAATACGTTTATTTTTTACTTTTTTTAACCGATTCTTACAAATTCACAATTCGAACACAAACATTTATTCTAATTTGAACAGGACAACGTCTGTCGGTTCACCTAGTGTTGAAATAAAAATTAAAATATTTTTATAAAAAATACCTTAAGCTTAAATAATTATTATATCAAAGTGTGTGGTGAAAGTGAGTTGATCACCAATACATGTAAGCAAAATATTACCAATTTATTCTGAGAGTTAGGTTTTTTATGACAACCAACTTATGTTTTACTGTGATAGATGTAAACAAATCATAAGTCTGGAAATTTAAACTATAAATTGTAGAATAAATAAAGTTTAATATAAAAATTCATTAACACACATTGTTTTTTAATTTTTTTCCACACATTTACCACTTTACCATTTCTAAAACACGTTCATTTCGCACAAACAAATAAACCATCTTTTTTATTAATTTTTAAAATTTTATTTAGTTTATAACAGAGTTAAAATTGTTGGTATTGAAAATAGAAGAAAATTTAAATAAATTAAAATTCAAAACTATTTTATAGAACTCTGTACACAAGTATCTCCAGGTCACCAGTTTTGTCGACTATTTTGGTGAATTTTTACCGACATTGTCAACGAAGCGTCTACATTTTTATATTTTTCTTTGGTGAGAAAAAAAGAAAAACATAAATTTGAACACGACTCCTCTTATGAATTCGTATCTTTTTGTTTTTTTAATTTTTTTAATAAAATATACAGTTTCATTATCGACAGCTACTTCAAAAAAGTACCAAAATTGTAGACTAGAATTACTAAAATGTACTAATGAGTCTCTGGTTCCAATGTCCACATATGGTCTAAAATAAGTACCTAGTTAATGGCTCTATCATCAGTAGTAGACTTCCAATTACACGCACATGTTAAATTTCTATATAAATAGCATTTGCTGGGGTATAACAAGTCATTACTGCTGACTGTGTCAATAGTACGTCAGTATAGTTTCTAGTAAGTTAGTAAATTTCCTGCAGGGAAGGTACTTTTTCACTAACAGATGTTTAGAGTTAGGTACTACTGCCAAAGATTCGGACTACATGTTATACTTAGGTACTAAACATTCCCAATCGATTGAAACGTTATGTAAAGTGTTTCGTAATTTTATTCAATACAATACAATTTCCTTAGCTTTCTTTAATTTTCAAATAAAAAACATTTTACTGAGTTTACATTTTTTTAAAGGCCAAAACTCACATAACATAACTATTATGTTCAAATAAATGTTAAATTGTTTTTAACAATCTTTTAAACAAAATAGATAGAAATACAATTTTTTTTCAAGAAATATTATTATTGTATTTCATAATACATTTTTTTTATTTTTTTTCAATTAAATTCCACATTATTTTATTCTACCTTGTGCGTATGAGTAATATTTTATTATTAATCAATTAAATATTAATCATACTTTGTTATGCACTCACATTGATTATATCTGTTTTTATATAGAATAGAAATTCTATAAAAACTTAAAACTATTTCCATGAATATTTTTATAAACTGCAAAAAATAAAATTTTATTAAACATATAAATAAAAAAAATCTTATAAATAAAAGATTCTAATTTTCATTTTATTTGTAATTGCAAATAGCTAAACAAAAAATTGAATATTGTTTAAGCAAAAATTCCATTATTGTTTTCAGTTTCTATTAAAAATAGAAATGTAGTTATATACTCAATATACATACATATCAATGTTTATTAATGCAATTCAAAAACATAGCGTTGGATAAAATGATAAAATGTCCTAATAATGCAAAAATATATAAATTGAATAAAAATTCAGTTTTCAAATGAAACAAAAGTTAATTTATTATTTAAAAAAGACTTTAATTCATGTAGTGATAAATTAATTAATTTCTTCTAGTTATAATAAATAACAAAACTTTGGTTTAAATTTGTGAACAAAATTTTCAACTTAGAACAAGTTCCAATTTCCTTTTAACTTACGATATTTAAAGTTCTGTATATATATTCATACAAACATACATATTCATAAATTTCCATTTATATTTATTATTATGATTTTATATTACTGCCTGGAAAACAACAACAACAACAGCAATAACAATAATAATAGAACCATTTTACACATTTAAAATCCATTGGGTATCTTTTGTACATTTATTATACACTCCACCACCAAAAGCTGTGAATGTGGGTATATATAAGTTTGTCATTCCGTATGTAACATGGAGAAATATTCATACAAGACCCAACAAAGTATTTAATTTATTTTTAATTGATTGATTCATTTAAAATTTTAAGTCGATTGAGCTCTGTCCGTTGCTTTAAAACTACGTAAGAGAAATTAATAAAATTTATTCTTAAATGTTGTTCTATGCAGTTTGGTATTGAAAGTCAGTAAAATTGAGTTAGTAGAACCAGAGCTATTGACCAAAATAAAAGACAAACTCCAACAATTTTGATACTTTTCATATATTTTTTCGTTATTTTGAGTACATACATTGCAGAGAATACCATGCAACTTGTCACTCATTATACATATGATAAAAGGCCAAACGCTGCTGAAAGAGACTGCTACAAATAGTAGTCGGACGGAAGAATGTCTGAATATCTCGGATGAAGCAAAACTTCAAATCCACTTCTTTCAAAATAGTTTTTAACAGGTATTGCATGGAAGATTACGGTTTCATATAATCCCAAATAATAATGATACCGAAACCGGGTAAAGATTTAACCCTGCCATATTCTTTAAGACCTATTATCATACTCCCTTGTTTGTCGAAGCTATTCGAGAAAATATTCCAAGAAAAGATCATAACTTTTTTGAATGATGGAAATAATATCCCAGTAAAACAATTTGATTTCCGTCAACATCATGGCACCATTGAACAGGTCAATTGTTTCACTGGAGAGATTACAAAATCTTTTGAATTAATGAAATATTGTTCTGCCGTATTTTTAAATGGTGCTCAGGCTTTTGACGAGGTATGACATAAAGGTCTAGTACATAATATCAAATGTTTTCTATCACTATGTACTCATAAATTACTGGAGTCTTATCTATCGAATAGACTTTTCAGAGTTATGTAGTTATGTTCCGAGAGAATACAATATTAGAGCTGGCATTCCACAGGGAAATGTAATAGGACCTACGTTATATTTAATTTACACCTCTGACTTGTCTACGTGTGATAAATTAACAATTTCTACATTTGCTGATGATACCGCCAATATTAGCTCACATGAAAACCTACTAATAGCATCTAGGAACTACAAAATATCTCGTACGTGTGTAGACATGGTTGAAAAACTGGCGAATAAAGGTGAATGAGAGGAAATTGCCCACCTGTCACACTCAACAACGTTAATATAACGCAGTCTGATTAAGTCACCTACCTTGGTATTCATCTACACGCAGAGATAAATATAGTTGTGCATGTTTACAGTAACCATTCCAACATTTTTGACAGTTTTTTTAACAATATTATAGTCACATGATTGTGATAACCATAATATGGTTAACTTACGATTGTATCAATCATATATATAGCTACAGTAGACAAGTATATGTTTGTGACAATCATTGTTATGATGAATCTTTATATCATAATATGTTGTTCTCCGATTATGTCACTTGTTTACTGTAACCATATATATGATTGATACAATCATGTTAAGCATAATTTAACTATGATATGGTTACAGCAATCATGTAAATAGTTACTGTGACTATAATATTGTTAAAAAACTTTTACAAATGTTGAAATGATGTAGACAGACGGCTTACTTGGTGCCGTCACATAGAAACCAAGAGCCTTTACATGAAGCTAAAAGCCTCTAGATTTCATTGGTTAATCAGTGATCAATCAAAATGAAGCCTTGAAGTCCTGTATAAGATCGTTTTAAAATCAATTCGGACATATGGAAATATGGGGAATGGCTAGCAACACCAGTATTGATGTTATACAGAGGGCCCAATCCAAAATTCATAGGACCATGACGGGATCACCATGGTACGAGGGTGGTTAAATAAGTCCGTGACTTTTTTTTTTAAATAAAAATTTATTTTCAACATAATCTTCTTTTAACTCAATACACGTAGTCCAACATTTCTCCAGTTTATCTATCCTTTCCAAAAAATAGGATTTTTTGAGGTCTATAAAATAGGCATTTGTTTCGAGAATAATTTCATTGTTGGAGCTGAATCTCTTGGGGCTAAATCCGGAGAACATGGTGGATGAGGTACCAATTTGTAGCCCAATTCATTGAGCATTGAGACTGCGCACCTGTGAACCCGTGCTTTATCAAAAACTCATTCAAATGCAGCACCCATATTGCAATCAACTTTCTTAAACCCAGCTGATCATTTAAAATCGAAACCACACTGCCATATGAAATGCCTATGGCATCAGCAATCTCACGCACTTTTACTCTTTGGTCGGCCAACACCATATCGTGGATTTTTTCGACATTTTCGTTTGACTGACCTCAATTGGCCGTTCAAAACGTTCAGCGTCATTTGTACTTGCGTGACCACAAAAAAAGTCAGTAAACCACTTATTTATTATTTAATCTTTTTTTTAAACAAACACAAACTTCGAAGCGTTTTGCTTGATTGCAGATACACCCAGAGTCTCTGGCGGGAATTGAACCCACAACCCTCAGTACACCAGCACACTATCGGGGCACCCAAATCGATGGTGTAAAGTCCCCATAGTATTTATCGAGCTTTTCCTTGTTCTGATTGACGTTTTTTTCTCGCAGAAAACAATGTTTAATGAGATCTCGTAATTCACTTTTTTCCATTTTTAGAAAAATATACGATGTTTTGTGTTTTGAACAGCTGTTAAATGCAAATTAAATGACGACACTTGCTCAAAATTTGACAGTATTCTACTAACAGGGGGTACTTGATGGGAACAGTGTTGCATTTCATATAAAAACATCCACAGTGACTTAGAAGTAACATTGGTAAAGGAAGAGTTCA
Source organism: Calliphora vomitoria (assembly GCA_942486065.2). NCBI lineage: Eukaryota > Metazoa > Arthropoda > Insecta > Diptera > Calliphoridae > Calliphora > Calliphora vomitoria. Next base: position 101,315,806 of record OW818031.2, on the reverse strand, counting down.
AGAAAGTCCGTGAGGAATAAATTGTAAAGCTGCAAAACCATCCCAATATGCTTGTAAGACAATTTTTGCAGATCCAAATCCGATCCAGGCTTAGTAGAGCAGATCTACCACTAAGGCTCTCTTGTTGGAGAGTAACAAGTTTTAATTTAAGTTATAAGATTAAAATACTTATTGTTAGGCTTATAAAAAGCAGATACAATAAATAAATAAAGCGTTAAAAAAATAGGCTGGCTTCAAATGAATCAGTTGCAAATGAAAAGAATTACCTTAGCGCAGTGAATATTTAGCTTTGGTGATTTTGCTAGTTGGCCGGGCTTCAAGCATCCGTTTTTATCGCAAGTTATGATTCTGTGCAAAAACTATTTTCTTTTATAGCGTTCAAGCTGTATTTCAGACATACAAAATAGTCTTTTAAGGTCTTTCAGTCTCAATTCACATTCAACCTAATTTCCCTGATTTTTAATGAATCCTGCTGCTGACAAACACTTTGAAATCGCAGATTAAGTAGCTGCCACTCTTGTTGAGTTTTACAACAATCTTCATGGAGTAATGCCTCCAATTCATAGACCTCAAATTTGGCTGGCGTGGGCTTTCTTTGACTTTCGTGTCAAAATCACCACTTCTGAACCGCATCTCTTGCACTTTGAAACCAATGGAACACATTCACCATAAGCTTAGTGAGCAATCGGTGTACTTTAGATCTGCTCTACTAAGCACTTTTTTCCTAATTAAAAAAGTAAAGGAAAACTTCCTGTAGATGACGTTATGCTGGCACAAAATTCGGGATTTTCGAAGCAAAACAAAACTTTGTTGTGTACACTATAATGACGTATACCATTTTGTACGGAACTGTAATTCTCATTATATTTAGGTGCAGGGTATTTGAGATTCGGCACAGCCAAATTTTTTCCATTTTATTATTCTCCATTCAACTTTTCGTCGAGTTTATTTCAGTATTCTATACATATTTTCACGTTTTATTATCATTATTTCTTTTCGTTATTTTTTTCCATTCAAATTTATTTATTTTTTTGTCCATCATAATTTCCATAACAATACTTGGCTTATAATAATTGACTTTGTTTAGAGTACTTTATACGTTGTCGGTGGTTTCCACTCGTAGTATACAGCAATCAGTAGGACAATGAATATGAAAAGCAAGCTGTTAGAGGGAGAAGGAGGAATAATCTATGCACAGCATGTCATCAGGAATTATTATTTTTTATTTTTATTTTTTTGTCACACAGTATTTATTTACTGCTCCATCAACCATCAGCCACAATGGTAGTTGATTTTAAATATAATTTTAAAACCACTTGCTTCTTCTTTTGCTATAAATTAAATTAATTTATTTTACAAAAATTTAAGTACTCTTTAAGTGTTTATGTTGGGCAAAGGTAGTAGAATTATTTGAATAGAGAATTGTTAGCTTTTATGTAAAAGTAATTGCATTGTAGTCCAATTATAGTTTGACATAATTTTTCATACATTTATGACGGTTCAATTAAATTTATTGCTAAAAAAAAACACATTTCGAATTGAATTCTGTAGTCGCCTTCTTGGCTTCTTTCGAATTGGAGTATTAAACACATATGTTTATTAGGTTGACCCTTATTTTGCTCTATTGGTATTTGTGATGCTACCCAAGATTTAAAATTATTATTCTCAGTCATCTAAAAACTAAATGCTTCAAATTGAATCAAAATTGTATAACGTTTAACATCTGCACATTTTATTTGAAATTTCGAGTTATTAGTCAAAGCAGAAATAATTTCAATAAAATTTAAAAACGAAAGGTTAAATTCTTAATCAGGACTTAATAATCCTTCATTTTCTATATAATTTAGTAAAGATGGAAACGTCATCGCAGAATGCACGAATGCACATCTTTATTTATTTAATAGAAATAAGTGCTGTATTCTTTCCACTCGCGAATATGCAACTGAAAGCTGTTCATGTGAAAAACATGGATTTTCTAGATTTAGTCCATAAATTTGCAAAAACTGACCTTGAGTTTTATAAATTGTCATTGCAAATGTTAAGCAAATAAGAAACTGCAATCGCTTAAAATAAAATGACATTTCCGAAGTTATGATCGGAGTATGTGGCAGCAATTCATCTGTCCCTGAATACTTCCCAGATATAATAATCGCCTCGAGTCGAGTGCCATTAAAAAGTTGTGGTGTATTAAAGTAATTCTTAGCGGTTCATATTGCTAAAAGTACAAATATGCAAAAACAATCAAACAAACAACACAATCAACAAACAAACAAATAAACATTCATTTTTATATTTATAAATAAGAAGGTTTACAAATGTTTAAAAATTTTAACATTTACTTAATATTGTTGGTAGTCCGCGCATTTCTGTCCTAAATATTCATATTGGTAGCTGCTATAGATTCCCCTATATATAATTTGGCATATCTGTAAGAGGTTCCACGCCCAATATTAATATTCCGCCCATTCTTGTCCTAAATATTAAAACTGATAACGGTAGAATAACCGTAAAAAATGCATGGACTCTATCTCTTATAGTATCTTATAGTATATAGTAATTAACATCATATTGGAGATGCCACGCCCCCTGTGGCTACTATTCCCATTTTTGCTTCATATATTTATACAAACGATGGGATTGGTCATGTAAAATTTGAGGACCATAGCTGTTATAGTCTCTAGATATTTGATTTTTAAAACTATAAGCTACCCACTTAAAGGGCAACCTATAGTTCCTTGCAGACACAGAAATATACTGCAAAATCTTCAAACAAATCGGGTCAGCCGTTTAGCCGTCTATAGACTTTAAACAAATAAACATACAAACACACATTCACTTATATATATTTGGGATTTCATGTCAAGTGAACCAACTTTTTAAACCGATGTCTTCCGATCGGGATGAAATTTGCACCATAGTTAGTTCTATTTTTAGTAATTCAGACACAATTTTTCAACAAGATGGGTTAAGAACTCTCTGAGCTAAAGGGGGTCAAAATTTGACATTTTAGGCAAACAGGTGTTTTTCTAATTCATGTAACTTATAACATATTGTTCTTAGAAAAGGTTGTCCCAAATCGTTTAGATAGATATTTCTTCAATATTTCCAAAAATAAGTAAGAATACTGTAAATACTATGTAGTACTATGATTATCTTTGTCCTCTTAGTCGGAGGACGACTTGATAATAGATGAATCTAAAGACATAACTGAAACGAGTCTTTTATCAGAAACGATTAAAAGTATTCATAATCTAAATAAATACAAAAAGGACTCCAAATATATATATGAGGATTTTATATGAGAAATTGGATATTCTTTATCATGCCTTACTTTTGATTTCTCCAACATCTAATCAGTGAAAGAGTTCTTTCCAAGTCAAGTTTTATTAAAACTAATGAAAAAAAAATCTTTTAAAAGGAAAACATTTCAATTATATTCTTTTTTAAAAAGCTTATTTTAGAAGATTTCCCTAAAATAAAAAAGGTCTTAGATACCATATTTTTGTTTTGCTATTACTTATTTGGTTTTGTTGAATTGTTATGTTTTAGTTGTTTTTTATGATTTTGCTTTTTTATTAATAAAATGTTTAAAAAGGTACACAAAATTCGTTGTTTTATTCTCAATTTAAAATTAAAATAGAAATTACTCGGTTAATCGAATAATTCAAAATTAACCGATTAATTATTTGCTCGATTAACCGATTAAATTAGAAACCCGATTAATTGAATACCCTAGTAAATAACCTCCACCTCAACATGATGATATAACAATCGAAATAATATAAGATATTTTAAAAAATGTATTAATATTTATAGGATATAGAACCATATTTCGCGAAAAAATTTGTATGGGGGCTAAGAGAAATCATGGGCAGATTTTCAATAGGGTTATTCCTTTTATCATAAAAATAACGAGTGTAAATTTGATGGTATTATCTTCAATATATGGAACAATTTTTCTGATTTTCAATACCAAACTGCTTAGGACTACAGTAAACATTTCTTTTGCAAATCTACAAATTTTGTTTGTCTATTTTGGACGTGAGAGTGTTTTACACAGACGGACATGGCTCAATCAAATTTGAATTTAATAAGGATCAATAATATATATGCTTCGTTATTAGGGTATAAAAATTAAAAAAAAAAAAAAAAATTTTTTAGTTTTTTCTCAAAAGAAAGCTTAGGACTTTTCCTTGAAGAGCTTTTTGGTTCTTAGTGGGATGCGAGTGGGATATCTATCAAAATAAATGTTTTGTAACTCAAGTCATAAAATTTTTTTTTTTTTTTTTTTTTGAAAATCAAAAAAATGTTTGTCACTTAGTGGGATGAGAGTGGGATATATATAAAAATTTATGTTTTAACTCAAAAATTGTATGCCACGAAAGATTGCAGAAATAGTTTTTTTTTTTTTGCCATGTTAATTTAATTTAATTAAAGTTGTATTATTTAAATAAATTTTAATTACCTTGATACAATATTTGGAAATATTTTATAGAGTTTATGTATTAAATTTACCTGAAAGAGATAAAAACATTTTTATTAGTAACATCATCATCATTATATGAAAAATAGATTAAAAGTAGAAATGACCTAAATCGAACAAGTTATAATCTTCGTTATCAGCAAAAATTCTTGAATATTCGGTTGGATTACTTATCCTTGACGTTCATTAATAAGCAGATTTATAATATTTAAGTTAGTTATGTAAAAAATGATTGGATGCAATTTTTTACCATATTTGTTTAAAATTAGTTGATAAATAGTTTACTTTTTGTCATAAATGGTTAAGTAATGTTAACTTTGACTTGAGCGTTTTAAAACAACTGGCACAAATTCCCCTACTAATTATACAAAAATACATATGTATCACCATGAAACATTTTCATTTATTTTTAAATCTTCCAAACTTCTTACAAACCTTTATAGATAATGTCACAAATTTACCTACCACCTTAAGTGAACATAATTACGAAAAAATGTATATAAAAAAAACCCATATAATAAATTAATCTCGTTACAATAATATCGTCATAGTTGCAGTGAGATTTAAATATTAACAAAGCATTTATGTTGGTAGTATTTATTTATTTTTTATTACTATTTTAAACAATGCAAAACAATGGTACTTAAACAACAAATCCAATGTAATTAACGCTGGTTATATTTACTTTTTTCCGCTTTGTTATATAAATTTAATGAATAGGGATTGTATACTTTTTTGTGTGCAATAACTACATAAATGTAAATAAGAAATAACCACAAACATGCATAAAATACATGGAAAAAATTTGCAAACAATAGAGATAAACGAGTTGCAGTATTTAACCGATAATCCATGTTAAACAAATTTAAACAGTGGTTTATTTAATGTCAATGGATTTTAAAGCATTTTAAGTTTTCCAGAGAGTTTGGAAAAATTTGTGTGGAGATTTTTAAGTAGTTTTAATGGGAAAATGTATTTAAGAAGTGGCAGTTTGTTAAAAAGACTGCTCTGATTAGGACGAAAATCATGTAATATATACAATCAGAATTAGTAATATTTGATGAATTGTCTATATGCAATTGAATGCTGGCTGCCTACTCATGCGTGTTAAATTGATATTTTTATAGAAAATTTGGCTTCTGCACTAAGTCCCAAAATAATTGCAGCAGAACTACCTGAGTGCTTATGTGAAATATATTAATTTTCGCTTCGCTACCTATATCGTAATTAACAATAGTTTAAAAAAGGAAATTGTACGTAGCTTTTAGGGATATAGCATTATATGCTTTTCTAAATCGTTCAGGATAACTAGTCGCTAGTTTCGTGTCATTCATAAAATCACTTAGAAAATTCCAAAAGTACCATTAGGAGAAAAAAATGCACTACTGAAGTAAGCTTTTGTAGATTCTAACTCAATCAGGATCATTTGCTCCTAATTTAATGATGCTAGGTTTACTTGTTGGGGTGAGGAATCCGCCTCGCTAATGATTTCCACTGGATTTTGAATAAAGAGACACTGGTTTAAATCTTAATACAAATTTATTGTTCCAATGTTTCTTATATTAAAATTCCTATAAAAATACATATTTATTTAGGAAATTTATAAAAATTAATTTTGCTTCAAGTTAAGAACTCACTTTTTGGTATGGAAACCACTAGAGTTTTTCTTATTAATAATTTTAAAACAATCTTCCGCAAGAAGACTTATCACCACGCTAGCCAACTAAGTACAAATTTAATAAATTGAAATAAAATGGAGTTGTATCTAGCGCGGGAAGCATTTACTCCGAAAATATAAAAAATGACATTTAAAAAAGTAAAAGATTGTTTTAGTAAATAGTTTACACAATCAAGAAATTATATTATTTTTGGCAGTTTTCGCCAGTGGCGGTAACATTCCCCCCCTCAGTGTGGCAAGAAGGGTCTTCGTCGGCATACTCTTTTTGGGAAGCCACGTCCAAAACTGCAAGCTTTGCTACAGGCCTTTCTAGGATGCCATGTGTTGTAAGTACCTTCGCACTTCTCACCTGTCCATCTTTTGCCAATCTCGTTTCAAGAATTTTTCCTCGTAGCCAAACGTTTCGGGGAAGAGAAGGGTCAACAATAATTACTAAGTCCCCCTGACATATGTTTTTTTGTTTTTCAAACCATTTAGACCTACACGTTAATGAAGGCAAATATTCTGCCAGCCATTTTTTCCAGAAAATGTTCGCATATTGTTGCGAAATGAGCCAATTTTGTTTTAAGACCACACCGCTGTCATTACAAGTGGACATCGGTTTTAAGCCACTAGAGCTACCCACTAGAAAGTGATTAGGTGTCACTGCCTCATCATTTTCATCAGTAACTGGTACATAGGCAAGGGGTCTAGAATTAATAATATTCTCAACTTCTATCATCATACTCAGAAGAAGTTCTTCACACGGTTCCCTCGTTGGCATTATTTTATATAAAACATTTTTTATCGAACGAACTAGCCGTTCCCAAGCCCCTCCCATATGGGGCGAAGCAGGCGGGTTAAAATTCCATTTTGTTGTTGTACTTGTGAACGTTTTGATTAATTCATTCTGGTTGACGTCTGCAAGAGCTTCTCGTAGTTCTCGTTCCGCCCCAATGAAATTAGTGCCATTGTCACTAAAAAATTCGCGTGGAATTCCTCTTCGGGCCATAAAATTTCGAATGGCTAATATACACGAACTTGTGGTAAGTGAATGTGCAATTTCTATGTGAACTGCCCTCACTGTCAAACATGTAAATAAACAACCATACCGCTTCTCTTTGTGTCGATTTATTGTAACCATTATAGGGCCGAAGAAGTCCATGCCTGTATAAGTAAACGGAGCGTTAAACGATGCGAGTCTAGCTCGAGGTAACTTCGCCATTTGAGGCACTTGTGGTTCCACCATATATACTTTACACCATTGACATTTCCTAGTAACAGACTTAAATACAGCACGTAGTTTTGAAATTGAATATTTTTGTCGAATTTCATTAATTACTGTTTCGTGGTTAATATGGTAAAATTTTGAATGATAATAAAGAATAATTAGGGTAGTTATATAACTTGACTTGGGCAATATGATAGGACGTTTTTGGTCTTCAGGAACGGTTGCATTATCGATTCTGCCATCTACTCTTAAAACTCCTAATTCATCCATGTAGGGGGATTTTGTATAGAGTTCACTTGACTTTGGAATTTTTGTTTGAGCTTTTATTAAAGAAATTTCTGAAGCATATTTTTCAACCTGAGCTTGTTGAACTAAAAAATTTTCTGCCTTTATTAATTCTTCCAGAGTTAAGTCGCCTTTTAATTTAATTTTTGTTTTACAATTTTCTATAAAGCGAAAAATATAAGCTGTGGCACGAAGCAATCTATTCCACTTAGAAAAACGTTTTTCGTTTATTAAATTTTCTTTAAATGTTATTTTTAATGATCTATGTACCATCTCCTCAGTTGTAGACTCATCAAAGGCTATAGCCCCCGGAAAATCAATATGAAGTTGATGTAAAAATTCAGGGCCTTCAAACCACCTACTAGCTGCAGATATTTTTGGAATTCGGGTCCACTTTGTAGCTTCGTCTGCCACATTCTGTTTAGTTGGGGTCCATCGCCAATCACTAATTGAGCTCAAATCCAAAATTTCGGTTACCCGGAAGGCAACAAATTGATTATATTTTCGATGGTCTGAATTGATCCAACTTAAAACTGTTTTTGAATCTGACCAAAAAAATTTCTTTTTAATTGTAATTTTATGATTGTCACGAATAAATTTAGCGAAACGAGCACCTATTAATGCTGCCATAAGTTCAAGTCGGGGAACTGAAGTAATTTTCATTGGGGCAACTCTGGTTTTAGAACCAATTAGAGAGCAAAATATAGTTGTGTTTTTTATTAAACGTAAGTAGCACACGGCCGCGTATCCATCTTTACTGGCATCCACAAAAGTATGGAGTTCTACATCAACCCCTTCATAATTGGGTAAACTTTGCAGGTAGCAACGTGGAATTTTTATTTGTTGGATATTCGGCAAAACATCGATCCACCGCGTCCATTTATTCATTAGCTCATCTGAAATTTCCTGATCCCAATCTATTTTTGATCGCCAGACCTCTTGCAAGAGGATTTTAACATACATAATGACGTTACCAATAAGACCAAGAGGGTCATAAATCGACATGACTAAACGTAACATCTCACGTTTAGTTGGTATTTTTCGAGAGGAAAATATTTCATTATTAATAAGCCATGGGGCTATCTTAAATGTTATAACATCTTCATGGTGCTCCCAAAAGACACCGAGTACTTTTTCTATTTGTTTGTCTTCATTTAAATTTAAACATTTTTCATTAGCAGCACAGCAATTTGAAATTGAGTTCATGACATCTTTATTATTTGAAATCCAATTTCGTATATTAAATCCACCGTGTTGATGAATAAATTTTATTTCAGATACTAAATTAACAGCCTCTTCTGGCGTATCAAACGATTCCAAAAAGTCGTCGACATAATGGTTTTCTTTAATTAATTTAACAGCCTTAGCAAATTTGCCCTCAAATTGGGACGCATTTAAATTTTTAATATATTGCGAAATACTAGGAGCACACGTAGCTCCAAATATCATTACGTCCATGACATAAACATCAGGCTCTTTATATTGGTTACAATCGCGCCATAAAAAACGTTGCACATCTCTGTCCTCAGGCCTTATAAAAATTTGGTGGAACATTTCTTCAATGTCTCCACAGACAGCAATAGATTTTAGGCGAAATGAAAATAAAATAGTTGGTAAAGAAGCCAACATATCAGGCCCCTTCAATAGAAATGAGTTCAGGGAGACTCCACTTGATTTTGCTGCTGCATCCCACACGACACGGGATTTACCTGCTTTATTTTTATTAAAAACTGCAAATATTGGCAGATACCACTCTTTACCACCACTTTGTTTTATTTCTTCACGATTTAGTTTTCGTATGTACCCCTTGGAGGAGTATTTTTCAATAATATTTGTAAAAACATTTAAAAGTTCATTATTTTGTTTTAATTTGCGCTCAAGACACAATAGGCGTTTCATCGCCATTTCATAACTGCTAGGTAAATTTAACACATCACACTTCCACAATAAAGGAACCTCAAAGTGTCCGTCTTTTCTTTGTTTGGTGTATCTTTCTAAAAGACTAAGGGCACGCTTATCATCTTTACCTATTAGTGGGTCTTTACAACAAATCCCTACACTGTCCAGGGAATAAAAACTTTTCACTAATTCTTCTAACCTTTCATCACCTTTTGTACATTCACAAATATGGAAATTAAAATTCTTACTTGGTTCTGAATTTTCAGCAACAGCTCCATAAATCATCCATCCAATATTTGTGCACACGGCAACTGGTTCATGGGGACCACCTTGTCGTATTTTTGTAGAAATTCCCAAATTGAAATGGTTAAGACCAATAAGTATTTTTGGTACAGCATCACAATAACTTTTAATTGGCAAATTTCTTAAATGAGGAAACCTTTTAGCCAAATTTTCATAATCCAAAGACTGTGTTGGTAAATTTATTTCACTCACAGTACAAACATTTATTGGCACCTTCTTCTTATTACCACCTGAAATGTGAATAGTTAATTTTTGGGAATTATTTTCACACCTTTCAATACCTCCCGTCCATTTCAAGCACAAAGGGTTGGCTGTTCCATAAATTTCAAGTTCTTCCATTAAAATATTGTCCATTAAACTTATGGAAGATCCCTCATCAATAAAGGCGTATGTTTTTATCATTTTATTTTTTCCGTACACTGTTATAGGAATTATTTTAAATAATATTTGCATCACTTCTGTTCTATGTGTATTAATAACTTCACTGTTGTTTAACATATTTGTATTGTTTACATTTTCGACCGTATTGTTGTTGTTGTTTGTATTATTAGTAGAATTGTTTGTCTCTTCATGCGAATAACGATGTAAAGAAGAATGATGATAATATTGACAACCATCCACACCGCATTGAACTTTTTTCTTACATTCGCCGTTATGTTTACACAAACAAATTCTACATAATTTATTTCTTCTCACCACATTCCATTTATCTCCACGATTAAGAGAAAGAAATTTTTGGCAAGTTGCAATTCTTTTGCAGTTGTTGTTGTTACACACAAAACATTTTCGATCTTCGTTGTGAGTATGTATGTAAGCTTTTTTACTGCTGTTATTAACATTGTGTGTTTTTTCTCTTTTGTTTTGGGAAGAGTTTTCAACTGTTATACAAGTAGCAGAGATTCCTATGTTAAAGATCCAATTACAGAATTCGTACATATTGGGATATTTATTTTGGTTCAACAGCTGTAATTTTTGGGCACCCCATTGTAATTGATAACAAGGTGGTAATTTTTGTATTAATTCTTGAAGAAGTGAAGAGTTATTTAATTCATTATTTAAATTGGATGCTTCTATTGTTGCAATTAAACTTTTTACATTAATTGCAAAGGTAGTGAATGATGGTAAGTTATTCTCATCAACAGGAGGAGTTGATTTTATTCGATTTTTAATGGAATTTACAATTTTTTCAGGTTGGCCATATAGAAGTTTTAAAATTGACATAACCCAATTTATGTTTGATGGATGTACCAGCATATGTTGTACCTTTTGTAAGGCATCTCCACATAGAGATTTTTGTAGCCTAATGAGGTTTTCAGCATCAGTAAATTTGCATATTTCGGTGGACCATTCAAAGGTGGATGAAAAAAGTGGCCATTCTTCTGGTTGGCCGGAGAAGGGTGGTAGTTCTTTTGGCAAAGAATGGCGAGCTTGTAGCTGCCCTTGTGTCAAACGCGGATTGTAGATTAAACTATGAGGAGGAGCATTTGAATTATTTGTGGTAGCGTTTGGCTGATTCAAATTTTGACGAGTGGAGTGACTGTTAGGGGCAGGCATATTTTGATAAGAATTAAATGAGTTAACGTTAGAAGTATTTTGTGGATTATTTGTGGCCGGCTGTGTTGTTGTTGAGACTTGAGGTACAAAAGAGACCGATTGACTATGAGGCTGCAGTCGTTGTTGGAAGCCACTGGTGGTGGCAAGACCTGAAGTAAATGTTGATACTACGGGTGCAGAATACGATGCTATAGCAGCATTTGTACTAATCGGCGGATTGTAAGAACAATAATAGTTTTGCGGCATATCATAAATTCCACATGAATTATTAACGTGATTTGTATTTGTCAAATATGGTGGCATACTTAAATAAATATTCTCATCGGGCAGCTGAGCTGCTTGTAGGGTTGTTTCATTTGTATTTTCAGGTGCTGCCTTGGGGTCAGACGGAACTTGCTCTACAGAATCAGGTGGATTTGGAACTTCTTTTAACCAGTTTCGAACGGACAAAGAGTTGTTACTGGAAGTGTCGCTTAGGCGATCACGTTCATGCTGATTGATTATTTTATATTTTTTGGAAATAAATTCCATAGAAACGGCACGCTCTTCTTCTAATCTTTTTAGTTTTAATTGAACGAATTTATCTTCTGATTTATTCGAACAGCTACTCGAGGTGCTTCTAATAGATTCTGCCGGCGTTGTTTTACAAGAGGGACATTTGTAAGTTAGGGAAGATATTTGGTCTGAAGTGGCATTTGTGCACGACGTATGATAACTTTTTTGGCATTTTGAGCAATTTATCATATTTTGGTCAGGGGGATTTAAACATATTGGACACTTTGGACTATTTTGTTGACCTTCTAATTCCATTTGTACTTACTGTGAGATTGGCAATATAGGGCGCAATTAGGTGATCCTTTAGCTTCGTACGTTGACGTTGTAGGAAACGTTTGAACACAAAAAGAATTTTAAAATGTTGGGGTGAGGAATCCGCCTCGCTAATGATTTCCACTGGATTTTGAATAAAGAGACACTGGTTTAAATCTTAATACAAATTTATTGTTCCAATGTTTCTTATATTAAAATTCCTATAAAAATACATATTTATTTAGGAAATTTATAAAAATTAATTTTGCTTCAAGTTAAGAACTCACTTTTTGGTATGGAAACCACTAGAGTTTTTCTTATTAATAATTTTAAAACAATCTTCCGCAAGAAGACTTATCACCACGCTAGCCAACTAAGTACAAATTTAATAAATTGAAATAAAATGGAGTTGTATCTAGCGCGGGAAGCATTTACTCCGAAAATATAAAAAATGACATTTAAAAAAGTAAAAGATTGTTTTAGTAAATAGTTTACACAATCAAGAAATTATATTATTTTTGGCAGTTTTCGCCAGTGGCGGTAACATTACTGTTACAAAGCATTCAAAAAGTACCATTACACTATGTGCACATTTCCAATTCTTGCGGCAAATATTCAAATTTTCAACTTTCTCTTTTTTGAAAAAAATAAGGTTCAATACCTAACACTTCGACGACATAAATGCCAAAAATGTATGCCAGTCGGCAACTCAGTTTATACCACATGATACATATGTGGTTATTTGTGGCATACAAAAATTGTTTTGCACATCCTTTAATTTTCTTTTTTTAACGCTTTATTAATTTATTGAATCTGCCTTTTATAGGCCTAACAATAAGTATTTAAATCTTATAACTAAAATTAAAACTAGTTGCTCTTCAAGAATAGAGCCTTAATGGTTAACTGGCACTCTTCTTAGCGGGGTTGTAGATCTGCTCTACGGAGCATGGATCGGGTTTGAATCTGCACAAGTTGTCTTGCAAGCATATTAGGATGGTTTTGCAGCTTAACAATATATTTCTCACGGACTTTCTAGAACTCTTCTTTTACCAATATCACTTTTAAGTCCCTGTGGATGTTTTCACTCCTTATATACGTCATGGTCCTAAGAATTTTAGATTGTGCTCTCTGTATAAGATCAATACTGGTGTTGCTAGCCATTTACCATAATTGAATTCCATATGTCCAAATTGTTTTTAAAACGGTCATATACAGAATGACTTTATATTCAAGGCTTAATATTGATTGATCACTGATTAAACAATGAAAGCTAGAGGCCTTTAGCTTCATGTGAAGTCTCTTGGATTCTACGTGATGGTGCCAAGTAAGCCGTCTATCAAGATGAATACCAAGGAAGGTGACTTAATCAGACTGCGGTATATTAACGTTGTTGAGTGTGACAAGTGGGCAATTTCCTCTCCTTTTAGTTTACTTTTCAGCTAATTCACCTTTATTCGACAGTTTTTCAACCATGTCTCCACACGTACGAGATAATTTTGTAGTTGACTAGATGCTATGAGTGGGTTTTCGTGTGAACTAATAATGGCGGTATCATCCGCAAATGTAGAAATTGTTAATTTATCGCACGTAGGCAAGTCAGAGGTGTAAATCAAATATAACGTAGGTCCTAGTACACTTCCCTGTAGAACGCCAGCTCTAATCTTGTATTCTCTCGTCACATAATTATTGATTTTAACTCTGAAAAGTCTATTCGATAGATAAGACTCCAACAATTTATGAGTACATAGTGGTAGTAAACATTTGATTTTATGTACTAGACCTTTATGCCATACCTTGTCAAAACCCTAAGCAACATCTAAAAAGGCGGCAGAATAATATTTCTTTAATTCAAAAGATTTTCTAATCTCTCCAGTTAAACGATTGACTTGTTCAATGGTGCCATGATGTTCACGGAAACCAAATTGGTGTAATGGGATAATATTTCCATCATTCAAAAAAGGTATGATATTTTCCTGGAATATTTTCTCGAATTGCTTTGACAAGCAAGGGGGTAGGCTAATAGGTCTATAAGAAGATGGCAGGATTAAACCTTTACCCGGTTTCGATATCATTATTATTTGAGAAATTTTCCAATTTTCTGGATAAATTCCAAGTTTCAAGATAGCATTAAACAATATAGAAAGCACAATTATTTCCACATTTGGTAGGTTCTTAATCAATGATGGAGTTATTAAATCATATCCCGGTGATTTTTTCAGGTTAAATTTATTTTTAATTACTCTATTAACATCCTCAGGACCAATATTGAATTGGGCTGCATTAGCCATTGTTCGAGCAATTCTTCGAGCTCGAACTCATTTGCCGTGGAATTAGGTTAAAATACTTCGCTTAAATGTTCATCAAATACTGTGGCTTTTTCTATAGCACTTCGTGCCCAGGTTCCGTCAGCTTTTCTTAAAGCGCTTTGTGCGTCTACCGGTGGCTTAGTGTTCCTCGTTGCCTTCCAAAGTGAGAAATTTGTGTATTTTGTGCTCGTCAAACTTTTAATATAATATTCGTTTATGCGATCCTCTTCTAAATGGAGGGCTCTTTCAGTTTTCGTACTGCTGTGGACAGCCTCTGCTTTGCAGTAGTTGATCTATTATGTTGCCACTCTCTTCTGAGTCTTCTCTTTTCGAGAAGAAGTCTTTCAATATCCGAATTTGAAATAGACGTATTAGTTTTTGGAGGGATTTGGCATGACGTGAAGTCATTGACGGTTTTATTTATGTCTTCCTCACACTGTAAATTCGAATTTGTGTGGATATGACTGCTGGTATATCAGTAACGTCACACTTTTATATATATATATATTGGGTGTATGACTTAAAAATGCGGGATTTACCATAGATGGAGTATCTTTTGAAAGTGGATTTTGTTTTTAATAAATTGCATGTCCTTTTGAAGGATACATATCTGTCGTTTATCATCACTTAGTTACTGAACATTATAGTGTAAACAACAAAGTTTTTTTGCTTCGAAAGTGTTGATTTTTGTACCAACAAAGCATTATATACGGGATGTTTTGCTTTATCTCTTTAATTAGAAAAAAGTAACGCTAAAGCATACCGATTGCTCACAAACGATTATGGTGAATGTGTTTCATTAGTTTCAACGTGGGAGAAATGGTTTGTGCAGTTCAGAATTGTTGAATTTGATACTGAAGACAAATTTCGCCCAGGACAGCCAAACAAGTTTGAAGACCATTAATTGGAGCCATTACTCCATGAGGGTTATTGTAAAACTCAACAAGAGCTTGCAAGATCATTGGAAGCTACTCAAGCAGCAATTTCGAGCAGCATGGAATTTGGTTACCATACGAATTGAAGCATGTCCGGAATTATGCTTGAACGCTATAAAAGGAAATCATTTTTACACCAAATAATTACTTGCGATGAAAAATGGATCCATTACGACAACCCGAAACGTAAGATATCGTATGTGAAGGCCGGCCAACCAGCCGAATCGCCACCAGAGCCAAATATCCATGGCGCTAAACTAATGCTCCGTATTTGATGGGACCAACAGGGTTCTTTATATTATGAAGTGCAGTATAACGTTAATGGGAATTATATTTAACGGTAACGGTAACTTTGTTTGAGTTGAAAAGGTATTTTAGGGGTAGCGGTAACTGTAGCCAACCTTGATATAAAAGCATTTATGAAACTGACAGAAATCTACAGTCGGCAAAACGACCAACATCCCATGGAGAAAACCAATCATGGAGGTCAAACTGAAATTCTTAGCCAAATACGCCAACACAAAGAAAACTGGTTAGTGTATTTATTGAACACACAGGGTTGAAGACTCATCCGACAACACAAACTTTAGTGAGGAAGAAGATGAAAAGCATGAATATTACATGCGACAATGACTTACATATAATCGAATTCGAAACGAAAACTTTCATGTCGATTCAAATTGGAATACTTTAAAAGATGAGTTAAAGATACAAAACCTTTGTTTCCCAAAAGGAATATCACTATTATTTGCTGTATGTGAAACTGTTTAATTACTTTATTAAAAATAACCTACAATAAATTTTTTATTAATATTAAACCTTTAAAAATAATTATAATTAATAGGTATTTGTTAAAATGTATTTGTTAAAATGCATAATTTGATATTTTATTTTAAATTTTTAATGCCAATTAAATTAGTAGTTAATGCAATTTTAACTTTAAAAACCAGGAAAATTTAATATTAAAATTGTTTTTGCAGTTTCTTTTTTCAATTTACACAATCTGAGTTGTAGCTGTGGCACATTTAAAATTGTTGTCTTTTTTTTCTAGCAGAAACAAACAAATAACTTTATGGCAAAAATTTATTTCAACTGTCAGTGTCAAACCCGCATATGTTTTGAAAATATTATTTGGGTATGAATAGATGTATGAAGTTCACAGTTATATGGCCTAAAAGTATGCTAAAAATAATAAAATAAAATAGAAAAACACATACACACTCAAGTGAACAACAACTCCGATTTATATGTATGAGCGAATGAATGAATGAACTCTGTATATGAGTTTTTATAACTTTGCTTTCTGTATGAGAGAATACAACTTTAATTCGCTGTCATTGACAAAAAAGAGCAAAATAATCCCCCCTCCTGTTCGAAAAAAGAAAACTTTAAGCATATTGCGCCAAAAAGTCTGCTAAAGTTCTTTCGCATTTACTGATTTTGCCTATTTTGTTGCTGATGGTTTTAATATGAGCTGTGGTTTTATGTTACGTTTCCTTCTTTCTTCTCTCTTTTTTTGTTGTGTTGATAGAAAACAAAACTTTTATTCTGCGGTTTTCAAATTGAAAATTCAAACAAAACTCCTTGTGACACAAGCAAACTTGTATTTCCATTCAGAAAAAAACCTTAATATAGGAATTGGCGTAAAAAGAAAAGCAGATATATTTTATATTTTTAAAAAAGGAAAATCTGTAAATACCCTTTGGCTTATAAAAAGTTTTACACATTAATCATTATGGATATAAAGGTGGAATTATTAACAACAACAGCATTAAGAAAGGTAAAGGTAAACTGAGATGATTATAAGCCTTTAAAAATACCTTAAACAAATTGATTTTATATTCAGTGTGTAATTATGTTTTATGGCAATTTATTCAACATAAAAAGCCATTTTTCATTGTATTTAATTTTAATTTAATAATATGTGTTTTCTTTTGTTTGAAAACTGTATTTTATATGTCTGATATTTTAACAATTTGCTTATAATATTAAATTAATTTACATTGTGTTAATTTTAATTAATTTTATTTACATATGCTAGCATAAACATACATACTTGTATCTGTGTGTACACGTGTATATCATTTTTATACATAGTATTTATGCTCATTAACGTATATATGTATGTATTTGTTAAACTCATCATTTTGTTAATTTATTGCTTATTAAATTAATTGTTTATATCATATACATCGAGTAATACATGAAAATCAATATCCAATACAAGTAATATTTGTACAAGTGTTTATATAAACATTAGGGTGGTAGCAATCTCAGTATTTATTTAGCATAATTTGGAAAAACAATACGCGGATTTAGAACATTAATGTTGATCACTAAAGTGTAAACAACAAAGATTTGTTTTGCTTCAAAAATTTCGAATTTTGTACCAACAAATCTTCATATGGGGGATGTTTTGCTTTATTTCTTTAATTTCCAAAAAAAGTGCCGCTGAAGCACACCAATTGCTCACCGAAGTATATGGTGTTCCATGGATTTCAATGTGCTAGAGAAGGTTTGTGCGGTTCAAAAGTGGTGACTTTGGCACGGAAGACAAAGATCACCCAGGCTAGCTAATAAAGTTTGAAGAGCAACAATTGGAGCCATTACTCCACAAAGATTGTTGTCAAACTCAACAAGAGCCTGCAAATCATTGGGAGCTACTCAGTCAGCATTTTTAAAACACTTGCAAGCAGCAAGATTCATTCAAAGCAGCGAAATTGGACATCATACGAATTGAAGCTGAGAGACCTTGAAATACGATTTTGTATGTCAGAAATACAGCTTGAACGCTATAAGAAAATCTTTTCTGCACCAAATCATTATTTGCGATGAAAAATGGATCCATTACAATAACCCGAAGAGTAACAGATCATATGTGAAGCCCGTCCGACCAGCCGAATCGACACCAAAGCCAAATATACATGGCGCTAAGGTAATGCTCTATATTTGGTGGGACCAAAAGGGTGAGCTGCTGAAATCTGGCCAGACCATCACTGGGAACCTGTAACAAATGCAACTGATTCGTTTGAAACGAGCACTGGCCAAATATGCGACCAGACGTAGGTTAGGTTAGATTCCATGGGCAACCGCTCCTCAAGCAGCTCACTTCAAATTTGATCCCATTATGATACCCAAGGGGTAGTCATCAGGGTATTTGCAGTACTTCCGTTGACTTCAAATTAATACAACCAGATTCCCGGATGAAGGAATAGATTCGTCTCAGATTCATCCTTGTCCAAACATGATAGGATGGAAATCTGAGAATGCGTTCCCTCAGGTTTGTCAGAGCCAGACATTAGCAGAAAAGGTGATACACAGTATCTTCCTCTTCCTCATGATGGCCGCTTCTACAGTAATCATTGTACCGTAGGCACATTCTTCTAGCATGTGTCCCAATTAAACAATGTCCTGTAATAAAGAACACAATTAGCCTTATTTTCTCACGACGGTACTCTATAAGTAGATTCATCCTGCTGGCATTATATACGGGCCTAGTCGACCTCGCTGTAGTACAGGAAGGTTCATTAGTCCACCTGTTTTGTGCAGTCTCATATAGTTTCTGCTGAACAGCAACCTTGCATTTAACAAGGGAAATACCAGAAAAGGGGTCGATGGCCTCCTCCCTCATCATCGCACCCTTTTTTACCAGATAATTTGCTATACAATTACCCTGATTTCCATCGTGTCCAGGGACCCATATAAGCGTTATCCTAGAATGTGTCACTATCTCATTTAGGGATACCCGGCATTCCTCGGTTAATCTAGATGTCGTTAGGACATTCCGTTAACAGCAGTACAGAAGTTAGATAGCCTAAAGAAGGATTTTATTCCAAAGTTTTCAATATAGAAACCTTCGCCGATCCTATTACCCCTGTTAGAGCCATCAGAATATACACTTATGACATCACCAGGGGGGAATAGTCCGCGTTGCCATAAATCCCTATTCGGGATCATAATATAGAAATGCCTATCGAAAAAAGGTTTTGCGATGCAGTAATCGACACTATCATGTATGTGCCCATAGTAATTCAGTAACCAAGAATGTCCAAGGACCTTGGGCCAGCATTTAGACTCACAGCAGAGTTTAGAGCCATTTGTATCGCCATCAAATCCACTGGTAACCAGTTTAGAATAGTAAAAAGTGCCTTAGAGGAAGTAGACCTTATAACGCCTGTAATCAGTATTGCGATAGTCCAGAAAACTCGTTCAACAGCCTTCCGGTGGGTAGCATTATACAAGGCCTGCCACCACACAAATACTCCATAGAACAAGATGGGTTTAACGACTGCTTTGAAGATCCAATTGATACCTTTCGGCTAGTTAGTACCAATTGCCTTTTTGCAGGAGCTAATGGCCTTATTTATCCTGTTATGAATGTTCATATTCCAGGACAATCTCTTATCTAGAACGATGCCAAATCTCAAGACTGATTCCATTCAGTTAAGGTTAAGATCCATCGATCTTATACCTCCTAGTGAAGAGAACCAATTCCGTTTTTTGGAGGTTCACACTAAGTCCACTCGATATACTCCACTCACTCAGTGTACTTAATGCCGATTCCACACAACTGGATATTGTATTCAGAAATTTACCAGATATAAATACTGCAACATCGTCAGCATACGCGACTGTTTTGATCCTTCTGTTATCCATCCTGAAAAACAGGGTATTCACAGCCAAATTCCACAGAAGTGGAGATAGTAAACCACCCTGTGGTGTTCCACGATTGGCCACCTTTGAAACACTTTTGCCACCTGGGATAGCACATATGACTCTACAGCCGAATATCTTTCCAACTAATCGGCGTACACAAAGATCAATCACAAGCTCGTCCTTCGCAGATAGGAAGGCGTCGGGCCTGACAAGGTTAAAAGCCCCTTCAATACCAAGGAAGGCAACAAGTGAATACTCTTTATGTGATAGCGACTCTTCAATGAAGCCAACTGACAAATATAGAGCTGTTTCCACAGATCTGCCCTTAGTGTAGGCATGTTGGGATTTAGAGATGAGGTCCATCGGAATGGTCATTCTCAGGTATACGTCAATCACCCTTTCTAGAGTTTTCAGCAAAAACGATGCAAGACGATGGTCTGAAATCTTTTGGTTTAGTATGAGTCGCCTTATCTCCTTTAGGAACGAAGACTACACTACACCTCGTCCACCATGTAGGAATATAGGTCCATCTGATACACGCTTTGTATATGTTGATGAGACAAGGTACAACTATTTGTTCATTCTTCTGAAGATTAGCAGGAATAATGCCATCCGGCCCAGGGGATTTAAACGGGTCGAAGCTTTTGATTGCCCACTGAATTCTTTCCCTGTTCACTGAAACAGAGTTATCACACGAAGCAAGGGAATGAGCAGCACCATTCACAGTTTCATCATCGACTGGGAGGCAGCCTGGGAAATGAGTGTCTAGTAGGACCACAAGTGTTTCCTTACTATTCAGAGTCCATTTACTTACCACATGGTATCTGTATATAGCTTGGTACAACCGGAGAGGTTGATAGAATTTTACATAATCGGTTAGTCTCAGAGAATCCTTCCACACCGCTACAGAAGTCTCTCCAGGCTTTCCTTTTCGCATTCCTCGTAAGGTTCTTAAAGAGATTCAATGAGGACTTGCGACCAGAAATCAATGGTAAGGAATATGTTTTAATACCCGTTAAAATAAATGTTAAAGTTTGAAAAAAAACCTGCATTTTTGTATCACACACCTTTTTGCAAAAAAAAAAGTAAAAATATGCCCTATTTTGAGCTGTTTCGAATTTGTATGCATGTAACTTTTTATAAAGACCAGATTTCTGTATATCAATACCTATGTATGGTCAAATATACTATATGCAGTGGAGGTATAGACCATAAAAGCAATAGATATGAAGAGGCTACATGCTTTTGAATTTGGGATTTATCGAAGAATACTCAAAATACCATGGACTCACTTTATATCTCACAGCGAAGTATTAAGTAGTCACTATAAAGATACGGAAGACAGCATATTTAGGCCATATTATGTAAACCATTACAAATAATTTCGCGAGCAAACATTGAGGAAACCTATGCTTTATCAGACTTTGGCCGAACTTATATGATATATGATAAGAGTAAGATTTGCATCTCAAACCTTCCTATCTAATTATTGTTTGTGCTATAAAAGACAAAAGCTTAAACTCAAGCCTCTATTAAAAATCAATATAGAATTTAAGTTGGGAAGAATTAATATAAACTGATAGTACTTATGGCTTTATTATTTTTTGACAGATTGGTCTCTGTCATCAAACTGAGAGTGCCAAACACATTGCCTAGGATAAGCAATGGTGAGCTTATCCTGTGACTAAAGTCAATAGCAGCTATCGCTGGGTGGATAGACAAAATACGAATATAATATTTCTTTAGCTATAAGTAATATATTCACAATTTTCTTAACAGTAACCATAGTACCCTAATAAACTAACACACATTAAACATTTTAAAACAACTGACATGCAATATACAACGCTACCAACAGCTATTTTTTTGTTGACATAATTAAATTAAACTGGTGTGTGTTTCTATTTTATGTAATTTCCCTATTTGTATTTAAAACGCCCCCGGCTTTTGATTCAATAATGGTAATAAGAAATTATGTAGGCATTTAATTTAGTACAGATTGTATGAATATAGTACAAAGGTTTTAAAGTTATTTTATTAACTTTAAATATCTATAATGAGGAAACAAAATTTGTTTGACAATGCAAAAATGTATGGACATTTTTAACACAGGTTCTCTTGGACATATAGTAATGGCAACGTACCCTAGTTTCAATATTTTTCTTTTGAACACAGGATATTGAACCAAAAAATTTTCCTTGAACAGAAGATATCTTAAAAAAGATTTGGCGGAAAAAAAATATAGTTGTACATTGTTACTGTAACCATTTCAACATTTGAGCATGTTTACTGTAAACATTTCAACATTATTAACAATATTATAATCACAGTAACTATATATATGATTGTGGTAACAATAATATGGTCAATTTACGATTCACATGATTGTATCAACGATATATATGGTTACAGTAAACATGTATATGCTTGTGACAACCATTTATATGATGAAGAACTTACCATATTATGTTGCTCTCGGCTTATGGATATCATAATCTGAGAACAACATATTATGATAAAATTATTCATCATAATGATTTTTCAAATTTGTAATTTTTATTTTGTATCATTTGTACAATATAAATTTATTCAAAGTATTGACCATTGTTAGCTATGACCTTTTCCCATCTTTCTGGCAACTTATGGATTCCGAGCCAAAAGAGCTGTTCATCTTTTGAGGCCAAGAACAAATCAAGTCAATTTCGGATACTCTGTTTGAAAGTGCAGCGTATCTAAGAGAGTGCATTCGGCTTCGATCGAAACAAATAGTAGTCGGACGGGGCGAGGTCTGGACTATAAGGTGGGTGAGCCAATACTTTCCAACCACTTCTTTCTAAATAGATTTTAACAGGTTTTCCAACATGTGTCCTATGACGTTTTTTGACCATTGCTCGCTTAAAATGAATATGTTGCATTCGGTACAGGTTCTCTGTGATGGTCTGGCCAGATTTCAGCAGCTCCTAATAGATTGGGCACTTCTGGTCTCACCAAATAATGAGCATTACCTTGGCGCCATGGATATTTGGCGCCAAGTTTTGGCTGGATGGCCGAGCTTCACATACTATCTCAAACGCTTCGGGTTATCGTAATGCATCCATTTTTCATCGCAAGTAATGATTCGATTCAAAAATGATTTTCTTTTATAGCGTTCAAGCATCATTTCGGACATACAAATTTGTCTTTCAAGGTCTTTCGTCTTCAATTCGTATGGTACGCAATTTTCCTGCTTTTGCTAGCAGCACAACGTTTTGAAATTGCTGACTAAGTAGATCCTAATGATTTTGTAAGCTCTTGTTGAGTTTTATAACAATCTTCATGGAGTAATTCCTCCAATACTTGTTCTTTAAACTTTTTTGGATGGCGTTTGTATTGGGTGTCAAAATCAAAAAGCACGTTGAGACCGAAAAACAAATCGCTGATGGTTACACTACAATGTTGTATAAATAAGTAAGAAAAAATGACAGATATGTACCCTTCAAAATGTCATATAAGTTATTAAAAACAAAACAAGCGTTCAAAAGATACACCATCTATTGTAAATCCCTTATTTTTAAGTCATACACCGTAGAGACTTAAATTTTTAGAAACACTCTTTTCCGCAAGAAAACGGATAATAAATTTAATCAATATACTTTAATCAAGGATATTTTAAAGTTTATATTCCTAAATTAATAACAGATATAAACTCAAATCTGTTAAAAATATAAATCGATACTATTAAGAATTTAATATCTAATTTGAACGTCTATTTAGAATCAAAATGGATATATTATTCGGCTTAACTCATTTCATTCAAGGCAATTTTTAACTTAAAATTAAAAGCAATTTTCTCTGTTTTTCCCGTTATGGAGACGGTATTATACACAGTGCAAGCTCGGTATTCACGACTAATTAAAAACCAGACCTGTCGCGAAAACTGAATTTTCGCGAAAACAGAACCCAAAAATTTTATTGAAGAAATGTACAGTGCACTCGCGGTAACGTGAACTAATTAAAACCAAGCGAGTTCATGTTAGTGAAATTGTTCACGTTAGCGATTGTCGAATTTCAGGGAAAAAATATAAAATTTTATAATATAAACCTGTGTTTTACACGCTTGAACGTGAAATAAAACAAAATTATTGATTAAAATGCATTACAAAACAAAACGAGATCACGAGAAACTATAAATTGAAATAAAATTACATAGCAAATAAAAATATGCATTCGATGCCACTAAAAAAAAATTAATTTATAGGATACAAACACATTTTTTTATAAGGGGATTCTCAAAACTTTAAAAATTTAATTTAATGTATGTATTGAAGTGTTGTCTACATGATTAGAAAACAAATGCATTGAAAAAAAATTGTTCACGTTATAGAGCTTTCTGAGTTTGTTCACGTTACAGAGTAGTCAATGTAAGCAAAAGCTTGTTCACGTTAGGCTGTGTTCACGTTACCGCGAGTGCACTGTATGTAATTTTTAAAATTAGAATCCTTTTTATTGATATACATATTACGTATTAAACATTTTTAGAGAAATTGGAGATTTTGAGTTGCTTTTTTGGCAAATTATTTTTTAAAACAACAGCTGAATCACGTAGTTCATATAGTGCTGTTGTCGGCTTATCATTCTCCAAAGCCCATTGTATGCATATGTTTATCGATGTTAAACAATCGTCCACTTTAATTTTGTTTTCTTCATGACCACTATCGTATAAATAATCCGATTCCATATCTGATAATTCCATTTGCTCCTCATTACTTTCCACATGAAATTCTTCTTGAATCCAGTTGTTTATCGTGAAAAGATGTTCCGCATCAATTTGAGCTACAAGTGCACCAATAGTAGAAAGATCTTCGTTATCTTCCTGAATTATATTTTGTAAAAAATTTAAGGGCATGTTATCCTCTTCACTCCATTCAGTATCGAATTCGAGCAAGGCGTTCCAGGTTTTTCGGATATTGGACAATGATATTTTATCCCAGGACGTGGCTAGAATCTGAATTGCATTTTTGAGATTGAAATTTTTTAGTTTGAGCTCCAAATTTGTTCCCTTCTGGTCAAGCAAGTGAGTAAACTTTTTTTTATAATTTAATTTGACCAAGATAACGTTTTGACACGAATAAACTGACAAAATTGAAGATAAAAATCAACCAAAAAGGTTAATATACCAAAAGATGAGGATTTCCCTTTTTTGGTTATAGACATTGTAATCAAATTTAAAACAAACATATAAAAGTCGCCAAAACAGAACATGTTTTTCGTAAACTGTCGCGATTATAGAACCTGCAATGTTAAAAAATAAGCCGTCGCGATAACCGGGTCGTCGCGATAATAGTTAGTCGCGAATACCGAGATTGCACTGTATATGAAATAGACATTAAAATATTTTTCACACTATTCATTTGACTGAATTGTTCAATTGTACTTGTTCGTTCATAAACAACCCAACTCTAGTCCCTTATACAATAGTTTCACAAATTGACAATGACAACAATTAAATTATATTAAGCAGCTTTAAGAAAAATAAGCATTAAAAATCAAAATATGCAAAAATATAGTTTAAAGAGTAAAATATGCACTAACAAACCGATGGAAAAATCGGTAAAATTATCTGAAATTAATAAATAAATAACTCATATGTTTATGCAATGCATTAAATATGATATTACATATTTTTGGTAGCTCTGCTTATTAAGTATTTTATGTTCACATGTATGTTTATTTATTTTTTGAATTGCTTGTTATTTTTGTTTGAAAATGCAACACTATAATTTGAATACTTTACAGGTATTAAAATAATACTGTTAATGTGTCGTACTTTCAGGCTCTTTTGTTTTTAACAAACTACTTAAACTTTAAGTGACATGCTAAAGTAAAACTTTCTTCATTTCGGTTAAGTTTTTGTTTTATACTACATTTCTTTATCCATAAATTCCAATAAATATGCTATGGCAACAGGAAAATGTAAAACCGAAAAAAACTCATACACTGTAACACAACCTTAAATTAAGAATATTCAAGTAGAAAAAAAAAATCGTAACTTTGTTAAGCTGATACTCATGTTACACTACTAAAAAAAGCAACAGCAAAAAGTATCAAGAAAACAAATGCACATTATGTTGAATTTTTTGTTTATTTTCCGAAAAAGGAAAGTTCTTCTCAGTTGTTGTAGCTTTTTTTTTGTTGGCAAATGGAATATTATGAAAAACAAACCTTTTCTATGGGGATTTCACCGCCTCCCCTATACCACTTAAATCATTTAAGTTATAATTTTTAATTTATTTTCTTAATAGGGCAAAAATATGTAGCACAAACAAATGAAATGGGAATAAAAGAAATAATTATAATAGATGTGGACCGATCTTTAGATGATATACACAATGAAGAGCAGAATATTGATTTGGTTTATTTTAAACAGATCTTGTATGAAATTACAGCATAATCATTGTTAGCTTTTAGAAACATTGTTGCACTTTTTATACCCACCACCAAAGAAGAGATGGCGTATATAGATTTTGTCCAAATACTTACATATTCTGGGTGATGGCACAATAGGTAGGGAACAAGGCAACATCCATAAGTTTTGATATTGTTCAAAAACATTTTGATCATAAATTGGAATAGGTCAATGATTTCTCCTAGCCCCATACATATCTTTTTCCCGTAATATGATTTTATAATACATAAATGCTTACAAAACTAAGTTCTATGTAAAAATAAATCACAAAACTATATTTTGTATCCACTTCCAAAAAATACTTAAATACGCATATATCTCTTATAAATATCGTTGTTAGGTTAAAATTCGACAATAATAATTTTCATATTGTTACGATTTTGCAATAGCGATTTGAATTTAACAGACTGTAACGAATGCCTGCAGCATAAACACGTCCATCAGTAGAAGCTTCTACTTATCAACAATGTTGATAGCATGCGGTTATTAGCATTGCTTATAAGTATGGCAACACTAAATGTTTAAGCTGCTAACATTGACATCGAAAGCTCTTGAAATCGAACATTACTAGTTGTCCGTTAAGAGCATTGTTGAAGATTCCCGAAAGATGGCGTGTGTATAAATAGTTGCAGTCGTGAGTGAGTCTAATCGTTAAGTAAAGACATCAACTGCATTGCCAGTGTATACTTGTACATTATAAAGTGTGTGTGTGTATTTCTGCGAATTGATAAACGTGTATGAAGACACTGAGTGACTATTTAATTCTGATATTGTTGTGCATTTTAAATAAAGAGATGTTACAATTTTATACAACTAAACTGCTTTTATTTGCAATCAAAAGTATCCGGTTTATTTAAGGAAATAAACCAACGTTTTTAAAAGGTAAAAACGTAACAATGTATATAAAAATTGCTGTAACGAATTTTATGAAGAGCGGACCATAATTCATCATAGGTCCTATATAAGGACCACTTTCGAAAATCATATAAATACGCATTAATCACGCAGAATATAAATAAGTAAGAGTGTTAACTTCTCTATACTCTTCTGGTGAAATGACAAATACAAAGTAATGGTGTTATCAATATAATACTGGCAGCGACTGCTGTGCATTTTGCATAAAGCATTTATCTGGTTCACCCGATAATGTTTTCGAGTTGATTTACAGTTGTTCAGCTTCTTAGGGTTAATGGAGGCCAGTGCGTGGGCCATCAAATTTGATCACCTCGGGTCTCAAATTTGTTTCAAAAAATCGCATGTGTAGTTGAAGAGATATTTAGGTTGATTTATTTATTTTTTCTTAATTTGCTCGATCTTTGTTTGGTTTTTTAAGTATGGCGGGCCTACGAAGGGTCGAAATTTTTTTTAAAATATCAGCTATATTGGAACGTTTAAAAACATCTCAAAAAATTCATATATTTTTTCTTTTGTAGAAAAAAATTTTCATCGGTACTTTATACAATTTTTATATGATCCGGAAGAAGAACTTAATGCAAAAGTGTCTAAAAAAAAAATATGGCTCACTTAAGCAGAAATAATATCCGTTTGGATGGGCCAAACTTAAACAATTAAAAAAAAATTTAAGATTGAGTAAAAAATTCTAAAAACGGAATATAACCCTTTATGTTGTATGACACTTTCATAAAAAAACTCAGTTTTTGGAACACAATTACCCCGTTTTAGGAATTTTGGTATTTGAAAATAAAAAATGTCAAAAATTATACCATTGATTTAGAGACATTTGGATCTACATTAGTTCCAAATTTAGTTATGAAAACCATTAAAATTTTATATTTTTATTCATGGAAAATCACCATATTATAATTTTTTATTTTTTAAGGCAAATGACAACCGAAAATTTAAATAATTATTTAATTTTACTATAATATTATTTTTCAAGTCATAAGGTTTTCACCAATACCAAACACTTTATAACAAGCTCACATTCACTATACAAAAGCACCACAAACCTTGCCACCTTTGAAAAATCTTAACGTTTTTGCATTTATTGCATGTAAAGAAATTGTGAGTACAGATATCAAACTAATGAAAGAAATCCTGTAGGTTAGGTTAAGTTAAGTGGGTTGTTCGCAAGTTAGCGAGTTCACTCGGAGGCCTTGTGGCTAATTGTTATACCTTTAAAATTACCATTACCTTATGCTGCAATTTCATACATAAAGGGAGAATAGTTTCCCTCCCTAATTTCGTTGACTATGTGCTTCTTGTGGTCCCCGTGAGAACCAGCCTGTACTTCTAATAAATCTGATCATATTTAATAGTGACACATCTCTGAGACAGTCCAGATCATGGAAAAAAGCTCTACCAAGATATAGTAGTCTATGCTCTTTTAAGGCTGGGCAGTCACATAGAAGGTGTTGTACCGATTCTTCCTCCTCCTCTTCCTAACAACTTCTACAATAGCTATATCGTGGGTAACCCATACGTTCCGATATGTGTCCAATCTTACAATGCCCAGTGATTATACCTGTAAGAAGCCTAATCGAATTCCTACTAATGTGAATATCCCTTTTCGCAAGAGTTACGTCTAGGGATGACCCGTTCATAGCGCATTCGTCCGATGCTTCATTTCCCCGGATGCTCTCATGTCCTGGAACCCATATCAACTCGACGTGATGTTGTGTCAGTTGTGCTAGTGATTGGATGGAATTGAGAAGACATTTCGACTTAATAAAGTTGGACTTAAGAGCCTTGATTGACGTAAGGCTGTCCAAGTATATATGTGTAGTCCAATTTTCGAGATTCAGTTCCTGGATTCATCTCGCACCTATATCGATGGCATATATTTCTGCCTGGAAAACCATGCAGGTATCGGGTAATCGAAGAGAAGAAAATTCCCGAGCCCGTGCCTCTTTCTGTCTTTGAACCATCAGTGTAGACTGAGATCACGTCGTCCCTTAGGACAATGTTCACGGCTCAGTCATCTCTTGTCGGTATTTTGATCCTAAACGTCCTTTCAAAACTCGATGTAGGTACTATGTAGTCCGTTTCTTGCCCCATGAATGGCCTGCCAATACGATCATGCTTCAGTCCGCTCGACTGTTTGAGTCGTTGAGCAGACTTAGCAGAAATGCATTTGAGGAGAGTTATATTTAGCAACGTCTCTAGACTGGCCTGAGGGATGGAATTCATAGAGCCAGTAATTGCAAGACATGCTAGTCTTTGTACCTTGTTTAGAATAGAAAGGTGAGTCTTGATGTCCACCGCTCTCCACCAAAAATAGGTCTCATGACCGCGGTGTACATCCAGTGTACAATATATGGTGTAAGACCCCATATCTTCCCAAAGGTTTTCTTACATATATAGAAGGCACATAGTGCCTTCTTCATTCGACTCTCAGCATTACGTTTCCACGAAATCTTAGAGTCCAAAATTTCGCTAAGATATTTGGCTGCACCTGAAACCTTTAGAAAAGTACCATCTAGTCGTGGAGGTCTGAATTCTGGGATTTTGTATCTCCTGGTGAAAAGAACCAGTTCGGTTTTGGCAGGGTTGACACCTAGACCGTTTTCTCTGGACCATGATAGTAGAACGCTGAGAGCTGATTCCATGAGTTTACCTATTGTGGGAAAAAACTTCCCTTGAATAAGAAGCACAATGTGGTCAGAAGTAAATGATTAGTAACCAAAGAATTTCGAAACCCAAAAAAATACAAGTCATCTGCATTAAGTTTCAACAATTCTTCAACATTTTTGATTTTTGTCATATAAATAATATTTATTTTAATTCTTATTAGCTCTTTATGAACATAAATTGTTTAAGATCAATTAAGTTGATGGTTCGTACATAAAATACTAACCAATTACATTACTATTCTTATACTTAATAAGTAAAATTCATAATACTGCATAAAGAGGATATTACAAATTAAACTTTTTTCTACAAACTTAAACTTTTATATTAAGCATTTTTTACTCTATACTATAACAAACACTATCCCAATAAAATACATTGTTATAAGTTTTAATAAGGTAAGGATGTGTGTATTTATGTGTTAGTTTTTACACATTCAGAAATATATGTAAGTATATACATTTTGCAGACGTTTTACTTCTATTTTTAGTTAGTGCATAAATAGTATACAATTCTTTATTTTTTAGCAGACTGAAAATTATATGTGCGTACAACTAAAATAAAACAAATGAAAAATTAAAAAACAAAACTGAAAAATATTTTTCAGTTTTCATTGCAGAACAAAGAAACGAAAATAGAGAAGCATACAGCAAAAAACAAAGCAACAACATGGAATAATACCACAAATGTCGCATTTAATTATAATGTTGCCATGCATATAAAACATCCTGAAGTTATATTATCCTAGAAGCATGGGTTAGTTACAGAAAAGCAGAATTTCTTAAACTTTCTAAATATAAGCATAAAAACAGCAACTAAGGAGTAAAAAAAGTTTGGAAAAAATACAGGATTTAAGCGAATATCGTTACCTTAATATAGAAAGGTCCTAACTCGTGTTAATTTGTAAGCCTAGATTTTCATTTATTCCTATAAATGTAGTCTTTAGTCTTGAGTATAAGACTGTATAAAGTCTTTAGTATAAGATGGTAGTCTATAGTATAAGACGGTAGTCTTTAGTATAAGACCGTAGTCTTTAGTATAAGATGGTAGTCTTTAGTATAAGACGGTAGTCTTTAGTTTAAGACGGTAGTCTTTAGTATAAGATGGTAGTCTTTAGTGTAAGACGGTAGTCTTTAGTATAAGACGGTAGTCTTTAGTATAAGATCGTATGTAGTCTTTAGTATAAGACGGTAGTCTTTAGTATAAGACGGTAGTCTTTAGTATAAGACTGTATGTAGTCTTTAGTATAAGACTGTATGTAGTCTTTAGTATAAGACGGTAGTCTGTAGTATAAGACGGTAGTCTTTAGTATAAGACGGTAGTCTTTAGAACAAGACTTTAGTATAAAACGGCAGTCTTTAGTATAAGCGGTAGTCTTTAGTATAAGACGGTAGTCTTTAGTATAAGACGGTAGTCTTTAGTATAAGATGGTAGTCTTTAGTATAAGACTGTATGTAGTCTTTAGTATAAGACGGTAGTCTTTAGTATAAGATGGTAGTCTTTAGTATAAGACTGTATGTAGTCTTTAGTATAAGGCGGTAGTCTTTAGTATAAGACTGTATGTAGTCTTTAGTATAAGACGGTAGTCTTTAGTATAAGATGGTAGTCTTTAGTATAAGACGGTAGTCTTTAGTATAAGATGGTAGTCTTTAGTATAAGATGGTAGTCTTTAGTATGAGACGGTAGTCTTTAGTATAAGACGGTAGTCTTTAGTATAAGACTGTAGTCTTTAGTATAAGATAGTAGTCTTTAGTATAAGACGGTAGTCTTTAGTATAAGACGGTAGTCTTTAGTATAAGACAGTAGTCTTGAGTATAAGACGGTAGTCTTTCGTATAAGACAGTAGTCTTGAGTATAAGACAGTAGTCAATAGCATAAGATGGTAGTCTTTAGTATAAGACGGTAGTCTTTAGTAAAAGACGGTAGTCTTTTGTATAAGACGGTAGTCTTTAGTATAAGACGGTAGTCTTTATTATAAGACGGTAGTCTTTAATAATAAGTCTTTAGTATACGACGGTAGTCTTTAGTATGAAACTGTATGTAGTCTTTAGTATAAAACTGTATGTAGTCTTTAGTATAAGACGGTAGTCTTTAGTATAAGACTGTATGTAGTCTTTAGTATAAGACTGTATGTAGTCTTTAGTATAAGACTGTATGTAGTCTTTAGTATAAGACGTTAGTCTGTAGTATAAGACGGTAGTCTTTAGAACAAGACTTTAGTATAAGACGGCAGTCTTTAGTATAAGACGGTAGTCTTTAGTATAAGATGGTAGTCTTTAGTATAAGACGGTAGTCTTTAGTATAACACGGTAGTCTTTAGTATAAGACGGTAGTCTTTAGTATAAGACGGTAGTTTTTAGTATAAGACAGTAGTCTTTAGTATAAGACGGTAGTCTTGAGTATAAGACAGTAGTCTTGAGTATAAGACGGTAGTCTTTCGTATAAGACAGTAGTCTTGAGTATAAGACTGTAGTCTTTAGTATAAGATAGTAGTCTTTAGTATAAGACTGTAGTCTTTAGTATAAGACGGTAGTCTTTAGTATAAGACAGTATTCTTGAGTATAAGACGGTAGTCTTTCGTATAAGACAGTAGTCTTGAGTATAAGACAGTAGTCCATATCATAAGATGGTAGTCTTTAGTATAAGACGGTATGTAGTCTTTAGTATAAAACTGTATGTAGTCTTTAGTATAAGACTGTATCTAGTCTTTAGTATAATACTGTATGTAGTCTTTAGTATAAGATTGTATGTATACACAAAAACTCGACTTAAAAAAATTCGAGTTGGGGTCTTTCTATATTAAGGTAATTTTTAGCTATTTACAAGGATACTCAAGAATGTTTCTAATTTTAAATGTTTTTTGACATTCAACATCGTGTCCTTGAAGAGCAAAGAACTTATTCTCTATTTGCACAAACATTTGTTTACTTCTCCGGCCTTCGTCTTTCTCCATTAATCTGACGAAATAAAAAATTGTGTTTTAACGTTTAATGTACAATATTTTTGACTAAAACTTTAATAACATGTGAATGAGGATTATAACTTCCATTAGGTTTAAACAATTTCAAGAATTTACTAAAACTTCACAAAGAATTTAAAATAAATACTTGGGAATAAACAGATGGGGCCTTATAAGGGAGCTCTGACCAATATGTACCGATCGTCTTGAAATATGATCGCGTGAATTCGTTTTACTTATATGAAACATACTTTGTAAAATTTTGTTTGGATTTCAAAATTTTTATGAGATTTATACTCGTTAAAGTAATTTTCGGAAGTGGGCGTTATATAAAAGATTTGACTAAGTATGAACCAATCATTAAATTGATTTTCAGTAGTGGATCTTATATGAAGGCTATTAGTCAATTATGAATTAACCCGAAAAAAATGTAAAATGGAGGAATTTGTGAGGATACCTATAGATATTTATATCAAAACTGTCCTATTTCGGGACGACATTCATATGGATGCTAGAGGAAATAATAAACCGATTTCGTACAATTTCAATTGCCTTCGTCCTTGGAGCGAAACTAGTGTATGTGCCATATTTGATCAAAATATCTTATGAAATATACATTGCGCACAATGTTTACATGGAAAGCCAGCCAGACGGAAGGACGGACATCGTTTAATCAACTCTGAAAGTGCTACTGAGTTGATCTGTACACTTTAAGCTGAGAGATGGACTAATATTTTTGGCTGTTTTAAATATCAGCACCAGATATCAGCAATGAATCATTATTAAAGTTAAACTACCCTGACGTACTTATGGTCACAATAATAATGATAGCAATGACCAGATCAGGATCGAAGTATTTTCCAAGACAAAAAAGTTTATCAAGGTATCTTCAAAACTGCAACATGCTCTTTTATAGCGATATTCAACATATATTCGAAACCGATTGAAGAGGTTGTGGCTTTTGAGGCTTTACAAAAACAACTCATTATGGAATAGGTGCTCTCAACTCTAACATTAAACTCAATACTAAAGCCGCATTGAATCAGTTGATCAATTAAGGACATTATTGTCCGGGATTTCCTGGAACTGCACTCCAAAAACTTTTATCGACGAAAGCTTTTCCGTGTCAATCGCAACTGGACAAAATGTGATGGGAAACTCCCCATCTAAGCCCATCTAAGATATTTACTGACAAGGGAAGGCATGAGGGCAGGTTTTTATATTCCATGGATGTATCTATCAGACAACCTGTTTGCGCAAGTTTCGTACTAAACAATCTTTAAAAAATCATATGCTGGTGTATTTTACACAACGTGTAACAGGAAACACTTGAGGAAAGGTTTTATTATCTATCAGACTTCCAGACCAAAGTAGTATATTGTAGGCTAAGACTTCAGCCATCAATAGAATCGTGAATTGGTTAAAGTTTTACGGATATGCCGGCTTAGTATTCGGATCTATTATCGATAGCCAGGCAGCCTTGAAATCAGCATAGCACTTCCAACCTTAGGTACTATAATGCCTATAATCTTAAAGCGATATGACAGAACATTCCACATTTGGAATCTATTAGGTACCCAGTTACCTAGGTGTAATTAAGCAATCACATCATGGATACTCTGGGAAACAATTTTTGATAGATTTGAAGGGGTACAGCTTGCATGTTAATAAGCCTATAATTCTGATGAGACTCTACTCAACTGTACTCAAACAAAATAGTCCACTGAGACTACTTGTAGGATGATAATACCTGAATATCGATCAGGTTGTCGATCGATTGTTCTTACAAAATATCGCATGCTTAACAGCGAAATCTAATAGCTGTGGTAACAGGTCAGTTCTTGTTCGGATTGCACGCTAGGGGATTGAATCTACCTTGACTTCTGTAGAAGTAGTGAAAATCGGTAACATGATAGGATGGAGTATTTTCTAAGCCACTATCCGGTCCAATCGGATCGAAGGTTTGATTAGTTTTGTACATAACCTGATAGAACAGACATGGATGTCAAAGAATAAATGTATTCTTTTATGCAACTAAATGGTATGGTTAAGTGAAATTTCTTCAGTACTCACAACGGGACCTATATAAAAGGGCGCAATTGTGTTACAATTTGATATTACAGCTGTTTAACCTTACCAAACGTAATCAACAGCAGTTGTACGACATTAACCATCCTAATATCTCACACCTTAAATTGTTATTTACGCCTGACTTAAACAGTTAATATTATGTAACAAATATGGTTTTTAATTAAATAGAAACCAGAATTTAAGCAAATAGAGATATATTATTCTATTACAAAAACGAACTTTAAGGAACACAAGAAAAGGAGTGTGCAGCTTATCTAAGTGTAAAAAATTAACTTTTCGTGCAAAAATCAAACAGACGAATAAGAAGAAACTGTTTTAAATAAGTTTGCATTTAAAATTTCCTTCAAATGTTATAGAATAATTCTTTTAATGCCTTCCTGAGTTATACAAATTTGACACGTTGCAATAATTTAAAATCAAAAGACAAGAAAAATTTTAATTTTAGGAAAAAGAAGCCATAGAAACCGATGAACTGACTGACTCAATGTTCCTAAGTTGCTGTTGGAACTCGATTTGGAGAAATTTTCTTGAGTACGACTCTGTTTAACCACATACTTATATAACATATATAATATTATCCATGAGATGCTCATTTGGGAAATGCATTTCCCCTTTATTTACACCATTTCCAAATTTACTACAATAACGTATATGGGGAGTATAGAAGCAAAGTCTGCAATCTCCAGTTTTTTGTTAACTTATATAATAATGCCATCTAGTTACATTTAATGAATGCTTGTGGTTAGTCAATATACCAAATCTACCTTTAAATAATATAAAGGTCAAAAACTACCGATTAAATCAAAGACAACTATGTAAATTGGACATAAAAACATTTGCCACTAATCTGTAGACAATTATACATCATATTCCGTGAAGATATGCGTGTGGGTTCTAGGAGTAATCATAAGGCAATCCTTACAATTTTCACCACAAATTGTTACTTTATAACATGAGTAACTTGTGCAAAAAATTTCAATGTATTCTCTACAATATATCTAAAGAAAATTGGAAAAAGAATTTTGGAAAATATAACTCTGATCCTAGTTCACCAATTTTGTCTAATTTTAATACCAAACATTTCTGATCAATAAGGAATATTTGAGAAAAATGTTAATATTTTCTGTTATAAGTAATTTCGTGTACCCGTTTTGTAATCGTAATATTTCTGGAAATAAATTGTTTTTAACATTATGTCCTCAATGCGAAAATGTTGTCGCAATGACCGAAATGTGTTGTGAATACACACTAAAAAGACTTTAGAAAACCTATACCAAACTTATTGACAAACAAGTATTTCAATTACTTTAAGATGAAGATTAAGGTCATAAATAAGTGGTGGGTTACAAACATTTGGTCAATTCACAAGGTCTCTTATCAGTGATATTTTCATAATGTTCTAATATATTACGACTCGGCGGCTCGGCTTAACCGACTCTTGGGCATTCGTCGTTGGTCTCTGCTGGTTCGTTACGATAACACAATAAACATAGCATAGAAAGTAGTATTATTTTAGGACATTTATGATTTGGACAGAACTTAAATACCACATTGATGATATGCTTAATCTGTTTATAGGACAGTAGAGCAAAAGCATGGAGGCTGGAGAAAATAATTGCCCAATTCACAATCGGTGTCGTAGCGATGTATCGTTGTATGTCGTAATTTTTTTTTTATTAATATTTTGTTTTTGTTTCGAAAAATTTTGTTTGAAAAATATTTATGACATACAACTTACAACGCTACGACAACGATTGTGAATTGGGCAAATGTTATAAACCCGCTTTTGGTTTCCAAAAATAAGATCCATAACACATTAAATTGGGACTTATGAAGCAGTGTGTGAAGGCATTCGATTAAACATGACCATGTTTTGCGTTTCTTTCAAGAAAGCTTCCCGGACAGAAAAACTGAAAGCTGGTATTTTAAAGTGCCAACAAATAAGACTTTTAATGAAAGACAATTATTTCATACATTCAATGAATGATTTAAAAGCAGTGGCTTGGACATCTTTTGTTGCCGTTGTGAAACATTTTTTTAGGAAATCAGAAGGCTAAAATTATGACGAATCTGTTATAGACTTTTTAATTAGCTTTAAAAATTATGTATATAATATAAGCACAAAAGTACACTATCTGGATAGTCATTTAGAGAAGTCTCTTGAAAATCCTGTGTCGAATAGCAACCAGGAGAACTTTTCCTACGATATCTAAAAGTGATGAAAAATAGCTCTTAAGGTCGCTTGGATGATGAATAAAAGTTGTAAAGGATTTTCCAACAAGAGGTGTTATTTTGGTATTCAAAGAAAAATGGAATTTTTTTAGATTAATTATCGGATGTTTATTTCATAATAAAGAGAAGGGGATGCCGTTAATAATGAAAAACAACATCAGCAAAATGTCCACCATGACCACGCTTACAGGACCATATCCTTTTCATGAAATTTTTCATAACCAAATAGCAAAGTGGCTGCCCTATGCCCTCGATAGCCTCACGAATTCTATCTCTGAGGTCTTGAATCGACGATAGGCAGTTGGCGTAGACTTTGTCTTTCACGAGTCACCAAAGGAAGTCGCTAGTTTTTAAATCACAAGATCTCGATGGCCAATTTTGATCATCTCTTTGAGAGATTACACGATCCGGAAAATTTTCCCGTAACAGAAGGTTAAGTGGGCTCGTAGCTCCGTCTTGTTGAAAGTAAACGTTGTCCAGATCAATATCATCCAACTCCGACCAAAATACGATGTAATGACGTTTGTGGAATATCCAATTCCAAAGAATGACGAGAAATGGTCAAAACTGGGTTTTCTTCAACACTTTCGGCTACAGCAGCAATATTCTCAGTTGTTCTTGAGCGACGTGCAAGGGTTTCATTCTTCACATCACTAACTTGTCCCAACAGCTCGAATTTTTCCACCAATTTCTGTATTGCGGTCCGACAAGGTGCTTCACGACGACCCAAAAATG
This sequence comes from Calliphora vomitoria, assembly GCA_942486065.2. NCBI lineage: Eukaryota > Metazoa > Arthropoda > Insecta > Diptera > Calliphoridae > Calliphora > Calliphora vomitoria. The sequence continues at coordinate 101,277,637 of OW818031.2, read as the reverse complement.
CTTTAGTTTTGCGAACTGTGACTGTAAGATTTTCACCATTTTTGTTGTGAATTTTAATAATTTCTGTGCGTTGTTGAAGCGTGTATCGTTCCATTTTTAGTAATGGCTTAGTTTCTACTTGTAAAATGTCAAAGAATAAAAGCTTCAAAAGTGACAGCTACTGAAATACCGGGTGATTCAAAATAATACCTCTTGTTGGAAAACCCTTTATAATATTTTGCTTCTCTAAAACAACACGTATCATTGAAAAATTAGTTTAAGTTTTGGCAGCACCAAAATAATTGCAAACTTTTGGTCAGATTTGTGATCAGCATTGTCCAAATTAGTAAGAAAGCTTATCTTTTAAGTGAAAATTAGAAAAAACTAGGGCATTAAGAAGTATTTATTCAAAAAGATAATAAATTTTAAGTTAAAGAAACTACAAAAATACTCGTATTAAAAAAAAACATTTTCTTTGTAATTTCTAGCACAGCTGTTGGCTTGTTTGCTTATTATTCTGCCATCAAAAACTTATTTTCATGAAAATCTATGTCAGGGGGTATTGAATATAGTCCCTCTATATAGTAAATGCATTAAGTGGATCCATATCTTTAAAACATGACTTTGAACATAAAACAAAGAAATGGTGTAACACCAGAAATATGTAAATATATTCTGTGTGACACACATAGATCCTTGTTGTCCTCTTGTATTAGTTTGTATTGTGGATTAGCTCGAATATGTGTTGTTAGTCTTTGGCGTTTTATGGGATTTGTTTTATTTTTCTTTTTATGTATATATGATTTGCATATTAATTTAAATCTTGTACAGCTGAGAAGTATTTATTTAAGTTTGCAAGACTCGATGTAGAAAAATAGCGAATAACAAAATATAATGCAATTTCGTCATGCCAATTTATAAGAGTTTTTGAATTTGAAATGTTTATGAGTAAGTAATGGCAATGCATAAAAGAAATTAATTTTTGATTCTCCAGATATAAAATTGTCTTGAAAACAATGACATACTTAAGTATTATTTTAGTTATACTTAAGATAACTATTGAATATGCGAGGCATCTACAGGACATTTAAGCGTATGTCAAAATTAATATTAGGTGCTTATAAAGCCTGTTTGCCCCTCCATGTCTTTGTATTGTCACTTAATTCGCTACTCTACATAAGAAATGTTCGTAGAAGCATATTAAACACATTTTAGTGGCATCTCCTTGCTCAATAAATCATTTATATCCCCAAATATTGCAATAAATAATTAACCATTTTATAACCCTTTATTCTTTCTCAGCTTTCCACCTAATTAAGCCATACCCTTGACTTTTATTTAAATTTTATATTCTTTCATAAAAACCTTTAATTATAAAAATCCTTGTCACATCAGTCTTTGTTTTGTAAATGTCATTTCCAAACACGTAAATCTCTATCCATTAAAATTTCTTTAGCTTTTTCTCCTCGTTAAAAATTATTAATTTTCCATTAAAGGTTCTTAAATGATTATGACATTTTTTCTCTTTTTTGTTTTGTCAGACATTTTAAAAAACAATTAATGTTAATAAAACTTTTCTCTCCTGGCTCAAGTTCAGTGTAGCTGAATTCAAAATACGGTTCGGCTGTTATTTTTTCTTCTCACTTTGTCTTTAATTTATTAATACCAGATGTCACAAACACAAGAATTTAGAAAATTCATTAGGACCGTCTAACAACAATAATAATTATAAACAAAAATAAGAAGAGTTTGGCAAGTTATTAATTAAGTGCTGTATATTTTTAATGGCTTTTATTGCTGCTGGTGCGTCTGAAGCTTCTCCCTCTGCCACTGCAACCATCAGTTGGCCCAGTACAAGAACAATAATCAAGGCAATTTATACACAACTTAATTAACCAATAAAAAGTTTATAAAACATTTTTTCCTTCATAAAAGAAACTTGTTATTTATTGGCAAGAATACATTAGCTACGCGTTATTTGTTGCTAAACGACAGTGGGAAAAGACATAATTGTAACAAATAGGATTTTTTTAACGCTCATCTCAACTTAAAATAAATTACGTTGTTTAACCTCGTGTGTTGTTTTCCACACATATGGTATGTCTATGCATTTTACACAAGCTAAATTTTTTGTTGTCAAAATCATGATTGAGCATCACTAACGCATTTATCTTTATATTTTATCTTCAATATATTTTACAGTGTCAATGCCATGGTAAAAATGGTCGAAAACATAATTATGATGGGGATGAAAACCTTCATTCCATCTAAGAAAATTTCGATTAAAACTTTGGAAGAATCCTGGTTTAATCAGAAGTGCAAAATTGCAATCAGATCTAGAGAGGAAGCATTCAGAATCTGGCATAATGACAAAAATACCGAAACTGATTCGCTACACAAAAGGGCGAGATCTTCGTGTGCCAAAGTGCTGAGGCATGAAAAATCTCTACACGAGCAGCGCCTCCGTGCCAAAGTTCTTACTGCTCCCCGGGACTGTAAAAGCTTTTGGTCGTTCGTTAAAAGAATTAAGGATAATGCTAGTTCATCAATTCCTACTGTTTTAAAGGATGGCCAATCATTCACTGACCCGGTTGATAAAGCTAACCTTTTGGCTGAATTATTTGCAAATAATTCGAACTTACCGGATAGCAATCAACCACTACCCGAGCTCGAAAGAGTATCAGTTACTATGCCGAATATATTCTTTCGGGCTCGTGCAGTTAAAAGGGTTTTAGCGGATCTCAACATAAATAAGTCTCCTGGGCCTGATGGTATACCAGCACTGGTCTTGAAGAAGTGTTCTTCGACGCCAGCTCGTCCATTAGCTTACCTTTTCAGCAAATTATACCGTGCCGGAAAATTTCCAGTATGTTGGAAGGTTGCTAATGTAATGCCAATTCCTAAAAAGGGAGAGGCTTAAAATACTGATAATTATCGTCCAATAGCAATCTGTCCTGCACTTTCCAAAGTTATGGAAATATTTAGAGTCCAACAATTTACTCAGCGACCGGGAGTATGGCTTTCGTAGAGGACGCTCTACGGGAAACTTGCTAGCTTTCCTATCGGAAAAATGGTGTAGTTCCATACACCGTTTTGGCGACTTTCTTGGCACTAGATATTTCTAAAGCGTTTGATAGAGTATGGTATGGTGCGCTTTTAGCTAAATTTATTGCTTTTGGTGTCGGTAATAACTTCTCTCGATTTATATCGAGCTTTCTCAGAGATCGCACTATACGAGTTGTTATAGATGGAGTCTCATCAAACGAATTCACGATCAATTCAGTGGTACCCCAAGGCTCTGTTCTTTGTCCTACTCTATTTCATATCTTTATAAATGACCTTCTACGTCAAACTTCCAACCCTATCTACTCTTTTGCAGATGACATCAACACTTGCTATTCATATTCATTCATTTATAGACCAAGCCTGTCGGAGATTGAGAAAATGACGCAAAACATGAATGATACGCTTAACCCAGATCTTGTGACAATCTCTGAATGAGGTTGTGCGAATAGAGTCGATTTCAATGCACGCAGGACTCAATGTTATATGTTAACACACAAACGCACGACAGATCATGTTGCTCCATCTGTTTTAGTGGGTGGTGTAAATATTATGGAATCAAAAGCTCTTCATGTTCTAAGCATGAGTATTCAGTGCGATGTCCGCTGGACAAAACACATTTCTCGAGTGTCGAAAGAAGCATTCAAATGCCTCGGTTTTCTAAGACGGTGTAAGACATACTTCACTCCATCTGATCTCCTTACTATTTACACCACTTATATCCGACCCAAAATGGAATACAACTCTCATGTGTGGGCCGGTGCTTCAAAGTCTATTTTGGAGTTACTCAACCGCATACAGGAGAGGGCGAAGATGCTTATCGGTGACAGTAGGGTATCCAGCTCTATTGACTCACTGGAACATCGTCGCAGTATGGGTTGTGTTTCACTATTCTACCCATACTACAATGGTATGTGCTCTGCTGAAATTAGGGAACTTGTACCCGAAACCCGTAGTTTTTTACGCAACACACGTTCTTCGACAAAGGTTCATCAATTCGTTGTCGACTAGACGTTAGATCGCACAACACATTACCGGGAAAATTCGTTCTTTAGCCGTACTGTTCGTATGTGGAATATGCTTCCTCCTGAAGTCTTTCCTGTCACTTTCAATATAGAAAAACTCAAATCAAATGTCCACAAACACTACTCCCTCTATCCTCCCTCTCATAACCTATTTTCCAACACAATGCTTTGCATGAGCAGGGGTCATCCCCTGAGTGCTGGTCCAAGAAAAAAAACAATTTTTTGGCAGAAACAGAACTTTTGCCAATAAAAAAATTCTGTGTCTAGTTAAAATATATAGAAATTACACATGTGTGGAAAACCACACAAGAGGGTAAGTAATGTCGCTTTTTAAATATACAACTTTTTGACAGAAACAGCACATTTGCCAACAAAAAACTTATGTGTCGAGTCAAAATACATTGAAATATGTGTGGAAAACCAAATGTGTGGAAAACCACACAAGAGGTTAAGCAACGTCGCTTTTTAAATATACCTACAGCTTAAGATAATTCATTTTTGGGCTAAATTGAGTGGCAGTAAATTCGCGAAATTTCATGACGTCGCACAGTGGTATCCAAAAAGAAAGAGGGAAATAAATCTGTAAACTCCAATCGGTTAGTCCGATTTAAATGAAATTTCACATGCTCAAAGAGGAAGTGTTATCGAGTTTTGAATTTGGACCTCATGAGCCCATCAGGGTCGCGACCACAGGTCCCCAAAGTAGGAAACCTTGGGTATATTAAATTTTTAAAACGTTTCTATTTCTCCATATATACAGAATCTCCGCGAATTTCCGCACTACATAAAACCTCGTCGTAGCTGTCAATTATATCTTATACCTTAGGAGATATTCGAATTTTATAGTTAAATTTTCAAACTTTTTACCCACCCTACTTCAGTTTTTTGATAACAGCGGGTCCAAATATTTTCCGATTTTCTCCTCTTTCTTGAACTAACAACAATTGTATATATTAAATAAAACAAGTAAGGAAGTATAGGGGCTAGGAGAAATAATAAACCGATTCAAATCAAACTCAATAGGATTTTTCCTTGGGGCAATAGACAGGCGTGTACCAAATTTTGGAGACGTATATCTTATCACGTTATAACCATCAGCACTAATCCAATATACCCTCCCCACTAGAGTTATTTAAATATCATGGCTGAGTTCAAAGTTATATGCATTTGAATTTGAAAATTTCTAAGAAGGTGTATATGTAATTTACACTTTTTGATAAGCTAAAATTTACATTAAATATTTTAAATCAAACAGAATTGAAAAGTGTTGATACCCAGGCTACAAGGTCCATCCAAAAAACGCCTATTATTTATGTAAAATTCAACCTTAGGGCAAAAACTGGGGACACCTAGCCCCGATCCTAGTGCGTTTATGAGATCCAAGTTCAAAACTTAAACTGCATTTCCTCTTTGCTCATGTAAAATTTCATTTAAAGCAAACTAACCGTTTAGAAGTTAAAGATTTATTTCCTTCTTTTTTTATATACCACTGTGCGACGAAGACAAATTTTAGACTTTGGGGTTATCCCAAATCTAAAAAAACCTATATTGAAGAATGAAAAGGTATTACATATCATAAAATTGTATTAATTATCATATTTCACCATATAACATTAAGCTGATACTCAAACATATATAAACAAATTAAAAAATTCTGCAAAAAAACACAACCATATTTTCACTCATTTACACACTTTTGCTAATTTTTAATCCACATTTAGCTTATTTAATACATTTACTCTGCACTGGCCTTATTAAATGTTTATAAAATAAAAACATTAACATTATTTTAATATAGGAATTGTTTAAGTTCATAATGTTTGTATTAAAAAGCAAAGGCAAACATAGCTAAAACTGAAATAAAACACACTCAAAGTTTAATGAATTGGCAATAATATTTAACAAATATTTGTTAGAAAATTATTTATTTATTTTCTAAATACTGAAAGTATTCATACGTAAAAATACCCACATTAATATATAACCCAAAATGAATGCCTTGAAATGGTTTAAAGGTTTCGTTTATTTCTTTTTTTTTAGAAATACTATGTATTTTATTTGTTAAACAATAAAGTTTTATTTTTAAAATTCAATGTTAATACTCATACTATGTAGTAGTTTTTGTGCTGATATTGATTTTCGAACTCAATGAAATTATTTCAATGCTGTCCTTGAATGCTCATATTGAATGAGTAAATACATATGCATATATGAGAATAGTTACAAATATTAAGTAATAGATTTGTTGGTCAAAATATTTAAATAGTAAAAATAATAATTATTTTCTAATAAAACCTCACTTTGAAAACTTTTTCATACAAACATTTGAAAAAGAAAAACAAGTTATACGAAAAGTGTCTCAAATATAAGTGATTTACCAAATACACTTAGATTTGGTGAGTGACATTCTTGAAACATACGAAACCCTTAAAAAGAGAATTATAAATCTATTCAGTGAATCCGATGAAAAGCAGCTTAAGATTAAATTTTTGGCGATTAACAACCATATCATGTTCTAAGAACTTTGCAAAACTTAGGATGTGGTCAAGTAGGAGATAATGTTATTTTTGGAACAACTTCCGGAGAATGTAAAATCAATTCTTGTTGTTAGTGAACAACAAGATATAACTAATCATGTTCTACAAGCTGAAAAAATTATTGATATCGCCCGTTACGTAAATGTTTCATCAATAATAACACCACAAAATAATACTTTCCAAAAATTATCCCAATAAATCGAATCACTTCAAAGGCAATTTCAAGAATTCCGAGATCAAAATCAAGAAACGATGACAATGAATACTGTTCGTTCCATTATAAGTTTGGATCAAAAGTAAAAAAGTAAAAATCCCCTTGCAAATACCCATAAAACTAAATAATGTTTCGGATGTTGCCGCCACCGTAACAGCGAATGCATCAAGCCGCCTTTTTCTTCATGACAATTCTACTAAATGTGTTTATTTAATAGATACTGGAGCAGATGTTTCGGTTATTCCTCAATAAAATTACAAATCAAATGATAAATTTTCAAATGCGCTAATGGTACGCGCATTAAAACCTTTGGAACCAAACTCCTACAATTAGATCTTGGTCTGCGAAAATCGTTTACATGACGGTTTATTATACCAAATGTAACAATACCCATGATTCGATCTGAGTTTTTAACACATTTTCATTTGTTGTCAGATTTAAAAAATCGTGTCCTTGTTGATAGTAAGACCTGTATTTGGAATTTCAACAATATTTAAATACCATTCAGTTGGGGTTTTTATACCCTCCACCACCACAAGTGGTGAAAGAGGGTATATATACGTTTGTCATTCCGTGTGTAACATTGAGAAATATTCATCTGAGACCCAACAAAGTATATATATTATTGATCCTTATGAAATTCTAAGTCGATTGAGCAATGTCCGTCTGTCTGTCTGTCTGTCTGTCTGTCTGTCTGTCTGTCTGTCTGTCTGTCTGTCTGTCTGTCTGTCTGTCTGTCTGTCTGTCTGTCTGTCTGTCTGTCTGTCTGTCTGTCTGTCTGTCTGTCTGTCTGTCTGTCTGTCTGTCTGTCTGTCTGTCTGTCTGTCTGTCTGTCTGTCTGTCTGTCTGTCTGTCTGTCTGTCTGTCTGTCTGTCTGTCTGTCTGTCTGTCTGTCTGTCTGTCTGTCTGTCTGTCTGTCTGTCTGTCTGTCTGTCTGTCTGTCTGTCTGTCTGTCTGTCTGTCTGTCTGTCTGTCTGTCTGTCTGTCTGTCTGTCTGTCTGTCTGTCTGTCTGTCTGTCTGTCTGTCTGTCTGTCTGTCTGTCTGTCTGTCTGTCTGTCTGTCTGTCTGTCTGTCTGTCTGTCTGTCTGTCTGTCTGTCTGTCTGTCTGTCTGTCTGTCTGTCTGTCTGTCTGTCTGTCTGTCTGTCTGTCTGTCTGTCTGTCTGTCTGTCTGTCTGTCTGTCTGTCTGTCTGTCTGTCTGTCTGTCTGTCTGTCTGTCTGTCTGTCTGTCTGTCTGTCTGTCTGTCTGTCTGTCTGTCTGTCTGTCTGTCTGTCTGTCTGTCTGTCTGTCTGTCTGTCTGTCTGTCTGTCTGTCTGTCTGTCTGTCTGTCTGTCTGTCTGTCTGTCTGTCTGTCTGTCTGTCTGTCTGTCTGTCTGTCTGTCTGTCTGTCTGTCTGTCTGTCTGTCTGTCTGTCTGTCTGTCTGTCTGTCTGTCTGTCTGTCTGTCTGTCTGTCTGTCTGTCTGTCTGTCTGTCTGTCTGTCTGTCTGTCTGTCTGTCTGTCTGTCTGTCTGTCTGTCTGTCTGTCTGTCTGTCTGTCTGTCTGTCTGTCTGTCTGTCTGTCTGTCTGTCTGTCTGTCTGTCTGTCTGTCTGTCTGTCTGTCTGTCTCTGTAAAACACTATCACGTCCAAAATACATAAGTGAAATTAATGAAATGTATACCAAAATGTTTATAATTTTTCTAAGCAGTTTGGTATTGAAAATCAGCAAAATCGAATTGGTAGAACCAGGGTTATGGATCAAAATGTAAGACAACCTCAAAAAATTTTGATCATTTTCACATGATTTTTGTGACTTTTGGTAAATTCATTGCAGAGAACACCATGAAATTTTGCACTCATTATTTATATGATAAAAGGACAAATTTTGTTGAAAATGGAAAGAATCGGTCCATAATTTCTCGTAGCCCCCATACAAATTTCTTCCCGAAATATGGTGCTATAGTCTATAAATGCCTACAGAATTGCAGTATCCATACAAAATTCAGCAAAAATAAGTTTCGTGCTAAGAGAAATCACAAGACTGAATTTTTCGTGGATCAGCCCATATTTGATCATAGCCCCCATCACTTAAACATGCATAAATACCTTATAAATATCGTTATTGAGTTGAAATTCGACACAAATAATCTCCATATATACAAAAGTCGCTGCACCGAATTCTATGAAGATCGGTTCATATTTGTTTATAGCTCTCATATAAGGACCTCATTCGAACAACACATTAACCTGCATAAATATCTAAAAAATATCAATATCAAACCAAAATTTTACACAGATCCGTAATTTATATATGGAAGTCATTCTGCAGGATTTTGTGAATATCGGTCCATATTTGACGGTAGCTCCCATATAAGGTCCATTTCCGAAAATCAGTTAAGTACTCACAAGTCTCTTATAAATATCTCAATAATGCTAAAATTCGACATACATAAAACTCATATACATAGCAACAACTGTACCAAATTTTATGAAGTTTGGCGTATAATTAGTCATAGCTCCCATATAAGGACCACTTCCGAAAAACACATTAACCTGTGTAAATATCTAAAACATATCGATATCAAAATAAAATTATACACAGATGAGTAATTTGTATCTAGTAATAATACTACTGTAGTTTGTGAATATCGGTCCATATTTGGCCATAGCTCCATATAAGGTCCACTCCCGAAAATCACTAAATCCCTCATAAATTTCTTACAAATCAAGTTGAAATTCGAATCCAAAAATTACAATATATGTAAAAATCACTGTACGAAATTTTATGATGATCGGCCAATAATTGGTCATAGCCTCCATATAAGTACCACTTCTGGAAAACACATTAACCTACACAAATATCCAAAAAAAAATATTTGTACTGAACCAAAGTTGTACACCGATCAGTATTTTGTATTCAATAATCATATACAAGATTTTTTAAATATCGGTCCATAATTCGATATAGTTGTCATATAAGGTCCACACTTGTTAATAGCGTTGTTTAAATTAAGTTTTATTAATTTTTTTATTTATAAATTTTACAAAAATACTGCTGGAATTTTGGACTATGGGTTCGTAATTATATATAAGACACATATCCGGAAAATTCATTAATCGCGAATATATATTAAAATTTTGTGATATAACTCATTTCCATATGCAAAATTTTGAATTTTGTCTAAATATATTTGTATACCCTTTTTTATATTCTTTTTCTTTACTTGTGGTGAATAAGGATAATGTTGCTCCAATGGGATAATGATAACGAATTATTAGGTACATATATAAATTGTTAAATGTCATACGTTGTAATATGATTAAATGACAAACTCTATTCAAAATGGTAAGAATCTGCAGTTAAAGTATCTTCAGCTTAAACTAGTCTTTCTTACAATTGTTATATTATTCCATATATTTATTTAATAGTATTTCGATAACATTGTCTTAATCCTCATAATTATTAATATTGAATATCGATATTAAAGTGTTTATGCCAATGTAACTTCTACATCTCTCATCATATTTAGGTGGAGGGTATTTAAGATTCGGCACGGCCGAATCTCTTACTTGTTTTTACATGAGGTTTATTACTCATGCAGCGAAACATCATGCATTGCTTAACAAATATCTCAAAGGTCCCGTTAAAATCCATAAACGTATAGTGAACTTGAATACAGAATCTGAGGAAGCATTTGAGGATTGTAAAACGCGGATGGCTAATGCAGCAATATTAGTCCACCCAGTTAAAGATGCCCCACTTTCTTTGAAGGTCGATGCTTAAGACGTTGCTGTTGGAGCTGTCCTGGAACAAGAAGTAAATGGAAGTTAAGCCCTGCTGAATGTAAGTATATTAAAGGGTTTTCCAGCAAGAGGTGTTATTTTGAATAAACCGGCATTTCGGCAGCTGTCACTTTTAAAGATTTTATTCTTTGACATTTGACAAGTAGAAACTACGCCATTACTAAAAATGTAACGATACACTTTTCAACAACGGATTGAAATTATTAAAATTCACTACAAAAATTGTGAAAATCTTGTAGGCACAGTTCGCAAAACTAAAGCATTTTTGGGTCGTCGTGAAGCACCTTGTCGGACCGCAATACAGTAATTGGTGGAAAAATTGAAGCTGTTGGGACAAGTTAGTGATGTGAGGAATAAAACCCGTGCACGTCGCTCAAGAACAACTGGGAATATTGCTGATGTAGCCCAAAGTGTTGAAGAAAATCCAGGTTTGTCCATTTCTCGTCGTGCCACACAAGCAACGAAACCATTGCTATTTTATGGGAAAAGTTTCCGGACCCAGTTATCTCTCGAAAAGATGATCAAAATTGGTTACCGAGATGATTTAACACCTTGCGACTTCTTCCTTTGGGGCCATATGAAAGATAAGGTCTACGCCAACAGCCTTGCGACGATTCAAAACCTCAAAGATAGAATTCGTGAGGCTATCGAGGACATAGGGCAGCCACTTTGCGATTTGGTTATGGAATATTTCATGAAAAGGATATGGTCCTGTAAGCGTGTTCATGGTGGCCAATTGGCTGATTTCATTATTAACGGCATACCTCTTTATTATGAAATAAACATCCGATCATTTATTTCAAAAAATTTTATTTTTCTTTGAATACCAAAATAACACCTGTTGTTAGGAAACCCTATACTTATGATCGTGAATTACTAGCAGCATACAAGGCAATAAAACATTTCCGTTATTTATTAGAAGCAAAAGAATTTACTGATAGTAAACATTTGCTTTTGTTCAAAATTCTTTATAAATCACACCCAGACAGCGTAGACATTTGGATTTTATAGGGCAATTCACAACAAATATTGTCCATATATCAGGCTCATTTAACAATGTTGCTGATAGCTTTTATTCGAGCTAAAGCTATCTCGTATAGAAGATATATCATCAATAATGATCAAGAGTTAATAGATATTTTGAACTCGCCAACCAGTCTTAAACTTCAGTTGTATCAACTGCTACTTAGGTAGTAATGTAGAGATATATTGCGATGTTTCAAGGTATAGAATTCGACCATATTTACCTTAACAGTTCAGAAAACTCGTTTTTGATATGAGATTTATGGTCATACATATGGATTTTTTTGGTCCATTGCCACAATCTGAAGGATTCACTTACATATTGACAATCATTAATCGTTTCTCCAGATGGCCGGAAGCCATTCCCTTGAACGATTGTATAGCAGAATCAGTAACGTCTGCATTTGTAAATAATAAATCCTGATACAATCATTTGTGATCGAGGCAGACAATTTACTTCGAAAACTTTTAATGATGTATTAAATACTATTGGCACGAAAATACAACACACCACAGCATACCACGCACAATCCAGTGAAATGGTTGAGCGGTTCCATAGAACTCTCAGAATATCAATATCATGTCATGATAACCTACATTACCCATAGTGTTATTAGGTTTACGTGCATCTTTTAAGGAAGCATCTAGTCTCAGCAGCAGAATTTGTATATGGTGAAAATGTTTCCCTTCCTGGTAAACTTCTAGAATTGAAATTGTTAATTTTGCAGTCACTTTCAACATTTATTTTGTCATTGAAAAAAGTAATTAAAACCCTAAAACCACAAATTTCAATTAACCTTTCTCATACAATATTTAAATTCAAAATTAAATTCGTTTGAATACGAGATGATGCGATTAGAAAACCTTTTCAACCTAAATATGTAGGTTTATATGAAGTAATCAAGAGACATGAAAATTATTTGACACTTAATATAAAAGGAGAATAAGAGAACGTGTCTTTTGACAGAATCCAACCAGCATTCGAAACCATTGAAATTATTCACAAACCTTCAAAACATTCCAAAAGAGATGTTTCATGAAAAATTTTCAATAAGATTTTTACATTCTTGATTTAGATTTTAAAAAGAAAACATTTCAATATATTCTCCACAGGCTTTCTTTTCTTTATCACACTTTATCACATAAAATGCTGGTATCTTATCTTTTGATAAAGGTAATAAGCTATAAATAGTTTATTAGCCTCGTAATGTATCTATTTGTTTTCCAAAAGTTGACTTATCTACGCAGTTATATAATAGTTCATAATCTTCTCAAAATGTGACTTATCTATGCGGTTATTTATACAGAATCTTCTCAGACTCACAATAATTCAGTTATTCATTTTAATTTAATTACATTGAAAAACTGCACTGATTGTTGCTAGCGCTCTCTTTATTTAATATCAAAATGCCATTTCTGCCAGTCATTCATAAAATTTTTAATTAAAATCAATTAAAACCACATTTTTTATATGAATTTAAATAAACACTCACTTCTTCACCATTTTACTTAACATTCGTGTGAATTTCTGCTTCTCAAACATTTGCTTATGGTTTTAATAAAACAAATGCAAACCCACACGTGTACAAAGCAAATAATGAGCATGTGTGAGTTCTGACCATTTATGGCTTCATTTTTAAATAAACCAAAAAACGAAAGAAAAAATAACAAAAAAAAAAATATACTATAATAATTGTATAAGCAAACAAACAAGTTTCACACACTGTTTGTTTGTAGTTGTTAAACAGAATGGACACAAAGTAGAGAAGTGGAAGAAATAAACTATACACAAATACGTATGTATGAATAAATGTACACTAGCATTTATTGATGAATGTCCCTGTGTGAGTTTGTACATTTGGGTGGTCCTTAATTTGCACTTTTTGTACTTTCAATGCAGTTAAATTTTGTTCTCCGTTTCCTCTTCGAGCAAAATCGTTTAAAATTTTGAGTTTTGTGGAGTTATATTGAGAAATTTTATGAAATTTGGCGTCAAAAGTTTTCGTAGAATATTTTAATCCTTAAATGTCCTTTTTCAAATGACTTTTTTGATTTTCTCGAAATAAGGACCCCTAAAGAGAGGAGCTAGAGTCTTAGGATCTTCTGCATAAATTATCCCCATAAAATTTCACAATATTTCTCTGACAATAAGAATTCTCTTACACATTAACTCACAACCTTTTCAGTTAGTAATGCTCGCTTCGACCAAAACTTTGACCCACTGTAAAAAAACTCAGTTTTTAGCTTAGTTTTTAGCTGAATGATAGATAAGGGAAGAAATGTTAAGTAAAGAAAAGGAAAATAAACACCGTGAATATGTGAATAAGATAAGATTGCTGTGAAAAAAACTCGTTTATGGAATATTTATTTATCATTTATTTGATCTGTTTTTATCTGAGAAATAAATTAGTAATCAGAAAATATTTTGTTCGGCTCAAACACCAAAATTGTTTGAAAATATGTGCAAAACTAAACATTTTTATACCCACCATCAAAAATATTGATTTTGTCATTCCATTTGTAATACATCAACATATTTTTCGCAAACCCACATTAGTTGTCCTTCCGCTGGATGAAATTTTCCAAAAATACTTTCTGTTGTTAAGGGTTGTTTCGTATTGAAAATGGGTAAGATCAGTCCGGAATACCGCAGCAATCCGCAGAAAATGACTTGAATATTCGTAATTGCCTTATAATAATTACTATCGTGATGAAATTGGTCATAAACAGGCTTTATATGAACCTACCAGATTTTGTGCGGATAGGTAGGTCCTTAATTGACCCTACCCCCATACAAAGTCTATATCAGATAAAAACTTATATATTTGGTGTATGACTTAAAAATGCGGGATTTGCAATAAATGGCGTATCTTTCGAACGCGGTTTTTGTTTTTAATAACTTAAATGTAATTTTTAAGGGTATATATCTGTCATTTATTTTCACTTAGCTATTAAACATTATAGTGTAAACAACATCAATTTGTTTGACTTCGAAAATGTCGAATTTTGTATCAACAAAGCGTTATATGCGGTTTTGCTTTACTTATTTAATTTGAAAAAAGTGCCGCTGAAGCACACCGATTGCTCATCGCGTTCAACGTGCGAGAGAGATGGTTTGTGCGGTTCAGAAGTGGTGATTTTGACATGGAAGGCAAAGATCGCCGAGGCCAACTAAAAAAGTTTGAAGACCAAGAATTGGGTGCATCACTCAATGAAGATTGTTGTAAGCTCTTGTTGAGTTTGGCACCTACTCAATTAGCAATTTCAAAATTTTTCCAAGCAGCAGCATTCATACAAGAGCAGGGAAATTGGTTACCATCCGAATTGAAGCTGAAAGATCATGAAACACGATTTCGTATGTCTGAAATGCTACTTAAACGCAATAGAAGAAAATCATTTATGCACCGAATCATTACTTGCGATGAAAAATGGATCCACTTCTATAAACCGAAGAGTAAGAGATCGTATGTGAAGCCCGGCTAACCAGCCAAATCGATACCAAAGACAAATATCCATGGCACTAAGTTAATTATCTATATCTGGTGGGAGCAAAAGGGGCCTATCTATTATAAGCTGCTGAACTCTGGCCAGAGAATCACAGCCAACCTGTATTAAACTGATTTGATTCGTTTGAAACGATCATTGTCCAAAAGAAGCCCAGAATATACACACAGACATTAAACCGTAATATTCCATCATAACAACGCTAGGCCACATGTTTCAATACCTGTTGAAAACTATTGGAAAGTTTGGCACAACCGCTTTATAGTCCAGACCGTGTCACTCTGAAATAAAAGCTAAACATTATATAATAGCTAGATATAATAAAGCTAAAAATAATTATATTAAAATGAATTTCCACATAAGGCATTTAGAGTTTTAAGAATTCAATCACGCTATCAAATTCTATATTATTTTAATGCTGCAAATTAACAAGATTAAGATTTTAAAACACCTACAAATTTTGAGTTAATTTGACAAAAACTGTTTTAGGCTAGCACTTTAATGTTTCTAACTCACACATTTTTAGACCAATTGCAAAATTATAAACCATTATGGATAGGCATAGAATTAAGATTTCATAAAATGTATATTTTAAGAAGTTGTGTAAGTTTTTATATAAAGTTTCGCATTTTTTTGATTTTCGGTCTGTGGGCGGAGGGGTGTGTAAACATAAAATTTTTACATTATACCACTAATGTCATATACATTTATATAAAAACAGATATGTATGTTCCGTATGGAATCAAAAACGACTTGACCGATTTTGATAAAGTTTTCACGGAATCTTCAGAAAAGCCTAGCGAGTAACACTGTAAAGTAAGATTTTTGATTTTCGCATAATTTTTTTTATTTTTTATATTCTTAACAAAATCAATACTGATAACTTACAAATGCACGTCATTTGAAATCGTAATCATTTATTTTACCAAACCCGTTGACAAATTTAAAGTCGGACAAAAACTGTCTGAGTTACAGGTCGAAAAGTGTTTTTTTTAGAATAACGAATATAAAAACTATAGTTTTTAAAGCAATTTTGCACGTTCATTAATAGCACAGGTCAACAAATAAAGAAGACAAATTTGATGGCTAGATACCTTTAGTGTTTTTTTTTTTATTAGGTGGCATTGGTAGCACCAATAATGTTTAATTTCTACTTGTAGCTTCAACTTTAGCTTCAGCTTCATTTCTTTCTGCTATATTTGTGATGATTACACAGTCGAATAGTTCAGAACAGGCTTAGTACGAACATGCATTTCTACAACTTTTAGATGACATTGATGACAGCTATTTTTGTGTTTTTAAATTACTTGGTATCAATAACATGAAAATTATCAAGAAAAACTGGCCTCTAACAGATAACATGACGGTTGGAAAACAAAAAGTTATAAAACGGCCTTTGGTTTCCAGAGATAAAGTAATTTTGACCCCATTACACATAAAATTGGAATTTATGAAGCAGTATTTAAAGGCATTAGATAAAACTGGTATATGTTTTGCAATACTTTCAAGAAAGTGTCCAGTGGAGTACAGAAAAATTAAAAGCTGGTATTTTTGAAGGAACACAAATAAGACTTATAATGAAAGACAACGATTTCATGCAATCAATGAAAGATTGGAAATCTTTTGCTGGCGTGGAGAACTTTTCCATCAAGATTTAAAAATGATGTAAGATAGATACAAATATCACTTAAATGAATTTAGGATGGTAGATTCCTGTTGGATCATCTCACAGAAGTGTCCTTAGGACCTCATCGTAGAAAATCTTGTGTATTTGTACCAAGAGAGGCAATTCCCCCAAACTGCCTGGAGCTGAGTCCAGTGCAGAGATATTGGGCTCTTGTTAAAAGAGAATTGAAGAGCACAATAAAGGTGTTTAAAAGATTTGTAGATTTTAAACGGAGATGGGCAACCTGTTCGAACAAAGTGACAGAAATCACTACACAAATCTTAATGGAAGGGTTTCCGGAAAATAATATTTAAAAAATAATATTTTGTAAATTGTAACAATAATTTCAATCAAATAAAAAAAGATTCAGAACTGTAAGTTTAGTAGTTTCATTTTTATTAACATACTAGCTTGACCCGGTGCGCTTCGCTACCCCTGTCGATGTAAAAATCGGTTCAGCCGTTTAGTAATTATTGTTTAAAAACTAAAGGTACCAATTTTACCCGTTTTTCCCCCTTTTTTATCCCTTTCTGGTCAAAGTATTGAAACAATTTATAGCCTATTGACGCTTCCAAGTAAGCATTTATCCACGTTCCAAATTTCAATAAAATCGGTTCAGCCGTTTAGGCGTGATGCTCAAACAAACAAACAAACAAACAAACTTACAAAGACATTTATATATTTACTAGATTGACCCGGTGCGCTTCGCTACCCCTGTCGATGTAAAAATCGGTTCAGCCGTTTAGTAATTATTGTTTAAAAACTAAAGGTACCAATTTTACCCGTTTTTCCCCCTTTTTATCCCTTTCTGGTCCAAGTATTGAAAAAATTTATAGCCTATTGACGCTTCCAAGTAAGGATCTATCTACGTTCCAAATTTCAATAAAATCGGTTCAGCCGTTTAGGCGTGATGCTCAAACAAACAAACAAACAAACAAACAAACAAATAAACAAACAAACAAACAAACAAACAAACAAACAAACAAACAAACAAACAAATAAACAAACAAACTTACAAAGACATTTATATATTTATATAGATATAGATATGTATGTTAAAAATTTTTCGATCTCAGTCCTTAAATACACTTAAAATCACTTTTAGTTTCGATGGCAACAAAATCATTGTAGACCTTTGTAATACATACTAAAGTTGCAACCATTATAAACGTTAAAACTATTTTTTCACACTAAATTTTTCAGAAATTTGTTTGAACTATTTTTCAAGTTATAATAGTTTAAAGATGTCAGACAAGTTTTAAATTTTATATTTAAAAATATATGGGAGAATAAAACACAAACTCTACGTTATACGAAATTTTTTTAACATTTACCCCAATATCAAAAGTTCCATACAAAATCTGTTTTATAAACCTTAAGTAAATTTAAAAATTGATTATGAATAAGGCTTTTTTAAAATTTGCTTGGAAAATATTGCTACTTTGGCCCAAAATATTTATTCAAAATTTTTAAAGTATTGAAAATCCAAAAATTAGCGAAATAAGTACCACCCTAATGTATATGAGTATATTTGTGTATATGACCCTCTGTGTACCACATAAACATTCACAATACCAGGATATGGTATTGGCACATAAATTCTCTTTTAGTTCGGGTGTCCATGTCGTATCAATGACATTTCTGTTGTTTCCTTTTTTTTATTTTAGGTTTTATGTTTATTTTTCTTCTGCTTTCTTTGCTTTAAATGATTCAATGCTAGGTTCTTTTTTTCTCTTATTTATACATACTTTTGTAATTTTTGAACATTGTTTATCTTATTTTTCGAACAGACAGTTTTTTCCTTTTGGTTGCTTTCATGTTTTTGCCAAGTAGTTTTTGATTAAACTAGTGTAGTTTTATTATGCAGGCTGTACCATAAAACAAATGTTATACTTAATTTAGCAAGATGTTTGTAGCAATATAAGAAATGGAAGTGGAGAAGTGGAGTAGTGAAAAATTTAAGCTTAGTTTAATTATTTTAGGACTAAAATTCTATACTTACAATTAGGCCAATTTATTTAAATTTTTTGTTAAAAAAGTTTATATTTTTATAATAAAATATGCACTGTAAAACTTCTAGTATCAACTATAAATAAATCATGGTAGCTGACTTAAAAAAATAATAACAACTGGAACCAAAACTATCATTGGTTTCATTTATTTTCTTTTTTTGTCATTCATTTGTGCTGTTGTAAATGTTGAGGTATGTCTGTGTGCTTTTGTTTGTGTGGTTTTTTTTTCTACTAATATTTGTGTTTAACTAACAATTCCATAAGATCATAAATTATATTGTATTCTTGTTTTTGTGTTTGGTGTGTGTGGCACCAATATACAAAACTACATAATGAAAGATGTTCATATTAAATATATTGGCCAAAAAACCATTGAGTACTTACATTACTCCAGCCCAAGAAAAAATGATCATTAAAATAAATTATTTCAAACATTTTTTTAAACTAAATTACTCTGACGAACAATTTTGTTTCTCCATTTAGCTAATTATAATAATTATAAGTCATATAACAAAGTTTTATTTAATATTTTAAAATTAACAAAATTTAACAGCTTTTGTTAGCCGGACTAATCACTATATATATAATCACACGTGTATTTGTTTACTGTATTAAGTTCTTATAATTTAATTTATGTTTAGCTAGACAATATCGTGATTCGAATGTGATAATATAAATTTTATATGTAAATAGTATACAAAAATGTGATAATATGAAACAGATTAATGGTTATAACTAAATAAAGCATTAGAAAACATTGCGAAATACGATAAAGATTTTAGAAATTAATAATTGGGGCTCTCGATATCGAATTGAAGTGAGTGTCAGTTCTTAATGATAATACTAGTCTTAGCAGCAAATTCCATTAGCCCTAAAAGTTATGAAATATGTAGTATATTGTGCTTAAATTGATCTTAACTTTAGGCAATTATCCATTAAATAATATTCTCCATTAAATTTTACTACGTGTGGACTAAAAAGTTTAATTAAATTTCACATTTTACATACATTTATGCAATGCACGTTATGTGGCCAATTTAAATCAAATATTTTCTTTAATTATCTACAATACAAAATTCAGATGAATTACGAAATCATAACAAATGTATGTTATTTCTCATACAAAAAATATAAACAGCGTAACGTATGATGTATGTGTAATTTATTTTTAGTTCAATATTAATCATACGTCCTGTGTACATTCATACTTGGAGATACAAAATACAACTACGTACTACGGAACGTATACTTAATATTTAATTGATTTCTAATATAATAATAATCATACGTATTGGGAACATACATTTTTAATAGGCAAGTGAAATTAGGCGAACAAATTACTAAACTGCTGAATTAATGATAGTGAAATAAATAAATCGCAACAAAAGTGAAATAATTGCCAAATCTAAGCAATGCATTTATGAATGCTTACAAGAACTGTAATTTCTCATAGAAAATAAATCTAACAATTTTATGCATTATTATTATAAGCCGACCTACAGAAAAAAGTGATTATGTTACCCAACTCAAAATAAACCAAGGTTTTATGATTTTTCCAAATGTTTTATGATGTTTCCCAAAATATTTTGGGTCTAGTCATAACATGTTAAGTTCCATCTAACTTTATATAACAAAAGTCCAACCTTAGCTTTAATATTTGGATATTCCCCAATTTGTATGATTTTACTACGATTTTTTATGAAAATGTTTACATTTTTATATCATAGAGAAAGTCTTTGGCTCTACACTGAGAGAAAAACGACGTTGCAAATTCGATCACTTTATTTCGATACCGTACGTTTACAATTTGTAAACAAACGGGTATGAATCGACAACAGAACGTTGTCAAATTATGCGAAGACTCATCTCACCGTGAATAACAAGACAGTTGCTTTTTATTACGATGAACGTAATGATATTTATCACTAAGTTTTTATTATTTAGAATGCAAAAGTACAAATTATTAAAAGAGTGCTAAATAAATAAGGTTTTGTGAACAAAAAGTGAACAAAATAAATGAAGTGAAACCAATAAGATCAATGAGGAGATAGCTCAATAAAGGGAGCTATCTCCTTTACAGCTATCTTTGTTTACATACGAGTATTCTAGCATGATTTTATAAATGTATTTACATTAAATAAATGTAAAATTAATAAAAAAAAAAAGGTATTTTATGTTTTATTTTAATCTCCATAAATATTACGGTAAATTGGGAAAGACAAGGGATTACATGATACCAAATTAAAAAAGGTGGTGTTAAATCAACAACGGACGGTATCAAAATGACAAAGGTATGGTGACAAATCGACAACAGCATGGTGGAAAATTGACAACGGATGGTGTCAAATCTCCAACGGTATGATTGTCTAATTTACACCGTTCGTGTACGAATAGTGTCAAATTGTACACGTATGTGTTCCTTTCTTCTGTGGGTGTATATTGCATGATGGCCTTATTTATAAATTAAATATGTTAATTAAACAATGACAGACTTTTTGTGGTATATGTTGCAAATGAACCATCAAGTGAAAATACTATTCTTGCAGGCGTAATTCAAAGATAAGTTTTGTCGACCACATTTTATATATACGTATAAAGGATCTTTCATTAAACGCATATTTTTAAATTTAAATAAAACAAAGCATGTGTAAGATATCGCCGATACCATTATGTATGTAGTACAACATCGCGCAAAAGTCAAACGCGGCTTCGCTGGTTGGCGCGCATTCGAAATATAAAATTTTCCAGAAATTTTACCTTTACACCGTCATTAGAAAAAAATGTAAACGTTAGCTCACGAACGGTTATCACTAGACTCTAAATATATGGAACAAATCATCAATCAAACCAAAGATTATTTTGAGAAGGATAACAAATCACATTTATCTATGATACCGTCTAATATCTATAAACAAAAATAATTTGTTTGTCTGTTGTATTTCAACACAAGGGTTTTCCAAAAAGAGCTGTTATTTTGGATCACCCGGTATTTCGGTAGCTTCGACAAGTAGAAACTACACCATTATTAAAAATGGAACGACACACCCTTCGACATCGCACTGAAATTATTAAAATTCACTACAAAAATGGTGAAAATCTTGCAGTCACAGTTCGCAAAACTAAAGCATTTTTGGGTCATCGTGAAGCACTTTATCGGAACGCAATCAGGAATTGGTGGACAAATTCGAGCTCTTGCTATAAGTTAGTGATGTGAGGAATAAAACCCGTGCACGCCGCTCAAGAACAACTGAGAATATTGCTGCTGTAGCCAAAAGTGTTGAAGAAAACCAAGGTTTGTCCACTCCTCGTCGTTCTTTGGAATTGGGCATTCCACAAACGTCATTCACAACGTATCTTATGGTCGGAGTTGGATGGTATTGATCTGGGAAACGTTTACTTTCAACAAGACGGCGCTGCGTGCCACACAAGCAATGAAACCATTGCTCTTTTACGTGAAAAGTTTCCGGACCGTTTTATCTGTCGAAGAGATGATCACAATTGGCCACCGAGATCTTGTGATTAAGCACCTTCTATTTAATAGACTTCCTCCTTTAGGGCCACGTGAAAGATAAAGTCTACGCCAACAGCCCAGCGTCGATTCAAGACCTCAAAGATATAATTCGTAAGGCTATCGAGGACATAGGCCAGCCACTTTGCGAATTGGTTATGGAAAATTTCATGAAAAGGATATGGTCCTGTAAGCGTGGTCGTGGTGGCTATTTGGCTAATGTTATTTTTCCATTATTAACGGTATACCTTCCTCTTTATTATAAAATAAACATCCGATCATTTATCTCAAAAATGCCATTTTTCTTTGAATACCAAAATAACACCTCTTGTTGGAAAACCCTAAACAAGGCTAAAAAAGTTCCTGACAGGAACGCTGCTAAAAATTTAGAGATCAAAGACAGAGCACGGAAATTGAAGCCAAATTTTATAAAAAAAATATACCTCGAAGCTTCTGGTTCAATATTTTTATGTTGCTGATGGTCAAGGGAATGTTGTAGAAAAGTTTAGGGACCAAAAGCAGAAATTTTTCCCAAAAAGTTATTGGCATGGCAAGCAATATGCAGTTGCTGCAAAAGAAGACAAACATTTGTTACAAAGGGCTCTATAAATACCGAAATTTATATCAAGGAAAGAGGGTGCTTCCATTCATAAGACTTTTTAATATGTCCAATTATTTTTGGACTGATTTGGCATACAGTCACTATAGTATGCAGGGTCTTGAGTGTTAGATGAACAATAATGTGTTATTTGTACCAAGACAGACAAATCCTCCAAACTGTCTGGAGCTAAGGCCAGTGAAGAGATACTGGGATCTTGTTAAAAGAGAATTGAAGAGCACACAAAAGTTGTCCAAAAGTGTGTTAGAGTTTAAACGGAGATGTATTACTTGTTCGAGCAAAGCGGCAGAAAGCTCAATAAAAACCTTAATGGAAGCGTTTCCGGAAAAGGTTCATAAATTCATAACTATTGTTTAGAACTACGAAGATAATAATTTTTGTAAATTATAATAACAATTTCAATCAAAAAAATAATAATTAGAACTGTAAGTTTAATGGTTTAATTTTTAATAACATATATTTATGATGAGATTTTTTCGATCTCAGTGCTAATACCCTTTTTTAAACCTTCTAAATAAGGTGCTAAGCTGCACGATCTTGTGGACTACTTCAGATCACCGAAAAGAGAGACTACATAACCAGAAAATGTCTCATGTCTCATACATGGCCACTAGTTCAAATCTTGCTTGTATTTTAAGCTTTAAAGCTAATTGTGAGTTAAATAAATAATATTTAAAGCCCCTTTATATGATGATATTTTACGACACACATTTGGGACAATGTCATATTAAAGTGTGCTTTATACAGCTTTAACATAGCTAGAGAGCAATGTATTATATTTATATGAGATTTTATAAATCCAGTCTACAAGGGGATTGTATTTTATTTGTGTTACCGTCGTCGTACGTGAAGTCGTATCGTCTAAAGGAGCTATTACGAGTGATATTGAATAACCGAAATTTTTTGATGATGACAGCACAGCAGAAAATCTTTCTACTAAGTATCTAAACTACTTTTTGAAAGTATTCTTTAAGCATTAACAGTATATAAATTAGAGCCTAACAATAATAACTAAACTGCTAACTTTACAGCGCCATAAGTAAACTATTTATTTTAATCATAACTGGCAATTAAATATACATAGTAATGTTTAATACAAAAATATGGAAGAATGTGAATTTATTTATATAATTAAGTTTTCATTATTACAAATTGTCTAATAAGAACATACAGACATTCTTTATTAATGATTATTTATTTAAGCCTTAAGCTATAATATACATATCGCTCATTTACGTAAAGAATGTTATAACTTACAAACTACAACTTCGAGTGAAATAAGTTTAAATGCATTAAGTAATTGTAATTTTATTTAAATAACTTTCCAACTAAAATCGTACATTACAAAGTAATGGATTAAGTAATAAGGCGCAAAAAAGCTCTATACGAGCAATGCCTTCGTGCTAAAGTTCTTAATGTTCCCTGGAGTCATTCGTTATAAGAGTAAAGGATAATGCTAGTTCCTCAATTCCGACTCTTTTAAACATTTACTAACCCGGTCGATAAAGCTACCATTTAAGCTGAAATATTCGCAAGTAATTCTCACTTGCCGGAAAGTGATCAACCACTGTCCGAACTCGAAAGAGTATTAGTGACTATGCCAAGCATATTCTATCGAACTCGTGTTGTTAAAAGGGTTTTATCGGATCTCAACGTAAATAAGTCTCCTGGGCCAGATGGCATACCAGCGCTTATCTTGAAGTTGTGCTCTTCGACGTTAGCTCATCCACTAACTAACCTTTTCAGCATTTCATACCTTGACGGCATATTTTCTGTATGTTGGAAGGTTTCTAATGTCACGCCAATTCCTAAAAAGGAAGAGGCTAATAACATTGAAAATGATCGGCCAATAGAAATTTGTATTGCACTTTCCAAAGTTATGGAAATTATGGTAAACTACAATTTGGTTAAATATTTGGAATCCAACAATTTACTTAACGACCGCCAGTATGGCTTCCGTAGAGAAAGCTTTATGGGAGACTTGCTAGCCTTCCCATCGGAAAAATGGTGTCGTTTCATTCACCGCACAGAGGGGCCAAATATATTAATTTTGCGGATTAATTGAAAAAACAAATTTAAAGTATCGTGAAAACTGAAAGTACCTGCTTAAAGAAGGACAGAATTCTACATCAGCAGGCAAGAAGTTAATGTCAAATATGAAACAGTATTTTTATAGTCACGTGTTGAAATTACATAATGTGAGAAAAAAATCTAAAAAATTGATTAAAAAAAATAAAAAATTTGTGCAAATAATACTATTTGTAATAAGTAATTTCAAAAAATTAACAAATCTAATTATGCAACCATCAAGCTCAGGTATTTATTGATATATTTTGGTGAAATTTAAATTTGAATTATTTGTGAAAGTGTCTTTGTTATTAGTTTTTATATTGGAAGTGCAAAAAAAATGGATTTCATCAGTTTAAATGGACATAAAGTTATTAACTGGGCTCAGTTGGGCAGAGAATTTAATATAAATTAAAAGCCTGGACAGTTAAGCGTTGTTTCAGAAAAAATTAGGTTGCGCATCGCTGCACTCATAAGTTATATGTAAATTAGTAACAGCTTCACCCGTTAAGTCTACTAACAAAAAGCTCTTTGAGATTCTGCTAAACTTTTTATCGCTGTCGTTGTTATTGTTATTGTCATTGTTTTTTGTTTTAAAAGAGATGTGCAAATGTTGTGATTAATAATACGAGAGTCACGTGTGAGTCAGGCCTGGAAGTGGCAATATTCTTGTATTATAATTAGAAAAACAATAATAAACTTCTACCAATTACTTTTTTTTATTTCAGTTAAGTTTAGTTTTCCATCCGTTAAGTTTCTAATCGTGAATGAATAGCTCGCGGAATTTTAACAATTTAAGTCTCACGCACTCACGTGAGTGATTCGAAGTTTTTTCTTGTGGTTAATACGAAGTCATCCAATTTAGCTTAATAAAAAAAATCATGTTCGTGAGCGCGATCGCGAGAATGTTCAAATTTTATACCTTAAAACAGTATGGTAGTTTTTTTTTACCAATAACATACATAAATTTAGTGTGACTCACTGATGTAGTTCTATAGATATAGGAGAATTAATAATTAATTTGTATAGGGGGAACCCGTTTCCACCCTCGCATACCCTTCCGATTTTGGTGGAACGTGTCGTTTGTTTTTAGAGTTACCCACAGCAAATTTAGTGTACATACTTATGGTAGTTCTATAGATATAGCACAATTAATAATTATTTTATAATTATATCCCAAAAATTGTGTTACAATATGCGGATTGGTTTAAGAGCTACCCACGCAAAATTTTGCGAGCGTCGCTGTTCTTATTGTTGAGATATTAATAAATCCGTAAACAAAGGGCATTTAGATATTTTCAAGGCATTCGATAGAGTTTGGCACGGTTCACTTTTATCAAAACTTATCGCTTTTGGTGTCGGTAATAACTTATCTCGATTTATAACGAGCCTTCTCAAAAATCGCACTATTCGTGTTGTTATAGATGGGATATCATTAAATGAAATCAAGATAAATTCAGGGGTACCCCAAGCCTCTGTTCTTTCTCCTACTCTATTTCCTATCTTTATAAATGACCTTCTACATCAAACTTCCAACCCTATCTATTCTTTTGCAGATGACATCAACACTTGCTATTCATATTCATTCAGTTATAGACCAAGCCTGTCGGAGATTGAGGCAAAACACGAATGATACGCTTAACCAAGATCTTGTGACAATCTCTGAATGGGATCGTGCGAATAGAGTCGCTTTTAACGCTTGCAAGACTCATTGTTGCATGTTGACACAAAAACAAACGCAGACAATGTTGCTTCATCTGTATTTATGGATAGTGTAAATATTGTGAAATCAGACGCTCAAGGTGCGCTGGGCATGAAAATAAAATGCGATGTCCGCTGGTCTAAACACGTTTGCAAGTGTCGAAAGAATCATTTAGTGTCTCGGTTTTTTTTTTTTTAAAAAAAAAACAAACACAAACTGCTAAGCGTTTTGCTTGTCTGCAGATACACCCAGAACCGGGAATCGAACCTGCAACTCCCAGATTGATAGTCCAGCACACTATCGTGTAGTCTACCTGGGCACCCTTTTGAAACGGTATAGGAATTACTTCACTCCATCTGATCTCCTCAATATTTACACCGCCTCTATCCTACCGAAACTCCCATGTATGGGCCGGTACTTCAAAGTATATTTTGTAGCTGCTCGAACGCGTACAGGAGATGGCGAAGGTGATTATTGGCGACAGTAGGGTATCCAACTCCATTGACTCACTGGAGCACCCTTGCAATGTGGGCTGCGTTTCACTGTTCTATCGGTATTATAATGGAATGTGTTCTGATGAAATTAGGGAACTTATTACTTATACCTGCAGATTTTTACCTTTTACACGTTTTTCATCAAGTACACATATCTTTGTGGTCGATTGACCAGTGAACCGCACAACACACTACAGGGAAAATTCGTTCTTTAGCCGAAAACAAAAAAATTTATAATTGCATGACAATAAATTACATTTACACCGAAAATAAGGGAAGCAATATATAAATACGTGAAATAATTTAGCTAAGGAAATTTTTGATTTTATACAAAACCGTAAATTTTGAGTTAGGGTCATAACTCAAAATTTACGGTTTTGTTACAAATGAGAGTTATGTATTGTAATTATTTATTGCCATTTAAAGTATATGGATTTCTATATTAATACTTATTAAGAACATATTATTTGGCATAAATGTTAATAAAATAAACCAAATATTTTTCTACGCCTCAAGGAATGAACATATTACCTTTTTTGGGAGGGAGTTTAGAATGGGATGGGTTTTTTTTAATCTTTATTGTATTCATTTATAGATATTGGTTTCAAACTGAATTTATGGTTTTATTTTCATTGGAACACAACACAACAAAATAAAATGAAACCATTGCTAAATAACAACTGAAAGAACTATATTTATTTATATGAAAATATATATATGGAGTTTGGTATTGAGACTGTAACTGAAAATAAAATTGATAGTCATAGTCTCGTACTGGATGTTGTGTTTGCTGTTTATTTTCTATTGAATTTATTTAGGATTTTTCTATAGTATATATTTATATTTATTTCAGTTCAGTTTCAATATTTTTGTATTGTTTTGCCAAATCATTTAACAAAATAATAATTTCCGCAAATTAGACACATTGTTTGTTATTAAATGCAAACGAAAAGCAGAAAAATGTAACAAAAGATGAAGAAAACTCACTTAAGGAGAATATTTTGTTTGGCACAAAATCCCTCACAGATAAATGGAATGGAGCACAACAAAAATAAAAAGATATAAAGCACAAAGGTAGGCAATCAAATCGAACAATTTTTATAGAATTATTTAGCAAACAATGGCCTCAACATTTACATTTATTGTAGACATTTTATTACTTACTTTTTTTTTGGGGGGATACCATAAAAAACAGAAATGTTTAATAGATATTTTTATTGTAAGAACAAATTTAACTTTACTCCGGATGATAATAATTCTGTCATATACAGGAAAAACCACAACATGTTTTGGAAAAAACAAAATAATTCATATTTCAAATAAAATACATACATATCGTCATCTGCAATACAAAATAACGTAACTTTATTTAAAAAATGTTGAAAGTGATGGGAAAAAAACCATTGAAGTTCATTAAACAGACTGTCATATACATTTCCAAATGAAAATGTTGCTTATTTTTATTAGTTCTTAACTTATGCATCATTAACATATTCATCATTAAGTATCATTTGTTGTTACGTTATTTTGCTTT
Organism: Calliphora vomitoria; assembly: GCA_942486065.2. Lineage (NCBI taxonomy): Eukaryota > Metazoa > Arthropoda > Insecta > Diptera > Calliphoridae > Calliphora > Calliphora vomitoria. The sequence continues at coordinate 101,248,905 of OW818031.2, read as the reverse complement.
TTAGGTAACGTTATGTATGATAATGTTTGTAAAAATTTGTACGTGTAGGAATATTTATTAAAAAATATGTATAGAATTTTAAAATAGTAATTTAGATTTATATTAACAGAATGTGCTAAATTATAGTTTGATTTGAACCTTTTTTAAATATTTTTGTCGCAAAATCCAATGGTATCCTATATTTACAAATATAACAGAAAATCAGGTGATTTTTAATTTTTCAGTTTGTATTGTCCCTCATTAGAAAAAGACTTAAAAATCTATTTAAGGCAATGAAATTTGACATATACTGTTAGGGTGTTCAGTGGCAGGCGTTCCAAAATGTCAAGGTAATAATCTTTGACATATGTTATTTCTATTACATACAAAACAGACAAAAATTACAACAATTATTAGATAATCAAAAAAAATTGTTGATACTTGAATATATTATGGAACAATTTATTTAAAAGGTATGTAAATTGCTATATTAAAAATTTGTTATTGATGTTATTTCACTTGAAATTCATGTGTCAAAGAAATACAAACAATTTTCATATTTATTTCAATAAAAAATATAAATTCAATACTATTTACTGAAGAACTGTTATGCAATTGGACTAACCTAAAAGAAAGATATATAAATGTAGACTAAGTTTCTGCATTATTGCAATCATTGAATCCTTAAACATAATATTGTATTTTTTCAACAGTTTTCCATACACATATGTAGGAACGGGACGGAATACGGTGTTTGAGAGGGGAAAGAGACAAGACTAACGGCAATAGATTGTTTAATGGGTTGGGTTTACGACGAATGGTTACAGGACGCAACAGGAACACGATTATAAAAGACGACAGTGATCATTCAGTTGTTATTCAGTTGTAGAGATCAGTGACAGTGTGACAGTTACCAGAAAGGTCTATGTCAACTAAATGTTCAATACAGTTTTTTAAATTATTTTGTGTTAAATTTATTAACGAGATCGAAAAAATCTTCAGATACATATATGTTAAAAAAAATTAAACCACTAAACTTACAGTTTTGGTTTTTCTTTTATTTGATTAAAATTATTATTACAATTTACAAAAAATATTACTTTTACAGTTCTAATCAAGAGTGATGAATTTATGAACCTTTACCGGAAACCCTTCCATTAATGGTTTTATTGAGTTTTCTGTCGCTTTGTTCGAGCAGGTAGTTCATCTCCGTTTAAAATCTACCACACTTTTGGTCACCTTTTTTGTGCTCTTCAATTCTCTTTTAACAAGATCCTAATATCTCTCGAATGGCTTTAGCATCAGGCAGTTTGGAGGAATTGTCTCACTTGTTACAAATACCACATTATTGTTCTTGTACCACTCAAGACCTTGCTTACCATAGTGACAGGATGCCAAATCAGGCCTAAAATAAGTGGACACATTACGAAGTCTTATGTAAGCATCATCTTTTGGCTTTTAAAAAGCACTTTGTAACAAATATTTGGCTTCTTTTGCCGCAACTGCATATTGCTTTGCATGCCAAGAACTTTTTGGGAAAATTTTCTGATTTTCAGCAACATAAAAATATTGACACGGAAACTGCGAACAATTTTCCATACGTACCTTTCGTCATCAATTATGCAGCAGGTATATTTGTTGTATAAAAATTGACTTCAATTTCCGTGCTCTGTCTTTGACCTCTTAATTTTAGAAGAGTTCCTGTCAGGAACTTTTTGAGGATTGTATGTTTTTAAACCTTTATTGTACGACCAGTCTACAAAACTTTGGAATCAGCCTGGAAATAACTGATCTGTTAATTGAATATTTTGTAATCAATTCATGCGGTAGTAAGCCCGTCTTCCAGTCTTGAATAACTTTTATTTTAAATTCACTGGAGTACTTGGTCCTTGCCATCCACTGTTTTTTCACAATAAACTATATAAAACTTAAAATATGCAGACTACGTCTTCCTTTATTATACCCTACACCACCATAGTGGGGTGGGTATAATGGATTTGTGCAGATGTTTGTAACGCCCAAAAATATTAGTCTAACACCCACCTTAAAGTATACCGATCGACTCAGAATCACTTTCTGAGTCGATTAAACGATGTCCGTCCGTCCGTCCGTCTGTCTGGCTGGCTGGTTGGCTGTCCATGTAAACCTTGTGCGCAGAGTACAGGTCGCATTTTTGAAGATATTTCATTACAATTTGGTCCATATAATTTTTTCTACCCAAGGACAAACCCTATTGAAACTGGCTGAAATCGGTTCATTATTTCACCTAGCCCCCATACAAATGTCCTACCAAAATTGGACTTTATCGGTCATAAATGTTTAATTTATATAAGTATCTACACAAGTTTTTCTCTAAATAAGTTTTATATATACAGAATTCATGTCACCAAATTTTATGATGATCGGTTCATAATTGGACATAGCTCCCATATAAAGCCTGCTTCCGATAATCACTTTAACGAGCATAAATCTCTTAAAAATGTTGGTATACACATAAAATGTAACATAAATAACTTCCATACAGACATTAATCACACTACTTAATTTCATGGTAATCGGTCCATAATTAGTCATAGCTCCCATATAAGGCCCACTTCCGAAAATCGATCACGACTATAAATTATTGAAATTTTGAAAGAAAAATGTTTTTGCTCATTTCTTAGTGTAGGGTATTATATGGTCGGGCTTGACCGACCATACTTTCTTACTTGTTTTTATTTGCATCCGTTGTGCAAATATAAAGTAGCATAGTCAAATTTTTAAACATCTTATGTTTTGTCCGTCGGGTTTTGTGTTTTTATATGTTTTATAATTTTAAATTAATTGCTCATAAAATTATCCTTTACCAAATGAACATTATATGAACATTAACAATATAAGTTAATAAAATATATACAAAATACATCCCAAAAAAACGTTTTTCAACAAAAAAAAATTATGATATGAAAAAATCCATTGCCTTAGTTACAGCCGATACTGTAGTTGTGCATGTTTACAGTAACAGTAACTATTTATATGATTGTGGTAACCATAATATGGTTAACTTACGATTCACATGATTGTATGAATCATATATATAGTTACAGTTTACTGTAATTAAACTTTTACAAACCTTTTATTGTTTTAAAACCAAGCGAAGTTATGCCATTATTGTATTATAATTATTTTTCTTTATGTTCTGTTTTGACATTTTTTTAAATTTCTTTTTATTATTTACATTAATTGAAAAATTTGTTCAGGTGGCAGCGTAACTCCAGCTGACTATTTTGTGCTCTACTCATATTTTACCTTTTGATTATGTCAAAAACGTGTTCACAAAAATGTTTAAATTTGTTATAAAAGTAAAAAGATTATTTGAAAATGTTAATATTTGAAAATGTTAAAAAAAAACTGTTTCATTTTATAAAGTGCATTTTTGTGATTTTTTTTTTTTTTTTGATGTTTAGAAGGTTTTACACAAACAAAAGTGACTGTTGTTCTTGCATTGTTGTAATTGTTGTAGTTACGCTGCCACCTGGTTAATACATCTTGAATGTTTGTATTTGTTTTGAAAGTTTATTTTAAATATTTCTTATGATAAGTAAGAAAATGAAAGTTCTATTTTTAAACAAAGTCGTCTTTAACTAAAATTTATTTTGTTGTTAGGCTGAACGAATAAACGTCGACTATTAAAGATAATTCATGAAAATTTTACAAAGTACTAATAAAAACAGTGCTAATAGCAATGAGTTGACAACGGTGTTTGGTCTGCTTTCTATTTTTTATTAAGAATTACAAGTGCATCTACTCTCAATTTTTGCATGTTCTGTATAATCATTAAGTTCGAAAATACTAATAGCCACATTCAGTATTAGATCGATGGGGTATATTTTAGAGGAATTTATTTTACTTGAATTTATTTTCATAAACTTAACAATAGTTTATTACCGAATATGTTGGCAAAATATTATGCTAACCATTTATCTACCACTTTAACAGCAAATATAGCTAGTGTAGAGTTTACAATTGGCACTTTACAAACTGCTGGGTTGTTTAAGTATCAATTCATCTTAACTACTAGTACTTCTAACATACTGTTAAGGAATTACCATACGTTACTGAAATAACTTTTAACTGTTTCAAATGTATAAAGACATTCACAGATATGCCAAGTTCTCTTTGTGTTGACCACAGCTTTAAACTTACATTCTTCGTTGGTTTAAGTGAGAGATTGTTTTCATATGAACTCACTGTATATGTGTTTTGTTTGCATTGTGAATTAAAGTTGAGTACGTATGTAGATTAGACGTACACTTAAAAAAATGATTTACTCAGGATGGTATCTGTAGTATCTAAAAGTAACTGCTGCAAAATTTCGGATTATAACACAAGCTTACAAAAATAGTGTTCATTTTGGTTATAAGGGCTGAGATCGAAACATTTTTAACATACCTGTAAATAAAAATTAAACCACTCAACTAAATCTTTTTTATTTGATTGAATTACTATTACAATTTACAAACAAAAATATTTCCATAGTTCTAATCACTAGTGATGAAATTTTGAACCTTTTTCGAAAACACTTCCATTATGGTTTTTACAGTGTCATTTTGTTCGAACACGTTTTTCATCTCCGTTAAAAGTCTACCACACTTTTGAACACATTTTTTGTGCTCTTCAATTCTCTCTTAACAAGAGCACAATATTTATACACTGGACTCCAGGCAGTTTGGAGGAGTGGCCTCTCCTTGTACAAATACCACATTATTGTTCTTGTACCAGTCCAGACTTTTCTTAAACTAGTGACACATGCCAAATCAGGCCAAAAATAAGTGGACACATTAAGAAGTTTTATGAATGGAAACATCATTTTTTGTAAATATTCCTTGATGTAAATTTCGGTATTTATAGAGCCCTTTGTAACAAATGTTTTGGCTTTTTTGCCGCAACTGCATATTGCTTGCCATACCAAGAACTTTTTGGGAATTTTTTTCTGCTTTTGGGTCCTAAACTTTTCTCCAACATTCCCTCGAGCATCTGCAACATACAAAGATTTACCCAGAAGCTGCGAAAAAATGTCCACACGTACATTTCGTCATCCATAATACCGCAGGTATATTTTTTGTATAAAATTTGACTTCAATTTCGTGCTCAGTCTTTGGCTTCTAAATTTTTAGCAGAGTTCCTGCCAGGAACTTTTTGAGCCTTGTATGCTTTTAAACCTTCATTGGCTTTAACTTTTCGTACCAAATAGTCCGAGTACTGACCTAACCGGGCTGGTTTCTTACCGAAAGTGTTGGGAGCTCTTTTGAAAATGCTTTCTATTTTTCTGGCTTTAGAAACATCATGTGGACCATTCCTTCTACATGAACCAGGTTTTCTATCAACGGACAAGTTCTCCCGGTACTGTTTAATAACATTGGAAATAGTTTGATAGCAGAACTTTGATTGTTTGGCCAACTTTTTGTAGGACCAAGTTGGGGTTTGTTGAAAATATTTAATAATTTTAGTAAGCACTTTTTTCTGGTCACTTATTTTAATCAGATTAACAACAAATGAACATAATTGACATTAAACATAATAACTGACATGCTTTACAAAGGTAACTTGATAAAAAAAAAAATCAAATAATACTTGGGTTAAAAGTTTTAATGAAAAACGTGTGTTAAGAATTTTACGATCTCAGTCCTTGAAATATATGTCAAAATTGTATATAAGGACTGAGAAGAATTGGGTAAACAAGAAACATTTATCTGGTTGCCCTTAAATTGTCTAGCAGTTAGATGTGGCTGAGAAAGAACAACACAAGACACATCCAAAGCAAATATAATTCAGAAAGGGCAGGTCTAATTACATACTTTATAAACAAACACACACTCTTAGTTATACTTATATGAATTTTATTTGATTGTAACATATATAAATCCATACTGTTACAATTGTACAAGACTTTATGTATTTATGTTGTACAGTAGAGCCAAAAGAATAAAATTTTATCCATAAACAAAGGATATTGATCGAACAGTGATATATTAATGAGTTACTGCTCTTTTGTTTAAATGACACTTAAAAATGGCTCTTTTTCATTATAAGGAACTAAATAACCAAAATCGGAACATAATCAAATTAAAATAATATTATGACAATAAACTGATTTTAAATACATATTTGTGCAAAATAGGGGTGTGATGAAGGATTAATAACGATACTGCTTTGGAAACTTTCTGTACTTTGCAAGAAAATACTCAACATATAGCCGTAGTGGTTTGTCAGCTAAGCTTTCAAATTTCCCAAAAGGTACTAGGTTTTAAAGCAATTAAATGTTTTACAATTGGTATAATAAATTGTGATATTAACCTAAAAGAATTACGCATTCATTAATAGTTTAGGATATCACTTTACAATAGTAATGGTTTGATCTGGTCTGAGCCACTGGCAGTAAACAATTAACATGATGGAAAAGTTTAGAGACATGTACGAAGAAAAAAACAATTGTCAAAAATGTCAACCCATGGAAGAAAGTTTGCTATTAAATAAACTTTATAAAAAAAAACTGTAATGGAGGTATTCCATTAAATCGTTTTCTCTTAAAGACAAACCACTGTAAGTTGATGTATGTATTAAGGTCTGCATGTTCAGGTGTGTGTGCCTTTCTATACTGTTTATTTATATGCTGGTATTGTAAGTATGTATGCGTTCTGTATTTATGTTTGTGTTAAAACAATGTGTCTATTTGTGTGATCATTAGGGTCGTCCATTTTTATGTTTTATTTTAGTTTTTCGATGCTCCCAAGCAAAGTGTTAATTGTTACCGACCAACTTACTAAATGGCAACTAGTTACCACATACATTACTTTTAACCAGCTCATTTTATTATTTAGTAGAGTAGGCACATATTTTTGCACAGGCTGGTAAGTAGTTTTTTTCATTTAGCACAGCTTTCAAGTGTGTATCACTGATAAACGAGATGTTAGTGGTTCAACCCCATTCGAAGCCATTAATTTTTTTGTTCATATTCATATTAAAATATAAGTTCTAGTTAAATAATTATTAGCTTACGATATAGTAAATCGTACACGGAGTAGTGAGTAAGCAGCTAGAATATCATACATAGAGACCAATCGAGCATGCTAGTTCGATTCCTACACAAGTCAGTTTTTCCTTTTATTTTGGTAATTACTTTTGTAGCGAGATGCACACATTTTGTCAAACTGCGAATCAAAATAACTAGTCTTTCACCCAAATAATAAGTAGTAATAACTTAGCTGCAATATTAAGGACTGAGATTGTAACACGTTTTTCAATAAGTTGATCAAGTTACCTTTGAAAAGCATGTTAGTTGTTATGTTTAATGTCAATTATGTTCATTTGTTTTTAATCTGATTAAAATGAGTGACTAGAAAAAAGTGCGTACTAAAATTATTAAATATTTTCAACAGTACCCAACTTGGTCTTACAAAAAGTTGGCCAAACAATCAAAGGTCTGCTATCAAACTGTTTCCAATGTTATTAAACAGTACCGGGAGAACTTTTCCGTTGATATAAAACCTGGTTCAGGAAAAAGAAATGATCCACATGATGTTTATAAAGCCAAAAAATAGAAAACATTTTCAAAAGAGCTCCCAACACCTCCGGTAGGAAAGCTGCCCGTTTAGGTCAGTACTCGGACTATTTGGTACGAAAAGTTAAAGCCAATGCAGGTTCAAAAGCCTACAAGGCTAAAAAAGATCCTGAAAAGAACTCTGCTAAAAATTTAGAGGCCAAAGACAGAGCTCGGAAATTGAAGTCAAATTTTATACAAAAAATATATCTGCTTCATAATGGATGACGAAGTGTACGTATGGAAAATTTTTCGCAGCTTCTGAGTCAATTTTTTTATGTTGCAGATGCTCGAGGGAATGTTGAAGAAAAGTTTAGGACCCAAAGCAGACAAAATTTCCCAAAAAGTTATTGGTATGGCAAGCAATATGCAGTTGCGGCAAAAAAGCCAAACATTTGTTACAAAAGGCTCTATAAATACCGAAATTTACATCAATGAATGTTTACAAAAAGGGCTGTTTCCATTCATTAGACTTCTTTATGCATCCACTTATTTTTGGCCTGATTTGGCATCTGTCACTATGGTAAGAAAAGTCTTGAGTGGTACAAGAACAATAATGTGGTATTTGTACCAAGAGATGCAATTTCTCCAAACTGCCTGGAGCTGAGTCCAGTGGAGAGATATTGGGCTCTTGTTAAAAGAGAATTGAAGAGCACAAAAAAGGTGTCCAAAAGTGTGGTAGATTTTAAACGGAGATCGACCACCTGTTCGAACAAAGTGACATAAAGCACTATAAAAACCATAATGGAAGGGTTTTCGAAGAAGGTTCAAAATTTCATCATTAGTGATTAGAATTATAAAAATAATTTTTTTTTGTAAATTGGAACAATAATTTCAATCAACTAAAAAAAGATTTAAAACTGTTAGTTTAGTGGTTTCATTTTTATTAACATATATGTATGTTAAAAATTTTTCAATCTCAGTCCTTACTTGCTGGCTTACTAGGTAAGTAAAGTTTTTGCTGGGACGTTTTGGGGTTGCACATTTTATTTGAAGTTTTACGGAAGTTTGTGTTGTTTTCCAAAATTGATTGTTGAAAAAATGAAATTAAAATAGCTTTTGTATTTCATTTAACCATTAGTACGAGGGCAGGCCAATAAGTCCGTGACTTTTTGAATTTCCAGCCTCTTAAATGAAAGGGAAATGATGCTTCTGCCAGCAGGCATCTGTCATATGACTTTTGTTGAAATTTGAAAAAGCTGCATCATTTAGTTTGTGTTTGCCAGCCATTGATAGCAGACTTCCGCGTGACTTAGGGAGAAAATGGAAAAAAGTGAATTTCGTGTGCTCATTAAACATTATTTTTTTCGGAAAATAACCATCACTCAAAACAAGGCTAAGCTTGATAAATACTATCAAATTCAATGGTAAAAAAGTGGTTTACTGAATATCGTTGTGGCCGTATAAGCACGGAAAATGCAGAACGTTCTGGATGCCCAGTTGAGGTCTCTACAATCGAAACAATTGTAAAAAATCACAATATGGTTTTGAGCGATCGGAGATTAAAAGTGCGAGAGATTTTGGAAGCCACATGCATCTCACATGGCTCAGGGGTTTCAATTTAGAATGATCACTTAGGTAGGAGAAAGCTTTTCGGTAAATGGCTGCCGCGTTTGCTTACAATCCACCACAAACGCAATCGTGTGACAACTTCGCAGCAGTGTATGGTGTTCAGCAAAATATAGACGAGGTTTTGTGCCTTTTCGTAAACGTGGATGAAACATGGATCTACCAAGGAGACCAAACAGCAGTCTAAATTGTGGGATTATTGAGGTGAATCGGCGTCAAAGGTGGCAAAGGTGGGTTTGCCAGCCAATCAATGGCTAATATTATGCTAACTTATTGATCAATTTAATTAGAATTTAAAAAAAAACAACAGATTTGGAAAAGAAAGAAGTTATTTTACACCAGTACAAAATTTTTGGTTTCCAAAAAATGGTTTTAAACTTTATCTTAAAGTTTACTTAGAGAAGAAAAGTACCCCAGAAAATAACTTGAATCATCGGAGCTATGTACGAGGATGCAGAACAATCAATTCTTCACAACGGGAATATAAGTCAACCACACAAACGCTGGAGTAAAACAAGGATGTCCCTCTGCTATTCACTACAGTGCTGGATGACATCATGAGCGAAGTCTGTACAGAGAGAAGAGGAATGACATGGAGCCTCTCACGCCAACTCGAGGATTTGAATTATGCGGATGATATTTGTCTACTCTCGCATAAAATCTCCAACATGCAAGCAAAGATAGATGATCTGAGAGACTAGCACGCAATGTTGGACTTGAGATAAATATCAAGAAAACCAAAGCTATGAGAATCAACAACGCTAGCACCGATAACATCATGCTACAAGGCCAACCAGTTGAATACGTAGAAAGCTTCTGCTATCTAGGCTGTACAGTATCAAAAAATGGCGGCGCTGAAACCAATATAGAGAAACTCACAAATATCCAGATGAACCAAGCTTAGAATATTTAACGCATGTGTAAAGTCTACTCTGTTGTACGGAAGTGAAACTAGGTGAGTATCGAACACCATCACGCAAAAACTACAGGTATTCATTAACAAGTGCCTCAGAATCATATGCAGAATATTCTGGCCTAACAACATCAGCAATACAGATCTCTGGACCCTCACCAACGAGGAACGCATACTAACGCAAATAAAACGTAGGAAATGGAGGTGGATCGGCCATACTATCAGAAAGAATCCTGGCAGTATAACAAGGATGGAGGTAGAATGAAACCCTCAAGGTTCAAGAAGAACACATGGAGACGCACGATACTCAAAAATCTAGAACAGTGCAATCTTACATGGGAAAACGCGAAAACAACTGCAACAAATCGTGTAAGATGGAAATGCTTTGTGAAACCTATAAGCGCCCAAGTGGGCTAATGGAGAAAAAATTACTTTGGTGAAGGGTATTTAAGTTTCGGCATAGCCGAATATATATCTCTTACTTGTTCTACATTGAATATTTTGTTCGTGCCTGTCAGAATTCAAAAAATATATTTTGAACATTTATTTCGGTTGTGAATTTGATGCCCGAAATTTCTTAAAAGCTGGTTAATGAAGTCCAAATAAAAAAATATCTTATTTTTTTAATAGTTAGAGAATAGAGAACTAAACATCGTCGTCTGCCAATTTCAAAATGGTCCCCATGCTAACGCTTAATAGGTACAGCTGCTAAAATTTGAATTTGTAGTCCTCAGTTAGTGTTTATTGAAACTGAAATCCATTTCATTAATTTTTTTGAAATTTCGTTTTAAAAAATTTTTAAATATTGTTAATTGGAATTTTTTTCAACATTTATATTTTCAAAAGACTTCTTCTCGAAAAGAGAAGACTCAGAAGAGAATGGCAACATAATAGACCACCTGCCGCAAAGCAGAGGCTGTCCACAGCAGTACGAAAACTGAAAAGAGCCCTTCATTTAGAAGAAGATCGCATAAACGAAAATTATATTAAAAGTTTGACGAGCACAAAATACACAAATTTCTCTCTTTGGAAGGCAACGAGGGACATAAAACCACCGGTAGAGGCACAAAGTGCTTTAAGAAAAGCTGACGGAATCTTGCACGAAGCGCTATAGAAAAAGCCACAGTATTTGCTGAACATTTAAGTCAAGTACTTCAACCTAAGTCCACGGCAAATGAGTTCGAGCTCGAAGAATTGCCGGTTTCAACAATGGCTAATGCTGCCCAATTCAATATTGGTCCTGAGGATGTAGAGTAATCAAAAATAAATTGAACTTGAAAAAATCACCGGGATACGATTTAATAACTCCATCATTGATTAAGAACCTACCAAATGTGGCAATAATTGTGCTTTCTATATTGTTTAATGCGATCTTGAAACTTGGAATTTATCCAAAAAATTGGAAAATTTCTCAAACAATATTGATACCGAAACCGAGTAAAGATTTAACCCTGCCTTCTTCTTATAGACCTATTAGCCTACTCCCTTGTTTGTCAAAGCTATTTGAGAAAATATTCCAGGAAAATATCATACCTTTTTTGAATGATGGAAATATTATCCCAGTACACCAATTTGGTTTCCGTGAACATCATGGCACCATTGAACAAGTAAATCGTTTAACTGGAGAGATTAGAAAATCTTTTGAATTAAAGAAATATTGTTTTGCCGCCTTTTTAGATGTTGCTTAGGCTTCTGACATAAAGGTCTAGTACATAAAATCAAATGTTTACTACCACTAAGTACACATAAATTGCTGGAGTCTTATCTATCGAATAGACTTTTCAGAGTTAAGTACAATAGTTATGTGACGAGAGAATACAAGATTAGAGCTGGCGTTCCACAGGGAAGTGTACTGACTTGCCTGCGAGCGATAAATTAACAATTTCTACATTTTCGGATGATACCGTCATTATTAGTTCACACGAAAACCTATGAGTAGCATCTAGCCAACTACAAAATTATATCGTACGTGTGGAGACATGGTTGAAAAACTGGCGAATAAAGGTGAATGAGCTGAAAAGTAAACATGTTACGTTCGCTCTAAGGAGAGGAAATTGTTTACCTGTCACACTCAACAACGTTAATATACCTCAGTCTGATTATGTCACCTACCTTGGTATTCATCTAGATAGACGGTTTACTTGGCGCCGTCACATAGAAACCAAGAGACTTCACATGAAGCTAAAAGCCTCTAGCTTTCATTGGTTAATCAGTTGTCAATCAATATTAAGACTTGAATATAAAGTCATCCTGTATCAGACCGTTTTAAAATCAATTTCGACATATGGAATTCAATTATGGGGAATGGCTAGCAACACCAGTATTGATCTTATACAGAGGGCCCAATCTAAAATTCTTAGGACCATGACGAGAGCACCATGGTATATAAGAAATGAGAACATCCACAGGAACTTAGAAGTGACATAGGTAAAGGAAGAGTTCAAGAAAGTCTGTGCAAAGCTGCAAAACCATCCCAATACGCTTGCAAGACAACTTGTGCAGATCCAAACCCGATCCAGGCTCCGCAGAGCTGATCTGCCACCCCGCTAAGATGAGTGCCAGTCAACTATTTAGGCTCTCTTGTTGGAGAGCAACTAGTTTTAATTTTAGTTATAACATTTAAATACTTATTGTTAGGCCTATAAAAGGCAGATTCAATAAATTAATAAAGCGTTTAAAAAAAAAAAAAATATTTTTAAAATTTGTTAGAAAATAATTCTACTTTGATCGAAACTTCAAATAAAATATTTAAACTCCAAACCATAGATGACAACTAGATAGGTAACTGAGAGCCTAAAACCTAAGTCTGTTGTCAAAAATCTAATTCATGAGAATGTATTGTATGTATTTTGTTATTGTATCACCCGTATGTGTGAACAGAGAGAGTAATTTTTTATTCTATGCCCCAAACATTATCAGATTTTGTTCGAGTTTTCAGAATTTTTCATGTCAGAGAACAATATTAGAACTTACGAGCATTAAAAATCCAAAAAATTGCAAAATAGGGTCCATACTAGTGTGTATACGTTCTGTTTTGATGTTTGTGTTAAAATAAAGTGTCTATTTGTGTGTTCTTGTGTACGTACATATGTAGAAATAAATGTATTTTCCATTTCTCATCTGTGTAAAATCATGTTGTTAGTTTATATCTTATTGTTGTTATTTTTGCCATTTCCACTGTTTATTTTTGTTGTAGTTATTCCTGCTGTTCGTTTTGTCCCAAACACTTAAGTTTATCATAAAATTTAACATTAAATACTTTAGCTGCATTTATTTATGTGTCTGTATTTAGTGGGTATGGGGTATGGGTATGTCAGATCATAAAATATTTTGATGTTTTGTATTTGTTGGTGTTTTAGGTCTGAAAATTTATTTACATTCTTATTGCCTGCTTATGGGGGCATATTTTTTTAAAGGTGACTACTTACTAAGAAAAATGTTGTAAATATATAAAATATATGAGTAGTTGTTTTTATACAAGTACAAGTACGGGCTTTGTAAAATAAAAACAACAAAAAAAAAACCTAAATACACTTAAGTGAATATACGACTTTATTTTTGTATTCCACTTTGCTGTACGTAACTGTTACGTGTCTGTTTATATTTTATTAGGTAAAAATCGTATCGTATTTTCTTTATATTTATGAAAGTTATTGAAGTTGTTTCTGCAACTGTTTGTTTTTTCTAAAATGTTTTATGGTTTTGTGTGATTTTGCTGCAGGATGTTTTAATAAAATAACATATTTCTTATATTTATTGTCTTTTTGTCAGTTAAAATTGAGATAATGTCTTAATATAAGTGTAGCATACAGTGGGAAGTTTTATTAAAAAAATTTAATCCCCGCAAACTTTAAAAAGCTAAAAAAAAGTTGTCTAATAATTTTTTTAGGGTAATTATGACCCAATAAACTCAGGACAGCGATCAGAAACTAATTTTCAAATTAAGTTTAGGAACTAGGTGGAAAAAGTTGAAGAGTGCCTCAGGGCATTGTTGCCAGTTTAGGTGTAACAATAAGATGTAAACATTAATTATGGTACGATTTTATTGAAAAACTAATGAAAAGGATACAAAAAGTAAGAAAATATCTTTTACTTTCTACGATGATACTCATATAAACAATTTTTGGCAGTCGAGAAGCAAATACACTATGTTTTCAACATTTTGCATAGTTTGCATCATCCTTTTTGTCTAATCACATTGGAAAGTGATCGATATTGTCATAACGGACATCATTAACTGTATGTTTTGCTTTTTCGCCAACTTTTGAACATCCTCGGTGTGGATCTTCTTGTAGAGTACTATCTGATCATAAGTCAAGGGGGACAATTTAATCCGTCTGCGATCTCTATCTGCCATTCCTATCACTTTTTTATATAACAAAAAATGTAACAAATAATATAACAAAAAAGCAAAAAACTATACATTATAACACATCGATAAATTTAGCACAATCCGCAACAGTGCCCTGAAGCACCCCTTAGTTTTCACGTTTTCAACACACTTTTTGTTAGTTGTTTAACATTTACAAATTCATAGACTGAAAGAAGAATATCTTACCTTTTAAAAAAAATATTTCGAATAGATCGAGCGACTAAAAGTTATTAAAACTTTGATTTAAAAAAAAATCACACACACAATTTCACGTGCTAAAATTATGACATCACTCACAAAATAGCTTACAGAACAAAAACTTAAAGCCAGAATGCATTTCGATCTTCAAGGGAAATGCAAAAAAATCTGTAACTAAAGGCACCGTTAAATTAAAAAAAAAGTATTTACTTTTTGAGATAATAGGTGTTTTGTAATGCATGCCTTGAGGAGCTCCTGCGGTTAGAGGGTTAATTATGTAGATGAAAGAGGACACAATCATATTTTTAATGCATATTAAATCAGTAAAATCTGCTTTTAGGTGTGCATTTTCTTGGTAGTTAAACAAAATTAAGTCTTGAAAAAAATCGAGAGTTTTTTAAAATTTAAAAATGGAAATTTCCAAAGGTCAAAAACGTGTGTTTTTTCTGTGCTATTTTTGTATCTATATATAAAAGAGTAACTGAGTAACTGACTGATTCAACATCGTCCAGCCCAAGCGCTAAATGGTAGAGACAAGCAATTTGTACTATATCCCTTTAAAGATCCACAAAGAAGGGATTTTTTTAAAATTCGAAAGTTCAGGGGGTAAAAATAGATAACTTCGTCAACCTTATATCCTCTTAACTAATATAAATACAATCGTAATTTAAAATACAGCCTTATCTGCTTAAAAAAGTAGCAGACAAGTGTTTGGTACTTTTTTGAAATTCGAACATTTTAGGGGAGAAAACGAATAGAAACTATATTTTGGTTGTTTTGTAGCTTTTAAACAAATAAACATAGAAATGCATTTCAAATCGTATTCTTTACTTCGTACAAAATAACAATTATTAGTTTAGCAAGTGGTAAAAATTTTGTTTATATTTGGTACTTTTTTCATAAAATATGATTTTCTATAAGGTGACATAGACATACTTTATTATCCACTACAATACTGAAATTTATTAATTGGCTTTATGACTTCAAAATGCGGGATTTTTTCACATTTTTAGCATTTTCTTAAACTATTTGTACAATGTAAATATGTTCAAATTATTGGCCATTGCTAGCTATGAACTTTTTCCATTTTTCTGGCAAAATATGGATTCCGAGCCAAAAGAACTGCCCATCTTTTGAGACCAAAAACGAATCAAGTCCATATCGGATACTCTGTTCCAAAGTGAAGAATATCCCAGAGAGATCAATCGAAACAAATAGTAGCCCTGCGGGGCTCATTGTAGAATATAAAGCGGGTGAGGCAAAACTTCCTAACCACTTCATTCTAAATAGTTTTTAACAGGTATTGGATGGAATATTACGGTTTCATGTCTGGCCGCATATTCTGGTCGATTTTCTGCCAATGCTCGCTTCAAACGAATATGTTGCGTTCGGTACAGTTTACCTGTGATGGTCTGGCCAGATATCAACAGCTTATAATAGATATTACGCTTTTTCTCTCACCAATACAGAGAATTAGCTTAGCGCCATGGATATTTGGCTTTGGTGACGATTCGGCTGGTTGGCAGGGCTTTACATACGATGTCTTACGTTTCCGGTTGTCGTAATGCATCCAGTTTTCCTCGCAAATAATGATTCCGTGTCAAAAAAATTTTCTTTTATATCATTCAAGCATCATTTCGGAGATGCAAAATTGTCCTTCAAGGTATCTCAGCTTCAATTCGTATGGTACCCAATTTCCCTGATTTTGGGCAAAATTGCTGCTTGAGTAGCTCCAAATGATTTTGCAATAAATCTTTATAAAGTAATGCCTCTAATTCTTCGTCTTCAAACTTTTTTGGATGGACTATGCGATCTTTGTAATCCATGTCAAAATCACCACTTCTAAACCGAACAAACCATCTTTCGCACGTCGAAAACGATGAGCTTTGGTGAGCAATCAGTGTGCTCTTTTTTTTTAAAATTAAAGAAGTAAATCAAAACGTCCCGTTTATGGCGATTCGTTGATACAAAATTCGAAATTTTCGAAGCACGAAAAAACTTTGTTGTTTACACTATAATGTTCAATATCTAAGTGAGAAAAAAATGACATATAAGTTATTAAAAATAAAACAGCGTTGAAAAGATACGCCAGCTAATGTAAATACCACATTTTTTAAGTCATACACCCAATATAAAGTGACACAGACATATTTAAATATCCACTACGATTCCGAAATTTATTCGAATAAAATTTATATCATTTCATTGGGCACAAAAAAGTACAAAAAAGGAGTAAAAATGGGAAAACACATTTTATTCGCAATTATTAGGACAATTTTGCTAAACTATTAAACAATGATTTCAGCAGTCATACTGCAGTCATGGAACTCAAGTGTAAAGCTGTATATTGGGACAAAACCGGATAAACTGTTTGGTACTTTTTTAAAATAGGAATAGAGATTTGAATCGTTTGAGTGAAATGTATATCAAACAAACATTTACGCAAAATGAAGTATTTTAAAATTTAAAAATTTAAAAAATTCAAGAGTGAAAGGAGGTACTTTTTCTCCCAATAGTACTTTTTTTATTTTAAATTATTAAAATTGTCGACATGTGCGTTGTGATGTGCATCAGCATACCTTTTTAAAAAGTTTTTGTATCAGTAATTACATTGGCTACCTAAAGCCTAGTACTCTGTTCATTTTTGCGAAAAATGTTAGTTTTTTCATGCGAAAAATTTTATATGCAAAAAAATGATCAGCTGTTGGTTTTAATTTCGTGCGAAATAAGTACTGCTTATGTTATTTCGTGTGGAAAAATAAGGTTGCCAGATGTATTTCACATGTTTTCCACAATAAGAACAGAGTACTGCTTTTGCGAAATTATTTCGCATGTATTTCATTCCAAACATTTTATATGTAGTTTGACAGCAGTTCGCACGAAATTTTGAACAGAGTACTTAGCTTAAGATAAAATACTTAATCATTTATGTACACTCCCTGCCACATGAATAGGACCCCCTTTTGTACTTTGTACAACTGCAGTTCTCTCCGATATTTGCAAGCAATTATCGGTGATGTTTACTTGCTCTGAGATCCATATTTTTTCATATTTTGTTTTGTGAATGACCAAAATTGTCTATATTTTTGGCGTCACTTTATTAAGACTCACCGCTTTAACTTTAGGTTTTTAAGCAAATGAACAAGTGCAATAAGAAAAAATATTTTTTTAATGCAAATTGAGCTATTAAAAAAAAAAAAATTAAAGGGAGGAAAAACCTTAACAGATGCTGAAAAAATAAAAATTTATAATGAATGTGGACAATCGATCCACAAAATTGCTGAACGAATCAAAATAAGCCGAAATGTGGTATCTAATTTTTTACGGAATGAGTCAAACTACGGGAAACATACGGCCCTACTAAAAGTGTACTTTTGGTAACTGATAAACGTGCAATTCTCAGAGCAGCATCAATTCTCACAACTCACTAATTAAAGCTAAAACTGGTGTTTCGGTAAGCGTAAGAACAGTGCAGCGTGTAATTTCGAAGTCTGAACATCAAAAACAATTAAAACTTAAGAAAAAAACACCACTTAACGATGCGCGAAAAAATATGCGCTTGGGTTTTTGTTGAACTCACATGACGTGGAATAACGTGTGGAACCGTGTCGTTTTTTTAGATGAACAAAAATTAAATTTTGAAGGCCCTGATGGCTTTAATTATTATATTCACGATCTCCGAAAAGAGAAGCATCAATTGGATCGTTTGCATTGCAGAGTTGTAAGGGTTATGGTGTGCGGAGCCATATCCTATTATGTTACCTGCGAACTGAAATTTTTGTCCAGCACCATGAACGCTAATTGCTATATTGGAATGCTAAAAGAAGCATATCCTCACTTTCAGAACATTTTTGGAAGCTTACGATGGACATTCCAGCATGACAATGCACCAATTCATACTGTCCGGTGAATGTGTTCGATTGGCCCCTTTACTCGCCCGACCTTAACATCATTGAAAATGTTTAGGGATGGCTAGGTCGTAAAGTGTATGCTTCTGGAAAGCAGTATACAACGAAAGAGGAACTTATTGAAAGCATAAAAGTGGCTTGGTCGACCATTTAAAATGTAAAAATAAAATTAAAAATTTGTATTGCAAACTAAACATAAACTGTTTTTTATAGAAGAGTCCTATTCATGTGACGCAAATTTTACAGGAATTTTTTTACTTGGTCTAAAGATTTTAAAAATATTATAAAGTTCTAAATTACCTTTAAATATAAATAAACATTAAGTTCGCCACATGAATAGGGGGTCCTATTCATGTGGCAGTGAGTGTATTTATAAAACCCATTAAACTCTAATTAACCCATAACAGATACATATTAAGCTTAAATGTTTATTGGTTAAAATGGTTAAACACTATTTCCAAATAATATATGACTAGCAAGAATCACTGTAATTTACAAACCAAATCCTAAACTCTCTTTCACATATTCCTTTTCCTAGCTTCTTCCTTTAGGTAAATTTATATTGTTTAGCTTTTGTTTTACTCCTGCTGTTGTTTAATGTAAAACTTTGTGTAATGGACATAATGACATGTGTCTGTATTTACTTAAATACAGGCGTAAAGACAAGTGCACACACAGTGGGATCTGTAATAGAATAGAAATGTGCGTAAAGATGAGATACAGTAGTTGTACAAGTCAAGTTATGAATTAGTTTTTGCTGCTTGCTAAAGTTTTAAGCAAATAATGAAAGAAAATAATGCAGAGCTAAACAGCTGTGGTCCATGATGGGAATTGTCGGCTTGTTCTACGGAGGATTACGAAGAGGAGTATAAAACTGTGGAGAATATTTCGTGTCACTGTTCGAGGCTACAATCACACATAACTAAGTGTCTGGATCTACAATTTCATGATGGGTATTATAGAGGCTAACTCTTTCGATAGTATTATTACGACTTTTTTTCGGAAAATGCACGTTTTAAAGGCCAAACGTCTTGGAAATACCACTGAAATATGTTACCTCATAATGATCTATCCAAACCCTAATACCTATTGATAATGTCGTCTGAATGGGTTCTTAGTAGACTTCTTTGAATGTGTTGATAATGGGCTTTAATGGGAACCTTCTGGCAACACTTTCGGCTACTGCGAAGAAGTACAACGGATAATCCGTCACATAAGTCAACAAAAAGTTTAAACTGGCCAATTTTCAATTTTATGTAATTTTTAGAAATTCAATATCTAGAGAAAAAAACACAATCGAAACAATCATTTCATTGAAAATATAAATAACATTTTATGAGCCATGCTAATGTGTATGTGACTATACATCAGCATTTGTATGTATAAAAGTATCTGGTAATAGAACAGTACGAGTAGAAAGTGGAATATGCAAAGAAAATGGCAACAGATTTACATAAAAGATGATGTTTTTATTTAAAAAGGCGTTCATGTAAATCTTTATGTACGTGTCAGCAGTAAGTATTTCTACACACATCCTAGCACTGTACACTTTTATTGTTCTTATTATTCTGGTATGTAAACGGTCATGTAGAGCATTTGAGTTTGGTCAAGTAAATTTAACAGATTTTATTTTTTCTATTGTTTCTTTCTTTCATATTTTGTTTTGATCATTATTTTACTAACATAAACTCTTACTATTAAGTATTTTTCTTGATTCTGTTCTTTTATTCTTAATGGAGGCACTTTATATAAAAAGTAGCAGAAAAAGTTTTGTTTTTTTTGCTTTTGAGATGAAACTTTGTAAATTATAAAATATTTTTCTTATTATATTATTATTTATTTCAAACATATAACAGAGAAACTTGACTAATGTTTTATCTAAAGTACAGTGTAAAATATAAATTATAATAAATACTAAACATTTTTGACATGAGAGGGAGGGGAGGTTTTGAAAAGTTTTTCTCATGTAGACATTATTTTGGAAGTAAAAAAAATTAGCTACCAAAAATTCTAGTTAGGCTCAAGCTGCTAAATCTTATACTTGTGGATGAATAGTCTGTCATCAGGACAGAGATTGGTTGTCTGATTGGTTTAAGCTGTTTTCGCAATATTCAAGGCAAAAACAAATTAGAGTACTGTAATTACCGGATAAGCTCAACATTTTTCGCTATTCACCGCAAGTGAAGGAATAAAATTAAAAAAAGAAGCATGTTTTTATTCTGACTCAAATTTGCATATGAAAATGAGTTACATTGCAGAATTTAGAGATATATTGACGTTAAATGAATTATCCGGATGTGGGCCTTATATAGAACCTATGACCAATAGTCATAGTATGTTTCCTGCCTAAGTGAAACATATTTTTGTTAAAATTTATATTGATATTGAAGTTTATGTGCGTTAATGTATTTTTAGGATGTAGTTCATGTATGGGACCTATTATCAACCGATCGCAATCAAATTTTGTTACGTGATTTTTATGTATTTGAGGCCTAGCTTGGTTGCATTTCATCTCAATAAAGTTATTACCAAGATTTTTATGGGTATTACTTATAGTGATTCTGTGGACCTAATATGGGAGCTGTGACCAATTATGGACCGATATTTTAAACATTTGGTATGATTCTTGGATAAAAAATACGGATCCGTGTAATCAGTACAATTTTGGTTCAATATAGATTAGCAACCTTATATGGGAGCTATGTTTAAAAAAAATCGATAGTCATTAAATCTAGTGTTATGATTTTTGAATACAAATTACTTATTTCAGTAAAATGTTGGTACGATATTGATATTTTTTTAGTTGGACGATCTACATATGAATGTGTCAGAAGCTAAAGGCCTAACTCCAAAAAATAAAAAGTAGAGTAAATGATGCTTGAAAAGTTGAATTCCAAAATTTATGAATATGTTAAATGGGAAAAAAATGGTTATGATCGGTTCTCATAAATTGTATTGTGTTAATAAGTTTCCTAAACATTAAATATACAATCCATGAGCTTTTGAGATGCTTCAACTCCTCCTATCAAAAAAAATAGTTTCTTAAAAGTTTGTTTTTGGAATGCAAACGGTTTGAACCAACATAAATCTGAGGTTTATAATTTTATGATAAATAAAGACATCGATGTGGTGGTAATTTCTGAGACTCATCTTACAAATAGATACAACTTTTATATTCCAAGATTTTCATTCCATAACATAAATCATCTCAACGGAAAAGCTAATGGTGATACTGGTATCTTGATTAAAAGCTGTTTAAAACATTATGCCCTAGATGAATACTCAAAAGTATATATGCAAGCAACTTTCATTCGATTGGATTGTTTATTTGGACATTTGACAGTCAGTTCAATATATATACGATTTCCGATGACTAAAGACAAGTTTGAAGAATTCTTCGAAACTCTAGGAGATCGTTTCCTGGCATGTGGTGATTAAAATGAAAAACACACATACTGGGGATCACGGCTATTTAAACCTAGAGGAAGACAGCTTTACAAAGCCCTAGTTGACAGTAAGAATTGCCTGGATTTCGTATCCTCTGGCCAACCAACATACTGGCCTACTGATCCTAGGAAGATTCCTGATCTTATAGACTTTTCCATAACCAAAAATGTAGATCAAAATTCAATATCTATGGAAATATTTTTTATTTTTCTTCCGACCATTCACATGTAATAGTCACCTATTACGGAACAAATATACCAAAATCTCCTGCAAATATTCCGTTTTACAAAACAAATTGGCATAAATACAGGAAGTTCATCTGTAACCATATCCACATAAATCCAAATATACAGTGTGATGGAGAGATAAACGAATGCGTCAATGACTTCACGTCATTAATTACTTCGGATCTGGATCATTCAAGGATCAAGATCTCTACAAGGCCAAAAAATTAACAATTACTTCTCAAAAAGAGAAAACGTAGAAGAGAGTAGCAACAAAATAGATCACCTGCTGCAAAGCAAAGGCTGTCCATCGCTACTAGAAGGCTGAAGAGAGCCCTTTGTTTAGAGGAGGATCGCAGAAACAGAATTTACATTGAGAATTTAACGAAAAGACTCCGTTGAGAAAAGCTGATGGTAATTGGGCAAGAAATGCTAAGGACAAAGCATTAATTTTTGCCGAGCACCTACGTAATGTATTTAAGCCAAATCCACCCAATAATAATTTTACACTGGAAAATCCTCCTGTTCATGAGACAGCGGATGATCATATCAGAGTAAGTCCCGAGGACGTTTGAAAAGTTATAAAAAATAACATAAATACGAAAAAATCTTCAGGGTATGACAAAATTTAATGACAAAATTAATTGGTTATTGGCTGATCACATTACTATTAGTTAATTTTTAAATTATTTATAAATTGTATAATTTTATTATTATTATTTGTTATGTATAATCAAATTGTGAGTAGTTTATTGGAACTGATTATGGCCAATTGGCTAGGATTCTGTAACTGAATGAATAAATAAAAATTACGCCATCCATGATTAAAAATCTACTGAGTATAGCTATAATGGTGCTATCTGTATTGTTTTCTGCAATCATTAGAATAGGCGTTTTCCCAACTAATTGGAAAATTGCTCAGATCATAATGATACCTAAGCCAGGAAAAGATTTAACAATGCCATCTTCATAGAGAGCTATAAGTCTACTGCCCTACATATCAAAGATATCACATTTACTCTCAGAAGGGGTGACTGTCCACCTATCACACTAAATAACATAAACATTCCACAGACAGATACTGTTACATATCTTGGTATTCACTTGGATAGACGACTTACTTGGCGTCGTCATATAGAAGCCAAAAGACTTCACATGAAGTTAAGAGCCCCTAGCCTTCACTGGTTAATCAATGGCCAATCAAAAGTAAACCTTGACTATAAAGTCATCCTGTATAAATGTGTTTTAAAACCAATCTGGACATATGGAATCCAATTGTGGGGAATGGCAAGTAATTACTGTATTGATCTTATACAGAGGGAACAATCGAAAATTCTTAGGACCATGATGGGTGCATAAGAAATGAGAACATCCATAGAGACCTACAAGTATCTTTGGTTAAGGATAAGTTCAAGAATGTCCGTGAGAAATACATCAAGAAATTACGGAATCAGCCGAACCCGCTTCAAATTTTTGTAGTATTCATGTTTGATATAGGTGGCATAAATGTTAATAGGCCCAACTTGTTATACTTCTTTTCTTTTATGACTATTTTCCTAAAAGGATACAGTATAAGTTGCTCTATTTTTTTAGCCTTCACCATGAGTGGCAAGGGTATATATAAGATTGTCATTCCGTTTGTAATTTCTACATTTTTCGCTTGTGACCCCATAAAGTATAAACATATATATGTTTGTGACAACCATTTATATGATGAATAATTTTATCATAATATGTTGTTTTCAGATCATGATATGAGAGCATCATAATATGGTAAGTCCTTCATCATATAAATGGTTGTCACAAACATAATCATGTGAATCGTAAATCAACCATATTATTGTTACCACAAACATATATATAGTTACTGTGACTATAATATTGTTAAAAATTTTGAAATTGTTACAGTAACCATGCACAAATAAAGTAACCATGCACAAATGTTACAGTAACAATGTACAACTATATTTTTTTTCTACGTGTGTCCACGTATCGGCAAATACATATGTGTCTACATAAGTATATATGTTGATTCCGAATGAAAAAAGTGTTGAAAAATAGAATTTCAGTTCGATACGATTTATTAAAAATTTAATTTTAATTATGAATTTACATTTTGTGTGCATATATTATCTTATTAAAAGTATCTCTGAAACATAAGTTGAACAAGAAAATCCATTATAGTAACCAACCTATCAACCCCTATATTAAGCATAAATATTTAATTTCGCATATCCTTTTCATCTCTTAAAAAAATAAAATAAAATTTAAGGATCTTTAAAGGTTTCATCTCACCAAAAGGATTATTATCAGGAGTATAACATTCATATTAATATTCAAATTTAAAATTATCTTCACACATACTCGTTATTTTAAAGAAAATTTACATTATAAAGCATGTTTCTGGGTCACTTAAAGGAAATTTACTACACATAAGTATGTATGTATGTATATCAAATCAAAAACTAATCATAATTTAGAAAAGTTAGAATGGCAAAAAGGTAGTCCTATAAAGAAACCATAAAAAGTAATAATCTTACCTGGTAATCCATTGAATTGCCATAACCCATATGATTACAGGAGCATGAACATTGCTTGATATGTTCTTCAAGTTCATCGTCAATAATCAACGATGTTGATGTATTCAACTCATTGCCATCCAGCAAATGATGTAAATGTTGAGCCTGTAAATGCTGCGAATGATATGCTGGATTCTGTACATGCAAATGATGCTGCTGCTGTTTCTGTTGATGATGATGCAGATGATGATGAAGTTCACTGGCACACATTTGGTTACAATCTTGATTACTCTGTTGCTGTTGATTCAATTCGCCGGATGTTCCATTGTTGTATGGTATTGTCAAGAGGGCAGCAGAAGTTAAAAGTTTTTTGCTCGACAAGCAAGAGGTTTTAACAGATTTCATTGTCGTCGGCGTCTGTTTGTTGGCAGATTTTATGTTTGTTATTAGGGGATTTGTTATAATGGTTGTGGAATTTATGTTAAAATCCAGATACGATGACAAAGGCGCCTCAACAGATGAGGACTTTAACAGCACTCTGTTGTTAACATTACGTGATTGTGATTTCTGTTGTGGCTGTTGTGTTACGACATCATGTTGTAAACTTGAATTTCGTTGCAAGGTTTGGGCTCTCAGTAGTTTTTCGCCCGCAAAGCTTTTGCGCCGTGAGAGCATATTATGAAAAGCTTCATAAGCAACAGTTTCTTCGTTATCATTGTTCATAGCAGCATCATTTGTACCACTTAGATTGTGATGATTTAGAGTAAAGTATTTGGGAAAGTCAGCAATGCCGATAGTTTTATCAACAACACCGACACTAGTTGCTGCTATATCGGGGGGTGGTGGATTTCCGCCTGTTGTTAACGATGTTAAAGATGGTTGTGTTTTAACAGCTGTTGAGGCAGCCGTTAGCATTAAACTCAACATTTCCATAGAGTCGGTGGCCAATGGCACTGAACATGAACCTACATCTTCCGTATTTGCATCCTCATCATCTTCGTCATTATATTGTACAGCCAGTGAAGGTTTTAATTCCTTATTTTGTGAATCTATTAAACGTTCACGTTCCTCTTGCAATTGCTGGACATTATCAATTGGTTGTGTTTCCTCGGAACCCAATTCGTCTGAGGTATTGGATTCCAACTCTGAGGTTATACTTTTTCTTTGCTGCAACTTCTGTTGATGCTGTTGTGTTATGGAGTTGGCCGTTGAGTGTATGCCGTATTTCCAATAGGTTTTGTTGGTGCCTGCTATGCGCTGTAAGGTACGATTCTTGTTAAGAGCCTCCTGTTTGCGTTCCTGCTTTTGTTTTTCCAATTGCTGTAGAGTCTTAAAGGCTTTTCTTGCTTGTGGCTGTGAGTGATGCAAAGTGTTGCAACGTCTTGTGGGTGGCGGTGTGTAAAGAGGTGAGGGCGATCCATAATGACTGGGTGAGTTTGAGCCACTGGCTCTTTTGGGCTTTTTCAAACCACCGCCACCTCCACTAACGCCGCCACCAAAACGATTTGTCAGGGAGTGAGCTGATAATGATAAAACTTTGGTAAATTTAAGTCTTCCCCCACTACTCTCGCTCGATTTCGTTTTGTGCTTTTGCAAGTATTGATGATTGTGATGTTCATTGATAGTGGGTAATTTGAGTAATTGCTGTGCCTGCAATTGCATATAATTTGTTGAATTACATGTTGCTGTTGCCACTTGGGCGGCCACAGATGCAGGTTGTTGGCATCTTTCACGTTCCGTTAAGGCGGAGTGTATTAAATGTTGTGCATTTATCTGTTTGGCTTGTGGTGGCGGTGAGGGTGGCTCGAAGAGGGATTTCTGTGATAAGGCCAAAAATTCTTTTTGTTCTTCTTCTTCGAGTGCTTTAAGGGCACGTAGATCCCATTCACCGGATGTCATTAAAGAAACTTGGTATTTGCCTTATGTTTTCTCTTTTTTTTATTATTAAATGAAATTTTAAAATTTTCTTTTAGTCTTTCTTCGTTTTTTTTTTTTTATTATTTACTGAATATTAATCAAGAAGCCATCACGAGGTTTTGTATTGATTTTATATTTATGAAGTTTTGTTGATATTTCTGGAAGACATTGAAAAACATAATTTTGTTTATTAAAATATGTATGAGAATATTTTTTCTTTAAGTAGAGTTATAAAAAGAAGCAGGATATAAATAATTAATAAGAGAGCAAATCAATAAAATCGGCTGATGTTCTATAATCAAAATGGTTGAAATATATAAAAAAAACCCATGACTAAATCAAGTTTTTATTAAAAATTTATAGACAAAAATGGTAAGCTCCCAGATAACATATAATACTAATACTCATATCTACCAGAAATACTTTCTGAATTTTCACACAGAGAAAACAAATTCGTAATAGCAACCGAATGATAGAATGATTCGGTTGCACAATTAGAATTTTTCGGTTCTATCAACAGAAAGTCAGTTGATAAAGAAGACTTTCGGTTGAAGCAACCATACTTTTGTTACTCCTTCTAAAATTTTATAGCCACAACTGTAAAGTTCGGTCTTTAAGGTAGAATCATTTGATTGCCAACATCATCTAAATATGTTCATAAATGGTCAAGATACAAGCGAAAAGTTTTCTTATGGCAATAAAAATGTTATTCAAAGACCTATATCTCAAAAACCATATTTTTTAATTTAAAAACAAAACAAGTTAGATCACTATATATATGTAAAATCTTAAATATCCTCCACATAAATACATTGAGAAGTATAGAAACTACATTGGCATAAACACTAGAATATCCATATGCAGTTTTTGTTATTGAGGCTTAGCGCGTATTATGTGGCTTGAGATAATGCGATTTTAAGTTACGTATTTGTAATTTATATCTTGTTAGGAAGTCAACTTTATGCAGAAGATGTTTTGTTTCATATGTTTAAAAATGTTATCTAATCATATTCCTACAATTTTCAGAAGAGTTTTTCCTTTTATAATAGGTTTAACGTCTACCATTTAACAATTTCTATACTTACCATGGTACCATTTTAATATATTTAATTAGTTAACTTATATACATACACTAATAATATGCTTCTCATTAAAGAAATAATCAAGAATAGGGGGGCCAACCTTTTCAGCATTTCATACCGTGCCAGCGTATTTCATGTATGTTGGAAGGTTGCTAATGTTACGCCAATTCCTAAAAAGGGAGAGGCTGAAAATTACCGTCCAATAGCAATTTGTTTTGCACTTTCCAAAGTTATGGAAAGTATGGTAAACTACCATTTGATTAAATATTTAGAATCCAACAATTTGCTTAACGACCGCCAGTATGGCTTCCGTAAAGGACGCTCTACGGGAGACTTAGTAGCCTTCCTATCGGAAAAATGGTGTCGTTCCATTCACCGTTTTGGCGAAAGTAAAGTGGTGGCTCTAGATATTTCCAAGGCGTTCGATAGAGTGTGGCTTTTGGCGTCGGTAATAACTTCTCTCGATTTATATCGAGCTATCTCAGAAATCGCACTATACGAGTTGTTATAGAAGGGGTCTCATCAAACGAGTTCAAGTTGAATTCAGGGGTACGGCAAGGCTCCGTTCTTTCTCCTACTCTATTCCTTATTTTTCTAAATGACCTTCTACGTCAAACTTCCAACCCTATCTATTCTTTTGCAGATGATAGCAACATTTGCCACTCATATTCATTCAGTTATAGACCAAGCTTGTCGGAGATTGGGGCAATGAGGCAAAACATGTATGATTCCCTTAATCGGGACCTTGTGACAATCTCTGAATGGGGTCGTGCGAATAGAGTCGCTTTCAACGCCCGCAAGACTCAGTGTTGCATGTTGACACAAAAACGAACGACATACAATGTTGCTTCATCTGTATTTATGGATGGTGTAAATATTGTGGAATCAGACGCTCTTAATGTTCTGGGCATGAAAATACAATGTGATGTCCGCTGGTCTAAACACATTTTTCAAGTGTCAAAAGAAGCATTCAAGTGTCTCGGTTTTTTGAAACGGTGTAGGAATTACTTCACTCCATCTGATTTCCTCACTATTTACACCACATATATCTGACCGAAAATGGAATACAACTTCAAAGTCTATTTTGGAGCTGGTCGACCGCGTACAAGAGAGGGCGAAGGTGATTATTGGTGACAGTAGGGTATCCAACTCTATTGATTCACTGGAGCATCGTCGCAATATGGGCTGCGTTTCACTGTTCTATCGGTACTACAATGGAATGTGTTCTGATGAAATTAGGGAACTTGTTCCTGATACCCGCAGATTTTTACGTAATACACGTTTTTCATCTAGAACACATCCCTTTGTGGTCGATTGGCCAGTGGACCGCACAACACATTACAGGGAAAATTCATTCTTTAGTCGTACTGAACATATGTGGAACAACCTTCCCGCCGAAGTGTTTCCTGCCATTTTCAATGTGGGAAAGTTCAAATCGAATGTCCACAAACACTACTCCCTCTTTTCTCCCTCACATAACCTATTTTCCTAGTTCCAACACAATGCTTTGCATGAATAGGGATCATCCCTTGAGTGCTGGTCCAAGAAGAAAAAAAATAAGAACTAAGGAGTTCTTCTTCATTATTCAAATGGTACTTTTTGATTTTTCTATAATATTGGACCTAGAATCAGGAAATTACTTTGAATTTCAAACTTTATGGGGGTTCAAGTATGGTAAATTGGTACTTTCTCTTCCAATGGTAATTTGTATTATATTATTTTGCTTACATACATAATAGTTGGCTGATATGCTTCTAAGTACAGAAAGAATCAAGGATTGATGTTTTTTCGTTCTTCAAATGGTATTTTTTTTTTTGAAATTTCTATAATATTGTTATTTCTTTATTGTAATGGTACTTTGAATATTTTATAATAATATACCTAAATTGTAATACAATGCAAAGAATTTGATACATTATCGTCCCCAATTGAATATTGTTTAATGTTTTCGCCACATTTTTCATACAAGTTTGAAGAATGAGAGATAAAATAAAGAACGGTTTAATTAGTGAAGATTCTGAAAAAATAATACGGCAAATTAAACAAATTGAGCAAATGCGACAAAGATTATCATAAGAAAACTTTTCGCTAAGTCGATTTTTTATTCGTTGATGATACACTTAAAATAGTACTCGTAAAACCAAAAAAATATATTATGTATGTGAAAAATTAAACTGCTAATGAAATTACAAAGATTAAGCCTCAGGGGCAGAATATTTTAAACTACAAATGGAAAAATATAGAACCAACAATGTCCATTTTCTGACATGGTTAATCTAGTATTTTATTTATATTTATATTTTTAATCCTTCCTTCAAGTAATGCAGATGTTGAACGACTTTTTAGTATAAGAAAATTGAAAAATTACATAAATATTAAGGGTCCTGCAATCTGTGCATTTTTAGACTCTCGCAAATGAACTGTCAAAAATTGTATGGAAATTTGTTTGCACAACTCCGTTAAGTTTGCGCGACAATTTAGACTCGCAAACTTGAATTTATTGTGCATTTGATGAATCAGCTGCTTTTGTTTACTTTTATTTATAAGAAATAAAAATAAAATAAAATACAAATATTTTGTACATGTGAAAATTGTGTGACTTTGGAACAGAATTATTGGATTGAATGCCATTATGTATGGAAATATTAACCAACAGCTAGAACATAAGCAAAATCTTCCAAACTATGCTTACCATTGTTTGTTCCAAAGATTTCACTTTCATTAGACATTTTTAGAATTTATAATTTTATTTACTTTTATGAATTTTATGAACTTATTTTCTAATTTTTTATTTAAAAATAAATGTAAACCCAAATTCTTAATATATAATATTTTAGCTTTTTTTTTTTTGGCCTTTTTTTAAAGCAGTTTGGCTTTTTTTTGAAGTCAATATAGCTTCTTTTTTTACCAGCTCCTGGCAACACTGGTGGAGGGTATAAAAAGGAATATAAAAAATAAAAAAATACTTTGACAAATTTCTAAAACCAACATTTTTTGAAACTTCATTACCATTACTACAAAAAGTTATAATCGAAAAAATAAATCACTAGCTAATTGAATTTTCTACAATGATATAGTTTCCAATTAATACTAATTAGTTAAATTTATGAAACATGCTAAAATTGACAGATGTCACAAATTAAATCCAACTAAAAGTGTACTTCTTACAATTCAAAATTTGCTAATAAAGAAAAGTTTCAAAAATAATCTACATACATATGTAGAATTTACTACCGGCATTAAAAATATATTGTAGAAAAAATAATTAAATAAGCAAAATAAAGAATGGTTTGGTTGTCTTGAAGACTTGTGTTTTCTAAGATAGAGGATTTTGAATATATTCCCTCGATATCCTGAAATTTTAGACATGACAGGTAGGTATTTGGTACTTTTGAAACTTGGCAAACAGTAATATTTAAAAAATATTATACTTTTAAGATATTAAAAGCATTAAGCTACAATTAAAAAAAAAAAAAAAAAACTTTTAAATTAAGCAAATGTATTTTGTAACTTTTTCTCTTTTTGTGTTCTGTTATATTAATGTACACGAAAATATTTAATATTTCAAAGCTGTTCCGACAGCTGACGTGGATTGAGTGACACCAAGTTCCTTATGTGAATTTAGCATGTTGTCAAGTTGTTGTCATTAGTGAAATGAAAATATTTTATAACAGTACTATAATCGAATATGTTCAAAAGGGAATAGAATTATTTTTAAATACAAATGTTAAGCAAATTGACAGATATTAAAAATTTTATGCTTAAATTATATTTATTTTGTTAATTACACTTTTTACTTAAAATTTCTGAATTGATTATAATTAATTTTAAGCATAAAAAATATAAGATTTTTTTAATTTATTTATAGTTGAATTATATTTTAATTAATCTATGATGAGTTTTAGGCAAAAAAATGTTAAATGTCATTGTTTATAATTAATTTTTATTGTTTTGATTAAGTTTATATTGATCATATAGTGCATATTTGTATACATATAATAATTTTTTGTACATTTTATAAAAACAAATATCTGAGATACTATTAGTGCGTATGATAATTTTTTTATATAATTTAATTAATCATACGCTAGTGGGCCTTCTTCATATAAATGGTTATTAAACGGACACTACTAAAAATGATTAGAATGTTCAAACGCCACTTTATTTTCTTCTGAATTTATTAAGTGTTGGTAAATATATGAGGAAAACCAAACATTTTAGAAAATCATTAAAACTGAATTCAGTTGGCTTGTATTTCTTTTGGGTGAAAGTAACTCAAACCTACATTGGGTCAAAATCAGAAAAAATTTTCATACACAGGAAAAACTATTTCCTAAACAGTTTCAATTCAAATATTTATTACATATTGAACTGGTTTCAATTATTTTATAATTGAGTCAAGTACTCATGTGCTCAAAAACAAAATTTTCTAAAGGGGCCCATAGACACATACTGCTGACACATACTGCCGATGAACCCTTCGTATACGTGTGTGATTGATATTTTACTACACACCTATCTATCATCATTTAAAAAAATACGTTTGAGAACAAAAAAAGTTATCAGCTCTGTTCAATAACTAAAAGTTGTTACTAGTTAGTAACAATTGTTACTGGAAAAGCGTTCATTAACTCAAAAAACTAGCAAGTAGAGAAAAAATCAAGAGCGTATATATTTTAGAGAGTGTTCTCTCGTTGCAAACTATTACAAGTTCTATTTTGAACTCGTAATAGTTAGCAGCTTATATTTCATATGTTTTGTGTTATTGTTTATTTATTTACAATTTTATTTTTGTGGTGAAAAAATGTAAAAAGAAGAATTTTCAATAAAATTGAAGAAGTTGTGAGTATTTATATATTTTAAAAGGAAAAAATATGAAAATTGTGTGTATAAATTTTTTGTTACTGGAAAAGCGATCATTTACTTTTTACTATTTTTGAGAATTTAAGAGAGTAATTTTGTATATTTTGATTTTATTCTCTCGTTGCAAGTATTTACTGGGAAAGTAAATGAACAGACCTATTATTTTCAATTTTTCAGTAACTAAAACGTCAAATTTAAAAATTATATTTCATAAAAATGAAAAAATGTATACTATTGTTCATTTGAACAACTGTCAGCAGTACGAGTTCATTTCAAAATCAAAACTATTTTGATTTTTTATACTGCATTGTCTGTGTGTCGCATACATAAACAAAAATTTAAAATTTACCAACACATGCTTATTGCATGAGCATGAGCAGTATGTGTCTATGGGCCCCTTAATATTTTATAACGAATTTTGAGTTTTGAAATTATCAAATTCAAAACTAAAAATTCAGTAGAAAATACTAGAAAATTTTGTTTTTCAGCATTTGAATACTTGATTAAATTATGAAATAATTGAAACCAGTTCAACATGTGATAAATATTTGAATTAAAATTATTAGAATTTTTAAAAACTAGATGTCAAAAAAAAATTTAGATGTCTAAACTATTTGAGAATAAATTCCAGATCATCAATTCAAATACCGTGAACATCATGGAACAATTGAGCAAGTTAACCGCCTAAGTGGAGAGATATGAAAATCTTTGGAACTAAAAAAGTACTGTTCGGCCATATTTCTAGATGTTGCACAGGCTTTTGGCAAGGTTTAACATAAAGGTCTAATACGCAAGATTAAATGCTTGTTTAGGATAAAATGCGGCGATTATGTGACAAGCGACTATGCGATTATTGCTGGTGTACCTCAGGGAAGTCTTCTGGGACCAAATCTGTACCTATTATACACCATTGATTTGCCCGAGTTCGAAGAATTAGCCATTTAAACCTTTGCTGATGACTACAATTCTTTGTTCTCATGAGGACTTAAATGTAGCATCTAGAAATCTTCTGGGACCAACCCTGTACCTATTACATACCTCTGATTTGCCCGAGACCGAAGAATTAACCATTTCCACCTTTGCATATGACACTGCAATTCTTAGTTCTCATGTGGACTTAAATGTAGCATCTAGAAACCTAGATAATTATCTCAGTTATGTGGAGATGTGGTTAAAAAATTGGAGAATACAAGTTAATGTAATCAAAAGTAAACACATAACGTTTTCACTTAGGAGAGGAAGTTGTCCACCAGTGACACTAAACAGTGTGAACATGCCACAATCTGATCACGATGCATACCGCACATTGGTTGAGTTTCATAGAACAAGCGACTAAAAATAGAAGAAGTTGTCGAAGAACAATGAAACTTTGCACATAGGCATTTTTTATTTATATTAAAAAAAAAAAACAAAAATCAAAATGATCCGCCTACTTTTACGCCCACCTCCCATACAAAGTGAAAATTAAATTTTGACCTACGGCATTGTTTTTTGACACATATCATTTTTCAACACTCAGAATCATGTGTGTGAAATTTGAAAAATATCCGCCCACTTCTCATACAACTTGTATTGAAAAATTGGCATAACTCCCTTGATTATTCATGGATCAACTCAATTTTCACAAAAAATAAATAATATAATTGTAGAATGAGCTTCTGAAATTATATACCTGATACGCCCACTTTTACGCCCATCTCCCATAGAAAAAACATGAATAAGTTTAAGCATAGTCTTTTAATAATTTTTTAACATCATTATCGTACTCCAATTTTTTTGATTTGCAGCTTTGAGCGAAATCTATTTATAAATGGGTCTGAAGACAATAAAAGACAATAAAATGCATTACGTCTTCATTAGTGGCTACACGTCCAATTCTTCGCGAATGATTATAGATTAGGCTATATAGTCTTTATTCCCCGCTTTCTGAGCTTTATCGGACAGCATACCTGATACAAATAATCAATTAAAATGTAAAAACTAAAAATGAAATCATTGAATAAGGGCCTTTAGATAGAGACATACTATTGGCAGAATAGCTTCTTGAGTAGTATGTATATTACACTATGTAATAATTTTAAACAGTAAAGATGGCAACAACACCATGCATGAACGAAAATTCATGTTTTGTTACTTTATAGTTTTTACTGTTTTTTTGTATTTTTTTGAAAGGAGCAAGTAAGAGCAGGTGAATTTTTTCTTTAGCTTTTAGCTGAGACTTCAAGCTATAATTTGACATCTTTCGTTAAACAGCGCTCCACAGCGCTAAAAAGATGCAGTCCACTGAAGTTGATGAACATTGAAATGTTGATGTTGTTTATATCTTGTTCTACGAATGACACTTTTCTAACTTTTTTTACTGCAAATCTCATCTATGATAATTGTTATTTACGAAAATATACAAGTCAAATGATAAGTTCACTCTGATTGTACCAAAAGATTGAATATACAATAAATTTGCATGCCATTTTAAACAAGCGAACATATATAAACTTCGAGTGTGTCTGTCCAACAGCCTAATATTACGGAATCATAATTATTCAGATATCTGACAACAAAATATCGAAAAATTATCCGAATCGGCAAACATGAAAAAAATGAATTTCGGTCACTCTTCAACCAATGTGTACCGTGGTGGTATTCATTTAGATAGACGCCTTAATTGGTGTCGGCACATATAAGCCAAGCTGCACCACATGAAACTAAAAGTTTCTAATTTACACTGGATAATACACCATCAATCGAAATTAAGCCTTAATTGCAAAGACATCCTGTATAATACATACGGAATCCAATTATAAGCAATGCCAGTATAGATCTCATACAGAGGACGCAATCCAAAATTCTTAGAACCATGACGGGAGCTCCATGGTACATAAGAAATGAGAAAAATCACAGAGACTTAGATGTACCTTTGGTCAAGGACGTATTTAGAAAAACTCGTTAAGCAAGCCTGCTTACAGTAACTCAAGACAGATCAAGGCTGCGTAGAGCTGATTTACCACTTATCTAATATACAAAATATGATTTTCCACTGAGAGAACAATAATTGTTTAGTTATAAGATTTAATTACTTATTGTAAGGCCTAGACATTAAAGGCAGGAACAATATTATAATAAACGTTAAAAAAAGGAAAAAAAACTTCAGTTATCTGGCCGTCAATCTCTTATTCGAATGGCTGTAGTGTTGCAATTTGGGCTCTAATATCAGTGACTTCTTTTTTACTGCCTTCATGAGTTTCCTTTTTAAATACAAATTTAATTGGTCTGCATTATTTTAAAGAATATGGTGTTTGGCTTATCCAAATAACCTTTGTATGAATATTACTGGTCGAAGGATCCGACTCTTCCAAATTTTTATCAATCGCAATGGTATAAATGACACCATGAACATATCTGTGTCTGAAGTATTTTCACATACATATTACTTGTATTGTTCTTGTCCAGAAGAACCAACAAATCCCCATTTGCAAAAGAGATTTAACTTGCAGTTTCTATATTTCTTCAAATCATTTCCTTTAAATGACAGTAGCAAGCGCTGAGCTGTAGGATTAAGTAGATCTTGAAGTAGTACCTCTGCCGAAATCGATGTGATTGTAATAGTGTCCACTGATGGCAAACAATCCTTCTTAGCAGCAGTTATTTGACGATATGATGGATAGAGATTTGAGCCTTTTTCAATCGCACGCTACCTGTGCTTATTATATTGCTGTTTTGTTAACATCAGATCCAAAAATAATGCTAATGCTTCTTCATTTGAGAACTGTTTTTCACCATTAGTAATAATAAAAAAAAGTAATAAAATAATAATCAAAATAAACTAAAGATACCTATCACAACTTATATTGCTGGGTGTATTTATATTTGTGTCATATGAACAGGTAAAATAAAAAAAATTGGGAAGACTTGCACAGGTCAACAAGTCAACAAGTATATATGGGCTTAAAGAGGACACTTTGGCCTTTTTCCTGGTAGTAAAATATGTTTAACCTCATTTGACCCTAAGCACTTTTATTCCACTGAAATTCAAATTTGATTAAAATATAGTACCTGAGAAAAAATTTAATAACACGGCAGCTATAAACGGTACAGTTGCAAATCATACCAGTTCTTGAAAACTATTATTCTACCATCATAACAAAAAAAATCATTCAATTATCGATAATAGTTTGCGAGTAATGATAATTTACTTCTAATCAAATTTACAAAAATCACATTTTTTATAAATTGACATAAAATATTTGACTTTAACAGCATGCTACGCACACAATCTATATAAATATATAAATGTCTTTGTAAGTTTGTTTGTTTGTTTATTTGTTTGTTTGTTTGTTTGTTTGTTTGTTTGTTTGTTTGTTTGAGCATCACGCCTAAACGGCTGAACCGATTTTATTGAAATTTGGAACGTAGATAGATCCATACTTGGAAGCGTCAATAGGCTATAAATTTTTTCAATACTTGGACCAGAAAGGGATAAAAAGGGGGAAAAACGGGTAAAATTGGTACCTTTAGTTTTTAAACAATAATTACTAAACGGCTGAACCGATTTTTACATCGACAGGGGTAGCGAAGCGCACCGGGTCAATCTAGTTGACAATATTTGTATCTAATTGTTTGGTTAGCTTAGTTTCAATGTTTTTACTATTGAATGGCATTACAATTTTTGAAATCGGCGTTAACAAAAAGTTGGACTTTTGCTCGATGAAATTGAGATCTGAGCCACAGTGCGTCGCTCAAGAACAACTGAGAATATTGCTGCTGTAGCCAAAGTGTTGAAGCAAACCAAGGTTTGCCCATTTCTCGTCGTTCTTAGGAATTCGGCATTCCACAAACGTCATTACACCGTATTTTGGTCGGAGTTGGGTGATATTGATATTGAACGTTTATTTTCAACAAGACGGAGCTACACAAGCAACGAAACCATTGCTTTTTTACGGGAAAAGTTTCCGGACCGTGTTACCTCTCGAAGAGGTGATCACAATTGGCCACCGAGATCTTGTGATTTAACACCTTGCGACTTCTTCCTTAGGGGCAAAGTGAAAGATAAGGTTTAAGCCAACAGTCCAGCGTCGATTCAACACCTCAATGATAGAATTCGTGAGGCTATCGAGGACATAGGGCAGCCACTTTGCGATTTGGTTATGGAAAATTTCATGAAATGGATATGGTCCTGTAAGCGTGGTCCTGGTGCGCAGTTGATTGATGTTGTTTTTCGTTATTAACGGCATACTTTCCCCTTTATTATGAAATAAACATCCGATCATTTATCTCAAAAAATGTCATTTTTCTTTGAATACCAAAATAACACCTCTTGTTGAAAAATCCTGTACTTGTTCTTCTTATATTTAATGTATAGTTGTTGTAAGACTACCACTATCTGTTTGACAAATGAACGGTTTCATTAGTGAACGACACTCCTCTATTAAGTTGTGGACGGATGATTGATAAATTTGTGTGAAGTTTTGCGTTCTTTTTCAGCAACTGTTGCTGCAGTTGTCAGTAGTTGAAGAAAGGGGGTTTGAACTACGATGAAAACGAAAGGGGGTTTGAACTCGATGAAAATGAATAGGGATTTGAACTACGATGAAAATGAATGGGGATTTGATTTTTACAAAATTTTTCATTGTTTTAAAAAATTCTTATCGCACACATTTTTTTTCCACGGTGATTCCTCTTTGCTGTTATTTTCATGCCTATAGAAAAATTTTTAAAAAATTATTTTTCATTGTTTTGACAAAAATTTTTATCGCGCACATTTTTTTTCCACGGTGATTCCTCTTTGCTGTTATTTTCATGCCTATAGAAAAATTTTTAAAAAATTATTTTTCATTGTTTTGACAAAAATTTTTATCGCGCACATTTTTTTTCCACGTTGATTCCTCTTTCACATCGTTTTCATACGGGTAAGAAATTTTTATTGTAGAAAATATATTTTTCAGTGTTTTGAAAAATGTTTCTAGTTTCCAAAAATGTACTTTAGGAAAAATTATAAATATATTCTGATTTCTAAAAATAATGCAGTATTTTGTCGGTTTTTATCAGACAATCTACATCCGTTATTTTTATTTTTTTGTAAAAAGAAAAGTTTTTTATTGTTAAAATTTGGCTTAGAAATAATATGTTTTAAGAAATTTATAGTTTTCAAAAAAACTTTAAAAACAAAGGAATAGAAATCTACTTTTTCGTCATTTTCATGCTGATAGAATAATTATAAAAGCTAAAAGTATAGTTTTCTTAATATTTGAATACATCCGGCCTTGTTCTAGAAAGAAGGCTACATGCATTGTTTCCGTTATGATTGTTGAAAATAATTTTAATTTAAATATTTCATACAGAATCTGTTTCATAAATCTTTAATAAATTTAAAAATTGATTATGAATAAGGCCTTTATTTTAGAAATAATAGTTTTAAGAATAATTTTGAAAAATGATAGCAATAGTTTTTAATTTTAAGATGTTGAAAATTTATTTTTCATTGTCTTGAAAAAAAAAAAAAAAATTTAATGCGTCAATAGAAATGAATCGCTCACATTTTTTGGAGTTTCTCATTTTTATGCAGGATGAAGCAAATGTTTTTTTCGATCATTAAAATTTTAGGTCTAGAATCGAGTCATACATCCGGCACGATTGTTTTAAAGAAATATTATTTACACAGTTTCCGCTGTGATTGTAGAAAATAAGATATACTTGTCTGGAATTGTAGACGGCGAGAACACCCCAATATTGTTTGGTTTTAGGTCTAGAATTGAGTCAGACATCCGGCACAATTTTTAAAGAAAGAACATTTACACAGTTTCCGTTGTGATTGTAGAAAACAAGATATACTTGTCTGGAATTGTAGACGGCGAGAACACCCCAATATTGTTTGGTTTTAGGTCTAGAATTGAGTCAGACATCCGGCACAATTTTTAAAGAAAGAACATTTACACAGTTTCCGTTGTGATTGTAGAAAACAAGATATACTTGTATAGAATTATAGAGGACGACAACACCCCATATTGTTTGGAAAATGATAAAACATTTCTGGATTTAAAGACGATGACGAATCCTCATATCACAACATACTTATAATAAATTTTTTCTAAATATTTTAAACAAATATGTATAAATACTGAGTTTTAAAACAGTAACTATTCAGTAGAAGTCAAACATTCAATTGAAAATAAAAAGAAATATGACCTCCACAATGACGAACAGAGATATTGTAGCCGCCTTCAACAAATTGAGGAGCAAACCATACTGCTCCGTAAAGGATATTGAAACTGGTAAGCCGTATAAGGTTCTTAGGATGTATCGTCACAACAACAAATATGGAAATGTTGTGATAGCGGAGTTAGAGGAGTGGATGCTATACCTTCCAAAAAGATATAACGCTTTGGAAGATGCTGCTATTGAGGGGACCTCTGAGGAGCAATTTCTATTGAGCAAAAAGACGGATATAATAACTGGGAACTATATCATCGAATTAGAAGAGATTGGTGAATATGGAAATTCGTTAGAAGCAGATGATGATGATCTGATGTTTATCCCCAACGCACAACCCTACTTTGGCTGGGAAAGTAGCAAAAAAGCTAAACATTAAATAATAATAATAATAATTATAATTATAATAATAGAAATAATAAAAAATATATAAAACAAAAAAAAAAATGTTAGTTTTTTAATTTATTTTATTTTTTTTTTTTTTATATAAAGATAGAACAAATTTTAAAATTTACTATTCTTATTAGCATAGCTGTTTTGAAATGATGTCTCGCATAACTATTATACAATTTTTAAAGGATTTTGAGGGATATATTTTTTTAGAGCATCTGGAATTAATCAAACATTTCCTAAAGTTAATAGATGAAAGTGAAAAAAATGATGATTATAAATGTGGATTTATAAGTTGCTTACAAGAAGATGTTGAACTGATTCCTGAACGATATGAAATAAACTTTGAAAAGCAAAAGAAAATGATTGAAGACTTAATAAAAAAATATTATTTATTATCAAAATACTTTTATACCATATGAAAATTAAATAAAAAGCATTTTTTAAAAGAGTTTTGTTTGTATTTATTTATTTATTTTTTTTTTTATATAGAAATTCTAGACACAAGTGTCCACAATTAAATGTATTATATTGTTGTTTTCGCTTATGATTGTATTTGATGTTTTTTCCCAAATATTTTATGATTTCCAACGGTGGTTGTAAATTTCCAAAACTATCAAAATATTCCAAATCATTATTGTTTTTATAATATGCTACCCAATGAGTGCCACTACCAGTTGAAGAATCCAAATTAACTATTCCACACTCAGATTGTTTAGATTGTTTTGGAAGCATATCTCGCATAAATACGCCTCTAAAGTTAGGAATATTTCTATTAGCAAACTTCATGATATCTGCATCTGTAAGTGGTCTGTTGGGTAGCATATTTAATAGTTTTTTGAATTTTTACAAATTATACCATAACCTCTCTTGTATGGTTTAAGATATAGTCCTTTTCCCATGGCAATAGATTCCATTGCTTTATTGTGACGTGTAGATTCATCTATTTTTTTCTTAGCATTTTTAGCAGAGGTAACAGCTTTAGCAATTGATGTAGCTCCCGAAGTTATACTGCCTAGTGCTCCAAGTGCAGTTAAAATTGGAATAAGTGGTAAGAATCCTCCAGTTTTGGGAAGTTTTATAATCCGTGGAACAATGACATTATGTTTATTTCCTTTAAATGATTTACTAATAACTTTTTGAGCAATTTTAATAGCATCTTGTATATCCTGAGGTTTCTCTTTCTTCAACATATTGGTAGCAGTTTTAATAGTTTTCAAAAACAGTTTTTTATTACAGAACTGTTTTTTGTTTTGGAGTCCCATACCAAGTTTTGTTTTTGTCTTCATTGCATTGGTCACTATATATGCACTTGTCTTTTCACCAATACTACTATCTTTTGCTAAAACTCTTTCCCAAGCTCTTTCAGTTAAAATTTTGTCAGCTTGATTGCGTTCTGTTGAATCATTACTTTGCGAATAAGCTATATCATGTTCTCTACAAGCAGAATCTAATGGATTAATACCTTTATCTCCTCTAGCTAAACGTTTTTTTAGTTTTGTTCCTGGTCCACAAAATTGATATCCTGGTATATGAAGCTCTATTGGTAAAACGTCTATTAAATTATTTAATATACCTTGTCCTCTCATAACTTTTTTTGAAATGAATAAAATATTAATGTGTAACATCTTATATATACTTTGACAAACAAAAAAAATTATTAGTTACCAAAATGCGTTTAATAAAACAAGACAAAAACATTTCCGTGAGAAACATGGACTTTTCTACTGATGCAAACACAAAACTACGTCATAGTAGTTTATTACCGAACAGCATTAGGGCTCTAATTGTTGGTCCATCTAATTGTGGGAAGACTAATGTTATGCTTAGTCTCATTGAAAGTCCGAATGGTTTAAAATTTGAGAACATATATTTATATTCAAAATCGCTCTATCAACCAAAATATCAGTACTTGGAAAAACTCATTGCACCTATAACAGGGATGGGATATTTTACATTTAGTGATAATGAGAGTGTTATACCACCTGATGAAGCCAAAAATAATTCACTAATGATATTCGATGATGTTGCTTGCGAGAAACAAAATAATATACGATCATATTTTTGTATGGGTCGCCACAGAAATGTTGATTCTTTTTACTTATGTCAAACATATACAAGAATTCCTAAACATTTGATTCGAGACAACGCAAATATGATAATTATGTTCAAACAGGATGAATTAAATATGCGTCATGTTTATAATGATCACGTTGGAACAGATATGGCATTTGAAAAATTTTTTGATTTGTGTCGTGAATGTTGGCAAGACAAATTTGGCTTTTTAGTAATTAGCAAAGATAATGAGATGAATGGTGGGAGATATAGAAAATTTTTTGATAACTTTATTCAATTATAAATGCTGTTCATGAGCTGTTCAACGCTGTTCATGAGCTGTTCAAAGCTGTTCATGAGCCGTTAAAAGCTGTTCATGAGCTGTTCATGAGCTGTTCAAAGCTGTTCATGAGCCGTTAAAAGCTGTTCATGAGCTGTTCATGAGCTGTTCAAAGCTGTTCATGAGCCGTTAAAAGCTGTTCATGAGCTGTTTAAAGCCGTTCATGAGCTGTTGAAAGCTGGTCATGAGCTGTTCAAAGCTGTTCCAAAGCTGATAATAGTTGAATAAAAAGAATGTGCAAAACAGTTTTACCATTATTACTATTATTAACTTGCAAGCAACGGTATTGATCTGATCTCCCAGAGCTATATTAAGATGAATGAACAACTACTTAAAGAATTAATAAAGACTCGATCTGTTTTAAAACAAAAATATCGAAGTTTAAAAGTTGGTGAAACTGAAAAAGACGAGATATTAGCAAAAACATTTAAGCCAATAACTGAACCATTAAAAGAACTTGTGAAAAATAACAACACTCAATATGATAAACCTAAAGCAGAAAATATTTACACTCAAAACAATTCTTTCGATTTCAATAATATGTTGTCTAAAGTTGAAACGAGTACTCCTAAGAAAGACATACAACTTAAAGATGATGAAAACAGTAACGATACAAACAGTGTAGATTCGACATTTAATTCAGCTAATAATTCATCTAATGTTATTGACTTATCATTACTGCAGAAAAATAAATTGCTTGATACAACATATGGTCCACATAAAAACTCATATAATGTTTGGAAGTTTGGTAATAGCGATATAGAAATAAATGAAGAAAAAATTAACATTGGAAATCAAAATTGGGCCGTTACACCAGGCTTGATTCAATTATTGTTTCATAAAGAACCAACAAATTATGAACCATATGAGTTGGATATTTATAAAAATATTTTGATTAAAACCAATGCACACAAAAGACAATTTAATTCCAAAAATCAAATTAAGGGCACTAAGAGCAAAAAGTACAACACTATTATAAAAAAATTGTTTAAGGATGAAATTTCTATAACACCAAAAAGATCATTAAGATCACAAACGCATAAAGGAAACGGAATGATTATGAATGTCAATAATGAAAGACCCAACTATATATACTGGAACGATCCTAATGAATTAGTAGATCGACTTAGACTATTGGTTGCATCGGAAGGCGCGGGACACAATAATCATCGCAATGAAATTAATTCAATTTTAGAGGAATTGCAAGAAGCAAATATTATTGCGTAGAAAGCAATAATCATAAATAAATAGTGGAAGGATAACAAAATATGCCTGTTGATAAGTTTGGTCATCACTCAAAGAGTCAAAACAATTTTATAAAAAATGAGAAAAATAAAAGAAAAATTCGTCAAGTTGTTGGACTTGTGTTGGATAAAAATAATAACATTAATGTTCAAAACAAAAGGATCACAAATGTTTCGTTTCCTACACAAGAAAAAGACGCTGTTAATAAACATTACTTGGGAACAGAAATCAGACAATTGCAACAAGATTTAACAACATTGAATAAACAAGAATATAAAAAACTTGATGGAAAACTTAATAATATTGATAATTCAATACAAAACATGATATCTCATAGAGAAATGTCTTTAAAATTACATTTTAGTGAACAGATCGAAACGCTGTTAGAGAAAGTACAAAGACTGGAGAATTTTGTTTTTACGTCAATAATTACAAAA
The DNA here is from genome assembly GCA_942486065.2 of Calliphora vomitoria. Taxonomy (NCBI): domain Eukaryota; kingdom Metazoa; phylum Arthropoda; class Insecta; order Diptera; family Calliphoridae; genus Calliphora; species Calliphora vomitoria. The sequence continues at coordinate 101,204,665 of OW818031.2, read as the reverse complement.
AGTGAACCGCCAAGCAGTACAGATCCAATAAAAAAGAAATATAAAATAAAATATTAATACAATTCAAGTATGGATGAAAAACGAGAGTTGGTTATTGAGCTTCATTCCCAAGTAAGGAAAAATTTTAAACGACGGAGAGTAATAATGAAGGGTATTGATGATTTATGGCAAGCGGATTTAGTTGAAATGGGAAATTACTCTACATATAATAAAGGATTTAAATATTTATTAACAGTCATCGATACCTTTTCAAAATTTGCTTGGATTCGACCACTAAAATCTAAAACGGCTATAGATGTTACAAATGCTATGAATGACATATTTAATTTAGGCCGTATACCAAAAAATTTGCAAACAGATGATGGAAAAGAATTTTTCAACAACTTATTCAAAAACCTAATGACAAAATATAAAATTAATCACTATTCTACTTACAGCATTATGAAAGCCTCAATTGTAGAACGATTTAACAGAACTCTGAAAGGTATGATGTGGAAAGAATTTAGTTACAATGGCTCATATCATTGGGTTGATTTGTATGAAAAACTAATTATTGATTATAACAAAAAAATCCATCGAGTTATTAAAATGGCTCCTATTGACGTAAAACCTTCTAATGAAAAATTATTGTTAAATACCGTTTATAACCATATAAAAATATTTAAGAAAAACAAGTTTAATATTGGTGACAATGTACGCATTAGCAAATATAAACATTGTTTTGAAAAAGGGTATACTCCAAATTGGACAACAGAAATATTTAAAATCAAACATATTAAAATTACATATCCAACGACATATATTTTAGAAGACTATATGGGAAATCCTATTAAAGGTGGATTCTATGAAGAGGAGCTACTATCAACCAGATATCCAAATACGTATCTTGTGGAAAAGGTTATAAGAATAAAAAATAATCGTGCTTTTGTTAAATGGTTGGGATTTACAAATGATCACAACTCTTGGATTAATAAAAACGAAATATTGTAATAAATTTCTTATATCTATTAAGTTTATAAATAAATAAAATATATTTTAAAACAAAAAAAATGTATATGTTTTTATTCATTCCATTTTTAGTATTCAATATGTCTATTACATTAACTTTGAACGGAAACTCGTCAATTTTAACTGCAAATTATTTTCCACCCATAGCATTGGAAGAGGATTATGAATGTTCACTTATAGATTTTCATACATATAATAGCATACCCAATGTCGATGAGGATAATAATTTGTTTCATATTGGGGATAACATTATTGAAATTCCTATTGGTTCCTATGAGCTGGAAGATATTGCAGATTATTTAGAAAGTGAATATGAACATTTGACTAATGGTGAAAAATCGATTAAAATAGAAGCCAATAACAATACAATGAGAGTTGAAATAACTACTTCTCATGATTCAATATATTTCAATAAAAAAAGAACAATTGGAAAGTTAATGGGTTTTAACAAAAAAACTTTAAACGGGGGTTCCAATTATCTCTCTGAACTACCCGTAAATATTCTCAAAGTGAATACAATACGTATTGATTGTAATATCGCTGTTGGATCTTATATAAATGGAGAAAGGGCACATACAATTCATGAATTTGGAATAAATGTTTCCCCAGGATATAAAATGGATGAAATTCCACGAAACTTAATCTATTTACCTCTAAACACCAAAGAGATAAGTTCTATCGCGGTCACTATTGTAGATCAAAATAGTGAGTTTATAAATTTTCGTGGTGAAAATATTACTCTTCGTCTTCATTTACGACCCAAACAATAATGATTATATACAATAAAAACGTTGTTGTTAGAATGAGGAGAGACATTAGTGTGTTGAACACTGCATCAGCAAGAACAACCTTAAACGCATCAAAACTGACCGAAGCAAATAAACAATTCCTAAAATCCTTGAATTTTATTTTAAAGAATAATGACTGACATAATTAATGTTTTAGAAAAACCAATGATAGATGAAAGAATCATAAAAAAAGACTATCATACATATACACCGTATATTCAATCATTTAATAATAATGATGAAATTCGTATTTCAATACAAAATCAAGATTTATATGTTTTACCGAGTGAAAGCTTTTTGTATATTGAAGGTACTGTGTTAGATGCTACAAGTGGTCTAAAATCGAAAAACTTTAAATTGAAAAATAATTTTGTACCCAATTTATTTGAGGAGATTCGTTATGAGCTTAATGGCGTTGAAATAGATCGCACTCGACATTTGGGTGTTTCTAGCACAATTAAAAATTATCTATCCCTAAATGACAGCGAAAGTATTATGATGGGGAATGCAAGCTGGTCTTATGATAAAGACATCGATGTTGGTGAAGGATTTTTCAACTTTTATGTCCCGCTTAAATCATTATTAGGATTTGCTGAGGATTATAATAAAATTATGTTAAATTGTAAACATGAATTAATATTATTACGTACCAAAAATGATGATAATATTGTAAATTCTAATCAAACTACTGAAAAACCAAAAATTACAATTCAAAATATTAGTTGGAGAATTCCGCATGTAAAACTTTCGGATTATGCTAAACTGAACACAATAAAAATTATTAATAGTGGAAATGTGTTGCCAATAGCATTTCGTAGTTGGGATTGCCACTACCATCCTCAACTATCAGCATCACAAAATCATATTTGGAATGTAAAACTAGCTGCAAACAGAGAACGTCCACGTTTTGTACTAATTGCTTTTAAACATAACAATAAGCTTACCCATTCAAATCTTAACAATATTAAAGTACATTTAAATTCAGACTCATATCCCTATGATGACTTAAATGTTAAATTTGATAATCAACGTTTTGCCATTCTATACGATATGTATGTTAAGTTTCAACAAAATTTCTATATGAGGGAGGCTCAACCACTCCTCTCAGCTGAAGAATTTAAGGAAAAAGCACCTATAATCGTGATTGATGTCAGTCATCAAAATGAAGCAGTCACAACAGGCCCAATTGATATAAAAGTTGAGTTTTCTACAGATAAAATAGTAGCGGCTAATACATCTGCATACTGTTTACTCATACACGATCGTTTAATCGAATACTCACCGCTTACAGCTTCCGTCAAAAAAATTGTTTAAACAGTTAATCAACATTTTAATATTATAAATTATTTCTTTTTATTTGTTTCAAAATTAATTCATTTTAACTTATATTTATATAATATATACAACAAAAAATAAATAAATAATTAAATAAATTTATAAAATAAAACAAAGTGGATTTTTATTACTTAATATTCTAATTGCATAAATATTTCATCATCATCGTCAGAAAATAAAATACTATTATTTTTATTATTGCTTATATCAATTTCCATTAACATTTCATCATCAGAATCAGAAAATATAATATTATTATTTGCGTTTTCTTCTATACCTAAAAATATTTCATCATTTCCATCATTATCCCAATTGTTTAATAAATTTTCTTCGCCTGATTTTTGTACAATATTACTATTGTCCTCTTCTAAATAATTTGCAATATCATGCAATTCAAAGTCATCTTCTTTTAGTTTGTAATGCCCCCAAGCATATGTCTGTATACCGTCAAACTTTATATATCTTTTGTCGTCATTATAGCTTAAGACAACTTTTTCAATTTTTTGTGTATATATTTGGTGTTGATACGTTCTAAATGTATACATTGAATCACTATAAATATTTTTTGAATATAAACACTTTTTATAATCGGTTAATGTTATCCTATCTAATGCCATTTTTTTAACGCCCTTTGATTTTTTTATTTCACCATTATTATCATTCTTAATGGAATACATTTTAGCTCTCAAACCTACAAATTCTCTCATAATCACTCCACAGTTTTCATCCTTCATCATTCCTAAAATTTTTTTATTTACAAGTGGCAAATTAAAAATATTTTGCGGATGATAATCAGACGTATCAAAACGATGAAGTAAATCATTTTCTATATCTTTATAAAAATCTTCAGTCCTAATTGTGTATATAAATGAATCTGTATCCATATAATTTAAATGTATTTTACTATTATATTTCGGTTTCATATAATTGTAATGAAAATCGTACATTTTCAACTTAGAAACTTCTAAAATACTAAATCCTAAGTACATAGGTTTATTGCACTTTACACTCATACGTTTTAATTGTACAGCAAACATGTCATCTCCAAACCTAGACATACTGTGAAAATTTAGTTGAGCAATATGAGCTCGTGCTTCCCTATGATTTCTTCTTTCAGATTCCCACTTTGTAACTATGTACACAGACTTCCTTTTTTCTACATTTTCCATGGTCTTTCCATAGACAGCATTATTCAATAATTTAAAGAAATCTTTTTCAAAAACATTAGATGCTCTACTCCTATGAAATGTATTCAAGTCTATGTATGATTTAAGCCATGGTGCCTGTTTAAATTTTATGACTCTATGGATTTTTTTCAAAATCATTCCATTTTCTATGCACTGTTTTAATACTCTATAATGTATAGAATATTTTGTTTTATTTGTTAAGTCGGCAATCAACTTTTCATTAATCATTGGAGCAATAATTTTATTCTCCGGACAAAAAGGTAAATCATTATGATAGTCATGTAATACTTCTGGATATTCTAAATCTACTTCCAAAATATATCCTTCATTAGCCTCGTCGTCTATTGTAAGAATATCGAGGTTATCAATTTCCTCATTATTTAACCATATAAAGTCAGAGAAGGGTAAATATTGAGACATTGCCCACCCATATAGATTATTGGCATCTAAATACATCAAGTATTGAGAGGGCTTTTTTGCATCATAATCGCTCATGTACTTATTATTGGCTACAGAATGTCTTAATGAGCATTGTACAAGTCCACCTCTAATCCCCATTTTTATCATGTTGTACATGTCAACATCAGTTATTAATTCCAGTCTTATTTTTGTTGATTTTAACATAGCGTCCCACGATAAACCTGGTGCCGTATAATAATGACATGGGTCTAAATCATAAATTTTTTTACAAATTTTTCGGAAATTTTCAAAAATGTCAGCCAAAATAAGCGTATCACTTTTAACATATAATTCAGTGTAATCAAGAAGTGTTTTGCAATTAAAAGTTTCCCATACTTTTTTTGCATGTTCGAAATCTTCTAAATTACACTCTTTATTTGTTAAAAGATTTTTAAATTCAGTCCGTTCAGGGAGGTTTCCTTCAGAAAGTTTTGAAAAGGAGTCTATATATGAATATGGATATATGCCTTTTCTTCTTATAAGATCAAACTCAGCTTCATTAGGGAAATATTTTTTAATGATTTTAAAATCATTCGAAGCTAAGTTTGATGATAGTGCATCTAAACTGGAAGCCATAAACCTAAATGAGTCTACAAATCGTATTTGAAAACCATCGTTTTCAATTGGTACATTTTTTGTGATGGAAATATAAGTTTCTTTATTTATGGGAATTATTTCTATGGTACCTTCAACTTTGCCTAATTCCCTTATAAATAAATGACTGTCATATGAGGATAAATTATGGAAAAACACTGGTATAATTTTTTTAATTTTGAAATTAATATTACAATGATTATGAAGGGCACTCCTAAAACAACCAGTTAAGTGACAATGATCATGAACTCTATCATCACCCAAAGGTTTTCCACAAAGTGAACAATCTATGCAAGTTCTAAACCGTTCGTTTTCTTCATTTGTTAAATTTTTCATTGGGACAACTTTGTTTAAATAATTTTTAAAAATGTATGTTGTGTCTTTAAGCAATTCCCTGACAAATACTTGGGGGCTATCTAATCCACTATAAGTTAATGACTTTGAATAATTGTCATTATAGCTACACTTAATATAATAACTAAATGAACAGGGAATGTGTTTTTGTTCATTAATTGTTTTATGACTAACCCTACTGTTAATTTTTTCTAATAGACATTCAAAGTCTGCGTATACAACGAATGGCACTTCTAAATTATTAGCCATATTTTGAAATTCAATATACTTATCTTCAACTGCAGGCATTGTAGTTATCATTTGTAAACATCCATCTTTATGCCGGATAACCATTTCAGGATCTTGCGAATAATTTAAGCATGTCATGCAAAAATGAACGCTATTTTTGCTATTGCTTAAAGATGACCTCAGAAATCTGAAAGAAATAAAACCATATAAATATTTACATAATAATAATAATAATAAAAAAATATATTTATATTACCTTGACAAATCTTTAATGAGAACATAATGTCTTTTGCTGCAATCCTCGTTCTCAAGCAACATCAAACTTATGTGAATTTTTCTATATTTATCACAACATCTGTATGGACCAACAATTTGATTTCCTTTCACGTCAAATCCAAATACATTTATGCTTATAAATGGATTTTGTGCCTCAAATATTGAAATATCCTTCAAATCTAGAGGAAATTTCATATTTTCGAAATTCAGTGTAATTCCATTTGCATATATAATCTGGTCTGCAATATTTTCAATATTGTAGGAGGAGCAAATCATAGATTTTTTGTAGTTGCTTGGAGCCTTTAATGCAGCTATAACACACCATTTGAAGCAAAACGCATCCTCATTTTTAATATTAAGACATGCATTTAGCTTCATTAATTTATAAGGAAGTTCAATGTAACTAGATCCTCGAATTATGTTATGTTGATTTATATTTATATTTAAATATTTAATTTCCAACAATGCCCATCCACTATCACGTTCCTGGAACTCTGCCATTTTATTTTTTAAATCTTCAGCTTTTTTCAAGTAAATATTTCTTAGTGTGTGAGATCGGTTTACTGCTGTCATTTTTGTTACATGAACCATTTTTTCAATTTTTTCTACATCTTCACTTATTTTGATGTATATGCATTCCAATTCGAAATTGCATTTAAAATTTATTTGTTTTGCTAGAGAGTGTTTTAATATGTTTAAAACATCTTCCTCTGCTTTTTCCAAAAATTCTTCCAGATATATGTCATCTATTTTAGGGTTTGTATATGTATATACTTCAACCCTTTCCATAAAGTCACTGGATCGTAAAGAAATGTTAGATGTTAAATGTCCATTTCCGCTTTCCTTATGTTGTCTCGTTCTTAAATGATGACCCCAATCCAGTCTTCCAACATCGAGTTTACATATTGTGCAATGTATTAAGCTCTGGTGGGTTTTTGTATGATTTTCCAACCCTTTGATGGTTCTAAAATTTCTCCCACAAATATTACAATCTAGGATCACGGTGGGTTGTACAAGATGTACCTTCATATGTTTTTTAAACAACAATTTCCCTTTAAAATGTAGTCCACACTGTTCACAGGAGAACATATTCGATGTTCCCCAATTCCTTTTATGTTGAGATGTTTTGTGAATATGTAATGCACTTAATGTTGAAAATGTTTCAGTGCATGATTTACACTCAAATCTAGATTCCCGTCCCTCATTGCGTCTCATCATCTCCATCATCGATTTTGCTGCAGCAGATGTTGAAGAAGTATTATCCATGAATAGATCCATTTTTTAGTATACGTTTTTTAGTTTTTTTAAACAAATTTAGGTTTTATTAAACAAATTTATGTTTTAATTCGTTCGAGTGTTAATTCAAACTGTCGTTAGTTAAAAAAATCTTATAAAATTTAACTTTTCAAAAATACATGTGCATATATATGTATATGAAAACTAAATTTTAATATAAAATTCCACTAATGAATACATATGCTTGTTATATTTAGGACATAGCGTTTTGAAGAGTTTTTTCTAAAATCATATCAGCATATTCAATGGTACTTTACAATCACACAATATTGGGGTGTTCTCGCCGTCTACAATTCCAGACAAGTATATCTTGTTTTCTACAATCACAACGGAAACTGTGTAAATGTTCTTTCTTTAAAAATTGTGCCGGATGTCTGACTCAATTCTAGACCTAAAACCAAACAATATTGGGGTGTTCTCGCCGTCTACAATTCCAGACAAGTATATCTTATTTTCTACAATCACAGCGGAAACTGTGTAAATAATATTTCTTTAAAACAATCGTGCCGGATGTATGACTCGATTCTAGACCTAAAATTTTAATGATCGAAAAAAACATTTGCTTCATCCTGCATAAAAATGAGAAACTCCAAAAAATGTGAGCGATTCATTTCTATTGACGCATTAAATTTTTTTTTTTTTTTTTCAAGACAATGAAAAATAAATTTTCAACATCTTAAAATTAAAAACTATTGCTATCATTTTTCAAAATTATTCTTAAAACTATTATTTCTAAAATAAAGGCCTTATTCATAATCAATTTTTAAATTTATTAAAGATTTATGAAACAGATTCTGTATGAAATATTTAAATTAAAATTATTTTCAACAATCATAACGGAAACAATGCATGTAGCCTTCTTTCTAGAACAAGGCCGGATGTATTCAAATATTAAGAAAACTATACTTTTAGCTTTTATAATTATTCTATCAGCATGAAAATGACGAAAAAGTAGATTTCTATTCCTTTGTTTTTAAAGTTTTTTTGAAAACTATAAATTTCTTAAAACATATTATTTCTAAGCCAAATTTTAACAATAAAAAACTTTTCTTTTTACAAAAAAATAAAAATAACGGATGTAGATTGTCTGATAAAAACCGACAAAATACTGCATTATTTTTAGAAATCAGAATATATTTATAATTTTTCCTAAAGTACATTTTTGGAAACTAGAAACATTTTTCAAAACACTGAAAAATATATTTTCTACAATAAAAATTTCTTACCCGTATGAAAACGATGTGAAAGAGGAATCAACGTGGAAAAAAAATGTGCGCGATAAAAATTTTTGTCAAAACAATGAAAAATAATTTTTTAAAAATTTTTCTATAGGCATGAAAATAACAGCAAAGAGGAATCACCGTGGAAAAAAAATGTGCGCGATAAAAATTTTTGTCAAAACAATGAAAAATAATTTTTTAAAAATTTTTCTATAGGCATGAAAATAACAGCAAAGAGGAATCACCGTGGAAAAAAAATGTGTGCGATAAGAATTTTTTAAAACAATGAAAAATTTTGTAAAAATCAAATCCCCATTCATTTTCATCGTAGTTCAAATCCCTATTCATTTTCATCGAGTTCAAACCCCCTTTCGTTTTCATCGTAGTTCAAACCCCCTTTCTTCAACTACTGTTGTCGTTACATTTAGAAGAAAAATACAATTCTTTATGTTCTATATGAATATCCTACTCTACATATGATGAGTTATAGGAAACAAATATGAGATACCTCTAAACTGCAGGTTCAACCTATTTATCTTTTCACAATAACATATTGTTACGAATAGTGTTACAAATTTGCAAAAGCGATTTGAATTTAACGGTCTGTAATGACTGCCAGCAGCATTCATCATGCTTAAAAAACATGTCTGTCAGTAGAATTCTACTTGTCAACAATGTTGATAGCATGTTGTTATTAGCATTGTTTGTAAGTATGGTAACACTGCATGTTTAAGCTGCTAACATTAACGTCGAAAGCTCTAGAATTTGAATGTGCTAGTATGTCCATTAAGACCATTGTAGAAGATTCCCGAGAGATGACGTGTGTATAAATAGTGGCAGAGGTTGCAGTAGTGAGTTGAGTTGATCGTTGAGCGCTATTAGAGTTAAAATCAACTGCCGCGTACATTTAAGTTTGTACATTATAAAGTGTGTGTGCATTTCTGCGAATTGATAAAGGTGTATAAAGACACTGAGTGACTATTTGAATTGTTGTTGTTGTACATTTATAATAAATAAAGAGTTGTTACAATTTTAAACTACTAAACGGGTTTTATTTGCAATCAAAACCATCCGGTTTATTTAAAGGAAATAAACCAACGTTTCAAAAGGTTAAAACGTAAAAATATGTTGTTTTGATACTTTCACCTCAAACGCAAAGTGTGGCCTTATCGAAGTGGAGTCTAAAACTTTTCGAACTATATATATGCCTTAAACCTGGTATAATAATTTCAACTAAATAAATATTTCATTTCGTTATATCATTATTTTAATCTACTAAAGAAAATAGTTATTATGTAAATTGAATTTACTAAAATTTATTTTTGTACGGCTATTTAAAATTATTTATATTTAATGCATAATTATTTATACTTCATGCATCAATGGAACAGAAAAAAAAAGACATTATCTAACACACAAGCTAGTTTTTAATAATAACATTTATGTAAATACTTAAATTGTTTAAACAACATTCAAATTATAAAATAATAGTTTATTAAACAGTTAACAAAAAGTCTCCATAATTGGTATGAATACCCTGCACTGTTATGTGTAAGCAGGGAGGTATAAATGGTACAGAGATGTTTATTAAGTGATTTTCCTGCAATTTGTTAGGAGTCAGTTTCTCCAGAGAAACTTTTTTCCAGAGAACTAAAAATAATTTAGTTTATTTCAATATATTTTGGCTATCAATCCCGGTCTCTTTCAAAATCACTGAAATATATTATTCTATTGCCTTAAACAAGATAGAATTTGTAGCATTCTAAGAAATATCGAGTCAAATATTTAAGATCGAAATATATTTAATTCTAACACTTGTAGAGTTTCATATAGTCGTATTGGCTCCGTCAAACATAATTTCATTTCATATAAATTGTTATTTTAAAATTATATTAAATATTTGCATATAAATGTGTAATACATATGAATGTATTTAGAAAAAAAATCATTGAAATATACTCATAGCTAATACTCATAAATTTTAATAGAATGTTATGGAATAACTTTAAAAATTATAAATTTAAATTTTAAATATAATTTAAGCTTTCACGCTATTTGAACAGTCGTTTTTTAAAACAGTATTTACCAGTGTTGCCAGTTTAGCCTTTTTGAGGCTAAATTTAGCCTTTTTATTTACTCTTTAGCCTCGAAATTTTGGTTTTAGCTTCGTGGCTTTTTTCTAGCCTTTTTTTAATTTGATAATAGCGTTTTTTTAAATAAAAAAGGCTAGAAAAAACCACGAAGCTAAAGCCAATATTTCGAGGATAAGGAGAAAATAAAAAGGCTAAATTTATATTTGTGAGACATTTTCATTTTAATTCATTACTGTTTTTCATTTAGCTTTTCAATATACTCAAGAATTGTGCAGTATTAAAAGAACAAATAACAATTGCCAATACCAAGTGTTTCAAAATGAAATATAGTATTTTATATCTGAAAGCTATAAATGTCTAGCAAATTCGCTTTCAAGACAAAATTGTTATTACACATTATATTCATCGTTATATAATGGACAAGAGCCCCACAAACTCTTGAAGGCTTGTGATACTCGATGGCTGTCATTTGAAATAGCCGTTAAACGTATTGTGAATCTGTGCTTCGAGTTAAAACCAGCAATGCTTCAAAGCCAAACATTTAAGTGATTAATATACTGATTATAATTTGCTGTATTATTTTTTTTTTTAAACCAGTAAGCAATTCAGCGGATCCAACAAAGCTGTTTTCTGATTTAAAAGTTCTTCTCCATAGTTTGTATTTTCAAATTGTAATACAATGCAAAGAATTTGATACATCATTTGAAGAATGAGAGATAAAATAACGAACGGTTTTAGTGACGATTCTGGAAAAAATAATACGGCAAATTAAACTAATTGAGCAATTGCGACAAAGATTTTCATATGAAAACTCTTCGCTAAATCGATTTTTTATCCGTTGATAATACACTTAAAATAGTACTCGTAAAACCAAACAAATATATTATGTATGTGAAAAATAGTAAATGCTTAGTACTTAAATTAAAAAAAAAAAAAAAAATTTAAGATTTGTCTGTCTAAAAATATATATGGGGCATTTAATGTCAAGTGAAACATCTTTCGAAATCGATGTCTTCCGCTAGTTAGTTCTATTAGATAGTAATTCAGACACAATTTTTCAACAAGATCGGTCGAAAACTTTCTGAGTTAGAGGGGATCAGAATTTGACATTTTGGCCAAGCAGGTGTTTTTTCTCATCCATGTAACTTGTTGCCTATTATTCTTAGTAAAATGTGTCCCAAATAGTTTACATAGCTATTTCTTCAATCTTTCGGAAAAAAACATTTCTTTTGACTTTTTTTACAAAATCTAAAACTGTTGACATTTTTTTTAAAATGGGCCCTTTTTTAATTTTTTTGCTTTTGCTCAAGAGAAAGCTTAGGTCCATTCCTTTAAGAGGTTTTTGATCGCTTAGTGGGATTCGAGTGGAATATCTATCAAAATAAATATTTTGTAACAATTTTTGAAATTTTTTTGCAAAATCTAAATTTTTTTCGAAAATGGGCCCCTTTTTTAAAATTTTATTTTTTTTTTTTTTGCTCAAAAGAATGCTTATTTCCATTGCTTTTGGAGGTTTTTGGTCGCTTATGTATATTTATTATTTATTATTAATGATTAATGTTATTTTTTGTTTGCTGCTGAAGTGTACCTTTATAATTTTATTAATTTTTATGAATTTTATGAACATACTTTCAATTTTTTTATTTAAAAATAAATATAAAACTAAATTCTTAATTTATAATATTTTAGCTCTTTTTTTTGACTTTTTCTTTAGAGCAGTTTGGCTTTTTCTGGCATTTTTTTGAAGTCCATATAGCTTTTTTTTTTGCCAGCTCCTGGCAACACTGGTATTTACTATCCTATAAAACACGCAAAAGTAGAACACTATAGACATTCAAGTAGTAAATTGGAGCTAAAAAGGAGACTTCCTGCTTCTACACAGAAGACAGCCTAACAATGATCTTCAACAATTGCTAAAAAGATGCCAATAACCTGGCGAGAGCTATGAGTTGTTTTCATACCAAAGCCGGAAAAAAGGGCTTTACAAATCCAAAGGCATATAGATACATTGACAAACAAATCAATAACAGAAAAGAAGCTGAAATACTAATAAAATACACAGGCGTATGAGTAATATTTAATTTTAAAATAAATTAGCCATACGTCACATATGTATGTAAAATTACATATCAAAGTAGTTTAATAACAATAATTAATAATTTTTTATTAATGGAACCAGAGAACCATCAGCGGCCACTACTCAGCAAGTTCCTGGATTAAGAAAATGGGTAATGGGAAGGAGATAAAAGTACGTAACTGCTTTTGTTTAGAGTTAGCCAAGGTATAAACTAATAAAATGAACACATAAAATGAAAGCCGTGTGGCTTATAGTTTTTTCTATGCCGTAAGCCCATCATTTGTATTGTAACATAAAAAAACAAATGTTCAGTAGGAAATTATAAATAATAACACCTGTTTCAATATAATTTTGTTAACGTAGCAATAATGTGTAATAAAAACCCATAACATAATGCGTGTATTTATATCACGAACTCAATTTGTAACTACTACAAATATATATGTACTTATTACTATTTTCCAATTTCTAAAAAGATTAATAGCTATAAATGTTATAAAATTCAGTGTATTGAATCTTTATGCAATTTATATATTCTATTTAATAAAGTTTTTATCAAGAAAAATAAACAAAATACAGGTAATTCTAATAACTATTTAAGTTAACAAGTTTCTTCATTGTTGTAATGTACAAAACACGTTCTCTGTCAGGGGCCATATGACTAACCATTTCAGCGACGTATCAGAAAGAAAATTTAAAGTGTGTGATCATTTTGTGAAAATAAAAAAATATAAATTTGTTTTTAGATATGAGTGTAGACGTTTTTGGGAGCCTTAGTACTGCTAGCTTTCAGTCTGTTGGGGTGGGTTCGTGTCTTACACATATCATATTACTCACATCACAGTTTGTACTAAATTTCATAATATTTAATAGACTCCCTTGCCTCGGTTTTAAGTGAAAAGGAAATAAACAGTGCAAAGAGAAAAGAAAAAACAAAATAAACTGAAAACCTATGAACTCCTGCGAATTTTAAAATTTATGGACACCCTAGATGTTTTTGGGGCCATTGCTTCGTAACCCTCCCTTCCTATGATTTAGCCTAAGCTAATTATGCTAAATCCCATAAAAAATCTATCCCTTAGCCATATCACATTCGTAAGAAATCAAATATTTTGTTTTAAAGATCCATTTTAAATTTAATTATTTATTCACATTCAAAAAAAAATTATTTAGCAAAATATATATTTTAGATAGAAAAACATTTAATTATTACTAAAATTTACCAAAAAAATATAAATGTAATCCTAACAAACTTATCTAATTTTCGTAAAGTTATTTCTAAATAGAATAACATAATAATGATATATGGGAATATGTCCCTTTTTCTTTATACAGTATAAAACTCAATCCAAAACAAAATAAGAAAAAAAAATGGTAAAAGATACTTTTAAACAAATAAACAAGAGAGATTGAAGCAAAAACCAGAGCACAACATTTTATTCTTTAATCAAACATGTTTGATTACTCAAGCTTTTGGTTGTTGCTTCTGTTAATAATAAATATGCAAGTTTGTATGAATATATATAAATTAAGAGAAAAGTTTGATCACTCACCAACTGATATTACTCAACATTTATAACAAGTTGTGTTTGGATGACGTAGAGGCCTCTTCGAACATCTGCATTTGTTGTTTCGTTGGTTGTTGTTCTATTAAATCGAAAAATGTTTCATACTACTTGCATACATACCTATATTAAGGAATTATTGATAAATTAATATTAGGGTAATACTAAATTAGTAATTCATTTTTATACATACCGTACTTTTTTACTTATATATATTATGATTTTTTAAAGAATAAATAAAGAAACTTACAACTATAGCAAAAAAATAAAAAAAAATCTTAGTTAGTGTTAGAAAATTATACAATATTTAAACTGGGATAAACCAATGCATTTAGCAACTGTGATTCGGACAATTGTGCAATTACTTTCTGATTCGGACAAATGTGCAATTTTTAGTTTCTAAGCATTAGTTTAAGTTTTAATTTTTAATTTTTTTTATGTAATATTTAAATTGCGATACAAAAATTTATTTAGCACTGTAATATTATTTTTTTGATTCGGACAAATGTGCAATTTATTTTGTGATTTAAAGGATTTCTTTAAGTTTTTATATTTTCTTTAAGTGTTGAGTTTTACGTTTTCTGATTTCTGCATATTAGTTGTTCATGTTTCTACATTTTATCATGTTTATTACTTTTCAATATTTGGCTTTAGCTTTAATTTAGGTGACGTCACAAAAGTTAACGGTCACTCTGTCTCATTGGATTACTTCTCCACGATGCCAAAAGCAGTGATGTTGAGAAAGATAGCACTGACAAAAGTGTTTAGAAATAGAAAATAGGGAATCTATTCAAAGAATTTTAATTAAAATTTATTAAGAGAATTGTGTAACAATTATAATTTACCTTGAACGAATTTGTTGCAATTTTTAATGGCCTATTATAAGGAGTTGGTAGACACTTAGGATATTATTCCTTTGGACTATTTGTAACATAAATTTTTTGGAAATGTGGCTCCAACAGATGAATGGTTCAAGATTCCCTCTGATCACTGTGCAAAATTATTATAATTTAGTTATTGCACACATTTTTAAACAATTTTATTTAATTTTGTCTCACTAATTTGATTTTTATTCAAGTCTTACCTTTGTATGCCAAATGTAGAAAAAAATATTGAGGATTGTTAAATTTTATAAAAAATTCGTATGAAAAAATGTCACTGTTGAACAATTATAACTGTATAATTTTTTATGTTTCACTCTTTAAAATATACTTGTCCGACCAAAGATTATAATTACTTGTTATTGCGTTGGAGTTAAAAAGAAAAAGAAATAATTAACACGCTACTAAAGATCACTATGCCTCTCATTAAAGCTTGGAATGTACATATGTATATACAAACGTAGATACATATGGGCATAACTGAGAAAAAGTGATGACAAATATCTGCAATAAGTCGGGATACCAACCACTTTATTAAGTACTGTATAAAATATAAATTTTTGCACATGGGCACTTTTGTTCCGATCGTTATCTTCTAATTGTTAATATTTGCATCTCGTATTTTTAAACATTTTCTAAATTTTAATATATGTTATTTATTTTTTTATAGTTAATAATTTTATTTATTAGTAATTTTGTATGTATTTTATAAAGATAATTAGATAATTCTATATTTAGTTAAAGTTCAAAAAAAAAAATTTATTCATAAGAATATTATACTATGATACGTACAATCAATGACTGAATAAAAATATACCAAAACCTGAAAAATTAAAGTTTAGTAATATTTGAAAATATGTGTAACAGAAATGTTCACTACAAAACCGCGTAATACTTGCATTTTATGCGAAAGTATTATGAGGAAAAAGAACATTATTCTCTAAGATCTTTTGCATGAAAAGTACCAACGACTTTACCGTCTAAATCTTCTAATATGTAATAGTTTTGACCCACTTTCTCTTTAATTTTTGCTTTAATATATAAAGGTGCTAGTTTGGCGTTAAATTTTCTTTCTAAATTGCTTTGTGCGAAATTTTTACGATATACAAATTGACCAACAGAATATGAAATAGGACGAGTTCGGAGATTATATTGTTTTTGATTTATCTGGTAGGCATCGGCGATGTGTTTTTGAAGTTTCTTTCTTATAATAGATAAATTATCATCTCGTGAAAGTGGTGATACAGGTTCATTAAGCATACTAATATTTTTCAAAAGTCTGTATGAATGCCCATGGGTGATCATGTCTTGACCAAATACTGCATGGTAGGGTGAAGTTTTAATAGCTTGGTGTACGGTGTTTCGTAAAGCGCAACTTATGGAACTCAAATTTTCATCCCATAAAGTTTGATCCTTTTTCAAGAATGCACGAATACCAGCTATCAACGACCGATTTACACGTTCGGATGCGTTGGATTGCGGTGAGTACACAGCAGTGTAAATGTGGTTGATACCCAGTTCGGTAAAAAATGCGTTTAGTTCATTTGACTTAAACTGAGAACCATTATCACTTATTATATGCTCTGGAATACCATATATGTTAAAAATTTGTTCATGTAAAAACAGTTTAATTGTAGAGGAGGTAAATTTTCTCATTGGACATAACCAATGAAATTTGGTTAGATGATCCAATACTATTAGTAGACCTATATTACCTTTCTTACTTCTCGGGTAAGGACCTAATATGTCTATATATAGACGTTGGAAGGGACGAGTAGATGTTGCTGGTTTTCCCATTTCAGGTTTGGTAATAAAATTGGGCGATTTCGTGGTTTTACAAACCTCGCACTTACGAATATAATTTCGTACATCAAGTACAATACCTGGCCAGTAGAATTGACGTCGAATAACTTCTAATGTTTTACCCATACCACTGTGAGAAGATATTGCAGAGTCATGTGCTCTAGATATAACGGACTGCCGTAATTGTTTTGGAACCCATAGCTTCCAGGCATCTTGTTGTTGCATTTCATCTCCCGTATAATGATCTGTTCGAATATACACATATTTTTCTATCACTTTCAAATCCGGATATTTTGTGGCATTTCCGCTGATTTTAGCAATAAGATCTACATAATCTTGATCTAGAAAATGCTCAGAATCGAGGTCTATTTCGGGATCAGCTAGTTCAACTCCAGAGACTTCATTACAGTGTATCCGAGAGAGGGCATCTGGTACAATATGTTCTTTACCTTTCCTGTGGCTAATTGTAAATTTGTAGCCTTGTAGCTTAAACATCCAGCGTGCAAGTCTTCCACTCAGATCACTTTGTCTCATTAGCCATACGAGACTAGAATGGTCTGTAATGACCTCGAATTCTTGCATCTCGATGTAGCATCTGAATCTTTTTATTGCCTCTATTGCTGCCAGACACTCTCTTTCGGTTACACTGTAATTGCGTTGTGCTGTGTTCAGTTTTTTTGACATAAACGCGATTGGTTTTTCGTGTCCTTCGTTGTCTAGCTGAACCAAAACAGCACCAATACCGAAATCACTAGCATCGCAATGTATGTAGAACTTTTTGCTAAAATCGGGATTTGAAAGGATTGGGGCGGAAATTAGGAGAGATTTTATGTGTTGAAATGCTTCTTGCGCCTCATCAGTCCAACAGAATTTCTTTTTAGTGGACAATACTTCCGTAATAGGGAAAACTATTGAAGAAAAATTTGGAACAAACCGTCTATACCAGCCAGCTATGCCCAGGAATCCTCGCACCTGCTTTATATTCTTGGGGACAGGCCATGCCTGAATTGCCTCAACTTTGTCTGGGTCTGTTTTTATACCCCCATTTCCAATGACATAACCCAAGTATTTAGTTTCAGTAACGCAAAAATGAGATTTTGAAATATTTAGTGTTAAGTTGGCCTTTCTGAATTCTTGAGCTATTCTTACTAGAACGGACAGGTGTGTGGGAAAATCTTCTGAGACAATCACAAGATCGTCCAGATAGCCAAAGACGCAATGTTTAAGATCAGCTGGTATAAGTTCGTCCATCAGACGACACATTGTTTGCGGCGCGTTACAGAGCCCGAAAGGCATTACCTTAAACTGGTAAAGAGGCCTACCAGGAACTGTAAATGCCGTAAGAGGTTTTGCACGATCGGCTAGGCCGATCTGCCAATATGCATCTTTTAGATCCAATTTTGAGATTAGGTTTGCCCTTGGAAGTCTCGCAAAAATTCCCTCGATACTCGGAAGAGGATATGCATCCTTTTCGGTCACTAGATTGACCTTCCTGGCATCTAGGCACAGGCGGACTTTATTAGGCTTGACAACCAAGCGCATGGGAGAACTCCAAGGTGATGACGATTGCTCAATCACACCTAAAGCCAACATTCTATCTATTTCTTTATACATCAGTTTCTCCACAGCAGGAGAAACTGGATAGAACCTTTGTTTTATAGGCGTGGCATTGCCAACGTCTATATCATGCTTAATTAAGCAGGTTCTGCCCAAACCCTGTAATTCAAAATTGGGGAAGAGAGCTATAATAGCATCTAATTGGGAATTTTGGCTAGGAGTTAATGGGTATTTATGTTCGTCAGAACTAAAAACAGATTTAATAGTATTTACGGACAACATATCGGACGATGTATTAAATTCGGACAAATCAGACGGACAGCTAATTATCGCGGATTCAAATAAATCCGGAGCTAAATCGAATAACTTCCAAAAATCCAAACCTAAAATCAAATTTTGGGACAGTGATGGAACAATCCATATCTTCATTGGCCTAATCTGATTTTTAAAGCAAACATCAACTTGAAGAAATCCTAATACTTTCTGTAGTTTGCCATCTGCGGTTTTAACATAGGATTTAATTTTACTAAATTGTGTCAGATCAGAAAAATCTTTTTGCGCAAAATCACCACCAATACAAGTGATATTGGCACCAGTATCTAAAAGGCCTAATTGGGAATAATTCAAAAAGGAAACTCTCGCATAAAATCGCTTATCGTCACAACTATTTATTACAGTAGAAATTGTGTAGTGAGAGGTAAGTCTACGCATTTTGTAATATAGTCTAAGTCGAATTGTGGAACGTTTAGTTTTCATCTTATGATGAGATGTTATAGAAGAGATGTTAAATATTTCATTTCTTTTTAAAACATATTGTCTCCATCGTTCATGGTATGGACGTATTGGGTATAAAATTTTGTTTGGAGATAATTCAGGTAAAATTGAGTTTTTAATAATTTGTATATTTTCTTTAATATCAATGCCATTTAATGTAGAATTATAGATTTTATTTGGGTGTTGAGATAAGTTTATGGATTGTGTAGGGGTGGAATTGGGCGTTGAAAGTTTTTTTGTATTTTTCAAATTGCATTTTTGACACTGAGGTTTATACGTATTTTTGGCTCCACAGCCGTAGCAAAAAATCGATCTGTCACTCAGGCAATTTTGCCAATGATGACCTAGGCCATCACAATTCCAACACTTATTATTAGTAGTTTGCTGTATCGAATCAACAAGTAGTTCGGATTCAGTGGATTCGAAGTTTTTATTAGTTTCTGTCAAATCCAATTCAGCAACATTACGTTGAGTGTAAGGTTGTTTAAATGGTTTTTGTAGACCAGATTTTCGAAAATATTCGTCTGTCATTAAGTTTTCCCTCATTTGCACTAACTTTCTTAAGTGGGCAATAGAGTAAATGGGGACGTAGAGTAACTCATGACGTATATCTGGTCTCAGATTTTTAGTCAAAATTTCTATTAATTCATTTTCAGGAATGGGTCGATCGAGGCGATCAATAATGACAGATATGGCTTCAAAAAAGGTATCAAAAGATTCGCCAGATTTCATTTTTCTGTTTCTCAATTCTTCGCGTAAATCGAAATTTGATTTGAAATCCTTGTATTGGTATTTTATGGCCGCACAAAACTCATTCCATTGGATATTTTCTACCTGTTTGTGGTAGCGCCAATACCAATCACGAGCTTTTCCCGATAACAGGATATGTAGGTTTTTGCAAATAAGTGAGAAATTATTATTGAAATTATCAGCTGCTAATGAACGAATTCTATATAGAAACTCATCAACCGTTAATCCATTTGTCGATCCGTCAAATTTTAAATTCCAGTTTTGTATAATGGACGTAACTTTGTCGGCACGAACATTAAAATCATCTCTATTATGAGAAAAAGAAGATGGAATTCGATTTATGTAATTTTGGACATTAGGAGGTGGTTGAACAGTTGACGTTGGTTGATTATTACGTCTTTGAGAATTAGAATTTTGATTTTGATCAATGTTAGGGGTAATATTTAAATTTTGTAAAATTTTGACAACACTTGTCTCAATAAGTTGAGCAAGTTGAGAAGGGTCTATATTGAAATTATTTTGATTAAGATTTCTGTCAGGAGAGATTTGCTGAACGTTGGGAAAAGGGTTTTGTGTGTTTTGAGGAACGTGATTGGGTGTAAAAAGAACCGAAAGGGTTTCTTCTTCTTGTGAAGGAATGTTACTAGAATCTAATTGTGCATTGTCTTGAAATAAATTTTTGGTAACATTTCTTGTATTGTATCGTTTGCTCAAAGCACCACGACCTTTGCCTCTAACATTAGGATTGCCTTTAGAATTAGGGTTTGGTTTAGATAAATTGTGTATGGAAATTTTCTTTAAATCAGCTAAATCGCAATGTTTATGACATTCCGGACATTCTGCAGTTTGGGAAAGAGAATTTTCAATACACATTCGGTGAAAAACGTGACTACAGTTAGTCAAAATTAAACATTCTTGTGTGTCTGACATTAATTCTCTACAAACTATGCAATTTGTTGTTGGGTTAATAACACCTTTAAAAATGCTAGGAATATTTTCCTGTGGATTTGGAGCTTGACCCGGGGGTGGAGGAGTATGTTCTAACGACATTTTAAGTAATAAATAAGATTTGAAAAGACTAATAAAAAAATTACCAGATATTAGCATATATTGAATATTCACTCAATATGTGTACTAACAATGACTGTTTACAAAAAATGTTATAATTTTTAATAAAAATTTGTAAATTACAACAATAAATTTTTTTTGTTTATGCAACAACCAATTTAAGATTTACGATTTCTTACGATATTGATGTGAATGGAAAAGGGAATACTATATAGTTTCGCTATGTTACTAAGTTCGAAGGTATAAAAAAAAAAATAAATATTTAAGTTTACTGTAAGTATTATGTTTTGTTATTAAAATCAAACCGGTATGCATTTTTTGTCTTAAAAATATTCAATTAAACTAACAGGTGGGATATAAAAATGCAAGCAGCAAAATTTATATGTTTCCACACTCAGTAGGATACCGATATCTAAGAATATTATTAGCAAAACGAAATAACTGTAGTAAACTTTCCAGCGAAGCATAAAATTTAATAGGTTAATATCTATTATTAATAAAAAGGAACTTTAAGGGAAATTTTCGGTCGTCATATTCGATTCTAAAAACTCAAATAGGCGAAGATCCAGAAAAATATTAAAATTTATTTTATTATTAACATCAATAGATCTATTATATTTCAGCAATCACATGAAAAAATAATGTAAATAGAAATAAGCTAGTAAATTGGAACCTGTAAGATGTGAAATCCTATAGGCCCCACGTTGGGCGCCAAATTATGTAATGTACAAAACACGTTCTCTGTCAGGGGCCATATGACTAACCATTTCAGCGACGTATCAGAAAGAAAATTTAAAGTGTGTGATCATTTTGTGAAAATAAAAAAATATAAATTTGTTTTTAGATATGAGTGTAGACGTTTTTGGGAGCCTTAGTACTGCTAGCTTTCAGTCTGTTGGGGTGGGTTCGTGTCTTACACATATCATATTACTCACATCACAGTTTGTACTAAATTTCATAATATTTAATAGACTCCCTTGCCTCGGTTTTAAGTGAAAAGGAAATAAACAGTGCAAAGAGAAAAGAAAAAACAAAATAAACTGAAAACCTATGAACTCCTGCGAATTTTAAAATTTATGGACACCCTAGATGTTTTTGGGGCCATTGCTTCGTAACCCTCCCTTCCTATGATTTAGCCTAAGCTAATTATGCTAAATCCCATAAAAAATCTATCCCTTAGCCATATCACATTCGTAAGAAATCAAATATTTTGTTTTAAAGATCCATTTTAAATTTAATTATTTATTCACATTCAAAAAAAAATTATTTAGCAAAATATATATTTTAGATAGAAAAACATTTAATTATTACTAAAATTTACCAAAAAAATATAAATGTAATCCTAACAAACTTATCTAATTTTCGTAAAGTTATTTCTAAATAGAATAACATAATAATGATATATGGGAATATGTCCCTTTTTCTTTATACAGTATAAAACTCAATCCAAAACAAAATAAGAAAAAAAAATGGTAAAAGATACTTTTAAACAAATAAACAAGAGAGATTGAAGCAAAAACCAGAGCACAACATTTTATTCTTTAATCAAACATGTTTGATTACTCAAGCTTTTGGTTGTTGCTTCTGTTAATAATAAATATGCAAGTTTGTATGAATATATATAAATTAAGAGAAAAGTTTGATCACTCACCAACTGATATTACTCAACATTTATAACAAGTTGTGTTTGGATGACGTAGAGGCCTCTTCGAACATCTGCATTTGTTGTTTCGTTGGTTGTTGTTCTATTAAATCGAAAAATGTTTCATACTACTTGCATACATACCTATATTAAGGAATTATTGATAAATTAATATTAGGGTAATACTAAATTAGTAATTCATTTTTATACATACCGTACTTTTTTACTTATATATATTATGATTTTTTAAAGAATAAATAAAGAAACTTACAACTATAGCAAAAAAATAAAAAAAAATCTTAGTTAGTGTTAGAAAATTATACAATATTTAAACTGGGATAAACCAATGCATTTAGCAACTGTGATTCGGACAATTGTGCAATTACTTTCTGATTCGGACAAATGTGCAATTTTTAGTTTCTAAGCATTAGTTTAAGTTTTAATTTTTAATTTTTTTTATGTAATATTTAAATTGCGATACAAAAATTTATTTAGCACTGTAATATTATTTTTTTGATTCGGACAAATGTGCAATTTATTTTGTGATTTAAAGGATTTCTTTAAGTTTTTATATTTTCTTTAAGTGTTGAGTTTTACGTTTTCTGATTTCTGCATATTAGTTGTTCATGTTTCTACATTTTATCATGTTTATTACTTTTCAATATTTGGCTTTAGCTTTAATTTAGGTGACGTCACAAAAGTTAACGGTCACTCTGTCTCATTGGATTACTTCTCCACGATGCCAAAAGCAGTGATGTTGAGAAAGATAGCACTGACAAAAGTGTTTAGAAATAGAAAATAGGGAATCTATTCAAAGAATTTTAATTAAAATTTATTAAGAGAATTGTGTAACAATTATAATTTACCTTGAACGAATTTGTTGCAATTTTTAATGGCCTATTATAAGGAGTTGGTAGACACTTAGGATATTATTCCTTTGGACTATTTGTAACATAAATTTTTTGGAAATGTGGCTCCAACAGATGAATGGTTCAAGATTCCCTCTGATCACTGTGCAAAATTATTATAATTTAGTTATTGCACACATTTTTAAACAATTTTATTTAATTTTGTCTCACTAATTTGATTTTTATTCAAGTCTTACCTTTGTATGCCAAATGTAGAAAAAAATATTGAGGATTGTTAAATTTTATAAAAAATTCGTATGAAAAAATGTCACTGTTGAACAATTATAACTGTATAATTTTTTATGTTTCACTCTTTAAAATATACTTGTCCGACCAAAGATTATAATTACTTGTTATTGCGTTGGAGTTAAAAAGAAAAAGAAATAATTAACACGCTACTAAAGATCACTATGCCTCTCATTAAAGCTTGGAATGTACATATGTATATACAAACGTAGATACATATGGGCATAACTGAGAAAAAGTGATGACAAATATCTGCAATAAGTCGGGATACCAACCACTTTATTAAGTACTGTATAAAATATAAATTTTTGCACATGGGCACTTTTGTTCCGATCGTTATCTTCTAATTGTTAATATTTGCATCTCGTATTTTTAAACATTTTCTAAATTTTAATATATGTTATTTATTTTTTTATAGTTAATAATTTTATTTATTAGTAATTTTGTATGTATTTTATAAAGATAATTAGATAATTCTATATTTAGTTAAAGTTCAAAAAAAAAAATTTATTCATAAGAATATTATACTATGATACGTACAATCAATGACTGAATAAAAATATACCAAAACCTGAAAAATTAAAGTTTAGTAATATTTGAAAATATGTGTAACAGAAATGTTCACTACATTGTTCATTATTATTAAGTTGTATTTGTTTCTTAAATATACATCATAATTTTAAGAAAAATGCATGTATCCTCATGCAAACATATTTATTTTTTTAGATATGAAAGCTTATAAGAAAAATTCCGTTTAAGATAACGTTATAGTTTTTGAAATTTAAAAAGACTTGTTATCTATAAATTATAATTTTTATGCTACTAAACATTCCGCTCCTCTGTACACGTTTTTGAACAGACTGGTAACAGTTAAATGACAGATCTATCCCAATAAATGTATTTATTTAAATAAGGATCGCCCAGTGGCCGAAATTCGACCACTTTTAAAACGCTTTCACCACTTTTATGGAAAGAATTATAAAACAATTTTTATATTGGACACATCTAAAGAAAATAACTCTTTAAAACATATATGTTTCATCAATATTGTTGCACAATAACATACTTAAAATTGTACTACAAAGAAACGAGTAGGCTGTATATATAAAATATGTGTGAAGAAATTTGATAACCTCAATCCTACATTTTTTATTTAATGATTAACTTAGAATTTTTTTTAAAAGTTACTATTTTCGACCATTGCCTGAAGTAGCTCTTTTGAATAGATTTAAAAATTTATAATTACTGATTTCTGTAGCTAGTTCTTATCAATATTTGAGATAAAATTTAAAAAAATAAGATAACGCCCGTTATTTTTCTCGCGATTTGACAAAATTCATGCATCTCGCTTATAAATGAATATACATTCACCCCAAGAGTATGTAGCTAATAAAACAGACAAAAACTGCCTTGTGTGGGAATCGAACCGGCATTTTTGTATTTAAAAGTCACTGCTTCATATACGAGTTATTTTATCGTAATTTAATAATGGTTTTTTAAATTGCCGAATCTTATATACCCATCATCTTTGTTGTGGATGTATTAATTGCTCACTTTCAGCGTATAGCAACCTAAATATATCAAGAAAACTTTTATCAATTTTACATTTAATTGCTGACGAACAGATTATATTGTAGAGTTACAAACAAAATGACAATCTTATATATACCCGTCTCACGAAGGTAAAGGGTATAAAACCTTCAACGCCAAAAAAAACAAAATACGCAAAGCAATGAAACCAACACCCATCCAAACATACGTTTCGTTGCCTTTTTGTCAAAGCATGCAATAAATTGTCTATTTTTGATGAAATTTTTAGAGGTTGTCTCGGATATTTTCTTATATCTGCGTTATTTTTGGACGGATGTCTGACAGAATTATTAAAGATTTGGATGCCGAGGATATCTAGGGTCTTCAGAAAATTGATTTCAACAGACAGACAGACAAACAGACATGGCTTAATCGACTCCGCTATCTATAAGGATCCAGAATATATATACTTTATATTGTGGAAATTTATATTTATAATTACAAATGGAATGACAAACTTATATATACCCTTCTCACGAAGGTGAAGTGTAAAATAAATACGGTATATTTAACTGTACTATCTATTTATTAAAAAAAAACTATGATTATTCTGATCAGTTAATAATTGGTATTAAAAATGCCATTAAACGAGCTGAATCGTCACAAATTAATTTTTAAGTTTTGTGAAGAAAATGATAAGCGAAATTAATGACATGGATTTAAAAAAAAAAAACGTTTATCTACAGGACAATGCACTTCTTTAAGAATAACAAATCGATTGAAAGCAAATGTGAATCAGGTCAGAAATATATTTTGCAAGACTCTAAAGTTCGGTCTAAACTTAAATTTGAACAGCAAGTTGCAGTGCAAAGTCGTATCGCCAAATGGGTAAGAAATATAATTGTGATAAAAATACAATTAAAAAACATTTAAAATTGATGGGAGTCCAGAAAAAGACGACAAAAACGG
Source organism: Calliphora vomitoria (assembly GCA_942486065.2). Taxonomy (NCBI): domain Eukaryota; kingdom Metazoa; phylum Arthropoda; class Insecta; order Diptera; family Calliphoridae; genus Calliphora; species Calliphora vomitoria. The sequence goes on along the minus strand of OW818031.2, from coordinate 101,178,057 downwards.
CACCATTTACCACAGAAAAACAACAAAACGTTATTAACTGCCGGCTACTCGGGCTCTCCAGAAATTACTTCTCTTGATCATCAGAGTACAAATGCGTGATGGATGACGGGTCATATTTTACCCTCGAAGGTAATGAATGGCATCCAAAATATTATTTTGAGTCTTCCAGTCACAAAGCATACGGAAGAGCTAAATTTATTCGGATGACAAAGTTTCCAGGAAAAGTTTTGTTGTGGATAGTCATAAAAGAACGTGGCATCAGCGAACTAGTTTTTTTTTTTTAGGTGGTTTAGCTGTAAATGCTTAAGTTTATAATGAAAACTTTCTGCTAGCACTTAGCAATTTTATCGAAAAATATCACAGAAAAATTTTAACTTTAAAAGTTGGTTCAACGTAGCTGCTGATTCCAAACTTAGACCAACCAAAATTGTCCAACGAAACAAAACATGCAGTTAAAAAACTATCGCCAAATTTTAACGAATTCCAATGATTTCAACTGATTTGCCCTTTGAATTCAAACATTTACAGTGTCCAGTGCGTTTGCCTTTTAAGATAACCATGAACAAGGCTCAAGGTCAGTCGCTAAGTGTTGCTGGTTTATTAATTAGAAAATGCCTGTTTTTCGCATGACCAGTTGGAACGCTGATAAAAAAGGTACTAAATAAATAAAATTTCCTTTTTTCAACAATTAAACAAAATGTGTCAATTTATTAGCATAGCAGAACACGCCGGGTATCCGCTAGATTGATTTATATAAAAAAATTAATTTAATATTTTCCCGTATTTGTATAAGTTAGGAACTCTACAAAACCTTGCAAACGTCACCAAGTATTTCAATAGAGTGGTCACTTATACAATTTTCTAAAAGCCTATATCCTCTTGTAGGATTTGTTTGTACATTATTTTCCAATCGGACAAGTAGTTTCTAATATACAGATTTATTAGGTATTTTGGTACCAGCTTATGTTTGTTGCAATGTCGTAAGGGATACAAATGAAAATATTTATAAAAACAGAATTAACACTATCCATATTTATAAGGTCCACTTCCGAGAATCACTATAAACCCAAAGAATCTACTAAACAAAGTTCTTGATATTAAATTAAACCAAATTAGTCCTAAAATACATAGAAATATCATTACAACATTTCATGACTATCGCTCCATAATACGTCATAGCTTCCATAAAAGTATTTGTAAATAGCAGCTTAATAAGGCACTCATCCGCTAAATATATTTGTAACTTTTCAATGCTAAGGTACGAAATGCTGTGATATGATTCATTTTCATATGTAAAATAGAGTTAGAACAAAAAGTTAGTCTAAATATTTGTTAACCCATTTTATACTATTTTCCTTCACTTGTTTATATATCTTGTTGAGACGGGTACTGGAAACCAATTATTAATTAATGTATTAACAATAAATTGTTAAAAAGTACATTCATACATTCCTATTATAAAGGTACAAATTCTGTTGCAAATGGTAAGAATCGGTGGCTATGTCAATTTTAAATTTCTGAATTAAGGACTGAGATCGAAAAATTTTTAACATACATATATGTTAATAAAAATGAAACCACTAAACGTACAGTTTTGAATCTTTTTTTATTTGATTGAAATTATTGTTATAATTTACAAAAAAAATATTTCACTAAAAATTAAATTTTTAACATTTTTCGAAAACCCTTCCATTATGGTTTTTATGTCACTTTGTTCGAACAGGTTGTCCATCTCCGTTTAAAACCTACCACACATTTGGACACTTTTTTTGTACTCTTCAATTCTCTTTTAACAAGAGCCCAATATCTATCCACTGGACTCAGCTCCAGGCAGTTTGGAGGAATTACCTCTCTTGGTACAAATACCACATTATTCCTTTCTTACCATAGTGACAGATGCCAAATCAGGCCAAAAATAAGTGGACACATTAAGAAGTCTTATGAATGGAAACATCCTTTTTTTGTAAACATTCCTTGATGTAAATTTCGGTATTTATAGAGCCCTTTGTAACAATTGTTTGGCTTTTTTGCCGCAACTGCATACTGCTTGCCATACCGAAAGTTTTTGGAAATAAGTGAAGGGAATTTATGATTCGACACAGTTGAATATAGTTTTCTAACTTCTTGTTTTTTAAATAAAGTACCCTCTGAATAGAACATTAAGACAAAATTATGTTTCAGTTACTCTTAATTCTGCAAAATCTATTCCCCTCTAGATCGGAATTTCCCAAATATTAAAAGCCTTATTGATAAACAGTTTTTAAATGCATCAACGATTTGTATGGTAATAACCCTTAGATTAAAAAAATTAATTATGAATATAATGGTAGAAATATATTTTTCGGTATTTTAATACTAATTAAATTCTTTATTACACATGTATTGTATAATATAATCATAAAATACAAAAATGTTTTTGCTGGTCATATATTTAATTTTCATAGCTGTTTTGTTAATTAATTTTTTATGGTTCACTGTCAAGTTTTTTTTTTTTTTAATTTCTGTTATTTGAAATATAATTAATTTTTTTTAGAAACTACAAAAAAACGCATCATTAATATACAAACATACGTGCTACATATCGTCATCTAAAATGCAAAATGTCGTAACACCAAAAATACTAAATTTGATAGATAATTATGAAAAACTAAATCTTAATTTGGAAATGTGTGTGTTATTCTGTTGGAAGCTGAAATAGAAGAAATGAAGTTTATAACATCACTTTAAAATAGTTTGAAACAATGTTACATCGTTTTGCAGTTTAGGTGACGATATAACATTAGACTGATCCAAAAAAATTAATTGGGAAATTTGTTCATAATTTTCTTAAGAACTGTTGCCTTGATTGCAAGAACTTGTCTTGACTAGCATTGGCTCTGTAGCTTAAATGCTTTTAAAGGTATTTACTGACGACAATATTGTGTATTAATACTTTTCAAATTGAAAATATTATTAAATCTTTTCGGTTTGTCAAGAAATCATTTTGAATAATACATTTTCTGTTTTCACGGTAGTATTTAAAATGCTTCATTGCCTATTACACAGTGCAACATATAAAATACAAACTCCTTCTGGTGTGTAATTTCTCAAAGTACTTATCGAAACTAAAAAAGCCCCATTTGGGGTTTGCTAGTTTTAGCTGCTGTTCGAATTGTATGGCCTCATGTATATTTTGGCTAAAACTTGATTTTTCCGAAGGACATGTAATTTTTCTCATGGATATATCTCGGAAACCAACAGGAATTTTGTATTTCGGTCTTCGGCACAATTATAGCTACTGACTAGGAGAAAAAACTGCATCTAGTGCCTCAAAATTGATAAATTTAAAATTCAAGAGCAGATCTCTAGGGGGAATGAAAAATGTATCCTACCAATATGAAAATATTCAGCACAAAAATTGAAGAGCCTTGTCGTGAACAAAGAAACATTATGTTTGGAGTTTTTTTCTTCAAGAAGAACTGATTTTTATTTTGAAATACGCTGAACGACGAAACAATATTGTTTTTTTTGATCAATCACAAGAAACTTTAAACATAATATTGACTCTCAATCACAAACAATAACCTTTAATCAAAGCCATCTTTGACGACACAAAGACATTAAAATCTTTAAAATTCGATTAAAAATTTTTCAAAAAATAAATTTTCCACAATATACAAATATGATATTATTTAAACAAAAACTGATTACTAAAGTTTAAATCTAAGAACTTTTTGTAATGCTTGCTGTATTTTACATAAAAAATTTATTTACAAAATCAATTCAAATTTCAATCAACTCAAATGAGTGGCTAATTCTTTTTTCTAATTCATTTGAATTAATTCAAAATCAATTCAAATGAATTGGAAATGCATTGCAATTCCTTTTTACAAAATTCATTTGAATTGACTCAAATTTAATTAAATTTATTTTTTTGTTTGAGTGATTCGCGAATTAAATGACGAATGAATGATTCATCTACAGCTCTAGTTGATACCCACAGATTTTATTACATTCCTCTGTTAGATCTATAAAATGCATGCCTGTGTGTGCTTAATTGAATTTTTTCAGCTAGTTAACGAATAAAAAATCAAAGCATTATTTAACTAGGACAAAATTAATCAGTTTTAAAATTGAGAAATTTTGGATTGGAATTTTTTTTTAATTCTTGGGAATTGCAGGATTTGCTTTTCCTAAATCGTATTTTTATTTAAGACTTTACAGTTGGTACCAAAAGGTGTACATAACAAATTCCATTGCGATATGACATTTGTGTCAAAATTTCTTATTTAGCCTATTTGTTCTTAAATACCAAATACCGAATACAGTATAGACATTTCTTTGCGATATGCTAAAGCAATCATCTTATTACATATAACACATATTTATAGTTTCTCCAAAAAAATAATTAAAAGCTAAGGTTTTGGACCAACGTTTTCAGATATTTTTTTCCAAGCTGTGCCAACGAGTTTTGTCAGGCTTATGTTTGAAAAATAGTTATTTTCTGCAAAATGTTACATTTACAAACATTTTTATTATTTAAGGTAATTCTTTAATGAAAATTGTTAAATTAAACATAAAATATTCATTTAACGTTTGAACGTCATTGCAGATCGATGATGAGTCATTGAAAGTCGAAACTAAAAAATTATAAAATGAAAATGTTTCCGACATCAGAATAGTTTAGAGTTGGGCATAATCGTTCTTTTTACTGATTATTAATTTTTGTTCAGAACAAATAAGTGAATAAGTTTGTTCTTTTTGTTCAGTTGTTAATTATAAGTCTGCGGTGTTTGGCTGAACTAAGTTATTGAATAATTTCTCAGTGAATGTATTTGCAAACAATTTTTTTTTTTAATAATGATGAAAACATTTTTAATAATGCAATACAGAAATGAACAATAAAACTGAACCCCATCACATTGTTCAATTGTCTAAATGGTTCAATTGAACTTGTTCGTTTAGGAACAACCCAACTCTAGAATAGTTATTTCTCTCAAAAATATTTACTTTACATTTTATTCATTAGCATCTAAAAATTATTAAAAACTTAACAAAATATTAAAAGTTTTAAAAACTACATTTCATTACCTTTCCATTGATATATAAAACATTATATCTAATTCTTTATTATACTTTAAAATAATGCATGCAATTCACACCTTGTAAAAAATTCTCTAATATTTTGTTCAAATCAAAGACTGCTTACTATGCACTTCTCATTTTTTCATGTACCCTCTATTGTATATGTTTCTCTTTGGTTTATTGTTGTTGTGACAATTGCATGTGCGAATATTTAAAGTGAGCTTAAGTAAACTTGTATTAACCTAACATTCACCAAATTTGTGACCTTCTGCGCGTACATAAATTTGTAAATGTTAGGTTCATAGACTCCATGGCATAGAATTTTCATATAAAAAAAAATAATTTATTACAAAATTTTTTTTTTTAAAAATTTATTTTGTTTCTAAAAAAAAAAATTTTTTACTAAAAAAAGTTATTTTTTACTAAAAAAGTTATTTTTTACTAAAAAAGTTATTTTTTACTAAAAAAGTTATTTTTTACTAAAAAAGTAATTTTTTACTAAAAAAGTAATTTTTTACTAAAAAAGTAATTTTTTACTAAAAAAGTAATTTTTTACTAAAAAAGTAATTTTTTACTAAAAAAGTAATTTTTTACTAAAAAAGTAATTTTTTACTAAAAAAGTAATTTTCTACTAAAAAAGTAATTTTTTACTAAAAAAGTAATTTTTTACTAAAAAAGTAATTTTTTACTAAAAACTAATTTTTTACTAAAAAAGTAATTTTTTACTAAAAAAGTAATTTTTTACTAAAAAGTAATTTTTTACTAAAAAAGTAATTTTTTACTAAAAAAGTAATTTTTTACTAAAAACTAATTTTTTACTAAAAAAGTAATTTTTTACTAAAAAAGTAATTTTTTACTAAAAAGTAATTTTTTACTAAAAAAGTAATTTTTACTAAAAAAAGAAATTTTTTACTAAAAAAAGAAATTTTTTATAAAAAAGTAATTTTTTACTAAAAAAGTAATTTTTTACTAAAAAAGTAATTTTCTACTAAAAAAGTAATTTTTTACTAAAAAAGTAATTTTTTACTAAAAAAGTAATTTTTTACTAAAAAAGTAATTTTTTACTAAAAAAGATTTTTTACTAAAAAACAGATTTTTCACTATAAAATTAACATTTCTTATTTACCTGGGTAATCAATTAATCAGGCAAATAATTAATCGGGGTTTAGAGTTAATCGGTTAATAATTGTTTAAGTTTAAATTATTCGATTAACCTAATAATTTCTATTTTAATTTTAAATTGAAAATCGATTTTTAGTAAAAAATTTCTTCTTTAGTAAAAAATTAATTTTTTACTAAAAAATTAATTTTTTAGTAACAAATAACTTTTTAGTAAAAAATAACTTTTAGGAAAAAATAACTTTTTTAGTAAAAAATTACTTTTTTAGTAAAAAATTACTTTTTTAGTAAAAAATTACTTTTTTAGTAAAAAATTACTTTTTTATTAAAAAATTACATTTTTCGTAAAAATTAACTTTTTTAGTAAAAAATAACTTCTTTAGTAAAAAATTACTTTTTTAGTAAAAAATTACTTTTTAGTAAAAAATTATTTTTTTAGGTAAAAATGACTTTTTTAGTAAAAAATTACTTTTTTAGTAAAAAATTACTTTTTTAGTAAAAAATTACTTTTTTAGTAAAAAAATACTTTTTAGTAAAAAATTACTTTTTTAGGAAAAAAAAAAAATTTTAGTAAAAAATTACTTTTTTAGGAAAATAAAAATTTTTAGTAAAAAATTACTTTTTTTTAGTAAAAAAAAATTTTTTTTAGTAACAAAATAAATTTTTGTTAAAAAAAATTTTTGCGAAAAATTATTTTTTTTATATGAAAATTCTATGCCATGGAGTCTATGAACCTAACATTTACAATGTATTAACACGCAGAAGGTCATCAAATTAGGTGAATGTTAGGTTAATACAAGTTTACTTAAGCTCACTTTAAATATTCGCACATGCAATTGTCACAACAACAATAAACCAAAGAGAAACATATACAATAGAGGGTACATGAAAAAATGAGAAGTGCATAGTAAGCAGTCTTTGATTTGAACAAAATAGTAGAGAATTTTTTACAAGGTGTGTGAATTGCATGCATTATTTTAAAGTATAATAAAGAATTAGATATAATGTTTTATATATCAATGGAAAGGTAATGAAATGCAGTTTTTAAAACTTGTATTATTTTGGCAACTTCCTAATCATTTTTAGATGCTAATGAATAAAATGTAAAATAAATATTTTTGAGAGAAATAACTATTCTAGAGTTGGGTTGTTTATGAACGAACAAGTTCAATTGAACAATTCAGTCAATTGAACAATGTGAAGGGGTTCAGTCTTATTGTTCGTTTGACATTTCTGTATTGCATTATTTAAAGTGTTTTCATCGTTATTAAAATCGTTTCCAAAAGCAGTTGTCATCTATCGGTAAACACATTCACTGAGAAATTATTCAATAACTTAGTTCAGCCAAACACCGCAGACTAAAAATTAACAACTGAACAAACTTATTCATTTATTTGTTCTGAACAAAAATGAACAATCAGTAAAAAGAAAGATTATGCCCAACTCTAAACTATTCCGATGTTGGAAACATTTTCATTTTATAGTTTTTTAGTTTTGACTTTCCATGACTCATCATCGATCTGCAATGACGTTCAAACGTTTAATGAATATTTTATGTTTAATTTAACAATTTTCATTAAATAATTACCTTAAATAGTAGTTTGTAAATGTAACATTTTGCAGAAAATAACTATTTTTCAAACATAAGCCTGACAAAACACGTTGCCACAGCTTGGAAAAAAATATCTAAAAAGGTTGTTCCAAAAAATTAGCTTTTAATTATTTTTTTGGAGAAACTATAAATATGTATTATATGTAATAAGATGATTGCTTTAGCATATCGCAAAGAAATGTCTATACTGTTTTCGGTGGCGTATTGCCTTCTTTGGGATTTTAGAACAAATAGGCTAAATAAGAAATTTCGACACAAATGTCGTATCGCAATGAAATTTTTTACGTACACCTTCTGGTACCAAATGTAAAGTCGTAAATAAAAGTACGATTTAGGAAAAACAAATAATTCCCAAAAAGTTTTTCGAACAAAAATTTACGAAAATTCTACAATTTCTCAATTTTAAAATTGATTCATTTTGTACTATTAAAATAATGCTTTGATTTTTTACTGGTTAACTAGCAGAAAAAATTCAAACAAGCACGCACAAGCATGCTTTTTATAGATCTAACAGAGGAATGTAAATCTGTGGGTATCAACCAGAGCTGCAGAGAAACAATATATTGGAAAATAACAAATTAAAGAAGTAAGAAGCTAAAATATTTATATTAATGTTAATTTATTAGTTACATTTGTAAATTTCTTCTGAAACGATTAAATTGTTATTGTAGAAAATGATTTGTTTATATTCTCAAATGTTAATCTAACAAATTAATTGAGAAAAGACGAACTTAAGGAGTAATGTAATAATAAAGCTTTGTATATTTGGTATCCTTATATGCATTTTGAACGTGAATGGTTTAGACCTGTCTATTTGTTATCATATATTTTATTCGATATAGTGCAATTATTTCAGCAGGATAATAATGGTTAATCTATTGTACAAATTATTTCCTAGAATTCCATTTACCATGAAATACCAGATATGTCCAAATTATGAGAAAAAAAATGTTGGGAATTTTTTTAATTTTAATTTCAAAATAAGTATCAAAAGAATACTTTATTTTAGCATAAAAAGCCTGTAGTCGTAAAAATATTTTAAAGTGCTCTGGAGACGTTAAAATAAATACATCAATCACATAGTTGTGTGCGTGCAGTCGTTCTTTTTCGGCTACACGTACGCATTGTCGGCAATGATTGATGAAAATCAAAAAGTTTTGATTTTTTTATTTGACGACTGATTATTTGATCATCTCCTGTTGTGATTGACAATCAAGCTTCATTTGTTTTGTGTTTGCCGTCATGTGAAGTGCACGGATGAAAATAATATTCATATTTTGTGTTTTACGTCTCTGATAAACAAAAAAAAAAAAAAACATCGGTTTCAATGAGATTTTTGGTAATAATGGAAAAGTGCGTCAAAATACTAATGGAGATTGACGAGTTCATTGCATGAGATATTTGAAAAAATGTACAAATTTGTCAAAGGGGGCAAAGTTTGTGGAACTTCTAAGGAGTAAATAAAGGCTTTTTATATTTTTATTTGATATTGGTGAAAACCTTAGAACTTGTAGATTGATATTTTAGTAAATCTAAGTAATTTTATGAATTTTTGGGACATAATTTGCCTTAAAAACTAAAAAAAATATAATATGGTGATTTGCCATGAAGAAAAATAAAAAGTTTTAATTAATGTAAAATTTTAATGGTTCTAGATATCTAATATAGACTCAAATGTTTTTAAAGCAATGGCATTACAACTTTAGACATTTTTTATTTTCAAATACCAAAATTCCTAAAACGGGGAAAATGTATTCCAAAAACTGATTTTTTTAGAAAAGTAAAGGGTTTTTCAACAGGGACGCTACAAAAATAGACCGATAGGGACAGCAAACGACACCATATTTTTTGCCGCTCTTTTGACATTTCTCTTCAGTAAGGTTTGCCATTATATGATGGAAAGATATACGATCCTACAACGAGTTGAAATTATTAAAATTTACTACCGATATTCGGAGTCAGTGGTCTCAACGTTAAGAGCGCTACGTGCCAATTTATGGTCGTCATAATCAACAATTGAGCGTCTAGTGGACAAAAAATGTTCCCGTGCCAGTGAGATAAAGAAGTGCCCGTAGTGTTGAGAATATTGCTGCGGCTGAGGCTTTAGTTGACGAAAGACTAAATGTGTCTCTCATACGTCGTTCTCAAGCATTGGGCATCTCTGTGACGTCGTTGTGGCAAATTTTGCGAAAAGATCTTGGCCTACATACTTACAAGATCAAATTGACCCAAAAATTGAAGCCGCTTGACCATCAGAAGTGTCGTATGTTCGTGAATTTGGCTGAGCAACAACTTGAAAATGATTCGGATATTCATCGAAAAATCATCTTCAGCGATAAGGCTCATTTCTGGCTGAATGGCTTCGTCAATAAGCAAAATATGCGTTATTGGTCAGACAGCAATCCACACGTACTCTATGAGTCATTGCAACCCGAAAAAATTATGGTTCGGTGCGGTTTATGGGCCAGCGGCGTCATTTGGCCGTACTTCTTCCGTGATGATCAAGACTGGCACGTTACTGTGAATGGGAAGCGCTACCGTTCAATGATAACAGAATATTTTTGGCCCCAATTGGATGATATAGACTTGGAGGACATGTGGTTCCAACAGAACAGCACCACAAGCCACACAGCGAATGTCACAATCAATTTATTGGAAACCAAGTTTGGAGAACGTGTTATCTCACGAAATGGTCCAGTCGATTGGCCGCCTCGGTCGTGCGATTTGACGCCGTTAGACTATTTCCTGTGGGGCTACGTCAAGTCTATGGTCTATGACAACAAGCCAGCGACGATTGATGAACTTCGTTTCATTTATATCCAAAACCGTTTTTGTTTTATTTAAAAAAACGTTTGTAGCGCTCTTATTGGAAAACCCTTTACATACTCTGACGTTATTGACCGCATGGTACTTAGTAAAAAAACTTTTCAATTATTTAAGAAACATATAAAGTTATACAAATACGTTTGGATAGATCTGAGGGGTGATATGTCCACTTAAGTTAACCAAATTTTACTTTACGATTTGACGCCGTTATTTATATTTTTATTTATATTTTATTTATATTTTCCGATTCAATTTTTGAGTTTTCGAGGTGATATAGTAAATAAGAACTCAATAAAAATAATTCAATTGATAGTAAAGAAGTTTTACCTTATATTTTGAAACTGAAATTTTTTATTTAAAATTGGCCAGGTTTGGATAGATCTGGGGTGTGTTCTGTTGGCTTAAGTGAGCCAAATTTTACTTTACATGCTTTTGCATTATGTTATCTTTCCGGATCATATAAAAATTGTGTATAGTCCCAAAGAACATTTTTTTTCTACAAAGGAAAAATATATAAGCTTTTTTGGGAAAAAACGTATTTTTACATGTCCCAAATTCGGAAGCGTTTAAATTTTTACAGGGGTGAGATAACTATTAGAAAGTTATTTTATTTTATTTAGAATTTTATCGCCAATATAGCTGATATTTTAGAAATAAATTTCGGCCCTCGTTAGGACCGCCATATCGAAAAAACCATAAAAAGATCGAGCAAATTTAAAAAAAATAAATCAATAAACCTGAATATCTCTTCAAAGAATAGAGATGACCTACACATGTAAGCGCATTTTTTGTAGATCTGCTCAAGGACTATTTATATTTAAAATTTCAGCTCATTCTGCTCATAAATGAATTTTTGGGGATTTTTTAAAAAAAAGAGACCCGAGGTGACCAACTTTGAGGGGCAACGCACTGGCCCCCATTATTGTTAGGAAGCTCAACAACTGCAGATCGAAACCACCTCAGCTCCAGCCATGTGAAATTTTGCAACAATATCTCTAATAGTTCCCGAGATACCAAATTATTTCCACAAAAAAACGTTTCTAAACCACTGTGCATTGTGGCTCCACCCTCCCTTGTTGTTTTAAGCCTAAATTTGAAACTTGAAATTGTCAAAACCTCCTATATTCTATTAAAATCGGGCTATTCCTTTGGAAGTTACAGATATATTTCCACTTTTTTTTCAGTTCACACAGTGGGGACTGCAGTTTATGTTTTATATAACGAACTTTTTTCAAAAAATTTTATTCACGTTCTAAGTTGATCGGTCGAGAGGCAGTAAATAATTAGTTTCTTATTTTTGGGAAAAATTATACTAAAGTAGCTTTCCAAACAAGTAAATACAATGAATGAGTTATGCTAATATTTTTGATAATATGTTGGAGATCATCCTGACTATAAACTACCGTAACTTAGCCATTTTTCAACGGATTTTCAGAAGTATTTTTTAGATCGAAAGGTAAAATTTACATCTTTCAAAAAAAAGTGACTTTCAAAAGAAGATACATACATGAGAATACCTGCATATTTTTTATAAATAAAAATTGTGATTTAGTTAAAAGAAATATTTTTATTCAAATTCGCCAACATTTTTCAGCATCCCACAATTTTTGAAATCGTTAGCAATAAATACTTGTGGCATGAATATTTTTTTTTTAATATTTTTACACAGACTAGTAAATAATTAGCTTTCTGTTGTTTAATATGGTTAAAGCATTCTACTTAAACCGATTTCGCTCCCCAATTTCACAGCGAGGAAAACACTATTTTTTATCTTTTGAATAAATTAATTTAATATTTTAATTATGTTATAATCCTTGTAGTTGCTTTATATAATCATGATTTTTGTTGTTTAATAACGTTAAAATATTATACGATAAAAATTTATTTTTAAAATTTTGTTTAAATCAATTTACTATTTAATTATTTTATAATCCTTGTAGTTGCTTAAAATATTTATTTATGTATTTTTTTCAAATATTTTAAAATTTGTTTTATTTTTATGTTTTTACAATTATATTCATTATTATTTGTAAACCACTTTATTGATATTATAAACAATGTACATACATATGTATGTACAAACATATAAATGTTTGTATTTATATTTGACTTTTTTAAATTATTTTTTTTTTTTATATAGCTATAAGAATTTTGCTTAATAAATTTTAAAATTATTTTTTTTTTTTAATTTTTCCATAAAAATTTTTGTTTATTTAAAACAATTTTATTTATTATTAGTTAAATATTTAATTTAATTTTCCACTCGTTACACATTCAATTCACATGCTCAACTGTTGCATAAAAAACCACACATTATAAATATTTCATTAGATTTTGCTAAAAAACAAAAATATGCCAGTATAAATTCCCCTGTATAACACTCCACCATTTTAGATTGAAACGTAAACATTGAAAAGAACAGAACATAACAAAATAAACAAACAAACGAGAACAAAGACCCAAACAAATACATACATACATACATTTATACATACATACATACATACATACATACATACATACATACATACATACATACATACATACATACATACATACATACATACATACATACATACATACATACATACATACATACATACATACATACATACATACATACATACATACATACATACATACATACATACATACATACATACATACATACATACATACATACATACATACATACATACATACATACATACATACATACATACATACATACATACATACATACATACATACATACATACATACATACATACATACATACATACATACATACATACATACATACATACATACATACATACATACATACATACATACATACATACATACATACATACATACATACATACATACATACATACATACATACATACATACATACATACATACATACATACATACATACATACATACATACATACATACATACATACATACATACATACATACATACATACATACATACATACATACATACATACATACATACATACATACATACATACATACATATTCACGTATACACATTGAATAATGAACAGTTATATTAAAAAAAAATAACAACAACAAACACAATTTTACCCTTTATGGCCATAAAAAAAAACCAAAAAAGAAAACATTAAAGAGCAACAATTGTACAAACACACATTGTACTCGCATACTCTTTAACACGCACACACACATTCATAGAAAACAAAAGAAAAACTAACAAAACAAAAACAAAGCCACCGGATTTAATAACCGAACATACCGTTATCATACATGTGTCTGCACATACACTCAAACACACCGACAAAAATAATCACATCACGTAAGGCAACATAACGTAACGTCATCTACTAAATATATTGAGTAGGTTAGTAGGGAATACCGAATTGTGTTTTTTTTTTTTTTTTTTTTGTTTGTTTGTTGTAGTTGAATGTGTATTTTGTTAATGCAACAATGATAAGTTAACACACACACACACACGTACTTAAACGACCGACTACTACACTTATACAATCACAATTAACTTGGCTTTTCTGTTGTTTATTTTATTTACGATAATTCTAAACCGAAACGTTGTTGTTTATGACCGTTGTGCAGCATAAAAATGTTTAAACTGAATTGTAACTCATACAAACATAAGATTTTATACCTTTTTCTTGTTCTTCTTGTTGTTTGGCTTTAACAGTTGCTTTTGGAAACCTGTAGCTTAACATTTGTATGTTAAGTAACAGTTTTATTTGGATGTATAGTCTGTATGTTATGTTAACCTATCATCCACATTTATGTTATTGAACTTAAAGGGTAAAAGCCGAACATTGACATTTTATTTTTACAGTTCTTTTTTTTTTTTGCCATAAAACAAAGAAATTGAAAACCAAACAACAACACCTTGTGAACTTGTGTTTGCCAGTATGTTTTCTCAAATAGCATGATAAGGCTTTCCTGTAGCATGACTTTTGGCGCATTAAACATGTTCAGCGCTACTTATATATTAGAAGGCTGTAAAGTGTCCTTAAAAAAAATTATTTTTGAAACTTTTTTAAAGAAATTTTATATTTTGGTAGTAATTTTGGATTAAAATATTTTTTTTAGATTTTTGGTCTATGGGCTACAAATTCCCCTTACAAATTATGATGATGTTAAATATAAAATAAACATTAAAAATTGTAGGACTGAATTGGGTTATTTAGTCAATTTAAAAATATTTAAGATTTTTTACTTGGAAAACATTTCCAGAAGTACATCTGAACATTGCATTTCCATCATGAATCCATTTTTATACAACCAATGCTTTTTTTAATAATTTAGATATAATAACCTTTAAAATACATATAAAATCACTAAAATTCCACGTCAGGTTCATAAAGTACTAGTATCTAAAGTTACAGACTCTATAAATATTATTGATTTTTTCAAACATTTAAATCGTGAATAAAATCTCAACTTTTTGGAAATTTAAGAGAGAAATGGAAAATTCCAAAGGGTATTAATATGGTAAAAATCGTTTCTTCTGAACAAAAAATTGTGTTTGAGCTCTTTGGTAGAATTCATGATATTTATTTTTTATTTGATTAAGTCGTAACTATGTTTAAAATTTTGATAAGTTACCCGGCCATAAATATAGAACAGCTACTGGACAACAGTCGTCAAATGCCTTCCCAATCTTAGTTTAAATGTAGTAAAATTTTTGTGGAATAAACATGGACGATTATTTCAAAGGCATTTTATAATAACTGTAGTTATTATAAACTAAAGTATATTAGTATCACTTTCAAAGTTATAGCTCCCATATAAGGTCCACTTCCGAAAATCACTTTAACGAGCATATATCCCTTCAAAATTTTGGTATGCAAATAAATAAAAAACTTTCATAAAGATATAATTGCTTATAATTGCTCATAGCTCCTTTATAAGGTCCAATTATGATGACCGGTACATAATTGGCTCCTATTGAAATTTTGAACACCGTTTAGAAGTATTTTTGATGTTTTGTGTAATTATTTATACTTTCAGCATTTTATGTCTAGAGTACAAGGTGGCGCAAAAGTAAACTTCCGATGTTTTTTGGCTGTAATTAAAAAAAATTAAAAACTTTGATTCTTCTTGTGGATAATTTTTATTTGGTCTTTTAATTTTTTTACATCAAGTCGAGAATATGATGTCATGTAAATGGCCGCCGCCACAGTTGATTGTCATTCGAGCCCTTTTTATGGCATTTTCCATCACTTTGGCCAAAACTTCCGGCGATAGGTCCTCACATTCTTGACGGATATTGTCTTTAAGAGCTGCAAGAGTCTCACGCTTGTTGACATAAACCCGCGACTTCAAAAAGCTCCACAAAAAGAAGTCTGGAGCGGTCAAATTAGGCGATCTTGCTGGCCAGTGCAAATCGCCAAAACGGGAGATTAGGCGCCCGGGAAATGTATCCTTCAGCATATCGGTTGTGGCATGTGCAGTGTGTGCCATTGAACCGTCCTATTGGAACCACATGTTTTCCAATCCCAATTCATCAAGTTGCGGCAAAAAGAACTCATTGACCATTGCTCTGTAGCGCTCACCATTCACAGTAACCGTTTGGCCCGCGACGTTCCGGTGACTCCTCCAGCGAAAACAGCACACCATACAGTGACTTTGAGTGGGTGTAATGGCTCTTCGTGGGTTACACGCGGATTTTCAGTGCCCCAGAAGCGTAAATTTTGTTTATTTACGTACCCGCTAAGATGGAAATGGGCCTCATCACTCATGATTATTTTTGATAAAAAATCATCTTCCTCTTGGTGGTGATTAAGGATGGCTTGAGCGTATTTTAGGCGCGATTGGCGGTCAGCAGCTAATAGCTGATGCACCGTCTGGACTTTGTACGGAAACATCTTCAAATCTTGTACCAAAATTCGCTGTAAAGACCGTCGACTGATACCCATTTGCGTGGCGCGTCGTCTGGTCGATGTCGACGGCGCTTCCATGACATCCTCGGTTACAGCAGCAATATTCTCTGCAGAACTGCTACTCCGGGGTCAGCCACGGCTGGAAGCATCTCGTGTTGTGCCAGTCTCTTCGAGGCGAGCGGCTAAACGTCGCAGTTTTTTACCAGTAGGCGTTGGACGGCCAGGAAATCTCCGACGAAATTCACGTTGTGCCAAAGTCACCGACCGATTATTGGTCAAATAAATAGTCAGCAATATTCCGCGTTCTGGAGCAGTGTAGCGTAACATTGTTTATTAACGTGTATTTTGCATGTGTTTACTACACAAATGTCAAAACAGAACTGACATTAGGGGCCAATCGCAAAATTTATAGCATTTTTTGATAGGAGGATTACTTTTGCATAATTTTGTATAAAGAGAAATTTACATACAACTTCCCCACCAGTTTTGTTTTCCTAAACTTTAAAAATCCATTTCTTGAGTTCCAAGCATTTTTTGAATTTTCTTTTCGATTATGAATCGTTTATTGAAAAATATAAATTTTGAATTTAAAAAAAAAAAATTTTTTTAGTTTATATTTTCCAAAATTACCAAAATTTTTTTAAGAAATTGCATACCATATGAACATCTAAAGATTTTCTATTCAAATTTCACAATATTTCAAAATAAAAAATTTTATAACACAACACCATATCCTTGGTGGATTGGAAAATATTAGACCATATCTTAAATCTCTTAAAGTAATCTCAAATTCGACATAAATAACCTTCAAATACATACAGTTCGCACATCAGTATTTGAAACACCTGTATATCAAGTCCATCAAAACTGTATTATATTGTCGAGCTTGATCGACTATACTTTCTTACTTGTTTCTCTTAGAAAAAGAAAAGTTCTTCGGCCTCTTATATATATTGAAGGAGGCAAGGTTTGGTAGTGTTCTGATGAGTACACGCACTATGTACAAGTATTTGGTGTTGTTGAAAACCTCAGGAGTAGAGGATCATTCAAACAATAAATGTTTAGAATAACATTTTCCATAACAAGCTCACATATCATGATTAAGGGATTTTTCGTGAAGAAAAAATTGAAATTCGAATTTGTGTAATCCTTTTTGCCATTGTCTTCACTTAAAAACCGAAATTCTGAAAACGAGGAAAACATGTTCCTAAAATTTAGTTTTTTCGTAAAATAGTCCGCTTTGCATTACTTACCGCGTGATATATTTTTATATGGTAGTGTATTTAAACTATACGTCATTTCAAAAATAATTTTTTTTTAAATCGTCACTTTGCTTTCTTAGGAATTTAAAGAAAAATCTGAAAATTGGCCCTTAAATGTGCCTGTTTTTCTGATCAATTCTTTTTTAATTTTAACCACTCGTTAAGATATTTATGAAACAGTAGTCCTTATTTGTTCAAAGTCATTCATTTATTGTTAAACTAAATTTTGTTTACTTACAAGTCTCTTAGTTCAAATAGTATCATTTATATACATATGTAGGTATGCATGTACACCACTTTCATTTGCATCTCATATAACAAAACAATGTTATACACAATGCATTGCATTACAAAATATTAACACAAATTGGTCTCATGGCATCTCAGAATACCTAATACATTGAGTACACCTTTAGCATAACCTAACCTTAATATTCATTAGTGTGTTTTCCAGTATCTGGCATATATCATTTACCCTTTATTTTCTCTTTTGATTCCGTTTCCTTGGAAAAGCAAAAGTTGAAATCAAAATATTTTCACCTAGTAACAACAAAAAAGCATAGTGTCATCATATTTCTCTTTATATGAATTATAATATTTTCAATTACACTGTTTACACTAGCTGTCGTGCTACATACACTCACTCAAGCACACATTACACACACAGATACACACTTAACACCGACTCATACAGCAGCAGTTTGGCTCCAGCAAAACTTTATGAAATTCTTCTTCCTGCAAGCGCACATAAGTATTTATTCTCCACACTGTACAGTAGGGTGATGCTTGTTTTGCTTTGAGCAAAATCAGATAACGTTGTGGTTGTACATTTTATTTGATTTTTGATTCAAAAGATACTTATATAGTAAATCCCGCATTTTTAAGTATTTTTAGCTTTAACACAAAACTGTAAAATATTCAGCTTTTGCTCTATAGATGACGGAAACCCATTTTGGATCTTGGCAGCATTGAAAATCAGAAACTTACAAAATAAGGGCCACCCTTCTGTACACCCCAACATACAGACATACAAGGTGTACAAACAAAATGTAATTATAGTTTTTTTTTTTTTTCATTTTTATTTATATTTTTTTGTAATTTTTTTTTTTATTGCAAACACGTTAGAAAATTGTTGAAAAATGCCAAGAGCATTATATATCATTGCCTTTTGCATTGTATTAACTTTTGGTTAAACATTAGACGTTGGCTTCATCATTTCCACAATTTTTCTCACATTTACAAAGTAAAAGTTTCTAGGTTAAAATTACAACAGTGGCTGCAGTAGCAGAGGGAACAGCAAAAACAAACTACAATAAAAGAACTAACAATGTTACAATAAATTATGTAATATGTTTGAATATTTTCTCGAGATTTTTTTTTCTTTCTCGTTTTTATACCCTACATCACATTAGTGGGGATGTTATTTTGATGCATTTGTGCTGATGTTTGTAATATACAAAAAAATTGTTCCATGCTAAAGGCAATCGATTAAATGATGTCCGATAAAGATATTGAATTTGATTAGATAAATATTTTAAATTTATTTATATCCACACAAAACTTTTCAACAAAAATATTTATGTAACCATAGCTTCCAAATCACTTCAACATGATATATATCACTCTATAGTACATGATATAATCCTGGGATACAATGCAATCAACAACTGATGTGCGTTTATCTTGGAGTTCATTAACTTTTATCATCTGCCCATATAGACCGACATACAGTGGGGTTAGTCGCAAAAGAGTGGTAATAAATCTGAATATTCTAAACTAGGAACCGTTAAGGGAGACATAGGATTTAAGAAAATTAAATGTGTGAACATGCTGTTAGAATACAAGGTATGATATAGGTTGTTAAAGTTGATCACCACAAGTTAGGAAAACTTTGTACTTGTACAAATATAGACATATTTAAATGAATAAAACTTTGTTGTTAAGCAAGTGAATAATATACTTAGATCTGTTCACTCCTTGGCTTATAGTTATTTATTATGCCTGTCTCATTTATCATGCCTGTACATACCGACGTGGTTTGTGACGTTTGTTCCGAAAACGCCACATACCAAACCAAAAGAGTTTAGACCAATAAGTCTATCATAATTCTTGTTGGAAACTCTTGAGAGAATCGTCGTGTCTTTGAAACAAGGATCACAATCTTCTTCTCAACATGCCTACATGAGGGGAAAATCTGTTGAGACAGTAATTCACTCATTAATGGGGTATATTGAGAAATCCCTTGAGTTTGACAATTTTACAGTAGTTGCCTTTCTTGATATAGAAGGAGTTCTCAATAACATAGAATCTGAAACTACAGGATAAGCCCTACAAGATATTGGTCTGAACTAATCAATTGTTAGGTTTATCATGAACCTTTTTTACTATAGGATCATTCGTTCCGAAAACTGAACGCCCACAATCACGAAAATGGCCACGACGGGTATGCCTCAAGGAGGCATCTTATCACCACTTCTGTAGAATCTGGTCATGAATTGTCTGTTCAGGACAATATGCTGTGGAAGTGGAAGTCTCTGGGATCTACTTGGGCACGATATCACAGCAATTGGAAAATGCACACAGTATACTAAGTCGTTGGAGTACTAACAGTGAACTGAGTGTGAACCCAATCAAAAGTGAACATGTATTGTTCACAATGAAGTACAAGATTCCTTATTTCTCGCTACCCTGATTAAATGGTGATAAAGTAACATTATCAGATAGTGCAAAGTACTTGGGTGTTATTGTGATTAGTAAACTATTCTGGAAACCCAAGCAAGGACATCTAAAGCCTTGAGGGCAATGTATGTCTGCAGGAAAGCCACATGTACGCATTGGGATATTAGATCCCAGAATGTGAATTGGCTATTCGATACGGTCAACAAGCGGCTATTATTCTATGGTGTCTCTGTATGATGGAAGGCACTAGACAAAGGCTCAATTTGTATGCTATTCGAGAAGGTTTTAAGGAGAATGGCTATCCTTATAACAGGAGCATGTCTGAAATGCATAAGAACGACTGCAACAAAGTCGCTCTTTACAATATCCCTGTGGATCTAATGACCAGAAAAATGGCATTCACTACGCCCTTAAGTCTAAATGCGATTAGTGCATGAAAAGATGTACCGTACGGTCACGGCAGTATAATCCGAAGTATACAGATTCTTCGAGATAATATTGATTATTGCACTTCCAGGCCCTTACTATCGAGAAACTTCGGTTTCTCAATACCATACAACATGGAATTAATGGATGGACCTTCACATAACACAACGAGTCTCTTAGTCTATACGGCCGGTTCTAGAAAGGGAGATCGAGTTGGCAGAGGTGTTTACATTCAGGAATACGGAATTAGGTTATCTTTTAGAATTCCAAATGAATTTAGCATTATTGAATCTAATATATCGGTTATTAAAAGGGCGGCTAACTGGCTCAGTTATGACAAGATATCAGGCATGGATATTTGTAAATATAATGATAGTTCATCAGCAATAAAACCCCTGACAGGTGTGTAGACAACAGCGAACATAGTCCAGGAATGAAGGGCATATTTAAATAGGATGACGATACATTCAACATGTGGGTACCAGGACACGGAGATATTATGATTTGGAGGAAAAAGGCGCCGTGATGCCTGAAGGAGACGCAGACTTCCTATACGAGATTCTGTTATATAATTACAAGCAGAAAATTAGTATCTTTTACTATGATCTCGCTCTGACAAAACGGGGATATGAATCCACCTGTGCGATTACCAGAATGATATGGCCCCGTCTATACCAAGGGCGGATAACATACTTCTCCTTTTCTGACCTCCTTCCTCTCTATTTCTTCTACTCCTTTATTCTATCTGACTTTCCCCTTCTCTTTTCATCTCTATCTGGCCCTCTTTTATTTATATTTTCAAGCAACACAAATGGACCTACAGTTTGAACCCAAGTGAGCTGATCTCTTTCCTGTTTCTACCATGCGGCTGCCTATTAACCTAACCTGAATGGAAAGACATTCCAGTTTATTTCACTAAGTTATCTCTTATAGTTTAAAATATATTTAAGTTTAAGTTTAGACATTTTTTTACCATGACTTTATTTAGTTTTTCCTAAATATCTTCGGTAATGCATGTTCAACTATTTACAAAGTTGATTAGACATTTATATTTGTATCTAAATTAAATTTGCAATTTGACCCCTTACATAGAAAGTATGTCTATGTAAAAGGTCAATCAAAGGAGATATAGCTACCCTACCCTAGTAAGAGGCTTCATCAGTGTATCTACTATTGCAATTCAATGAGATGTAGAGGACCTAGTTGTTGAGATATTCTGTGTTGAGGGTAAAGACCTTGTTGAAATCGAGAGTTATCACTGCAAGTCTTGAGAACATCGAGAAGTAAAAACACATCGGACGTTGACCTCCCCAAGAGAAGTTATATTTCCTCTAATATGGCTGCTTACTAGACACTGACTTGATACTTGTTCAATTGGACTGTAAGGGAATGAAAGCTTTAACTTTTTCGGAAGATGTGGTATAGATGGTAGGAGAAATGTTTCTGAATGTTATTAGCACTATCATGACCATTTCATAGGGTGTGCTCAGTAACTGGGACACAAAGACTAGACTAGGACATATTTTAAGCAGAATAGAAGTGGATATACCAAATTATCAAGCTTCAACTACCACGGTTGCAAGACTGTGACTTCTGGACTCGAAATTATCATACAATTAATATACTAATTTCTATATAAGTTAAGTTATAAGGATGATACGGCTTCATTATGATTCCTTTGCCTTCTTCTGCTTACTTATTTTCATGATATTCCCATATGTTGTGTATGCATTCCATTTAAATAACCTGATGTATTCCAATATTTGCGTGGGCTTATGACTCTATTATCAATTAGGTTCTGATAGATATAAGGTCCAATTATAACTTCTCACATTTGATAGTGACATACAAAGTGAAAGCTTCTTCGCGCCATCATCAAGAATTCTTAATCTTATCATATGCTTACCAATGGAACTATAACCAATAATAAGATTATTTATCATCCTCAGTTGCTTTCTATTTATTTCTTAAGGCTTCTTACTATTTTTCGCATCACTTCTTGATGCTCGTCTTATTCATTGGAAGATTTCGGTAAAAGAAGGAAAATATCAAATTCAATAGCATCCAGGACAGGTTTGCTTCAAGCCTATCAAGTACATCTGCTCTCTCGTTTCCGAGAATATTTTTATGTCGAGAAATAAAATGCTGTTCACGAAGAGCTACAAACCCTTTATGACAGCGGATAATATTACCAGTATTCAGTGCTATAACAGCAGCTTGACTGTCAATGAAGAAACTAATATTGTAGCTGTTGATATTAGTCTTGCAGCCGTAGCTATACCATAGACTTCAGCCTGGAATATACTGAAGTCTGTGTTCAAGCAGGAGGACTGTAATGCTGTAAGACTATATGTCTCTGGATGATCTAGATCATATGGATCATGTAAATTATATGCTTCTCTCGATTTTAAATCAAATCCATCTTACCGGGTCTGATACGATATTCAAATTTCCTTTTTCACTCTTTCTGATGATGGTTCTAAGAATTATGGCATTGGATCTAGTGTCTTTGTGATGAACTAGAAAGACAAAGTATATTTCAGTATTTCAGGTGATCGCGGAAACACTCAGGTATGTCATTCTAATCGTATACTATGTTTTCAGGCAGTGTAAGGAAGTAATGTTCAGGCCAATGAACTGAACAGAAAAAGCAAAATCTTCAGATATTGTTTTCAGAAGGCTGACAATAGATTACCCAAAATTGAAACATTCAAGGTTACCAGGAACATTTGGCCTAAACACGATGCTAGTAATAGGAAGGACATTTCAAGGATATTTGCAGTAATGATGTGTCATTGGAACAATTTTTTAGCTATCTCTGCTATCTCTTTATTTAAGTGAACTTTTTTGATACCTGAGTGTTGGATTTAGTACATTTTTCACTAGCATTTAGTTATGATCTAGTTCATCGATATCATTGGGTGTGATCTTTTTAAATGGAATCACATCAGTTCTTCTTAACTTTTTAAATTCAATAAGCTGCCAGGTATTCCAATTAACATAACGCCCATACATTTCTTACTTATATAGACATCGATATAAAATTCACAACATATTGGATTCCTAATATACTACAGTTACTATCTAAGGACCACTTCAGACAAAAACTTCACAAATAAGTATCTTAAAAGTTATGGTATCTCATAAATACAATGAGTGCTATGTAACATCAAATTGTAAGTATCGGTCCTTAGCCAAACTCGAATATTTATACTTAACATTAATATCCGTAAGCAAGTATTGAAATAAAACTAACGATATCTAATAATCACAATTTTCTCATGCTATTTTAGGGCATCACGAGGTAGACAAAGCCTAACTATACTCCATACCTATTTTATTTATGGTTTGTTTGACTATAAATTATAATGTTGTTAATGAGTTACTGATATGTAAAAGCTTGGCAAATAAAATTATTTAACTGCAACAAACCTTCAATTACCTGTTAAAGTTTTGAATGAAATTTAAAACAAATTAATTAAATAGTTTTTCGAATGTATGCAATTGTATTTGCTGAATATCTTTGTCGATAAGTGGGTATTTGTATTTGCGTAGGACAACATGTTGTAAGAATATCAGTCAAACAGAAATTGTAAATCTAAATCTTGGGTATTTGACTTAAAAATGAGGGATTTAAAATAGATGACGTGTCTTTTGAACGCGGCTTTTGTTTTTAATAATTTCTATGTCATATTGAAGGGTCAATTATTATCACTTAGTTATTGAACATTATATTGTAAACTACAAAGTTTTTTTGCTTCAAAAATGTCGAATTATGTACCAACGAATCGTCATATTCGGAAAGTTTTTATTTTTTTCTTTAATCTGAAGCACACCGATTGCTCACTGAAGCTTATGGTGAGTGTGTTTCATTGATTTCAATGTGCGAGAGATGGTTTGTGCGGTTAAAAAATGGTGATTTTGACAAGAATGACAAAGATCGCCCAGCTCAGACAAAAAAAAGTTTGAAGACCAGGAATTAGAAGCATTACTCCATGAAGTTTTTTGTAAAACTCAACAAGAGCTTGCAAAAACACAAATATGCATGGCGCTAAGGTAATTCTCTGTAGTTGGTGGGCGCAAAAGGGTATTTTTTTTTATTATGAGCTGCTGAAATCTGACCAGTAAGGAAGCTGTACCAAACGCAACTGATTCGTTTGAAGCGAATATTGGCCGAAAAACACCCAGAATATACGACCAGACATGAAACCGTAATATTTCATCATGATAGCGCTCGACCACACTAACTATGGTGCAAATTTCATCCCAAATTTGGCACCATTTTTATTTTTTCATATACTAAAGGTACCTCACTTTGGGTCCTTGAAGCTACGAAATCAGCCCCCATTCTTGGTGTTTAACCCTTTCACGATCATAAGACTAATTTTTGAACAATTCTTGTACACAGTACCAATAAAACTGTCAGTTTTCAAAGACAATAAAAAATAAGTGCTGTAACCGAACGTGTTTTAATCTCAACACATTAAAAGACATGTTTATGAACTACTTAAAATTAAAATTCAACCCATTCTTTTTTTCGTAATTTAGTTATTCAATATTTTTGTGTTGGGACACCTGTGTCCCCTTGGTCGTCAAGTGGTTATAGTCCAAAACCTAAACTCAACTAATAGTAATAAGCCGTTACTAAACATATACTTGGTTTTTCATACATAAATATGCCACTAAACAATAATCAGAAAATCATCATTGGAAAATAGTATTTGATTTTAGACCTATGGTTTCTTGGGGAAAGTTTCATAGAATTTTACGTAGAGTTCGTTTCTGCTATACGATTTTTTATTTTTTGAACGTCCAGCCTAATATTTGTTTCACATTTTGAAACACTGATTATGGATATTCTACTTATTACACCAATCTATTTTCTGTAATTCTCACTGTATTTAGGTGGACGGCATTTAAGATTCGGCACAGTCGAATATAGTTTTCTAACTTGTTTTGATATAAAAGCGACTGACATCGCTTTGCTGAAAAATATATTTCTGTTGAGCACAACTTTCAAATGGATCTGTTAAAGTATGAAAACCTGAAAGTTAATGTAAAAATGTGGCGATAAAAATAGAAATAAAACATTTTATATAAGTGTGGAAAATTAAAAATTGAATGGTGTAATTTTTTTAATTGGCAATCAAATTGAGCGAAGAATTACACAATTTTATAAAAACGAACAAGTAAGAAAGTATAGTCGGGCCAGCCCGACCATATGATACCCTACACCGAGTATATGAATATAAATAGTTTTCTTTAGATATGAAACTTATTTGTATTGAATCTTATTTGAATACCAACATTTTTAAGATATTTATGCTCGGACCGATCGTCACAAAATTTGGTAGAATGATTTGCGTATATAAGTATGAAACATATTTGTGTTGAATTATATTTGGATACTAACATAGTTCAGAGATTTATGCACATTAATGAAATTTTCGAGAATGGTACTTATATGGGAGCTATGGAACATTGTGAACCGAGCGGAACTAAATTTGGTATTACAAGTTCAGCTTATATAAAACTTATTTACGTTGAATTTAGTTTAGAAATGTTTTCAATTAAGATATTTATCAGAGCTAAACTATTTTCAGATAGGGGAGTTGTATGGGGGCTAGGAAAGAACTATAATAGTTAAGGTTAAGCTTGGAATGAGTTATTTTGATACCATTGTTAACAAAGGATAAGAATAGTAGAGTGATGTATCCCATACCACTTTAATTGTGAGAGTTTTTAAACTTTGTGAAAATTAGTGTCCTGTTATGCCAAAAATTAAGGAGATCGGAGAAAGGAACGTACCCCTCCCATACAAAGTAAATATTTATTATCGAATATATGGAGAACTGCAATACTGAGATTCTTAAAACATTGCATGAGTTATTTTGTTACCATTGTACGTAGTTGAGAACAACTTAAAGCAAATGGAAATGGGTTAGTAAATAGTTATTTTCGAATATTTACAGAACTGTTATAGATAGAGTCTTCTAAATTTTTGTAAATTATTTTCCTATCATTTTAATTAGTTTGACTAAAAATAAGCTGGATCGAAACTTGCCAACTCTAAAAATTGCGATCGTCGAAGAAAGTGATCAAGATTTTTTAAAATTGCAGAATATGTTTTTATAATTTCAATGGCAACAGCATTAACAATTAAATATATATACTAATTATATAGTAATTTAAATTTTTATAACAATTAGTTTATATTTTACTACGATCGGGAAGTCGATATTGCGATGCACAACGTGTCTAAGATTTACGTGGGTACCTGCCACATAGGCTTAAACCGCTCGGTGGTCTTAACAACGGATACAAACAATGCGTCTATCACCGCCATTGAATGACTTGCAAGGTACATTCAATTGGCAACTTCTTGTACAATGATTGCACAGATCAATGCACAATCCCCTTGCTCTAGAGCTCGGGCTATCTAATCCCTGCCATCCATAACTAGCAAGCGAACTGGACAATTATCAAAGCTGCAACATCCGGCCTGGTAATTCAGTCCAATGTATGGTCTCTGACTTCAAAAGTTCCCAGCCGATAAAAGTCAAAGTGAGTGTACTGATATCACACACTTTTGACCTCGCCAGAGAACCAAGTCCAACGACCAGTACATCACGAATGCTACTACCTCAATACGTTTCCTGAGCACAAACGCCACTTGTTATCTGCTACTTTCAATGGCTCTGTTGAGTCAGCAACAGCACCTAGTAAGATACATTTGGTAGTCTGAAATTTAGCACTAGCCCAAATATCAGTCCTTTAACAAACGATCTTCTCCCCGCTTTGGGTTTCAACCACAACCATAGCGTACCTCACCGAAGGTACCTCACCAACGGTCCAACAGGACCGAAGTCCTGGGGCAAACGACCCCCGCTATACTAGATAAGACTCTAGTCAGCTGCGAATTTAAAAAATTTAATTCTTACCAGGAATGAGGTCCGTGCACCTCGGAGCCCCGGTTTCGCTCCATATTTCCCCTTGAGGCATAACATCTAAGTGTGGAACTCACCAATATTCTTATCCATGCCCCAAGGGGGGAATAGCGATGCACAGTGGGACAGAATCAAAAGTTTTTGGAAATAAATCTGGCATTTCTAAACGGCTGCTCCGATCGCAATAACATTTGATGTGGGCGTAGCCAAGCAAGTTCGAGTTTAAGTAATTAAAATGGGCCCTACAAATGTTCCAGGGTCTCAACTTAGAGTACCTTCGACATATAAAATTTTTAAACACGTGCCATTTTTTATTTTCCAACCAATTTCAAAGATTTTTATTTTTTTATAATCCGAGTTTGAAATTTTAAAATTATGCTATATCTTGGACCGCTTTTTTAATAATATAGATCGTACTTTTGGACAGAATGTCTTTTTTTATTAAAAAAAAAAAACTTTCTGTAAGAACATATACCAATTTTATATTTTTCTGTAAGGTATCTTTACGGAGAACATTTTGGTATGAAAAACATGTCCTATTTTTCGAATATAGCGCCCCTACGTCCTTCGCAATTTGACCTATTTTTAATTCAATTTTAAATTTGGGCCACATGTTCTTAAATCTCAAAGCCGAGATCAGAAAACAAAAAGCAACTTTGGAAATCTTGATGTGTTCCCTATTTATTCCCAAAAAATTTTCCCAGCCTCAAAGGAAAAGTGGACCCTATGGGCATAATTTGAGACACCATAGGGCCGCATCTACAACATTGGGCCCTACAATTTTAATAACTTGAACTCGAATAGTCCTTTGCTATGCCTACGTCAAATTGTATTACGATCTAACCAGCCGTTTAGTAATGCCAGATTTATTTCCAAAAAATTTTGATTCTGACCCACTGTGCGATGTTTATATGACCGTCTATCTTCGGAATGACCAACAACTTATGAACATGAAAAATACAAGATGATGTGCTAGAAATATTTTTACCTGAAAATGTCTCATGGTCAATATATAAGTGAACAACAGTAAAAACACGAAAAAAAAAGCTTTTTCAATACAGTTTATTTTATACAAATTTCTTTATAAAATTCAACACAATCGATTACAGCACTTTAAATAAATTTTATGCGCTTGGATGATGGTACTGTATAATAGTGGTAAATATTTTATCTTCTATGATTTTTTGACCCTCTAATTTACTTTCAATGCTTTGTAGAGTTTGTGGAACAATATTGATTTTTTTCTCAAAGCCTTGCAGCAATTCTATGTTTTTATCCAATTGTAATCGCAGCTTTTTATTATCAGCCATCATAGCCTCTTCTATGTGTTTATGAGCCTCTAATTTCCCTTCAATGCTCTCTATTCTTCGTGGAATATTATTGATTTGTTCCTCCAAGCTTTGCAATAGTTCAATATGTGTATCCAGCTTCAATTGCATCATTTTATTATCAGCTTTTGAAGATTCTTCTACAAGTTTTTGGCCCTCTAATATACTTGCTATGCTTTGTGCAGCTTCTGGAATGTTATTAATTTTTTTCTCCAAGTCTAGCAAAAATTCATTATGTTTATCCAACTTTAATTGCATAATTTTATTATCGGCTTTCAGAGCCTCTAACTTGCTATCGAATCGAGGGTTTTCCGGAGATAATACTTTCCATGAAGGAAATGATTTATTTAAAATAGTTGCTTCGGTGTAGTAAACAAAGAATAATATGAAGAAATTTATTAAAAGCATTTTTTTAACTGATTAAAATTATTAAATTATTTAAATGTTTCACTACTTTTACTCGGTTTAGGTGTGATAGATGAAAGATGTATTTCTATTGAGCAAAATTTTCAAGTAAATCGGTTAAAGTAATGAAAAAGTTAAAGTTATTGTAAAAATGTGTCATTGTGTGGTAGAAATGTGACATTTTAAGTAAGTGTGGCAAATTGAAAAATATATGGTGTAATTTTTTTAGTTGGTAATAAAATTACTGTTGTCACACAGTGGGACAAATCTCAAAAGGAATGTATTAAAAGAATAAAAAAATTTTGTCCGATATTTTGAAAAAACTTATCCAAGATATGGTAAAATGTTCAATGGCGTACAAATCACAAACTATAAGAGATTAATTGGATACTATAGTAGTTAATAGCTTAGTAAAAAAGTTAGCTTAGTTTTATGAATTGTCAACCTACAAGACAGAAGGAAGGACATCGTTTTATGCGTCTCGGGAAAGTGATTACTATAGTACTATACTTTGCATTCAGTTCTCAACCACGTACAATGGTAACAAAATAACCAAAAACCATGCCAAATTTTGATAACCTCTCTATTATATTTCTCCAGATATTCGATAATAAATATTTACTTTGTATGGGAGGGAACTCGACCCTTTCTGCGATTCCCCTAATTTTTGACATAACAGGTCACTGGCATCTACTTAATTTACACAAAGTTTGAAGACGCTCACAATAAAAGTTCACGTATACTTGGTATGTGAGATACTTACTACTCCATTGTTCTGATCCCAC
Source organism: Calliphora vomitoria (assembly GCA_942486065.2). NCBI lineage: Eukaryota > Metazoa > Arthropoda > Insecta > Diptera > Calliphoridae > Calliphora > Calliphora vomitoria. The sequence continues at coordinate 101,147,713 of OW818031.2, read as the reverse complement.
TCGTTTTTATATCTTTTGTGTACAATGGTAACAACATAACTCATTTGAAGCTTTACTTTAACTATTATAATTCTCCAGATATTCAATTATAACTATTTTAAATTTTAGCCAAACATTGTAAAATTATAAGACAATCCTTAAAGACTCTAACCCACTTTTCCGACCTCGCCTATTTTTAGCAAACTTCTTACAGTAGTACTATGCTTAAAGACATTCACAATTAGTTCTACAAATATTCGAAATAACTATATGTATTGTATGGGAGGTGCCACGCCCACTAACCCAATCCGGCACATTTTCAGTCAACTACGCACAGTGGTTTAGAAACTTTTTTTTAAATAATTCGGTATCTCGTAAACTATTGGAGATATTCTTACGACATTTTACATGGTTGGAGCTGAGGTATTTTTGAGATGATTTGCATTTTATCAGCTTCCTAGCACTAATGGGGGTTAGAGCGTGGCCACTCAAAGTTGGTATTTCTCAATTTTTTTTTTTAAAAAATCGCCAAAAATCCATTTATGATCTGAATGAGCTGAGTCTTTAAGAAGATTTATAAACAATACGCTTACATATGTAGGTTTTCTCTATTAGTTGAAGAGATATTTAGGTTTATTGATTTATATTTCTAAATTTTGTTCGATCTTTTTGTGTTTTTTTAGATATTAAAATTGCATAGAATTATTTCCCAAAAAAAACGTTTCTAAACCACTGTGCTACGTACATTGGTAACGGAATAAATCCTTCAAATATTTACGACTTTCTCTAACACAGTTCACCAGATATTTGGTAATATATATTTATCTTGTATGTGAGGTTAATAATAACCCACCCATTTTCAGACAAACTACGTAAAATTATAAAACAAAATGTTTCAAACAAAGTTTGAAGTATTTCGCAGTATCAGTTATCCAGATATTCAAAATTGACTACACCTACTGTTCCGATCCCGACTATTTCTAGCTAAACACCGTATAGTGATAGGAAATTGGTTTATACAATGTTTAAATACATTTACAATTAAAGTTCTCCAGGTATTCAAATTTAACTACTTACTTTGTATGGGAGGTGCCACGCCCAATAATACAATACCTAACATTTTCCATCAAACTGTATTTAAAAAATTTCGCAATTATAGTTGTTAAGATATTTAGAAATTACTATTTACTCTGTATGTGAGGTGACTCACTCCCTGTTCCAATCCCTCCAATTTTTGGTTAAACTTAATGCAGTGATACGAAATTGATTCATATAAAGTTTGAAGAATTTTACACCAGGTGATGTTTATATAATAACGGTTTACACATTCTAAAAGATGCAATATGCATTCTACTCTGCCTTCTCGCGGAAGATGTTCAAAAAGGGCTTTGCTTCCCCTTCTAAAAAATGTCATACACAATCAGAATTGAATTCCAAAATAAGGTCTTACAAACCTTTATTTAATATTCAAACATGATTGATTTTGCAATTATTCCTATATGTTGTCTCTCTATAATACTATTTTTATACCCTACACCACCATAGTGGGGAGGGTATATTGGTTTTGTGCAGATGTTTGTAACGCCCAAAAATATTAGTCTAACACCCACCTTAAAGTATACCGATCGAATCAGAATCACTTTCTGAGTCGATTAAACGATGTCCGTCCGTCCGTCCGTCTGGCTGGCTGGTTGTCCATTTAAACCTTGTGCGCAGAGTACAGGTCGCAATCTTGAAGATATTTCGACAAAATTTGGTACATATAATTTTTTCTACCCAAGGACCAAGCCTATTGAAACTGGCTGAAATCGGTTCATTATTTCACCTAGCCCCCATACAAATGTCCTCCCGGCATTTGTCATAAATGTTTAATTTATATAGGTATCTGCACAAGTTTTTCTCCAAATAAGTTTTATATATACGAAATTCGTGTCACCAAATTTTATTATGATCGGTCCATAATTAGTCATAGCTCCCATATAAAGACTGCTTCCTATAATCACTTTAACGAGCATAAATCTCTTAAAAATGTTGGTATACACATAAAATGCAACATAAACAACTTTCATACAGACATTAATCACACCACTTAATTTCATGGTGATCGGTCCATAATTGGTCATAGCTCCCATATAAGCCCCACTTCCGAAAATCGTTCACGAATATAAATTATTGAAATTTTGAAAGAAAAATGGTTTTGATCATTTACTTAGTGTAGGGTATTATATGGTCGGGCTTGACCGACCATACTTTCTTACTTGTTCTTTCTCTCTTTATTATAAACTGTTATATGAAACCAAAATCTTCAAAATAAGTTGGTATTTTATAACATTTGATGCTGTGAAGTTCGCGTGAAGGAGTTTTTGTATATATAAAACTTTGCATGTGATTCTTTAAAGTCCATTCTTTAGGTTTTATGCTAAATTCAATAAGAATATTTGCTTGCTTCAGCAGACCTTCAATTCGCCATTATTTGTAACAGAGTTTTTCATAGATGTTAATATGTAAACATTCTGTGAGGCAATACACAGCAGGTCTCCTTACAGGCCTTCAACGGAAGACCTTCTAATATGCCTTCTATCAACGCTCTAACAGAAGCGACACGCCATGTAAAATTCAAACAATTTTGCAATGCGGCTAGGTGTCCTTGTGTCTGCAAAATAAGGCCTTTAGGAAGGCCTTTTTAATGAATCTTTTTCCTACTGGGTATATTAGTGACAAACTACATTCCGTGTGTAGCATTAAGAAATATTCATCTGAGACCCAACAAAGTATATATTTTATTGATGCTTGTTATATTATAAATAGATTGAGACATATCTGTCTGTATAAAACATTCTCATGTGCAAGATACACAACAACATTTTACATGAATATTGCTCGGTGAACAATATTCATATTTATAACTGTGATGAAAAACGTTTACAGTAACTAAAATATTGTTGAAATCAAATTAAAACAACAATATATTTGCTCAATTCACAAGGTCTCTTATCATGTCATATTGTTATAATGTCCTAATATTTCACAATGGTTTTTCTTGCTTTTCAAGCAAAAATGTCCTAATATAATACTACTTCCTATGCTATGTTTATTCTGTTATCGTAACGAACCATCAGAGACCAACACCGAATGCCTAAGAGTCGGTTAAGCCCAACTTCCGAGTCGTGATATATTAGGACATTTTGACAATATGACTGATAAGAGACCTTATGAATTGACTAATTGTTACAAAGAACGTAATATAGTTATCGTAACCATGTCGGACTATGCCTTTTCTCTGCGTGTATATTTAGGTGGAGGGTATTTAAGTTACGGCACAGACGAATATTGTTTCCTAACTTGTTTTCTTAAATTTTTTTTTGAATCTGTCTAAGCACTGTTTTTCATAGTGTCTTACTTAATATTGTTACGTTTTTACCTTTTAAAAACGGGGTTTATTTCCTATAAATAAACCGGATACTTTTGATTGCAAATAAAAAGCAGTTTTAGTAGTTTAAAATTGTAACAACTCTTTATTTATTTAGAATGTACAACAACAGAATTAAATAGGCACTCAGTGTCTTTTTACACGTTTATCAATTCGCAGAAAAGCACACAAACTTTATAATGTACAAACGCACATGTACACGACAGTTGATGTTAACTCTAACAGCGCCTATGAGCAACTCAACTCACGACTGCCAGCTCTGCCACTATTTATACACACGCCATCTATCGGGAATCTTCTACAATGCTCGTAACGGACATACTAGTACATACGAATTCTAGAGCTTTCGATGTCATTGCCCGCAGCCCAAACATTTAATGGTGCCATACTTACAAACAATGCCAACAACCACATGCTACTGATGGAAGTGCCTTCAAACATGATGAATGCTGCAGGCAGTCGTTACAGACCGTTGAATTCAAATCGTCATTGCACATTCGTAACAATATGCAAAAAATCTCTATGAAATCTGCTAAGAAAATACGATTATGGATATCAGTAGCTACTGCCTACATTATTATATTTAAATTCCTGCTATCTTAAAAAAAGCCAATTATTCGATAATTTAACAGATCTTTAAAAATATTGGATGCCAATTTGAACAACAACTTAGTATAATCTTTCAATTTAACGAAAGTGCAATAAATATTTGGAATTTACAACAAAGCAAAAATGTACAAACATCGACTTCATTACTTGAAATATTTCCAATGTTTTTTCTTACTTTTTCAATATGCAAATTTTGTTAGTAAAGAAATTGTTTATTTTTTTTTAAAAAGTTTTTTTTTTGGCTTTTTAAATAATATATAGCATATTATATGCACATACAACAATTATGTTATAGCATATTTCCGGCATACATATTTATCTCTTTTGTTTACAACTGATCTGTAAATACTTGAACTTAAACAACCAACCCAAATGCATATTATTATACATTCGCATTATTTATATATAAACTGCACTCGATTTTATATAAACTGTGTGAAAAATCAATCTCAATTCATTCAGCATCAGTTAATTAACAAGTAAACAATAAATTTAATTTCACGAGGAATAAATGTATTACAAATCTTTATTATATTTCTTATCAATTTTCTACATCTGGAATTTCCACTATTTTGCACAATCTACAATTGATGTAAGTATTTAAAATGAAAAAAAAAAAAAATAATACACAGATGTTTATGTGATTTGAAATACATAAGTGTGTAAATCTACTTATTTACTAAACAGTCCGAATTCAATCCGGCTTCCGATGAATTCTCAACTTGTGAATACTCTCGATTCGAGAGTATATTAGAGGGTTTAAATGAAATGCTACAATTACGGCTGAATAAACAAAGTGAAATTTTACAAAGATTCGAGAAAAAATTCGACTCAATTGGAATGATTAGTGACATCAAGGAAATTATGAAAGGGCATGATGTTTTATTGAAAACCTTTGGCGAAAAACTAAAGAATGTGGAAAATATACTGAACAAAGCCAGTTCGGAAACCAATAAGTTGGGTGATAGTATATCCAAGAATTTACCATTATTACAAAATATTGAAATGAAGTTAACAAATTTTGATGAAATAACAATAGAACATAATCGAAATATACGAGAATATATAAATAAAACTGGTAAGAAACTGATGATATAAGTATTTATTTACAATAAACTTACAATATTAATTCATATATTTTAACACGATTCTTTTAGAAGCAACCAAGATTTGTCTCGAGACCGATGATCAGATATTAGTGTGGTAAGTTCGTATAAATAAAAACTAAAAATGTTTCACCGAATTAGTTTAGAATTTATCAGTGTTGTCATTTCATGTGTAATTTAAAATTCTAAATTATATTCAACGCTAATATTGTCATTGAATGTCCTGTATCCTTGTTTTGGAATTTCGTTTAATACAGTTTCATGGATTCTTAAATGTTTCTGAAATTTACTTCAACACGTTTGAATAAAGTTCAAAACATTTCTGGCATCTTCTAAAAGTTTGTGCAGAGGTTGAAGGGGCGTGTTTACATTCACGTAGAGTATCTTTTCTTCCTCCAGCACTCTGTTGCTGAAGAGAAAAAAAAAATGTCTTTAAGCCGCAAAGCCGAAATTTATATTGTATATAAAATAGACCAAACGACAAAAGGTAGAGTTCGGGATAGGGTGCTTAAAGTTATTAAGGTACAATAAAGTGAGAACTAAAAGTTCACGTAATGGTACTTTATGAATTTTCTATAATAATAGACGTAGAAACATGAAACTAAACATATATGGTACTGAATGAGCTAGAATTCATAGGGAACCCTTTATAGTACTTTTTATACCCACCACCACCATATGTGCTTAATGATGGCATATATAAGTTTGTCGTTCCGTGTATTACATTAAGAAATGTTCATCTCAGACCCAACAAAGTACAGGGTTTTCAAAAAGAGATGTTATTTTGGTATTGAAAGAGAAATTAAATTTTTTGAGATAAATGATCGGATGTTTATTTTATACTAAAGAGGAAGGTATGCCGTTAATAATGAAAAACAACATCAGCCAAATCACCACGACCACGATTATAGGACCATATACATTTTATGAAATTTTCCATAACCAAATCGCAAAGTGGCTGCCTTATGACCTCGATATCCTCACAAATTCTATTTTTGAGATTTTGAATCGACGCTGGGCTGTTGGCGTAGACCTTATCTTTCAAGAGGTCCCAAAGGAAGAAGTCGCAAGGTGTTAAATCACCAAATATCGTTGCTTGTGTGGCACGTAGCGCCGTCTTGTTGAAAGTTAACGTTGTCTAGATCAATATCATATAAAATACGGTGTAATGACGTTTGTGGAATGCCCAATTCCAAAGAACGACAAGGAATGAACAATCCTGGGTTTTCTTCAACACTTTGGGCTACAGCAGCAATATTCTCAGTTGTTCTTGAGCGACGTGCAAGGGTTTTATTCTTCACATCACTAACTTGTCCCAACAGCTCGAATTTTTCCACCAATTTCTGTATTGCGGTCCGGCAAGGTACTTCACGACGACGAAAAATTGCTTTAGTTTTGCGTACTGTGACTGCAAGATTTTCACCATTTTTGTAGTGAATTTTAATAATTTCAATGTATTGTTGAAGCGTGTATCGTACCATTTTTAGTAATGGAGTACTTTCTACTTGCCAAATGTCAAAGAGTACAAGCTTCAAAAGTGACAGCTACCGAAACACCGGGTGATTAAAAATATAACCTCTTGTTGGAAAACCCAATATATATATTATTTATTGATCCTTATAAAATTATAAGTCGATTGAGCTATGTCCATCTATCTGTCCGTCTCTCCGTCTGTGTAAAACACTCTCACGTCCAAAATACACAAAGAAGCTTAGTAAACTGTTAATAAAAATGTTAATTATTGTCTTATGCAGTTTGGTAATGAAAATCAGCAAAATCGGTTCAGCAAAACCAGAGTTATGAACCAAAATGTGAGACCACCTAAAAAAAATAATGTAATTTTCACATATTTTTGTTATTTGTGTAAATATATTGCAGATACTGCCACCAAATTTTACACTCGTTATAAGTTTCGTGGTAAGAGAAATCTCAGAACAAAAATATTCGTGGATCAGCCCATATTTAAAAAATCGTTTGTTATAGCTGCCATATAAGGGCCACTTCGGAAAAACACATTAATCTCCGTAAATATATAAATAATATCAATATTGAACCCAAACTTTGGACATAACAGTAATTTGTATTTAAAAATCACCTTCTACAGGATTTTGTGAATATCGGTCCATAATTGACAATAGCTCCCATATAAAGTCCAATCCCAAAAATCACTGAAATACTCTTAATATTCTTACTAACATACATATATGTTAATAAAAACGAAACCACTAAACTAACAGTTTTAATTTTTCTTTTATTTGATTGAAATTATTATTACAATTTACAAAAAAAATTACTGCCTGTTTCTCTAAATGCGAACGAACGTTTTCTTTCGTATTTTAAATTGAAAACAACAAATAAATTTTAAATTTTTTGTTGTTTTCAATATAAAATACGAAAGAAAATGTTCGTTCGCATTTAGAGAAACAGGCAGTTATAGTTTTAATCACTAGTGATGGAATTTTGAATCTCTCCACCGGCCTTAGCTCCAGGCAGTTTGGAGGATTTTCCTCTATTGGTACAAATACCACAACATTGTTCTTGTACCACTCAAGGGCTTCTTTACCATAGTGACAGGATGCCAAGTCAGGCCAAAAATAAGTGGGCACATTAGAAGTATTATGAATGGAAGCAGCTTTTTTTGTAAACATTCCTTGATGAAAATTTCGGTATTTATAGAGTCCGTTTTAACAAATAAATTGCTTCCTTAGACACAACTGCATATATTGCTTGCCATACCAAGAACTTTTTGTGTAATTTTTTATAAAACTTGACTTCAACTTCCGTGCTCTGTTTTTGGCCTATACATTTTTAGCAGCGTTACCGTCAGGAACTTTTTGAGCCTTGCATGTTTTCAAACCTGCATTATTTTTAACTTTTTGTACCAAATGGTCCGAGCACTTAGCTAACCGGACTGCTTTCCTACTGGATGTGTTGGGAGCTTTTTTGAAAATGCTTTCTATTTTTTTGGCTTTAGAAACATCATGTGGACCATTCCTTCTACCTGAACCAGGTTTTCTATCAACGAACAAGTTCTCCCGGTACTGTTTAATAACAATGGAAAAAGTTTGAAAGCAGACCTTTGAATGCTTGGCCAACTTTTTGTAGGACCAAGTTGGGTTTTGTTGAAAATATTTAATCATTTTAGTACGCACTTTTTTTTTTTTTTTTTTTTTTTTTTTTATTTATTTCAAATATCATATTTATAAAAGTTCTTAAATTATTTTATAAAGAGATATGGCTTAAGTCTACCTTACATCTATAATAATTTTATATTTTTAAAAACGCAAGAATTTAAAATAACGAACAACGCTAGGAAAAGGTAAATATATACAAAAACCTTCAATAGAATTAGCATAAAATGAGGATTAAGTGTTTGCACTTAAAATTGTGTGTAAACTGAGTTAAATTGTACAATGGTGTAGCAGTAATTGTAAAATATTGCAGGACAATATTATTAAGAAAAGCTTAAAGTAATTACAACTCAGATCTATAAGTATAGATTAGAAATGTAATTGTTACTTGAATTATTACAACTGATTTTAAATTTGTTAGTTATTTTTTCAATACGGGTGGTGATATATTCTACATTACATAAATTGTGTAATCTCCTGGTGGAATAATGCCAAGGTAATCTCATTATCATTTTGAGTAATTTATTTTGGCTGATTTGAATTCTTTTTATGTGTGTTTTAGCACATATTCCCCAAACTGGACAAGCAAATAAAGCGATTGCCTGAAATATAGATTTCACAATAATTATCTTATTATATGTATTTAAATTTGATTTTCTATTAATTAATGGATATAACATTTTAATTGCAGTATTATATTTACTGATTATTTGAATCGTGTGGTCACTAAAAGTTAAACCTCGGTCAAGAAAAACTCCCAAGTATCTAATATTATTAGACCAGGGAATATCTGTACCATTCATTTTCAAATTTGATGGGGGAAGATTACGAAGACTTCTTTTTCTAGTGAAAAAGATAGCTTGTGACTTTCCAGCATTGATTTTTATTTTCCACTTAACGAAATATTGATATAAAATATTAAGAGAATTTTGTATGTTACCAAGAACTAACTGAGGGGAAATATCTGAACAATAAATTGCTGTATCATCAGCATAAAAAGCATAGTTGCAAACCGCGAGTTTCGGAATGTCTGCACAATAAATTATATATAACAGAGGTCCTAATACAGAACCCTGTGGTACACCCGCATCTATAGAAAATATGTCAGAAGACACAGAATTAATACGAACAGTGAAACTGCGATTTGACAAAAAACTTTGAATAATTTTTACGATGTATTCCGGAAACCCGAATGTGTATAGCTTGTAAAGTAGGCCCTTATGCCATACTGTGTCAAAAGCTTTTTCGACATCTAGTAAAACCATTGCTACTGATCTTTTATTCTGAAATTCATGTCTGACGAACGAAGTAATACGTTTAACTTGTTGAGTAGTATTATGGGAAGGTCGGAAACCAAACTGTTCGTTAGGTATGATACTTCTACTATCCATAAAGCTACTGAGTTTTTCTTTTAAGACTTTTTCAAACACCTTTCCAATTCCGCTTAGCAAACTAATAGGACGGTAGCTTCCCGATTCATTAGCAGGTTTCCCCGGTTTCAAAATAGGCACGACTCTTGCAATGCGCCAAGAAATAGGAAAATATTGAAATTTTAGGCAGGAATTTAATATGAAAGTGAGCAGCTTGATTCCAGAATCTGGAAGATTTTTTAAAAATTCATTCCTAATCTTATTGATATTTTGCCGTCTTATCGGAGAGACTTAAGAAAATTGCTAAGCATTCAAGGAAATTTTATTTTATGTGGTGATTTAAATAGTAAGCACCGCAATTGGGGATGTGTAAGGGCAAACACTTATGGAAACTTACTTAATAATCTTACTTTTACCATTCCGTTTACTATTATGTACCCAAATGATTCTACGCACTTTTTTCTGGTAACTCATTTTAATCAGATTAACAACAAATATATATAATTGACATTAAACATAATAACTGACATGTTTTACAAAGGTAACTTGATCAAAAAAAAATCAAATAATACTTGGATTTATAGTTTTAATGAAAAACGCGTGTTAAGAATTTTACGATCTCACTCCTTAAGATAGTTATCAAGTTACAATTCGACACAGAAAAACCTAATAAGTATATAAAAATATCGTTGTACCAAAATTTTTGAAGATCGCCCTAAAATTGGTCACAGCTTCCATATAGAAACCACTTTCGAAATACACATAAACCTAAAAAAAAACCAAAATTTTACACAGCTCAGTAACTTGTATTGATTTTTAAAATATCGGTATATAATTCGTCATAGCTCCTATATAAGGTCAACTTCCGAGAAACATAGAAATTACGTTACAATTGAGGGATTCAAACGGCCTGCTATTAGATCAAATTGTCATAATGTCCTAATATATAGTTTAAACAAATCTTTGTTGTGTTTCATACAAAAAAAGTTCTAAACTATTGGTCAATTCACAAGGTCTCTTATCATGTCATACTGTCATAATGTCCTAATATTTCACAATGGTTTTTATTGATTTTCAAGTAAAAAATATCCTAAAATAATACTACTTTCTATGCTATGTTTATTGTGTTACCATAACGAATCAGCAGAGACCAACGCTGAATGCCTAAGAGTCGGTTAAGCCGAGCCGCCGACTGATAAGAGACCTTACGAATTGACCATATGTTTATTGTTTTGTCATAAAATAACACTTATTTTTTTTTTTTTTTTTTTTTGTTTGTAGCACAACAACAATTTGTTTAAACTATCATAATACATTAGGACATTATGACAATATAATTTACTAGCAGACCGTTTGAATCCCCCAAATATTTTATGGTGCAGGTTCAATATAAGTTTACATTCGAAAAAAACATTAACTTATGTGCGTTAATGTATTGTTATGTTTGCAACATATGAAAACGTTGGTTTATTTCCTTTAAATAAACCGGATACTTTTGATTGCAAATAAAAGCCGTTTAGTAGTTTAAAACTGTAACAACTTTTTATTTATTAAAAATGTACAACAACAAAAGTTTAAATGGTCGCTATGTGTTCTTAATACACACACATACGATTATAATGCACATACTTAAATGTACAAGACAGTTGATGTTAACTCTAACAGCGCATATGATGAACACACTGACTACTGCAACCGCAGTCACTATTTATACCAGGGGTGCCCAAAATTTCCTTATGGAAGAGCAAACACCAATACATTTAATGAAAAACTAATTTTTATTCAATATTTTTTGTTGTTCCAACCAAAACATACAAAGAACAATGAAAAAAATTCACACTTTTTTAAACGATACCATACGATATACAAAAACAAAATCTACATTGATGATCGCTTTCGTCAATGTCTACCAGCAAAGCATACGAAAGTGTTGTTGCTTTCCACTTGTATACAGTGAAGAACGACAAAAAAACTAACAAGACAAAATTGTTTGTGTATTTAATATTGCTAGTGTTGAGTACTCTATTGAAAATAGAAACACACAGCCTATAGCTAAGAGCATTTACAAAAACAAATGAGCACCAAGAGTATAGGGCTTAGGCACCATTGATTTATACACAGTGCCATCTTCATCCCAGTAGTCTAGATTGTTCTTAACGATCAAAACTCGTATCTTCGAATTCTAGAGCTTTCGATGTTAATGTTAACAGCTTAAACATTTAGTGTTGCCATACTTACCAACAATGCTAATAACCGCAGACTATCAACATTTTTGATAAGTAGAAGCTTCTACTGATGGACGTGTTTATAAACATGATGAATGTAGCAGGCAGTCATTACAGACCGGTTAATTCAAATCGCTATTGCAAATTCGTAACAGTATTATTCAGTTGTCTATATCGATACAAAAATTTTACTTAAATTAGTTTCAAGAAGGCAGAAATCATACTGCTGGATTTTGTGACTATCGGTCAATTTTTACACATAGCTTCTATATAAGGCCCATATGTGGAAAATTCATTAAACGCGAATATTTCTCGAAATCCTGTAATATAACCATATGATAATATCAGCCAGAATAAAAAGTACTTTTGAAGTATGTTTAAATACCCTTTTTATATGAATGAGAGTATATGTTGGCTCCAAGTTCTGCCAACGTCGTGGCTTGTTGGCATATACCAAAGAAAAAAGTCTAGAGACGTTAAATCGCACGAACGAGTCAGCCAATTGACTAGTACATATCTTGAGATAATACCAAACTTACTCTTCAATAAATCGATTGTAACGTGTGCTGTGTAACTTGTGGCTTGTGGCACCATCCTGTTGAAACCACATGTCGTCCAAGTCCATGTTCAACAATTCGGGCAAAAAATAATCGGTAATCATGGCGTAATAACGATCGCCATTCACAGTAACGTTACGATCATTATTGTCGACGAAAAATATGGCACAATGACGCCGCCGGCCTGCAAACTGCACCAAACAGTTATTTCTTGTGGATGAAGTGGTGACTCATGAAGCACATGTGGATTTTCACCAAACCAATAACGCATATTTAGCTTATTGACGGACCCATTGAGTCACAAATGAGCTTCGTCACTGAAGATGATTTGGCGATGAAATTCATCATCTTGGCGCATCTTCTCCAGAGCCCAATCGGTGAAAGTACGTCGAGTCAAATAGCCCATGGGCTTCAATTCTTCAGTCAGCTTGATCTTGTATGGGTGTAAACCAATATCCTTATGCAAAATTCGCCATAAAGTGGTCTTGGCGATGACCAGTTCTTGAGAACGCCTAGGAATCGACTGATTTGTATCGTTTGCTACGGACGATATTTTCGTCACTTCAACCAAACCGTTGTTTCTCTGGTATGGCAGCATCACACAATTAATATGTATACTCATATTTTTACACTAAACTTGTTATTGCTTGTCTACATTGGAGTAAACTCTCTTAAAGTTGCGTTCACTGACCCCGAATATCGGTAGTACATTTTTATAATTTGTATACGTTGTTTGTTCGCGTACTTTACCATGATGAAAATGTTGAGTTTATTGAAAAAAGGGAAAATAACAGTTAGATGATGAAATTACCTATTGGAAAACCCTTTAAAAGCTTGTCATTATGTGTAACATTGAGAAATATTCATCTGAGACCCAACACAGTATAAATTTTATTGATTATTATACAATTCTAAGACGATTGAGCCATGCCCCTCTGTCGATCTGTGTAAAATATTCTGACTTCCAAAATACTCAACAAAACTTTACAGGATTATCAAAAGAATGTTTATCATTATCCTAAGCAGTTTGGTATTGAAAATTAGCAAAAATCGGTCCAGTTTAACCCGATTTATGGAAAATATTTTCTCGAATGTGTAATTTTGAGGACAACATTGGAATTTATATCTATTGTCTACACAAAATGTATACTCGTTACTCGCATACAATTTTATTGAAAAAATTCTGAAATTCAAGAAATTTTAACACCATTAAATTGTTAATAGAATTTAAAATTATTAGAATTGAAGTGATACATTGTATTAATTTTAATCTGAATTGGAATTCCAGTACTAACCAATCGTATCCCACCAGTTGTGCTGATTTTAATACAAACCATTGTGCTAATAACAAATGTCGCATATTTAATCAGCTTTATGGGCCACAACCATTTTGGGTAGCATGTGACAACCACACAGAAGGTGGTGGTTGGACTGTAATCCAAAGACGCATTAATGGTTCCGTAGATTTCTATCGTGGTTGGTCTGATTACAAGCAAGGCTTCGGTAATATTGATGGAGAATTTTTCATCGGCTTAGATAAATTACATGCTTTGACGACTACACTCCAACCCATGGAATTGTTGATACAACTACGAGACTTTAACGATACTGCGTCGTATGCCAAATATGATGAATTTGTTATTGCTAATGAAACAGAAAAGTACAATTTGAGTAAAGTGGGCGAATATTCCGGAAATGCTGGTGATGCCTTTAGCTTACATCAGGGTTTTAATTTTAGTACCAAAGATCGTGACAATGATCAGCATACCAGTAATTGTGCTGTAAAGGAAAAGGGTGCATGGTGGTATTCGAAATGTTTTTGGAGGTATGTAAGTCAAGCAATGCTGTTTGTTTAAGTATTTACTGTAATTAAATTTAAACACTACTGTTTTCTAGCAATTTAAATGGGCAATATTATGGTAAAGCTGAGGCTAAAATTAAAAATGGTATTTGTTGGAATGGTTTTACGCGTTGTAAGTATTCTTTGAAATTTGTGCAAATGATGATTAGACCTAAAATAAATAAATATGATACCTAATAAAAAACAACTAGATTCAGAATTAAAATATCTTAAAAATATTATTGGAAGCTATGATGAAAGCTTAAGCTATGTGTAAATGGTTGTCAGATCTTACAATGTTGTCAGATCTGGCAATGTACTGACAATGAACAATTTTTAGCAAATGGTAAATTCTCAGTTCAGACGATTGTAAGAAAACCTTACAATTTCTTTGCCAGACAATAAATCTATCTGCCAACAATTGTTAGTTATCATTGTCAGTTCACGGTTCTCAGATTGTTGTACGACAAAAATTGCCAGATCCGTTGTTAGACATTGCCAGAACGTTTAAATGATTTGAAACAAACAAGTGGATCTTATATGGGGGCTGTGGTCAAATATTGACCGATGTAGTATGATTTTTGGTTACAAATTACTGATGTTGATACAATTTTATTTCGATATCGATATATGTATTTAAAATATTTATAAACAGAGAAACCAGATTCGTAATAGCTACCGAATTTGTTGCCAATCGAATGATTCGGTTGTACATATAGAAAATCAGTGGATAAAGAAGAATTTCAATTGAAGCGCCTAAACTTTTATTACCACTTCTAAAATTTTGTAGACACAACTGAAAAATTCGGTCACTAAGGCAGAATCATTCGATTGGCAACAAATTCGGTTGCTACTACGAATTTGTTTCCTCTGTATAGAGGTTAATGTGTTTTTCGGAAGGGGTCCTTATATGGGAGCAAAAAATTCGGTTGCTACTACGAATTTGTTTCCTCTGTATAGAGGTTAATGTGTTTTTCGGAAGAGGTTCTTATATGGGAGCTATGACCAATTACTAGCTAAGAATCAAACTGCGGCAAAACTGAAATACGCCCACGAACATATAAACTGACCAAAAAAAAAATGGAGAAATGTTTTATAGACTGAGGAAAACTAAATTATATTATATGGTAGAACTGAATCCAGGCAGTACGTTCGACGTACCCCGAATACAGAAAATGAAGTCCAATAGACAAGAAAGACAGTTAAACACATTGGCTCAAAAACAATGATATGGGGATGCTTTTCATACAACGGTGTTGGTTTAACCCTCCGACGGCTGAAACTTCTCCTTGATGGTCCATGGGAAGTATACCTGCCCCCAACATGTATTCCAAGGAAATTTTGTCTAGAATCGTTTAAAAAAGCGATCCGACCAATAGTTTAGTGTTTAGTACGGGAACGTGTGAAAAGGTCCGCTGGGACCTTGTACTGAAATTTCAAGAAATCGTTAATAAATGCACTGTCTTTTGGCTTGTTTTATTGTTTGAACACATTACAAACGTGTTCCTTGAATTTTAATTACTTTTTGGATTATTTTATTTGCCTTTCCTTGAAACATAATAAACATTGCGTCCCTTTTTGAATTTTTGTTACCGTCCCTTTTGCGTTGTTCGAATTTACCCTTACTTTTTACGCATACTCTTACCTATTTTTACTCTCACATAGACGCAGATGTACAAGCTGGAAGACAGGTAGACGAAGAAAAGGGTATAAAAGCGGCTGTAGTAAACCAAATCAGTGAAAGTTGAGACAGTGAACAGTGAACATTGAGTGCGAAATTTTATTTTGAATTTTATAAAGAGGAATAAAAGTACAAATCAATGGCAGAGGAAAATTTAGACATTGCTGAAATTGTGGTGCGTCGTAGTACACGCGACCAGCAAATGAGTGAGGATGAAAGACGTGTAGTGGATGATAGATTTGCAGACTTCATGAGTGATGAAGGTGCTATTCCTGCATTTGGTCTTTAAGGTGCGGATGATGACGATTTCACATATCAACCAAATTTTCATGTTGATGATTCGGATGCGGAAACTGAACCACATATAGACATCAATGAAGATATTAGTGATGAAGAGGAAGAAACTGATGCACAGCAAACAAGTGGCAATTACTTCATTTCCAAAGATGGCACCAAATGGACTAAAAATGCACCACCGAATTCTCGTGCTCATAACGTGGTCGAATTCACAAGGAGGAATCCGATACCAGTAGGAAGCACATATGATCCCTTTACAATATTCCGCTCGCTCATCAACGAATACATAGCGTACATCATAATACACGAATCAAATCGGAAAGGCAGGGAAGTGAACGCTGCATGAAATTTGGCAAATCCAACTAACGTAAAGGACTAGCTGAACCCGGTCCGCGTTGCTGGTCCTTAAAAAACATCTGTTTTATATTGCATCTCGGTCTTGATTTTAATATACAGTGTCGAACAAAGTCGGTGATCCAACCTTCAATTTTAATACATGTAGTGGCAGTCCGGCTGGTTCCAATGAATTCAAAAATTCAGTAGGATAGTCAACGGCTTGTTCTTCGTTCATTACTGTGTCAATCGATTTGCATTTTATTGTTCCGCCAGGCAGTTTCAATTGTATTTGTTTGTTGAGCTTGTTAACATCATAATTTGTTGGTGCCAAAATTACATGTTCCCACATCCAATCCGAATTTTTGTAGTTGGTTGAAAGACTTGGGAATACCTTGTCAACAACGTAATATCATTTGAAATTTTTCCATTTCTGATGTACAACAATTGTTTTGAGAATGTTTCGGCAGAAGGGTATTGCAGCAAATGCACACGCATGTTCGTTGATAGCGTTCGGCTTCTTTAGCTTCATTTCCAGTGAAATAAATTTGAAGGAACTTCGCATCAGCATTGGGAAGCGGGAGCAATGATCCAGTTCTGTGGTACATTTGGCCTTAAACTTTAAAGGTGGGCATGAAGCCGACGTAATTTGAAATCATGAGTTGCACTATTGTATATTTTGAAGGAAGTGCTTGGAAATAGGATTGGCGCCGGAAATGTAACTTAGAAGCAGCTTAGGCGGCTCAATAACTGGTGGCAGAATAACTTTACCGTTCGAACAGCACATTCCCGGGGATTCCTTAGAGATCTTCAAAACGCGGCAATATAAGCAATGTTTGTCCATTGCGGCAATCAGTACGTCCTTGTGATTCCTGTAGTCATCATATTTATTGTAATAAAATGCCGGCAACTTTAAATCGATTCTTTCTCTTGATCGAGCCATTCCGGAGCGATTGGCTTCTAGACTTTCGATATGCTGTTGAGCCGTTTCTGCGGCTTTAGACGTAGATGCCCTTTCTAAAACAAATTTTATTTGAATAAAACCGTTATTTTTTATTAAAAGTGGAATGCGGAGAGTTATTCAAAATATTATTTTTTTCATAGATTTCATATGGAAATTTCTTATTCATGCACCTAATATGCAAGAGTAAACAAAATTGTTTATCATCGATTGATAATATAAAAGAATTTTTATAGTACCGGATATTTGTTGAAATGTATTCCTTTCTTCGCTTACACCAAATCATTCACTCCAGAGTACTGCACTGTGAATTAAAATTTTTTGAATGATGTTAAGAAACGAAATGAAAATTGTCATTGTTTGAACGTTGGGAATAAAAAAAGTCTTATTTATGTATTTCTCCAATTGAAAAAAAATTTTTTGGTTGACAAAATTATTTTTTTTTTTTAAAAAATTTTTGTTTCGCCAAATTTTTTTTTTACAACAATCACTGACTTTGTAAGCCTGTATATAGGAAACTAAATAAACTATCTATGAGAATTGAAGAAAAGGTCGATCAACAATTACACAATAATCTGTTTTTTATGCCATTAGCGGTATAGTATAAAAATTTGATTCTGCCACGCTATTCCGTCCATAGACCGTAAATCAAAAATCTGACTTTACAGTGTTAGCCGCTAGGCTTTTCTTAATATTCCGTAAAAATTTTATCAAAATCGGTCCAGCCGTTTTTGAGTCCATGCGGAACGTACATACGCAAATCTGTATATATATATATATATATATATATATATATATATATATATATATATATATATATATGGCATTAACGGTATAATGTAAACATTTGATTTTTACACACCCCTCCGCCCACAGACCAAATATCAAAAATCTGACTCTACAGTGTTACCCGCTAGGCTATTCTGAAGATTCCCTGAAAATTTCATCAAAATCGGTTCAGCCGTTTTTGAGTTCATTCGGAACATACATACCCACATACATACAAACATCCATTTTTATACCCTACACCACCATAGTGGGGAGGGTATAATGGATTTGTGCAGATGTTTGTAACGCCCAAAAATATTAGTCTAACACCCACCTTAAAGTATACCGATCGACTCAGAATCACTTTCTGAGTCGATTAAACGATGTCCGTCCGTCCGTCCGTCCGTCTGGCTGGCTGGCTGGTTGG
Source organism: Calliphora vomitoria (assembly GCA_942486065.2). Lineage (NCBI taxonomy): Eukaryota > Metazoa > Arthropoda > Insecta > Diptera > Calliphoridae > Calliphora > Calliphora vomitoria. Next base: position 101,128,999 of record OW818031.2, on the reverse strand, counting down.
TTGGCTGGCTGGCTGTCCATGTAAAGCTTGTGCGCAGAGTACAGGTCGCAATTTTAAAGATATTTCGATAACATTTAGTACATATCATTATTTCTGCCCAAGGACGATCCCTATTGAAACTGGCTGAAATCGGTCCATTATTTGACCTAGCCCCCATACAAATGTCCTCCCGAAAGTGGATTTTATCCGTCACAAATGTTTAATTTATATAGGTATCTACACAAGTTTTTGTCCAAATAAGTTTTATATATAGGGAATTCATGTCACCAAATTTTATTATGATCGGTCCATAATTAGTCATAGCTCCCATATAAGGCCTGCTTCCGATAATCACTTTAACGAGCATAAATCTCCTACAAATGTTGGTATACACATAAAATTCAACATAAATAACTATCATATAAACGTTAATCACGTGACCAAATTTCGTGATGATCGGTCCATAATTTGTCATAGCTCCCATATAAGGCCCACTTCCGAAAATCGCTCACGAACATAAATTATTGAAATTTTGAAAGAAAAATGTTTTTGCTCATTTACTTAGTGTAGGGTATTATCTGGTCGGGCTTGACCGACCATACTTTCTTACTTGTTATATATATAGATTGGAAACCAATCACATACATACAAACATCCATTTTTATATATATAGATTGGAAACCAATCACTTTGATAGAGTTCGATGCTTTTTTGGCTATTATTTTGTATGCTGGACTCACTAAATTGAATATTGAACTTCTTGAAGAGTTATGGAGTCCAACGCGCTGTCCAATATATAAAGCTGCATTTTCATTAGATCGTATGAAGTGCATAAAACAATTCCTTAGATTCGACAATGGAAATACGCGACAGCAGCGACTAATCAGCAAAACTGCGGCTATTGATGATATTTGGCAAGTGTTGCAGTCTAACTTGGCAGCAGCTTACACTCCACATGATGCAGTGACCATTGATGAGCATGATGCATGTGCTCAACAAACCGCTGGCCATTGGCCATGTTTTTTAGTATGGTGGACATTGCTGCATTGGCTGCATTTATTTCATACAATGAGCATATGGGTATGCTTTTCATACAACGGTGTTGGTTCAATACACGAAATAGAAGACATTATGGACCAAAAAGTGTACGTGGGAATATTGGATAGAATTATGCAGAGTGAAATATTGTGGTCTGTAGTGAAAGATGGGTGTAATCAAATTCCCCTAAAGTGATGTAAGGATTTAATCGACTCCATGTCTCACAGATGAGATGCTGTAATAAAAAATAAAGGCTATTCTACCAAATTCTGATCGTATTTAAAGTTTCTGATAATTTTTTAACTTTTTTTAATAGTAAATATCAATCAATACTGAAATATTACTAATATTTAGAACAGCAATTGTTACTTACTTGTTGAAAGCTTTATTTAACTAATGAATTATTTAAATAATTTAGGATTGAATCAACATTATATAACACCAAAAAATATTGGAATAAATCATGTTTCTTTTTAATTAATCTCTTGTTTTTTAATGGGTGCACTCCTAGTTTTATGAACGCAACATTTTGGGGGGAGGAGTGTACAAAAATCGAGACTGTCGCGGTTTTTTACTTATATCCCAGCAATTTGTGGGTCGAATTTTTCTATTTTGAATATCAATAAGGTGGACTATTGCGGATATACTAAAGCATCAATCATGTATGAAAGTTATTTGAAGGCTAAGGAATGTTAGTTAATATCAACATACAGACGGACATATATATATCGAGTCCAATATTTATAATGATCCAGAATATATATACTTTAGGTGGTCGCAAATAAAAAACGTAGAAATTACAAGCGGAATGACAAACTTAAATATCAGTATTACAGGGAATACAATTTGTTTCTGAGTTTATTTAAAATACTCAAATTTAAGATTATTAGAAAATAGAATTGAAGTTCTATATTGTATTAATTTAAATTTGAATTGGAATTCCAGTACTACCCAATCGTATCCTACCAGTTGTGCTGATTTTAATACAAACCATTGCACAAATAACACATGTCGCATATACAATCAGCTTTATGGTCCAAAACCATTTTGGGTCGCATGTGATATGCACACCGAAGGTGGTGGTTGGACTGTAATCCAAAGACGCATTAATGGCTCCGTAGATTTCTATCGCAATTGGTCTGATTACAAGCAAGGCTTCGGTAGTATTGATGGAGAATTTTTCATCGGCTTAGATAAATTACATGCTTTGACGACTACACTCCAACCCATGGAACTGTTGATACAACTACAAGACTTTAATGATACTGCGTCGTATGCCAAATATGATGAATTTGTTGTTGGAAATGAAACGGAAAATTATGTATTAAGTAAGGTGGGTAAGTATTCTGGCGATACTACTGATGCATTTAGCCAACATCAGGGATTTAAATTTACTACCAGAGATCGTGACAATGATATAGATGACGAGTATAATTGTGCCAAGTCGTGTCAAGGAGCATGGTGGTATAGAAGATGTTTCTTTAGGTAAGTTAGATATCAATGGTCACATGTTGACAATTCCTAACAAACGATTCCTCCCTCATATTGGAGAGTCAACATATGACCATGGATATTTAATCGTTTATTTATTTTAGCCGGAATAAAATAATTTTCTTTTTCTAGCAATTTAAATGGAAAATATTACGATAACCACGAGATGGCTAAAAGCAAATTTGGGATATGTTGGAAAGATTGCAGTTATACATTAAAATATGTTCAGATGATGATTAGACCGAAAAAAACATAAATAAATTGAAAATGTAAACTATAACGCCAACCCCTACAACGGAAAGAAAGCCCATTATGTTTGATGATGTTTGTAATGCTGTTTAAACGCTTTAAAAGAAAATCACTTTTGAAAAGAATAATTACTTGCGATGAAAAATGGATCCATTACAATAACCCAAAGCGGAAGAAATCGTATTTGAAGCACGGCCACCAGCCGAAGCGACACAAAAGCCAAATATCCATGGCGCTAAGGTAATGCTCTGTATTTGGTGGAAACAAAAGGGGCCTATATATTATGAGCTGCTGAAATCTGCCCAGACCATCACAGATAACCTATACCGAAGCAAACATTGGCCGAAAAACGCCAAGAATATGCTGCCAGACATGAAATGCTAATATTCCATCATTACAACGCTAGGCCACATGTTGCAATACTTGTTAAAAGCTATTTAGAAAGAAGTGGTTGGGATGTTTGGCTCGGAATCCATATGTTGCCAGAAAGATTGGAAAAGGCCATAGTTAACAAAGGCCAATACTATGAATAAATGTATATTGTTCAAATGTTGCAAAATAGAAACTAAAAATTTTAAAAAATTTCCAATTATTAAGTCATTCACCAAATTTATCACTTTTACTAAATTTTATCTAAAATAGCGCCTAATTATCGTAAGCGCCATATCACAAAAATATATATTTTGTAAAAATAATTTATTTGGTAAAAAATATCGATATTTTCTTGTATAAAAATATTTATTTTTAAAAGTGGATTTTTTAAGAAACATAAAAACTTGTTTGCGAAAATACAGTATTCCGCTGTGCCGAATCTTGATGGGAAAGCGTATAAAGAGGCCAAGCAATTATGTTTGCCAAACCTTTAAAGTAAGTTGTTGTTCGGACTCAATTTTGCAAATGATTTGTATCACAGCATTTCGTAAAAAATTACATATACATTCACGTTTAATATATTTTCCGAATTTGAGCCAACTTTCATTTAATGGATGTATTTATAAGAGATTTATGAGTATTTAAGTGATTCTCGGAAGTGAAGCTAATATGGGATGTGGTCAAATATGTACCGAAATTCACAGAATTCACTAGTATGCTTTTTGGATAGAAATTATAGATACGTGACAGACAGAAAGACAGGCAGGCAGGCAGACAGGCAGGCAGGCAGGCAGGCAGGCAGACAGACAGACAGACAGACAGACAGACAGACAGACAGACAGACAGACAGACAGACAGACAGACAGACAGACAGACAGACAGACAGACAGACAGACAGACAGACAGACAGACAGACAGACAGACAGACAGACAGACAGACAGACAGACAGACAGACAGACAGACAGACAGACAGACAGACAGACAGACAGACAGACAGACAGACAGACAGACAGACAGACAGGTCAATTTTTACACATAGCTTCTATATAAGGCCCATATGTGGAAAATTCATTAAACGCGAATATTTCTCGAAATCCTGTAATATAACCATATGATAATATCAGCCAGAATAAAAAGTACTTTTGAAGTATGTTTAAATACCCTTTTTATATGAATGAGAGTATATGTTGGCTCCAAGTTCTGCCAACGTCGTGGCTTGTTGGCATATACCAAAGAAAAAAGTCTAGAGACGTTAAATCGCACGAACGAGTCAGCCAATTGACTAGTACATATCTTGAGATAATACCAAACTTACTCTTCAATAAATCGATTGTAACGTGTGCTGTGTAACTTGTGGCTTGTGGCACCATCCTGTTGAAACCACATGTCGTCCAAGTCCATGTTCAACAATTCGGGCAAAAAATAATCGGTAATCATGGCGTAATAACGATCGCCATTCACAGTAACGTTACGATCATTATTGTCGACGAAAAATATGGCACAATGACGCCGCCGGCCTGCAAACTGCACCAAACAGTTATTTCTTGTGGATGAAGTGGTGACTCATGAAGCACATGTGGATTTTCACCAAACCAATAACGCATATTTAGCTTATTGACGGACCCATTGAGTCACAAATGAGCTTCGTCACTGAAGATGATTTGGCGATGAAATTCATCATCTTGGCGCATCTTCTCCAGAGCCCAATCGGTGAAAGTACGTCGAGTCAAATAGCCCATGGGCTTCAATTCTTCAGTCAGCTTGATCTTGTATGGGTGTAAACCAATATCCTTATGCAAAATTCGCCATAAAGTGGTCTTGGCGATGACCAGTTCTTGAGAACGCCTAGGAATCGACTGATTTGTATCGTTTGCTACGGACGATATTTTCGTCACTTCAACCAAACCGTTGTTTCTCTGGTATGGCAGCATCACACAATTAATATGTATACTCATATTTTTACACTAAACTTGTTATTGCTTGTCTACATTGGAGTAAACTCTCTTAAAGTTGCGTTCACTGACCCCGAATATCGGTAGTACATTTTTATAATTTGTATACGTTGTTTGTTCGCGTACTTTACCATGATGAAAATGTTGAGTTTATTGAAAAAAGGGAAAATAACAGTTAGATGATGAAATTACCTATTGGAAAACCCTTTAAAAGCTTGTCATTATGTGTAACATTGAGAAATATTCATCTGAGACCCAACACAGTATAAATTTTATTGATTATTATACAATTCTAAGACGATTGAGCCATGCCCCTCTGTCGATCTGTGTAAAATATTCTGACTTCCAAAATACTCAACAAAACTTTACAGGATTATCAAAAGAATGTTTATCATTATCCTAAGCAGTTTGGTATTGAAAATTAGCAAAAATCGGTCCAGTTTAACCCGATTTATGGAAAATATTTTCTCGAATGTGTAATTTTGAGGACAACATTGGAATTTATATCTATTGTCTACACAAAATGTATACTCGTTACTCGCATACAATTTTATTGAAAAAATTCTGAAATTCAAGAAATTTTAACACCATTAAATTGTTAATAGAATTTAAAATTATTAGAATTGAAGTGATACATTGTATTAATTTTAATCTGAATTGGAATTCCAGTACTAACCAATCGTATCCCACCAGTTGTGCTGATTTTAATACAAACCATTGTGCTAATAACAAATGTCGCATATTTAATCAGCTTTATGGGCCACAACCATTTTGGGTAGCATGTGACAACCACACAGAAGGTGGTGGTTGGACTGTAATCCAAAGACGCATTAATGGTTCCGTAGATTTCTATCGTGGTTGGTCTGATTACAAGCAAGGCTTCGGTAATATTGATGGAGAATTTTTCATCGGCTTAGATAAATTACATGCTTTGACGACTACACTCCAACCCATGGAATTGTTGATACAACTACGAGACTTTAACGATACTGCGTCGTATGCCAAATATGATGAATTTGTTATTGCTAATGAAACAGAAAAGTACAATTTGAGTAAAGTGGGCGAATATTCCGGAAATGCTGGTGATGCCTTTAGCTTACATCAGGGTTTTAATTTTAGTACCAAAGATCGTGACAATGATCAGCATACCAGTAATTGTGCTGTAAAGGAAAAGGGTGCATGGTGGTATTCGAAATGTTTTTGGAGGTATGTAAGTCAAGCAATGCTGTTTGTTTAAGTATTTACTGTAATTAAATTTAAACACTACTGTTTTCTAGCAATTTAAATGGGCAATATTATGGTAAAGCTGAGGCTAAAATTAAAAATGGTATTTGTTGGAATGGTTTTACGCGTTGTAAGTATTCTTTGAAATTTGTGCAAATGATGATTAGACCTAAAATAAATAAATATGATACCTAATAAAAAACAACTAGATTCAGAATTAAAATATCTTAAAAATATTATTGGAAGCTATGATGAAAGCTTAAGCTATGTGTAAATGGTTGTCAGATCTTACAATGTTGTCAGATCTGGCAATGTACTGACAATGAACAATTTTTAGCAAATGGTAAATTCTCAGTTCAGACGATTGTAAGAAAACCTTACAATTTCTTTGCCAGACAATAAATCTATCTGCCAACAATTGTTAGTTATCATTGTCAGTTCACGGTTCTCAGATTGTTGTACGACAAAAATTGCCAGATCCGTTGTTAGACATTGCCAGAACGTTTAAATGATTTGAAACAAACAAGTGGATCTTATATGGGGGCTGTGGTCAAATATTGACCGATGTAGTATGATTTTTGGTTACAAATTACTGATGTTGATACAATTTTATTTCGATATCGATATATGTATTTAAAATATTTATAAACAGAGAAACCAGATTCGTAATAGCTACCGAATTTGTTGCCAATCGAATGATTCGGTTGTACATATAGAAAATCAGTGGATAAAGAAGAATTTCAATTGAAGCGCCTAAACTTTTATTACCACTTCTAAAATTTTGTAGACACAACTGAAAAATTCGGTCACTAAGGCAGAATCATTCGATTGGCAACAAATTCGGTTGCTACTACGAATTTGTTTCCTCTGTATAGAGGTTAATGTGTTTTTCGGAAGGGGTCCTTATATGGGAGCAAAAAATTCGGTTGCTACTACGAATTTGTTTCCTCTGTATAGAGGTTAATGTGTTTTTCGGAAGAGGTTCTTATATGGGAGCTATGACCAATTACTAGCTAAGAATCAAACTGCGGCAAAACTGAAATACGCCCACGAACATATAAACTGACCAAAAAAAAAATGGAGAAATGTTTTATAGACTGAGGAAAACTAAATTATATTATATGGTAGAACTGAATCCAGGCAGTACGTTCGACGTACCCCGAATACAGAAAATGAAGTCCAATAGACAAGAAAGACAGTTAAACACATTGGCTCAAAAACAATGATATGGGGATGCTTTTCATACAACGGTGTTGGTTTAACCCTCCGACGGCTGAAACTACTCCTTGATAGTCCATGGGAAGTATACCTGCCCCCTACATGTATTCCAAGGAAATTTTGTCTAGAATCGTTTAAAAAAGCGATCCGACCAATAGTTTAGTGTTTAGTACGGGAACGTGTGAAAAGGTCCGCTGGGACCTTGTACTGAAATTTCAAGAAATCGTTAATAAATGCACTGTCTTATGGCTTGTTTTATTGTTTGAACACATTACAAACGTGCTCCTTGAATTTTAGTTACTTTTTGGATTATTTTATTTGCCTTTTCTTGAAACATAATAAACATTTCTTTTTACGCATACTCTTACCTACCTACTTTTACTCTCCCATAGACGCAGATGTGCAAGCTAGAAGTCAGGTAGACGTAGAAAAAGGTATAAAAGCGGCTGTAGTTTCGTAAACCAAATCAGTGAAAGTTGAGACAGTGAACAGTGAACATCAGTGCGAAATTTTATCTTGAATTTTATAAAGAGAAATAAAAGTACAAATCAATGGCAGAGGAAAATTTAGACATTGCTGAAATTGTGGTAGCATCGTAGTACACGCTACCAGCAAATGAGTGAGGATGAAAGACGTGTAGTGGATGATAGGTTTGCAGATTTCATGAGTGATGAAGGTGCTATTCCTGCATTTGGTCTTGAAGGTGCGGATGATGACGATTTCACATATCAACCAAATTTTCATGTTGATGCGGAAACTGAACCACATATAGACATCAATGAAGATATTAGTGATGAAGAGGAAGAAACTGATGCACAGCAAACAATTGACAATTACTTCATTTCCAAATGCATGGACTAAAAATGCACCACCGACTTCCCGTACTCGTGGTCGACTGCACAAGGAGGAATCCGAGACCAGTAGGAACCACATATGATCCCTTTACCATATTCCGTTCGCTCATCACCGAAGACATGGCGTACATCATAATACGCGAATCAAATCGGAAAGGCAGGGAAGTGAACGCTTAGTTGGAATTTGGCAAATCCAACTAACACAAAGGAATGCAAACCAATCACTTTGATAGAGTTCGATTGCTTATTTTGTATGCTAGACTCACTAAATTGAATATTGAACCTCTTGAAGAGTTATGGGGCCCAACGCGCTGTCCAATATATAAAGCTGCATTATCATTAGATCGTATGAAGTGCATAAAACAATTCCTTAGATTCGACAATAGAAATACGCGACAGCAGCGACTAATCAACAGCAAAACTGCGGCTATTGATGATATTTGGCAAATGTTGCAGTCTAACTTGGCAGCAGCTAACACTCCGCATGATGCAGTGACCATTAATGAGCAGTTATTCCCATACAGATGATGCACCCGCTTCACACAATACATTCCATCGAAGTACGGTATAAAGACATGGTGGGTGTGCGAGTCAAAATCATTTTATCCTGTCAAAGGAATGATTTACTCTGGGAAATTGCCTGACCAGGCACGAGAGGTGAATCAAGGGCAGAATGTTGTACTTCAACTTTCGGAGAGATATTTGAATACAGGCCGCACAATTTATGCCGACAATTTTTTCACAACTTTGGATTTGGCACGTACTTTTATCAAGAACAAAACCGCATATGTTGAAACAGTGCGCTCGACTAAGACATGTGTGCCTCGGGAATTCCAAAAAAATCATACGCGTCCTGTCAACAGCACATTGTTCGGCTTCAACGAAGGCGATATAGCACTATGTTCATATGTGCCCAAGAAGAACAAAGCGGTAATTTTGCTGTCGACCCAACATTATACTTGCGGTGTGGACATGCAAACTGAAAAGAAGAAGCCGTTTGCTATTTTGGATTACAACGCCAACAAATCGGGCGTTGATAGAATGGACCAGATGCTTGGCACATATACATGCAAGCGCTCAACAAACCGCTTTTTAATATGGTGGACATTGCTTCATTAGCTGCATTTATTTCATACAATGAGCAATGATATGGGTATGCTTTTCATACAACGGTGTTGGTTCAATACACGAAATAGAAGGCATTTTGGACCAAAAAGTGTACGTGGAAATATTGGATAGAATTATGCAGAGTGGAATATAAATGGCTCTTCCAATAAGACAACGACCCGAAACACACGAGGAAATTGGCAAAGGAGTGGTTTCGGGTCAACATCGTGGAGGTTATCTCATGGCCTGCACAGTTCACACACTTTAACCCCATAGAACATCTATGGGAGGATGTTAAAAAATATATTGCGGAATGAAAAACGTCAAATGCAGCTGAATTGTGGTCTGTAGTGAAAGATGGGTATAATCAAATTCCCCTAAAGCGATGTAAGGATTTAATCGACTCCATGTCTCACAGATGAGATGCTGTAATAAAAAATAAAGGCTATTCTACCAAATACTGATCGTATTTAAAGTTTCTGATAATATTCATAAGCTTTTTTAACTTTTTTTTAATAATAAATATCAATCATTACTGAAATATTTCTATTATTTGGAACAGCAATTGTTACTTACTTGTTGAAAGCTTTATTTAACTACTGAATTATTTAAATAATTTTTTTTTTTTTTAATTAATCTCCTGTTTTTAATGGATTTACTCCTATTTTATTTGAGGGCTAAGGAATGTTAGTTAATTTCAACATACAGACGGACATGTATATATCGAGTCCACTATTTATAATGATCCAGAATATATGTACCTTAGGTGGAAGCAAATGAAAAACATAGGAATTACAAGCGGAATGACAAACTTAAATAACAATTTGTTTTTGAGTTTAATTAAAATACTAAAATTTAAAATTACTAGAAAATAAAATTGAAGTTCTATATTGTATTAATTTGAATTGGAATTCCAGTACTACCCAATCATATCCTACCAGTTGTGCTGATTTTAATACAAACCATTGTGCTAATAACAAATGTCGCATATTTAATCAGCTTTATGGGCCAAAACCATTTTGGGTCGCATGTGATAACAACACCGAAGGTGGTGGTTGGACTGTAATCCAAAGACGCATTAATGGCTCCGTAGATTTCTATCGCAATTGGTCTGATTACAAGCAAGGCTTCGGTAGTATTGATGGAGAATTTTTCATCGGCTTAGATAAATTACATGCTTTGACGACTACACTCCAACCCATGGAACTGTTGATACAACTACAAGACTTTAATGATACTGCGTCGTATGCCAAATATGATGAATTTGTTGTTGGAAATGAAACGGAAAATTATGTATTAAGTAAGGTGGGTAAGTATTCTGGCGATACTACTGATGCATTTAGCCAACATCAGGGATTTAAATTTACTACCAGAGATCGTGACAATGATATAGATGACGAGTATAATTGTGCCAAGTCGTGTCAAGGAGCATGGTGGTATAGAAGATGTTTCTTTAGGTAAGTTAGATATCAATGGTCACATGTTGACAATTCCTAACAAACGATTCCTCCCTCCATCATATTGGAGAGTCAACATATGACCATGAATAAATAATCGTTTATTTATTTTGGCCGGAATAAAATAATTTTCTTTTTCTAGCAATTTAAATGGAAAATATTACGATAACCACGAGATGGCTAAAAGCAAATTTGGGATATGTTGGAAAGATTGCAGTTATACATTAAAATATGTTCAGATGATGATTAGACCCAAAAAAAAAAAATAAATTGAAAATGTAAATTATAACCCCAATCCCTTCAACGAAAAGAAAGCCGATTTTGTTTGATGATGTTTGTAATGCTGCTTGAACGCTTAAAAAATCACTTTTGAAAAGAATCATTACTTGCGATGAAAAATGGATGCATTAGATAACGCAAAGCATAAGAAATCATATTTGTATCATAATATTATATCAGATGCAATTGCAAAACATCCGATATTTATATTCACACGTTGAGTGCTCACTGATAACTAGCCAAATAAACACAACAATTATTTTGCACAATTGTATGTTGAAAAAATAACAACAAAAATTAAAATAAACGAAATTATGCATGCGTGTGTTTGATTTATAATTCTTATTCATGTCATCTCATTCCACATTGTAGAACAGAGGTGCGCAAAAGTAAATTATCTCACCAACACATTCAATTCTTTAAAAGTCATACACCCGTGCTCATGCGCTTTTGTAGTTGTTTCATTGAGTGGACAACGACTACTAAATTGTAAGAGCATAAGAATACGTGTGATTTGATTTTGCACAATTGTGCTATGGACTGCACAGTGCGCACCATTGTTGTAGAATGTTGTTGTTGGGTGTGTGTGGTGTTTACGTATGATAGAGATGCTCATATGAAAACTCATTATAAACAACTCTCTCTTTATATATACCCTTGCCTCTCATGGTGAAGGGTATAAAAACAAAAACAAAATACGCAAAACAATAACCAACACACATCCACACATACGATTTGTTGATTTTTTGTCAAAGCATGCAATAAATAGTATTTTTTTTGATGAAATTTTCAGAGGTTGTCTCGGATTTTTACTTATATCTCCGTTATTTATGGACGGATATTGCTGATTTTAAATAGCAAACTTCTCGAAAGCATGTCTCACATAATTATTGAAGATTTGGATCCCGAAGATAACTGGGGTCTTCAGAAAATTGATTTCAACAGACAGACAGACAGACAGACAGACTTGGCTTAATCGACTCCGCTATCTATAAGGATCCAGAATATATATACTTTATAATGTCGGAAATCTATATTGTGAAAATTACAAACGGAATGACAAATTTATATATACCCTTCTCACGTAGGTGAAGGGTCTAAAAAAACAAAAACCAGCAGATTAAACAATGGCAGTATGCTTGCTTTTTGCCAATCGGTCGAATACTTAGCTAATTCAACAACTATTGTGGTAACACAGTGATGCTGATTTTCAATTCAGAACAGGTTTTATTCGATTCACAACATTTGTGATCAATCGTAATAATACAGTGTTTTCAAGGATTTACTGTGAATCGATCTTAAGGTACGGTCACACACGGTAAATATTTACTGAAAAAAGCGTAACCACTTTGTTTAGTACAAATTTGTTTGACGTTGTTTACTCTTACAAGTGTTTTGTAAGATCAAACAGCATCAAATAAAAGAAAACTGAATATTTGCTTTGAATTGTCCTAAGTAAAAGGAGTTTTTTACAATAAATATACGAATTGAAATATATTTTATTAAGTGGTTACGTCTTTTTTGTCAAATATTTGCCATGTCTGACCCTACCTTTAGTAAAATCACACACCTCTGTGAGAATACTGTGTAAAGCACTGGGTAAATAGTGGACTGTATTATCAAATAAAAGTTAGCACACAAAGACTCAAAAAGCTCTTGGAAATTCGAGTAATGGAATCTTTGAATAAATATCTAGAAAATCTGAACGGAACCCCGCAATCAGTTTACACACTATGGCGAGATACAAAAAGTTTTAAAAAACCTGTTATATGTATGTCCCCCTTGAAAAATTCAAGTGGTGGTTGGGCAAGAAGAGATACCAAAAAAGGAAATCTGTTTGTTAACCATTTGAGGCAAGTATTTACCCCGAACACATCAAATGAAACAATTGTCTTTCGAATCATTAATTTAGATTTAAAGAAAAACACAGTACTATCGAACGAACCCACAGACTTTTAAATGTTGAACGAACAGTTTTTGAGTAAAAAAATATTTTTCCGCTCTATTTATCGATATTTCTCAAGCGTTTGATAAAGTGTGCCATGATGGTTTTATATACAAATTGAATCAAAATTTACCAGCAAACACAAATAAGCTATTGGAAAGTTGTTTAACTGGTCGCACATTTAAGCTTAAAGAAGGAGACTTTTTAAGTCCTTGGCAACCCGTTGAAGCTGAAGTCCTGATTGGCAGTATCCTGAGACCCTTTTTATATTTGATATATTTGTCTGATATGCTGATTAACAATCGCACTCATACATCAACATTTGGTGATGATACTACTATTCTAAGCATTCACATAAAATCACATATTTGAATTAGAAATATGGTAAAAACATTGAAAATTAAAGTCAACGAGCAAAAATGTACATACACATATAACATTTACATTGCGTAGAAAATCATATCCGTCTATTCATATCACTAACCAAACAATAATTCAACAATCGGAAGCTAATTACCTCGGAGTACTTATATGGAAAAGGCATATAAATGCAAAGTTACTCAAGTGAAATTAAAATCAATTGTAATTAATTTGCTCATTGGCAGATACTCTATGCTTAGTTTAGATTGTAAACTTATACTTTTAGCTCTTTTTCTCAATAAAAACCTAAGTCTTTTGTCAAAAAAACCTAACTCTATATAAGATTCAGCCGTAAAGAGAGAAGCTTTTTTTAAATGTATTGGGCATAGATAATTATACATAGAGACGAGACACTCCGTATTTTCAAACAAAAAAAAAAACAAATTAGATGTCTAATATAACATCAAAACACTAAGATGTATTTCGTTGTTGAACGAGTTAGGTTTTTGACAATTCCATAAAACAAAATATTTATTTCTGAATATCAGGAGAACTGCCAATATCAATAGTCTGTAAATTATGTACCAATCAATATTTTATCATACAATGCAGTTTGGTTAAAAATAGACAAAGTAAATTTCTATTGCCGAATATTCAAAAAACTATAATAGTTATTGTGTTTCTATTGTTCTTTTTTGGGATCAGAGCAAGGGTTATAGGTGCTATCATACAAAGCTAATATTCAAATTGAAATATTTCAGTATTCAAATATTACACATGGTCCCTCCAGTTATCATTATTAGTCTCAAAACACTCTTACTTGCATAAAATGGAAAATAAAATTAGTTATTTATTGATACTATTAATGTTTTAATTATGTGGCCACCAATGATGTATGACACATTTTTATTAGGTAATAATGAAGTATTTCAAATAATTATTATATATATATTTTGTTTTGTGGTAAACAAGAATTAGCGGTTCAGACTAAAAATGGATTGAAATAACACACTACAGTATTGCATAGACAATTTGCAATACTTCTTAAAATAAAACCCAGTGATTTAAAGTGTGTTGCTCATACGACAAATGTATGAGAAATCAGATTAATACGCTCTTTTATACAATAGGACTGAAAGATAATGTGTTGACATGAAATAATTCTCACCATCTAAATTATGTTTAGTTTAATTTAGTTTGTTACTCCACCAATTATCAAAGAATAACAAGTAAGAAAGTATAGTTGGGCAAGCACGACCATATGATACCCTACAACGAGTAACAGTTTTTTTTATATGAAACTTATTTGAATACAAAAATGTTTCAGATATCTATGCTAGATAAAAGGGAGCTCCCATATAAGGAAGCTATGACTAATTATGGACCTATCGTCACAAAATTTGGTGGGATGATTTGCGTAAATATGAAACATATTTGTGTTAAATTTAATTTAGATACTAACATATTTCAGAGAATTATTCACATTAATGAAATTATTTGAGAATGATGCTTATATGGGAGCTATGGAACATTGTGGACTGATCGGTATTAAATTTGGTAGTACGAGTTCAGCTTATATAAAACTTATTTATGCTGAATTTGGTTTGAATATGTTTATAAATAAGATATTTATAAGAGCTTAACTATTTTCAGATAGGACGATCAGACTGACATCGCTTAATCGACTCAGAAAGTGATCCTGAGCAGATTGGTGTTAGGACAATATTTTTGCACATTCCAAACAACAGCACTAACCAAATATACTCTCCCCAGTATGGAGGTGTAGGGTATACAAACTAGATTATTTAAATGAAAGCATGTGTAAAAAAAAACCGCAACGTGACACACTTTTAGCGACACTAACAGATTAAGCTAATGTGTTACGCTACTCTTAAAAATAAGCAAAAAGTACGAGAAATGTTCACATAAATAATAATGTCATTAACGCTAGAGTTCTTAATTAACCCAGAGCAAAGTGAAGAATTATTTATTGTAAATTTGATTGTTAATTTTTTAATCATCTTAATCGGTATACCAGAAAGTGAATCTGAGTCGATTAAACGATGTCCGTCTGGCTGCTGTCCATGTTAGTGCAGGTCTTACATTTGATTTCCTTTTACGTAAAACTTATTTGTATATAAATCAGACATTTATAACAAAAATATCCTATTTCGGGAGGACATTTCTATGGAGGATAGGTTAAATAACTTTAATTTCAAACTTTCAATGTATGTATGTGCAAAATTTGATCGAACAATTTTCGAAATTATGACTTGTGGGTCCGCCAGACGGACGGACGGAAGGACATTGTTAAATTGACTCAGAACGTGATACTAATACCACTTAATACTAATACTAATACTAATACTAATACTAATACTAATACTAATACTAATACTAATACTAATACTAATACTAATACTAATACTAATACTAATACTAATACTAATACTAATACTAATACTAATACTAATACTAATACTAATACTAATACTAATACTAATACTAATACTAATACTAATACTAATACTAATACTAATACTAATACTAATACTAATACTAATACTAATACTAATACTAATACTAATACTAATACTAATACTAATACTAATACTAATACTAATACTAATACTAATACTAATACTAATACTAATACTAATACTAATACTAATACTAATACTAATACTAATACTAATACTAATACTAATACTAATACTAATACTAATACTAATACTAATACTAATACTAATACTAATACTAATACTAATACTAATACTAATACTAATACTAATACTAATACTAATACTAATACTAATACTAATACTAATACTAATACTAATACTAATACTAATACTAATACTAATACTAATACTAATACTAATACTAATACTAATACTAATACTAATACTAATACTAATACTAATACTAATACTAATACTAATACTAATACTAATACTAATACTAATACTAATACTAATACTAATACTAATACTAATACTAATACTAATACTAATACTAATACTAATACTAATACTAATACTAATACTAATACTAATACTAATACTAATACTAATACTAATACTAATACTAATACTAATACTAATACTAATACTAATACTAATACTAATACTAATACTAATACTAATACTAATACTAATACTAATACTAATACTAATACTAATACTAATACTAATACTAATACTAATACTAATACTAATACTAATACTAATACTAATACTAATACTAATACTAATACTAATACTAATACTAATACTAATACTAATACTAATACTAATACTAATACTAATACTAATACTAATACTAATACTAATACTAATACTAATACTAATACTAATACTAATACTAATACTAATACTAATACTAATACTAATACTAATACTAATACTAATACTAATACTAATACTAATACTAATACTAATACTAATACTAATACTAATACTAATACTAATACTAATACTAATACTAATACTAATACTAATACTAATACTAATACTAATACTAATACTAATACTAATACTAATACTAATACTAATACTAATACTAATACTAATACTAATACTAATACTAATACTAATACTAATACTAATACTAATACTAATACTAATACTAATACTAATACTAATACTAATACTAATACTAATACTAATACTAATACTAATACTAATACCAATAATCGTTTCAGCCGTTTAGTAATTATTGTTTAAGAACTAAAGGTACTAATTTTACCAGTTTTTCCCCCTGTTTATCTCTTTCTGATAAAAATATTGAAAAAAGTTATACCCACCAAGTAAGGATCTATATACGTTCCAAATTTCAATAAAATCGATTTAGCCGTTTAGGCGTGATGCTCAAACAAACAAACAAACTTACAAAGACATTTATATATTTATATGGATTTCGAAACTAGACGTAGAGGCATTTGCTGAAGGTGTTTTTAAAATGGTCCAGCTCAGAACAACGGGAAAATTAAGCCAAAATGTTTAGCAGATCATTAGAAACATTCCAAACATTATGTAAGTGCTATGGCCAATATTATATTAATAGTAGCCAAATCTAGTAGCTGGATTTATTATACCCTTCACCTTCGTGAGAAGGGTATAATAAATTTGTCATTCTTTTTGTAATTTCCATAATATAATTTTCTGACCTATATTCTGGATCCTTATAGATAGCGGAGTCGACTAAGCCATGTCCGTCTGTCTGTCTGTCCGTCTCTCTGTCTGTCCGTCTGTCTGTCTGTTGAAATCAATTTTCTGAAGATCCCAGATATCTTCGGGATCCAAATCTTCAATAATTCTGTCAGACATGCTTTCGAGAAGTTTGCTATTTAAAATCAGCAGAATCCGTCCATAAATAACGGAGATATGAGAAAAAATCCGAGACAACCTCTGAAAGTTTCATCACAAAAAGACAATTTATTGCATGCTTTGACAAAAAATCAACAAAGCATATGTGTTGGTTATTGTTATTTTGCGTATTTTGTTTTTTTAAAGAGAGTGTTGTTTATAATGAGTTCTCATATGATACGTAAATACAGTGCTGTTATGCTTTTTTTGAAAAAAATCGTCAAAATTAAGAAAATAAATCGTCAAATTCATAATAAAAATTTTAAAAAATCGTCATGAAATCGTCACGGTTAAAAATCATGTATTAAGAGGGAAATAAACAACTCAGCAGCCTTTAATCAATAAAACACTAACAGTATTTGTGTAAGTACATTAGTATAAGTTAATAAAGTGTTTCTGTACGAAACTTTTAATATTATTCACATTAAAGCAATCTGAAGAATTATTTTTGAAAAAGTCTTGCAAATAAAACTTCTTCAAGGGGTTTTGTCTCAAAGAATTTCTTTTCTTAGCTTCATTTATATATATTTGCCTAAAAATACTTTAAGTTAACTTTTAAATAACTAACTTTAAGTTAACTTTTAAATAACTAACTTTAAGTTAGCTAAGAATAAGTCAACTTAAAGTTAAATTTTAAATAACTAACTTTAAGTTAGCTAAAAATAAGTCAACTTAAAGTTAACTTTTAAATAACTAACTTTAAGTTACATAAAAATAAGCTAACTTTAAGTTAACTTTTAAATAACTAACTTTAAGTTAGCTAAAAAAAAGTCAACTTAAAGTTAACTTTTAAATAACTAACTTTAAGTTAGATAAGAATAAGTCAACTTAAAGTTAAATTTTAAATAACTAACTTTAAGTTAGCTAAAAATAAGCCAACTTTAAGTTAACTTTTAAATAACTAAATTTAAGTTAACTTTTAAATAACTAACTTTAAGTTACATAAAAATTAGCCAACTTAAAGTTAAATTTTAAATAACTAACTTTAAGTTAGCTAAAAATAAGCCAACTTTAAGTTAACTTTTAAATAACTAACTTTAAGTTAACTTTTAAATAACTAACTTTAAGTTAGCTTAAAATAAGTCAACTTAAAGTTAGCTTTTAAACAACTAACTTTAAGTTACATAAAAATAAGCCAACTTAAAGTTAACTTTTAAATAACTAGCTTTAAGTTAGCTAAAAATAAGCCAACTTTAAGTGAACTTTTAAATAACTAACTTTAAGTTAACTTTTAAATAACTAACTTTAAGTTAGCTAAAAATAAGTCAACTTAAATTTGTTAAAACTATTAAGTAATTTACAAAATCACATAAATTCGGAAACGCTGGTTTATTGTTTGATAATTGACTTGACGTTTTTCCAAAAAAATATTAAATTGTACAAATCTTTATTATTTTATTTCATTTTCCATAATTTGATATTTCTCTTTAGATACCAATTTAGAAAAACTTTTTAACAAAGGCAGAATATAAGTATTTTTATTTAATTTTATTCATAATAATATAAAAAGTCACTCTAGGCCATTTAGTATATATAGTTTTATATAAAAAAGCAGTAATACTGAATACAAATACATATGTAAATAATAATAATAATAATATAATATTAAAAATAGCTATATTACCGATACCAAAATACTGACTTATTTACAAAATGTTTATGAAAGAGAAGAAAATAATCGGTTTTTAAATATTAAGGAGAAATGTTCATACAATTCTCTAAATACTAAATACGAATATGGCACTCTTACTTGTTGTGGTATGTGTTGTCGAGTATAACAACAATCTGGTTTTGAAATTTGCCAAACACCTCAAAAATCTTTAGCTACGGGTAAAAAATCACTTTCGAAACTAAATTAAATTAAATTGCCCCTTAACCATTCCGTTAATGAATTCATTACGAATTAATTCATATGCTAATTCCTTTGTATTTCAAATGTAGTAAATTCATTCCTATGAGAATTTATTCGTTATTGAATCATTAAAATGTTCCTTAATTCAAATCCATTACATTTTTCGTCAATTAGATTTTTATTAGAATTAACAAAAATTTTATGAATTTTGTTACAAGTTAATTACATTATGAATTAATGCAACGATTAATGAATCATTTTTAAATAAAGCCTTTGGATAAAGCTTAATGCAATGAATGGCTGGCTATTTTTAATTTCGAATTAAAATATTAGTGAATTAAGCAAACATTGAATTAATACGAAGCTGTGCTTATAAGCCAGTAGCTTAGTTGAATATCATCTGATTTTTAGTTTCTCAGCAGATTTTGAAAGAAGAAACTTAGACATATCAAATGGTATATATGAATGTATGCTATATAAGTAACCTTGAGAAATCTGGGTGTATTTCTCAAGCAAACACATTTTTTTTATTGTACTCGAAAACTCCTACCAGAAAAGGTAGGTGTATTTCTACTTCATTCTTATTTGTATCACTGTATTATATACAACAAATTGATACATTGAAAAATTTTGTATTTCACATAAATTTCAAGAAAAACTTCCTCTCTTTTTTATATATTTATTTTAATTTCTACAATACAATAAAATTTAAGTGAAAAAATCGTCGGCATATTAGCGAATTTACAAAAGAAATCGTCAAACGTCAAAAAACTGAATTTACTCTAAAAAATCGTCAAAATGACGTAAAATCGTCACACCTAACACCACTGCGTAAATACCACACACCCAACAACAACATTCTACATTGTATGGTGCGCAGCCCATAGCACAATTGTGCAAAATCAAATCATACGTATTCTTATGCTCTTACAATTTAGTAGTCGTTGTCCACTCAACGAGACAACTACAAAAGCGCATGAGAATGGGTGTATGACTTTTTCTTTATTTTTTCAGTTTTTGTTTTTGTTTGTTTGTAGGTGCACTGAACAAAATAAAGAATTGAATGTGTTCTACAATGTGGAATGAAATGAATAAGAATTATAAATCAAACACACGCATGCATAATTTCGTTTATTTTAATTTTTGTTGTTGTTTGTTGTTATTTTTTCAACATACAATTGTGCAAAATAATTGTTGTGTTATTTGGTTAGTTATTAGTGAGCACTAAAATCGTGAATATGATTATAGAATGTTTTGCAATTGCTTCTGATATAATATTATGATTTTTTCTTGTTGTTGTTGCTATATGAAGAGTTTTGCATGGGTAAAGGCAATGTACGTAAATATGTATACTTAGGTGAAGGGTATATAAGATTCGGCACAGACGAATTTAGCTCTGTTACTTGTTTTTAAACTAATATCTATGCAATTTAAAGAGATTTTTGAAACGGGGCCTTTATGGGACACTTGACCATCAATTTTGGTCAGTAATTTTTTTTTTAATATACAAACATATTTGTGTTAAATTTTTGGTATTTAAGATTATTTTTGAGAAGGAACTTATCATTATTCCACATCTGGAATTCAAAAAATTTTAAATTAATAATTTTTGTCTAAAAGTATGTCATGTCTTACAGCAAATAACTTCAGTATCAATATTTACCAACATTTGTCTTCGTCCCTCCATCTAAATATATTATGCATATACATATTTTGATGATGACTATACTCATAAGATTCAAAATAGCCGTTTTATTGTAAGAACATATTTTTTGGTTTTAATAAAACACTTTTTAATAGCATATTTCCGGTTCGCCCGTTAATCACTTATGTTTATAACTGATCTATAATTAATTCAACGTAAACAACAAATCTAAGTACTAGTAATTGCAATGGAATTATTTCATATCACTGCATCTTTCAATTCTATATAAACTGAGTGAAACATTCATATCAATTTATTCAGTATCAGTAAATGAACAAGTAAATATTAAATATAAATAAACGAGTAAAAAATGGATTACAAAACTCTACGATATTTCTTATCATTTATCTACATTTGGAATTCACACAATTTTGCACAGGCTGCCATCAATGCAAGTATTTAGAAAGATAAATCAATATACATAAAAATATGTACTCTGAAATACATACAAGAGTTGTAAATCTAATTATTCACACTACTTAACAGTCCAAATACACACTGGCTTCCGATGAATTCTTAACTTGTGACTACTCTCGATTCGAGAGCCAATTAGAAGCTCTAAAAACTGGAAATGAGTATTTTAAACTAGGCTTTGAAAAGATACAATTACAGTTTGAAAAACTAGATGAAATTCTTCAAAGGTTCGAGCAAAAAATCGATAAGATTCCTCAGAGATTGGAGACAATAGAAAGTAATATACGGGGAAAAATGCGGCAAAATTTAGTTGAAACAAATGACTTTAGAAGTAAACGAAACCAAATGATGCATGTAGATGATGAATGGCGTATGATCAGTGACATCAAAGAAACAGAGAAAACCCACGATCTCCAATTCGTTAGCATTAATGAAAAGCTTAAGAATGTGATAAATATATTAAAAAAATCCACTTTGGAAACCAGTACTCGTCAGCTGGGTGATAGTATATCCAAGAAATTAAATTTATTACAAAATATTGATAAGAAATTAATAAATCTTGATACTATAACAATGGATCAAAATCGAAATCTACAGAAATATCTAAATCAAAATGGTAAGAAACTGATGATCTGTTTATTTAAATTAAAACTGCAAAATTAATTTAAATATTTATATACAATAATTTTAGAAGCAACCAAGATTTGTATCGAGACCAATGATCAGATATTAGTTTGGTAAGTTTGCTTAAATAAGTACTAAAAATATGTCTACTAATTCTGTTAAAAATAGCATCTACTGCCTGCACAAGATGCATGAGGCTCTTTAAAGTAATTTTTGGAAGTCGTAAAATGTTTAAGTTTGATTTCCTATTACATACAACATATTTGGCATTTATATAAGAGCTAAGTCCTTGATCCAAGGGATGACCAGTTATGACTTGTTCTTGATATTAGGATAAACATTTCGTGTAATCTAGAGAAACTAAAGTTTGACACACAGTTTTCTTAAGATTTCATACATTTTTGGAGAAAAAATTGAGACGGGCATGACAATATTACACCTACCTCTCATACAAATGTTAAAATCAAAAATTTAATATTTATACCCTACACCACCATAGTGGGGAGTATAGTGGTTTATGTTTGCTGATGTTTGTAACGTGCAAAAATATTGTCCCAACACCCAGCTTAGAGTATACCAAACTGCTCAGGATCACTGTCTGTGCCGATGAAGTTATGTCCGTCCGTCCATCCGTCTGTCCGTCCATGTAAACCTTGTAATCAAACTACAGGTCGCAATTTCAAAGATAGTACGATTAGTGCTTTTGTTATTAGCAAATGTAGTGAAATGATGACATTCTTAAAGTTACAACTTCAAAAAATCATAAGTAGGAAAATCGATTAGAAATTTTCTGAGCTACTTACGATCGTTTAAGCTTCAAAAAACGAACATTTTTCAAAAAAAAATTATTTTCTTCAAGCTCTAAATATTACAGCGAATAAATACTCAAGAAATTTTAACAGAATTAAATAATAAATTCAGGGTTGTCATAGAATCCATACTTGTCGGCATCGGTTTTGAAAAGGAGAAAAAACGTACATTTGACTTATGAAATCCAATGTAATTTTTTATTTAAACGATAAAGAATTTAATTCTAGATTGAATATAAAACAGATAACTTTCGATTTCACGAGTCCAATGTACTTTTTCTGTTGTTTTCAAAACCGATTCCGACAATGATTGGATTCTAAGACAACCCCGATTAAGTAATATATTTTACAATTACTATAATATAGAATTGAAGTGATTTAATGTATCAATTTTAAATTCAAATTCCAGTACTACCAAAACATATCCTACTAGTTGTGCTGAATTTAATACATATCATTGTGCGAATAACAAATGTCGCATATTTAATCAGCTTTATGGGCCAAAACCATTTTGGGTCGCATGTGATAACAACACCGACGGTGGTGGTTGGACTGTAATCCAAAGACGCATTAATGGTTCCGTAGATTTCTATCGTGGTTGGTCTGATTACAAACAAGGCTTCGGTAATATTGATGGAGAATTCTTTATCGGCTTAGATAAATTACATGCTTTGACGACTACACTCAAACCCATGGAACTGTTGATACAATTACGAGACTTTAACGATACTGCTACGTATGCCAAATATGATGAATTTGTTATTGGCAATGAAACGGAAAAGTACAAATTAAGTAAAGTGGGCGAATATTCCGGAAATGCTGGAGATGCCTTTAGCTTACATCAGGGTTTTAATTTTAGTACCAAAGATCATGACAATGATCAACATAAAAGTAATTGTGCCGTCAAGGAAAAGGGTGCATGGTGGTATGCGAAATGTTTTTGGAGGTAAGTCAAGCAAAGCTATTTGTTTAAGTATTTATGTAATTAAATGAAACAATTTTGTTTTCTAGCAATTTAAATGGGCAATATTATGGTAAAGATGAGGCGGCTAAAATTAAAAATGGTATTTGTTGGAATGGTTTTACGCGTTGTAAGTATTCTTTGAAATTTGTACAAATGATGATTAGACCTAAAAAATATAAATATAATACCTAATAAAAAAAACAACAACAAAATTAATATTGACAATTTGAAGTACTTATTAATAAGCACTCAGAGTTAAAATATTGTTACGAAAGTGCAATGACGATTTGAAAACAACGGTCTGTAATGACTGCCTGCAGCATTCATCATGTTTGAAGGCACGTCCATCAGTAGCATGCGTTTATTGGCATTGTTTGTAAGTATGGCAACACTAAATGTTTGGGCTGCTGGCAATGACATCGAAGGCTCTGGAATTCGAATGTACTAGTATGTCCGTTAAGAGCATTGTAGAAGATTCCCGATAGATAGCGCGTGTATAAATAGTGGCAGAGCTGGCAGTCGTGAGTTGAGTTGATCATTGGCGGTGTTAGAGTTAATATCAACTGTCTTGTACGTGTATACTTGTACGTTATAAAGTGTGTCTGTGTATTTCTGCGAATTGATATACGTGTATAAAGACACTGAGTGACTATTTAATTCTGTTGTTGTTGTACATTCTAAATAAATAAAGAGTTGTTACAATTTTAAACTACTAAAACTGATTTTTATTTCCAATCAAAAGTATCCGGATTATTTAAAGGAAATAAACCCACGTTTTTAAAAGGTAAAAACGTAACAATATCTTAAAAACATTATTCAAATAGCAAATGTTTGTATTACTTTTGGAAGCCATGATGAAGGCTTACTGCGTATGTGGCCAATTTAGCTAATGCACTGTGGTTCCAATTCCAAACTAATTTTATGACAAATCTTTAATTAAATTTAGTGTTCTTATTGTTGGTACACAGAGAAAACATTCGTGATGGCAACCGAATTATTCTATTCTTATTAGTAAATCTATTAGTACATGTAACTGTTTGTAAAAACTTATGAAGAAAAGTACTATAGCTACGAGGGTTTTGGTGTTAATAAAGCTTTTAATAAAAATAAAAAAATCACAAAAATAATACAAATGGGCTCTACAATTTGGCTACGTCCATGTCAAATTTGATCTTGATCGGATCAGCCGTTTAGAAATGCCAGATTTATCTCCAAACAAATTTTCATTCTGCCCCACTGATTAGTGATGGAAAACAGTGAGTAAAATTATCTGATTCAAGTCATCGAGCATTTTCACAAAACATATCCAAACTGCAACAAAAGAACAATTTTAACAAATTTAAAAAAAAATGTAAAACCAACATCAATATTTTCCTATTTATGAATTTATGAAATTGAAGAAAATTTACAAATATGCAACTTTAGTCATTTCAAACTGCAATTTTTCTTAACAGAATGCTACTGTTATTTATATCAAAATCTTTATTTTAAAATTTCCTACCATACTGCATTTACAGAATATACAAATTTTTACTCGTGCAATTTTTATATAAAAAAATGTAAGCAAAAATTAAAAAAACTGATTAGTTCGTATTTGAAAATCTGAATTTGTAATGAATATGAATATAAAACCATTGAATAAAATGGCAACATTACTTTAAGCAACATTTAGAAAATTTAATTAGCTTTCTAATGCATGTAATTACATTCAAATCCCTTAAGAACTGCTTGAGTTAGAGCCAAATTACTAAAGCAAGATTTTTTAAATTTTTGCGAAAAAAGGCATTTTTCCTAAAAAAAACGAAAACACGATTTGAGAGACCACTTCCCGTTCATCAATATTTAAGTGTTATACACCAAAATTCTTGGTTTTTAGAGTAGATTAAGAAAATCGATGTTCATGAAGGTGGTCCACTTATAATTTTGTTAAATTAATTTCACGGGAGTCTATATAAATAATTTCTGTTCTTTTGAGACTAAAGATAGGAAGACACAGACTTCCCCGACCGACTATTTAGCCTATTATCAAGTGATAATTTTTGGATTCACTTACAGAATTGAAATCTTTGATTTATGAAGGATTTATTACAACGGTTGGAAAACAAAAATAGGTTATAAACCTGCCTTTAGTCCAGAGATAAGAATATTTTGCTTCCATAACACATCAAATTTGAACTTATGAAGTAGTATGTGAAGGCAGTAGATAAAAAGGCTCCATGTTTTGACTTTCTTTCAAGAAACTGGAAACGTTCTACAAATAAATCATACAGTCGTAGAATGTTGTTTAAGATCATTAAAGGAGAATTACCGCCATTCACACGCTCCTACTTATATGTATTCTTTTTTTTTAATTTTTATATTTTTTTGAAGTGATTACAAGCGCAATATGAGATTTCGTGTGACATGTTTGTTATACTGAATAAAAGCAGAAAAAAAACAAACAAAATATGGGTTAACATGGAATAAGCTGTTTACATTTTAAAAATAGGCGTTACCTTTAAATGAGATAGATAAACCTAGGCAACATTAATTTTATGAAAGACGATTTCTTAAGTAAATGATTGATATATGGAAAATAAAAATATTTATATCAACAACAATCAGGAAGAAGTGATGAAGAGGTTTTGCCTAATTAAGAATTTAAAACTTTTTAGATGCTTAAAAACTAGTTATAATTACCTATTCACTGATATATAATAATTATTTATTTAGCTTTATTTCAACAAAATTTTGTAACAAAAATATGATAATAAAATTTCTATATAAACTTTTTAATTGGCTATATACTGGTCGAATCCTAAGAATATTAAAAAGCTTCTTATATTTCAGAAAACTAGATGTAATTTCCTATCCATTGATATATAATACTTTATATAATGCTTTATGTTACTTTAAAATATTCACTGTTAAAATAAGCCTTCTAAATAAATTAGCTTTACTTTCATTCACAGTGCTTACTATGCACTTCTCATTTTATCATGGGATATACATAAATGTTCACCTGAAGCTTTGTTGTTGTTTTTAACCATGATTCGTGCCAGTTCGTTGTTGGTAGTTAAAAACGAATGTTATTTTTAGCTTAAGTACAATGTTGTTGACGAAACTTCATATATTTTTCAAACCAATACAACGTTAGTTGAACAGTAGAATATTGCGTTCATAGAATTCGTATATTTATCAAAAGGGCAAAAAAAAGTAAAAATTTCACAAAAAAAAAAAAATCACCAAAAATTAAATTTTGACAAGAAATAAAAAAAAAAATAAATTCAAGAATTATATTAAAATAATTTTTTTTTGTTGAAAAAAATCGCCAATTTGAACAAAAATCTCTACTTTCACCAAAATTAAATTTTGAAAAATAAAATTTTAAATTTTATTTCAAATCCAAAAACAAAAAAATAATCGCTTATTTGAAAAAAAAAAATAAACGCAAAATTTTAGAAAAGACAAAAATCACTAAAATTATATTTACACAAAATTCAAGACTGGCCTTTGAGAGAAGACATGGCGGTTGGAAAACAAAATGTTATAAACCTGCCTTTGGTCCAGAGATAAGGATATTTTACCTCCATAACACATCAAATTGGGACTTATGGAGTAGTATGTGAAGACATGTTTTGCCTTATTTCAAAAAAGTTTTCAGAAAAACTGAAAGACTTTAATGAAAAAAAAAAAAATAAAAAACTATTTTATTCAATGAATGATTTAGAAACAGCGGCTTGGAAATCGTTTGTTGTTAAAATAAAATCAGGTTTAAAAGTGTTGGAAGATAGACACCAAGGTTGCTAGGATTAACTAACATTTTACTGCTTAGTGCTCCAAGGACATTCATCGTAGTGAACCTAAGAAATAAAACTTTTAGCCTGTAAAAGAATTTAGTAAAGTATTGTAAACCGTTTATTTTCGTGTTTTCCCCTAAAAAGACTGAACCAAAAAAAAACGTATACTTGTTGAATATAAAAATTTTCACAAATACGTAAATTTATTCACACATAGAATTTTTCTGTTCTATCAACAGAAAGTCAGTTGCTAAAGAAGAATGTCGGTTGACGCAACGAAACATTTGATACCCCTTCTAAAATTTTGAAGCCACAACTGTAAAATTCGGTCATTAAGGTAGAATCATTCGATTGGCAACAAATTCGGTTGCTATCACGAATCAGTTTTCTCTGTGTATACATATTGTACAAATTCATTAAACATTAAAATATTGGCATATTACTCGGCCATTAACGATTTTATAGTTGCTTTCGTTACCTTTTGAGACGATGGTGTTCACTTACGCTTAAAATCGGACATTTCGTGGGATAAAATTCCTGTGTTCTTTGATTCTTTTCTTTAAAAGGACAGTTGGGTGGATTTGCCTCCCGTGCTACAAAATTTATATTATTGTTTGACTACCACTCAAGGACCTTTTGTAATAGTGATATGATGCCAAATCGGGCCAGAAATATGCAGGCACTCTGTGTTGTTTTAAAAAAGGTATACATCTGTATTTATTGTGCCTGATGTTCGGCTTCGGCTTGTTCTTGAACATTGCATTGTCCATCAGCCACATAGAAATCTCGACCCAGAAGTTGTTAAAAGTCTGCTTGTACATAAGTACACCATGGGAGTATTTCACTAAACTATATTTCTACAAGCTTATAAGTTACAATTACGAAAACATGCTGTCTTTCACTTTGCTCGAACAGGTAGTCCATCTCCGTTTACAATCTACCACACTTTTGGAACTCTTTTTTGTGCTCTTCAATTCTCTTTTAACAAGAGCCCTATATCTCTACACTGGCCTTAGCTCCAGGCAGTTTGGAGGATTTGCCTCTCTTGGTACAAATACTACATTATTGTTCTTGTACCACTCAAGACCTTTCTTAACGTAGTGACAGATGCCAAGTCTGAGCAAAAATAAGTGGACACATTATAAAATCTTATGAATGGAAGCAGCCTTTTTTGTAAACATTCCTTGATGTAAATTTCGGTATTTATAGAGCCCGTTGTAACATATGATTGGCTTCTTTTGCCGCAACTGCATATTGCTTGCCATACCAAGAATTTTTTGGGACAATTTTGTCCTAAACTTTTCTTCAACATTCCCTCGAGAATCAGCAACATAAAATTTTTCACCAGGAAGTTGCGAAAAATCTGCCATAACATACGTTTCGTCATCCATTATGCAGCAAGAATATATTTTTTTATAAAATTTGACTTCAATTTCCGTGCTCTGTTTTTGGCCTCTAAATTTTTAGCAGCATTCCTGTCAGGAACTTTTTGAGCCTTGTATGTTTTTAACCCTGCATTAGCCTTAACTTTTCGTACCAAATAGTCCGATCACTGAGCTAACCGGGCTGCTTTCCTACCGGATGTGTTGGGAGCTTTTTTGAAAACGCTTTCTATTTCTTTGGCTTTAGAAACATCATCTGGACCATTCCTTCTACCTGAACCAGGTTTTCTATCAACGGACAAGTTCACCCGGTACTGTTTAATAAGATTGAAAACAGCTTTCCGGTTCGCCCATTAATTACTTTAATTTAGAATTGATCAGTAAATAATTCAAATCCAAGAACTAGTAATTGCAATGGAATTATTTCTTATCACTGCATCTTTCATTTCTATAAAAATTAAGCGAAATATCAATTTCAATTCATTCACTATCAGAAAATGAACAAGTAAACATTAAATATAAATAAACGTTTAAAAAATGCATTACAATACTCTACTATATTTCTTATCATTTTTCTACATCTGGAATTTCCATAATTTTGTACAAGCTGCAATCAATGCAAGTATTTAGAATGACAAATCAATATATATATACTTTGAAATATATACCTGAGTGTTTAAAACTAATTATTTTCTGAACAGTCCAAATACACACTGGCTTCCGATGGAAACTTAACTTGTGACTACTCTCGATTCGATAGCAAATTAGATGTTCTGAAAACTGAAAATGCAATTTTCAAACTACGTTTTAAAGTGACACAATTGCTGTTGGATGAACAAAGTGAAATTCTACAAAGGTTTGAGCAAAAATTCAATAAGATATCACAGAGATTTCAGAGCACAGAAA
Source organism: Calliphora vomitoria (assembly GCA_942486065.2). Taxonomy (NCBI): domain Eukaryota; kingdom Metazoa; phylum Arthropoda; class Insecta; order Diptera; family Calliphoridae; genus Calliphora; species Calliphora vomitoria. The sequence goes on along the minus strand of OW818031.2, from coordinate 101,098,671 downwards.
GTAACATACGGGGACAAATCAAGGAAAATTTAGGTGAAACAAATAATTTGATAAGGAAACAAAACCAAATGATCAATACCGGCGATAAATGGCTTATGAATATCAGTGACATCAAGGAAATAGTGAAAACTCACGATACTCTATTAAATAGCTTTAGTGAAAAGCTAAAGAATGTGGAAAATATATTAAAAAAAGCCAGTTGGGAAACCAGTACTCGTCAGCTGGGTGATAGTATATCCAATAAATTAACTTTATTACAAAATATTGATAAGAAATTAACAAATGTTGATACTATAACCATGAATCAAAATCGAAATCTACAGAAATATCTAAATCAAACGGGTAAGAAACTGATGATCTGTTTATTTAAAATAAAACTGCAAAATTAATTTATATATTTATATGCAATAATTTTAGAAGCAACCAAGATTTGTATCGTGACCAATAATCAGACATTAATTTGGTAAGTTTGCATAAATAAGTACTAAAAATATGTCTACTAATTCTGTTAAAAATTGTATATACTGCCTGCACAAGATGCTGAGGCTCTTTAAAGTAATTTTTGGAAGTCTTAAAATGTTTAAGTTTGATTTCCTATTACATACAACTTATTTGGCATTTGTATAAGAGCTAAGTGAATTAACTGACAGATTTCAGTTATGTTCATCCTTGATCCAAGGGATGACCAGTTATGACTTGTTCTTGATATTTGGTTAAAAATTTCGTCCTGTGCACAGTGTCAGATTTTTGTAATCTAGAGAAACTAAAGTTTGACAAACAATTTTCTTAAGATTTGATAAATTTTTGGAGAAATAATTGAGGCGGGCATGACAATATTACGCCTACCTCTCATACAAATGTTAAAATTAAAATTTTAATATTTATATTATACAACACCGTAGTGGGGAGGGAATAGTGGGTTATGTTTGCTGATGTTTGTAACGTGCAAAAATATTGTCCCAACAGCCACCTTAGAGTATACCAAACTGCTCAGGATCACTGTCTGTGCCGATCAAGTTATGTCCGTCCGTCCGTCTGTCCGTCCATGTAAACCTTGTAATCAAACTACAGGTCGCAATTTCAAAGATAGTACGATTAGTGCTTTTGTTATTAGCAAATGTAGTGAAATGATGACATTCTTAAAGTTACAACTTCAAAAAATCATAAGTATGCCGTTTTGAAATTGGTTTTTAATTTTTGGAAAATCGATTAGAAAATTTCTGAGCTACTTACGATCGTTTAAGCTTCAAAAAACGAACATTTTTCAAAAAATTTTAATTTTCTTCAATACTCAAGAATAAATACTCAAGAAATTTTAACAGAATTAAATAATAAATTCAGGGTTGTCATAGAATCCATCGGTTTTGAAAAGGAGAAAAAACGTACATTTGACTTATGAAAACCAATGTAATTTTTTATTTAAACGATAAAGAATTTAATTCTAGATCGAATATAATACAGATAACTTTTGATTTCACGAGTACAATGTACTTTTTCTGTTGTTTTCATAACCAATTCCGACAATGATTGGATTCTATGAAAACCCCGATTAATAGATTTTACAATTACTATAATATAGAATTGAAGTGATTTAATGTATTAATTTCAAATTGAAATTCCAGTACTACCGAAACATATCCTACTAGTTGTGCTGAATTTAATACATATCATTGTGCGAATAACAAATGTCGCATATTTAATCAGCTTTATGGGCCAAAACCATTTTGGGTCTCATGTGATATGCACACCGACGGTGGTGGTTGGACTGTAATCCAAAGACGCATTAATGGCTCTGTAGATTTCTATCGTGGTTGGTCTGATTACAAGCAAGGCTTCGGTAATATTGATGGAGAATTCTTTATCGGCTTAGATAAATTACATGCTTTGACTACTACACTCAAACCCATGGAACTGTTGATACAACTACAAGACTTTAACGAAACTTCGAAATATGCCAAATATAATGAATTTGTTATTGGCAATGAAACGGAAAAGTACAAATTAAGTAAAGTGGGCATATATTCCGGAAATGCTGGAGATGCCTTTAGCTTACATCAGGGTTTTAATTTTAGTACAAAAGATCATGACAATGATCAGTATACCAGTAATTGTGCCTTAATAGTGAAGGGTGCATGGTGGTATGCGAAATGTTTTTGGAGGTAAGTCAAGCAAAACAGTTTGTTTAAGTATTTATGTATGTAATTAAATGAAACAATTTTATTTTCTAGCAATTTAAATGGACAATATTATGGTAAAGATGAGGCGGCTAAAATTAAAAATGGTATTTGTTGGAATAATTATAAAGGTTGCGAGTATTCTTTGAAATTTGTGCAAATGATGATTAGACCTAAAAAATATAAATACTATACCTAATAAAAAAGACAACAAGCAAATGTTTATTGACAATTTAAAGTATTAAGTAATAAGCACTCAGAGTTAAAATATCTTAGAATTATTATTGAAACGAGTAAGTTTTTATTACTTTTGGAAGCTATGATGATGAAGGCTTACAGCGTATGTGACCAATTCAGCTAATGCACTGTGGTTCTAATTCCAAATTAATTTCAATCTAGTGTTTTAAATATAGCAGAATACATATAAGACAAGTTAGAGTAGTATATTTGGATGTGCCGAATCTTAAATACCCTCTATTTAGAATTACAGAAACTATTTTATTTAAAAAAATAGAATATTCATATTTAGCATTTATTATTCTCGCTTAGAGTTACACAGTGTTTTAAAAACTTTTTATTTTGGAAACTTGGATATTTTAATGAGGTGTATATGAGTTGATTTGTGTTTACAAGGGTTCGTAGTTATAATGGGGGCTAGTGGGTGGCCTCTCAAATTTAACCACTTCGAGTCTTCGTATTTTTAAAAAGGAATCACCAAAAATTCGGTTCTTAGCCGAATGTAAATGAATTTTCCGTTTATATAGTACTTGAAAAATTGGGGGGGTATATTGATTTTGTCATTCCGTTTGCAACATATCGAAGAGTTGTTGGAAGAACCAAAAAGTATATATATTCTGGGTCCTCATAATATTCGTTTTTATATCTGTCTGCTGAAATTACACTAATACCACAAATACTCTCTTGATAAGGTTAATTTGGTGTTGAAAATAGACAATGTCAGTCCATTATTTCACAAATTAGTTCTAAATACTCTGAAATTATACTGTAAAGTATGACGAAAATCTTGCAACATTTCCCCCTAGTCACCATACAAGGTGCGCTCACAAAATTACTTGAACATTCATAATTTTCTTACAATAATTTTTATCGTGATGAAATTGGACATGAAAAAGTTTTATATGAACCTAAATTGTCCTACCAACTTTTGTAAGGATGGGTCCATAATTGGTCCTCCTCTTATAAAAGAAAAACATTTCATTGTTAATAAATAATTTATACATAAATTTCGACACAAGTCATTTATACAAGGTGGCGCAAAAGTAATCCTCCTATCAGAAAATGCTATAAATTTTGCGATTGGCCCCCAATGTCTGTTCTGTTTTGACATTTGTGTAGTAAATACATGCGAAATACACGTTAATAAACAATGTTACGCTACACTGCTCCAGAACGCGGAATATTGCTGACTATTTATTTGACCAATAATCGGTCGGTGACTTTGGCACAACGTGAATTTCGTCTCAGATTTCCTGGCCGTTCAGCGACGTTTAGCCGCTCGCCTCAAAGAGACTGGCACAACACGAGATTCTGCCAGGCGTGGCAGACCCCGGAGTAGCCGTTCTGCAGAGAATATTGCTGCTGTAGCCGAGGATGTCATGGAAGCGCCGTCGACATCGACCAGACGACGTGCCACGCAAATGGGTATCAGTCGACGGTCTTTACAGCGAATTTTGGTACAAGATTTGAAGATGTTTTCGGACAAAGTCCAGACGGTGCATCAGCTGTTAGCTGCTGACCGCCAATCGCGTCTAACATACGCTGAAGCCATCCTTAATCACCACCAAGAGGAACATGATTTTTCATCAAAAATAATCATGAGTGATGAGGCCCATTTCCATCTTAGCGGGTACGTAAATAAGCAAAATTTACGCTTCTGGGGCACTGAAAATCCGCGTGTAACCTACGAAGAGCCATTACACCCGCTCAAAGTCACTGTATGGTGTGCTGTTTTCGCTGGAGGAGTCATCGGACCTTTTTTCTTCGAAGACGTCGCGGGCCAAACGGTTACTGTGAATGGTGAGCGCTACAGAGCAATGATCAACGAGTTCATTTTGCCGCAACTTGATGAATTGGGATTGGAAAACATGTGGTTCCAACAGGACGGTGCAACAGCACACACTGCACGTGCCACAACCAACATGCTGAAGGATGCATTTTCCGGGCGCCTAATCTCCCTTTTTGGCGATTTGCACTGGCCAGCAAGATCGCCTGATTTGACCGCTCCAGACTTCTTTTTGTGGGGCTTTTATGTCAACAAGCCTCAGACTCTTGCAGCTCTTAAAGACAATATCCGGCAAGAATGTGAGGACCTATCGCCGGAAGTTTTGGCCAAAGTGATGGAAAATGCCATAAAAAGGGCTCAAATGACAATCAACTGTGGCGGCGGCCATTTACATGACATCATATTCTCGACTTGATGTAAAAAAAAATTAAAAGACCAAATAAAAATAATCCATAAGAAGAATCAAAGTTCTTCATTTTTATACCCTACTCCACCATAGTGGGGAGGGTATGTGCAGATGTTTGATTTGTGCAGATGTTTGTAACGCCCAAAAATATTAGTGTAACACCCACCTTAAAGTATACCGATCGACTCAGAATCACTTTCTGAGTCGATTAAACGATGTCCGTCCGTCCGTCCGTCTGGCTGGCTGGTTGGTTGGCTGTCCATGTAAAGCTTGTGCGCAGAGTACAGGTCGCAATTTTGAAGATATTTCGATAAAATTTGGTACATATCATTATTTCTGCCCAAGGACGATCCCTATTGAAACTGGCTGAAATCGGTTCATTATTTGACCTAGCCCCCATACAAATGTCCTCCCGAAAGTGGATTTTATCCGTCACAAATGTTTAATTTATATAGGTATCTACACAAGTTTTTGTCCAAATAAGTTTTATATATAGGGAATTCATGTCACCAAATTTTATTATGATCGGTCCATAATTAGTCATAGCTCCCATATATAGCCTGCTTCCGATAATCACTTTAACGAGCATAAATCTCCTACAAATGTTGGTATACACATAAAATTCAACATAAATAACTTTCATATAAACATTAATCACGTGACCAAATTTCGTGGTGATCGGTCCATAATTTGTCATAGCTCCCATATAAGGCCCACTTCCGAAAATCGCTCACGAACATAAATTATTGAAATTTTGAAAGAAAAATGTTTTTGCTCATTTACTTAGTGTAGGGTATTATCTGGTCGGGCTTGACCGACCATACTTTCTTACTTGTTTTTTTTTTTAATTACAGCCAAAAAACATCGGAAGTTTACTTTTGCGCCACCTTGTAGTTTTAAGAAATTAATCACTCTATCAAATTCTATACAGTTTGGACCATAACATGTAAAATAAAGTGTATTTTTAATATTTATTCCAAAAAAAAATTCTTCATATAATTTGTTTTATAGAAATAAATTCTTCCGGCCCGTATATATTTATACCAGGTGGCGCAAAAGTAATCCTCCTATCAGAAAATGCTATAAACTTTGCCGGTTATTGGTCAAATAAATAGTCAGTAATATTCCGCGTTCTGGAGCAGTGTAGCGTAAGATTGTTTATTAACGTGTATTTCGCATGTGTTTACTACACAAATGTCAAAACAGAACTGACATTAGGCGCTAATCGCAAAATATAGCAAATATAGCATTTTCTGATAGGAGGATTACTTTTGAGCCACCTTGTATATGCGAAATAAAATCACAAATCAATAAAATCTAAAAGCAGGGAAATTGTTAATAATTCAAGTATTAGTAATTGCAGTCTCATTATCTCTTATCACTGGATCTTTCAATTCTATATAAACTGAGTGAAAGAACAATTTTCAGTTCATTTAGTATCAGTAAATTAACAAGTAAACAATAAATACAATTTTACGAGAAAAAATGCTATGCAAAACTCGACTATATTGCTTATCATTTCTTTATATATGGAATTCCTACAATTTTGCACAAGCTGCAATCGATGCAAGTATTTAGAATGAAAAATTTATATACATAATATGTACTACTACTTATTTACTTAACAGTCAAAATACACACTGGCTTCCGATGAATTCTTAACTTGTGACTACTCTCGATTCGAGAGCCAATTAGAGGCTCTGAGAACTGATAATGAGGTATTTAAACATTGCTTTGAAAGCATACAATTGCAGTTGGATAAACAAGGTGAAATTCTTCAAAGTTTCGAGCAAAAATTCGATAAGTGGTTAGAGAGCACAGAAAGCAATATACGGGGACAAATCAAAGAAAATGTCAGAGAAACAATTGACTTGATAAGTAAAAAAAACCAAATAATGCATGTAGATGATAAATGGCGTATGATCAGTGACATTAAGGATATAGTTAAAGACCATGATGTTCTATTTGAAAACTTTAGTGAAAAGCTTAAGAATGTGGAAAATATATTGAAAAAAGCCAGTTGGGAAACTAGTACTCGTCAGCTGGGCGATAGTATATCCAATAAATTAACTTTATTACAAAATATTGATAAGAAATTAACAAATGTTGATACTATAACAATGGATCAAAATCGAAATCTACAGAAATATCTAAATCAAACGGGTAAGAAACTGATGTTTTGTTTATTTAAAATAAAACTGCAAACTTAATTATATATTTATATTTGATAATTTTAGAAGCAACCAAGATTTGTTTCGATACCGATGATCAGATATTAATTTGGTAAGTTTGCATAAATAAGTACTAAAAATGTTTGCACGAACTCGAATCTATATATGCTGTTTGCTCGTTAAAGTAATTTTCGGAAGTGGTAATTTTATAAATATTGATTTTAATTAGATATTGGTGCTACAAGTTAGAATACCATATTCGGCTTTGTCGAATCTTAAATACCCTCCACCTAAATATGATGAGCAGTATAGAAATTACATTGGAAATTACATCCATATTAAAGTTTTGTTATGTTGACTTAGCTCCTATTTTGAGGATTAGAAAGACTATTTTATTTCAAATGTTAACAAATTTAGCTGATTTTCAACACCAAGCTGCTTAGGACAATAAATTTTTTTTATTTGAAATTCTACGAAATTTGTTTAGAGTCCAAAATTACGCCAAGATATTTGGCTTCGCTTGAAATCTTTAGAAAAGTACCATCCAGTCGTGGAGGTCTGAATTCTGGGATTTGGTATCTCCTGGTGAAAAGAACCAGTTCGGTTTTGGCAGGGTTGACACCTAGACCAATGATAGTAGAACGCTGAGAGCTGATTCCATGAGTTCACTTATTGTGGGAAGAAACTTCCCTTGAATAAGAAGCACAACGTCGTCAGCATATGCGACTACTTTGGTGCCTGTCCTACTGAGCCTGAAAAGGATTTAATTTACGACAAGATTTCACAGAAGTGGAGAGATGACACCACCTTGTGGTGTGTCTCTTATCACAACTTTCTTTGTCCTACCAATATCCATATTAGAGTTTATGGCCCTGCTCTTAAGCATATTTTCGGTCCAATTTTTTTCCGCTGATCAATACCTAAGTCACCCAGTGCATCAACTATATCGGATATATTCACATTATTAAACGCACCCTCTATAGCCAAGAAAGATGCCATAACATACTCCTTTTTGCCAAGTGTCCCCTCTATAGTTCCAACAACGTCATGCAAGGCTGTCTCCACCGACCTCCCTTTAAGCTATGCGTGTTGTGCCCTACAGAAAGTGTCAGGGAAGAGAATGCTCCTGACATGGATATCGATCAATCTTCCTCTATAGTTCCAATTTCCATCTTCCTCTATAGTTCCAACAACGTCATGCAAGGCTGTCTCCACCGACCTCAATGTACGGTATGCGTGTTGTGTCCTACAGATATTGTCAGGGGAGAGGATGCTCCTGACATGGATATCGATCAATCTTTCCAGTGTTTTCAATAAAAACAATGACAGACTGATCGGTCTATAGTCCTTGGCGGTACTATGGTTTACCTTTCCCGCTTTGGGGATAAATACCACTGTAACCTCTCTCCATTCTTTAGGAATGTATTCTGTTTCCAGGCTGTTGCTAAAAATCATAATAAGTCATGGCATAATGGTTGAAATCGATTTCTGGAGTAACGCTGCTAATATGCCATCTGGCCCTGGAGATTTATAGGGCTTGAAAGATAATACCGCCCATGAAATTTTCTCCACGCTAAAAATGGAGCTAAGTAATTCACTTATGCGGATTTGGGAAGCTGCAAGGTGCTCCGAACAACCCGGAAAGTGTGTCTTCATAAGCAGTTCCAAAGTTTCGGTACTACTTTCAGTAAGTTTACCGTCCGGTATCATCAGGAATCCCGGCGTATCAGGGTCCTTGGATAGTACCTTACGTAGACGTGATTCCTCAGTGGTACTCTCCAGTTCCTCACAGAAATATTTCCAAGATTCCTTCTTTGCCCGTCTGGTCAGTGTGTCTCCATAAGCAGTTCTAAAGTTTCGGTACTACTTTCAGTAAGGTTACCGTCCGGTTTCATCAGGAATCCCGGCGTATCAGGGTCCTTGGATAGTCCCTTACGTAGACGTGATGCCTCAGTGGTACTCTCCAGTTCCTCACAGAAACGTTTCCAAGATTCCTTCTTTGCCCGTCTGGTTTCCCTCTTGAAAGTGTTGAAGCTTTGACGATAGTCATCTCAGCTTAACGGGTCTTTGTTCCTTCTTTGCCTTATTGAAAAGTTTCCTGTAGTCCTTTCTTAGCTGCATTAGCCTAGGATTCCACCATGGTTGCCGGAATTTCCTAGGTCCCTGTCGCTCCCTACACGAAGCATAGTATGCTTCCCTTAGTGACCTAGATAGAAAATCTACCGAGTCGTTCAAGTCCCGTGTACCATTTAATCTTTAATATAATCAGATTTATTAGAAGTACCGGCTGGTTCTCAAGGGGATCACAAGAAGTACATAGTAAATGCAATTAGGGTGGGCAACCATTCTCCCTTTATGTATGAAATTTGAAAATAAGGAAATGGTAATTCTAAGGGTATCACAATGGGCCACAAGGTATCCGAGTGAACTCGCTAACTTGCGAGCAACCCACGCAACCTAACCTATATTTGTTTGTGTATTTTGGACGTGAGAGCGTGTTGCATAGGCTGACAGATAGGCGGACATAGCTCAATTGACTTAGAATATATATACTTCTTTGAGTCTTAGATGACTATTTCTCAATGTTACACACGGATTGACAACTTTATATTTGAGATTCACCAGAATTTGGTGGTGGAGGGTATAAAAATCGATGTAGTCGCGCTTCGTTACTTATATCTCAGCCATTTATGGGTTGGCTTTATCGATTTTAAACAGCAATCTAAGGTCGACTATAGCGGATGTATTGAAAGATCAGTCATATATGATAGTTAATTGGGGACTGCGGATGTTGATTTCAACAGATAGACGAACATGTCTCTATCGAGTCCCTTATCTATAACTGTCCAGAATATATATACTTTATAGTCGCATATGAAAAATGTGGGAATAACAAACGGAAAATATACCCTTACCACTTATGGTTTAGGGTATAAAACGCAGAACAGTATTACAGCAAATACAATGTTATGAGCAAACAATATTGAACTGAGTTAAAATACTCAAGTTTAAGATTTTTAGAATATAGAATTGAAGTGATATATTATTGTATTAATTTTAATTGGAATTCCAGTACTTCCCAATCATATCCCACCAGTTGTGCTGATTTTAGCGCAAAACATTGTGCTAATAACAAATGTCGCATATTTAATCATCTTTATGGGCCAAAACCATTTTGGGTCGTATGTGATAAACACATCGAAGGTGGTGGTTGGACTGTAATCCAAAGACGCATTAATGGCTCCGTAGATTTCTATCGCAATTGGTCTGATTACAAGCAAGGCTTCGGTAGTATTGATGGAGAATTTTTCATCGGCTTAGATAAATTACATGCTTTGACGACTACACTCCAACCCATGGAAATGTTGATACAACTACAGGACTTCAACGATACTTTGAAATATGCCAAATATGATGAATTTGTCGTTGGTAATGAAACGGAATATTATATATTTAGCAAGGTGGGTAAATATTCTGGAAATGCTGGAGATTCATTTAGCAGGCATCAGGGATTTAAATTTACTTCAAAGTCGTGTCAAGGAATACCGTGGTACAAAAGACATTTCATTTGGTAAGTTAGATATCAATGGTCACATGTTGACATTACGTAACAAGCTATTTTTGTCCAAGAGTAGAAAATGATGCCAAACGATTTCTCCATTATATTGTAGAGTCAGCATGTGACCATCGATATGTAATCGTTTTTTATTTTAGCCGCAATAAAAAAAAAATTGTTTTTCTAGGAATTCAAATGTTAAATACTACAACGAGGATATGGCTGAAAGAGAAAAATTCATTTGTTGGAATCAAATTGGTCGCGATTTTGCTTTAAACTATGTTCAAATGATGATTAGACCTAAAAAAAATATAAATTAAAAATAATTGTTTTGCCGTGAAATCAAATACACGGATAATTTTATAGTTCAAAATATGTCCCCCATCAAAACACTTGTTTCAAATAACAAATATCATTAACATTTATTGGACTAATAATAAAACGAAATGTAAAAGATTACAGAAAAACTGATGATGATCGATCTAGTTTTTTCTTACAAGAACAGAAGACAACAAAATCTAGCTACCTGCCTTTTATACAAAAAATGCGATAGCTTAAAAAAACAGTTATCTTTCAGTTAAAGTAATTATTTAATAACAATTAGTAAATATTCGATCTACGATATTACAGTATATTGAGTAAATGAGTCTCTTGAATATTCGTGAGCAACTGAGTGTTTTATACCCTTCACCTTCGTGAGAAGGGTATATATAAGTTTGTCATTCCGTTTGTAACTTCCACAATATAATTTTCCGTCCCTAAAAATTATATATATTCTGGATCCTTATAGATAGCGGAGTCAATTAAGCCATGTCCGTCTGTCTGTCTCTCTGTTGAAATCATTTTTTTTCAAAACCCCAGATATCTCCGGGATCCAAATCTTCAGACATGCTTTCGAGAAGTTTCCTTTATTTAGCAGTTTAGATTTCAAATCAAACCAAATGTTTGATAACATGGAACTGTTGATACAACTATGAGACTTTAACGATACTTCTGCGTTTGCCAAATATGATAAATTTGTTGTTGGTAATGAAACGGAAAAGTATAAATTAACTCAAGTGGGCGTATATTCCGGAAATCCTATCATCAGGGTTTTAATTTTAGTACCAAAGATCATGGCAATACCAGTAATTGTGCCTTAAAGGATATTCGAAATGTTTTTTGAGGTAAGTCAGGCAAAACTGTTGGTTCAACTATTTATGTAATTAAATGTAACAATTTTGTTTTCTAGCTATTTAAATGGAAAATATTATGGTAAAGATGAGGCGGGCAAAATTGGAAATGGTATTTGTTGGAATAATCATAAGGGTGGCGAGTATTCTTTGAAATTTTTGCAAATGATGATTAGACCTAAAAAAAGATGAGCTAAATTTGTTTTACCATCTTTCTGGATTCCGAATCCCTCATATGGATTACGGTCTAAAAATAGGTAAAAAATCAAGGTTGTCCTGTTTTTTTCTTATATCTCAGCCATTTATAGACCGATTTTGCTGATTTTAAATAGCAAACTTCTCGAAAGCATGTCTGACAGAATTATTGTAGATTTGGATCCCGAAGATATCTGGGGTCTTCAGAAAATTGATTTCAACAGACAGACAGACAGACAGACAGACATACAGACAGACAGACAGACAGACAGACAGACAGACAGACAGACAGACAGACAGACAGACAGACAGACAGACAGACAGACAGACATACAGACATACAGACATACAGACATACAGACAGACAGACAGACAGACAGACAGACAGACAGACAGACAGACAGACATACAGACAGACAGACAGACAGACAGACAGACAGACAGACAGACAGACAGACAGACAGACAGACAGACAGACAGACAGACAGACAGACAGACAGACAGACAGACAGACAGACAGACAGACAGACAGACAGACAGACAGACAGACAGACAGACAGACAGACAGACAGACAGACAGACAGACAGACAGACAGACAGACAGACAGACAGACAGACAGACAGACAGACAGACAGACAGACAGACAGACAGACAGACAGACAGACAGACAGACAGACAGACAGACAGACAGACAGACAGACAGACAGACAGACAGACAGACAGACAGACAGACAGACAGACAGACAGACAGACAGACAGACAGACAGACAGACAGACAGACAGACAGACAGACAGACAGACAGACAGACAGACAGACAGACAGACAGACAGACAGACAGACAGACAGACAGACAGACAGACAGACAGACAGACAGACAGACAGACAGACAGACATGGCTTAATCGACTCCGCTATCTATAAGGATCCAGAATATATATACTTTATAGGGTTGGAAAATTATTTATAAAAAATTATATTATAAAAAATAATTTGATATTTCAGGCCACTAGTTACCCAGTGTTATACACAGTATTATCACAGGAGTGTGTGAATTTACTAAGATCAATTCACAATTCAACCTTGAAAATACTGTATTATAGCTGCGATTGATTCACAATTGTCCAATGCGTTATCACAAAGGTGTCTGAAACGAATAATTGTTTATTCTGATTTAAAATCAGCAACACTGTGTTACCACAATAGTTTTTGAATTAGCTAAGCATTCGACCGATTGCCAAAAAGGCAGCAACAATTCTGCCATATGATTCACATCATTACCATTGTTTAAAATAACTGGTTTTTGTTTTATGAAAAACATGTAGTTTATTTACAATAAATTTAATAGTTTCACTATGATATTTTTCGGATTTTTGTAAGTAGAGCTAAATTTTTGTAATATTTTTCTTTGGAATTTCGTACATTCTTGAAATTTTTTGCGAATCAATAGTTTTTCTAGATGCTACTGTGCTAGTTGCAAAAACTGTCAAGCGGGTTAACTGGCGGATAAAACTAATTCAAGTATGCTGAAAACAATGGTGCTAACCGCTTTTTAAGGTTAGCTCTTGTTTCCGAGAATACCGTTATTTCCAAAATGATGGAGGTTTCACAACATATATTCGCGTAACTTTTAAACGATTTAGCTTATTGAATAAACTAAAAACCGATATACGCAATAAAATTACGTTTAACTCTTTCCGGTTTAGTGGTAATTTTTCTAACCACCTTTTCTAGAGTCATTAAACAATTTTTAGTGACATCTATTGGCATTTTGCTAAACAATTAAATTTTTTTAAGTCATCGTTTAAGTTTTTTGGCAAAACTTTGCCGTCAGGTTGAACTGATTAATTTGAAAATGGTTTTCTAAGGTGTTTTCCCGCATTCAATACAAAAAGGTCAGAGTGTTTATTGTTCATCAAATTCAATATTACTTTGTTATTTAGTGTTTGTTTGGTTAGCTTGTGCTAACAAAGTAATATTTTATAATATACTGTTTGATAAATAACATAAGTAAAAGAGTGGTTAGATTACTAACCACTGTGACTGAAATAGGTTTTATAAAATGTGTTTCTCTACATAATTTAATACCAGAGAAAGAAACCGTTAAATACTTAGGAAGTGTTCTTGACAGAAGGCTAACATGGAAAGTTTACATTAAAAGTAAACACGAACATCTTAAAATTAAAACTAAGAAACTTTATTGGCCTTTAAGTTCGAAAACCCAGCTAAGTGTAAACAATAAATTAACAAGTAGTTCTTAAACCAGTTTCGATTTATGGTATCCAACTATTGTGTACATCAAGTAACTCCAATATCGAGATACTTGATAGATGTTAGAAATAACGCCATAAGAAGAGATATTTTAATTAATTCAGTAAGAGAGGAAATCAGATATTTCCGTGCAAGATTCCTACAGAGGCTAACTAATTACACTGTCCAACAGCATTTTTGAAACAGAATTGCGACCTTATAATTCTGAAAATGCATGTTGAGTAGATAAACTTATAGTCCAGCTGATCTGATTTTTTTTACAAGGGTCAGAGTTTTGATTATACTAACTGAAAACAAATTTTGTAAGTTATTGTTTGAGAGAATTCTTATACCGATGGATTTAACGTAGCCCGTCTGCCCATCTGGCTGTTCATTCTAGTTTTCAGATTCGATTAGTGAATTATCTTGACATTCGGAAAAAACTACCTTGATTTTGAAAAAACTATATGACTCTCAATAAATCTGCTGGAAATTGCAAATTTGGACTTTCTTTGAATTTGATTTGATCGTCAATTGCAATTAATATTTAAAGAAATGTATGCATAAAGCGAAAAATCCCATGAAGAGAAACATCAAAAACTACTTTTTTTTAACATAAACATAACAGTCTGGTTGACTGTTAGAGAATCCAAAGATTAAAACAATTTGAGTGCTTTTGAACTTATATAAATATAAGAGAGTATGCCAAAATATACGAACGAATTGTACATATTCGTATCTCCATCAGAATGTTTTATGAACATATTTTGGTGATATTTTAAGAGCATATTTGTTGGTAAAAAAAAAAAAAAAAACAATAAACAAATTTGTACGAGAAACAAATGCTTTGAAAAACTCGATTATATTTCTTATCATTTGTCTACATTTGGAATTCCCACAATTCTGCACAAGCTTTAATCGACGCAAGTATTTAGAATAAAAAAAGTAAGAAAGTATGGTCGTTGAAGCCCGGCCCTATAATACCCTACACTGAGCAAATCATCAAAAACATTTTTCTTTAAAAATTATAATAATTTCTTTTCGTATGTAATTTTCGGAAGTGGCTCTTATATGGGAGCTAGGAGCAATTATGGACCGATCGCTATTAAATTTGATCACGTGATTTATGTCTATATGAAGCATATTTCTGTTTAATTCTATGTCGATACCAACATGTTTAAGAGATTTATGATCATTAAACTGATTTCCGAAAGAGAGCCTTATATGGGAGCTATGACTAATTATGGACCAATCATTATAATATTAGTTGACATGACATCCGTGTATATAAAACTTATTTGGAGCGAAATGTGTGTATATGGGGGCTAGGTGAAATAATTCACCGATAGCAGCCAGTTTCAATAGGCTTCCTCCTTGGGCGGAAGCAAATGTATGTGCCAAATTTGATGTAAATATCTTAAAAATTGTGACCTATACTTTGAGCCCAAGATTTACTTGGACAGCCAGCCAGCCAGACGGACATCATTTAATAGACTCAGAAATTCTGAGTCGATTGGTATACTTTAAAGTGGATGTTAGACTAATATTTTTGGGTGTTACAAACACAGTATTGTGGTGTAGGTTTAATTAATACAAATAATATGTATAGTAATTTCAGTGTTAGTAATTGTAGTCGAATTATCTCTTATCACTGGACATAGAATTGAAAGTCTATATAAACTAAGTGAAAAAACTTTTTGAATTCATTCAGTTTTAGTAAATTAACAAGTAAACAAGAAATATCATAGTACAAGAAAAAATGCTTTGCAAAACTCGACTATATATCCTGACATTTTTCTACATCTGGAATTCCCACAATTTTGCACAAGCTACAATCGATGCAAGTATTTATAATGAAGAATTAATATACATAATTGCTTAATTCACAACAATTTGTACCGTGTATCTTGTATTAAATACAGTTTTTATTTAGTTTATTGTATTACACAGATATAAATCAGCTGGTTCCAGTAATATGGCAATAGAAAACTAACAAATGAAAATGTCAAAATGGTTGTGGTTTGGAAAGAGTAACAAATATATATCGTATATTGAAAATTGTAGTTTTTCTCTCGCTCTGCAAACCACAACTATTGAACGTCAAAATAACCATACGGTATTATATTACTTTTTTGCTAACAGTCATTTGTTTCATATCTGTTATAAAGTGTGGAATGTATTTTGTATTTTAAAAAGTCATAATGTCCTAATATATCACGACTCGGCGGCTCGGCTTAATCGACTCTTAGACATTCGGCGCTGGTATCTGCTGGTTCGTTACGATAACACAATAAACATAGCATAGAATGTAGTATTATTTTAGGACATTTTTTGCATGAAAAGCAATAAATACCATTGTGAAATATAAGGACATTATGACAATATGACATGATAAGATACGTTGTGAAATGACCAATAAAATAAAAGTGTATAAGTGTATTTAACTTTTATATGAATATTTCAAATAACAAGCTATTCTAATACAATAATACACTCGATACAAAGATACAAGGGGTTTTGCGTATTAAGCAAATATATACTTTGAAATAGATGAGTGTTTATTAAATCTACTTATTTACTTAACAGTCCAAATACACACTGGCTTCCGATGAATTCATAATTTGTGACTACTCCCAACTCGACAGCCAATTAGAGGCTTTAAAAACTGGTCAAGAAATGATACAATTGCAGTTGGATAAACAAAGTGAAATTTTACAAAGGTTCGAGCAAAAATTCGATAAGATTCCTCAGAGATTAGAGATCATAGAAAGTAATATACGGGGACAAATCAAGGAAAATTTTGGTGAAACAAATGACTTGATAAGTAAACAAAACCAAATCATGCATGCAGATGATAAATGGCGTATGATCATTGACATTAAGGATATAGTTAAAGACCACGATGTTGTATTCGAACAATTTACTGAAAAACTTAATAATGTGGAAAATATATTGAACAAAGCCAGTTGGGAAACCAGTACTCGTCAGCTGGGTGATAGTATATCCAATAAATTAACTTTATTACAAAATATTGATGAGAAATTAACAGACCACGATGTCCTATTTGAACAATTTACTGAAAAACTTAATAATGTGGAAAATATATTGAACAAAGCCAGTTGGGAAACCAGTACTCGTCAGCTGTTTGATAATATATCCAATAAATTAACTTTATTACAAAATATTCATGAGAAATTAACAGACCACGATGTCCTATTCGAACAATTTACTGAAAAACTTAGTAATGTGGAAAATATATTGAACAAATCCAGTTGGGAAACCAGTACTCGTCAGCTGGGTGATAGTATATCCAATAAATTAACTTTATTACAAAATATTGATGAGAAATTAACAAATGTTAATACTATAACAGTGGATCAAAATCGAAATATACAGAAAAATCTGAATCTAACTAGTAAGTAAATGATGTTCTGTTTATTTAAAAAAAAATACTCCACAATTAATTTATATATTTATTATACGATAATTTTAGAAGCCATCAAGACTACTCTCGAGACCGATGATCAATTAGTTTGGTAAGTTTGCACAAACAAGTACTAAAAATGTATCCTCGAATTCTGTTAGAATTTGTAACTACTGTCTACACAAGATGCATGTAAAAATAATTTTTGGAAGTCGTAATTTATATAATACCAATAATTTTAAGGGATTCATGAACGTTCAACTGATTTTGTTTAGTTATTGACCGATTGATAGAAAAAGCTTAAGTTTGATTTCCTATTATATGCACACGCAGAAAAAAAATATAGTTGTGCATGTTTACAGTAACCATTTCAACATTTTTTAACAATATTATAGTCACAGTAACTATTTATATGATCGTGGTAATAATAATATGGTTAATTTACGGTTCACATGATTGTATCAACCATATACATGGTTACAGCTAACATGTATATGTTTGTGACAACCATTTATATGATGAAGGACTTACCATATTATGTTGCTCTCGGCTTATGGATATCATAATCTGAGAACAACATATTATGATAAAATAATTCATCATATAAATGGTTGTCACAAACATATACATGTTTTCTATAACCATATGTTTTTTTTTTAATAATTTAGACATAATTACCTTAACTAAAATTCCACGTCAGGTTCATAAAGTACGATGATCTATATTTACAGCCCCTATTAATTTTCTTGATTTCTTTAAACATTTAAATCGTGATTAAAATCGCAACATTTTCGAAATTTAAGAGAGAAATGGAAATTTACAAAGGGTATTTATATTGTTTTCTGAACAAAAAACTGTATTTGAGCTCTTTGGTAGAATTCATGATATATATTTTTATTTGATTAAGCCTTAAGTATGTTTAAAATATTGATATGTTACACGGCCATACATAAAGAACAATTGGTTGGGATTTTCATTGTGTAAAAACACAAAGTAAATAATTTTTGATAATTAAAAACGACTAGTGGAGAGGCGAAATGCTTCTCCAATGCCTTAGTTTAACTGTAGTAAAATTTTTGTGGAATAAACATGGACGGTTATTTCAAAATGTATTACTCGCCAGCTGTTATATCAGTTTAGCATTTTCGAGGCTAGATTTGGCCTTTTATAATAACTGTAGTTATTATAAACTAAAGTCAAAGTCGGTCCATAATTGGTTATAGCTCCCATAGAAGGTCCACTTCCGAAAATCACCTTAAAGAGCATATATCTCTTTTAAATATTAATATGCAAATAAAGAAACAACTATCATAAAGATATAATTAACCCGATCTAATTTCATGGCGATCGGCTCATAATTCGTCATAGCTCCTTTATAAGGTCCACTTCCGACAATGACTTTAAAGAGAATAAAACTCTTAAAAATGTTGATATGCTAATAAAATTTGACTGCAATATGTAGGTTTCTTATAGAAATAAATCACACGACCTGATAATTGGCTCCTATTGAAATTTTGAACACCGTTTGGAAGTATTTTTGATGTTTTGTGTGACTATTTATACTTTCAGCGTTTTATGTCTAGAGTATATAGAGAAATTTACATACAACTTCCCCGCCAGTTTTGTTTTCCTAAACTTTAAAAATCCATATCTTGAGTTCCAAGCATTTTTTTTTAATTTTTTTTTCGATTACGAATCGTACGCTTTACTACTATTTTTTGGAAAATATAAATTTTTAATTTAAAAAAAGAATTTTTTTTTTAATTTATATTTTCCAAAATTACAAAAGTAAGAAAAACTAAAAAATAAAATTGATAGATTTTGATAATTTTTTTAAGAAATTGCATACCATATGAACTAATATGAACATCTAAATATATTTTCTATTCAAATTTCACAATATTTCAAAATAAAAAATTTTATAATTTTTGCTCATTTACTCAGTGAGAGTATTATATGGTCGGTAGTGACCGACGTTCTTACTTATTATACCCTCCACCATCCCAAGTGGTGAATGAGGGTATATATAAGTTTGTCATTCCGTGTGTAACATTGAGAAATATTCATCTTAGACCCAACAAAATATATATATTATTGATCCTTATGAAATTCTAAGTCGATTGAGCAATGTCCGTCTGTCTGTGTAAAACACTCTCACGTCCAAAATACATAAGCAAAATTAATGAAATGTTTACCAGAATGTTTATAATTTTTCTAAGCAGTTTGGTATTGACAATCAGCAAAATCGAATTGGCAGAACCAGATTTAAGGCTCAAAATGTAAGACAACCTCCAAAAATTTTATAATTTTCACATGATTTTTGTGACTTTGGGTAAATTCATTGCAGGGAATACCATGAAATTTTGCACCCATTATTTATATAATAAAAGGAAAAATTCTGATGAAAATGGAAAGAATCGGTCCATAATTTCTCGTAGCGCCATTTGGATCGGGCCCATTTTTGGTCAAAGCCCCTATATAAAGTTTTCTTTCGAAAATCATTTAAATACACTTAAATATCTTATATATATCGGTATCAGGTTGAAATTCAACTTGCATAATCCCCATGCACATGAAAATCGCTGTAGGGAATTTCATGAAGATCGGCCCATAAAATATCTGAAAAATATCGTTATCGAATTACAATTCATTTTTCTCTCAGCAATTGAAAATTATCATCTCAAAACATTTAGCTTCAAAAAAGTTTAGAGTTTTTTTTAAGTATTAAAAATTCATTAACTGTATCGAAAATATTCATATTTGCTTCCAATGCCATTTCGATTTATATATGAGTTTTCGTTATCGGAAGTTTTTGTAGCTTCACATACGCAGTCACCGCTCCTGACAGTCATTTCCCAGCAGTACTAGGAGACTATCTTGATCTAGTGATTTTACTTATCATTTGGGTTGACAAATAGTTACATAAGTTGTTACTTGACTAGTTATTTTAATACGTGCATGTCCTAAGCAGAGAGTCAATTGAGCCTTTTATATAACTTAGAGACATATGCTCTACACAATAAACGTTTAAAGTGACTACACTATATATTACTTAGAGACATTTAAGTGACAATTATCTCTACGCTAGATTACATGAGATGTATAAAGTAACCAATTGACTTCTCTCTACGTTACAAATAGCACATAGGTCTCAAATGATCCAAAATATTTAATTTGAATTGAAATTTCAGTACTACCACAACATACCCTACCAGTTGTGCTGAATTTAATACATATCATTGTGCGAATAACAAATGTCGCATATACAATCAGCTTTATAGGCCAAAATCATTTTTGGTCGCATGTGAAAACAATACCGAAGGTGATGGTTGGACTGTAATTCAAAGACGCATTAATGGTTCCGTAGATTTCTATCGTGGATGGTCTGATTACAAGCAAGGTTTCGGCAGTATTGATGGAGAATTTTTCATCGGCTTAGATAAATTGCATGCGTTGACGTCTACACTGCAACCCATGGAGCTAATGATACAACTACAAGACTTTAACGAAACTTCGAAATATGCCAAATATGATGCTTTTGCTGTTGGCAATGAATCGGAAAATTATAAACTAATTAAAGTGGGCAAATATTCTGGCAATGCTACTGATTCATTCAGCCAACATCAGGGTAGTCAATTTACTACCAAAGATCGTGACAATGATCAGTTTACCGGTAATTGCGCCAAAAATAATGTTGGTGCATGGTGGTATGTAGACTGTTTTTGGAGGTAAGTTAAGCAAGACTTTTTGGTTTAAGTATTTATGTAACTAAATTAAGCAATTTTGTTTTCTAGCAATTTAAATGGAAAATATTACGGAAAAGCTGAATCTAATACTGAAAATGGCATTTGTTGGAATGGTCCTAGGGGTTGTGAATATTCTTTGAAATTTGTGGAAATGATGATTAGGCCCAAAAAAATATAAATATACTTAATAATGCCTTTATAGTGTTTCCAGACTTACTATGACATTTTAATTTAATTTATGTTTTGACCTCTTTATTATTTATTTACACCTTTTTATCTGAAAAATATATAAAAATTTAATTTTCGATTTGCACACTGTCAACTAGATTTAAATTATACCCACCACCAAAAATATGTTGGTTATGTACATCCATATATTGATTTTGTTATTCGGTTTGTAACACATAGACATATTGATCCAAAAAGCATATATATTCTGGGTCCCTACACAGTACACCATTTTTCAGCTCATTGTGAGCATAATTAGTTTTGTCAAGTTGGCTGCATTAATAATTTAATGGTCATACGAATTTTTTTTTTGCTCAAGTTGAATTTTTATCACTTTTTCTATATTTTATCACGGTTATATCTCGGTATACCGTACGGAATATCTCTTTTGTGTCTGAAGCAAAGTTGTATATATTGAATAGTACTTTTACTTTTTTGCTCAATAACTGGATTACAAATTCACAAATATGCCGTTTTTTATCAATCAATTGCTTTGACTATTTTGTGTTTTGTTTACTCATTAACTTGAAATCAATATCATATTTATTGATTTTATCATTCCGTTTGTAACACATCGAAATATATGTCGCAGACCCATAAAAGAATATATCGCAAACTTAATACAATAACGTCACAGTTAAAAATTTTCCAAAATTTACTTTTTATTTATAAATTGATTCACTTTTTCTCATAAATTGATTCACAGTACACATCTGTAACTACTCAAAAAATTTCTTTCTCATCACTATCTTTTTTGACTACCGTTATGTCTGTTTTCTGCATTGCTTCTACACGATCAAGAGTTTTTAGCATCTCCTGAAAATTTGAAAATTTTGAGATGTTACGTTATTGTATTTAGTGAACGATATATTCTGGGTGTTAATGAAATTCTAAGAGGATACTATATCCAATTCGGTTTTAACCAAAACCGCGGTTTTTCAAGCCCTAAAACCGAAACCGACAATTATTCATCGGTTTTCACTTTTAATCTATTTTCACTAGAAACATTCAAAATTTATAAATGAGAAACTAACTTTTTCATCCAATATCTCTAAACACAGATCGGTAAAAATATCTTAAGATTTGTTTAAATTATATTACAATAATTGCTTCAGATAATGTAGCAGGCTAAATAATCCAAAATGTTTGTAACAAAGTCTTAGTTATTTTCAAATATCCGATAAAAGTATGGAGTACTAGCTGACCGGTGCGCTTCGCCACCTTAATTGGAAGATAGAAATAGTATTTGAAGTCTCCCTTTGTGAATTAATAATAATTCAGGAAAACATATCTCTAGTTTCATGTTTATTGATTCATTGTAATGTGGATTGTAGCTCATTCTGGACGAATTATTAGAATAAAAACAGTACTATAAAGACCCACATTTCGTATTCCTACTCAGCATCATGAATGTCTAATTTCATATTTCTGTGTCAATTATTATAGAAAATACAAAAGAAACGTAATCAACTATAATCACCTATTGTGAATTCTAACTCATTCAGAATCATTCAAAAAGAAACATTAACTACCCTCTTGAATTCGCGTTTCTAGGTCCATCGTTATAAAATATTCAAAAAGTACTATTAGTTTGAAAAAGTACCTGCAATTCCCTTTTTTATATTCCAACTCAGTCGGGATCATGTGTGTTTGATATCCTGCTTATAGGTTCATTATTATAGAAATTTCAATGCCCCCTATCCTTGATTATTTCTTTACTTAGAAGCATATCAGCCAACTATTATGTATATACAATAAGTAAAATAATTTATTATAATAAAAAGTACCATTAGAAGAAAAATTAAAAAATGAAAAGTTTGAAATTTCAAAGTAATTTCCTGATACTAGGTTCAATATTATAGAAAATTCATTTTGAAGAACGAAAAAGTACTCCTTAGTTTGGTTTAGTTCTCCATTTTTGGTATCATAATACAATTGAGCACCCTATTCTTGATAATTTCTTTTCTGAGTAGCATATTAGTCAACTTTAACTAATTTAATATATTGTTACGTTTTCACCTTTTAACAAGTAACAGAGCTAAATTCGGCAGTGCCGAATCTTATATACCCTTCACCTAAGTATACATATTTACGTACATTGCCTTTACCCATGCAAAACAAGAAAAAATCATAATATTATATCCGATGCAATTGCAAAACATGCGATAATCATATTCACACGCTGAGTGCTCACTGATAACTAACTAAATAAACACAACAATTATTTTGCACAATTGTATGTTGAAAAAATAACAACAACAATAATTAAAATAAACGAAATTATGCATGCGTGTGTTTGATTTATAATTCTTATTCATTTCATCTCATTCCACAATGTAGAACAGAGGTGCGCAAAAGTAAATTCTCTCACCAACACATTCAATTCTTTATTTTGTTCAGTGCACCTACAAACAAAGAAATACAAAAAGTGAAAAAATAAAGAAAAAGTCATACATCCGTGCTCATACGCTTTTGTAGTTGTCTCGTTGAATGGACAACGGCTACGACTACTAAATTGTAAAGGGCACCATACACTATCAAAATGCTTGATGTCACTTTCGTGTACGTGTTATTTGATGCTTTGATGTACACTTGATTGATGACTCGTCAATCAGTATTTTATTTTTGATTTTGTGGTGTTAACACCAATAGCGGGAATTCTAATCCATTTTTATTTTCACTAAAAGTGTATTTAAAAATTGAGACAATCTTATTCCGAAGATTGTATGTAGTCATCAAATAAAAAAAACGACAAAAGTTTCGAATTTAAAAAAACACAATTTATTGGTTAAAACACTATTTAAAATAAACTTTTCAAATCGTCTACAAAAACAAAACGGGCACGTCCGGTACTTATAAAAAGTCTGGACAATGAACTGTCTTGCTTGAGCTTCAGAATTCTACTCAACTTATTCACAGCAATGATGCTGCTTTTATACCATTTTCCAACCTGGTTGAGAAACTACGTTGCAACGAAATCATACAATACAGAGTTGTCCTAAATGGTACTTAAAATAATAATCATATGGTTGTATGTAAAGTAAACGTTAAATTTAAATATCATTATGTCCCCATACAGGGTTGCATTTCAAACAAAGTGTCAAACTCAAATATAGATCAGAGTTGTATTTCAAATTATACGTTAAATTCAAATATAGGTTTAAATAATAAAATAATAAATATAATAAAATAATAAATACAATAAAATAGGTATGGGCTGCTACAGACTCCCCCTCTGATGCCGATGACGTCCCGGTGAGGCAGCAGCTAGTTCTTTCGTGGGCGTCCTCTTCTTTTCATCATCTGCACAGGTTGTAAGGCTTCATCTGAATGACCCACTACGGGTGTCAAGGCTGATGCATGATAAGTCCCCAATGGTATAGTTAAGTCGCCTTCATGAGCAATTATATATGAAGTTGTTCCCTTTCTTCCTATTATCACGTAAGGGCCATCCCTCTTCGGTACAAATTTTGCTGTAACTCCTTTACTGGTGTTGCTTAATACATGGGTTGTCACTAATACCTTGGAACCAATATCAAACGGGTGTTGAGTACGCCTGTGTATATTACTGTAGCGTTTATTATGATCTTGCTGTTTATATACGTTTTCCTTCACATCTTTAAATACATTCGCTAAGGTTTGAAGATATGGGGTGATTTCGGCCACAAAGTTTTCTGACTGGATAATTGCCTTGATGTCGTGTTGAACATCATCAAGTGTTCTAAGTTCTCGTCCGAACGTTAAGTAAGCAGCTGTATATTTGGTACTTTGGCAGACTGTGGTATTCATTGCAAAACGAATGCTGGGTAGTTTTTCATCCCATAGTTGATGATTATCTCCCACCAAAATTGCCAACTGGGCTTTCATATCACGGTTCTTGCGCTCCACTGGATTAGCTTCTGGATGGTATACTGGTGTTAATATGTGTTGAATATCAAAGCAGTATATAACTTTCTGCATGACAGCAGAGACAAATTGTACTCCATTGTCACTAATTATCTTGCGAGGTACTCCATAGCGTAAAAATACCTCGTCTATCAGAGTCTTAGCACATGCTTCGGCTGTAGCAACTTCAAGTGGAAAGAGTTCTACCCACCTACTGGCAATATCCTCTACGATAAAAATCCATTGGAATCCTCTTGATGATACGGGCAATGGACCAAATAAATCTATAGCAACTACCTCGAATCTTTGGTTACTGGATACAGTCTGATATAAACCAGATGGTTTCAAGTTTGTTGCTTTATACCGTTGGCATTCGATGCATTCTTTGACGTGTCTCTCGATGTTTTTACGGATTCCTGGCCAATAATATCTTGATGTAATCTTATTTATGGTTCTATCTATACCATAGTGGCCAGCCGTCTCATCATTATGGTAGTATTTTAAAATTTCCATCCTTTCATCTGTTGGAACCACTAGTTGAGCATCATCGGAATCTTCATTATCGTAGCAATACAAAATGCCATCGTTAATTACATAACCTCTTTTGGACCAGTAAACAATATCTTCGCTGTTGTTTTCGAAGCATTCAATAATTTTGTTCAGTTCTGGATCTTTTCGTTGACCTTCTCGTATATCGTTGGAACTCTTTCTAGGCACTTCAATAGAAAAAGCACATATTTCACAAGGGGTTGCCTCATTGTGATTATCTTCGCATGGTGGTCTGGATAATGTATCGGCAATGACATTTGTCCTTCCAGGTTTATACTCGATCTTTATATCAAATGGTTGTAATAACAGTGACCATCGGGCCAAACGACCGGTTGGAGATTTTATATTCATCAGCCATTTCAATGGTTGGTGATCAGTAATCAGTTTTATTGGAGCTCCCTCAATGTAACCACGGAATTTCTGAACGGCCCATACAATGGCAAGTGCTTCTCGTTCTATGGTAGAGTAGTTTTGTTCCGCAGTAGACAGGAGTCTGCTGGCATATTCTATAGGGTGCTCATCTGCACCCTCCCCCTGGAGCAAAACTGCCCCCAGAGCATAACCACTAGCATCAGTTTTCAATATAAAGGGTTGATTATCTATTGCTTGCTTCAAAATAGGCGCCGATGTCAGTAACATTCTTAATTGTTCAAAGGCATTTTGTTGTTCTGCGGTCCAACTCCATGCAACATTCTTCCTTGTTAATGATGATAACGGTTTGGACACGTCTGCGAACGAGGGTATAAACCGGCGATACCAAGAGCAGGCTTGGAAGAATGAGAGTAACTCCTTCAGATTTTTAGGTTCCTTACGTTGTCGTAATGCTGATATCTTCTCGGGATCAGTCATGATGCCTCTTGGAGTGAGCACATGACCCAAATACTTGACTTCATTACAAGCAAATCGGCATTTTTCCAAATTTACTTTTAACCCGAAATCACGAAGACGTTGAAAAATTTGTTCCAAATCTTTAAGGTGCTGTTCAAAAGTGGGTGAGCAGGAGATGATATCATCTAAGTATGCAAGTAAAATCGTATCTCCCAGAGAGGTCTTCATACGATCAATTAGGCGCTGGAATGTGGCTGGAGCATTTCGCAGACCGAACGGCATTCTGGTGAATTTGTACATACCAAATGGAGTCACAAATGCTGTTTTGTCTTGGTCGTCTGGATGGACTGCTATCTGCCAATAACCACATTGTAGATCCAGTGTGGACATAAAGCTAGTAGCTTTTGCCTCGTGTAAGATATCATCTATTCGCGGCAGTGGATAGCGATCTGGTTTGGAAATAGCATTTAATTCACGGTAATCTATACATACGCGTATACCACCGGTTTTCTTGGGAATGATGACCACAGGTGCTGCCCATGGGGATTGACATTCGACAATAACTCCCAATTTCAGCATTCTGGAGATTTCATCCTTGAGACTTTGTTTCCTAGTGGGCGATAAACGATATGGGGGTATTGCAATTGGATCATGGTCTTCAGTGTGGATGCGATGAACAGCAAATGGTGTAGCTCTAACTGGTTCCTCAAAAACATCTTTGTGGGATATTAGAAGTTTGTCCAAATCGTTGTATTCCTTGTCCGTTAACCCTATACCATCGGAATCTTTCAAAAGGTGGATATCCAATGAGTATAAGGGCATAAAAATTTCAGCCAAGTACGCATCTTGTTCGGTTTTTCGAACTTTAATGGGTGGTCCAAATAATGTAGATATTTCGCCTGGAGTTCTTTCTCCAACAGGTATGGCATCTCGAAAAATGTTTTGAATAGAATGTGGTGAGTAGTCATTTGAATTTTTGGGTGTAACTGCCAAGGGTGAAATTTTCCTTTTATCTTCAACAAAGCTAATAAATTTCGATACCTCCTTCATAGCCTTACTGCATGGGGAACACTCATCGCTGTTGAGGTCCATGCCAAAAATACCGACTTCTAGAGGGTTTGTAAAAGAGAATTTTGTCTTCGGCTCATCCTCGAAATACCAGCACCTTTGCGCCATATTCAGGACTATTCCAGCCTGCTCCAAAAAGTCCGCTCCAAGTAATGTACGACTTTTATCGGTATTTGGGAGATACACGAGTCGGATTTTCCGTACTCTACCGCCAATAACCACGTCACAAATGGTGTGCATCACCTTACCTGTGGTACTGGAACCGTTGGCTAATGTGACCTCTGCTCTAACGTCCTGGAACACACACCCATTTCTAGTCAGGATCTTTTTTAGGTTTAGGCTGGCTATGCTGGTCTTTGCACCAGAGTCAAAAACTGCTTCCCCTTTCAGACCAAAAATTTCTATGTGGGTTGTAGGTAACGCGTGTCCAATAATGGTAGATGACAGAGAATTGAATGCCAAGTATTGAGGGCTTTCCTTGGAGTGGTTGCTACATGTAGGGCAATTTGCGCGATACACCCCTGGTGCACCACAACCATAACATGAGAACGTTGGTTTTCTTACCATGGTGGTGTACGGTTGACTCACTTGTTTTTGTTGATTTATTTGTTGCTGCTCATCTACTTGTTGCTTGGCTTGTTGCTCCTCTCGTTTTTTCTTCTTAAAACAATTTTCAGTTGTGTGGCCCTTCATACGGCAAAACCCGCATCGGTTGCTGGAGACATTTTCCTGTTTTATGTCTGCATTGTTTGTTGTTGGTCGAGATTCCGTTACAAATATTTCTGCCTCTCGGCTTGCAGAAATTAGTTCGTTAAATGTTTTTATGCTTTCGCGGCGGACACGTTCGCGAATGGTTATGTTCAGGAGGCCATACACCATATTCAGCTGTACTTCTTCAGATATTGGCACTTTCAATTGGGACAACAATAGCCTCTTTTTGCATATGAAGCTGTCCGTTGGCTCTCTCCTTTGCTGTTTCAACTCGAAAATATTCGAAAAAATACGCCAATCCGGTATTGGTGGCGAAAATGTTGTGCGTATTAGAGCTTTTGTCTCCTCAAAATTGGCCACTGTATCCTTAACACCAATCCACCATGTGGCTGCATATTCTTCAAGCAGCAGGGGCATTCCTCTTACTGCATCCTCATCAGAAATTTTCTCGATATCCTTATATACACTGATGGCCGCCAAAAATTCCTCTACGACAGCAGGCTCTCGCTGTCCCTTATAGCGCGCTGTACACTGGGTAAATGAACCGCCTTTGCTGCTACCACCCATAGCCGCTAAAATTTGCTGGAATTGTTCAGCAGAAAATGTCGCCATGCTGTCTGCGTTTACACCTGTTGAATGGTCGTCTACGGCTTTGTTTAATAGGAAAACCGTTTCAATGTTGATCACTGTTGATTCACTGTCGGCTTCGTTTTCTACGAAATCCGTTTTTTCAGCAATATCCACAGATAATGTTGTTTCAATTTTATCGGCCTCGGCGTTGGCCTTCTTCACTTCTTCCTCGGCTTTTAAATTTTTCGAGGCCACTGAGTTGGGCGCCAATGAGACAATCTTATTCCGAAGATTGTATGTAGTCATCAAATAAAAAAAACGACAAAAGTTTCGAATTTAAAAAAACACAATTTATTGGTTAAAACACTATTTAAAATAAACTTTTCAAATCGTCTACAAAAACAAAACGGGCACGTCCGGTACTTATAAAAAGTCTGGACAATGAACTGTCTTGCTTGAGCTTCAGAATTCTACTCAACTTATTCACTTTCATTTCATTTATTTTTTCCAAAAATTCATTTTTACATGTTGTTTTTAAAAACTAAATTAAATTTGTACATATTTTCCTTACATACTATGTATCCTCCAGGAACTTATCAGATAATGCTATTTACATATTTACAGTTGTACTGTATAATAAATCACTTAAAAACTAAATTCACATTTCAAATATTACACTCATATTAATATATTCCCCCAAAAAAAGGGAAAAAGGGGAAGCTCTCACTTGACTTAAAACTAAACTTAAAACTAATTATAAAAATAAGAAATATTTACAAAAGATATAGTAGAGAGAATTATATACAGGAAAGAAGGAAGTATTTACAAAAGATGCGGCCCATGGCCTATTGCGCAGTGTTGTACACCACATTAAAAATATCCAAAGTATTAATTCTCCTATGGTAGAATAAGAGATCCTCACCCTCGTAAAGAAGACCAGCTTCATTCAAAGTAAGAAGGTCGGTCGGAGACAAATAGTGGGACATCTGGACAGCCCCCATATCACCCGCCCTCTCAAAACACCCCTTAAGAAGATCATTCTCTAGAGAACGAGTCTTCTCAAGGAACCTAATTCCCCTGTCAGTCATGAAGGCATCAATCCTCTGGAAATCTATCGCCCTATAAATCACAGCAATGATGCTGCTTTTATACCATTTTCCAACCTGGTTGAGAAACTACGTTGCAACGAAATCATACAATACAGAGTTGTCCTAAATGGTACTTAAAATAATAATCATATGGTTGTATGTAAAGTAAACGTTAAATTTAAATATCATTATGTCCCCATACAGGGTTGCATTTCAAACAAAGTGTCAAACTCAAATATAGATCAGAGTTGTATTTCAAATTATACGTTAAATTCAAATATAGGTTTAAATAATAAAATAATAAATATAATAAAATAATAAATACAATAAAATAGGTATGGGCTGCTACAAAATGTTAATATCGGATGAAACTTTAATTGCAATAACGACAGTATGTTTAGAAAAAAGAAAAAACAAAAAAAATAAAAGAAATATGTAATAAAAAAATTATTGTCTTCATCCGACACACTTACTGGCCTATCTAAATAAAAGCGTAAGGCGGAACGTTTCTTTACGCTTAGCTTTAACGCTGAAATGTCATACCTAAATAAAAGCGCCAACGCTACGTCAAACAATAAAAACAAGGTTATCAAAAAAATTAATATAACAACCCGGATTATTTAAAAAATAAAGTACATTGCAGTATTGGTGTTTCTGATTTTTGTTTCGTGATTTATAAACTAAAATTTTATCAAAGAAACTAAATATCAAAGTTTAAAAAATGTGTTTCTTGCATATTTGTTTCTCCTTTTGTATGTATGTGTTTACATTTGTTGTGTTTTGCAACTAACTTCACTATTAAACGCGCTGTCAAAATCGGATTTTCCAATTGCAAAGCGTTGCCGTCGCGTTATTTCGGTATGCTGCATACAAATTGTATGGGCATGAGAATTTTTGACAAGTAAAAAACGCCTTACGCTCCAATTTAGGTATGCGTGTTATCAACCTCTCGCCTTGAAATACTTTTGTAAATGCCTTCGTGATTGATGAGAAAACACCATACACTATCAAAAAGTGACATCAAGCGTGCTAAAAATCAAAATGTTTTTGATTTTCATTCAAGCGTTGTTGGTGTCACACATACAAACACATTTTCACTAATACTACCACAGTGCTTGATGAGTATTTTGATAGTGTATGGTGCCCTTAAGAGCATAAGAATACGTGTGATTTGATTTTGCACAATTGTGCTATGGGCTGCGCACCATTGTTGTAAAATATTGTTGTTGGGTGCAGTGTTACCGTTGAGCGACTAAAGTCGCAATTTGACCCTTTTTCAGCACCGCTGACACTTTTTGTGCCCCTTTACTAAAATGAACTAAATCTGACACTTTTTAATATTTTTGACCCTTTTTCAAAAAAAAATAACTTTTTGCTTTAATATGACGTTTTTGGAACAATCAACTTAAGTATATAAAAATATTTCATATATATATAAAAGATTTTGTCAGCCTTATAATTCACGCAACAACCGACATAGCAACTGAAAAATGTTTGGTTATTGTTGTACGCCAAGTTAACAAAAACAAAGGGAAAACGGTTGACAATGTTTTTCGATTATTACAGCCAGACAATGGATCTGGCGAATGTATTGCCAATACATTTTTGCTATTAATTTTCAAAGTTACGGAAAAAAGAAAATACCAAAAGTGATTAAAATAATATTTAATTTTATTTTTAAATATATCGCTCATTATCCTGCAACAACGTCATAACTCAAAATCCGTGTTTTTTGAACTGAGTAATATAAAATATGCGGCGTTCTAGTCTTTCATATACTTAGTTTTATCAGTTTTAAAAAGAGTCAATCATTTCTTGCGCGAGAGGGTTTTTTTGTTGTAAACATCAAAATCAAAACTCATTTTTTCTCGTATATTTGACAAGAAAAAATTTGGGTTAAATACAGATTAGAAGGATATTAACATTAACTATTTAAATCAGGTTTTATTTCTGAAATCTCATGATTTGTTGAACATGTATTTAAGAAATAGTAAAATGCCATAAAACATTCAAAGCCGTTTTTCTCGAAACGACTTTTTTTGAATTATGACGTTGTTGCATCAAATAAGCGATATGTTGTTCACAAAATTTTTATAATTTGCTTTTTTTAAATTGTGACCAACATTTATAAATTTGTATAAAATAACATGTAAAAAAACAACAAATCACAACAAATAATTTGTAACAAAATTAAAAATTTTCTTTAAGTTTTTGTTATTTATTACATAGTCTTTTTTGCCAAATCGTTATAAAAATTTGGAAAAATTAAAAAAAAGAAAATGAATGTGTCTATATGTACATTAACATCATTAAAAAATTCAATAAAAAAGTATTTATCTAATTTTGTTTACTTTTTTTTCCTTTAAAAGTGTTGCGCCTTTTTATTTCCAAAATCCCCTTTTTGTGCGACTTTTTCTTCAAGAATCCCCTTTTTGTGCGACTTTTCAAAATTTTCCAACGGTAACGCTGGTTGGGTGTGTGTGGTGTTTACGTATGATAGAGTTGCTCATATGAAAACTCATTATAAACAACTCTCTCTTTATATATACCCTTGCCACTCATGGTAAAGTGTATAAAAACAAAATACGCAAAGCAATAACCAACACACATCCACACATACGCTTTGTTGCTTTTTTTGTCAAAGCATGCAA
Source organism: Calliphora vomitoria (assembly GCA_942486065.2). Lineage (NCBI taxonomy): Eukaryota > Metazoa > Arthropoda > Insecta > Diptera > Calliphoridae > Calliphora > Calliphora vomitoria. The sequence goes on along the minus strand of OW818031.2, from coordinate 101,065,978 downwards.
TAAATTGTCTTCCTTTGATGAAATTTTCAGAAGTTGTCTCAGATTTTATCTCATATCTCCGTTATTTTTGGCATGTCTGACAGAATTATTGAAGATTTGGATCCCGAAGATAACTGGGGTCTTCAGAAAATTGATTTCAACAGACAGACAGACAGACAGACAGACGGATATGGCTTAATCGACTCCGCTATCTATAAGGATCCAGAATATATATACTTTATAGGGTCGGAAAATTATATTATGGAAATTACAAACGGAATGACAAATTTATATATACCTCACGAATGTGAAGGGTATAAAAACGGGGGTTTATTTCCTTTAAATAAACCGGATACTTTTGATTGCAAATACTAGCAGTTTTAATATAAATAAATTTACATATTTCTGTAACATAATGCAGAAAGTTAAGATTTTTACAAATTTATTTCATATAAATGGTATAATTTTGCATATATCTCGTTATCCGATTTGGCTCAAATTTTCAGCACTTAACTTTTAGACCTAGTGGCACAATATTCCACCCGGCACCCTTCAAAAATTGAACACAAATTGTTTTTCATACAACTGATTGTCACTCTAATATACATACATATAGATTAAAAGAATTTACAATTTTTGCAAAACATTACAAAATTTTGAATATTTTTGGTGTAATACAAGCTTCTTTCAAAGATATTTCACATAACACTAATACAAATTTCTTAGAATATAAGTATTAAACTTTTATTTTCGATGTGTAACCACCCACTTTAGAGATCCACCCGCATCCTCCCAGATGTCCCTAAATTCACACTGACTTACAAGTCAACTCTAAAACACCTCAACTCTAAAAAGGCGAAATTTCATTAAGATAACTCATACGATTCGCAAGTTACAAAACTTACAAGAATACTGCAACCACTATGCAACATTTTATAGATTTACCTCCTAACTGAATAACCTTCAATTTATTTTCGTTCATCACTTTGGTACTAAAATTCACATACTTTTCGGTTTAAAGTTTTAGTATAAATAGCTGATGCACACGCTTAAAATTTCTGTAAACAGATACACACACTTGCGTTACGTTTAAATAGTAGAATTTTAGTCATTACTGCGCATGTCTCAACAAAAAAAAATTTTAATCAACAACAACAACTGTCTTGTTTTTGCTTAAGTTCTGCTTTGTCAACGAATAAGTCACATCATTTTTGGACATGCGCATTCATTTCGTTAACAGTTTTAGTATAAATACAAGCTGTATGCACACAACGATATTTAGATTGGTTTAGTGCACCAGACTGTCAACATCACATTGTGGCAGAATCAACATTTTTAGCAAATCAATATGGCATTTCTAAACGGCTTGTCCGATCGAGATAAAATTTGACATTGTCGTAGCCAAAGAGCATTCGAGTTTAGGTTATTAAAATGGACTCAACAAATGATCCAGGCGCGGCGCAAGGGGGGCTCAAAGTAGGATACCTTTAACATGTAAAATTTTTAAATACGTGCCATATTTTTGTTTCCCATCCGATTTCAAAGATGTTTATACTATTGTGAAGCGCTCGGCTAGATCTAGGAAAAACATGCTAGCGTGTGCAATTTATATCTTATAATTTCCGTGATATAGGCATTTCAAAATTGAAATTTTAAAATTTTGCCATAACTTGATCCGATTTTTTGAAAATATATGGCCTACTTTTGAACCGAATGAACTCAAATTTTTTTCGTTAGTTAGACAACTAAACTACCAATAATATGCAAAAGATTCCAGAGCAATATTAATTACGGATTCAAAAATAAACGATTTTCAATTTAAAAATTAAAAAAATAGTAGATTTGTGCTGGTTTTTGGACGAAAAGGTGACTTAATTCATTTTTTATTTAAAAAAAAACTTTCTTTAAGGATATATAACAATTTTATATTTTTCTGAAAGATGTCTTTACATAAAAAATTATGGTATAAAAAACTTGTCACAGTTTTTGAATATGTCGTACCTACGCCCTTTGAAATTTGACCTATTTTTTATCAAAATTTCAACTTCGAGCCACATGTTCTAAAATCCCAAAGCTGGAATCAGAAAACTGAAAGCAGTTTTGGAAACACTGATGTGATCGCTTTTCACTCACAAAGTATTTACCCAGCTTCGAAGAAACTGTAAAAAAATATAATTGTTGGGATTTTCGCTCCAATTTTTAGGAATTGCGGGATTCTCTTTGACTTTTTGCAATTTTTTTTTTTATTTGTTATTCAGAATGAAAAGTTAAAAAAACATTGAAAATTTCGTTGAGTTTTGTTAATAAATTAAGATTTTATTACATATTTATTGAATTTCTAAAACTAAAATTTGTATAAAAATTTTGATAGGATTGCAAATATTAGGAATAACATTTATTCTGAACTATTTTTTTTTTTTTTTTTTTTTTTTTTGTTTAGATAAGTTAATTTTTGATCTCACAATTTTAAGTCAATATCTAGCGCTTTCCAAAAATATGAAAATCTTTGAATATGGATGGGAAACAAAAAAATGGCACGTGTTTAAAAATTTTACATATCAAAGGTATCGTACTTTGAGCCCCCATAGCACCGCTCCTGGAGCATTTACCATTTTAATAACTTAAACTCGAATACTCCTTTGCAACGGCAACGTCAAATTTTATTCCGATCAGTCCAGCCGTTTAGAAATGCCAGATTTATTTGCTAAAAATGTTGATTCTGCCCCAATGTGATGTTGACAGTCTGGTGCACTAAACCAATATAAATATCGTTGTGTACATACAGCTTGTTTTTATACTAAAACTGTAAACGAAATCTGTAATAAAACTTGGAAATGAATGCGCATGTCCAAAAATTAGGTGACTTTTTCGTTGACAAAGCAGAACTTAAGCACATACAAGACAGTTGTTGTTGTTAATTAAAATTCTTTTATGCTGAGACATGCGCAGTAATGACTAAAATTCTACTATTTAAAAGGAATGCAAGTGTGTGTATCTGTTTGCAGAAATTTAAGGCGTGTGCATCAGCTATTTATACTAAAACTTTAAGCCGAAGTGCATGGGAATTTTTGTTAAAGTGATGAACGAAAATAAATTGAAGGTTATTCAGTTAGGAGTAAAATCTATTAAATATTGCATAGTGATTACAGAACTTTTTATTTTTGTAAGTTCTGTAACTTGCGAAGCGTATGAGGTATCTTAATGAAATTTATCATTTTTAGAGTTGAGGTGTTTTAGAGTTGACTTGTAAGTCAGTGTGAATTTTGCTATGTCTGGGAGGTTGTAAGTGGATCTCTAAAGTGGATGGTTACACATATAAAATAAAAATTTAATACATTCTTAGAAACTGTGTCTTAGAAAAGAAAGAAAACATTTGAAATATTAGTATTATGTGAAAGATCTTTGAAAACGCTTGTGTAAACCCAAATATATCCAAATTTTTTTAATTTTTTGCAAAAATTGTAAGTTCTTTTAATCTATATGTATATGTATCAAATAAAATCTAAACTAATATGTAAACACTTTTTTCCAAAATCTCTATCTGCCTAGTCGTGAAAAATATTCAAATTCCTGAAAATTTTACTCCAAAATTTAAAAAAAAAATTGTAATATTAACATGAATTGGCTTCAAAAATTACTTATAATAAATTTTTAAATTGTTATAAACGTCAGGCAATTGTCGAATATATAGTGATTTTTTTTAAAACCAACATTTTAATTTAAATTAAAAAATTCACATCAAGATTTTCAAATTTCTTTACAAACTATAGAAAATATACATATTTATTGGAGCAGATCTGGAATATAATTATTGCTTGTAAGCTTAAAAATGTGGACAATGGAGCAGATTTTGTTAAAATAGTAAAATTTTTAGTAGCAGTTTATTCAATTGCACAAAAATTATACTAAAATTAATGTTTTCAAAATTATTTTTATTAAATAAGTAAAAACTACCGCACAACGGGTAACTTGGACTGGATTTTAAGGCGGGTGAAGGAAAACTTTCCAACCACTTCATTTCAAGTACTTTTTAACAGGTATTGAAACATGCGGCCAAGTGTTGTCATGATGGAACATTACTGATTCATATATGGCCGCATATTCTGCTCACTTCAAACGAATCAGTTGCGTTCGGTACAAGTTCCCTTGATGGTCTGTTCAGATTACAGCAGCTCATAATAGACCCTTTTTGCTACCACCAAATACAGTACCTTAGCCCTATGGAAATTTTGCTTTGTTGTTGATTGGACTGGTTAGTCAGACTTCACATACGATCTCTTATCGTTCGGGTTGTTGTAATGGATTCATTTTTTATTGCAAGTAATGATTCACGTTCAAGCATAATGTCGTACATGCAAAATCGTCTTTCAGGTTCTCTCGACTTCTATACGTAAGCTCCCAAAGATTTTGCAAGCTCTTGGTCTTCAAACTTTTTTGGCTGGCATGCGCTATCTTTGTCGTCCGTGTCAAAATCACCACTTCTGAACCGCACAAACCATTCCTCGCATGTTGAAACACATTCACCATAAGCTTCGGCGAGCAATCGGTGATTTTCAGCGGCACTTTTTTTTTTTCAAATTAAAGAAGTAAAGCAAAACATCCCGCATATGATTTCGAATCAAATAGAAAAAGCTTTATTTTTTACACTATAATGTTCAATAACTAAGTGAGAATAAATGAAATAAATATGTACCCTTCAAAATGACATGTAAATTATTAAAAAACAAAAGCCGCGCTCAAAAGATACGAAATCTATTGTAAATCCCACAGTTTTAAGTCATAACCCTATATAAAATTTGTTGCTTATGTAATAAATCTTTGCAGCTTATATGCCAACCTTAATGTGAATTCTCATCAAATAGAAAAGTTTAGAGCAAAAAATATCCTTCTTATCTATATTTAACCTAATTTTTTTCTTGTCAAATATACGAGAAAACATGAATTTTGATTTTTATGTTTCCACCAAAAAAACACTCTCACTCAAAAAATAATTGACTTTTTTGAAAACTCATAAAACTAAATAAAAGACTATACAACGGCGCATATTTTGTATTACTCAGTTCAAAAACAATACTGATTTTGAGTTATGATGTTGTTGCAGCAAATGAGCGATTTAAGCTTTATTTCACATTTCTAAGTTCATTGGTGAAGAAGATACAAATAGTACCATTCGAATAAAGAAAAAGTACCAAAAAGTCTCCCCCTAGAATTCTCACTCACTTAGGTCCATATAACCTTTATTTGATGTTTATAGGTTCATTGGTGAAGAAATTACAAAAAGTACCATTCGAATAAAGAAAAAGTATCACTTATTACCATATATACTTAATTTCATGTTTCTAGGTCCATTATTATAGAAAATTCAAAAAGTACCATTAAAATAAAGACAAAGTACCATAAGTACCACTCTAATAAAGAAAAACTGCAATAAAATCCAAAAATTCTCACTCACTTATTACCATATATGCTTAATTTCATATATACCCATTATTAAAGAAAATTCAAAAAGTACCATTAGAAGAACCAAAAAGTACCTATAGTTCAGTTCTCACATTTTGGTACCTAAATATTATCCCCTACTCCTAGCTCTAACTTCACTCAGATACATATTAGATAACTTTAATGTCGATAAGTGAAATAATTTAAAATATTAAAAAAAGTACTAAATCCCCTTTTCCTCCTTGAACATCCCTCAAGTTTGAAATTTAAAAATATTCCATTTTGCCAAAATTATTTATGCTAAAGACATGCCTCAAACGATTAAAATTTGTGTTAATGTGCTCAAGAAAAGTAAGTTTTAAAAAAAGTACCAAGCTGTTTACCCGGATTTGGACAAATATACAGCTTGGCAGTCGAGTTCCAAATAGCACTCTGTTAGTTAATTTTTGCATGAATCCAGGAACCAATGTTAAAAATTTATAAAAATTGGTTTAAAATGTTAAATAAAATGTATTTTTCCATTTTTACCCCCCTTTTGGTACCTTTTTCATCCCCATTGCGGTGTTAAAATTTTATTCAAATAAATTTCTGTATCGTGGTGGGAGCTTAAAATAAAATATTTATATGTCTATATCAATTTGTAGAAAAACATAGTTTATGAAAAAAGTACCAAAACTAAACACAATTTTTATCCCTTAAGGGTTGGAATTTCCAAAAAGTACCAAACTTATATTTTTTATTTTTTGATAAATAAAGAATACGATTTAAAATTTTTTTCTATGTTTATTAGTTTAAAAGATACATGGGGTGCCAAAAAAGTACCAAAATAAAGTTTTTACCCGTTTTCTCGCCTAAAAGATTCGAGTTTCGAAAAACCTGTCAGCTTATTTTTTTAAATGGAGTAACATGCAATTTTATGTTTTTTTGTATCTTTATTAGTTTTGAAGATATAAGGTTACAGAATTTACCCGTTTTTACTCTTATTACCCCCTAAACGTTCGATTTTCCAAAAATCCCTTCTTATGGGATCGTTTTGGGGAGGGAGGAAACCACAGTTTAAATTTCATGATTCTAGCTTCAGTCGTTTGGGCTGTGAGATGATGAATCCGTCATTCAGTCAGTAACGTTACTGTTTTATATATATGGGCAATTCCACAAGAATGACTACCACGACTGAAAACCCTTGAAACTTTTTTTCAAGATGATTTGAATAGGAGAAAACACTAAAATATTACTAAGTTTCAGTATTTAAAGCTTAATACAACATTTTATTGGCAAAAATAATAGTTTAAACTGACTATATTTAATTTTTTAATTTAATTCGCGTGTTTTATGCGAAAATTGCGATTAAAACTAAGCTCCCAATTAGCATATAGTGTGAAATGAATTTTACTCTGATTGTTTATTTGCTATTATAAAAATGTTTATTGAAACCGAATGTATATTTTCTATTATTTTTTTAGTTTTTGTGTACATATATTTACAGAATATATATTGTTTTATTATAAGAGAAAAATCTGTCACGTACGGTATGTCACGTACGATATTAAATTTTATTTATTATAAAATCATCCAATGATTGTTTTTATTTAAATATGACGGATTATAAAGCAAAAGTATTTCGTATAGTGTAAGAAATTAAAAGAAAACATAACGCCTCTCACGATTCGCATATTTCTACATATACCTCAAAATGACTTCCGTTTTATGTCACGTACGATATACCATTATTTCGCTCGATATTTTGGATAACAATGTTTCGAAAGAACTTATTATTTTTTTAAAATATAGCACCCTCTGAATGAAACATACAGACAAAATTATTTTTCAGATGCTCTTAATTTTGAAAAATCTATTCCACTCTATAGGCGTACAAATGTCACGTACGATGACATGGAATTGCCCATATGTATATAGATTATCATTAACTTTCCTAAAGCGAATAATAATAAATTTCGGTGAATTTATCAATAATATTTTAATTGGGAATTTAGTTAGTACCTTAAAACTAAAACCCATTAAAATAAAATTTTGTATTTCAAAAAATAAATTTTAATAATAATATGATTACTTTGGATCATAATATGATTTAATTGGGTCATAAATATGATTACATTGGGTCTTGTAATGATTGATTTTTATCATAATATGTTTATTTCAAAATATGTTATGATATTTTATGGTACTTATAAAGATTATAACATGTTTGGATTACAAAACATAAATCTTATCATAATATGTTGCTCTTAGAATATGTTTACCACAACCATGTTTTTGTTTTCTGCGTGTAGTTACGTCCCTTTGTTTTTTGTTAATAAAAGCGTTATTTTTGATCGCAGAAGTGTAAAATTTTGTCAAGACATGTAGTTTAATAGCATTTATAATAATCAATCAAAAAATCGATTTTGAATTTTTTGTTATTTACATTTTAGCATTTGCATTTTAGCTAACGATATATAATTTTTATATGGTGAATAAGAGTGTATATAAGTTTGTAAAAAGTTAAAGGCAAAACAACGATTCCTCTTCAACCACCTTGAAGGCAAAACACCGTTTGCCGGGTCAACTAGTTTTTTTATACATATTTTTGAGAACATTTTTTTATAATTTTACTATATTTACTAGAAATGTATTCGAAGAAAGCTTCTATTTATATTCTTTTGGGTCTAATCATCATTTGAACAAATTTCATTGAATAACCATATCCATTGAAGTCACTCCAACATATGCCTCTTTCGCCATTAGGGGGCTCAGGAATATTATAGTATTTTCCATTTAAATTGCTAGAAAAGAAAACTGTTAAATTCACATAAACATTATTATTTGTTTATGTACTTTACCTCCACATACAGCTTTTGTACCACCATGCTCCCTTTTTATCCTCGGCGCAATTATTGGTGCTATCATCATCATTGTCACGATCTTTGGTAGTAAAATTATAACCCTGATGATAGCTAAAAGAATCTCCGGCATTGCCAGAATATTTGCCCACTTTATACAATTTATAATTTTCCGTTTCATTACCAACAGCAAATGCATCATATTTGGCATATTTCAAAGTATCGTTGAAGTCTTGCAGCTGTATCAATAGCTCCATGGGCTGTAATGTAGTCGTCAAAGCATGCAATTTATCTAAGCCGATGAAAAATTCTCCATCAATATTACCGAAGCCATCCTTGTACTCAGACCAACCGCGATAGAAATCAACAGAGCCATTTATACGTCTCTGGATGACAGTCCAGCCACCACCTTCGTTGTGGTCATCGCATGCTGCCAAAAATGACTCTTGCCCATGAATTAAAGATTACATCTTTAATTCAGTTAAAAACATGAATGATTGTTACATAAATATATCGGTTATAGTTCTGGTTCAGTTTTTAACAAAAATCCTGAAAACCGGGCCACAAATGGCTGAGATATAAGAAAAAACCCGATTACTAAGTCATGTACATAGACAACAATTAAATGGATCTATTGGGTCGAAATAGAAAAAAAATATTTTCACCTTCACTTTGAGGAGAGGATATATGAAATGGTATAGCCTAATATATCGCCCATACTTATTTTATACTTACATACAAATTCATCCATATTTATCTTAACTTACCAAACTAATTTTTGGTCAGCGTCCTTAACACAAATTTTGGTTGCTTCTAAAAATATTTTTTCATAGATATAATTTGAAATATTTGTAATCTTCAGTAAACTCACCATTTCTATTAATATATTTCTGAATATTTCGATTATATGCTATCTGATCCGTTTTAGTTGCTGTTATAGTTTCAATATTTGTTAATTTCTTATCGATATTTTGTAACAACGTCAAATTCTTAGCAATATTATCACTTAACTGTCGCATTTGAGTTTCCCAAGTGGCTTTGCTCAATATATTATCCACATGCTTGATCTTTTCACTAAAGGTTTCTAATAATAAATCGTGGTCTTTCACTATTTCCTTGATGTCACCCACCATTTGCCATTTATCATCATTGGGTGGCTCTTGAATTCGTGTCTGTATCATTTGATTTTGTTTACTTATCAAGTCTCCTAATTCATGGAATTTTTCTCGATAAAACCATAGTATTTTATTTTCCATACTCTGTATGCTCTGTGGAATCTTGTCGATATTTTTCTGCAAGCCCTGCAAAATTTCTTTTTGTTTATCCAACTCTAATTTCATAATTTCAAAGTGTAGTTTTAGAAACTCAATACCAGTTTTCAAAGCCTCTAATTGGCTCTCGAAGCGTGAGTAGTCGCAAGTTAACAATTCATCGGAAGCCAGTGAATATTTGGTCTATTTAGTAAATAATTAATATAATTTTAATTGCACATTAATATACTTAATTGTAAATACTTGCTTCGATTTCAGCTTGTGCAAAATTATGGGAATTCCAGATGTAGAAAAGCGATAAGAAATATAGTAGAGTTTTATAAAGCATTTTTTTTAATTTGTTGTTTACTTGTTAATTTACTCAAGCTGAATGAATTGAAATTGATGTTTTACACAGTTTATAAAGAATTGAAAGGTTGACAGTGATAAGAAATAATTTGTGTTGAAATAATTACAGATCAGAAAGATCAGGTGAAACGTATAGAAGATCTTGAAAAGTTGAATCACATCTAACATCTACCATCATTTAAATTCTCAAAATATTAAAAATCACATTGTTTTTTTTTTTGACCAGCTCTCAAGGTATGACCCCTACTCATGCCAAGCATTGTGTTGGAACTAGGAAAATAGTTTATGGGAGGGAGGAAAGAAGGAGTAGAATTTGTGGACATTCGATTTGAACTTTCCTATATTGAAAGTGACAGAAAAGACTTTAGCTGGAAGTTTGTTCCCCGTACGGACTGTACGGCTACAGAATGAATTGTGCGATCTACTGGCCAATCGACCACTAAGTGATGTATTCTTGATGAAAAACGTGTATTACGTAAAAATCTGCGGGTATCAGGAACAAGTTCCCTAATTTCATCACAACACATTCGATTGTAGTACCGATAGAACATTGAAACGCAACCCACATTGCGTCGGTGATCCGACGAATAGAGATGGATTCCTTACAGCCATACAGACAGACAGATGGACAGACAGACAGACAGACAGATAGACAGACAGACAGACAGACAGACAGACAGACAGACAGACAGACAGACATACAGACAGACAGACAGACAGACAGACAGACAGACAGACAGACAGACAGACAGACAGACAGACAGACAGACAGACAGACAGACAGACAGACAGACAGACAGACAGACAGACAGACAGACAGACAGACAGACAGACAGACAGACAGACAGACTTTTTATAACCTCCACCACCATAAGTGGTGTATGAGGGTATATATAAGTTTGTCATTCCGTGAGTAACATTGAGAAATAATCATCTAAGGCTATGTTCGTCTGTCTGTCCGTCTGTGTAAAACACGCTCACGTCCAAAATACACAAGCAAACTTAAGAAACTCTCAAAAAAAATGTTTATTATTGTCCTAAGCAGTTTGGTATTGAAAATCAGCAAAATCGGTACAGTAGGTTTCGTTTCGTGCTAAGAGAAATCACAGCACTAAATTTTTCGTGGATCGGCCTATATTTGACCATAACCCCATATAAATTTGACTTCCGAAAATCACTTAAACACGCATAAATATAGCTATTGAGTTGAAATACGACAAAAATAATCTCCATATATACAAAAGTCGCTGCGCCGAATTCTATGAAGATCATATTTTCGTATTTGTTTATAGCTCTCATATAAGGACCACTTCCAAAAAAAACATTAACCTGCATAGATATCTAAAAAATATCAATATCAAATCAAAATTTTACACAGATCCGTAATTTATATTTGGAAGTCATACTACAGAATCTTGTGAATATCGGTCCATATTTGACCATAGCTCCCATATGAGGTCCACTTCCGAAAATCAGTTAAGTACTCACAAATCTCTTATAAATTCCTTTATAACGCTAAAACTCGACACACATAATACTCATATACATAGAAACAACTGTACCGAATTTTATGAAGATTGGCCCATAATTGGTCATAGCTTCCATATAAGGACCACTTTCGGAAAACACTTTAACCTACACAAATATCCAAACAAATATTTGTACTGAAACAAAATTGTACACCGATCAGTAATTTGTATCCAAGAATCATATTACAAGATTTTATAAATATCGGTCCATAATTCGATATAGTTGTCATATAAGGTCCACTTTTTTTAATAGCGTTGTTTAAATTAAGTTTTATTAATCTTTTTTATTTTTAAATTTTACAAAAATAGCCCTCAAATACTTTAAAATCACATTACAATATTATATAGTCCCGTAATAGGTCAGCTCCCATATATTGAACCAAAATAATACACAGATCAATAAATTACATCCAAAAATTATACTTCTGATTTTTGTGAATATCGGTCCATAATTGGCAACAGCTCTCATAAAAGTTCTACTTGCGATAATAACCCATAAAACTCTTGTAAAGATGAAATTCAATTAAAATACATAAAAATCACGCTTCCATATTAGTTCCACAACCCAAAAGTACATTAACTCATATAAACATTGATATCGATCAAAAATTCAACATAAATTAGTTACAAGTAGACAGAAATCATATTGCTGGATTTTTTGACTATGGGTTCATAATTATATAAGACACATATCCGGAAAATTCATTAATCGCTAATATATATTAAAGTTTTGTGATTTCCATATGCAAAATTTTGAATTTTGTCTAAATATATTTGTATACCCTTTTTAATACTCTTTTTCTTCACTTGTGGTAAATAAGGATAATGTTGATCCAATCGGGCAATGATAACCAATTATTAGGTATATAAATTGTTAAATGTGATTCGTTTTAATAGGAGTAAATGACAAACTCTGTTGAAAATTGCAAGAATCTGTTAAAGTTAGTTAAAGTATCTTCTGCTTAAACAAGTCTTTCTAACAATTGTTATATACTTATTTATTTAATAGTATTTCAATAACATTGCCTTAATCCTCATAATGGGAGCTAATTTCCAATAACAATAATTCTCATCATATTTAGGTGGAGGGTATTTAAGATTCGGCACGGCCGAATATAGCCCTTTTGCTTGTTAATTTTAATCTTATTATTTTTGTTATGTTTTTTGTTTTGCGTTTTTCTCATGAATTGTTATATTTTTATTTTATTTAATAAGATTATGAATCTCAAAACCAATTAAATGAAAATCAATACAAATGTATGGAAAATCGTGCTTCGGTTTGCGTCGCGTTTCTCCGGTCACAATAAGCGACGCACACCGGGGTATTGGCGTATTCGTATCTCCATCTGAGTGTATTATGAATATATTTTGGTGATGGATGTATAAAAATCGAAATAGCCGAATATAACATTCTTAATTGTTATATTGTAAGAACATATTTCATATTTTTCTGTTTAAAAATAAGTAAACACTTTTTAGAACATATTTCCGGTTCGCCTGTTCATCACTTTAGTTTATAACAGATCTGTAAATAATTCAGCTTAAACAACCAATCCAAGTGTTAGTACTAGCAGTCGAATTATCTCTTATCACTGACCATAGAATTGAAAGTCTATATAAACTGAGTGATAGAACAATCTCAATTCATTCAGTTTCAGTAAATTAACAAGTAAACAAGAAATATAATTGTACGAACAAAAATGCTTTGCAAAACTCGACTATATTTCTGGTCATTATTCTACATCTGGAATTTCTACAATTTTGCACAAGCTACAAACGATGCAAGTATTTAGAATGAAAGATTAATATACATAATATGTACTTTGAAATCAAATTACTTAACAGTCCAAATACACACTGGCTTCCGATGAATTCATAATTTGTGACTACTCTCAATTCGAGGGCCAATTAGAGGCGCTGAAAACTAGTAATGAAAGGATACAATTACAGTTGGATAAACAAAGTGAAATTTTACAAGGGTTCTTGCAAAAATTCGATAAGATACCACAGAGGTTAGAGAGCATAGAGAGTAATATACGTGGACAAATCAGAGAAAATTTAGATGAAACAAATAATTTGATAAGCCAACAAAACCAAATGATCAATACTAGTGATAAAGGGCGTATGATCAGTGAGATCAAGGAAATAGTGAAAACCCACGATGTTCTATTCGAAAGCTTTAATGAAAAGCTTAAGAATGTGGAAAATATATTGAAAAATGCCAGTTGGGAAACCAGTACTCGTCAGCTGGGTGATAGTATATCCAATAAATTAACTTTATTACAAAATATTGATAAGAAATTAACAAATGTTGATACTGTAACAATGGATCAAAATCGAAATCTACAGAAATATCTAAATCAAACGGGTAAGAAACTGATTATCTGTTTATTTAAAATAAAACTGTAAAATTAATTTATATATTTATATACGATAATTTTAGAAGCAACCAAGATTTGTCTAGAGACCGATGATCAGACATTAGTTTGGTAAGTTTGCAAAAACAAGTACTAAAAATGTTTCTCTGAATACGGTTACATATTTTCTATGCAAAATTTGTATTATTAGAAGTGATATAATTTAATTTGAATTGAAATTCCAGTACTACCCAACCATATCCTACCAGTTGTGCTGATTTTAATACATATCATTGTGCGAATAACAAATGTCACATATTTAATCAGCTGTATGGACGAAAAATATTTTGGGTCGCATGTGATATGCACACCGATGGTGGTGGTTGGACTGTAATCCAAAGACGCATTAATGGCGCCGTAGATTTTTATAGAGGATGGTCTGACTACAAGCAAGGTTTCGGCAGTATTGATGGAGAATTTTTCATCGGCTTAGATAAATTACATGCTTTGACGTCTACACTGCATCCCATGGAGATAATGATACAACTAAAAGACTTTAATGATACTTCGAAATATGCCAAATATGATGAATTTGTTATTGGTAATGAAACGGAAAATTATAAATTAAGTAAAGTGGGCATATATTCCGGAAATGCTGGAGATGCTTTAAGCTTACATCAGGGTTTTAATTTTACTACCAAAGATCGTGACAATGATCAACATGCCAGTAATTGTGCCGTAAATGAAAAGGGTGCATGGTGGTATTCGAAATGTTTTTGGTGGTAAGTCAAGCAAAGCTGTATGTTTAAGTGTTTATGTAATTAAATGAAACAATTTTGTTTTCTAGCAATTTAAATGGACAATATTATGGTAAAGCTGAGGCGGCTAAAATTAATAATGGTATTTGTTGGAATAGTGCTAAAGGTTGCGAGTATTCTTTGAAATTTGTGCAAATGATGATTAGGCCTAAAAATATATAAATATACTTAATGATACCTTTATAATGTTTCCACACTTACTATGACCTCTTTATTATGTAGTTACATCTCTTTATCTGAAATATATTGTTACGAAATTGCACTATCAATTTGAATCTAATGGTCTGTTACATGTTTATAAACATTTCCATCAATATAAACTTATCAACAATGTTGATAACACACTGCTATTATTTGCTTGTAAGTATGGCAACATTAAATGTTAAAGCTGCTAACATTAACATAGCAGAGAACATTCTAGTTTTGTCCGTTAAGATAATTCATGAAACTGCTGGAAGATGGCAGTGTGTACAAATAGTGGCAGTGGTTGCAGTCAGTTTAGTTTATCATAGGCGCTGTTAGAATACACATCAACTACATTACTAGTGTATTCGTGTACATTATAAAGTGTGTAATTTAGTGTGTAAATTATATACGTGTAGTTGATAATAATCACAGAGTAACTATTTAAATTGTTGATGTGTAAAATAATACGGTTTATTTAAAGGAAATAAATCACAATTTTTAAAAGGTAAAGACGTAACATTACTTACAAACGACAATACTGTGTATTAATACTTTTCAAATTTAAAGTATTCTGGCTGCCCCGATGGAGTAGAATATAGTATACTTACATACATATCAAATGTAACTTATAAATTCAAACATATAGTTACTGAAAAGAAAGATTAATATAACACATTTTGCATGCAATACTTAAAAACATTAAGATTTTTCAAAGGAGGCAAGGTTTGTGGAGCTTCTGAAGAGAAAATATAAGCTTTTTATTTGGTTAGGTTAGTTTAGGTTCCATGGGCAGCCGCTCCTCAAGCAGCTCACTTGGGTTCATTCAAATCTGATCCTATTGGGATACCCAAGGGGTAGACAGCAGGGTATTTACAATACTTCCGTTGCCTCCAGGTTAAACCAGCCAGATTCCCGGATGAAGGAGTAGATTCGTCTAAGATTCATCGTTGATAGCTCATTCAAGCGTGATAGGAATGGAAATCCGAGGATGCGTTCCCTCAGGTTTGTCAGAGCCGGACATGGTAGCTTCTACAGTAATCATTGTACCGTAGGCCCATTCTTCTAGCATGTGCCCCAATTAAACAGTGTTGTGTAATAAAGGAGTCAATTAGCCTTATTTGCTCACGACGGTAATTTATAAGTAGATTCGTCCTGCTGACATCATATACGGGCCAAGTCGAACTCACTGTAGCACAGAAAGGTTCATTAGTCCACCTGTTTTGTGCAGTCTCATATAGTTTCTGCTGAACAGCCACTGAAGTTTGATATTTTAGTAAACTGAAAAAATTTTATAAATTTTTCGGACGTTATTACTTTAAAAACTAAAAAAAATATAATATGGTGATTTTCCATGAAGAAAACGATAAAACATTAATTAATGTAAAATTTTAACGGTTAAGGTGTCATTAACAATTTGGATCTTATATATGTAGATCCACACCTCCCTAAATCAATGCCTTTAGAATTTTTGCCATTTTTTGTTTTCAAATACCGAAATTCCTAAAACGTGGAAAATGTGAACCAAAAACAGAGTTTTGTTTTTAGAAAACTGACCACTGTGATGTTAATTTCCGTGTGTTAGTAAAAGGGCTATACAAATATGTAGCATTTTTGAGGATCGGTGCTTTTCGTTTTTAGAATTTTTTACCCTAACGTAAATTTTTTTTTTCAAAATTGGCCTAGTTTGAATAGGTCTGGTGGAGAATATGTTCGCTTAAGTGAGCCAAATTTTACTATGCAAGCGTTTGCATTAAGTTCTCTTTTCAAATCGTATACAAATTATATATTGTTCTGAAGAACATTTTTTTCTACAAAAGAAAATATATAGGGACTTTTTTGGGAAAAAAACGTAAAAAATACGGACCTTTTTGATTGTTCCAACTTTGGATGCGTGTAACTTTTTATAGGGACGAGATAACTGATAGCAAGTAGGTTTAATCTAAAAAATCAAAAAAAATCCAGCAAAATTAAAAAAAATAAATAAATAAATAAATAAATAAATAAATAAATAAACAAGCCTAAATATACTATCTTGAACTAAAAGAGATAAACTACACATGTAAGTTTATTTTTTGTAGATCTTCTCAATTTATGTATGTATTTTAAATTTCAGCTCATTTGGATTTTAAATAGATTTTTGGCGATTGCGCCTTGGAAGCTGAACAACTTTAAACCAACACAGCTCCAACCTTGTGAAATTTCGTTATGTTATGTTGAATAATTCCCGAGATACCGATTTATTTCCAAAAAAAAACGTATCTATACCACTGTGTGGAGGATTTTTTATCGAGAACTATTGGATAAAATTCTTCTTTATGCTACCTAACTTCTGCACTGATATTCAGCAGAAATTACTGCCATAAAACTTACATCCAATTGGCTGAGGTGTTATTGAAGATCTAAAGATATAAGTATATTTACTGATAGCAGGGCTGCCGTAAATGGAATAGTGGGTGTCTTCACGAATTCGATGTTAACCAAGGAATGCCGGGTATCCCTAAATAAGATAATGAGACGTTCTAGGATAATACTTATACGCTGGACACGACTAAAATCAAGCTAATTTTATAGCAGACGAATTGGTATTTCATTGCTAAATGTAAGATGGTAGTACAGCAGAAACTATATGCTACTGCACAGAACAGGTAATGAATCCACCTGTGTTATCGCGAGGTCGACCTGGCCTGTATACGATGTTGGCAGAACGAATCTACTGATAGAATTCCGTCGTGAGCAAATAAAGCTAATTGATTATTTTATTGCAGGACACTGCATAATTGGAACACATGCTAGAAGTATGGGCCTGCAGAAGCTGTCGAAATGAAGAAGAGCAGGAGACTTCGTCCCACCTATTCTGCCATTTCCCGGCACTAACAAATTTGAGGGAACGTATTCTTGGACCACCCTCTAGTGTTTAGATGAGTTATCAAGGATAAATCTGAGACGCATTTACTCCTTCATTGGTTCGGATGTTGAATACGTATCCTGCTGTTTAGATCATGGGCATCACATCACTATTTATATACACAGTGCTATCTATTATTAGTTTCATGAATTATCTTACGGACAAACCTAGTATGTTCTATTTCTAAAGCTTTAATGTGTAGTCAAAATTTGAGATTTTGGCCAAACAGGTGTTTTTTCTCATCCATGTAACTTATTACCTGTTGTTCTTTGCAAAATGTGTCCCAAATAGTATAGATAGGTATTTATTCAATCTTTCGAAAATTGTACTTTAAAAAAAATTAAAAATTTTTTTTTTTCTCAAAATTTAAAAAAAAAAAAAATCTTTTTTCAAAAGTTTTTTTCCCAAATTTTTTTTTTTAAATTTTTCTTTAATTTTAAAATTTTTGTTTTAATTTATTAGTGAAAAAAATGTATGCCAAAAAATTTTTTTGTGAAAAAAAATTCGGATTAAAAAATATTTTACCGATTTTGACCCATTGTAGGTCCAATTTATTATAAATGTATGAATCATGTATGTAATTTATTTGGGGGCTACGTAAAGTTGATTTCAACGGACATGGCTATATCGAATTCGCTATCTATAACGATCTAGAATATAGGAATGAAAAATTATTGAGAAGGGTATAATAAAAAAAGTTTGACTTTTTTTTGGCAAAATCAAAAACTTTTTTGACTTTTTTTTCAAAATGGGTTTTGAAAAAAAGTAATAAATTGCATGTCTTGAGTTACAAAACATTTATTTTGATAGATATTCCACTAAGCGACCAAAAAGCTCTTCAAGGAAAATACCTAAGCTTTCTTGAAAAAGATGAAAAAATTTCGAAAACCAAAAGAAATCTGAATTCAGTTTCAACGATTCTCCAAAATTTTTGAATTTCCACATACAAATACCTACTAATTTGTGAGCGAACTTCATTACTATGCAATAGCAAGATTTTCGAGAGTATGTGCTATATATATTTTAAACCAGAAATAATTGCAATAGTCCATGGGCTTAGGAAAATTAATTTCAATAAGAAAATTTTTAAAAATTGGTTTTTAAAATAATCTCGCAAATTGCGAGATGAACGGAATTCGATAACTTCAAATAGCAATATTTAGATAGTATGTGTTACTAATATCTAAAAACAGATATAAATGGTCGATGACTAATTCATTCCAACAGACTGTCTGACACTAGACGTAAAGGCATTTTCTAAAAAAGTTTTAAAAATGATTCAGCTCATAAAATAGGAAAATTAAGCCGAAATATTTAGAGGATCATTTAAAGACTTTCCAAACCTTATGTAGCAGCTATGGCCAATTATGAACTAATAGACGCCAAATCTAGTAGGAACTCTTGATCAATTATTGGTAAATTTCCATAAAATTTCGGTCTGTTATTTATATATACAAAACATATTAAGATTCAAAATAGCAAAATATAAAATATTAACTTGTTATATTTTAAGAACATATTTTTTGGTTTTAAAAAAACACTTTTTAAGAGCATATTTCCGTTTCTTCTGTTAATCACTTTAGTTTATAACTGATCTATGAATAATTGAACAGAAACAACAAATCCAAGAACTACTAATTGCTATGGAATTATTTCTTATCACTACATCTTTCAATTCTAAGTATATAAACTGTGTGAAAGATTAATTGCAATACATTCAGTATTAGTAAATGAATAAGTAAACATTAAATATAAATATACGAGTAAAAAATGCATTACAAAACTCGACTATTTTTCTTAACATTTTTCTACATTTATAATTCCCACAGTTTTGCAAAAGCTGCAGTCAATGCAAGTATTTACAATGACAAATCAATATACTTATAAATATACTTTGAAATGCATACATGAGTGTTTAAAACTAATTATTTTCTTAATAGTCCAAATACACACTGGCTTCCGATGAATACGTAACTTGTGACTACTCTCGATTCGAGAGCCAATTGGAGACTCTGAAAACTATCAATGAGTTATTCAAACTACGTTTTGAAAAGTTACGATTGCAGCTGGAACAACAAACTGAAATTCTTCAAAAGTTCGAGCAAAAATTCGAGAAGATTTCACAGAGATTTCAGAGCACAGAAAGTAACATACGGCGACAAATCAAGGAAAATTTTGCTGAAACAAATAATTTGATAAGCAAACAAAACCAAATGATCAATGCTGGCGATAAATGGCGTATGATCAGTGACATCAAGGAAATAGTGAAAACTCACGATACTCTATTCAATAGCTTTAGTGAAAAGCTTAAGAATGTGGAAAATATATTGAAAAAAGCCAGTTGGGAAACCAGTACTCGTCAGCTGGGTGATAGTATATCCAATAAATTAACTTTATTACAAAATATTGATAAGAAACTAACAAATGTCGATAATATAAAAATGAATCAAAATCGATATCTAAATCAAACTGGTAAGAAACCGATTATCTGTTTATTTAAAATAAAACTGTAAAATTAATTTATATATTTATATACGATAATTTTAGAAGCAACCAAGATTTGTCTAGAGACCGATGATCAGACATTAGTTTGGTAAGTTTGCATAAACAAGCACTAAAAATGTTTCTCTGAATTCGGTTACACATTTTCTATGCAAAATTTGTATTATTAGAACATAGAATTGAAGTGATATAATGATTTAATTTGAATTAAAATTCCAGTACTACCCAACCATATCCTACCAGTTGTGCTGATTTTAATACATATCATTGTGCGAATAACAAATGTCACATATACAATCAGCTTTATGGACGAAAAATATTTTGGGTCGCATGTGATATGCACACCGATGGTGGTGGTTGGACTGTAATCCAAAGACGCATTAATGGCGCCGTAGATTTTTATAGAGGATGGTCTGACTACAAGCAAGGTTTCGGCAGTATTGATGGAGAATTTTTCATCGGTTTAGATAAATTACATGCTTTGACGTCTACACTGCAACCCATGGAGATAATGATACAACTAAAAGACTTTAATGAAACTTCGAAATATGCCAAATATGATGCCTTTGCTGTTGGCAATGAGTCGGAAAATTATAAACTAATTAAAGTGGGCAAATATTCTGGCAATGCTACTGATTCATTCAGCCAACATCAGGGTTGGCAATTTACTACCAAAGATCGTGACAATGATCAGTATGCCGGTAACTGTGCTGAAAATAAAGTTGGTGCATGGTGGTATGGTAACTGTTTTTTTAGGTAATTGCTTACGTTTTTGTTTAAGTATTTATGCAATTAAATTAAACAATTTTGTTTTCTAGCAATTTAAATGGAAAATATTACAGTAAAGCTGAAGCGGCTAAAAATAAAAATGGTATTTGTTGGAATGGTACAAAGGGTTGCGAGTACTCTTTGAAATTTGTGCAAATGATGATTAGGCCAAAAAAGAAATAAATATACTAATACTTAATACTTAGTGCTGCCTTTATGATGACATTTTAATTTCCTCTTTATTATGTAGTTACATCTTTTTATCTGAAATAAGTATATATAAACATTTAATTTTGCAATATTCTTCATTTTTATATCCACTGCCAAAGATATTGTTACGTTTTTACCTTTTAAAAACGGGGTTTATTTCCTTTAAATAAACTGGATACTTTTGATTGCAAATAAAAGCCGTTTAATAGTTGAAAATTTGTCATTGTTTTTATACACGTTTATCAATTCACACAAATGTACACACACTTTATAATGTACAAACTTAAATGTACAAGGCAGTTGATGTTAACTCTAACAGCACCTATGATCAACTCAACTGACGACTGCAACCTCTGCCACTATTTATACACACGCCATCTTTCGTGAATCTTCTACAATGCTCTTAACGGACAACTAGTATGTTCGATTTCTAGAGCTTTCGATGTTAATGTTAGCAGCTTAAACATTTAGTGTTGCCATACTTACAAACAATGCTAATAATCGCATGTTATCAACATTGTTGATAAGTAGAAGCTTCTACTGATGGACCTGCTTATAAACATGATGAATGCTGAAGGCAGTCGTTACAGACCGTTAAATTCAAATCGCTATTGCAAAATCGTAACAATATGTTGGTTTTGTTATTACATTAGTAACACAGAAATATTGATCGTTGACCCAAAAAGTTTTTATTTTATGGGTCCTTGTTAAATATTAAGACGATCTAGCTATGTCATATTAGCTATTTGGAAGTATTCTTTGATGACTGAAAATGTTTGGTATTGAAAATGGTCAAAATCGGTGAAGTAGAACCTCCAGAAAACCTCCAAAACACGATATTCCTATGATAAAAGCATAAACCTTATTGTAAGAATCGTTTCATGATTTATAATAGCATTTATACAAATTTCTTCCCGGAATATGGTTTTATCGTATATAATTGCCTATAGAATAGCAGCATCCATAAAAAAGTTCAGAAAAAATAAGTTTCATGTGAAAATAAATCACAAAAAGTCCAATTCCGAAAATCTCTTAAATACGCATAAATCTCTTACATAATCCTCATATACCTCTCCACCCACTCAGGTAGAAGTTCTTAAGATCCTCAATAGTCTGAAGAACGGAAAGTCCGCTGATGCCGACAACAATCCCGTCTAACTATTAAAGTACAGAGCCGAACCAATAGCACAATTCCTTCCACCGATAATGCGAAGGGTATGGAACACCAACAGTATACCTGGAAAAGAAGGAGTAGTTGTAACAGTGCTCAAAAAAGGTGACCTATTCCAATGTACAAACTGGAGGGGTATAACACTCTTAAATTCCATCTGTAAGGTTTTGTAAGTATTAATACTTGAGAGGATCAGCCCGGTTATTGAACCAATGTTATGGAAAGAGCAAGCCGGTTTTAGACCAAACCGTGCATGCGTAGATCACATTAACACACTGCGCATAATTATCGAACAATCCATTGAGCAAAACTCGCAGCCATATCTTCTATTTGTAGATTTTGAACGAGCTTTTTGACACGGTATCTCAAAGCGCTATTTGAAGACTGCTCGCTATGAGAGGAATACCGGAAAAGATAATAAACATAACCAAGGAGTTCTACATAGATACAGAGTGCGTAGTCCGTTTTAATGGACATGAGAGTCAACCATTCCAAACTAACAAGACTGTGTTCTGTCACCTATACTTTTCTTGATTCTGTTATGGAACAAACTAATATCGACTCTCCCCCTGGTATTCGCTAGAGTTTAAATGAATATCTCAGCGATATAGATTATCTGGATGATTTGTGCTTAATGGCCCATCGATTCTCCGATATCGAAGACAAACTGAAGAAACTGGCAGCCAACGCAACAGCAGTGGGCTTGAAAATGAATATCGGGAAGACCAAAATAATGCGTATCGGTACAACGAGCTCATCTTCCCTCACATTGTATAATGAGACAATAGAGGACGTCGAAACATTTGTTTACCTCTGAAGTATTCTAAGCAAAGATGGGGTTTCTGAAGTCGATATATACAACCGGATAAATAAGGCGAGAGTAGCATTCAACAATTTATACAAGGTATGGCGTTCTAGCCATACATGGACTTGGATAGGCCACATACTCCGTAGACCAATATATCTCATCGCATGAAATGCTCTGGAATGGAATCCACAAGGCCATCGACGACGCGATCCCCTACGAAACACTTGGCAGCGGACAACACTAAAAGAATGTCAAAAGGCAAATAAATCTTGGAACCAAATCAAAACACTTGCAGCTGATCGTGTGTAAACTGGAGAGGATTTTTTTGGTGCCCTATGTTCTACTATATGAACTTTCTATTAATTATACTACAAATTTTGTACATAAATTTTATGAATAAAGGCATTCATAAATATAATCCACATATAAATAAAAATCGCCATACTGAAATTTATGAAGATCGGCCCGTAATTAATCATAACTCCCATATAAGGACCAATTACGAAAATCACTTAAATACGCAAAAACCAAACAGCTGGATTTTGTAAATATCGGTCTCTTATAAATATCGTAATCAGTTTGAAATTTAATATCCATAATCCTCATGTGCATAAAAGTCGCCGTATATAATTTTATGAAGATTGTGCCATAATTGATCATAGTTCCCATATAAAGACCACTTCCGATAAACACATTCTTCATCATCTTTATTTGGAAATCCGTTATTCGGATGTAAGCGATCATACAAATAGAAGTTTTACAATTTTAAAAAACAAACATATTTATAGAAGTATCTAGTTCATCCCGATAGCCTGTCCATTCTTGTATACTTTTTTCCTAGCCATGAAAGTTCTCTTCTGCCTCGAGCGCGTCTTCCTTCAATTTTACCTTTAAGAATTCTTTGGAGAAATTTTTATTTATCGTTTCTCATTATATGTCCCAAGTGCGAGATTTTTCTATTTTTGACTGTCTTAGTTAGTCAGTACATGGAATCTTCAATATACGTCTGTATATTCACATTTCAAAAGCTTCTAATCTTTTCTCGTGACTTTATTGCTAGACTGATATCATGGCTGCTAAGTACTGGATGAGTCCCATTGATCGTTTATTATAACTTCCACATATTTTGTCTTTTTAATATTTATTTTAAGGCCATATGATTCACTTACACAGGTAAGTTTGTCCATCAGTTCCTGTAAGCCAGATATAGTACTTGCTAATAATGTTGTGAATCAGCACTGAGTATGTTGTTGATAAAGATTCCATTTACCTTTATTCCAATGCTTTCTCCTTCAAGCGATTCTTATTCTTATTCGAATATGTATATTAAATAATAATGGTGACAATATACAACCCTGTCTTCTCCTTTTGAAATAGCGATTTCCTCAGAAGGTTAGGTTATGTTAGGTTCCATGGGCAGCCACTCTTCAAGCAGCTCACTTGGGTCCATTCAAAAACTGATCCCATTGTGATACCCAAGGGGTAGTCATCAGGGTATTTACAGTACTTCCGTTGACTCCAAATTAAACCAACCTATTCCCTGATGAAGGAGTAGATTCGTCTAAGACTCATCCTTGATAACTCATCTAAGCATGATAGGTCCACTCTAAAACTGATCCCATTGTGATACCCAAGGGGTAAACATCTGGGTATTAATCATACGTCCATTGTTTCCAAGCTAAACCAACCATATTCCCTGATGAAGGAGTAGATTCGTCTAAGACTCATCCTTGATAACTCATCTAAGTATGATAGGAATGGAATTCCGAAAATTCGTTCCCTCAGGTTTAACAGAGCCAGGCATAGGCAGAATAGGTGGGACACCGTCTTTATTATGACAGCTCCTACAGTAGTCATTGTACCGTAGACCCAGTATTTTAGCATGTGTCCTAATTAAACAGTGTCCTGTAACGAAGGAAACAATTGGTCTTATTTTCTCTCGACGAAATTCCATAAGTAGTTTCGTCCTGCTGGCATCATATACGAGCCAAGTAGATCTCGATATAACACAGGAAGACTCGTTGGTCCACCTGCTTTGTGCAGACTCATATAGTATCTGCTGTACAGCCATCTTGCATTTATGAAGGGAAATACCAGAAAAGGGGTCGATCTCCTCATCATCCATCATCGTACCCCTTTTGGCCAGTTCATCTGCTATACAATTACCCTGATCTCCATCGTGACCAGGTACCCATATAAGCGTTATCCTAGAATGTCTCGCAATCTCATTAAGGGATACTCTGCATTCCTCGGTTAACCTAGATGTCGTAAAGACACCCGCTATTCCGTTAACGGCAGCCTTTCTATCAGTAAATATGTATATATCACGAGATATTTGATTAAACCTCAGCCAGTTGGATGCACGTTTAATGGCCGTAACTTCCGCCTGAAAAGTCGTACAGAAGTTAGGTGGCCTGAAGTAGGATTTGTTCCCAAAGTTATCAATAAAGAAAGAATTTCTCAGTAAGTTCGCCATTATTTTCAATTAACGCTGACTGGTTTCAGTTGTGAGGACCTAAAGTCTAGAAATTTAGACCCACATAAATTAATTTTGACAAACAAAACTTAGTAATAAGTCAAATATAGAAAGTATTACTCGTTTTATTGGGTAATGGATGACATCCATCATAGTGGGGCGGATTACATCCGCCAATATTTGGAATTGTTTAATTTCAGATAACCGGAGGACGATGGGATACAGGAGGTCGAACGAGCC
Organism: Calliphora vomitoria; assembly: GCA_942486065.2. Classification (NCBI taxonomy): domain Eukaryota; kingdom Metazoa; phylum Arthropoda; class Insecta; order Diptera; family Calliphoridae; genus Calliphora; species Calliphora vomitoria. The sequence goes on along the minus strand of OW818031.2, from coordinate 101,040,131 downwards.
GTACAGTCAGAGATAGGTGGTGGGTTCAATACTGGCTGCGAAAATCAACAACAGAGAGTGTCTACAGCAGAGAGTGTCAGCAGAGAGAAGTCAATACCGATGGTGTCAGCAGAGGGGAGTCAACAGAGTGTAAGCATAGACGAGTCAACAGAGTGTATCAGAAGAGGGTAGTGACGAGAAATGATATTCAGCCGTATTGAAAAGGACACAAGACAAAGAAGGAAGTAGCCAAGAATACAACAAGAATACAAGAGTGTCTACAGCAGAGAGTATCAGCAGAGAGAAGTCAATACCGATGGTGTCAGCAGAGGGGAGTCAACAGAGTGTAAGCATAGAGGAGTCAACAGAGTGTATCAGAAGAGGGTAGTGACGAGAAATGATATTCAGCCGTATTGAAAAGGACACAAGACAAAGAAGGAAGTAGCCAAGAATACAACAAGCAATATAACACACAAAAGCATCATATATACAGTACCACACACACAGATCAACAACAAACAAACAGTGATGACGATCAAACAATTGAGATGATTTTAGCAACAACTGCTATCGGTTCGAACATTTTGTACTGCATTAGCTACAAAGCTAGAATAGTTGTAGAAAACAATCTATATAAATATATAAGGGGCATTTCACGTCAAGTGAACCAACTTTTGAAATCGATGTCTTCCGATCGGGATGAAATTTGCACCAATGTTAGTTCTATTGGATAGTAATTCGGACACAATTTTTCAACAAGATCGGTCAAGAACTCTCTGAGTTATAGGAGGTCAAAATTTGACGTTTTGGCCAAACAGGTGTTTTTTCTTATCCATATAACTTATTACCTATTGTTCTTAGCAAAATGTGTCCCAAATAGTTTAGATAGCTATTTATTCAATCTTTGGAAAAAAAAAATTAAAAAAATTAAATAAAATATTTTTGACTTTTTTTTAAAAAAATCAAAAACATTTTTGACTTTTTTTTCAAAATGGGCCCTTTTTATTATTTTTTTTTTATTTTTTTTTAAAAAAGCTTAGGTCTTTTCCTAAGCGACCTATATGGTCGCTTAGTGGGATGCGAGTGGGATATCTATCAAAAAAAATATTTTGTAACTCAAGATATGAAATTTTTTGACTTTTTTTGCAAAATCAAAAACTTTGTTGACTTTTTTTAAAAAAATGGACCCATTTTTTAATTTTTTTTTTTTTGCTCAGAAGAAAGCTTGTATGTTTTCCTTTAACACCTTTTTTGTCGCTTAGTGGGATGCGAGTGGGATATCTATCAAAAAAATGTTTTGTAACTCAAGACATAAAATTTTTTACTTTTTTTTTTTGCAAAATCAAAAACTTTTTTGACTTTTTTTCCAAAATGGACCCTTTTTTATTTCTTTATTTTTTTCTCAAAAGAAAGCTTAGGTCTTTTCCTTTAAAAGTTTTATGGTCGCTTAGTGGGATGCGAGTGGGATAACTATAAAAATAAATGTTTTGTAACTCAAGACGAAGGTTTTTAAATTGATTTTTTTCATATTTTCATATTTCAAACCTTAAAAAAAACCACTACAACTGACCGATAATAGCCACTGGAGGGATGCAATGTGAGGCCGACCGCTATTAATTTTCCGCCCCCAAAATTTGTCTGAGTTTTGCATCTTGCGGCTTTTTTATTCAATCCTATAGGTAGTTTTCAGCGCAATAATTTATATTCGTGAGCGATTTTTGGAAGTGGACCTTATATGGGAGCTATGTCAAATTATGGACCGATCATCATGAAATTAGGTGGTGTTATTAATGTCTATATGAAAGTTATTTATGTTGTATTTTATGTGTATACCAACATTTTTAGGAGATTTATGCTCGTTAAAGTGATTATCGGAAGCAGGCCTTATATGGGAGCTATGACTAATTATGGACGGATCATAATAAAATTTGGTGACATGAATTCCGTATATATAAAACTTATTTGGAGAAAAACTTGTGTAGATACCTATATAAATTAAACATTTGTGACCGATAAAGTCCACTTTCAGGAGGACATTTGTATAGGGGCTAGGTGAAATAATGGACCGATTTCAGCCAGTTTCAATAGGCTTGGTCCTTGGGCCGAACAAATTATATGTACCAAATTTTATCGAAATATCTTCAAAATTGCGACCTGTACTCCGCGCACAAGGTTTACATGGACAACCAGCCAGCCAGACGGACGGACGGACATCGTTTAGTCGACTCAGAAAGCGATTCTGAGTCGATCGGTATACTTTAAGGTGGGCTAGACTAATATTTTTGGGTATTATAAACATCTGCAAAAATTTAATATACCCTCGCCACTATGGTGGTGTAGGGTATAAAAAGTGATTTTTATTCCTGAGGTTAACATATTATGGGTATTACAGTATCGAGGCTATGAAATTTTAGTTAGGTTGTTACATACCATCGGAAAGGCTAATGTGTCTAGTTTCTCCGCGTAAGTTTAACTTTTAAGGTTTACACACAAATATGAAAAAAATCAAAATAGTGCATATGCTAAAAATTTAAAAACCTTTGTCTTGAGTTACAAAATATTTATTTTGATAGATATCCCACTCGCATCCCACTAAGCGACAAAAAAGGTGTTAAAGGAAAACACATAAGCTTTCCTCTGAGCAAAAAAAAAAAATTAAAAAATGGGTATATTTTTTAAAAAAAAGTCAACAAAGTTTTTGATTTTGCAAAAAAAGTCAAAAATTTCATATCTTGAGTTACAAAATATTTTTTTTGATAGATATCCCACTCGCATCTCACTAAGCGACCATATAGGTCGCTTAGGAAAAGACCTAAGCTTTCTTAAAAAAAATAAAAAAAAAAATAAAAAGGGCCCATTTTGAAAAAAAAGTCAAAAATGTTTTTGATTTTTTAAAAAAAAAGTCAAAAATATTTTATTTAATTTTTTTAATTTTTTTTTCCAAAGATTGAATAAATAGCTATCTAAACTATTTGGGACACATTTTGCTAAGAACAATAGGTAATAAGTTATATGGATAAGAAAAAACACCTGTTTGGCCAAAATGTCAAATTTTGACCTCCTATAACTCAGAGAGTTCTTGACCGATCTTGTTGAAAAATTGTGTCCGAATTACTATCCAATAGAACTAACATTGGTGCAAATTTCATCCCGATCGGAAGACATCGATTTCAAAAGTTGGTTCACTTGACGTGAAATGCCCCATAAATGTCTTTGTAAGTTTGTTTGTTTATTTGTTTGTTTATTTGTTTGTTTGTTTGAGCATCACGCCTAAACGGCTGAATCGATTTTGTTGAAATTTGGAACGTAGATAGATCCTTACTTGGAAGCGTCAATAGGCTATAACTTTTTTCAATACTTGGACCAGGAAGGGGTAAACAGGGGGAAAACCGGTAAAATTGGTACCTTTAGTTCTTAAACAATAAATACTAAACGGCCGAAACGATTTTATTGAAATTACAAACATAGATTACGACAGGGGTAGCGAAGCGCACCGGGTCAAGCTAGTAATATATAAGCTAATGTAATAGAGTAGTCGAACTCTTTTGTGTTGTGCAAGTGAACGAAAAAAAAAACGAAGCGGATTACATCCTACCAAAACAGATTTACTTCCGTGGAGGGAGGAGAACAGGGCAATAGTGGTAGATATTTTTATTGGCAGTAACACTCGGAAAAATTAGGGACAAGAGTAGACTCTTGGATTACATCCTAGAATATTATAAGAGCAGGAACTAGTGATAGTTCACGATAGTTCACGGAGCAACAGCAAGTTGTTCTCAATAAAGAAGCATTCAATCTGCATTTGTGGCTCAATAAATAGAGTTAAGCTATTTATAAAAAAAATAATAAACTGTGAAAGTGAAAAGAACAAAGTTAAAGTGTTTTAAATTTTATGTTAAGGACCCTGGACTAGACTGAGCGCTACCCCAGTTTCAAACCCGGAGTAACAGAAGGTTTTTTACACAGTATACATTAGTTTATCATGTTGTATAGTATCGAAGGCTTTCTCATAGTCGATAAAACAGAGGAAGACATTTTTAGGACATCTCAAGAGTTTTGAATGAGTTCTTGAACACAAAGTAACGCTTCTCTAATACCCATTCCATCCTTGAAACCAAATTGGAATTCTCTCATTGAACATAGCTCCTATGTAAGATACATTTCCAAGAATAATTATAACAACCATACGAACCTTGTAGATATAGTTACTGAGACGAACTTGAACCAAAATAGCTTCTAATGCATTGATAATAATATTTTATGACGATAGGCCCTTAACAGCCCATAGCTCCTGTATAACGCTCATAAATATCGATACTGATAAAAAAAAAAATAACCAAAACAATGTATAAATCTTACTGCTGGATATTGTGACTATCGATCCATAATTATACATATGTAATTCCTTCTAAAGATTCGAATCCGGAAAATACATTACCCTACATCAAAAATTGTCATTCTGCAAAAGTGTATATATTCTGTGTCTCTATAAAATTATAAGAAGAGCCTGCTATGTCTGATAGGCCCTAAATAGATAGAATTAGTGGTATGAAATCTTCCGGAATATTCATCGTTGAATAGAAATATTTGGTGTTGAAAATGGGGAAAATCGGTGCAACCATTCTAAAATAAGTGGATACCCAGAAACCCGAAATTTGGACAAATTGTTATTGCTAATACTTAGCAATCCTAATACTTAGCAAACCTAACAAAAATAGGTTGAATCGGTTAAAAGTTAAATTATATGAAAAACTTTGTTCGAACTTACAAACAATTTGTTACCATTTTACAAGTTTCTCTTTTGATACAGAGAAAAACTCTGTTTTTAGCCAATTAGTACATAATTAACCTTTATTTCCTTTTAAGCCAAAATTCAAATTACTTATGCACAAATAAGCTTATGAAAATCAGCAGTTAGGTAAGGTTATATGAACCGCTCTCAATTAGCGAGTTAAAAGAATCCTGGACCTTTCACGTATCCCTCATGGCCTTGTTCCCATACTAACTGGCCAAGGCCTTGTCCCAGCTGGACTAGAGGATATATGTAATTGAGAAGACATTTCGACCATATTACGCTGGAGTTGAAAGCCTTGAATATCGCAATTGTTTCCACTGATGGATCAATGGTCAAAGTTTTTAGATTTAATTCTCGAATTCTTCTCGATGGCGTAAGTTTCCACCTGAAAAACAGTGTAAGCAATCTGACAGAAGAGGCTAAGTTTATCAGAGAAACTTTCAATGTAGACTAAGATATCAGACTGAAAGACAGAGTTTGCTGTCGGTATTCAGATACTAAAAGTCATATCAAAATTCGGTGTAGGTACCATATAATCCGTCTGCTGGCTCAAGATTTTGGATAATTTATAGCAGACGATTAAAACATCAGAAAACTTGAGTGGTTTTTTTTCGATTTAACGATATCTTTCCGTCCAATTGTCCATGTGAACCTTGTATTTAAACCACAGATCACAATTTGTATTATAATGTGATGACGTTTGGTACAAATGCCTTCATCGCCCCAAGGACGAACCCTATTCACATACAATTGCGTTCAATATTTGGAATCCGCGGCATGTCCAACGATTGGGTGCAGAATTATTTGTTGATTATTTCTGTCGGTGTTGCAGAAATTTAACCAGAAAGAAAACATTGAAGACTTTTAACTCACTGTCCCGAAATGAAGAGGACACGAAAGATCTTCATAGAATATATTATCTTCGATGAACTGTAAGATCTATTGGACATTCAATTGTAGAGTATTATAAGCTATATAACATGCTCAGGTTGGTTCTCCTCTTAAAGAGCAACCAATGGTATCACTATGGATCAATAGTTCTAAGTGTATGAAATTTTACTCTGACAACCCCAAAAACTGCCAAGTGACTTGACTATCAACCCAGCCAAGACTATTCTTGTAGCATTTATCAAACGTATACTCATTTTATGGGTCTTTATACTTACCATGACCCTCACTTGAAATACTCATATGTCCAACATTACCAAAAAAGCTATTAGGGCAATATATACCTGTCAGCGTCTATTTGGTAGAACGTGGGGTTTGAAACCAAGATTGATTTACTGGTATGTTGTTACTGTGATAATACTAAAATATGCCACTTTAGTATGGTGGAATAATGTAGAACAAGTGACTGCGAGATCTCTACTTGATAAGGTCTATCAACTCATCTATGTTTCTATTGTGTACTAAACCAGGTGTTCTAGGAAGAATGACCCAAACATTGCAGTATCGGATTATAAAATCGATGATATTGGCGATCAGAGAGGCATATAAAGTTCTATGCGAAAGCAACATTTGTGGAATCATTGTCATCAGTCATGCGGTACTTGTATTATTTAAATATATGTATATGTGTAATAATAAGCTATCCAGACTATTCTATTTGATATCATAGGATCCCTTTACATAAATAAATATACGGTAATGAGTAGGCAGGCGAGCTGGCCATAGAAGGCTTTAAATGTTTCAAATGCAGTATCTTTCGCAATAGCTCTTTTAACAGTGAAATATTCAGAAGACTGAAAATGGATGGCACAAAATGAAAACTTGCAATATTGTTAAGAAATTGCGACTTGTATCTAAATAGGAACTGAAAGAACATTTCGACAGTGCACTAAAGCAATAAAAATTCAAGCACTTGAACATTTTGTTGGACTCGAATACTAATATGATTATGTGTTAAACTTGAACAATATTTGAAAATCATTTACATTTTCAAACAAAAAACATGTAGCTTGAATTTATGTTTCCTTTTCAATAGATATTGCTATTGATATTAAGTGGAGTACAGCTATAATTCAATTACTTGCTTTAATTACGCTTGAATTCCAGTAAAAATGCTTACTGGGTGTGAACTGGGTAATCTGTAAGCACTCAAGCAGACTTGGACTTGCTTTCAACAGACACTGCACCAGCTTCCGAGACCACGAAAAGGAGAGAACAGTTTTTCATCTTATCTATGAATGTTCGGCTCTTTATTATTGACTAGCTTGACCCGGTGCGCTTCGCTACCCCTGTCGTAGTCTATGTTGGAAATTTCAATAAAATCGTTTCGGCCGTTTAGTATTTATTGTTTAAGAACTAAAGGTACCAATTTTACCGGTTTTCCCCCTGTTTACCCCTTTCTGGTCCAAGTATTGAAAAAAGTTATAGCCTATTAATGCTTCCAAGTAAGGATCTATCTACGTTCCAAATTTCAATAAAATCGATTCAGCCGTTTAGGCGTGATGCTCAAACAAACAAACAAACAAACAAATAAACAAACAAACAAACTTACAAAGACATTTATATATTTATATAGATAGTTTTGAACGAACATATAATAAATGATGTATCTGAGTCTCTATACCTCAGATAGATCATTTAGAATATGTGACCTTATTGTATAGTTGAATGCCACAGCTTGGATCTAGTTCATATTTCATTAGCATCGAGTCTTGACATAGTCCTTCAAACTCTTTCAGTGATGTGGTTTTAGTCAAAACGTAATCATATCAACTCTACTTGTTTGCTTACGTGTATCGAACAATATTTTTAAAATCGATATATATTGCAATAGCGATTTGAATTTAACGGTCTGTAACGACTGCCTGCAGCATTCATTATGTTTATAAACACATCCATTAGTAGAAGCTTCTACTTATCAACAATGTTGATAGCATGCGGTTATTTGCATTGTTTGTACTTAAGTATGGCAACACTAAATGTTTAAGCTGCTAACATTGACATCGAAGGCTCTAGAATTCGAACATACTAGTTTGTCCGTTAAGAGCATTGTAGAAGATTCACGAAAGATGGCGCGTGTATAAATAGTGGCAGAGGTTGCAGTTGTGAGTTGTATTTATCATAGGCGCTGTTAGAGTTAACATCAAGTGTTTTGTACATTTATGTTTGTACATTACAAAATGTGTGTGCATTTCTAGGAATTGATAAACGTGTATAAAGACACTGAGTGACTATTTTAACTGTTGCTATTGTACATTTTAAATAAATAAAGATTTGTTACAATTTTAAACAACTAATCTTTATTTGCAATCAAAAGTATCCGGCTTATTTAAAGGAAATAAACCAACGTTTTAAAAAGGTTAAAACGTAACAATATGCACGAAGATATTTAACATGAGAAATGTATCATTCTTAACCATTTACAATACTTACTTTCCTTCAAACCTTAAACATTAATTACTATTTTCAAAATCTCCATACAGCACCTTGTAAAGTTAATGAAGCTTATTTAGTTGCCTTACAATAGGCATGTGGATGCATTCGTACGTAAGTAAATATGGCCGACTGTTCTCTATTAAGATGACTCCATTTGTATGGAGCCAAAGGTTGTAGTCCTTTCGCATGTTTATTTTATCTAATCTAAATTTTTTTATTCTAGCGTTAGTAGTAACAGAGCAGGATCGTAGGACAAAAGGAATGATATGAAAGTCGTCATTCAAAATTTACCAATTTAAAATAAAGGAATTGGAGGAAAATTTTTTATTTTAAAAAAAACCTAATTTTTGGTTACAGCAACAACCTTTTTGAGCTCCATACAATGGAGCAATCCTATTACACATGCCAATGGAAATCATAGAGAATTGAATGCATTTAAATACAACGGCACATTACACAGAGAAATATTGTCCTCAACGCATTTCTTTTTTTTTGTACCAAAATAGCCTGCACGTTACAATGACTAAATCATGGTTAACATGATGGCGTATCAATAGTGATTGTCCATCCAAATTGTCAATAATATGCTGAAGTAAGTAGGACAATAATAAGCAGTTGTGTATTTTAATAAAGAGTGTACCACAACTTACTGCACAACATGCCTCTATTTTGAATATAAATATTCAAAATGCAAAACTCATTCCCAAGAATCTAGCTCTAAATGAATTTTAAATTTTGTCCGAAAACTTTCCAAAGACATAAAATATGTTTGTAAATAAAAACGTATTTGCAGGACATGGACACTGGAGACATACTTATGAACTAACAGCCATAGCAATGACAGCTACAACAACAATTGGTTGGTTAAAATGAAGGATGTTGTATGGTGAACGTATGAATGAATTTAAACATGAATGAATACAATTGATTACTTCAGCCAGCAGTAAATGGGCATTTTAGTGCGAACATAATTATTATGGTCGAATATTGTCATCAGAGTGATAAACATCGTTTTTCTTTCAATCAATGTCCATTCAAAATGAAAGCCTTTCAATGTTCCTCAACTTACTTACACATGAAATTTATGTAAATGTATATTTATTGATTCTTTTTAAATCAGGTACATATTCTTTTTAAAAAAGTACATAACGAGGACAGTACAGTACAGTCGAGGTAGCGTGAACTAATTAAAACCAAGGGAGTTCATGTTAGTGAAATTGTTCACGTTAGCGATTGTCGAATTTCATGGAAAAAATATAAAATTTTATAATATAAACCTGTGTTTAACACGCTGGAACTTTTTGGAAATTCTTTTATTATTTTCATTATTAAAATATAAAACAAGAAGTATTGATTAAAATGCATTACAAAACATAACGAGATCCCGAGTAAAAAAAATATACATTGAAATAAAATTAGATAGCAAATAAAATTACTCATTCGTTCTCAGCACTTAGGTTTTGTGACAACTGAGTTAGGTCTTTGACAGGAGAGTTTCCGCTCTATGTATATTTCTCTATGATATTAAATATTAATATTAAAATGTATGTATTTCAGTGTTGTCTACATGCTTAGAAAACAAATACAGTGAAAAAAATTGTTCCCGTTATAGAGCTTTCTGAGTTTGTTCACGTTACAGAGTAGTCAATGTAAACAAAAGCTTGTTCACATTACACAGTGGTTTAGAAACGCTTTTTTTGGAAATAATTCGGTATCTCGTGAACTATTGGAGATATTGTTACGAAATTTCACATGGTTGGAGCTAAAGTGTTTTTGCTAATGGGGGCACGCTATATATGAAAAAACGTAGAAATTTTTCAAAGGGGGCAAGGTTTGTGGAACTTCTGAAGAGTAAATAAAGAGTTTTTATATAAGTATTTGATATTGTTGAAAATGTTAGGACTTGAAGATCGATATTTTAGTAAAACTAAATAATTTTATAAATTTTTGTGACCTCATTTACCTTAAAAACTTTAAAAATTATAATATGGTGATTTTCCATGAAGAAAAATATAAAATTTTAATTAATATAAAATTTTAACGGTTAAAGATAACATAACAAAATTTTGAATTAATGCAGAACCAAATGTCTTTAAATCAACGGTATTATAATTTTTGACATTTTGTATTTTAAAATACCGAAATTTCTAAACCGGGAAAAATGTGTTCAAAAAACAGAGTTTATTTAGAAAACTGCCTACTGTGACGTTATTTACCGTGTGATAGTAAAAAAACTTTGTAAGTGTTTAAGTAATATATAGGGTTATTCAGATAGGGAACATCTTCGAGGATCGGTGCTTTGCCTTTTTAGAATTTTTTACTCAAACCTAAAATTATTTTTTAAAATTGGCCTAGTTTGGATAGGCCTGGAAGGTGTTGTATCAGCTTTAGTGACCCAAATTTTAATGTACACGCTTTAGCATTAAGTTCTCTTTGTGGATCTTATAAAAATTGTGTATAGTCCCGAAGAAACATTTTTTCTACAAAAGAAAAAATATAGGGACTTTTTTAGGAAAAAATGTAAAAAAAACGGCATTTTTATATGTTTCTACTTTGGATACGTGTAACTTTTTATAGGAACAAGATAGCTGTTAGCAAGTTATTTTATTTAGAATTTTATCACCAATGTAGCTGATATTTTAAAAATAAATTTCGACAATCCGTTGGCGCGTCATCTCTAAAAAACTATATAAATATCGAGCAAAATTAAAGAAAATAAATCAATAAACCTAAATATCTCTTCAACTAATAGAGATAACCTATGTAAGTATATTTTTTGTAGCCCTTCTTAAGGACTATTTACATTTTAAATTTCAGCTCTTTTGAATCATAAATGGATTTTTGGCGATTTTTTAAAAAATTTTGAGACCCGAGGTGACTAATTTTGAGGCTCCACACACTGGCCCTCATTAGCGCTAGGAAGCTGAACAAATGCAAATAAACTCAAAAACACCTCAGCTCTAACCATGTGAAATTTCGTAATAATATCTCAAATAGTTCCCGAGATTCCGAATTATTTCCAAAAAAAATGTTTCTAAACCACTGTGCGTTAGGCGGTGTTCACGTTAGACGGTGTTCACGTTACCGCGAGTACACTGTATATAAAGTTAGTTTTTCTGTTATTTTATTAATAGATAAATATGTCGAACTGTGTTCGAGTTTCTACTACTCTTAGACGGATCTAAGTCTCTATCTGCCTTACTCTACTTTCCAATTCCGACTGACCTTGTTTTTTGTCTTAAATGTATATCGGAATACATATAAAATAAATTATGAAGTTCTATATATACACATAGAAAACAGATTCATAATAGCAACCGAATTTGTTGCCAATCGAATGGTTCTAGTAACAGGAAATCAGTGGATAAAAAAGAATTTTGGTTAAAGCAACCAAACTTTTGATAACACTTCTAAAATTGTAAACTGATAAATTCGGTTACCAAGGCAGAATCATTCGATTAGCAACAAATTAGGTTGCTATTACGAATCTGTTTTCTCTGTGTACATAAATCGAATTGTAATATTTTGTAAGTATCGGTCTGTAATATACAATGACAACCATGTAAGGCCCACTTCCGAAAATCACTTTCAAATTTACTTATGGGTATATACTGAATTCCCATAAGGGCATGCATCCATTTACGTTTGTTTCGTAGGAGATATTTCAATATTTAAATGGTATTCAAATTACCATTAAGGGATTGATAAATAAATGAATGGTGAGTGACAAGAGGTCTTATAATGTTACTTCACCGCAAATTGGAGACGAAGAGTTCATCTCCGTGCGACATTCGTAACAGGGTGGTGTCTACTGGTAGGAGTCAGATTAGGAATGGGGTATTATAGACCGCAGCAGATAGAGCAGTATCGTTTGACGAACGTATGGTGACTACGGGATGGATTGGTTCCTCATTAGCACTTTTTACTGGTGGAGACGAGATTTCTGTGGAGTATGAGTTTGTAAACATTTCTTTGGAAAAGGAATATAGGAGTTCCCGAAGGAGTACCGGAGATTGGTAACTGAAAGGATGAGGATAGGTCTAGCTGAAATTAATATAAGTCACAGAAATCGACATTTATTAATGGCAATTGAATAATATTTACCCATAGCAGACACTAATTGAATTTATTCTTAACAAAGCATAAATTTTGGCTGAACATGGTTTGAGTTCTCTTAATAGATTCGACATCAGTGATATATATAGATAGACGTCCTAGAAACGGGTGCCATCTTAGGTCTAATATCACATTTACGACTGCAGATTTTGATAATGGGCAGCGACTGCATGGAAATTATGGCTTATTGATTGAAGTAGACGTCATTGAAAGTAATCCGTATTGGGAAGATCCGTACATTAATGATATTAAGGGTGAGTACATGGTACATGAGAACACAGCGCTCCACTAGATATAATTATGATCGAATTGATACGCGTAAATTTAAGGCATAAATTGTGAGTTGTGGATTTCTTGTGGACAGAAATTTGTCATAGGTTGAAATTGACATTGGGTTAATTGGGGCTTTTATTGCTGTCATGGTCCACGTCATACGAAAGGTAACTACAGGATTATTGAGGTACTGCCATTGAGCAATCTTAACGTTATGGACCACAAAAAGAAACTTAGGCGAAGACTACGTAAATGTGAGAATCCTGAGAGATTTAACATCTTGAGGGCTGAAGTGAAGAATCTGGATTGGATAATACAGATTACCATTGCTATTATAGTACAGAACTATTGAAAACAGATTTTCTAATGTTCGTCTGAACAATATGACATTCAGGAATGTTAAGCTAGCATGAGGAATGAATGTTCAGAGCCTCTTGAATAATCGTGCCACTGGTCGATAACTTTTTCTAAGTTCATCAAACTGTATGAGGAAGAAGTGGATAACAACATTGACGATATTTGAGTGGTATTTTAGTGCTGACAGAAGTTCTGGTGGATCTGATGGGAACCTTAAATTTAAAAAGTGAATTAAAATTAATTTTAATTCACTTTTGTGACCAGTAATAAAAAGTTTAAAACAGAACAAGTTTGTTTTTGTTTCATATACAATGTAAGAGTTAAATCCAGTCTCTACCCCTAAGAAAACTATCACTGCACCAGCTCTGTGTCGATTACCTTTTTTATAGTGTAAATACATTGAGAACTAGTACTCAATACAATAAATTCAGGTTAAGTTTAAGTCATCTTTTTTAATTTTATTAACAGTAACATTACTATTAAGTAGTAACAGGTGTAGGGTAACGTGTGGTTCCTTTGTGTTGCCGGAAAAGAGAAAAAATGAAGCGATAGAGAGGTTAAGATGAAGAGAAATGATGAGTTAAGACATAGTAGTAGAGTTAAAAGATTCAGAGGATGTGGTCAATGGAAAGAGACATTTTATGTGTTCCTAGTCATTAAACGGATTTGAGGTCACTCCGAGGTGATTCATATGTTCGGTTCCATTTGCTAACAAAGGCAATAATGTACTCTAACTTCATGTCCTATAGTTCCAAGAGACTGCCGAAGGAACACTGTCCTAGAAACCTTATACGTAGTGCCAGGCAATGAGAGTGCAAAAGAAAGTCTATGTCTCCGTCAGGCATCATGGCGCCTTTTTTCGACAGGTGATCCCCTTGTATAGAGAAGTCCGTAGAGACTGATTCCCTTTTATAGAAAAGTCCATATAGACGCGTCGTATCACGGGGAAGTCCCTCCACTAAGCCCTTGTCATTTGGAATTGAAAAACCAAATGACAAGATAAAGCATCTGTAAGAGCAATAATCACTGTTATCTGGAAGATTATGTATGCCTTCAATAAAACTAGCACCAGTCCTTGCCAGTGAACTTCCAGAATAGTAACTATAATAAAAGTTAATTTTATGATGCAATTTGTAAAAATTACTTCAATTTAAGTTGAGAACATTGACAACTCTTTTTCGATAGCATCCTAATATACTTTAAATCTGCTGCCATCAGCTATTCTAATGCATCATTGTTAATATTTAATACGTCCACACAATTTATGCAGTCAAATTATTTCCATTAAATATTTAAGTCTTAATTTCTAACACTCAAGGCATTTTAATTTGTAACGAGGTTTCGTTTTAATTTCTCTTTAACACCTCATTTGCCACACTAAGTACATTTAATTTGCATTTATAAATGCTTCACAGTACAAATATTTTAAATAAGTGTAAACAAACATACATAATCCTTAATTTGAGTGGCTGACCAAAGTTAGTGGTTACATCAAATCGTACCTGAGGATACCACTTATATACACGAACTCGCATGTCAGTGAATAAACATGTATTTATGTAAATACGTGGAGGGGTTTATGTTGCGGAAAATCTTTTCTAAATATGAGATACTAAAGCAAACCATAGGATACTTAGAGTAATTATTTAATTTGTATCCCATTAAAGTATTTAAGATGAGCCTTTTACAGATTTGGAATAGTAAACTAATATTAGGTTTCACCGAAAATGTTTAACTCTATGTATCCAATTAACACACTAACTAATCTTCTGAGTGTTTGCCTATTTAGGTTCTGAATCTCCTTTGTTCTCTTTTGGTTTGTGTTTCCCCAAAGGATATTGTTCGTTCTGCCCAATGCACAGTGGGTAATATAAGGTGAATGCATCTCATAATTGATTTTAGCAAATGTTTTAAATTAACCATAAGACAAGTTCTATCGTAAATCTAAGATGTCAAGCAATAATTATTTGCAGAAATTATAGTTATTATGTCAACAGAAGTATTCAAAAATGTCGACAGAACACATTACTTTCGACTTTTAAGATTTGGGTAGATAAAATTATATCATATTCAAGGGCGTATTTTGTCGAAGAAAGTTTTCGTTTATTGGGCTGAAACGATTTTTCAGTTTTTCGAAATTTAATCTAGTTCAAATTTTATTTGAATGATTCTAAACTGTTCTCTTCGATCCGATGTTAGTTTCATGTTTCAGATAATTACAATATCGATATTAAGTAAAATCCCAGCAGTTAAGCATGTAGTCATTGTATCCCTTATAGACAGTAATCGTCGCAAATGTCTTATCACTTGGCTGCCTCCAATTTATATATTTTGGTCATTTGACACGTATGTGCTCTTTGTAGTGCAGAGATAAGAGTTAAGGTTACTTTATACATCCCAGGTAATCTAGCGAGAAGACAATTGTCACTTAAGTGTCTCTAAGTAATCTGGAGTGTAGTCACTTTAAACGTGTTGTGTGATAATTCGTTCAAACTGGTTTTATACAAATTGTATGGATATAATTCCCATACAGTTAATATTAATTTTTTCTTAAGTATACTGATATCCTATCTAACATAGAATGAAGTCAATAGTCACTTTAATGCCTCTTAGTAACCTGTAGTGAAGTCACTTTAAACATTTATTTTGTACTGCACTTTAGAAATTAGTTATTTAACCCACCAGAAGCAATCCATTGGAGAGTTGTTGAAGAAAGGTTTGTTTACAAACTATCGTTTATTGGACTGCCTATAATATGTCTTTTTAGCTGACTATTTGAGGTCAATTAACACCCGTAATTGTTAAAATAACTAGTTATGTAGCTGATCAAGTTACCAGTTAGGTATCTAGTAAGGTAACTGACGCTATTTAACCAGTTTGTGAATCCAATGCGTTGACTTCTTTAGAACAGCTTGTAGTTAAAAAAGGATCAATGGGGCGTCATGCTTAGGTCATGCACGTATTAAAATAACTAGTCACGTAGCTATTGAAGTAAATAGTTCCCACCCTAAAGTATGGGTTAAAATTACTAGTTCGAGACTGTCTCCTAGAACTGCTGGGATATAATATACCATATGTATCCCTTATAGACAGTAATCGTCACAAATGTCTTATCACTTGGCTAACTCCAATTTATTTATTTTGGTCATTTGACATGTATATCCTCTTTGTAGAGCGGAAAGAAGACAATTGGTTACTTTGTACATCCCAGGTTATGTAGCGTGAAGACAATTGTCTCTTAAGTGTCTCTAAGTTATCTGGAGTGCAGTCACTTTAAACGTTTTGTGAGTAATTCATGCAAACTGGTTTTATAGAAACTGTATTGATATAATTCTCATACAGTTAATATTAATTTTTGCTTAAGTATACTGATATCCCATGTAACATAGCATGAAGTCAATAGTCACTTTAGTGCCTCTTAGTAACCTATAGTGAAGTTACTTTAAACATTTATTTTGTACTGCATTTTAGAAAGTAGTTATTTTACCCACCAGATCAATCCACTGGAGAGTTGTCGAAGAAAGGTTGGTTTACAAGCTATCGTTTATTGGACTGCCTATAATATGTATTTTTATCTCTTCTAGTAAGGTAACTGACTCTATGTAATCGGAGTGGGAATCCAACGCATTGACTACTTTGGACCAGCTATTAGACAGTCTTATTGTAGTCAAAAAGGGTCAATTAACCCCCTGCTTAGGATATGCACGTGTTAAAATAACTAGTCACGTAGCTATTGAAGTAACTAGCTCCCACCCTAAATGATGGGTAAAATCACTAGTTCGGGACAGTCCCCTTGAACTGCTGGGTACTTTATAAAAAACCAAAAACATATAAAAAAAATAATTTATTTAATTTTAAATAATAACACTGTGCATGAAATTGACCCTTTTTTCTGTCAAGAAGGGGCTTAAACTAATTCAGGTACGCTGAATTCAGTGGTGCTCGTATTTTTGAGATATACCATTATTTCGAAAATGGAGGAGGTTGCACAAGATATATTCGCGTAACTCAAAAAAGGTTTAGTTTATTGAATAAACTGAAAAAAACGAAATTCCGAAATAAAATTACCTTTAACTAAGGTGTAACATGGTTCTAATATTCGAAGTCGTTTTAGAAATATAATTTTTTGTGGCGAAAAAAAAATTAAAATTTTTTGGAAAAATTTCGAAATTTTTTGTTTTTATAACGGCATTAAAATTTGGAAAATGCATATACGCTCTTAGAATCCATATATATATAAAAATCTTTCAAATCGGATCGCAAACTAAAATTTGGCATAATTTTTAATTTTTGATATACCCGAAGTGCCCCACTTTGGGGCATTGTGGCCTGGTCCCCCCTTGGTGTTATAAGTCCAAATTAAAAACTTAAACCTGTCAATACCTATATCCGTGAAAAATGTTATTAAAATCGGGATATTTGGTTAGAAGTTACATATTTATTTCCACTTTTTATTTTTTCATTTCCCCCACTGTGCGAAAAAATTGAGGTCAAATTTTGTAAAAAAAAAAAACAAATGTTGTGTGATGGATGATAAAACAGACTTTTCAGAACTTCCGGGTCAAAATTTGTATGTGGCTGATAGACGAAGTAATGTTCAAGAAGAATACCGGACGAAAAAACAAACAAAATTCCCCAAGACGTTTCTTGTGTGGCAAGCCATTTGGTGTTGTGTCAAAAGAAGCCAATAATTTGTGACATCAGGCACGATAAACACAGAAAGGTATTGGGCTCTTGTAAAAAAATAATTAACCCTTAAATGCATGATTTTTACTTTTATTTTTCTATAAAGTATCAAATATTTATTTGATTTTAATTCATTATATTTCCTATAGCTTTAGTTTGATTTAGAATTTCATTAGCTGAAACTTATCGTAATCCATTTCATTTTGCTGAAGGCGAATCAGAATTAGTATTAAGCTTAAGCTTAAGTTCGTCTTAAATTAAGTGGAACTGGAATGTAGACAATTGGCAACAATATGCATTTAAGGGTTAAGGAACACAGGAAAGCTATCCCAGGACATGTTCGATTTTAAGCCCAAGTTAAATACCTCGTCCAAAAAGATAGCAAAAGCAACTATAAAAGCTTTAATGGCAGGATTTGCGAAAAAAGTAGATAAATTTATAAACATCGAGTACTTAATATGCCAATATTTTAATGTTTAATGAATTTGTAATTAAAAAATTTAAGTATTTTTGAAAATGTTTATATTGAACGGTTTACGTTTCATTTAACTTAATACAAGTACAGTGCACTCGCGGTAACGTAAACATCGTCTAACGTGAACACCGCCTAGCACTCTGTAACTACTATGTAACGTGAACAAACTCAGAAAGCTCTATAACGTGAACAATTTTTTTTCACTGCATTTGTTTTCTAAGCATGTAGGCAACACTGAAATACATACATTAAATTCGATTTTTAAAGTTTAGGGAATCCCTTTATATGAGAAATGTGTTTGTATCCTCTAAATTATTTTTTTTTTTTTTTTAATGGCAACGTATGAGTAATTTTATTTCAATGTATATTTTCTCGTGATTTCGTTTTGTTTTGTAATGCTTTTCAATAATAAAAGAATTTCACGTTCAAGCGTGTAAAACACAGGTTTATATTATAAAATTTTATATTTTTTCCATGAAGTTCGACAATCGCTAACGTGAACAATTTCACTAACATGAACTCCCTTGGTTTAAATTAGTTCACGTTACCGCGAGTGCACTATATAAGCTTTTTTGGCACACTCCTTATTTCTGGGTATATTTCATTAACAAAAAACTGAGCGTATGATTGTTAAAATAATGCCATAATAATAATCATACGCCTTCATAATACAATTGAGCACCCTATTCATGATTATTTCTTTACTGAGAAGCATATTAGCCAAGTTTAATGTATATAAGCTAACGAATTTAATATATTAAAAAGGTACCATTATCAGAAAAAAGTACAAATTTTCCTTTATCCTCTTGAACACTCGTCAAATTTGAATTTTAAATTTGTATTGCATTTCCTATATTATCAACTGATTTAATAGTTAATAAATTATCACAAAACCGAACCGAAAGCAATCGGTTTTAAATTTTTTAAAACCGAAACCACGTTTTTGAAATTCTTCGGTTTTTTGGAAACTCTAGTCGTTACAGACCGTTAAATTGAAATCGCGATTGCACATTCGTAACACTATTATTAATTATATCAACTATAAATTGTTTAAAAGTAAACATATTCCAATCATAAAGGGACATACTCTTTTGCAAGTGGTAAGAATCGGTGGTTACTTATATCAATTGTAAATTGCTGAATTAGATAATATTTTTGAACATTTGAAATAAATTGTCTTCTGCTTTAAGTTGACTTTCTAACATTATTAAATGATTTAAATAAACTAACTTAAATACATATAATTCCATTAATAAGAAGAACTGTGGGGACTATATCCGCTTAAGTGAGCTAAATTATACATAGTCCCGAAGAAACTTAAAAACTTAAAATATTATTACATGTTTCAACATTGGATGCGTGTAACTTTTTATAGGGACGAGATAACAGGGGGCAAATTTTTGCACTCGTAATCGAAATAAATTTCGAACGCTTATTAACATTTGAGTAAAAACTTGTTCGTTATCGAACACAGCATTACAATTTTCTATAGATTTTATTCGATGTCGTATAAGAGTGTCCCAAAATTAAAATAAACTCGCACGTTCGAATAAATATTCGATCGTGTTCGACTGCGGTAATTAGCCCCCTGTTTTTTAATGTATTCAGAATTTTATGGCAAATATAGCAGATATAAGATCGAGCAAAATTTAAAAAAAAATAACTAAAACTAAATATCTCTTGAACTAAAAGAGATATTTAAATTTCAGTTTATTCGGATCATAAATGGAGTTTTGGTGATTTTTTTTAAAAATGTGAGACCCGAGGTGACCACTTCCCCCCTAGGAAGGTGAACAACTGAAAACACCTCATCTCTAACCTTCTGAAACTTTGTTACGATATCTGTAATAGTTCAAGATATACCGAATTATTACCAAATAAAAACGTTTCTAAACCACTGTGCAATGCAGATTGTATAATTTCTTCGGGTCTATATACAATTTGTATACGATCCGGGAAATTATAAGTAGATCTTCTCAAGGACTACTTATATTTTAAATTTTAAAAAATGTGAGACACGATGTATCCAAGTTTGAGGGACGACCCACTGGCCCCATTCCGCCTAGGAAGCTGAACAACTGTAAATCAACTCGAAAACATTTTTTACAGTAAAAAGTATATGTTTGTGGCAACCATTTATATGATGAAGGACTTACCATATTATGTTGCTCTCGGCTTATGGATATCATAATCTGAGAACAACATATTATGATAAAATTATTCATCATAAAAATGGTCGTCACAAACATATACTTGTTTACTGTAACCATTTATATGGTTTATACAATCATGTAAATCGTTAATTAACCATTTTATTGTTACCACAATCATATAAATAGTTCCTGTGACTATAATATTGTTCAAAATTTTGAAATGATTACAGTAAACATGCACAATTGTTGAAATGGTTACAGTAAACATGAACAACTATATTTTTTTCTGGGTCGTTAAGGCAATAATGTAAACAACAAGTATAAGTCAGGTTCATTGATTTGCAAATAATCTTTCAAAATGTTTTACAACTTCCTGTAGAGCTGTCTCAATGGATCAACCTTTAGTATAAGTATGTTGTTTAAATTTCATTGCGCTCTCTGGTATTTGTTTATTTTGTTATCATTGTGTTGTCATTTCGAAGAATGACGTTTAGCTTAGGGTTTATATAGGAGCAATGATCGATTTTAGCTTACATACAACTTAATTGTGTTAAATTTTACTTGGTTATCAATATTCTCAAAGCAGTTATGTACAATAAAGCAATATTCAGGAAAGTCAAGGTTTATAAAATTCATGTATTTGAAATCCATCCATGTAGTAAAAAATCAATAGAGGTTTTTTTATAATGTTCTCTTTATCATTCGAATTTCTAAATGGTAACAATTTTGTATTCAACAAGTGTTTTTTTTATAAGAACTTATAACAAATATTTAGTTTAAAAAAATAATCAAGTCATTCATGGTAATTTGAAACCTTAAGAATTGACATTATTATTTTATTATTTGCTGCTGCATTTTACTCTGTAAATGAAATGATTCAACATAAATAATGAAATTGATATTAAAATCGCATTAAACTCAAAGAGTTTTGTTCGTTAAGAGGAAATATATAAAATTAGTTTGTAAAACAAATCATGGACATATTCTTACCATTTTCAATAGAGTTTGTCCTTTTATCATATGAATAGAAAATAGTATGGTGTTCTCCGCAATGAATTTACCCAAAATAACAAAAAACATGTGAAAATTATCAGAATTGTTGAAAGTTGTCTTACGTTTTGGTTCATAACTCTGATTCGATTTTGCTGATTTTCAATATCAACTTATAAACATTTTGGTATAAATATCATTAATTTCGCTTAAGCATTTTGGAGGTGAGAGTGTTTTAATGTTACACACGAAATGACAAACTTATATAGTATATCCTTATTCACCGCTTATGGTGGTGAAGGGTATAACACTTCATTTCGGCGGTAAGTCAGTTTCTACGTTCTAATTAACTTTTGGCGTAACAGAATTATTCAGAATGCCTCCTAAAATACCTATACATTCTAAAATATGCGATACTCATTATATTCTGCCTTTCTGCCATCTAAAAAAATTCATACACATTCAAAATTGACAAGATTGATTTTCCAATTATTCTTATATGTTGTGTCTCTATAATAAAATGTATTATTACGTTTTAACCTTTTTAAAACGTTGGTTTACTTCCTTTAAATAAACCGGATACTTTTGATTGCAAATACAAAGTAGCTTTAGTAGTTTAAAATTTAAAACAACTCTTTATTTATACTTTTGATTGCAAATAAAAAGTAGCTTTAGTAGTTTAAAATTTAAAAAAAACTCTTTATTTATTCAAATATACAACAACAGTCTAAATCAGCGGTGGCCAGAAGAGAGTGTTTAAAAGAGAACACATATGAATATATGTGTATTCTTGAATTTTGTTGTTTTTGTTTTGTGTTTAGTTTGAGTTTTTGCTGAGAACATTCGTATTGTGTGTGTATTTGTGATAACACAATGACCTCAGGGGCATGTTTGGACACCGTTGGTCTAAATAGTCACTCAGTCTCTTTATACTCGTTTATCAATTCGCAGAAATGCACACACACTTTATAATTTATAAACTTAAATGTACATGACAGTTGATTTTAACTCTAACAGCGCCAATGATCAACTCAACACGACTGCAACCTCTGCCACTATTTATACACACGCCATCTTTCGGGAATCTTCTACAATGATCTTAACGGACAAACTAGTACTTTCGAATTCTAGAGCTTTCGATGTTAATGTTAGCAGCTTAAACATGCAGTCTGGTCATACTTACAAACAATCCTAATAACCGCATTCTATCAACATTGTTGATAAGTAGAAGCTTCTACTGATGGACGTGTTTATAAACATGATGAATGCTGCAGGCAGTCGTTACAGACAGTTTAATTCAAATCTCTATTGCAAATTCGTAACAATATTATTTATTCGTAGAAAGGATTTATCCAAAAGAAATTATGCTTCGGAATCCGAGAGGTACATTAAATAATTCAAAAGATGTCATTGCAGTCCCTTTTTATACCCACCATCAAAAAAAAAAAAAAGAAAGGGGTGTATATTGATTTTGTCATTAAGTTTGTAACATATGGAAATATTGGTCGTAGATCCAAAAAGTATATATGTTCTGGATCCCCATAAGATACTAAGGCGATCTAGCTATATCCGTCTGTTGAAAATACGAAATTTTCGGTCCATTATTTCACATTGCCCCCATACAAATGTCCGCCCGGAATACTGTTTGAGCATATCCTGATAACATTTTGCACAAATTAGTTCTAAGTACTCCAAAATTAAACATATAATTTTGTTACCTTTCTATGAAAAATTCAAGAAATTCAAATACTTAGTTCACCTTCAAATTAATAACATACAATATATGTTTGGGTGTATAATCTAAAGACGTTTCCTTGATGCAAGAATACCTCAGTTAGACACAGTTATGTACATACATAGTTACATACATACAAAAGTATATAATATCCGATATTTAATTATTTATCATAAATAGACCTACAAAATGACAAAAGATAATGTAAAGAAGATGCCACTAGAAAACCACACACTGTAAAAATAACATACAACCGTTATGCCAAGATTTTCAAAATCATATGAGTATGAATTTTCTTTAACTGAAATAGTATAACAACAGCAACGACAACGTTTCAGCATCCATATTTCAGCCTGGTGAAGGGCTTCCTTCTTAAGACAAAGCTGAAAAAAAAAAACTTAAAAAAAAACATTTGACAGACAATGGATGCAAAAAAAAAACAGCAACCACTTCATGGAATATGTGTAATATTAGATGTTTTTTTATAGAAATAATAAAAATAAGTCTAATATTCACAACAATTACACTCACACTAAATATTTACTTGTATATTCTAATTTTCTAATACTTATTTTTGTTGAAGGCAGAGAAGAGCTAGGGAGTGAATACACATAGCCCAAGTATGTTATAGTGGAAAAACGCTTGAATTATATTACCTTCCAACTAACCACCTATCCAACCATCGTCCATTATATGAGTATGTTTAAGAGTAAATATAAAGGTACATATTTATACATTCATCATATGAAACATGCATCCATACCTACAATTTAGAAATAGTTTGTGTTTATTAGTTGCAATCAAATACGTTTTAAACAAACAGAAACTCTAAAGAAACGAATTAAACAAAAGAATTGTGTAACTAAATAAGTACTTAGATGGAAAATTTTTTTTGTATATAGTAGGAATCATGTAAATAGTAAATGCATAGTTAAGCAGGAAAGAGCAAACTTATTTACATACAATATATTGCAAACAACTTGATAATTCTTGGAAAGATAGGTTGGGGATTTTACATTTCTCGATTTGAAATGATGTAAAATAACGGATCAATACAGAATTATACAGCATGAATTATACAGTTCGGCACAGAGTTCATAGTTAAAATTGTAACAGCTCTTTATTTATTCAAATGTACAACAACAACAGTCTAAAATATGTATTTTTAATACACACTCTCACGTTTATAATGCATAAACTTAAATGTACCTGACAGTTGATGTTAACTCTAACAGCACCAATGATAAACTCAACTCACGACTGCCACCTCTGCCACTATTTATATACACGCCATCTTTCGTCAATCTTCTACAATGATCTTAACGGACAACTAGAACATTCGAATTCTAGAGCTTTTGATGTTAATGTTAGCAGCTTAAACATTACCGCATGCTATCAACATTGTTGATAAGTATAAGCTTCTACTGATGGACGTGTTTATAAACATGATGAATGTTGCAGGCAGTCATTACAGACCGTTAAATTCAAGGCACAGATTCACCTTTCCAGTGGTCAGCTAGATGTTTAAACTTAATTCTCAATATGGGTCTTCCACATATCCGTATTCTATAGACCATGTCATCCAATTTCTTAACTACCCTTTGTGGTCCTTTCCAGTGATTCTGTAGTTTGGAAGGCAAACCTTTACCACGTTGTGGGCTAAATCTGGCCTTCACTTGGTCGCTGATCATTTTTTTTCATCTCCGAACGAATTCATGCATTTCTTTGGAGAATTCATTGGCAGTATTTTTCTCACAATTATTTACTGCCTCGGCTGAAGCGCATTCACCCATCTCGGAACCCGTCCTGATGATCTTTTCACTGCGGAACAGACCAAACACTCCAACTGGAACCATTCCGTCATTGCACTGTTCAACGAGGGCCTCCATCGTTACACGACCACTTTTCACATCTGCTGATTCCTACACCAACAAACTATTGCCTATACAATCCTCCTCTTCCTCACGGGCCCATACCAAATACTCTCCTCAGTGCTAGCTCTTTTTAAAGGTGGTTCTTGTAATGCTTTTTCAGCTAAGTGTTTAATTGTTTCTTTGACTTCAGCTTTAACCTCAGCACGAAGTTTCTCGTAGTCGGCAAGAAGTTTCTCGTTGTTGACTCTAGAAGTTTCTAGAACTTCAACTATAAATTTATTGTTTTTTACTCTGAAAGTTTAAACATTTCTTGAACATCAGCTTTGAGTTCAGCAAATTGTTCCATCATAGCAGCAAACATTGTGCTTAAATCCAAGCTGCTTGTTGTCGCACGGGTAGAAACTTCCATTTCCTCTTTATACTCAAATTCGTAAGTTCGGATGTCAATATCACGATGCTTGAATTCATCAATCATCCTCTTCTGCAATTCTGCTTTATTACCTGCTGTCCGCCACTCCAACTTACACAATTCTTTCTTGAGTTGTTCAACTTTTAGTTCCTCAAACTTCATGCTTATTATTTTGCAATTCCACTTCTGACACCAATTGTTACGTTTTAACCTTTTTAAAACGGGGGTTTATTTCCTTTAAATAAACCGTATACTTATGATTGCAAATAAAAAGCAGTTTTAGTAGTTTAAAATTGTAAGAGCTCTTTATTTATTTTAAATGTACAAAAACAACAGAATTAGTCATTCAGTGTCTTTGCACACACACTTCACAACGTACAAGCTCAAATGTACACGACAGTTGATGTTAACTCTAACAGCGCCAATGAGGAAATCCACTTACGACTGCCACCTCTGCCACTATTTATACACACGCCATATTTCGTTAATCTTCTAGAATGATCTTGCCAGTAACCGCATGCTATTAACATTGTTGATAAGTAGAAGCTTCTACTAATGGACGTGTTCATAAACATGATGAATGTTGCAGGCAGTCGTTACGGACCGTTAAATGCACATTCGTAACAGTATATTAAAATCGAGATGCAATATAAAACAGATGTTTTCTAAGGGCCAGCATCGCGGGCAGGGTTCAGTTAGTTTAGTATATATATTAAAAAACTAGCATTAAAAGAAAATGTACCAATTTCACTTTTTCTCTTGAACGCCCGTCAAGTTTGAATTTAAAATTTTCATAGCATTTCCATATTATCAACTAATTTTGTTTCTATAACACTTAATATTTAATAAATTATCACAAAACCGAAACCGATCGGTTTTAAATATTTTAAAGTCGAAACCGCGTTTTTGAAATACTTTGGTTTTTTGGAAACTCTAATTTATTTGGAAGCTATGGGGAATAATGGGCCGATCGTCATAAAATATTTTAACAGCATTTATATGTATTTGATGCCTATACTGGTTGAATTTCATGTCAGTAACATTATTTACAAGAGTTTTATGGGTATTATAGTGATTATCGGAAGTGGACCTTATATGGAGGCTACAAACATTTGAGGTAAAATGTCAACGTAATAGAGATACATATTTATAAGAGATTTATGAGTATTTAAGTGATTTTCAACGAAAAATTGGAACTAGAAAATTAAAAATGTGGAAATAAAAGAAAAATTTTTAAATATTTCATGCATGATTTTACGAGTGACAAATAAATATTTCTTTCATAAGCCAAGACTTGTGTTTAAAACAAAAATTGTGAAGTTACGAAAGCTGAAGAAGCAAAAGCAAAACGTTACGAATTGAAACACATTCTGACAGAGTTGATTATCATCTAAAATTTAGAATCCAAATCGCCCCCATAAGTTTCAACATTGTGCCCACCTGTATTTCAAATTGAGTAAAGTGTTACCAGATGTATTTTTTTGTTTAACCAAATAAGTGTGATCTCTTCATATATTTTTTTATTCACAAAACCGTTACTACAAAAACAAATAAGGATCAAAGAGTAAAGAACAACACATGTAATGTAAGAACGAAGTAGTTACATTCATATGTACTTACATTGACAAACCAACAATAATAACAACAAACTGTCTACACAGTTTGCTGATGGTGGCGATGATGATGATGATCAAATGTTTATGATCTGTGCTTTTGAAAAAAGGTTTTTAATCTAAATATAATATTACAGCCATAAACAACACAACAGTGTTGTTTTTTCTTTCTTTACATTTTTTCACATTTTTTTTTTTTATTTAGACGAGTAGGAAACTATAAAAGTAGAATGTAAATCTTTTGTAAAAGTTTTCTCAGCTGTAACAGGTTTTCAACATTTAAGCTGAGGTTTTAAATTTACAACAATTAGTTGACAAATGCAAGAGCTATAAACATGACATCAAACTGTCTCCTCCACAAAACGCACACAAATCGTACTGGCTTGGATTAAGGATATTGCATAAATAAAAGTTAAAAGGATTATACTAACACAATGAGGATTATTTAAATACAGTGAACATTAAAAAAAAAAACAAAAAGAATAAGTAAAACAATAATCGAAAAATTCAATTTTAAAGAACTGAGATCGGTTGGTGCATAGATGAGCTAAAGAAAATATTTGAAATTAAAAAAAAAATTATTAACAATCTTTTAATGATTTTCAAATATGTACACAAAATTTCTAGCACCATTCGAAATCAGTGCTTTTAATTGAAGTAACTCAACAAAATTGTTAGCAAAATTATGAATGAAATTGTACTTGATATGGCTTCCTGTAACATTCATCTTTGGAAAACAATGTTAATGTCATTAACATTTTACTTGAGTGTGTAGTGTTCGTATATAGAAAAAGTGTGAACTTTCTGAGAAGCCCTAAAAGTGATCAATACCTAAATACTTACATGTGTACGTAGCAGTGCAGTGATCTTACAAAAACAATTAGTCTTCATTACTAAAATAAAATAACGTGTTTATAAAAATTAATGAATAATCAAGAGAGATATTGATAATTTTTGCAATAGTTGTTACTTAAATTCAATTTTTGGAATATAAACATTTAATTAAAAATTAATTTGTATGTGAATTTATATAAGAAGCCATACCCTTCTTGAAAAGGTATGTATAGGAGGGGTTACAAACATTTCAGCTGATATTTGTAACTGACAATAAGAATCAGTTATTTAAGTCAAATGTCAATCTGGACAGATCTAAAATGTTAAGATGTCTTCTTAAGTGCATGTTTCGGCCTATTTAGGATCCAATACAAATGTTCCCCTAATTCTGTACTAAGGAAATTAACATATAACCAGGACAAGTTTAAATATGCACAAACAATTTAAAATAAGCAAGCAAAAATGTTGAAAAAGGGAAAATATGCAAAAAGGGATATGCATAGGAAAAATCAGACATAAAAAGGTATAACACCACATTTCATGACAATAATTATAGCTAGATCGTCTTTAAGTTTCAGAAGGACCCAAACTTTATACATATGCATATGTTGTGGTACTTACAACCAAAATTCCATGCTTGGTTGTGGGTAAAATGCTTAAAAGCAATATTTTCTTTTAAGAATAATTGTATATGAACAAAGGATATTAGAATTCACAACATTGTCATGATATATTTGGGGTTCCATAGAGAATAATTTTATTATAGATTCTTAATAATTTGTAAAAGCAATCACAGATCTTATTTTTATGTAAATGATTAAATTTTTTATAATACATATTTGTAAAATAACAATGCTATTAAGAGTTTCATAAAAAATATCGATTGTAAGGAAAAGCAAAATTGATCACAAGTTGATCTTATCTTCTCATGAACACAGTATCATTTACCACAACGGGTGTCATAGCTCAAAAAACATAGTTTTTAGTTAAATGACTTGAGCAACAAATTTTTAGTTATGACTAACAGAATTACAAACGTTTTATATACATATATATTAAAAGGAGAAGTTTTAGCAGGATCTACAGTAGCAATACCACCAAATACCCAAAATTTCATAGCTTTTAGCCAAACTTGGACTTTTGTATTTTTATTTTTGGAAAGTTACTGTATTCATTTTTAATTAGCTCCTAAAAGTATGCACTTCTTGTTTGAGTATAATTTAGAACTATACGTTAGATCAATATGCAAATAAAGTCAAAATGAAGAAGAACCAGAAATAATCTGAAAAGAAATATTTAATGGTACATTATTATCATATTGTTAAAAAATCTAAATTTGCGAAGGCAGAAACTTAGCAATTATTAAAAAAGTCAAATAGCAATTACTTATAAATATTATTTTATTTTCTTCTTTTTAGAGCTCCTTGAATATTTCGAAGTTTAATTCGAATTTTCGATCATATTTTAAAAATATTCTGATACTACATATATTGAAAATTCTTTAAAATTTTTTGTTCAAAATTGTTCAGTTAGAAATTGAAAAATGTAAGAAATTGGCCTCAAATAAATTTTTTTTCGAATTTTCGAACTTAGCAGAAATTTGGCAAGAATGCCAAAACTTCAACTATAAATAGATTAATTTCTAACAATATATAAAATACGAGTATCAAATAAATCTAACTAAACTTTTCTTTGAAATGTCGATCATAAGATAACCATATTGTTTATGTTAATGACTTGTGGAAATAAGCAAGTAAGAAAGTATAGTCGGTCAAGCCCTAACATATAATACTCTACACACAGTATATGAGCAAATCATTTTTCTTACATAATTTCAATAATTGTTATAGAATAATTATGGATTGAACTTATTTGAAGGAATTCGTGTGGATTGCTATATAAATCAGACATTTATGTCAAAAAAGTTCTATTCCGGGAGTACATGACGGACGGACATACATCGTTATATCGACTCAGTTTAAAAACCGGAAAAAGTTAAATTTTCGGTTAACCGACTTGGAAAAAAAAAACGCACTAACCGGTTAACCGACATTGAAAGGATTCATTTTAAAAGTTTAAACAATACTTTTGTATATGTAGAAATCATAAAATATTCAATAAAGTATACATAGTTTTAAAATTTTTAGTTTTTAGTTTCATAACAAATTATCATAGAAGAAATGGGAATTGGGGACTACGACCAGGCATGGATAACTGGATTTACACATAGATTTTAAGGCCCATTATTTCTTATGGTTGCACGGTTTGGTGGGAGGCAATAATAAAAGGTAGTTATAGAAAGATACTCAGTAAAGTTCAGAGATTGGCATAACTGTATGATTATTGGATACAAATCACTAATCTGAGTATTATTTTGGTTCAGTATAGATTTTTTTTAGATATTTGTGTAGGTTAATTTTTTATTCAAAAGTGGTTCTTTTATAGAAGTTACGAACAATTATAGGCCGATCTTCAAAAAATTTGGTACAGTAATTTTTATATATATTGGGACAAAATTGTTCACAAAGCAACCAATATCAAATATAAATAACTTGCTTTTTCTTCTTCATTGTTTTTATTGAAATTTTTTAAATTGATTTAATAAAAAAAAATAAAACTAACAAAAAATATTAAATTCGCTTTTTAAATTTAAAAAGGTTTCACATGTTAGCTGTGAACAATTATGACCCTTGACGAAAATTCTTACGTTTTTGGCTATTAATATCTCGTGTGCCCCCCTCTTGCAGTTTTAACAGCTTTTACTATACTATTACAAGATTTATTAGCACCTGTGGGTTAATATTTACCCACGGCTAGATAGAACGCTCCCAAAGTTCAATGATGGGTTTCGCTGGGTCTTTTTTAGCCAATATTTTCCTTTTCAATATTAACCAAAGGTGTTAAATCGAATTTAAATCCGGAGACTGTGGTGGCCAATCTAAAAGTTTAATACCATTTTCTTCAAATCACTTTTTAGTAATTCCGGCAGTGTGATTCGGGTCGTTGTCTTGCATGAAGATGTCATCCTGACCCGGCTCTAAACCAAATATATCCAAACTTGGCATGTATGAGTCTTCAAAGATGGTAATGTAATCTTTGGCACACATTCTGCCAGTTATTCGGCGTAGTATACCCAACTGGTTTCCATGAAAACAGCCCCAAGCCATCAAAGATCCATCTCCAAATTTCATTGTGCTTGTAATATTTCGCTCTTGGACTCCAATTTTTTTATCAACCCATCAGACCCAATACGGTTGATTTTTGTCTCATCTGACCAAGTTACCTTCATCCAGTCGTCTGTCGTTAAATGCTCGTAATTTTTTGCCAAAGCCAACCGCTTTTTTCGATTTTGTTCGCTTAAATAAGGTTTTTTAAGTTTTGTTCTTGGCGCTAGGCAGCTGGATTTTAAACATCTTCGAACGGTTTTGGAACTTATGTTTAAACTATACTCTTGGTTGAGTATTTGTGTGACTTCAACAGCTGTATTAGCCTCACCAGACACAATCAATCGACGAGTTTCTCGAGCATCGGCAAGCGAAAGTTTTTTTTGACGACTATATTTATTTCCCGTGGAGTTTAAACTATTCTGATTCTTTATTTTATTCACTGACCCTATGATATATTATATTTTTGAGCGATTTCGTGATATGGGACACCTTCCATTATGTATTTTGCCACATTTTGTTTCAATAGGGGAGTCTCAGCTTTTCCCATTATAAAAGGCTAAATAAATTATTTAAAAGAGTAGTATTTTATTTAAATAACTTTAAATAATGTCCTTTTCTTACGTTATTAAAAAATTTTTTTTTTTTTTTTTTTTTTTTTTTATATATTTTTTAAAAATTGAGAAAAAGATCTGAGGCTCAAAAATGTTCACACACGTGGATATAGTTGTTTAATTTCTTTTTAGTAAAAAAGTAACGGTACTCCAAAAAAAATTTGTCATACAACAAACAACATTGTACCAGACTACATAACACAAATGGGTTGCCAGACTTAAGTTTGTAAAAAAAAATTTTCTAGATATATCTTTAATCATACTTTTTGTGAACAATTTTGTCCCTAACTGTATATTTGTAGTGATTTTTGAGTATTTCAGAGATTTTCGGGAGTGGACTTTATATGGGAACTATGGTCCAATATGGACCGATATTGACAACAGCCAGTATGATTACTGAATACATGACCAATTGTGACATAATCTTCATAAAATTCGGTACTACAATGTCTATATATATATGTGTATTATATATAGTGAATTTTTACCTAATAAAGATATTTATAAGAGATTTATGAGTACTTAAGTGATTTTCAGAAGTGAACTTCATAAATCGGTGGACCACATCCCCCCTTATGGGCCGATCCACAAAAAATTTATTTTGATGATATATTTTAGCACGAAACATATTTTTGCTGAATTTTGTATGGATACTGCTATTCTGTAGGCATTTATAGATCATGGCACCATATTTCGGGAAGAAATTTGTATGGAGAAATCATGGTCCGATTCTTACCATTCTCATCCTAGTTATTCATTTTATCATAAAAATAACGAGAGTAAAATTGGATGGTATTATCTGCAATATATCTACACAAATAACAAGAAATATGTGAAAATTATAAATTTTTTTTAAGGTTTTCTCACATTTTGGTCCATACCTTGCTGATTTTCAATACCAAACTGCTGAGGACAATAATACATTATTTGATTTATATCTGGCCATATAATTTAAACAATTATTCTTTTATATATTTTTTATAAATTGTTATTTTTATAAAATACTCATTTATAATGATGTGTTACAAACTACAAACTATTATTTAATAGATTTACAAAAATTCAGCGTTTGAAATTGTGCAGCGCGACGCATGAACAAATACAGCAAATTAGTAGGTGGTAGATTATTTAGAACTGGCATACTACATTTAAAATTCATCATTTTCAAAGGGATGGTGAGGATGGCCAGCAGCGCTAAAGGGGAAAGAAAAATTATTTTGATTAAAATATAAATAAAAATATATTTTTTTAATTCAACAAGCAATAATTAAAAAAATCTGTAATACAATGTTAATTAACAATAAACAAGTATTTCACAAACTTTTAAGTTGTTTTTAAAAGATAAATAAAATCTTTAATTTAAATTAAATAAGTTTATCTACAATTAGAGCAAACTACTTTTTAAGGTTTACTACCGATTTTATTATCTTGACACTTAAAAAGCTAAATTAACATTAGTTTACAAACTTAAAAATTTTGTGTAAAAGTGTTTTAATGTTCGTAAAAGGATATATATGTATATTTGTGGAGATGTTTCTTTTAAAAGTTAATTTTTGCAAAGAAATTTTAAGCAAATATTTAAACATAAATTGTCTTTTCAGCCATTTATATATCGATTTCGCTAATTTTCAATAGCAAAATTCCGGAAAGTATATTTTATATGTAAACGCAACTAGTGTATGGGGATTTCAACCGTTAAACATAGTTAAGTCAAGAATATATAAGGTAAAAATTATGAGGAATACTGGAGGGGAGGGGCAAACAAAGGTTATGTCAATCTTAAATGGGTTTTATTATAAAAATTCTAAATTTTACAACAATCCTATTCTATGTTATTTACGAAAGGAGAGGTTTTACAAAACTAACAGGTTCAAGCACTATTTAAAATAATTGAAACAGTTGTTTACCAAACTTTTTTTTTTTTGTAAACAATTATAAACCCGTATTTAAAACTCATCATGAAATGGATAGTGTGGATGAGCACCAGCCTCACTATTTTCAGAAATAGAATATAATTTTAAAACATAATTCAATGAACGCGAAACAAATAAAACAAGAATACTTACGAAAGTATGGGAACAAAACGGCCATTGCAATCGAAGCTATCAATGGTGCTAATATCGGCGGCAGATAATTCGAAACCGAAAACATCAAAGTTCGAAGCAATGCGGCTCTTAGTTACCGACTTGGGAATAACAATATTACCGCGTTGAATTTGATAACGAATCAAAATTTGGGCAGGGGTTTTTTTGTATTTCTCGGAAATAGCCACAATCTAAAGATAAACAAATTTTATTAGAAAATTGTATTACAACAATTTATATTTCAATATTATTATTATACCTTAGGATCTTCCATTAAAACGGGATCGCCAGCCTTGGCCCAGGGACGATTTGGTGAACCCAGTGGACTGTAAGCAGTAATAGCAATATTTTTCGATTTGCAAAATTCCATCAATTTCTTTTGGTTCAAATAAGGATGACATTCGATTTGATTAGTTGCTGGTGGAATGGTGGCGGCAGCTAATACGCGTTCAATTTGTTTCTTATTGAAATTGGAAATACCAATTGATTTTACCAAACCATCCTTTACCAATTTTTCCATCTCCTTCCAGGTATCAATATAGTCAACATCAGAGTAGGCAGTCTTGCCGGCCTCATCAACGGGGAACAAATCATTGCCCTCCTTATAACCCATAGGCCAATGGATCAAATACATATCAATATAAGACAATTTCAAATTCTTTAAAGTGGTCTCACAGGCACCACGTACCAAATCGGGACGATGGAAGGTGTTCCATAATTTGCTGGTAACAAATAGTTCCTCACTATAATAATAATTGAAGGTAATACATATAATCATGAATTGTTTATTATCTTAGTAATTGTTTTATGTAATCTGTTTTGAGGTACTTACCGCTTTACAACACCCTCATTAATTTTAGCCTCAATACCTTCGCCCACTTCATGTTCGTTTTGATAAACATGAGCACAATCGATATGACGATAACCAATATCAATGGCATCTTTAACAGCTTGAGCTACTTCACCTTTGGGACTCTATATAATAAATTAAAAAAAAAATAAATTATAATTAATTTCATAATGATGTAAAAGATAAATACGTAAGTATATTTACTATATTCATACATAAGTGCTATAAAAAAAATTTATAAATAATTTCACAATATATTGTAAATTAGAGAACAAGTGTATTCAAAATACTTATTATTGTGTTAAATTTAATATAACCGAAGTGGAAATTATAGCACATGAAAATTAAAGTTGCTAATTTTCTTGGAGATTTTTAGCAGTATTGTTTTATACCATAAGGAGAGAGGCAGTTTATATAGTGTTAGTGGAGATGCGTAACGGTCAAAAATCAATTTAACGATGTCTGCCTGGCTGGCTGTCTATGTAAACCTTGTGTGCAAAGTACAGATTGCAATTTTGAACATATATCCATAAGAGCATTTTTTCGGACAAAGCCTATTGAAACTCTTTCAAATCGGTCTATTATTTCACAATGCCTGCATACAAATGTCCTTCCGAAATAGGACTTTATATCATATCTGCCATATAAGGCTTTTTCCGAAAATCACTTTAACGACTATAAATAATAATTTTTATATATAAGGAAATCGTAGGATCTAATTTCACGGCGAGTCACAGTGCTTCGTTTGTATTTGTTTTGAAAGCTTAGAAAATTTCCTGTTTTGAAATGTATATCTGAGTAATATTTACTCAAAAAATATTTATTAAAAATATTGTTTTTAATACCATAACAAAAGTAATTCGCAAAAATTAACTTTTGCAAATATTTTTCTATTTTTCTTTTGAAAGGCATCTTGCTTTATATTCTATTTTTTTAGTTTTAGTATTGCTGCATAAATAACCACCTAAAATTGACTTAAGGTCACACATAGCAAATATTTGATCACAAAAGCGCAACCACCTTTATTAGCACAAAATTGTTTGACGTGTTTACTCTTACAAATGATTTGTAAGATCAAACAGCATCAAATAAAATAAAACTAAATTGTTTATTTTGAATCATTTTAAGTAAAATAAGATTTTGAAATTAATAAAAGAATTCAAATATATTTTATTTAGTGGTTAAGTCTTTTTCGTCAAATATTTGCCATGTATGTACCTTTAGAAATGTTGTTTGTATTGATAATCGGGTTTCTGGTTTAATCGGTTAATCGAGCAAATAATTAATCCGGATTTAGATTTAATCGGTTAATTTTAAATTATTCGATTAACCGAATAATTTGTATTTTATATAAAAAAAGAACAAAAAATAGGGAACCTTCTGAAATAATCTTTGAAAAAAGGACATCATTTAATATTTTAAAAAAGAATATAAAAAAAATTAACTTTAAAAACCGTTTTTGTTGCGAATAAATATGTTTATGGTACTTTGTTGGCTTTAAACGGTTTCCTTTCACGTTCTTGTCGTAAAACTGCTAAAAATTAAGTTTTTTTTAGTGAAACCTAAAAGTGAATATATCTCGAAAACAGACAGCACGATTATATAAAAAAAGTCCTTGCTCCAATTAATAAAAACAAAATAGATGCCTAATTACAACTTTATTGATATAAATACTAACAAGTTTCTGAATTTTATTGCCAAATTATAGGACATATGGGAGTTATATGAGTTATATGAGTCCTTGAGCAAATATTGTTCAAACTAGACATATTTCGATTTATAGAAGTTAAAGAGCATAAATGTCTTGAAATAAAATTTATGATTTTTTTCTAAAACAATATTTTCTGTTAAGAATAATTATTTTGTTTAAATTAATCATTAAACTTTGATGCTATCTTGAAATTATCGTTGGAAGACTTATTCATCATTCCATTTACTCTTCATCGATATGTCATTTGTTGACATATTGTGGTTATTACTGCAATTTTTTATTATAAAGCATGTCAAATGCTAATGCTACTCACCGGAAGGCCGTTGAACGAGTTCTAAGGACTATCGCTATACTGATTACATGCGTTATAAGGTCTACCTCCTCTAAGGCACTTTTTACTATTCTTAACTGGTTACCAGTTGATTTGATGGCGATACAAATTGCTCTCAACTCTGCCGTGAGACTAAATGCTGGTTGTTCGTGGTCTGGTAAGGACCTTGGACACTCTAGGATACTGAATTACTATGGGCACATACATGGTAATGTCGATTATTGCATCGCAAAACCTTTTTTCGATAGGCATTTCCATATTATGATCCCCAATAGGGATTTATGGCAACGCGGACTCTTCCCCCCTGCTGTCGTCATATACACTGATGGCTCTAATAGGGGTAACAGAGTCGGTGGAGGTTTCTACATTGAAAACTTTGGGATAAAATCCTTCTTTAGGCTACCTAACTTCTGCACTGTTCTTCAGGCGGAAATTACTTCCATTAAACGTGCATCCAACTGGCTGAGGTATTATCGAATATCTGGTAATATATGTATATTTACTGACAGCAACGGAATAGCGGGTGTCATTACGACATCTAGGTTAACCGAGCAATGCCGGATATCCCTAAATGAGATAGCGAGACATTCTAGGATAACGCTAATATGGGTCCCTGGACACGATGGAAATCAGGGTAATTATATAGCAGATGATTTGAGCAAAAGGGGTGCGATGATGAGTGAGAAGGCGATCGACCCCTTTTCTGGTATTTCCCTTGTTAAATACAAGATGGCTGTTCAGCAGAAACTATATGAGACTGCACAAAACAGGTGGACTAATGAACCTTCCTGTGCTACAGCGAGGTCGACTTGGCCCGTATATGATGCCAGCAGGACCAATCTACTTATAGATTACCGTCGTGAGCAAAAATGGCTAATTATCTCCTTTATTACAGGACACTGTTTAATCGGGACACATGCTAGAAGAATGGCCCTACGGTACAATGATTACTGTAGAAGCTGCCATAATGAAGAAGACGAAGAAAATGTGTATCACCTTTTCTGTCAATGTCCGGCCCTGACAAACCTGAGGGAACGTATCCTCGGATCTCCATTCCTATCATGTTTGGACGAGCTATCAAGGATTAATCTGAGACGAATCTATTCCTTCATCCGGGAATCTGGTTTTGTTTTCACATAGTTTTTTTTACTAATATATTCTCAGCACTTAGGTTTTTGACACCTGAGTTAGGTCTTTGACAGGAGAGTTTCCGCTCTATGTATATTTCTCTATGTATGAAACATACCTTACAACCAATAATGAATTTTAAATGGTAAATGGTTCCAATTTACAGATGTAATGAAAGTGGTCCCGTAATTAACGGTCTATGGTAAAAAAAAAACACAATAAATCCTTAATTTTTAAAACAAAAAATATTTTTTAGTGTAAATAAAGTTGAATGGTAAATAAGATTCGGCTCTATCATGCGAATTTTGACCCCTATTTAAAATGGTACTAAAAAGTCCTAGTGTGGAAATAGCGCTGGTCCTACATTTTGCATGAGTAAGAGTTTAAAAGGCCTTTCATATGAAAAAGGAAAACTGCTTGGAAATTTAGATTAATTTAAATTTTAAAAGTCATTAAAATATTTACAGCATTATTAGAAATTAATAAAAACATTTAATTTGTCCCTTATTTAAATACATTTCCATTAGCAATAAAACCTTGTTATATCACAAATATAGATGTTCGGTTTAATATGGAGCACTATAAATATTTATTAACCCTACCCCCCACCTACCCCTTTAATAATCACATTTCAACAACCGTATCACATACAAACATTTTATATTACTGAATTCTAAATTTTTCTTCGTCATTTCTCTTATCACCAATAATTTATTATTGCGATTATTTACACTAGCAACTTGTTATACATTTTCCTTCCTCTTGATAAACAAGCCGGCATTTATTACTGAATAAAAAAAAACATTTTTTTTACATCCACAGCCTATTTTCGTAATAAACTAAGTACTAAAAAATATTCCATTAAATACTAATAAAATTAAATAAAACAATTGTTGACCTACACCAGAGATAACAATGTAAATTATACACTTAATTGGTATTATTTTAACATAATTAATTAAAACAAAATACAAATCAAATTATATTCAGGAAGGCAGCATCAGTAGTAACCACAATTAAAATACCATTATTGAATTTTTTATTTATGGCGCTTGGAAACAAATTGTTATGGCCGAAATTATTGAATTTAATTACTCTGTGTGGACACTGATAAAAATTTCTAATTTATGTATAGTATATGTATAAGGAAAATATACTTTATTAAGTTCTTAAAAGGGTAAATTTTTGATGTTAATTATAAAAATAAATAATCTAATAATTTATTGTCTGCTCAACTGTCTGCAGTTTCTATTATTAAACAACAAACATTAATGTTAATAAGTAATGTTTCATTAAAATTATCTATGATTTTGTTATTGCTGAAGAAAGTTTAGTTTTTTGTTTTGTCACTTATGATAAGATTAGAAATTTTTAAATGAATTTTAACGTAGAAAAACAATCTATAGTCCAAACAATTGTAATCACCAACATTAAAGCTGGTTTAAATGTTTGAAGTCTAAAGTAGTATTCATTTGATCACGTATAGATGGAATGATATACATACATAAATTGTTTACGGTCTGACATTTTAACGATTTTTTATTTAATTAAATCTACCTCTTTTGGTTCTTATCTCAGCTCACTGTATTTTAAAAACTATAGCTCATAGATATTTTTAGGCTCAGGATATTCCAAAAATGCTGATTGGTTTATTTAGCGTTCAAACCTTAATAACAATATAATATATTTTAACATTATTTAATCATCGAAACACAAATGTAATACTGTTCTCTTTTCGGATGAATCCAAATAAAATTTAAGAGGCAGTAATGAGGAAACATTTATACGCAAGTAAGACAGTCAAGATTGACGGTGCAAGGGGCTCTTATGGTTCCAATTTATATCAAAAAATATACTATGAATGGTATCGAACATATATTAATTTTAAACGTTGTTATTTATATACATGCTGAGGAAAATATGCCCTTAGTTTGGAGATTCCAGCACGACAATGACCCCAAACACACTTTTAGAGAATTATACATAGAGACGAGACACTCCGATTTATCAAACAAACAAAAAATCATATGTTTGATACAAAAACAAAATACATTGACTAGCATGTATTTTGTTGTTGCAAGAGTTAGGTTTTTGACAACAGACTTAGGTTTTTGACAATTACGTCTCGTCTCTATGTTACCCTATGCCTCTAGGCTTGCTTACCAATGTGGTACGTGTTTTGAAGTGACCTGCCCAATCCCCTGATCTCAATTTATTTTATTTATTTATAACAATTCACAGTTTACAATCGAGCCCTTAAGTTGGCCATATATGATTGCTTAGACTAACAATTGATGATTATACATAATGTAGATTATAGAATTTAAAGAAATGAAAATAAAAAAGGAAAGAAAAGTAAAGGAAGAAGGCAAGAAAATCAGTTACATGTTGTAATATTAATGTAATTCTAGGTCACTTTTGTTATTCATCAGCACTTTCAACAATATGTATAAGGACTTTTTTAAAATGATTCGGAGAAAATTTAAATACCCTGAGCTGCAGTGGGAGTCTGTTCCAAATTCTTCCAATTCTAACTTCAAATGATTTTTCAAATGTGGTACATGTAATTCTTGGAAGTGTAATATGTGGGTTTCTAGAGTTTGTGGAAAACTTAAACAATTGGCATAAGTATGGAGGGCATCTATACTTAATAGTCTTGTAAAATAGTAATAACGATCTTAATTCCATAAATTTTAGAAAGTCAAAGCCATAAAATCTGTTTTCATAGAAAGTAGTATGGTCATTAGTACGTAATTTATAGACATATCTTATGATACGACGTGCTATCATAGAAAACCTTTAATTTGTTCAATGCATCGTCGCTGTGAAGTAGTCATAAGTAACAAATACTATCCAAAAAAATACTGAGTCACTAAAGCGGCCAGAAAATATTAAAACAATTATTTTATTTTGTCAATACCATAATAATCAATACTTTGTAGTTTTTTTTTCTATTTTCAGGATTTAATTAATAGTGACCTTATTTTTTGTTGTTAATTTAAGTAAATAAAAGTATATATACTTTATTTCAAAGACAGAAGGATATGGAACCGATATTACTATAAGAATCAAGACTCAAGTTGGAGCTTTTATATAGTTTCGAACATGAGGAAATTTATTTCATAGGTTTTTTACGTTTCTTTCGTCAAGTATTTCAGCAATGTGAACGTACCTTTAGGCTTTTCACAATTTCATAGCTAGTTACTAATATATATGAATAAAATGACAGCGAATTATTTATTTTTTAATCAATGACATTCATATTTTTATCAAATAATAGAAGTCATAGT
Organism: Calliphora vomitoria; assembly: GCA_942486065.2. Taxonomy (NCBI): domain Eukaryota; kingdom Metazoa; phylum Arthropoda; class Insecta; order Diptera; family Calliphoridae; genus Calliphora; species Calliphora vomitoria. Next base: position 100,999,286 of record OW818031.2, on the reverse strand, counting down.
AAAATTAAAGAAAACTTTTGAAACCTTGTACTATTTTTCTACAAATTCTAGCATTTTCGGAATGTATTTTAAAATATTATAAAATACCTGGACAAATATTTTCTGACATTTTTGTTTCCCTATCTGAAACAAATATAACGTTTATTTCTTAGCTACTAATTCACTCATACAAATTTATGAATATTCTAGAATCTACATAATAAACATTTTCACATCTGTGCATTTCAAATACCCTCCCCCTGTCTTTACTATTTCAACATTTCAAATCTGGCAACTTTTAAAATAATTATTACGATATAAAATTCTTTTTGTTCCCTACCCGTTGACCTTGAATGTAATATGCATTTTATCTACACTTTTAGAATAAATACACAAATAATACAGCACAATAGACAAACTTTGCATAATTAATTAAATACTTAAAAAGTTAGAAAAAAATCGATTAGAACAGGCTACAATAACAGGAATAGAATGTGTTATTAGTTTTTTTTTGTTTTATTAAACCATCATAATAAATCATTAAAAATTTTATTTTTATAAATTGTACCCTATTTTTTAATTAAGTGCCTTATGAGTTGGCAAAATTTAATAGTTTTTAATTAATTGTTGTTGTATTTTAATACTTACACCCCATGTTCCCAAACCCAAAATAGGCATTAGATGTCCGCTGTTTAAGGTTACATTTGGCACCATTTTGCTGAATTAAATTTTTGATCTGATTATCACTTGTTTTCTTCAAAAAATTTTATTTATTGTAAATAGTTAATAACTATTTCAGATAAGACTTTTATATTTTTTAATCACTGAACTAATATGTGTAGCGTTGACACACAAATGCACCGGCAAATTATGAGAAAGTGAAGATAATTTAACAGCTGTTTGTGCTTTTATAGCTGAAGTTTGTCAATGAGAGGCAAGGCGAATTTATAGAAGGTGACGACAGAACTACAACAAATACAACATGTACAAAAACAACAGGTACTTTGTTTTTGTAAAAAGATAAGTGAACTGTCAAAGTTGCCTGTTGTTGTTTTTGCTTTTGGGTTTGTTGTATTTTTCGCCACAACAACCACAAGTGAATTGACAGTTCACTTGTCTAAACAACTGAATATAAAAAATAATCAGCTGTTCTTGTCACCTTCTATAAATTCGCCTTGATGAGAGGGAGGTAAAAAAGCAAGGCGAATTTATATACAAGGTGGTGTCGGTGGCGAATTCAATCAAATACAAGCGAATTCATTAATTTTTTATATATGGAGTTTGACATTCGAAACAACTCTCTCATTGTTTCGAATGTCAAACTCCATATATAAAAAATTAATGAATTCGCTCGTATTTTCCTGAATTCGCCACCGACACCACCTTGTATATAAATTCGCCTTGTAAAAAAGCTTTTTAACAACGCTCCGGCCAGTGTTGCTAAATTTCTTTCACAATTTCCCGTCAAATCACACTACAAAAACCGCTAGAAAACGCATATTTTTTTATTTAGCGTGAAAAATTAAAAAAATACCTCCAAATATATAAAGAATATATTTCACTTATGGAAAATTTAAATTTTATATGTATAGGTTTAAATTATTATAATTGCTGATTAATAAATTGTACATATGCACTGTACATATGCACAACCAACCAGATTCCCGGATGAAGAAAAATATTAGTCTAAGATACATCCTTAATAGCTTATCCAAGCATGATATGAATGGAGTTCAAAGAATGCGTTCCCTCAGGTTTGTCAGAGCCGGGCATTGACAGAAAATGTGATACACAGTCTCTTCCTCTTCTTCATTATGACAGCTTCTACAATAATCGTTGTACCGTAGGCCCCAAGATGTATTAACCAGGTGGCAACGTAACTACAACAATACAAGAACAACAGTGTGTAAAACCTTATAAACTGCCAAAAAATAAATTCACAAAAACGCACTTTTTAAAACGAAATAGTTTGTTTTAGCACTTTCAAATATTTTACGCACATAAAGCGGCAACTAGAACTCACTTTTATAAATATAAAATAATCTTTTTACTCTTCCCTGCAGGAAATGAAGCGATAATTGTCTAAATGCCACTAGTACCAATACTAGTTCAGGAGGCACTAGTGCCAATAGGGTAAAACTTTCTATGGAAAATTACTAGTGCTGATGAGTACTAGTATTAGAAGTAGTTCGAATGTACCACTTGTAGATTAATAAAATATTTCGAATATTTTTGTTTTAATACATATATACAATTCTACCATTTGATTCTCTTTTTCCATACAAAAGAACTAGTAAGATACTGGTTCTAAAGCATATAATCGGTTCGAAAAGTACTAGTATAATTCTAGAACTAATGGTACTAGTAATTTTTTAAACACACTCAATGTTAATTTGAGCATTAAGATGGTATAGGAAAGTTTACAGTTGGGAACTAGTACTGGTGATTTTGGTACTAGGAAAATACTAGTTTGGTACTAGTTCCATTTCCTGCAGGGTTATAACAAATTTAAAAATGTTTGTAAACACGTTTTTGCCATTTCATAAGGCACAATGGTTTAATATGCCTTGGTAGGCCCAGTCTTCTAGCATGAGTCCCAATTATACGGTGTCCTGTAATAAAGGAGACAATTAGTCTTACTTGCTCAAGACGGAATTCCATAAGTAGATTCGTCCTGTTGGAATCATATACGGGCCATTTATTCAAATTGTGTAAATTTGAATAAATGTGTTTTCTTTATGGTTCTAAGCATAGAACGGAAGGAGAGAGAAAAAAATTACTCTCTTTTCACACATATGGGTGATACAATAACAAAATACATGCTATCTAGTTGTTGGCTATGGTGCTAAGCATAGAGAAATATAAATATACATAGAAACTCTCCTGTCAAAGACCTAACTCAGTTGGCAAAAACCTATCTGGTGAGAATGTATTAGTAAAAAAAACTATGTAAAAACAAAAACTACACTCGTAAGTGTGATTATTTTGAGTAACTTTTTTCTTTGAGTTTTTTTCTATTTTCCGTTCTATGTTTCTTTCTCTATGGGTAAAAGTCGAAAACAAAATTTATTTCGTTACTGTGACGAATTGAAGAGCTTAAAGTTTTATAAAAACATGGGGTTAATACCAGTTTTTTCTTTTATAAATACAAAATATTTATTATACATTAAATATATTTATGTATATTGAGATATATAATATATCATTAAGGAATTAGACAAATGTAATGGAAACTTTGGAAGTAATACAACATTGCGTTTTGTCAAAACCTTTTGAATAGTATTCCCTTTTTTAATGTTAATACATCGACATATGAATGAATTAATAAATCTATTAAAGATATCTTCGGTAAATATAAGTGTTTTACAAAATAGAAATTCCTCATTGCTGTTGAAATTAGTTTCAAACAAAAATAACTGGTGAATCAACTAGTAATAAATCATTGGTCCCAAATTCAAACTAGAACGAGTACTTGCTATATGCATCCCAGTTTTTCTTGGGATAATAATTTTCTGAGTTTTAAATAAAACTCAAAAAATATCAGACCGTAATCCGAGAGTACACGCATTATCTATGAGAACATTTTTTGGTTTGAAAGTTCAAGATTAATCATTATTTTCTGTGCCTGGTTACATCATAATTTGCGCACCCGTTCCCTTACCAAAAGCGAAACTTCTGGATACCAAAAGTGAACCAGTGGGCACATTATATCGCAACCACAACCTTCTTAACACAAAATCTGTGGTTCTTACCCATTTTGATAATGCGTTTTGATAATGCTAATAAAAAATATTGTTCCGTTTTATTTTATTGCCATTTGTACCAACATTTGATCCCAGTATACAAATATAGAAATAATTAAGCAAATTAGCAAAATTTTGTTATTATTTTAAAAATGTATTTGTTCATTTATTAACAAAACTAGTAAAATAAAATAATTAATAATAAAACAAGCAAATCCTTCTCACATTAGGACCGATTGACAAAGATAGAACACAAACATATCTATTTTACAAATTTACAAGGGCTTCATTTGAAAATATTTATCATCTATTAAACGACAAAATTGCACCAATGGTTTAAATTGTTGCACCGTTTGGGCCAAAGCCATATTGGGTAGGTTTATCGTAAGTACAGAAAACAAATGACCGAAAACAATAGCATCCAATTCACAGGGCTCTTCTCCATAGAAAAAGGGTCCTTCGGTCTCCAGCAGCTTCATTTGTAAATTTTCACAACACTTTTTAACTTTTTCGATGACATTCTCTATGGTCATATCGTCCCACTGGTAAACTTTTAAGAGTTTTAAAGCCTGACGTCTTTTCGAGAAGTTTTGCATTTTATTTAAAGGCCAAGGAAAAACACAGCCATTACGGGGTGCTGTAATATCATCGAAAACACGATCGACTACAAAACTTACATACAACTCGGCCATGGTGAATATGTGTTCAGTTAACGATACATAAGTACGCATTTCATCCTTGTCATCTTCATCCAACCACTGACCAATAGCTTCACTTTTATGTTCGACAAAATTGACTATCGGCTCGAATTCGGCAAAGACAAAGGCTCCAGCTCGTAGCACGGGCAATTTCGTCATTCTGCCGCCGGGAGACATAAACTCTGCATTGGCACACGACCTCACTTCGCATGGAAGATTGCACATTTTCAGGTACGCTTTCACAGCCAAGCAACTGGCATTTTCAGGCAATAGAATCTGTTCAGCCTCATATGGCTGATAGAGAGTAGCATCTTCTGGCCATGGTTCGCTCATTCTTTCCACTGTATTATACTCGGCTAACAGTTGCGATTTCTGCATTATAATTCTTTAATTATATTGTTTATAAATAGGAATACTTGAAATGCTTACACAATTTGTCTAGTTTTCTTTCAGTAAAAATTCCCGTGTTTTGCTTTACAGTGGGTTTAAAAATAAAATTTATTCCATAAAAAAGTGACGTGAGTTCCAAACGCAAGCGCTGCCACTCCGTTTTTCCTTCATTGTCAATGTTAACATTTAACAGTGAATGCAGAAAAAGAAGATTTCGATTAAGTAAAATTATCGAAACAAAATTAAAATAACATCGAAATAAATCAATTTTAATTTTTAAAATCAATTAAGAATTTTTCCATACGCATTAAATTAATTTCATAGAGAATTAATTATTTATATAATGTGTTCTTTATTGATTCATTAAATTTTTCTTTAATTCAAATGCATTACAAACAAATTTATTAAATTTCCAGGCGTATCAATCAGGTGAGACCGTCTCGACAACAAATACAACACAAAGACAATATTTGTTAATTGACACCTGCTACTCACCTGATTTTATTGTTTTATGTATTTTCTTTTATTTATTTACAAAATTATTTGTTTAAAGAAAAAATTTTCAAAATTTTAATTTTTTTTCGTAACTTCACCTTATTACACCTTGATCTATTTATTTCAAAAATGCCTTTGAATGAAGCTAAAAATTAGATTTTGGGAATGGATTTATGGAATGAATGGCTGAAATTTGTTAATTCCGAATTAAGATTTTAGTCCAAAGTGAGACAACAATTTAAAATCCTAGACTACCTGTTCTCAAATGTTTTGTATTTTATTCAAATGTAGTACAATGTTACAATACGCAATAAAATTTGGCAAATAAATTAAGATACACTTTTAAGAATTGAAACGAACTTGCATTCTATTTCTCTTTCAAGTTGGTGTTTCAATTTCCAATCAAAAAAACATTACATTACTAATTACATTTTTGTTTAACAATTTATAGTAAAATTGCTTCAAGTTGCGTCCAGCCTACGTCATAGCTTTCAATTAATCGTGTGGTTGCAGTGTTAGAGCAAATCATGCACAGTATAATAATAAATAAAAAATGGAAATAATAAATGAAAAATAAGAAATTGAAATGGGGCTAAAACGGATAAGTTATAATTTCGGGCCGAAATGAATGGGCTATAAAATATGACTTTTTTTTAATATAGAAAACAATCAGTTGGCAGCACTAAAATATCGATAACTTTTCATTGATTGAGACAACCAACAAGTGTCGTCTTTAAATAAACAAGAATATATTTAAAACACGCTAGAGTAATATAAATTTTGAATACAATTGAATTTTTTTAAATTATATTTGATTAAAAAATGTCTTATTCAATGGGGAACGAATCACAAATCAAATTTGGCATTTATAAAGCCAAAGAGAATCCCCATGAATTATTTGATAGATTGGCTAAACCAAAGACTTTAGAACTTGAGCCAAGAGCTACATGTAAGTGAAATAGGATTTCTTAGAATTTAATTTGACCCAAGAGATTTATTTTCAGTTTTGAAGGTGGGAGCAGTATCAAATGTTAAGGGATCTGCTTATATGGAATATGGTAACACAAAGGTTATGGCCCAAGTTGAACCACCTAAGGAAATTAGCAAACAGAACAATAGATGGTAAGAACTAAAACAGGATTTCATTAAGAGTTGAAACCAACTTTATACGTATTTTTTAGTGGCACCCTGGGCATAGTTATATGCAGTGTTAAATATGCACCATTTTCAAACATGGCAAATGAAATTATAACACGCAAAGAAAGTTTTATGAGTGTAGCTTTGAAGAAAGCCCTGGAACCGGTAATATGTCGTCATGAGTTTGCCAATTTTCAGTTGGAAATAAAAGTTTTGATCATAGATGATGATGGTTGTGCTTTAAGTACAGCCATTAATTGCTGCGGGGTAGCTTTAATAGAAGGTGGTATACCAACCTATGATCTGATAACATCCTCAACTGTGTGTCTGTTGAAGCAGCAGGAATTTGTTAATCCCACAGGTAATAACCATAATTAAACTACTATTAATATATCAACAAAACTTTAATAATAATTTAATTTTAGCTGATGTTGAAGATTTACTGTTAAGTCTTTCCGGTAGTGATGAGAAAGATGCAGCTGTCGAGGAGCATGGTGTAATTGTTACTGCCAGTCTATCAGCTGTTGGCCAAGTCACAGAATGTTTTCAAAAGGGTTATATTCTACCAGAGACATTAGAACGTTTATGCGAACACTCTTTGGCCGTAAATCAAAGAATGTTAGACACTATACGCCATGTATTGGTCAATAAAGTTAAAAAATATATTGCCTTGCAGCAAGAAAGTGCTGACGAAGAATTAGACGCCAGCGAATCATAAAATAAATAATGAACCACCACAAATACATAGATTTTCCAGAAATCAACGATTTTATTTTTTTAATTTTTGTAAAGAAAACATTTTTTTTCCTGAATATAGACCTAAATATAAAGAATTTCGATTTTAGAAATATCATATCAACACTTATTCATCTGTGGAAGCTTCCAAAACAGCTCCCGAGTATGATAGATCCCAGTACTGCTCGACCTGATGCTTCTGAAAGAATTCTCTGGCCATTTTTTCCATGGGAAAAATTTTAAATTTTATTTCGCCAAAGTGTCGCCGTTGACTAGTGCCCTCCCATACCAGCACACAGGAATTAGGAACATCTTGGCCATCGGGACCCTTAACCATATCCTCTTCCCACTTGATGCGATGCAACATAAGACGTCGATATTTCTTCTGTTGCTTGGGCCCGCCTTCAACAACCACAACACAGCAATCACGAAACAATACCACTGTGCCGGTCATGTGCAGCTGTTTGGCATTTGTTTCAACTTTAAACTTTTTGCTGGCATTATCCTGCAGATCTCTTATGCGATAAACACTAACATGGACACCGCAAGATGTGTCTTCTTTAATTTTGCGTACTTTTTTTTCGCTCTTCTGTTCAGCTGTCAACTTTCTAGCATTGTTGGCATCTTCATGGGCCTTTTGCCTCTTGGCCATTTGTTCCCTTACATGGGCTTCGATTTTGGTTGGATCTTGTACAGCTTCAGTGCCCAAAACACGCATTAGATTGGATATGCGCAATTTGGGTTCCGGTGGTTGTACCAGTCCCAAGCGTATTTTTTCTTGTTCCTCCTTCCAGGCTTCCCGTCTATTTTGACGACGCAGTTTTTTGCGTTCCTTTTTGGTAAGGAATACTGGCAAATATACAGGTTTCAAGGGTTCATCTGAAAATGGAGAAAGATTTGTTTGGTTTGAAATTTAATATATTATTAATTTTTATAAATTTAATGAGGTTCTTTTATTTTAATAGATTTATTTATTCATTTATATGATAAAGAGACGTGCCATTGGACATAGGGAGGGAGTGTACACTTCCCTCCACCAAAGTATAGTTTAAAATAATTTTTGTTGAATAAAATGTTTGGTAAAATAATTTTTTTTTACTATTTTCTTATATACTCTATTCCAAAGCGTTAATACACATATATATTAAAAATAATTTTTAGTAAAAAAAAATTGTTCAAAAAAAAATTTGAGACAAATTTTGGAAAATCTATCTATATAAATAAAAATCAATTGTCGTTCGTTGGTAATTGCATCAGTTGAGAACGGCTAGACCGATTTGGACAATTTTTTTACTGAAATGTTCGTCATAGTCCAACTTAGGTTTTTACGGAAAGAAAAATTGACCACGCCCACTTTTACGCCCACTTTTTTCCATTTATCTAAAATCGGAAAACGGCTGCACCGATATGGCTAATCTTTTATTTAAATGATCGTAGTAATCTAATTTAAGTTTTTACTGAAAGAAAAATTTACCACGCCCACTTTTACGCCCACTTTTTTCCATTTATCTAAAATCGGAAAACGGCTGCACCGATATGGCTAATCTTTTATTTAAATGATCGTAGTAATCTAATTTAAGTTTTTACTGAAAGAAAAATTTACCACGCCCACTTTTACGCCCACTTTTTTCGATTTATCTAAAATCGGAAAACGGCTGCACCGATTTGTCAAATTCTCCTTATTTTTCGGCTTATTTGTAAGTAAAGTTTTTGCTGGGATATTCTTATGTTGTAAATAACTCATTTGTTATTACTTTTGTATTGTTTCGCGATTTGTCCGAAAATACCGTTACTTTTTTATTTACATTCCAATTTATTTGTGCAAATGTTGATTGACTGCTTATTGTCAAATTGTTGATCAAATTAATCGGTGGACGAAAAATAAAATAAGTGCAATTGTTAATTGTGAATTAAAAAAAGTTTAAAGTGTTTCTAAAAAAGTTAACTAACGGTGATAAGTTTTTTTTTGAATTAAGATTCCATTGTAAGTACATTGCAATCAATTCATTAATTGAAATAAGTTAAATCGTGTTACCTCAAACAAATTTATAGATTAACCTACTATAGACTGTGGGTTTTGAAGTTATAAACGGTTAAAAGGTAAGAGCAAAGTCAATAAATTCTATCGCATTGTAATGTCGCATTGTTTTGCCAGTTCCGGGTGCTGACTATAAATTTCTGCAGATTTACTTCATGGGCAATGCTCCACAAGAAGTAGAACAGCGTTGTGCATACAACAGTTCGGTAAAAAGACCAATTGTTGAGCAACTGCAAACTTTTTTCCATCAACACAATCAATTGATTGCATTGTTCAAAACCGCACTAGACCGCATGCCCTCTGATAATCACAAAATTGTTATCAGAGCCGATAAGACTCCTACGGGAGAACACGCAAGACGTTTCAATGCACCAACAATTGATGATGTCGCCATTGTCGTCGTTGGTGAAAATTTGGAATCACGTGATATCGTTACAATATCCAATCATATTTTGGCAAGGTGAAGACGGTTATCATTTCTCGATCAAAATGATAAATCCGCTTACAGGTGAATATCAAATCTATATTTTTTCTATTATAAGATCAATTAATTTTATTGACGCGAAAATTAATGTACAGGCGCTGAAACAAACAAAAAAGTAAGTTCAATGAACTATTATGCATTTCGACTGATGGTTCGTGAAAATGAGGACAATCACATATTGAAATGTCGTCGTCTTTTCCACCAATATGCTGTCGATATGTATGTAAAAATAGAAACAGAAAGATTGACATTCATTAGATTGAACCAGAAAAAACTGCGTTCCGAAGAGTACATACACCTTCGAGATACCATAAATGTGGACGGGAACGCACACAATATCGGCCGGATGACGATTCTCCCAGCAACGTACGTCGGAAGTCCTCGCCATATGCATGAATATGCTCAGGATGCTATAACCTACGTTCGACACTACGGTACAGCAGATTTATTCATAACTTTCACTTGCAATCCACAGTGGATAGAAATTCGGCAAGAATTATTCCCTGGCCAATCACCCATCGATCGCCATGACGTCACCGCGAGAGTCTTCAAACAAAAATTAAAATCACTGATGGATTTCATTGTGAAGTATCGCGTGTTCGGCGAGACGCGCTGCTGGATGTATTCAGTAGAGTGGCAAAAACGCGGACTACCACACGCGCATATCCTCATTTGGTTGATTGAGAAGATAAGACCGAATGAAATCGATGATGTGATATCAGCTGAAATTCCTGATGAAGTAGAAGATCCAGGCTTGCACGAGGTTGTTACTAAAAACATGATTCATGGTCCCTGTGGATCATTAAATATCCTTTCTCCGTGTATGGTCGACGGCAAATGTTCGAAGCGTTATCCAAGGCCATTAGTAGCTGAAACAATTACCGGAAATGATGGTTACCCACTGTATCGTCGCCGTTCAATTGCTGACAATGGAAGATCAACAATGGTGAAAGTGAATCAGCAGGACATTCAAATTGATAACCGTTGGATTGTTCCGTATTCGCCACTACTCTCCAAAACATTCAAAGCACATATCAACGTCGAATCTTGCCATTCCGTGAAATCCATCAAATACATCTGCAAATATGTGACCAAAGGTAGTGACATGGCTGTGATTGGAGTTAGTGCGGAGAATTCCATCGATGAAGTCACTCAATTTCAATTGGGCCGCTATGTTAGTAGTAACGAAGCAATTTGGCGCATTTTTTCATTTAGCATTCATGAAAGACATCCTTCTGTTATTCATTTAGCCGTACATTTGGAAAATGGTCAAAGAGTGTACTTTACTGAGGAGAATGTATTACAACGAGTTGATCGACCGCCACCTACAACATTGACCAGATTTTTTGAAATGTGCAGGAACGATGAATTTGCCCGAACGTTACTATACTCCGAAATGCCAAGATATTATACTTGGAATCAATCGACAAAGAAATTTCAACGACGGAAACAAGGAAATCCTGTTCCAGGTTTCCCCAATTTATTTTCCACCAACGCATTAGGTCGTATTTACACAGTTCATCCAAGAAACGATGAGTGTTTCTATTTGCGTTTGCTATTAGTCAACGTTCGTGGCCCAACATCATTCCAAGATTTGAGAACTATAAATGGTGAATTGTGTGACACGTATAGAGAAGCATGTCAACGCTTGCGATTGTTGGAGAATGACGCTCATTGGGAATGCACCCTCGAAGATGCTGTGCTTTCATCAAATGCTCATCAAATACGAACACTGTTTTCGATAATTGTTTCAACATGCAAATACAAAGATGCCATGTGTGATGATATTTTGCATCAGGTGCGTATTAGAACATCAAATCCAAATTTGCAACTGAATGAGGAAATTTACAACGAGGCTTTGATTTTAATTAAGGACATGTGCTTGATGATGGCGAACAAGGTATTGTCTGAGTTAGGCATGGCAGCTACCAATCGACCGATGCACGACGTATTTAATCAAGAGTTGCGACGCGAAATACAATATGATTGCGATGCCTTGAAGGAATTAGTACGAACAAACGTTCCACTGTTGAATCGACAACAAAAATATGCATACGACACTCTTATGAAAGTTGTGAAAGATGGAACTGGAGGAATTTTTTTTTTGGATGCTCCCGGTGGAACTGGAAAAACTTTTTTGATTGCGTTGATTTTGGCCACGATACGCTCGCAGAATGATATTGCACTTGCACTTGCTTCATCAGGAATTGCAGCTACGTTGTTGGAAGGCGGTCGTACTGCCCATTCAGCACTCAAGTTGCCATTGAAGTTGCACATCAATGAAAATCCAACATGCAACATTTCCAAGAACAGTGCAATGGCCAAAGTTTTGCAGCAAAGCAAACTAATCGTTTGGGATGAGTGTACAATGGCGCATAAAAAGTCTTTGGAGGCATTAGATAAAACTTTGCAAGATTTACGAAACAATCAAAGCCGTTTTGGTGGTGCAATGATTCTGTTGGCAGGGGATTTTCGGCAAACATTGCCAGTGATTCCACGGTCAACGCCAGCCGATGAACTTAATGCATGTTTGAAGTCGTCCGTTTTGTGGAAACACTTCAAGAAACTCAAATTGACTGTGAACATGCGTGTCGAGCTGCAGAACGATCAATCTGGAGAAGCATTTTCCAAACAATTGCTGGACATTGGCAACGGCAAAATCCCGGTTGACATTTCGACCGGTTGCATTCAATTTCCCCCCGGTTTCTGTCAGTTCACCGAATCAAAATCCGAGCTAATCCGAAAGGTATTTCCAAACATTGCACAAAATTACAAAAATCATGATTGGTTGAGCGAACGTGCTATATTGGCTGCGAAAAACATTGATGTCGACGAATTGAATTTTAAGATTCAAGGTGAAATTGCTGTCGAATTGATGACGTACAAATCGGTGGATTCCGTTACTTCCCAAAATGATGTTGTCAACTATCCAACCGAGTTTTTAAACTCGCTGGAATTACCCGGATTACCGCCTCACAATCTCCAACTGAAAGTCGGATCGGTAATCATAATGTTACGAAACATAAACCAACCACGTCTTTGTAATGGCACCCGACTTGCGGTAAAAAACCTGATGAACAACGTCATCGAAGCAACAATACTTAAAGGAAAGTACAAAGGAGAAGACGTTTTGATACCACGGATCCCAATGGCTCTGACCGACATGCCATTCGATTTTAAACGATTGCAGTTTCCGGTACGGCTTGCATTCGCTATGACAATTAATAAATCTCAAGGGCAGTCATTGCGTGTTTGCGGCATTAACCTTGAAAATCCATGCTTCTCGCATGGTCAATTGTATGTCGCCTGTTCCCGTGTCGGAACACCATCAGCATTATTTATTTACGCGCCAGGCAACAAAACTAAAAATGTCGTGTATCATAAAGCATTGCAATGAAGGAAACTACGATATCACTGCAAAGCAACAGAAAAAAGTATTTCTTTATTTTAATTGGTTCCTGAACATCGATCTTTCAATCAAAATGTAAATATAACACCATATATTGTACATATTTTCAAATCAAATGTAATTTAAACACACCTCAAACCTACATAAATAAAAATTATCATTTAAAAGTACGTTGTTTGTCTCTTTTTACTATTTTTTCATAATTCAAACAGCTTCTCACAAATTCACAAATCGAACACAAACATTTTTTCTAATATATGGACAGGACAACGTCTGTCGGGTCAGCTAGTATATAATATATAACGGATATATTGATGTATCATGTACATATGTAAGTTATTTGGGCGCTTCGTTTTAACAATTTTTGAATACATAGGTTAGCTATTAGCAATAACTATTTGAGGCAATATCGGTTTTCTTGGTTTCCTATGATTTGAAGCATAGGACGGAAATTTTGTTTTGTATTATTTTTGTTGGACTGATTTTGCCCATTTTCAACGCCAAATATTTCAACTAATAATATTTTCGGAAAATTTTCAACCGCTAAAAGTTATTTTTGGAGGTGGATCTTTTGTGGGAGATATGGCCAATTATGAACTGATCGTCACAAAATCTTGTAGTATAATTGTTGCATACGTACAACAGATCTCTGCAAAATTTTGCTATGATATCGATATATTAAATAAATTGAAATAAATTTTTTTTATGTATTTTTTAGAAGTGATCATAATGTGGGTGCTATGGCCAATTATGGTTCGATCGTCATAAAATTAGGTACGGAGATTTTTGTGTACATGTAGATTATTGATTTCGAATTGCAAACTGATTACAATATGAGTATTTAAGTGATTTTCAATCAAATATGGACCGATATTAATAAAATCCACAAGTTTTATTTTTGCATGCGTATTAAGCCTGTAAAAAATAATGGAAGTCAAACTTTACAAATGACAATTACATCAAATCCTAATACATATTTTTGCTTTTGTGAAATGACATTATAAATAACATATTTGATAACTTCATGCCGTTGTGGGATTTGACCGGACGCACATCTTGAGTAGAAGAATTGTAGCACTTGTAGCAAATAATATTTTCGGACAAATTCATCCCCCTAAGTTCTTCACTCTGGGTCCGCCATATAGTTATGGATCTACGACCAATACTTCGATAAGGTTTTTGAAAACAAATATACATATTAGGTCAATTCACAAGGTCTCTTATCAGTCATAATGTCCTAATATATCACGACTCGGTGGCTCGGCTTAACCGACTCTTAGGCATTTGGCGTTGGTCTCTGCTGGTTGGTTACGACAACACAATAAACATATTATTATTTTAGGAAATGTTTTGCTTGAAGAGCAATAAAAACCATTGTGAAATATTAGGACATTATGACATGATAACAGACCATGTGCATTGACCAATTATGTAATAATAAGAATACTATAAATATTGTAAACTGAATTGTAAAGTTTAGATATAAGACCAAGTAATAATAAAATAATATAACATTTTAGAGGGTATTGCGTACATTTGGACAATTATAAATGTTTCTTCGAAAAATTAAAGAGTTCGTTTAAACAGAAATCTATTGAATTTCACAATTTAAGTCTATGAATCTGAATTTCATACTAGAAAGACGTTATACGATAGAATCTCATGGATATAAAAATTATGGTTGGCAACCGAATTAAAGTTGCGTTGTCAGTTTCCAATTGCGTTGTGACAACGCAATTGATGTTCGGCTCATAAATATTAAAGAATTTAGGAAATGAAATCCTCTATTCAATCTACTAAATACAAAAAAAATTCAACTCACTCGGCGGCTTCATCTGTGTTGGATGCTCAATTAAATTTGTTATTGCCGACTGTCTTATGCTTATTTTACCATCTTCATCTACGGTATTCAGATCGTTTGTCAGAATTACCGAGTCCCACCATTCCATGGAGGGCACATCGTCGGGCGTATCTTGTTTTGGTGCTATAAGTGCCAATTTCGTGGCAGAACTAATGCCGGTCTTGCGAGCAATTTGTGAAATTTCATTCTGCAGACGCTCCAATTGTGCTTTCATGCGCATCCTTTCAGCCATTTGTTGAAATTTGCCTGGTTCGTGGAATCGCAAAGCTCTTTTGTTGCGAGTGCCTGGCTTTTGAGCAATACGATCATCAAAAAATTTCACAGCATCCTCTTGTGACGATGACTTTTCAGCGTATGTTTGTGATTTACTGAAAACTTCTCGCTTTTGAGCACGTATGTTGGCTTTAAGAGTGGGTGTCAGTGTGGGTATGTTAATAGCTCGACCACTTTTGTCAATCGTACGACCGTCTTCATCTAATATCAATGGTTTTGGTCGATCAGTAGCCGGAGCTACAGGCTGTTGTATAAGGTTTGCCAAGGATCCCGAAAGTTTTGCTCGTATCTGTGCTTGTAGTTCAGCAATTTTCTTGGCTTTGTCAACATCTTCTGGTGGAGGCTGCTTGGATAAAGCTTGACTAGCCATAGCCACCGGTAGACCAATTTGTGGTACGGAAGCTAGTATCGGATCTTTGGCTTTCAATTGAGTAAGAGCCCTTTTTCGTTCTTCTATTTCTCGTTGGGCATTGACCATCATTAATTTGATCTGATTGCTACTTAATGAAGAGGAAGCAGTTGTTAGGGTGGGTGGAACCACTGGTAACGATAGTACTGGAATAGCGGGTACAGCAGGTGGTAATGTTGACTTGTCTCCATTCGATTTTGGGATGACAACATCAAAGCGGGATTTTTTGGGCGCTTCTGGAGCTGAACTGTCCGACTTTGTGGCGTTGTCTTCCGCCCCGCCATTTCGCTTGCGAGCTTTTCTCTTGTACTCATCTAAACGGTCTTGTAGTTTTTCCACCAGTCTTGTACTTTGTTTAGCTTCCAAATATTTCTCTAACTTTTCACACATACGTCGACGATCGTAGCCATTGTGAAGCGAATGTTCTATGGAAGATATAACAGAGCGTTTTTCCTCCTCATCCGCCGTAGCCTTGGCAGCCAGAGACGTAATGTCATCGTGTAATTCATCAATCTCCTTGCGCGTATAATAGGACATAATTTTCACAATTAATATGGTCTGTTAATTAAACATAAACGTATTTACCAATTAAAACCATGAAGAATATTTAATAAAAATGTAGAAATTATCAAATGTTCGTCAAAAACCAAGAATGCTGCTGCAAACGTTTACACAGATCAAAAGAAATGTCAAAAATCGTATAGCCCGTTATCGATAACACTAAATGAAGTACAAATTTAGTACCATTCCAAGACAACTCTGTAAATGTCATTGTCGTTTATCTTGTATTCTCATTCGTTTGCCATTTGCCTACGCCATATTTGTTGAAGCCGCTTTTGTGAAAAGAACTCTATTTTGTGATTGTGTGTTGAAAATAAATTGTGCATAAAAAATCCAGTGCAAATTTTAACGTGTTTTTAACAGTTTTCATATAAAAAGTTAATTAAACTATTGACAATGGCATCGGACGAAGAAAATGAAGAGACTTTTCAGGGTAAGTGTGGAAATTTTTTGTTTAAAAACAGAAGCCAAAGTTTTGATGCCTCAAAAAAGAACATTGGAAGCACGTCGGTGTCATGTCACGACGAAGAAAGAGCCAGCGGTATTTGAAGGCTTCGTTTATAATGTTCAATATCAAAACAAACAATTGGCTAAAGTGAATTAATTATTGCAAACAATTTTTACGTTATTCGTGTGGCTTTAGATTATAGTAAGACAAACCAAAAATATTGTTTAATTTGTTTCTTTTTTAAATTTTATTTTTGGTTAAAAGTAAATGTAGAAAACAAAAAACTTTTTTCTTTTGCGTTTTTCGCAATTTCTTGTAATTTCCCGCATTCCTATTTTCTATCTCGTTTTCACATATGTTTTCTGTGGAGAGCAGTGAGAGGACTATAGTAGTTTTTTCTCTTTTTGTTTTGTTCTTTGAATGGAATGGAACTTGAAGAGTTGTAAAATTATGTAGTAAACAGAATAAGAATTGTTGATTTAAAAAAGCATTGAAAATGGAAATAAAACAATTTTAATTTAGTTTTTTTAAATATAGCATATTTGTTTATTTAATACGTTTTGTTTTAATGCACTTATATACATGTTTAATATAAAATTTCCTATGTATAGTTTTAGAATCAATAGGACTTCTTCACTTTAGATGTGAATAGCTACTACATAAATTTCAGACTACATAAATAAATTTAACATTTTTTATCGAAAGAATTAAAATGTTAAAAATTTACCGCCTTAAAAATATTAATTTAAAAATTGAGATAGAAATAGTGAAATTTTAAATATTTAAATTTATAATTATATTTAGGACATTTTAAGAATTAAATTTTGATATATTTCATTGATTTATACAAGCTGTAATTTATAGACAGCAATATTAAATTATTTATTTTAACAACAAATACTTCAAGTCTTATGTTTATTCCAACATACATAGGTGTATTTATATAATTTTCAGCAAAAATCATATTAAGGTAAGTGGTTAATGTACAAGAAATATTGCAAAATTAATCCGTTACCATAAATATTATATCTGAGATTTACGTGTATTTTTATAAGGTTTACGCAATTGCTATTTAAAATTAAAACAGATAAATAATAGCGATAATGTAAATAAATTCTACTTGACAATATCCAAATTTGATATAGGTGCTTAAATTGTATGTAATTAATTGTCAGTTGGAAGATGACAGCTTATGACATTAGTCAAAATTTTTAATAGATTTTCACAGTAAGAAAATAGTAAAATAAAATATTTGTTAATTACGTCAAGAAATTCTCAAACAAAATAATATAAAAATTAACAATATTAAAATATTAAAGTAAAATATATTTTTCATTGTGTTATCCTTATTAAGAAATTTTATATAAAATATCGTTTTTAGATATTCAGATTATTTATAAACTAATTTAATTGGTAAATGAAGGAATTCACTTCATATCTATCATTATTGATTAAATTATGGATCATTAGAAAGTTACTGATAAATTTGAATTTACTATTGTTTTTAATGTGTTTAATAATAGAAAGAATTTATATAATTAATAAATTTCGTATTCCTAATAATTTAAACAAAATTAATTTCAAAATTCAAATATATGTTTAGGTTTGAGAAATCTTTGAGAATTATATTTGGTATCAATTTAACTATCTTCATTTTTTAAACGTATGACTGCATTTGTTATGTATTTTCCACAACTAGCGGTTAGATAATTTATATATCCAAAATCTTATAAAATTTTTTTACATATAGGGTGCGGCAACTGAAGTGTTACAGATATGAATCGTTATAAATGTTGTATTTATTTCCCGATTATATTAAAAATTACCAAACGTTATTAAAAATTAAACATATTTGATTACAATTATTTGAAATTATTAGATGAGTCCAGATCAAATTGCAGCATCTTAAATTTGTTATTACATATATGAACTTGTAGTCAATATTGTCTGGTAAAGTCGTTTCATTTGGTCTAATTTTCCAAATTTTGGGGCTTATTAAAAATAAATGATTGTTTTTTTTTAACTAATTTTAAAAAAGATATGTAAAATACATAGACGTTTTTACATTTCCTTGATTTTACATTATATTTTAATAATATAATATTAAAGCAATTATTTTAATTATATTTTAATAAAAAAAATTGTTCCCTTCTATTCGTAGCAAAAATATCATAAATTTTGTTGTTCCTTTTATCAACTCATATCACATCAACTAATAACTGTATTACTTGAGCATAAAACAAAACTGAAAACTTTGCAAATACTTTTTGGCTTTTTCTTTCTTTAGACACATACACTATCCATTTCATTCACACTTAAGTGATAAGATACAAAATGTTCATTACATTATATGTAAACAATATGACGACATCTCTTTCTATACGAATGTTTCTTTTGCCAACTTGTTTCACTTTAAGATTTTCTTTGTATTCTTGGCTAAATTTGAGGAATGCAATGAGAAACAACGATTCATTGTTGCTTGGACGTGGCAGCCATGACGTGATTTTTTGACTTTGGATGAACGTAAAACTTAGAATTATAATAAAAAATATTTAATTAAGTTACAGAAAAAAAAAATATTGAGATTCCTTGAAATTATTGCTTTGCAATAAACTCGAAAACGTGTTGTATACAATAACAAAAACAACGAAATCATTTATTTTTTTTGTATTAAGAAAAGAGTAAAGTGCCGGAACAAGATTGTTAAAGAAAAATCTTCATTACTGAGAAATCAAGTGCGTAATTATTGATAAATTTGATTTTTAAAAAGTGAAATTTTTTTCGTACTAAAAAGAAATGTGTTTATATTTTTTTTTAAATTAATTTCCCAATTTGTGTCGAACATATAATTTATTCAATATAAGTAATTATCTTTGCATTATTACTTTTTTTTCTTACAATACGTCTCGTTTCCTCGCTTTATACAACAACAAAAATTTTACATTTGTTACAAAAGTCACCCGTGTATTTATAAAAAATCGTCGTGTTTTATGCGAAGTTGAATTGAATTTTTTCTTTCGCTTTTCGATTTAAATTATTTGTACAATTTTTTTTGTAATACTTTGTTTAAACTTTCCAAACAACAGTTAAATAAAAAAATATTTTTATTTGTTCAATTATTTGCAAACTACTATGAAAATCATAATATAAAATATGTTAATTTAAGAAAAAAAAATACCTATAATGGAATGATAAAGAAAAATTTCATCAGTCACCAAATTTACCACCAACAAAAACAACAACAACCACTATTATCATCACTACCACCTCTATCTCGCTCTCTCTCTGTCTCTCAATAACACCAACAAATGAACCTTCCAACCTATCAACAAAAATAACAACAATATGAGTGTATCAACTAAGTTGAATTATACAAGTCACAGTAAGCAAAAATGGTATAAAAATAAGCACCAACCACTAATACCACCATCGTCGTGTGTACAGAAAGTAAAACAAAAAATATATAACCAAAAATGAAAAAAAAAGTCAGCCAGCCATTGTGAAAACAACATACTACAATATTGGCCAAGTATACGCAACAACCTTGGTTTGAATAATTTGGTTTATAATGTGATTTTATTTTTCGCCATAACCTCCTCCCTATTTACTATTCTATAACTTAAATGGTGAATTTATTAAATATTCGTAGTAATGTTTAATTACAAATGAAAAAAACCAATAATTGTTGCTAAGATTTTGTGATATTTATATTCTTTTGATTTCTTGTCCCCTTATTTAAATATTAATCATCTCTCTTTGGTTTCATTTCAATTCATTTCTGCTGTATTTTTCTTCTTCCTTGTCTCTAGGTAGTTGAGTTGTCTTTTATTGTGTGTTTTATTTTTTCATTTTGTGCAATTTACATTTCTCTCTTTCTTACACGAGCTTAAGTTATTTACGAATGTCGGAAAATCCCAGAAACTAATAGAAAATTCCATGTATTTTTTTACACAAATTTTTCATTTAAGATCTTATACAGTTTATATTGTGGTGTAAAAAAAAGTTTGTTCGGTCTTTGGTATTGAAAACATATGTTGACATTTTTTGGTTACTTTTTCCGTTTAAATAAATAGGTTTCAATTAATTTTAACAAATCTAGTTTTAGAATATACAAATGTGATTGTAATTGGCAATAACATAATAGTTGTTTGCAATGAACATTTGTCAATTTATTGTAAAATCTTAAAAAATAGTATATACCTATATTTATTTGTATTATACATACATAGTTGCTTGCATATATCTTATATATTTTAGGTACAACGCCCACATTCTTATGGCCATGCCCTTAAAGTGTTCAACAATTACACAAGTTCAGTTCTGCGCCTAAAATTTCTTTCTCTGCTAAATATTTCAGCCAATTTGAATAGTGGCTAGAACTCAAATGTTTATTTTAATACGGACATATCGAAGATTTTAAAAAGAACTTACAACAAAAATATTGTACTAAAAGACATCAATAATAACGCAATTTACACTTAAAAAAAAATCTAAAAATTAAGTCACAAAAGTATGTGAATTTTTGAATTTGACAAAAGAACAATAATTATTTCGTATGATAACCAGCAATTATTTTTAGAGACTAATGCTAAGTACAGAATAACTTATTTAGGCAATTTTGGTCACAATTCCGGTGAAATT
Organism: Calliphora vomitoria; assembly: GCA_942486065.2. Lineage (NCBI taxonomy): Eukaryota > Metazoa > Arthropoda > Insecta > Diptera > Calliphoridae > Calliphora > Calliphora vomitoria. Next base: position 100,977,985 of record OW818031.2, on the reverse strand, counting down.
TTTACAAATCCACAAGGGGATACACATCATTCTTTAGAGATCGATGATTTCAATGTTAAGAATTTTATCGTTCGTTTGATTTTGTTTTATTTTTCTCAACATTCGTTAAATCGAGTACATAATTGTTGTAATGTTCGTTATATAAGATAGTAAATGTTAAAAATGAGGTTGTACGTTATACCGGATTTTCTTTAACGTGAATGGCCCATAATCATAGTCAAAAATTAAGTATATTTTAAGAGAAATAAAGTCGTCTTTACTTAATAGTGGACTTTAGGTCTACCATAGACAAGTTAAAGTATACTTCTGACGTTAAAGTCGACTGTAAATATAAAACTAGCTGAAGTTGTTTTTAACTCATTTAACAACAGCATCAGCTGTTCTTCGCAAAAGTTCGACAAAAAGTCAAAAATGTTTAAGTTGCAAGATATTGGCAGAGATTTTGCAATTATTGAATAAATAAAATTAGTACCAAAATAGAATATATTTGATATAAATCTTTCTTTTCTATTTTTTCAGAACAAACTGTTTTTTTTTCTTTAGCTTTCCGGTTACATTTATTGTTTGTCACTTTTTGTTTTTTTTTTTTTAATTTTCTTAGTCAGCTGTTCAGCGATGCCACTTGTCTATATTTTGTTGTATATTGTATGAAAACATTTTCTACATTAGAGGTGGCACCCAGTTAAAGTCGGTTCAATTTAAAACATACTTTAATTTTGACTATACCTAGTTAGAAAATAATAAAAAGCGGGTTTTTATTTTAAAGTTGTTTTTAAAAAGAACCGACTTTATTGTTTGACTATGATTATGGGCCAATTTCGTTATAGCGGGATTTGCCTGTACCATTAAATTAGCGTTTTGTTCGAAATATTAAATTTTTCCTACTTAATTCTACAAATATAAATAAATTAATGTATAGGGAGCAGCCTAAGCCTTAATGTACATATATATAGGAAATGTTTTTTGTTATAATAATGAATCTATTTGAACGTTCCAGATAGCATTCATTTTACTTGTTTTTGTTTGAAATTCAAATAATTGAATATTTTTTATACCCTTCATGTGGTTTATATTCTGGATCAAAAGCCCCCAAATAATTTACATACATGATTGAGACGTCAATATATCCTCTGTAGTCCTGGTCCAGTTCTATTTGAATTCGGGAAAATCGGAAAATGGCTGAGATAAAAAAAAAGAAAAACTATATCCATTTTGTTACTCTATTTTGATCTATTGTATATCTGGATTACTATGTCATTGACATAAACAATATGGATGATAGACATTACCAACGACGTATATAACGCCATCAAATTCGGAACGAGAGTAGGTCAAAATTGGAAAAAATATTACACCATATAATGACCGCTTTTACCAAAAATATTGATTTTATATCGATTTCGCAAACATTCTAGTGACCTTTGCGGACTAAGTTTAACTTAAGGGGTTTATTAAAATAATTTGCTTTAGTAAATTACTAAATTTGCAATAAATATTCATACCTCCGGGTTCGAAATCAAATTTAATCGATTGGTTATTACAGACAAAAATTCGCAAATTTTTAACAGCTTTCGGGTTATTTTAAATACCTACATTGAATTAAAACTTTGTTTTGAAATTCTTCGTCCCAAATTGAAGTTTATTTACTGATGTTGACAAATATATACACAGTATGTATATACTACGTTTATTGAGTTAGTTAATTGCAAATAATTTTTATTTGCGAATAGGCTACGATTATTCGATACATTTATTTTTTGCAAAAATGAAAAACCCAATGAAATATTTAAAAAACATCATAATAAACTAAAAACAAATAGTGTCGTTAATAAGGAATTGTTTTCGTGAGTCAGCTATGCCAAATAAAAAATTAATTCACTGTTTATGCGGCAATTTTTTTAATTGCAATATTTTTATTTGCGAATAAGCAGTGCGTATAAACATAGTAATAAATTGTAAATTAATTTTAATTCGAGGGTTTCTATTAAACCTTATGTTTTCTAAGAACGCAAAATTGTTAAATTATTGTGCTATAATCTTTTGTTAAAAAGTTCTCTTAATCTGGCAGCGCTGTGTGTTAAATTTTTCTATTAAAATTTTATTAAACAGTTTAAATTTATGTAACATTTATGGTGTGTTTGTTAATGGCATGTAGAAAGTAGAGAGTTGGTGGTTCTACAAAAATCCTGTTATTTTTTATGTTTATTTCATGAAAAATCGAGAAAAATTTAAAAGCAATAAAATGTATTTATTTATTTATTTACAATGTTTGATTTTTATTTGTGCAGCCGCCACTTTTTTGTTTAACTTCCTCGATATGAAAACTTGTATTAAATAATTTGATTTTCTTTATTTCTTATTTGAAATTACCATTAATATGTATCAGCTATTAACAAAGTGACTAAACGGTAATGTTTTATATTGTTAGTCTGAGTTAGTTTGCTGTTTTTATTTCTGCTCTCTTCGTTGATCAATGTCTGTCTCTCGAAAACAGAAGATATTTGTATAGTATTAGTAGTAGTGGTAATAACAAAACAAATAAACAAATGATTATGGTCAGGATGGAGGGGGGAAGTACCTGCTATATACAGGTTACAGTGGCTCAATAATCTAGTTGGATAAATATTATTAAAGTAGTTAAGCACACAAATTTATGTTGAAAAAATATAAAATATTTTGTATTACCTAATCACTATAAGTTAAATCGAAGCAAAAAATCACTTGTCTACGGTACCACTATCCTTGTAAATAAAAAATTCCAACCGCTTGTATAAAAAAACACAAAGATCAATTTTACTACTTGACATTATTTTGCGAGTTGTTTTTTTATATTCGTTTTTATAACTAAATGGGAACAAGAAATATAATAGCTAACCGTTAAAATGTTTGACTAAATATTCCAATTTGGTCTAGTATATTGGAAAATTTTGTTATTATATGTACATTAGAGAGGATCGATTTAAAAAAAATAGAACCAACCTAATAGAGGTAAATTTCTTATAAACTTTGTCCTCGAAACCATAGGCCTAAAATAGATTTTGGCCTTGCGGAAATTAAAAAATTCAATCTGCATACTAATAGTTTTTGGCGAAATTTCCGGAATTAATTCATATTGAGCTTAATTCACTAAATCTTAATTCAGAATTTAAAAAAATACATCCATTCACAACATCTAATTCTATGGCTTCAAATCTTGTTAATTATAACTAAAACAAATTTAATTAAAATATGTTTCCTTCTTCCAGTTCTGTTTCAGTTTTGCTTTTAAATATTTACAAAATGAATTTTAGAAAAATTTAATCATTCAAAACTAAATTTAATCATTCAAGCTATTTTGGTAATGGTTTTGAATTCATGAAAATTTGTATGATTCAATAAGGAATTAATTCTATAAATAATGAATTCTCAAAGGAATTTACAATAGTTCGACCATATACATACATATTTATATATAAGTTTGTAATTTCCACATTTTTCCATTTGCGACGCTATAATGTATACTATATTCTGAATCGTTGTGGATAACCGAGACGATATAGCAATAACCGTCTGTCTGTTGAAATCAACTTTCCGAAGCCCCCAAATAACTCACAAACATGATTGAAACATTAATATTTTGGATGCATGGGTTATGTTGGCTTAGAGGGCCGGGCCGGTGTGGTTATATGATTATTTGCATAGACCTGCGACTTAAAGTCTAACGGGATCAATTTCTACAATCTCGGTGGCCATTTCACATCATCTCTAAGTGAAATGAAAATTCCCAAATCTAAATCGCACGTGCAGAAAATCCAATGTGGCGCACGTCGCACAGTACTCTGTTTCATAGACAAAAGTCAAAAATAAATTTTCTTCCAAATTTTAATAAAAGATATATAATTTGAAAGCTAAGAAGACATCTAATATACATATTCAAAAATTATATTGATATGGCTATATTTGTTATTGAGAGAAGGCTCTAAAGTCAGAAAATTTTTCAGGGAAACGAAAGTGCTTTTGAAGATGGATTCACAAAAAATATTATAAAAATTTAGGTTTTTGGAAAAAAGTGGTTTGGTTTAATATTTTAAATAACTATGTATACAGTCAAGAAAAAGAAAAATTCTTGTTGTGAAATTTTACTCTTAGAATGTTTTTACACAGCTTTAAAAAGTGCATATTAAAAATTAAAAAATATCACACTTTGGTGGAAAATATAAACAAAGTGTGTAAAATGTAGTATTTTTTCTTTATTGTTTTTTATAGTTAATACTTTTATTTAATTAAAATAAAAATAAAATTAACGGAATTTTTGCCGCAATTTTGAAAAAAATTATTTTTAGAAAATGATTATTATTGTTCATTTTAGTATAAAATCTTAATAATTTCCCACATTTAAAATTATATTAAATCATTTAAATTATAATACCATTTGTACAATTTATGTATTTCGAATTTTGAATAAATTTTCATAAAAAACTGCGCTTTTTTTTGTTATTTTCAATAATTGGTTCATCGATTAAACCATGTCCGTCCGTCTGGCTGTCCATGTAAACATTGTGCGCAAAGCACAGGTCGCAATTTTTAAGATATTTCAATAAAATTTTGTACTTATATTTTTTTTTGGCCCAAGGACCAATCCTATTGAAACTGTCTGAAATCGGTCTATTATTTCACCTAGCCCCCATACAAATATCCTCCCGAAATTGGACTTTATCGGTCATATATGTTTTATTTATATAGGTATCTACACAAGTTTTGCTCCAAATAAGTTTTATATATACAGAATTCATGTCACAAAATTATATTATGATCGGTCCATAATTAGTCATAGCTCCGAAAATCACTTTAACGTGCCTAAATCTCCTAAAAATGTTGGTATCAAATAAAATTCAACATAAATAAATTTCATATAGACATAAATCACACGACCTAATTTCATGCTGATCGGTCCATAATTATTCATAACTCCCGTATAAGACCCACTTCCGTTAACCACTCACGAATATAAATTATTGAAATTTTAAAAGAAAAATGATTTTGCTCATTTATTTAATATTGGTTATTATATGGTCGGGCTTGACCGACCATACTTTCTTACTTGTTTTAAAACATTTAATTATAAATTAAGAAATAAAAATCACTGAATATGAATTTTAAATTTACCATTTTAAATTTTAGGAAGTTTGAGACTAAAACGGTTACTCACGTACATTATTTAATTTAATGTAATTATTTAAAAAATATATATTTTCAATAAATAAGAAGTTTTATAATTACTAACATTTATTCTCCAATAGAAAATTGGATAAATGAAGTGAATTTTCGAAAGAATATTAAAATGGTATTTATATTTGTATAAAATCGTCAAACGAATTTTACATAAACTAGACTTATATGGAAGCAAAAGAAGTCCTTGTCCTTAAAATTGAATTTGGAACACAATAAACCCTTAATTCTAGAGATAACTGAAAATGGGTTAGACAATTTAATCAATATTTTAGCTAAAATGTTATTTTTAATATTCAGGATATATGGCAGGTAGGCAAGTCCTTCATCCGATTTTGATGAAAATTTGTGTTTTCTTTAACAATGCAAAACGGTACTTGTGTACCAAATTCTACATCTCTACGAAAGCTCCTTCTACTTTTGTCCATTCGTTATATGGGGACAAAGCACTGTGCGTCGTCCTGTTGATATCCATATCATCCAATTCAGACCAAAATAAGTTGATAATCATCGACCTATAGCCTCTACTTTTGACCTAGTTTTGATGTGCATATATCTGGTTTACTAAGTCATTATCACAGACAATATGGATATCTAATGATAGGCATTTCAAAGTCCTTTCCAACGACGTATATAACACCATATACATTCGGACCGACTATGGGTTTTTAATCCGAATTTTTATTAACAACTTTTTTTCAATAATAATTGTTTTTAATCTTTATCTTAAATTATACTTTGGTGATGGTTATATAACAGCTGAATATAGCTCTGTAACTTGTTTTTGTCGAGTGAATTTTATAATATTTGTAGCAGTTGGTATGTACATCTCTCGCTTGATTGTCAATTTTTGGCCGAGTGAGACTGGTCTCGTTCTGGAGCGTAGATCCAATTGTCTTGGGAACTCCATTTGCAATATATTTTTGTTCATCAAACTACAATTTTGATGGTTTAAAGAGTTTTTTGTAGCTTTTTATTATTTGTATTAAATATTATTTAAGGCACAATTAAAATATACAATATCGAATCATTGTTGGGCACGTAATAATATCACTGAATTTTGGTTATACATACCACTAATATACTACATACAGTATACACACTGTTGTTGTAGAATCTATTCTGTTTCTATCAACAAAAACAACAACAACTCACTAATAATAAGAAGAAAAATAAATTAACAAAAAGTAAATACATTTATACCTACATATAAAAAAATTGTATTTCTACAAGCACTACAACAACAACAACAATAATAATAATCTTTAGAGATGTCTACAATAAAGACAAACAAAAACAACAATCTATCTATCTGAACATCACGACCAATTTAAATGGTCATTAAAGCTTTGCATGATTATTTTTGATATTTTGTTCGCCGTTGTTGTTGTTTATTTCGTTTTCTATTATTTGTGTGTTTAAATCTGGTATTGTTGCTTGTTGTAGTTGCTGCTAGTATTGTTGTTGTTGCTGTTGTCGTTTTGTTATGTAGCGCAGCAGCGCGCATTGAAATGTATTTCATGTGTATGAACGAATAAAATATAAAATGAGCACAAACGGCAGCAGCAACAATAATAAGTAAGCTTTACCTACTCCTCCTACCTCTATACATATCACTTCTTCCAACAACCACCACCACTACCAATAATAATATAATATCCACCGCTGCACTACTACTACACACTCAAATCTGTATGACAAGAAGTGAAAGTATTGTATTTTGTGGCTGGTTTTTTATGTTATTTTATTTTTATTTTATATTTTAAAAATATTGTTGCTCTTATTGCCTGCCTGCTCTCTGATAACTGACTGACTGTAGTGCAGCTTAAACTCAGCCATAATGTCTGTATGTTTGTCTGTCTGTCTCCGCCATCCAGTTAGTCAGTCAGTCCGTACACGCTATGTATAATACTTTTAACGTTTTCTTGCTATTGTTTTTGTAATTGTTGTCTATTATAATCTTTAAGTTAGCGAATCAACTTGCAAAGAAAAAGTAAAGCAAAATAAAACTAATTTAACCAACCAAACAAAACAAGTTGAATAAATAATAAAAATTAAAACAACACAAATATATACTCTGGCCACACTTTAACGATTTATATTGTGGTACATACACATACAGTTGAGGGCAAAATGATACATATTGATTGATTTGGTTTCGGCCTGAATAAAGTCATTTCGATTGGACTCTAATTAAATCTATCGAATTTGTATGCATTGGATTTCGAAAATGTTTTCTTTCGATTCGAATTACGTACACAATATCCCCGCAGGTCCTTATACATTTTATAGACGTGTATTATTTAGCACAGTTCTCTGTATATTTCGGTTCTAATTTTGTTTGTTAATAACACAACTGTTTCTTATTTTCTTTTCAATATTTTATTCTGGTTTTAATAAATTCTTAAAAATTGTGTATAAGTTTATTCCAATGTTTATAATTCTACGATTCGTTAAATTCAAAAGTATGCATTAATTGTTTTGAAATAAACAAACATTAAGACAAAATAATACTTAAGGGGCTACAAATTCGTTCATTGAATCTTTGTTGAATTCTCTTAGAATATTAATACATTCATGTTCTGTAAACCGAATCCGAGTAACGCTTTTGTTTTTAAACTAATTCATTTAATTTGGTGTTGTGTAAATCGATTTACTCGTTTAACAGGCGAGTAAGCAAACCTGTTGCAATTTTGTCAACTATTTCATTTTAAAAATCGCTCGTTTCAGAAATCCCTCGATTTACAGAACAGGGTCTTAATGTTCTTTTTTAATCTTCAATTTAGTTTAATTTAAAGATTGCATTTTGATTCTGGGCATTATTTGCGTAAACTTTATGGTCCACGTTCGGTATGCAAGTTGGCTAGTCTAACAGAAGAATAGTATGTTCAGTGAACCACAATTTGAATTATTTTGAAATGTGAATTGCAGTATTGTCTTTTTGAAGTATTCATAAATAAATGAGATAAGAGCATTTTCTAAAATTCACTATAAATTGAACTGTTCACCTTTATTGAAACACAACATATACTTATTTTTCCAATAGCAGTAAAAACTGTTCAAACCACCGAAATTGGGTATGGACAATAAAATAAAGATATCCTACTCGAATGTGTTACATGCCCCTATATATTTTTTCCGCATATTTTGGCAAAATTTGTACAACCAATTTAAATTAACATTTCTTTACGATCTCTAGTAATGTTCAACAATATTAAAAATTTGTTATGTTTCACTTAAAAAATTTATAATAAATAAATTATTCAATTTAAATTACAATATTTTATGATTTAAAGCAATAGTCAACAATATTAATGTTAACAAAATTTATAATATAAATTTTAGTTTATACTTTTTACCTTGATGATGTTTTTTATTTAAAAAAAAAAAAAAATTAAGCATACACATAATATATTTTACCTATTCTGTTGTTTTCGAAAAGTGGTTTTTTGTTTTGATTATTTTTATTTGAACTCTCATAATAAGTTAATTACTTAAACCACCATTTCCTATAACATTCCCCTCTTTTATTATTTTATTTTGGAATTTCAACGTTTGGCATTGATTAACGTAATACAACAACCGACTCTCTGCCCCAATGTGTGTGTGGACTTTTTTTTTAATGTTTGTATGTATTTTTCTTTACAAAAAATCGTCTATCTAGCTGTCTCTACTTGTTGAATTTGCATGGTTTTTATACTGGTTTAGAGGTTGAAACTTATTTTCATTGTATTAGTGATCTTAAACGAGTCCGCTATATAGTAATTCTCTCTTCTTTGTCATTTATTGGGTCTATTTGTTTGCTTCAACGGTTTTATATGTTTTTTTTTTTTTTTTTTTAGCTGTATTTTTGTATTTGATCTATTTAAAACAAAGATGCCATATTTCAATTAAACAATATTTAAAATATGCAGTTTTTTTTATAATAAAATAAATTGTTATACCATAAAGAAACATTGTTAACAAAAACACAAATTAAAACATGATAAATTATATTATTTTTATTTAATGCTGTACTCAAAGGTTTCTTAAACATAAACAGAGTTTTAAATTTGTACATTTATAATTATATTTCCATTCATCTTTATAGACAGGGAATTTTTTATAGCGATCGCTGAGGTATAACCAATCACGACTACCTCGACTAAGTTATTAACATAGACAATATGGATATCTAATGATAGACATTTCAGTTACCTTTCCAACGACATACTTAACACCGTAGAAATTATGACCGACAATGGGTCAAATTGTATAAAAATATCTTATTTTCCAACGAAACGATTATTGATTAATAGTTTTTTCACCAAAACGAAAATTATTTTTAAAGGTAAAAATATGTTAATGTTTGCCTATTCAACTATATTTATTAATTTTTCTGAAAACAGTTTCACTTGTAAACATTGATTGACCTGCTATAACAAAATGTAAAGTACTTCAGCTGAAAGGGAATAAACTATAAAAAACTTTAGGTGAAGGGGGGAAATGGAGTAAATTGAAAATAACAATAAAAAATACTTGGGGTATTGCTGACCTACTTTATACTAAAACATGTACAATTATTGTTTCTGTGGGAATTTATTTGTCAACAAATGATTGTCAATAGAAATACAATTAAAAAATGCTGTAATTTATAGATACAATTTTAGACATAAAAAGGTTACTAGTACTTTTAGTCAGACAGAATACACATACATATAAACATACATACTTAGCCATAGATATTTGGTATTACAGAAATGTGTTGTACTATTTGTATGTGAAATGAAATTAATATGCATAAAAATCAAGTTAATGAATTTGATACAGACAGATAGTATACGAAATAAAAGTGAATATACTAAAATTTACCAAAGCAAAGAACACAAAAATTCGTTTATAGGTACTATTTATTAATATACGAATATATTTATGTATATTGTATTTGTGTTATTAAATACACTTAAAAAAATGTATTTGTGTAGACCCTGTAATATTTCAATATTTGTCCATACACATGGAAAAATCTATACATATATTAACACTGCGTGCGTACTCAGTTTGTCTTCATCGATAAACAGTTTTCAAAAAATTATTAAAAATAAATATGTATGTTTGATCCAAAAATTTTTATCAAATAAATGCTAAAAAGTTCAGCAGTCTAATAATGTTATATGTTTCCCCCTGAATCAAAAATATGGGCAAAAATATTTTTATAATTTAGTTTGAAAAACACTCAAAAAATATTATTTACATAAACATTTTTAAAAATATTACCATTTGGAACAAAATTCAATAAATTTCATAAAATATTCTGTTTAAAGTAGATTTAAAAATATGGAAAATTTTGCCAATTTCCAGACTAGCAGACACATTTAATTCTGTAGTTATTATTCCAATCGATTTTGTTTTAGCATCTTCAGATTGCGTTTGATTTTGTTAATTCCCAAAATATTTAATAATTCTCGTATTCAATTTTAATATTACAATGTTTTTATGTGTTAAAACAAACAAAAAATTGAGAAAACAAATAATTACAAACAAATATCAAACTGAAAGTTTTCATTCGTAAAAAATTGTGTTTTCCGAAAAATGCAAAATACGGAATTAATTTTACTTTCGATCGGAATGGAATTTTCTTCCATCCCCTAAGTCCTTCTCTGTAGGCCCTATCTTGCTTTCACCAGACAGCTGGACGTTAAAAGGACAAGAATATCTTTGTACTTATATTAAATAAATGAAATGTACTTTTGTGGGTCTGCGATGAATATTTCGATGCGTTACAAACATGCCCATATTTTTGGGTACACAAATTATTTAATTTTTTCTTTAAGTTCTCTAGCATTAAGCAAATTAGTGTGTTTTTAAGCAAAACATTGGTTTTTCAATTAATTTTATTAAAATCAATCATCGAATTTCGTTAAGTGTAGAGACAAAAATAGTTTTGTGTTGAAAACAAGCTGAAAAAATGAGCATGGCAACAAAACACTGAGACTGGCACACTCACATACACACCTCCCTGACAAAAACAAAAATTATTTACTGTTTAAATGACGACAATGAAACGTGTTGTATTAGGTTTTTGTTACATATCATCATCATCATCATATTGTATCTATCACACGAGTATACTTATGTTTTGTCTTGTTTGTTTTTGAGTTTTTTTTTTTTATTTATTTTTTCTCTCATTTAATAAAACGTCAGTCCCATGTACGACGTTATTTATGCGAATATTTGTGTTGTTGTTGTTGTAATAATAAGAGTAAACCAACCAACCTAACCACTCTGCTTAAATTTATCTAATACAAAAGGTAATTAGAACTTAATAGAATAAATGCCGTTATAAATATATACTATACTTTTATACTGTTTTTTAGATAAATACCTACATAAATAGAAATTGGGGTTTGAAGAAACATTTTTAAAACGAATTGTTATTAAACACAAAAATATATTTAGGTTTAACCTTCGGAATATCTACTCTGCCATAAACTCTATTTATGACGACAACAGTGTTTGAAAAATTTAAAGAATAGAAGATAATATTTTTTGTTAGCTCGGACATATATACCTATTTAGTTGTTTTTATATACCCTTCACCACCAAGAATTGCGAATAAGGGTATCTTATACCCACCAAATTATATATAGTCGATTTAGCTATGTCCATCTGTGTAACACTCTCATATCCATAATATACAATCAAAACTAAGAGGATTTACACAAGCAGCTTGTTATTTATCAAATCAGTTATATTTGTCGAGTAGAACCAGAGCAATGGATAAAAAGACAAACTCGGTTGAAAATTTTAAAATTCGGTCCATGATTTCTCCTAGACCTTATACATAGTAAATGCCTATAGCACTATCCATACAAAATTCAAGAAAAAATAAGTTTGATGTAAAAAGAGACACTTGTTAATGCCTCTAGCCCCTAAAGCAGACTTTAAAATTATTAGGTATAATTTTTTACATAAAATTCTCTTTCTGTTTGGCAGAAACCCAATTTTCCACATAAAATGTTGATTTTGTATGTTAGAGTCAGTCTAATTTTTTCTCTCTAGTAAATTTTCAGTAAATGTAGAAAATTTTATCTCTGTTAGACACTCAGTTTTCTATAGAAAAGTTTGTCTCTGTTTGCAAAAGGCTCAGGCCTGTATAGACAATTTCTATAGAAAATTTTGACTCGGATTGCCAGAGACTTAGTCGTATCAAATTTTGGCCCATAATTGTTAAACACTCTCATATAAGGATCACTTTCGAAAATACAATAACCTACATAAATATTGATTTCGAACAAAATTTTACACAGTTCAGTAATAAATATGCAAAAATGATACTATTGGATTTTGTGACGATCAATCCATAATTGGTCACTGCTCTCAATAAGTCTCTAAAGGGTACATTACTCAAAATGTTAATATAATTTATGAAATATATCGTCATTGCCTTCGTACTTAGAAGTCATTATCATTCTATATCCTTTCAATATACATATATCGGAGTACTTTTTAATTTTTTTTATTGAGTCCTTGTTACTTGTAGAAGTGGTAAATATTTTGTCGTGGCAAGTGTCTGCTGAAATTTTAAACTATAGAATAATCTGAAAACATCAGTTATTACTTTGCAAAAACAAAAGTTCTGTAGTGAATAACATGAAAATATATTTTATATGTTTTTGTTTTTTTGTATTGCCAAACACCTGATGAAGAAATGAAGTGAAATACAATTAAATCTCTGACTCACTTTTGTTTTATTGTACCTTTGTTATTGGTGTGTCTGTGTGTGTGTGACGGACTGGCTGTGTTCAGCGATGCATGAGTAGAATAATAAAATAATGGCGTGTGCAAAACAAAATACATTTTGAATTAACAAAAAAAGACAGAAACTGCAAAACTCATACACAACACAAATGTTTAAGGACATTTTAAATAAAGTGAGAAAAGTAAAGGTCAATAAATTGACTTTGTAAATATGTATACCTACAAATTATATAAAAACTACGTTAATAATGAAAATTATACTTAATTAATTTTTCAACTTGTTTATTTTTAAGCCATTAGTATTAATATGATTATAAAAAATTGGGAATTTCCAAAGATAACTGTGCACAATTGTATAAGTCTCTTTGGAATTTGTCCTTTGCACTTTAGGATCTACATCCGTTCCATTTTGATATCACATTCATATTGAGTACAAGGATATGTGGAGCATAACAAATTTTATTGTTTTAAATTCTGGTATTCAATACTTTTTAACGAATGTTTATGCTTAAAAGTCAAGTTAAATTAAAACTTAATGTCTGTCCATATTTTGCGATCTACAACTTCCCAATTGTTTTCAAAAGACGAAACTTATTGGCTTGTAACATAGAGGTGTGTTTAGGTTCATTTTCGTGCTGGAATATTCCAGTCGTAGTATATTTTATGATATGAATACCATAATATTGCCACTGCTAAACTTGACTCTCTTATTTGTGTACTTGGGGTCCAATCCCTTTGCATTCTGCCTCTTAAATTGTATTTGGATTCATCACTTTAAATTTTCTTTTGAACAGCCTCATTTGCCCTGCGGCTAACAGTTCGAGAACTTTCTGGGGATTTCTTAAACTCTTGCTATTAAATTTGCTTGTTTTGGAGTAGTTTTACGAAGTCTTCCCAACAAATGTTGAGTTTTTACGAAATTTGTTTATAATCTTTGAAACTGCTGATTTATTAATTTAATATTTATCACGCATTATATTCGTGTATTCGGTTTTTAAATATTAGCAAATATTCACTAGACATCAGGCTAGGTTATTGGAAATGCAATAAAATAAAAAATTTAAGCAACGTTAAGACCTGATGCTTACATTACTTACATAATTTTCTTACAAATCCTTTTGGTATAGTATTTTTTTTTTGCTGGAGATTAAAAGTTTCCATTGTTTTGCCAATGCTAAGAAGTAATCCACATTTTATAAATGTTTTTTTTTTTTTTTTTTTTTTTAAAAATTCTTAAATTTACTATATTTTAATAGAATATAGGTATATATTTTGTTAATGTTTTTGAAAATTGAAATTACGGAATAAAGTTTCCATTGTATTGCCACTCATATAAAATCAATAAGATAAATCATAAAAAGCCAACAAACAGTTTATAAACAAATGTTAAAAATATATTTTCTTATTTCTATATTAATATACATGTTGTGCTCAGTAGTATTTTCATTTATTAGTAGCAGCAAAATAACAAAAAAACAAAATTAAATCAAAATATTTCATTTCTCTATAATGTTTAGCACGTAACCCAACGCAATGCAACGTGATAAGAGTATTTCTATAAAATGTGTGGATTTTGTGTATGTGTGTGATTTTTACTGTTGCTTCACACCTTATGGCGATGATGAAAACAAAAGCACAACAGAAAAGAAAAAAATAGCAAAGTCAGAGCAGGCAGCAACAGTTTTGCAGTACAATTTCCACCAACAAACAAATCTCTAATAGAAAATATATGAAAATATACATATGTAGTTTATTCTACTAATGATGGTGGTAGTACCGTGCCCCTTTGTTGTATAGTTGTTGTTATTTTTTCTTCTATGGTATTACTTGTTTCAATATAAATAAAGACGTCAGTTAATATAATAAATAAACTACAACAACACATACATTTATATACATAGGTATACTTATCAGTTTGTGTAAAGAAATAAATGCAATATATAAAAGAAAACAACAACTACATTGTATGTTTTGACGGACAAAAAGACAAACCGTGTATATATTTGAGTAAATATGTATAAAAATAAAGAAGTATAGAATTAGACATAATGTCAGAATATTTTGTTTTTGTCCCTTCATTAATTTTTTTCTTGCATTATTAATATTTTTACATTTTTCTTTTGACAGCAAAAAGTTTGGGTACCCGTAACTTTTTTATATTTTGATAATATGTACACATTTAAATCAGAACAAAGTTTGCAATGTAAAATGTAAAGTTAATAAATTGTAGATGTTTTAAAGGTAATAGGTATTTACTGTGTAGCCACATGTTAAAGTTTAGCTTTCGAGTTTTTTACACATACTGCTTGTCAAAATTCATTTAAATTGACATCTGTGAAGTAGGCTGCACGCAACTTGAAAGCAATTTTACTTTTCAAGATACCATCATTTCGTCTATATGACGAATGATTCATATTCCACAGAACTTCATGGCTCCTGTACAGCTCTGTGAATCGCAACACATCACTATGCTTATTACTTGTAATCACATACATATTTAGTTTTAAAAATATGTTTTTATAGTTTGCTTTTACACACAGCAAGTTTACTTGAAGCAAGTCTCTTCTATTCTCTTTTAAACTTGCTCGTCTGTTTACACACACCAAGTATGTGTTCAATTTTGTATGTCAAAATCTAATAGACGCCATAGTGAACATGAAAAAACAAAAGAAAATGAAAGATACTTACCAGTACAAGCAAGTGTGTACCCCTCTTCTTTCTTCTTGGCTATATCTCACCTATAAACTCAGACTTGCGGCAAGAAAATTTGCCCTGTGTAAAAGCAGACTTATTGTGGCAGAATATTTGTAAAAAAGACTACAAAAAACTATGCGGCAGAATATCTATAAAAAAAACACTACGGCAGAATATTTGCAAAAGGAAATTGTACAAATTGTTAAAAAATGTAATCAGCTGTTTTCTTAATTGTAAATTGAAACACCAACTTGAAAGAGAAATTGAAAGCTCCCTGTCGGCCTTTTATGAGCTGACTCAAAATCAACTTGAATTATTGCTAACTCATTTACAACTGACTTCTGAACTAGCTAGTTCGTTTACATTTTTAAAAGTGTGAGTGTATTAAAACTGATTGAGTAAACCCCAAGTTACTGACAAATTGCAATAAAAATTGGTAAAATATAAAACTAAATCTCAAAATTAATTCATGACTAAAATTTAAACATTTTTTTGCATTTTTAAATTAGAATTTTCAATTCTAATAACTAAAAATTGTTTTCTATTTTCAAGATTTTATTAATAATATTTTTTGTGTTAACATTATTAAAAAATATATATTAAAACGAATAAAAATACAAATTTCTTAAAATGATTTTTGAGTTGTGGCATAATACAACAAAACAATGGAAACTTAGGTTTCATTTAAAAAATGTTATCCCTTGCTTATTATTATGTTTCACAGCGATGCTGCATTGGACCAATATAAGAGTCAATCGTCTTTTTGAAATATTTTGTCCTTCCCATATAACCAAACGCATCTGATAATGCTTCCATCGTTGTATAATTTTAAGTCCGGATTTTGCGAACTACAATTTCTCATAGGTTTTCTATGGGATTGAGATCTGGCGATTGAACAGGTCAATCCAAAATACGTTCCTTATTGTAACCACACGGTTACAACCCTAGAGGTGTGTTTGGGGTCATAATCGTGCTGGAGTCTCCAATCTAGGGCAATATTTTCCTCAGCGTATGGATACATATCCGATTCCACTCCAGAAAAAATCCCTCACCATATTGTCAAACTTTACTGTCTTATTTATGGACTTTGTAAGGAATTCGATTGAATTCAGAATATTAATGTATAATAATTTGTTATTGTATGGCATCCCTATTAGAACACAGAATAACAGCTGATTACTGTCAAACTATTTTCTAGAGTTAAGAGAACTTGTGTTTAAAGGAGAGAAAAAACTAACGAGTTGTCTAAATATAGGTAATTGCTGTTTAGAATATAATTTCAGAAACTTATTTGTAAAACACTCTGCAAATGATTTAGTTATAAACTCGTTTATATAAAAAAAAAACACGTAATAAAGCGATAACATCCTGGTTAACAAAAACAACAAGAAAAAACCCAACGAACAACTTTTTTGTGCTACGTTTTGTTGTATTTTTCGTTAAGTATTATACATATTTTGCTTTCATTTGTGGTGTGTGAGAAGAAATAAATATACTGAGCAAATCGAATAGTATGTATTTTAGTACTTTATTGCAATACAATTATTTTGTACCAGACAGTAAAGCTAACTTTTGTAGAATTATAGAATAAATGCATAGAATGGAAGTAGAGAGAAATGTAAATTAAAAAAATTAAGCAAAATTACATATTTAAACACATGTGTATTTAAATGACAAAATATTGTCATCAAGTAAGTTTTTTACAACAGACTTTTTTTTTTTTGGATCTTAATTTTCTATCTAGTTGTCATCTATGACAGCGAATACTACAATTCTTATTCGCTATTATGTACGTAGGTACCTAAAAAGTACTTTTGCCCAATTTTTCATATTATCCATGATTTGTAACATAAGCAAAAACATGAAATAAACATCATTGTACATCTATGTACAGTGTCTCTCATAAGTATACGAATTTAGTTTTTTTTTTTTTGCATTAACCTAATAATTTTATTTTCTAAAAATAGTTACAAAAGACATTTTTAAATTCTAGGAAATTAAATTGCCTTTTACAAAATAGAAACAAGAAACACCTCGAAAAATCTATATTAGGTCGCTCAAGGTAAACCACAAAAGTATACATTTTTTTAAACTGAAGTCTTGATTTTTTTTAAAGGCGTATGGAACTTAATATCGGGACCATTAAGGTAGACATATTTACTTTTACATACACTTTACATATGGTGAATAAAATAAATTCAATATTGTTGGTAAATTCGGTCTTTATATAGTATATATGGTGCTCCAGTACAGTGAAATCCTTTTTGTTAAGAAACATAAAATCAATTATAATGAATGGTTTTCGTTGTGGCATGTTTAAAACTTATTAATGTACAGGAAAATATATATAGATAAGTCCATTTGGAAGAAATTTTAATCCTACTTTTACAAAATGGGCTTAAGATTCAATTAATTTAATTTCAAACAAAAACAGTTCACAATAGTGAATCCTGGATCGTTCAAATGTTGATTCCTTAAAAAAAAGACATTTCGTTTAGATATCCCAAGATTACAGGTCCCAATAATTTTGTTTGTTTGTATTTGGAGGATAAAGTTGGTAAAATTCAAATTTTCCCCTATATGAATGATTTGTACAAATTTCACCATAATTCTTGGCCAAATAAGTTGGTAAAATTCAAATTTCCCCCATATGAATGATTTGTACAAATTTCACCAGAATTTTGAACCAAACTTTTGTGAGGCAATTTTTCACATGTTTTTATGAAAAAAAGTCAAAAAACGTTGGTGTAAAGCTGCTTTCTAAAATGTTTTAAATTGTGACGTAAATCATTAATAACGTATAAATAATATTACAAATGAATTTGTTAAAAATTTTAATGTCCATGTATAAAATCGCGTTTCTTTTCATAGTATAACAAATTTCAAAAACATATGTGAGACACTGTATATATTCGTTCATATGTTTGTAATATTATTTTTATTTTTCTCGCTGAAAGTGTGCATGAGAGAGAATGAGAAAAAGAGAAAATTGACAGATATACTAAATAAAGCAGTTCAATTAGTGGTGTGGTGGAGGTACCAGAGTTGTTTCTGCTGCTTAAGGTGACAATGGTGTGAACTAAATTTAATAATAAAAAAAAATATATGTATATAAATTCATAATTTACTAAAGAAAAATAATAATTTATTAAGATTTATTATATACCTACACATTCATTTATATAAAGAAGAAATATTAATTAACAAATTACATGTACACAAGTTTTAAATAAATAAAATACCTACAAAAATAAATGAATTAATTGTGAATATTACAAAAAAAAAACCTTAAGTTGTTGAAAAATGTCAAAAGTTAAATAAAAAATAATTTGACAACAGTACAAAATGAAAAAATAAAATAACGATTACAATTTTTCTTTATGCAGGAACTAACGAATAAAGTTAAACATAACGAGTGAATAATAAGAGTGATCTTTTTGTGTTTTAAAAACAGCTGAGTGCAAATTCGTTATAAAGTAAAGAGCAAAAAACAAAAACAAATTCAACGAAACATTCCATAACTCAAAAGAGTACAATAAACAAAAAGAGAATAAAAGAAAATGGAACAACTATTTTAATTTGTGTGATAAAGAAAAGAAATCAAGAAAAGTGTACAAAAAATAATAGCGACACAACGAATTGGGGAAATTAATTTAGGAAAAATGTGAAACAGTTCTATTAACAAAAAAAAATTTCAAAAAATTAATATAATTTTCTTTAAATACATATAGTTTTGCCACAAATTACACGCGTCAGAGATATAAAGCAGCAATAAAGCAACAAAAATTTCTGGAATTTTTACAAAGTCAACAAAAAAAAAACTACATTTACAACATCTACTAAATCCACAAACAGCAAAAGAAAACAAAAAAAACATCCACTATTACTAATAGATTTTTTTTTGCATTGAAGAAAAAGAGTTACTACACGAAACACGTCCAATAATTTATAACATCATCTAAATAAGCAACAATACAGGCAGAGAATAACTAAAAATATTGTAAAATAACAACAAGTGAAACATTAGTTTTCAATTTTATTTCTACTCTCTTCAGTCGGTGAGCAGCAACAATAACAACATCAAACAACTCACCAGACTTTGTAAAAAGAAATTTACTAAAAAAAAGTAAGCAAAAACAAATATTAATAATTATCTCTCGATTTTAATTACACAAATTTACACAAACTTATGCTTTACTTAACGACTTTGTCATTGTTTACATTTTTATTTTTGGGAAATATTGAGATGATGTTGGTAAAAATTTGACATTACCTAAAAAAACAAACATGTTTTCTTTTTTACCTAAAATATACAATTGTTACAATGTTATTTATGTCTAACCCATAAACTTCATATTCGTAGTAAAAATTAATTCATTTACATACATAAAATATATTTAATTTGAATTTACACATACATATGTATGTACATGTTTTTAAAACGCGTGTTTTATAAAACATTATTCGTTTATTTAAACTATAAACACCCTCTTCGTATTCTGAAAACAAAAACAATATACCTACATATGTATGTACATACATTGTAGGTCGACGTCAATATTTTGTTTTCGCGATTTCGAAAATCATACTAGATGTATTGTTTATTTTTTAATCAACTTTTATTTTATAATCTCTAATTGTCGTCAAGATATCTCTCGTTATGCATATTTTTTTTCTACAACCATTATCTCTCCTCCCACTCCTCTCCCCATCCCTAAAAATATACAAACACGACCAACAAACGCCATCATTAATTTATTAAAACAGTCAACCACAAATATAGAATTTTAATGTGAAATATAAAATAAATATACTGTATATGACAATAAAAAGTAAAGTGATAAACAAAATAAAAATAAAAAAAATAAAATGACAATGAAAGACCCACGAACAGAAGAGACAAAACCAAAAAGATAGAGAGCAATACTGTTTATTTTTAATTCGAATATCATTCAGCGTTACCAGACTATTTAAGAGAACATATAATTAATTGTTATCCACTTTTCTCCAACACAATTCTGAAAAAATTTTATTTCTAAGTTTTGTAAATTTCAAATATGTAGTAATATTATCACGATTGCAAAAGTTTATATTTGTTGTTGTATTATTTACAGTTCATGTTGTAACAGCACAAACAATTATGGAATACTAGTTTGACCCGGTGCGCTTCGCTACCCCTGTCGTAGTAAAAATCGGTTCAGCCGTTTAGTAATTATTGTTTAAGAACTACCAATTTTACCAGTTTTCCCCCTGTTTATCCCTTTCTGGTAAATGTATTGAAAAAAGTTATAGCCTATTGACGCTTCCAAGTAAGGATCTATATACGTTCCGAATTTCAATAAAATCGATTTAGGCGTGATGCTCAAACAAACAAACTTACAAAGACATTTATATATTTATATGGATTTAATCTGGGGGTTCTGCATGTAGATCAAGTCCATGGAATTGTGCTACTTTAACAGGATGAGTCCATAAATCCTCTGGACGTAATGATGTAGGGCTAGTTGGACAGTTAAATATTTGGAGGGTGTCATGAAAACCCTGTCCACATAATGGGCATAAGTTGGGGATGTTCTCTGTCTATGCTCAATCGAACGTCTCTTGTTTTACGTTGCAGAATCTTATCGGAGTCTGCTATCGGCGGTGACTTCCAAGTAAAGTCTCCATTAATATTTGCGTTCTGTAACGTTTCTGTTCTGTGCCGTTCTGTAGGCTGTTATTTTGCAGTTAGTAATTTCCGTTAGAACGTAACAGCTGTTTTTTTGACCGTGGCAACGCGTTGTCGTAATGTAAATCATGTTATCATTGAACAAGTCGCAACTTTAAAACAATTTGTAACATGTTTTGAACTAACTCTAATGAATCGATTCTATCGGTCCACGAGCTTTAGCTTTTAATATATTGGAGTCTGCATAAAATTAAGCAAAAAACTATTGATATTCCAAAATTTTAATAAAATATTAATATTTTAATAAGAAATACTAAGAACTAATAGATATAAAATAAATCAGCTTGCTGATATAACCGGCTGAGAAAGTTTGAAGGCTTTAGCCGCATACTTCGACGGCGGCTATTAGTGATTGTGATTTTTTTATTTTCTGTGGTGTGTCTACTTCACTGAATAATATTTCCCTTTGTAGCCAGACTTGGGATGAGCGAAAGGGTTTTTAAGTAATTTATTTATTTGTATAACATTTTTTATATCAACTGGAATAGCATTAACAAACAATGTGAGGATCGATCTAAAATTGGAAAAGTAAATTTGTAAAACAGAAGCTGAAAGGAATACAATTCGTTTAATTTTTTTTTTGTCATTCATTTGTAAATTTTTTTTTAATTTTGCAAAAATATTTCAGTAATGACCGTCTCTGTTGTTTTAAGATTGAAAATAGGAAACAAAATGTGTTATATTTTATAAGTCATTGTATTTTTCTATAATATTGATTTAACATATTAACTGTTAACTTGTTATGAAAGTATGTAGTTGTTATTTATTAAGAAAAGAAAAAAAAAGAAAGTAAAAGTTTTGTTTTTATTGTACCTACATATGTATGTATGTATGAATGTACATTAGAAAAGATAGATAATTTTCTAAAAATATAAATAATTGAAAATAAAAAGGAAAAAAGAGTAATGTGAGTAGTATATGAATTATTTTGGAGAAAAGTAGATCAGACAGAGATGCCACTAAAAAATAGTTTTTGGCGAATTGTAAGAAAATATAGTTTAGTCTAGAATGAATTAAAAAAAAGACTTATTGTAATAGATTTATATTGAATAAAAATTAATGATTCAATAAGGAATTAATTCTACAAATAGTTAGTTCTCATAGGAATGAATTCAGCTTGTTTGAATTACTAAATAGTTAAGCTTATGAATTAATTTGTAATGAATGTTGAGTGTTTGAGAAATGAAATTTAATTTGATTTAGTTCATTAAGCTTTATAGGTATCTTTAGATTTAGAACATTTCCAAATACTTATTAAGAATATTTCAGTCGGCAGTTCATTTTTGATATTTTCCTTTCATATAAGATCGAATATAGTCTAGTTTGATAACAATTTTATGATGAAAATATTTGATTAAATATTTTTAATTAAAATTTTTTAATTATTCAATGCATGTGAATTAAATTTAGAAATCTGGCAAGCTTAATAGGGAGTTACGTTTATATGTATATAAAGAGAGAATACATAAGAGAGTATATGAGTCCATTAAAACCCATTTTATATAAATTGCAAACTTGTTTTTTTTTAGATTTTTACTCATATTAATAATATATCCAGCCAGCTGAGTATTATTTTATTGTAGTAGAAGAAACGAAAAACAGAATCGAAAAAAAACAAATGTTACACATACTACTAAGAAAAAATGGAAAAAAAATAAAAATTATGATCAGCTTAGGCAAGTGATACCACTCACGTAGACTAAAATGAATGGTTACTTTCGTATATAGTATATTTGTACATATGGTTGTATGTGAACATACATATTTATTTAGTAGATTGAGTACTTGCTGCTGCTATAGAGCGGCAGTCTTGTTGTTTTTGTTTGTAATTGAAATACATAGATGTATATATGTATCTATACAATAATATGAACGTGTGTTTAAAAAAATACACAAAACGTCATAATTCTTCATACATATAATATAAATATATATATGTATATACATATTAGTGTTGTAAAATGTCGTTACTTTTGACTACTCAATAAATTTTTTTGGGTAATTGATACTACTCAGTACTTTATAAATCTGAATTGAACATTAAAAAATTCGTACTTCAGAACGGCGTTGCATTTTTTCACCGACAAATATTGATGTTTTTCCTTATTGAATTGAAAAATACAACTCTGAAAGTATTGAGTAGTTCCTTTTTGGCATTGCGTACCGGAAAAATAGACAGTATTGAGTACTGAGTACCCAAATACTCAATACTTTTACACCACTAGTACATATGTATGTCTAATGTACCACCACAATGTACATACATGCATATGTTTAAAAAGAGAGTGCCGAAGAAACGAGAAACCACTTGAAAAAACACAACTCGTTAAGATTTCTTGTAGACAGACAAAAAACAATAACAACAAAATTATACACCTTTCAAATTAAATATATATCATACACTATGTGTGAATGTATATGTAGTACAATTACATACCTACAATAGGTTGACAAAATTTTGTTATTGACGTTTTAGATATGTATTTATTAAATACATAACTAAAATAGATACCAACAAATAAAATCTATTTTGATTAATTTGCCATATTATACCTACCAGAAGACCTGGAATGTAATACTGATTCATCAAACATTAAATTGCAAAAAATCATTCGTGTGTAAATTTTAAATTTGTTCTTTTAAGTAAGTGTCTTCTTTTTGTAAAACTAATAAATAAATTGTATAATTGTTTGCAAATGTCTGTGGTGAATTTCTATTTACAAAATTTTGTTGCAATTTATTTTTGCACTTCAACTCACAAAAGAACAAATTCCAAAAAAAAAAAAAAAAAAACAGTACTGAACAAATTTGTGTGGACATAAAGAATTTGTAGGAAAAAATATCTGAACTTTTTTAACTTTGTTGTTAAAAGATTATAACTTTTTATACCTACCCTAGGTATTTATTTATTTATTCATGTAATATAGAGCCAAACAGGCGATACAAAAATTCACATTACATAGAAAATATCCTGAGCAAGAAAATGCACTAATAATTACTATTGGTTACATTCGATTGATTATTTATTCTATTCAAATATGTACTACGTACCTATACAGTTTTGTGAAACTGCACATCTAACAAATCTTGTCGCAGTCATAATCTATTTTTAATTTTTAAAAAGAAATTGGGAACCAAAATAAGGAGCATATTATAATTGCTTTAATACTATTAGCATTATTTTGGTAAATTAATACAATAACAATAAAAACAAAATTCAGACAATTTCTGATATTGTGGCATTCGAATGATCTTAAAAATTTTAAATTTTTATAAGAAATTGTGAACCAAAATAAGGAACTTATAATAATTGCTTTAATACTTTTAGTATTATTTTGGAAAACATTTACTCTTTATATCATTAATATAACCATCTGCGGCATCTTTCAATATTTTTTACATTTGAATAATCTACAAAATGGACATGATCATTTTCAATATAATTTTAGTGAAACTTTCAAAATTCAAAAGTATTTTTTTTTAATACGATTTCTAATCAAAATAAAGCACATTTTCAAGAAAAATATTTTATGCGACTGCTCTTTTTTAACTTTAGAACCGATATTTTAAAAATTATGCAGTTATTCTAGGAACTTCAAAAGGCTATCTAATGAAAATGTTTCAATTCTACCTATATCAAAAATATAAAATTTGAGTATTAATTTGAGATTTAAAAAGATAACTCGGAAAATATGGACCTGTGACAATTTGTTTTACACCCTCCTACCCCCCATTTCAAGTTTTTTTCACATTAGCTTATATACTCAGTGTATATGGTATACTATATGGTCAGGCTTGATCGACAATACTTTGTGACTTGTTTTGTATTTATTATTTCCCCAAAAATAACATAATTTTTATAAAATTACCGAAAAATTATAGCATTCACTGTATAATTAAAATAACAAAAGTCTTCCAAAAGATAATACAATGTATAAAAGAACGGCTTTAAGCTGTTATTTATTTTGAGCTCTTTAAAACTTTGTTTTATATAAAGACTACACTCTCATAATAATTTGATCTACATACATACATACATCTTTAAATAACATTTCGTTGAGCAAAGTGTAAAACCACTACAATTAAAAGCCAAATAAAAAAAAATAAAAAATTATTACATACAAACAAATATACAGAGATACAGACAAACAGAGAGCAACAATGAAGTTAATGAGAAGAAAAAAAAACATTCAAACAAGCAACCGATATCCATGCCTACCTTAACCCAATTCATTTATTGAAATTATTATTTAACAAAAAGAAATTTTTTCTATAATTCGTTTTAACAATTATTTTATACCACGGACGAGAAGTAGTGTA
Source organism: Calliphora vomitoria (assembly GCA_942486065.2). Lineage (NCBI taxonomy): Eukaryota > Metazoa > Arthropoda > Insecta > Diptera > Calliphoridae > Calliphora > Calliphora vomitoria. The sequence continues at coordinate 100,952,295 of OW818031.2, read as the reverse complement.
TAAATATTTGCCAACAAAACAAAAATACACGTCATTATTTTTAATCAGTATATAAATATAAGTAAAAATAAGAAAATAACAATACTAAAGGAAAAAAAATGGGAATTAAAAGAAAAAAAATCAATAATAAAGTGTAAAGCTAGTAAATTGTGTAAATACATAATCGAGAGATACTTAAGAAATTGTTTTAAAAACAATTCAAAAATTTTTTTCTAAACATAAATATTAAATAAACGAAATTTAATAAACATTACAGCTCTGCCTTAAACAACAACAACGCAACTATTATACATATAAAGTGAAATTCTCTCTAAATGAGTGACACCAAACAGGCCAATACAAAAACAAATTGGTATTAGAAAATCCAAGGATACATTTGTGAGGAAATAATAATCTGCCTTAAATAAATAACAAGAATAGAAAAGCTCACAATAAAGGAGAGTGGAAAAGTCGCTGAAATTGTTATATACTGTTACTATTTAGAAGTCGAGAGAGAGAGAGAGAGAGATCAAACAGAACGTCCCATAAAAGAGCTTGCCAAAGTCAAACAATCAAAATTCTCCCGTCTTAAGTCAAACTTTATCATCACACACCAACGAACCACCTGATAAGATCGGCGGTCGGTCCACACAGCATTAACAACACACAACCAAGAATCAACGTAGGCTTCCATGCTTAAAATTACTCAAAAATACAAAATAAGAACTTAAATTGAAGCTGTTAAGAACTTCCCAAGAAATCCAATTAATGAAAAGTATATTGTGTAAAACACAAAACACCATCATATATTGCACTTTAATAACTGAACTGCATTCAATTCCTTAACGAAAAAAGACGAATTCTAATTATTTTTTAGATCAGAAAAGAACACTTCCAAAAGGAGAGAGAAATAAATTTTCCAATAAAATCTTCCTTTCATTTTGTCAAAATTATTTATATATTTTTTTGGATAATATTAAAAAAACAAGTATTTTTTTCGTAAAAAATTTCACCAAAAGGAGTAAAACTGAATTGTTTTCTATTACCATTATTCCATCCATATAATCCAAGGAACAATAACATCAAAAATTTGGAATATAAAATCTTGGAAGAACTGAAAATACATAAAATCAATACCGCCGCGTGTCTGTCCTCTCTACCGCAGTTACGCTGAGAGGCGTTATGACAAATTCGATTGCGTCTGCAAAATGCCCGTCTGTCCTAACGTACGGCAAATATGGTATGTCACAGCGCAGCATTATCGATGATTCCAAAGAGTATATTTTTGTTAAACTTACTGATTCGGCATTACGTGCAATTGAGGAGTATCAGCGTAACGCTCAATCGAAACGTTTACAAAAAGGACAATGCGCCAAGATACAAATTAATGGAAATGCTGGCGTTTTGCAATTTCCACCCACAGCTGATGGTTCAACAACAGCAAGCGGGGCAGCAGATGGACGAAAGTTTGGATTTGCTATCGATGATGTTGAGGGCTCTTTGGAGTGCATACAACAGGCGGGTGCCGACTTCGATGTATTGGGATCTCTTAATTATCGTATGCGCATACATGCCAACGACGATGTCTACGATACGACAAGAACAAAAATGGCCATTGCCGAGGAGACGGAGAAGAGTAAATGTATACGTGAGATTAAACCTAATCAGACAGACATTGGACGAAAGGTGAAAAGGCCCGTCTCGGCTGCATCCATACAGGCCTATACGAATGGTACGACATCGTCCTCGTCGGCGTCGGCTTCGTCATTGTTAAATGGTCTAAGTAATGCCAATGGAATAAGTGGCAGTAGCAGCAACAGCATTAGTAGTAGCATTAATGGCAGCAGTAGTTATTTAAGTAATAGCAGTAACAACAACCACATCAGCAGCAGCAGTAGTAATAATAATAGTCGTAATAAATTATCAGCAACATCGCTCAATCAACATTCACCGCCACCCGGTGGTGCTGGCGGAGGAGGTAGTGGCAATGGAGTAGGTGTTAATGGTTCACGTTTGTTATCAAATGCCTCCTCTCTGCGCTCTTCCCCCAATCCGTCTCTAATAGGTGGCAGTGGTACCGTTGGGGTCGGCAGTGGCAATGGCAACAGTACTAATCGTTATGGCAGTCCTTCAAATCTCTCTTCTTCCAACTTACCCTCGTTATCTTTAAATATGACAAATGGCATTGGTGGTTATTCCCCACCAGATTCTGGCATTAGTAATAATCAAATGCCGCCCGCTTCATTGCATTCACAGCAAAAGAAGACGAACATTGGTAAAGGTGCCAACCGCAGAGGTAATGGCTCAGCCACCGGCAAAGGTTCTGTCGGTACAAATGGCAAAGTGAATGGGCTCTCGAATGGCAAAACTCTTGATGTCTCACGAAGGAAAATCCGTGAACGTCTTATACACTTGTTAGCTTTGAAACCATTCAAAAAACCCGAACTCTATTATAGACTGGATCAAGAGGGCTTGGATCAACGAGAGCGACAACTGATCAGTACGATACTCAAAGACATATCGACATTGTCCCGCGACAATACCTACAACTTGAGACGTTGCATGTGGAATGATGTTGACGAAAATTGGCCATTTTTCTCGGAACAAGAGATCCAACTGTTGAAAAGACGTAAGCCTCAGAATCTAACACCACCTATGAGCTCAGATGCCTGTAGTTCAACGTCGGGCCAAAGTCCGACTTCATCTACCCATACGGGAAGTCCGCCCCCATTGGTGGCACCCACCAATATGAATGGTGTAGGTGGTGGTGGTGGCATAAAACGAACTAGTCTAGAGCCAGATGTGTATGATGGGGCCTTAACCTTGGGTATGCAACCGAAAAAACAACGTATAAGCCATTACAAGAAAGATGGCAGTAGTAGTGTTAGTAGTAATATAGTAAATAGCAGCAATGTGGGCGCTGGCGCAAGAATGGTTATGGGAGGAGGAGCAGGTGGAGGTAGCAGTAGCGGTGGTTCTACATATAATCCAAATCATCGATCCTCATCTGCAGCCTATTCTCCCCACACCTACAATACAGGCAATAACAATGGCAACGACGAGAATTCTGGAAATTCTGATTTAACATTTAATGTGCTCCATAATATGGATGAGTTTATACAGCATACGGCTGTGGTGGGAGGCGATTCAACTTTTACCGGACGTAGTAAAACTACAGCGGGTAACAATAAGATTTCACCATCATCAATTAGCAGTAGTACCAACAACATCAACAACAGCAGCAGCAATAGTACAACGTCCTCAACGACTGCGAAAGAGAAACGTAACTCTGGCGGTAGTAGTAGTTCATCCAGTGGTTACGGCAGCAATCGTGAATCTTCGTCAACGTCATCATCTTCAACCTCAGCCATGCGTCAAAAAAATTCCCCAACGCCATATGCTAATAATTTTGTGCCTGAAACTAAAATTTCTTCAAACTCCAATGGTAGCAGCAACAGCAGCAGGTTAAACAAACAAAAGCAGCAAGTGCAAAGACAACAACAGCAGTCATCTCCTAGCTACACAAACAACAACAGTAATAACCAACACCCTCATAAATCAAGCAGTAGTAGTGTCATTAATGATGACTATTCACCACCATTAGCACCACCAATACCCTCTGCCCATTCAACGACAAACCACAATACAAACACATCAGCTAGCCGATCGCGGCACCAAACAACGTCAACTGGAACAACAAATGGTCGTAGTGGTGAATCGTCGTCGTCATCAAGTAAACATTCAAAATCTTCAACGGCGACTCAAAAGCATTTCAATAAACATCATAGCAGTAACAGTAAAAATAATCCAGGTACGACTAATGTTCAACAACAGCTGCAAAACAACAACAGTAATCACCAACATCCTCAAACGCAGCAGCAGCTGCAAGAAGATCAGCAAGCGTTGTACAATGCTGCACGTACACCACCCCAAACTGCCTCGCATTCATCGCAACAAAGCCAACAGCAAGAACACTCTTCGCCTACACAACAAATTGCCGCCGCTGCCTCCACATTTTCGTTAACCAACCACCCCACATCATCGGGAGACGCACCTCGCTATGATTTTAGCAGTTACACGGCCATTACAAGTATTGAACAGAGGCGAAAATACAAGACTGAATTTGAGAGTGACTACGATGAGTATCGTAAACTTTTAGCACAAATCGAAAGTGTTGGACATCGGTTTCGTGAATTGGCTGATCGTTTAAGTCGTGTACAACAGGGTTGTATCGATTACTATAATATTAAGGATCAAATTGTTTCTGAATACAATCGCATACGCAAAGAAGAGGCCATAAATCGCGATAAACAGAGATTTGACTATTTGCACGAGAAATTGGCACACATCAAACAGTTAGTTATGGATTATGATAAGAAATTAACCAGTGGTTTGGCGGCTCCCACAACCACTACAACAAATCAACAACAGGAGCCACTAAACCAACAGCAACAGCAGACTCCGGTTACAAACAATTCAGCTCACTTATCACCAATGCTGCAGAGCAGTGGCGAGAGCAATCATTCACCTCCGTTGGTGATAATTAATCCTACTACTGTGAGTGCTGCACAAACCACTAAGAATTCTTCGTCGTCCCATGCTAAAAAGAGTTCAAAACATCATCAAAAAAATCAACAGCAGCATCTACAATTGCAGCAACAAGAACATTATCAACAACATCATGAACCTGAAACGATACAAATGGATGATGATGATGACGACGATGATGATGACGAGGGAACGTTAATGCAATATCATACTGATGATATTGGTAGCGATGGTGGTCTGATTGTTGCAAATCATTTAAATCGCTCACAACACGGTACAACTCCTGCAACTTTAACACATTCGGCAAAGCGAAAGCAACAGCAAGAACAGCAGCACCACCAACAACAGCCGCCACCACCACCATCAACACAGCAAAATCACAATCATACTAATGATTCCGATTCTGATAGTGACTCAAGCTCATCCTCTTCATCCAACGACGATGATAACTCAGATGATGATAATTCTGATGCTTCAGACGACGATGATGATAACTCTGATGATGATGATTCCAACGATGATGATAATGATAACCAATGATCAAGACCATAGCAATGTACCCTTGTTTTACTGATGATGACGACCAAACGCAAACAAACCACTCTTATTATTATTGTTCTTCAACACTACTACTACTTCTTTGGTTTATATGTGTAAAATAATTATTATTTTTTTTTTTTTAAATTTTAAAATAATATAAATGCAAAACAAACAAAAATCGAAATGTATAAACTAATTAATAAATGAGCACACTGAGAAAAACTAGGAAATATATAGGGAAACGACTGGGAAAATCTTTTTGAAAATAAATTCAACTAATTGGTTGTTAATTTTTTTTTATTATAAAATTCAAGTCCCCGATTTTATTACAACTTTTGGAAAGTATGTAGGTGTTAATACGAGAACTTTTTTTAAAATTATTTATATTTTTTTTTTTGTAAATAATGAATGACTAAATTTTGTAGGCGTTTAAAAAAAGAATCTTCAGAATTGCTTTAAATTTCTAAATAACTTCTTTGTTATAGCATTTTCGATCAGGCTGTTAAAAAGTGAAAGTTCTCTAATACAATCATGTCAAAGCTTACTATAGTTAGAAGAAGTATTTGTAATATTCGAAAATTCAATTTATTTTCGATTCAAAGTTAACTATTTTCAAATGTATTCGTATCGAACGAAGTAACCAACCCTATTGATTTTTCATATTTGTTAGAAAGTTAATAGGCTCGATTGTTAAATATGAATTATAAAAATCATACAAATTTGAATTCGGACGATTTGTTGACGTTTCCCCAAAACTAAATACATGAAAACATATCACAATTCAATTCGAAATTACAAAAATATTGAGTTCATTGACAATTTTCTTTTTCTATCGTTTCTGTTAAATACATTTGTGGTAATTTAAAAAATACCATTCGAAAATTCAAACTATGTACTTGTAATTGTTTAAAATTGAAAGATAAATTTATCTTAATTTTTATAAAATATATTTCACTTTAAAATAAAACGGATATTACTGAGAAATACGTAATGAAAATATACCAATTCGTATAAAATCAGTTTGAAACGAATAAAGCAGAAATACATTTAAGTCACTGTCCATTCAGGTATATTCGTCCTCTCCCTCTCTTCTATGTTTCAACTAAGACCGCTCATTTTTTAACTAGTTTATATGTTTCCAAAAAAATATATAAATATTAATAAAAAAAAAAACAAACAAAACAAAAACCTTAAGCAAAAACAATTCAAACTAAATACATGAAAAACAAAATATGTTGAAATTATTTGTAAGCATAAGTGAACTTATACATTATTTGCAAGCAAAAAAAACTCCTCAAAAAAAAAAAAAAAATATAAGAAAATAAAAAAGAATTTTTTTTATATACTATATAATAAATTTATATTTAATTATTAAATATTAATATTAAAAAAAACTCCCAAAAACAACAACAACAAAACACTAAAGTGTAAAACGCAAAAGTTTGTAGCCACACATAAAATCTTATTTTTTTTTAAATAATTGTGTAATAATTAGCCATGTAAGCCTTTTATCATTTATTATTTTTAAGTTAAAACAAAAATTATCTGTTTTATTTTTCTGTTTTCAAATTAAAATAAACAAAAAAGCAATTTTATTGTTTTTCGTTTTGTATGAAAAAAAAAAAAATGTTTCTTACTGCAACTATTTCATGTTGAGGTAGCTCTTACCAAATAGACAAATAATCTTATAGAAATGAAATGATTTTGTCTTTTAGTAGATTTTGGATTGGAAAATAATTGGAATATTTCATTTGTTTTGTCTTTTAGTAGATTTTGGATTGGAAAATAATTGGAATATTTCATTTGTTTCAGTGTCGGTTTTTGATTTCAAGATTAGCTTTTATTTTAAGTTTAATCTTCGAATGTTGTTTCTAAGTTGTTGAATATTATATTATATTTTGTTTGCTAGTTTTAGCGGACAATATTATGCAAGAAATCATATTTATATATAAACGTACAACCGCTGATGTTGTATAAAACACAAGTTTTCAGGAGAGCAAAATATATTTATTTCGCTTATTGATAAGGAATATTAAATTGTTTCTTCTATTTTTAAGGCCGCCACTAATTTCTAAATATAATTTATTGTTAAAATTTTGCATTATTGACAATTTTATTAAAGATACAGGATTTCTTTATACACAAGAATTAATTTTAGTTTGGAATTAATTTGTGACTGGTTCAAATTGACGTAGAAATATTTGTAGTCTGGGGGTTTAACGCTATTCAATTCTTATAAATTATTCGATTTATTTGTAGGTGTTGAAAGTAGATCAGAATGTTTCATTTCAATATGACTTGTATATAAAGGTCAGGGGGGTTACTCTGTATTGCGATGCGAAAGCAAGTTCGATGCGAAAGGTAAATGCGATAAGAATACAATTTGGTACCCTGCGTCGTCCACGCAAATGATTTCGCAAAAAGAAACAACACTTGCACCACAAAATAAACAATAGCGAAGAATGACAAAATGAAATGTCAAAACTTGTAAATAAAAACCTAAACAAATTTTTTATGCGATGCGAAAACGCATTGAAGGGTACCAATTGTTCAATTATTCTCAATTTTTTTTCGCATCGCCATAGAGAGTAACTCCCCAGAATAATAAATTCATTACACTTCCATTTGGGATATATGGCCTTAGCTCAGATATCTTAAGATCTTTATTAACATGAGGTTAATACAGTATTTATTCCGGTCCACCCTCATTAACACGAAGTCTGGTTATATGTTAACTTAGAGTTATACTGTCGGTTAAAATAATGTTTGTATGAAAACTGTCAGTATAACTATACATTGTGATAATGGGGGTCAAACATATGTTTATATATAAACATAGATAGATTTGAATGGGTGTGTACTATAGAAGTACACTTCCACTTGGAGACCCATAGGATTTATTGTCCCTTTATAAATATAACCAGGTGTGAAATAGATGTGAAGAGATGAAATTAAATAAGAAGAAGGACAGGATATAAGTATAGACTGCGATTCAAAGACTGCAATAGCCAGCCTAATCCCCTGATAAAGCCTAATAGACAATGTCAACATGGAATCTTTCCCCTAGCCATTTTCGCCTGACTAGGACAGTTACACAGAATATGTATCACAGTTCTAGTTCCTCAATATCCTCGCACAACCTACAGATGAAGTCCTGTGCGCCCATATCCCATTTACCAACGAAGGTTCCAATTGAGCAGTGCCCGGTTATCACTCCTATTAAATACCTGAGACTTTTCCTATCCAACCCAATTTGTATTCTGTTTGCCTTTGCACCAACTATGCATATAAACATAAAATGGTCGATATCTCGAACACGCTTTGGTCAATTTTAAATATTTGCTCAGAATTTACTAAGAAAATATATTTTGCAAGTGAAAATTATGCAAAATTAATGAATTAAAAAGTTTTTAGAAATTAATTTTTTTAGATAGAGATATTACAAAAATGTCAATAAAATTTTAAACAACATATATATATATATATATATATATTTTGAAATTATACCGTGGGCTTTTTATAATGTGCGTTTGTTTGCTAAATATTTTGCCATCAAAAACTAATTTTCAAGAAAATCTAAGATAGAGGTGACAGTATTGAATATGGTCCCTCGATAAGTTAGTTTAAAAACAAAAGTAAATAATCATTCCACTGCTGACATAATTATAGTGACTTCTAAATATAATATTGAATATTTTTTAGTTTTAATAAAGAATTAATTATTTTTAAAATTGTCCGAATGTTCAAATATTTCGGATTAGGCCATATATTCTATTTCATACAGTATTCAGGCCAAACTTTTAAAAAGAAAAACATACAGGTATGTGATGGAAATCGTTTTAATACCGAAAATTGTTTATCACATTTCTTTTAATTATTTATCAAATACCTGATGAAAAATGTCCAAGCCATTCCGAATGTATATTTGAAACCCATCCTGAAAACTATTCTCTTAATAAATGCCTTCTTTCTGTTGAAAATAAATTAAACAAATGTCCACCAACAGAAAAATCTGCTGAAATATTTAAATTATTTACAGTATTCAATTAACAAACCATACTTAGACGCTAAAATTGGAATAAAAATAAATAAGTGATGACAGATTAATACTAATCAAAACCAAGTGAGATTGCTTTAAGGAAATTTCGGTACCTATTATGATTTTAGGCTCACTTTACAAAATGCCACTGAATCATTTGAAGACATGGAGAGAACATTTTTAGTTTATTTTTTTAAATTAGGGTGTATAATAGCATTTATCGTCTATCCATGTTATGATTTAAATCATTTTTCCGAAAGTCAAGTTATATTACGGACCTCTTACTTCATTACATATATCAAAATCTGTCCATAAATTTAAAAAAAAAAAATATTTTTATAACCTTCACTATGAGTTATAAGGGTATATATAAGTTTGTCATTCCGTTGTAATTTTGACATTTTCCCATTTGCGATCGTTGTCCGCCTTTTGAAATGAACTTTCCGAAGCCCCCAAATAACTTACAAACATGATTGATACATTAATAAATCGGATATAGTCCTGATTCGGTTCCTGTTTAAAATCGGCCCAGAAACAGCTGAGATATAGAAAAAACGACTACCTCGATGTTTGACATTTTTTTTTACCTTTTTTTACAAATACCTTGTAGGGACATTTTCTGAAATGTTTTTTAATCTATTTCTTGTCATTTAAAACAAATTTGTTACATTAAATAATTAAAAATTGTGAAAACTAAGTAAAAATTATAAATCGGTCGGAGCTTTGAAAGGAATTAAAAATTATCTTAAGCCAATTTGAATTAAGAATTAAGGTTTCAAGTACTAAGGAAGGCTATACAAAAATCTAATATATAGTCTAATACAAAAGTGTAATGGAGAACTCGTTCCGGATCGTTATTTTTTGTAGTCTAGCAAAAAAATTAACTTGTTAATTGTTAAAAACTGATGCCGGAAATAGGTGAGAATTAAAAATTAAATTTTATTTACATTTAAAATATATTTAAGACAATGCCTGACCATATTTTGGAACTGAAAATTAACTAGTATTTTTGTAATGATTTTTATAATGAAGGTATATTTATATTATAATAATTCACATCACAATTTTTAACACTTGCAAAATTGAACACTTTTATACACACAATACATCTTGCCGCTTAGAAACGTTATGCTTATTCCTGTTTACAACTTTTTTGGCATTTAATTCACATAATTCCCTTGTTTTAACTGTTCCCGGTTTATTCTCAAGTTTTATTAAATTGATTTTTGTAGTTCAAACAAGTCGTATTTGGTTTCCGGTTAGGACCAAAAGCAAGTTTGTACAGTATTCCGGAAAAATATTGCCAAATACCGAAACCAAAAAGTTTTAAAAAGATAAAGAAATATGTATATCTTGCAATTTTAAAAGATTTAATTTTATTAAAAATTGTAACACAATGTCCAGGGTATATGTATAGTTTATTGCAAAATGATAAATCAGATAAAACAGACGCAATTGGAAGCAGTTGAAAATAAGTACAATAATTAAATGAAAACCTGCTTGATGTTTTATTGTAAAAGAATTCAAAGGTTTGGTTGAAATATTTCATTAAAATCGTTAATTTTTATAAAAAATTATTGGTATTTATTTCATTTCTATCTGAATTGTTGTATTAGTTTTAATTTTATTCTACGCAAATAACTGTTATCTAGTTTTCAAAATGTTTTTAAATTATGTATATGAATGTAAGTTGCTAATATGTTATTTGTACATTTTGGTGTATTTGGTATTTCTTAATTTTACAATTTATGCCCGTAATTTTAACAAATTTATATATTTTAGTGCTTATGGAGTAAAAATATTTGGTAATTTTTACCCGTAGATATTGATTTGAAATTAATTTCAAGTTATCTTTTAGGTTGTTGTTATTTTAACAGCTCCACTCTTGATACAGCTGTGACAATCTTTGGCAGAGTAAGACTCGGGTCGTTCCGGAGCGAAGATCCAATTGTCGTGGGAACACCCTTTAGGTAAATTTATCTGCTGGGTATTTTACACCGTCATACGAACATGAAAATGTTCGAATTTAGTTTTTATTTAGGAAATGAAAACTAAAAACACCGACAATATAAACGACTTAATTAATACGCCATACATAACGAAAATGAAAATATTCGAATGTACAAATAACTAATTTGTTTAATTAAAAATTAGTTTGTCATGGGTCGAAAAATATTTTGCCCCACAAGTTAAAACTATTTTCTTTTAGATTCCAAAAAATATTAACATTTCAACTTTTTAATACACAATACTTTTCCTGTCAGCTTAAGGATTCTTTTGAAACTTGTTTTTTTTTTAAATTTTTTATATCAATTAATTGCTTCTTATTTTTCTGGACATATTCATGCATATTATAATTATATTATTATTTTCTTAATTTTATTATTTTTATTAAAAAAAATGTAAAAAATCAGAAAAAAAACATAATAAATAATTAATATTTGTGCAATTTTTATTAAATTGAAAAGAAACAGTTTGCAGAAAATGTTTATGGCGTTTTTATTTAACAAAGAAAAATGAACATTTTTGTAAATACTAGTACCTTTTCATTAAAGACAAAATTATTTTATTTTAAGCTTTGTAAAAACTGATGCTATGGACTAATCCGAAATCGAATAATGATTTTAGCTCTAAAAAAACATGTGCAGACTCTGATAGTTCCAAAAATTTGTAATATGTTCATTTGTAGCATAATTTTTTGTGAATATCAAAATATTCATAAATATTCATATTATATTTTTGTAATATATACATATTTTTTTAAATCTTGTAATATTTTAAAGGCCATTATTACAACTTGCTTTTTGTCCCCAATAGTAAAAGTTAACTTTAAAGCAACCTTTTTTTATTACTTACAGTTATCTTTTACTATTACGAACTTAAAGGCAAGTTGTAATAATGGCCCTAAATGATATAAAGGTTTGCGCCACTTCAAATATTTTTGCTAAAAAAAAATTGATTTTGGAAATTTTTCAAATAATTTGATGAATCTTACTTGATGATGAATCTGACGGGGACAGTCAGATTGCTTTAAATTGATTTGCAATGCGAGGTGGGTATAATATTACAATAACCTGTCGGTCTAATTATTACACAATATCCTAATAAAGTTAAGATATTTTACAATGGTAACGGAATTCATTTTGCAAATATGTATTTTATTTATTAAATTATAGTTGTATATATAAAAATCATATGTATTCTTAAAACAACAAAAAACAAACAAAACAAAATATGTCATATTAAAACATGAAAAATAAAACAAACAACTATTTACAATGACAAATATTTAAAACAAAAACAAATCCTATTTTTATTAAGATAAACAAAATCATACAATTAATAAAACAAATGACACAAAAAACAAACATTCAAAAGGATCAAATTATACTTAGAATAAAAAGAAATGCCACTTTGGAAAAAAATTTATTTATAAAAAGAAAAATTAGTTTAGACAAACAAAAAGGCTGCATAGCATGTTTAATTTAAAAAAAGATGGGACTAACAAAACATTTTTGTTAAATTTATCAGTTTTAAAACACATCCATTTTGTTTCGTCCATATACAAATTTTTACAAAAGGTAATAAGTTAAAAAATAAACAAGTAAGAGTGTTATATTCGGCTGTACCGAATCTTTAATACCCACCATCAATATGTGGTTTTTTTTTTATTTTTTTTTTTTATTTATTGACAATAAAATATTTTTCTGATTGAAGAGTTTTCCATTTTCTGAAGGAGATCTTGTATGGGGACGAGGGAGAAATGTTGTCTGATTTCGCCATACTTTAGTATAATTTCAGAGTATGTACTTAAAACTAATTAGAGCAAAATTTTTATTAAATAGTATTCCTGGGGACATTTGTATGGGAGCTATGTGAAATCATAGACCGATATTCCCATTTTCAATACCAAACAAACCTTATCAACAGAGTGTATTTGTGGAAAATTTCATCCAGCTAACTCCTTTCGTTTGGGCCTTATCGTGTTTTCAACAGACAGAGAGACGGACGGACACATCTAGATCTTTTCAAACCATAACAATTTGACTTTTTCTTTTGTTTGTTTTCGATTGCCATATTACTGGAACCAGCTGATTCATATCTGTGTAATCTATGATTTATATATTACAAAACATATGTCGTTTTCTTTTCTGGCAAAAATAGATTCCCCATATTTTCAAAATCGATCATCGTAAATAAGTGATGACGCCCTTGGCAGGGTAGAAAATGCATTCCAATTTGCCAATTGTCTAAAAAAAATTTAGTATTCAGTGATATTCTTTGAATTATTACAGATTAATTATAATAAATTAACTTAAGCCTAATTAAAAAAATTTACTTTCAAATTATATAAAATAAAAAGTTCAAATAATTACCAAAAAAAGTTGTATAATTTGTTCAAGAATACAATTTAAATGAAAATATTTATGTACCTCACAAATTATTAGCGGTATTCACAATGTAGAGTACTTGGCCTAGTAAAAAAGCAGAAAAGCTAATTATTGACAAACATTTCAATTTCTAATGTATTTTGTTTTTAGTTTTTTGATATTGTGCTCATTTACTACATTACCAGGCCAAGTACTCTACATTGTGAATACCGCTATTGATTTCCAAAAATGTTTATATAGTATTGGACAGATCTTTAAATATACTATTTAAAAGCAAGGTTCTGAAAAAAGGCAAAAACGTTTTCCAGAAAAGATAACTTTTCCTTAAGGAATTAATATCTACTTGCTATTAGTTTTGAAATTTTGCTACTTGCAAGTAAAAGGACATAAACAATCACCCCTATCGTGAGTCAATATTTCACATGAAATATGTTCCCTTTTCCCATTTTTCGTTCATGAATTTTGTTCACGTGGAAAAATTCTCCATGTTGTGAAAATTTCGTGGGAATATCACGATAGCAATTTTCCCTTCGAGGGAAATGGATATTCCAAGGGAACATACATTTCGCATGTTTTTGGCGATAAACTTTGTTCACGTGAAAAAATTCCGCATGTTGTGATATTTTTAGATGGAATTTTGAAAACAATAAACAGCTGTCACGAACACAATCAACTATTGTGAATGAAAAGTATATGGGAACATAAATTTCCATGTTATTGCCGATAGGGGTAAATATTGTTTATTATAAAAATGTACAGATTTTTTTTGCATTTAAGCCATGTATAAATAATTAGTAAATTGTATATAAAATTGTACATATCACTATAGTATAACACATAAAACGAGGAAGTTTAAATTAACGTCTTGATTCAGAAACACGGATAGGGTATTATGCATTTATGCTGATGTTTGCAACGTCCACGTTAAAGTAAATCAATCGATTCAGAATAAAATTTTTGTAAAACTTGTGGTCAAAATACAGGGGCCGAATTACAGCATTTGAGATCGAATGATCTATCGGAAAAAATAATGTCGATATCTAAATTATAATAAAATTCTTACTCGATGTCTAATGCCATAATCCTAAATAGGAAAATTAAGATAAATTTTTCTCGATACCTAATGCTGCAATTTGGCCCCAAGTCACAAATTTGTAGATAACTTGATAAAATAATGCAAAAGTTTACTTTGGTCCAAGGACAAAGCTTATAGAAATAAGTCTATGATTTCACCAAGCCCCCTTTGAAATGACCAACCCCTTGAACTCTCAAAAATGCGTCAAATACACTGCAATTATTCCTAATAGTGAATATTTTATACTAATTCCCGGGAAATTTCTTTATAAGATTCGATTATCACAACCAAAATCGCTATAACATCACCGCTTATAAACAACATTAAATTCAGCACACAGATTACTCTCTGCGATAATTGGTTCATATTTGATCTTCCTCCGTAATATTGTATATAAACAGAAATTTCAACAAAATTTTACAAGAATCGGTCCATAATTGATCTTAGTCCCCATACAAGGCCTTCTAAAGAAATCAATATAATTCTTAAATTTTGTCACACATACGTTTAATACTAATCTCTTTATCGAATTCTATGGATTCGAATTCTCTCGTAATCTTTTTAAACTTATAAATCAGTTAGAAATCTCTTAATATAAACAAAATCTCTTTACCAAATATTGCAAGATTTTCTCGTTATTATTATTTAGTAACAAATAAGACTTGCATAGCTTGTTTTCAATATTTTTTGAGTGTTTGTCATACGAACTTTTCAAAATAAATTTCCGTCCATGTTTCTGAATCAAGGGGTAAGTTTTAAAATAAATCAGTTTAAGTATTTTTCATTATTTAGCTCCTTTATAGTATGACTGACTATTTTGCAGTAAACACAACATAAGGTTTTCCAAACGTCATATAGTAAAATATAAATAATCTACTCAGATGTGGTACATTGATTGTTTTAGTTTTATTTCAAAGAAATATCAGAAAACACATAGGAAAGGTCATTTATTTATGTAAGTAAATAAAAAGTGGCATATTTTTGCAGTCATATTTTAAATCATACACAAAATTTTATAAACAAATTTATCATTAAAGGTATTTATAGACGGCAATACTGTATTAACACATTTCAAATTTCAAATATTATTAAAATCATTCGGCAGTTCAAGAAGTCGTTTCAAAATACATTTATTGTTTACACGATAGTATTACAAATATTTTATTTCTTTGTTGATTGTTATTTTTCTGCAAACTTTATTTTTATTTTATATTTTCTTGACATTTTTGTTTGCCTTATTTGTATTTATAAATACATACCCGATGCATATGAAAATAAAATGTTTTTGAAGTGTTTTAAACCAATTTTGAATATCGACTGTAAATCAAAAAAATCATTCGTATTTTTGAAAATGAAATTGTATTATGATACTTTTGACAAATATTAATACACAGAGTATTGGCGTCTATGAATACCTTAATTATTATACGCATATATAAAATTTCAAAATATTTAAATACAAACAAAAAAATGTTGAGTGATCCATATAGATAAGATCAATTATGAAATGTATGGGATTTGCAAAAGTGTTGTATTTTCGACCCACCGACAGTTTACGATAGTTTGTACTTTAAATAAAATGTATGTAAGTTAATAGAATCCAAACAAAATACAACAAGCATTCTGTTCAAAATGATGAAAGAAAATAAAAATTACCAAAAAAATTCGTTATATAATGATAGTGACACAGAACATGTGAAAGATGAACTAAAAACGTGAGGCAAAATTCAGAGTTATTATTTTAAAAAAGTTTTTGATTAGGACGAATATTTTTGGCAGTATATTAGGTTCGGTTAGGTTTCGGACTTAAAAAAAAAATTTCAGTCGGACTCCTGCGATCCAAAGTTAGCTTACAAATATTATTTTCTATACCCAATCTAAGAGAAACTGACGGCGGAGCAAAAAAAAAAAAAACAGTTTTGCAAATATCATATATTTCATGGCTAATCTAATGGTACGTTCACATTGTTGAAATATTTGACGAAAAAAGCGTAAATCGAGATTTCTATTTCCAATAAACCAATATTTATTTCAATAAACAATTCACAATATAAGATCATTATTATATTGTTTGCTCTTATAAAAGTAATCTAATATCAGTAATCTTATCTTTTTTTATGACATTTTTAATATATTGTCGTTATTATCACAATAGAAAAAAATACAGGTCCTTTCTACGGTGTAGTCTTGTTGTGTTGAACATTTTAGATAAGAATATGATGTTACCGGTTCAAAGTTTATGATAAGAGATATTCAATATTTTTTAAAATTCTATTAACTTTTAAAACCTGTGAATACAATATTCCCTTTTAAACCATTTTTTATATGTTTTAACTATTTTCGTTGTAATTTGTGCTGAAATCATATATTTTCTGGTTAATTTAATACCATAAATTGAATAAATATAAATTATGAAATTATTTTTGGCTTGGAAGAAAATTCTGTACTTTATGGTTTTCAATTTTACAAGAAAGTTTTTTAAAATTGACAAGAACATTGCAATATTTTGTATGTTGCATTGCCCGTAGACTCAGCAACGAATATAAACCATACAAATAAATTTATTGTTATTATTTCTTGAACTGACTTTATGGTTTCTCCTTATCTGAAATATAGTCCGGTGTCAGTTGTAATAGATGTATATCTTACCTGTAAACTATTTGCTCTGTCCCCATTCTACTCAGATTTGCAGGCTTTAATCAGAATTTTCAGGAAAAAGTTATGATACCCAAAATTTCTGTTAAAACTTATTAATTTTATTTTTAATTTCAAAAAATTTTGATTGTTTTTTAAATATTTTTTGAATATATACATAGTATACACATTAATAATGTATGTACATAACTATATTTTCATATACATATGTTTTCTACTATTTTTTTATTTATCGATACAAAAACTTTTGTGTAAATTCAAAAAAAAAAACAAAAAACTATCTTTATATACAATTTATATAAAATAATCATAACATATATACTAAAACACAATATTAAATCAAGAATAATTAAAAAAAAAACGACAAAAACCTAGACTAAAATTAATTATATTATTAAACTACAATTATTCAAAATTAGCAATTAAGTGGCAAATTTTGCTGAAAAATTAGCAATCAAACCCAAAATATTTCACAAAAAAAAAAATGAAAATAAAAAAACTATTTATATCATGCAAATTATGATATTGTTATTATGTAGTTTATATTATTAATAAAACAAAATATTAAATTAAAAATCCCAGACAAAAATATTGAAAATATGACAAAGACAAACTATAAGGAAAAGGATTACAACCTAAAAACAGAAAAAAAATATTTAAATAAATCATAAAACAAAATATTGATAAAAAAAGAACATTAACAATGTTGTTTTATTGTACAAAGCAATATACATAGATTTCTGATTCCTGATAAAATTATTATTTCTTAAAAAGTTTTAATTCAACTCGACTATCAGGTAATAAAATGTTATTGATTATTTCATAAATATATCAAGTGCTTATGCTTAAGGGTTAACTTTGATTGCTTCGGTCGATTTAAAGACTGTTACAAAACATGGCCTGAAAAGGCTATGGAACAACGGACTTGACAGTGTTGTTTAAAAATGTTAAAAATGCCCATCTAAACAAACGGCTATTCAGTACAACCAAAGGTTCGAAATAATTAATTTTTAATGCAATTTCCGAAACTAATTGTTAATCTCGTTAATGAATTCAATACGTATTTATTCGCAGGCTTAATTCATTTGTACTTTAAACGCATTGAATGCTTTCCTTTGAGAATGAATTCTTTATAGAATTAATTTCCTATTGAATCATTCAAGGCATAGAGAATTATACATAGATACAAAACACTACCATATGTCAAACAAAAATACAACAAATCATATGTCTGATACAACAACAAAACACATTGAGTTACATGTATTTTGTAGTTGCAAGAAATAGATTTTTGAAAACAGACTTCGGTTTTTTGACAATTATGTCTCGTCTCTCAAGGTTACTTTAATTCAAATCAAAATAGACTTAAAAAACTATTAAATTATTAAGTTTTTCTTCAATTCAAATTTATTGCAAAAAGTCTTTAGAAACTTTTTTCAGTTCAAAAAAACAATGAACAAAAAATATTTTATTTAACTTGGCATTCGATTTGTGCCCGTAAATTCAACAAATTGATATCTACGGTGTATAATACCCAGCAGATAAATTTACCTAAAAGCTAACTCGACATTAATTTCAAATCAATATCTACGATTAAAATGAACAAATATGTTTACTCCATAAGTAGCTAAGCACTGCTAGATATCGCTTTGTTAAAATTACCGGCTTTGATTTAACAAATGCTGAACTATTCAAAGATTGAATGAATTTTATTATTTATTCGAAGTTATAAATCTAAATATTATTTTAAATCTTTTTTTTATAAGAATCACACCACATGTTGGGAATCGTTAATATTTCACATAAGTTTAAACACCTGTTGTTTATATTTGTATGCTCTTATTTAAAACTCTTAGTATACAGTTCCATTCATTGTCCCATCCAGCCGTGTGAGCTAAGTGTAGCCACTCAGTGTACTGCATGCAACACTTCATCTTATAAGAGTGGTTCATTAACCATCCCCATCCCCCCACTGATGTTTTATTTTAAAAAAAGAGAGTGCAGTAAGTAGTTTACATACAAATATTAAATGTATTTTATATTTAAAAATTAGTTCAATGTCCTCTAGCGATCTTTAACTAATTTTGTGATACCTTAATACACATGGATTGAATAACTAAAGGCGACACTGAAGTAAGTACATAAAGTGTTTGATTTGTATGTAAGTATGTATTACATCACACTATATACTAAGGAGTGGTGTCTTCGATATTTCATCCCTTATTAAGCGATTAGTTTTAATTCAAATAAATTGTGTTTGAAATATCCGGTTGCATTATTTTAATTTTAGTTATACATACATATTTACTAGATGAAATTGATGAACAGATACAGTAAGTTTTAAATGAATACATATGTACATCTGTATATAACATTATAAAGCCACATGAATAATTTGAAATTTCAATTAAAAGTCTAAAATTAGTTGCAATGTTTTAATAAATTGTTGTTTTTATTTTCTATATTTAGAAGAGGAAGATGCTTTGGATGAATCGGCCCAACAAGCGGAAGTTTCAAATGATTCGGATGCTCCTTTAAAACCTAATGTAAGTAAAATATGATTATTTTACAATGTACTTAAATTGAAATGCAATATAACAATTCAACAATATTAATACAAATTAATTTAAAAATAATGAATCATTATTTGCATTAAGTATCAACTATGCGTAATAAATAATTTATAGTATGTATTCTTGGTCCTAGAATAAAGATTTGTGTTACATCTACATATATATTAAAATCTTATTCATACATTTTTTTTATAATAGAATGACGAGGATGATGATTATGATCCAGAAGACACGCGTAAAAAGAAAAAGGGTAAGAAGCGTAAAACCAAAAAAGGAGAAGAGAAGGGGCGTAAGAAAAAGAAACGCAAGAAGAATGAAAGTGAGGAAGAAAGTGATGCCGTACGTGAAGATGATGATGCTGATTTCACGGCAACATCTTCATCTTCAAAACGTGGTCGTAAACGTAAAGATGCAGACAAATCTAGCAAGGAGAAGGAAGCTTCCTCATCGGGTATATTATTTTTTTGTCATTCACTACTAATGATTTCATAACAAAAAACAAAACTTAATTTTATAATTTATAGGTATGCCCTCAGTGGAAGATGTGTGCTCAGCTTTTAACGTAAATGATGTGGAAATTGAATATTCCGAAACGGATTTACAAAATCTTACCACATACAAGGCTTTCACTCAACATGTTCGACCCATTTTGCAAAAGGAGAATGCCAAAATACCAGCTCCAAAACTAATGATGCTGGTTGATGCTAAGTGGCGTGAGTTTTGTGAAGCCCATCCAAATTTACTAACCGAGCAAGCCAAGAGCGAGGAAGCTGAAGAACCCAGATCTTCTAGATCATCGAGAAATGAAAAGGTGGGTGGTGGAAATGGAAATTTATTACGTACTAAAAACTAATTGAAAAATATTTTTTACAGCCTGATGATTTATACGAAGAAGAGGAAGAGGAGGAGGAGGAAGAAGAAGAGGAAAAAGAATCTTCTGGTGGACGTCGCAAACGCGGTGGCAGAGGTCGCGGGAAGAAAGGGCGCCGCTCTGGCAAAGTACCGACGTTAAAAATAAAGTTCGGCAAGCGTAAACGTGGCAGTTCGGATGAAGATCAGGATGCTTCTGGTGCATCCGAACGAGATTCAGATTTAGAATTTGAGAAAATGTTACAAAAGTCAGATGACAGTGCAGATGATATTCCTAACACATCGTCTGCAGCAGCCGCTTCAACAAGTGCAGCTGACGGTCAAGCTGCTACTAATGAAGATGGGACACCGGTTGTTAGGAAGAAGGCTAAAGTTAAAATTGGCAACAAGTTCAAAAAGAAGAAGAAGCTTAAGACAACGTCTCGCTTCCCCGACGGTGAGGATGGTGAGCATGAACATCAGGACTACTGTGAAGTCTGTCAACAGGGTGGTGAAATTATACTATGTGACACTTGCCCCAGGGCATATCATTTGGTGTGCTTGGAACCCGAATTAGAAGAGCCACCAGAGGGAAAGTGGTCTTGCCCTCATTGCGAAGCCGATGGTGGTGCTGCTGAAGAGGAAGACGATGATGAACATCAAGAGTTCTGCAGAGTTTGCAAAGATGGTGGAGAATTATTATGCTGTGATTCGTGTCCCTCAGCGTATCACACATTCTGCTTGAATCCGCCGCTTGAAAATATACCCGATGGTGACTGGAGGTGTCCAAGATGCAGTTGTCCACCTTTAACTGGAAAAGCTGAGAAAATCATTACTTGGCGTTGGGCCGAACGGCCGGAGTCTGGATCGAAAAAGAACAAAGTTAAAGTACGTGAATACTTTATTAAATGGCACAACATGTCGTACTGGCATTGTGAATGGGTACCAGAAATACAAATGGAAGTCCATCATCCTCTAATGATAAGATCGTTCCACCGCAAATACGATATGGAGGAACCACCCAAATTCGAGGAGACCTTGGATGAAGCTGACTCGCGCTATCAACGCATACAGCGGCACAAAGCCAAAGGCGGTATACAGGCCGAAGATGAAGATGAATCTTATAAAAAGGATTTGGAAGATCGTTTCTATAAAAATGGCGTTAAGCCGGAATGGTTGATTGTACAGCGTGTTATAAATCATCGCACAGCCAGAGACGGTACCACTATGTATTTGGTTAAGTGGCGTGATCTGCCCTATGACAAATCAACTTGGGAAGATGAGTCCGATGATATTCCAGGACTAAAACAAGCTATTGATTATTACTTGGATCTGAGGGCCATATGTACATCTGAACAACGTTTGGGTAAGAAGAAAAAGGGACGTAAGAGTAAAGCTAAAGAGGTAGAAGATGAAGACCGTCAAGTGAAACGTTACACTCCTCCACCAGATAAACCCACTACGGAGTTGAAGAAGAAATATGAAGGTCAACCACCATTTTTGGAGGGCACTGGTATGCAATTACATCCCTACCAAATTGAAGGTATCAATTGGTTGCGTTACTCTTGGAGCAATGGCGTAGATACCATTCTGGCCGACGAAATGGGTTTAGGTAAAACCATTCAAACTGTTACGTTCTTATATTCTCTATATAAAGAAGGTCACTGCAAGGGTCCCTTCTTGGTAGCCGTACCCCTTTCAACCATTATCAATTGGGAAAGAGAATTCGAATTGTGGGCTCCCGATTTCTATTGTATTACCTACGTTGGCGATAAAGATTCTCGTGCAGTTATCCGCGAAAACGAGTTGAGTTTTGAAGAGGGTGCCATTAGAGGTGGCAAGGCTTCTCGCTTGAGAACAACTCAATATAAGTTCAACGTACTACTCACCAGTTACGAATTAGTTTCTATGGATGCTGCATGCTTGGGCTCTATTGATTGGGCTGTTTTAGTTGTTGACGAGGCTCATCGTTTAAAATCGAATCAAAGTAAATTTTTCCGTATTTTGAACTCTTATAATATTGCCTACAAGTTGCTATTGACTGGCACTCCGTTGCAAAACAATCTGGAGGAATTGTTCCATTTACTTAACTTCTTGTCACGGGACAAATTCAACGATTTGAACGCTTTCCAAAATGAATTTGCTGATGTTTCCAAAGAAGAACAAGTTAAGCGTCTACATGAAATGCTGGGACCACATATGTTGCGTCGTTTGAAGGCTGATGTCTTAAAGAATATGCCTTCCAAATCGGAGTTCATTGTAAGAGTTGAATTGTCGGCTCAACAAAAGAAGTTCTACAAATTTATTTTGACTAAAAATTATGAAGCTTTGAATTCCAAAAGTGGCGGCAACTCTTGTTCTCTCATTAACGTAATGATGGACTTGAAGAAATGTTGCAACCATCCTTATCTTTTCCCCTCGGCCGCCGAAGAGGCCACCACCACTGCTGGAGGTTTATATGAAATCAATTCCCTAATAAAAGCTGCTGGTAAATTGGTCTTACTTGCAAAAATGTTGAGACAATTAAAGGAACAAGGCCATCGTGTCTTGATTTTCTCGCAGATGACGAAAATGTTGGACATACTTGAGGATTTCCTTGAAGGAGAGGGTTATAAGTATGAACGTATTGATGGTGGTATCACTGGTAATTTGAGACAAGAAGCTATCGATCGTTTTAATGCACCGGGTGCTCAACAGTTTGTGTTCTTATTGAGTACACGTGCTGGCGGTTTGGGTATTAATTTGGCCACAGCAGACACTGTTATTATTTACGATTCTGATTGGAATCCTCACAATGATATCCAAGCTTTTTCCAGAGCCCATCGTATTGGCCAGGCCAATAAGGTTATGATCTATCGTTTTGTTACTCGTAATTCGGTAGAAGAAAGAGTTACCCAAGTAGCCAAACGAAAAATGATGTTGACCCATTTGGTGGTACGCCCTGGTATGGGTGGTAAGGGTGCAAATTTCACCAAACAAGAATTGGACGATATATTGCGTTTTGGTACCGAAGAACTCTTCAAAGAAGACGACAAAGAAGAAGCCATTCATTACGATGACAAAGCCGTGGGCGAGCTACTAGACAGATCTAACAAGGGTATCGAGGAAAAAGAATCATGGGCAAACGAATATTTGTCATCATTCAAAGTGGCCTCTTATGCCACCAAAGAAGAAGAGGAAGAAGAAGAAACGGAAATCATTAAACAAGAAGCTGAAAACTCCGATCCAGCGTACTGGGTCAAACTCTTGCGTCATCACTACGAACAGCATCAGGAGGATGTAGGTCGTAGTTTGGGCAAAGGAAAACGTGTGCGCAAACAAGTCAATTACACCGATGGAGGAGTTGTGGCCGCCGATACCACACGTGAGGACACTAACTGGCAAGACAACAATTCGGAATATAATTCTGATTATTCTGCCGGTTCCGATGAAGATGGAGGCGATGATGATTTCGATGAGCAAAATGGTGGGGAGGGACGTAAAGCACGTAGACGTGTTGAACGGCGAGATGATCGGCCATTACCACCTTTATTGGCTCGTGTTGGTGGAAATATAGAAGTTTTAGGTTTCAATGCCAGACAACGTAAGAGTTTCTTGAATGCCATCATGCGTTATGGCATGCCGCCGCAAGATGCTTTCAATTCGCAATGGCTAGTTCGAGATCTTAGAGGAAAATCGGAGCGCAATTTCAAGGCATATGTGTCTCTATTCATGCGTCATTTGTGTGAACCAGGAGCTGATAATGCCGAAACATTTGCTGATGGTGTACCCAGAGAAGGATTATCTAGGCAACATGTTTTAACACGCATTGGTGTCATGTCCTTAATACGTAAAAAGGTGCAGGAATTTGAGCACATTAACGGTTACTACAGCATGCCTGAATTGATTTTAAAACCATGTGAACCAGTCAAAAAAGAAGAAGGTGCAGAAAATGCTGTCAAACCGGAGGATAAAAGTGCAACTACTAGCACCAGTGCTACACCAGCTACTAGTGCTGCGCCCAGCCCAGCTCCTGCCTCAGAAAAAGCTGACGATAAATCCACCAATGCCGCCAGTGACAAACATGACGACGTCAAAAAAGAAACGGAATCTGATGAAAAGAAAACTAGCGACAAAGATGAGGATAAAAATGAAGAAAAACTAGAAGTCACGGCTGACGTCAAAGCCGAAAAGTCTGAAAAAGACAAAGAATCTGAGTCAAAAGATGTTAAAACAGAAAAATCCGAAGCCGGTGACAACACAGAAAGCGACAAGCCCAAGGATGAGAAGAAAGAAATCAAGGAGGAAGCGAAAAAAGATGACAAAATGTTGGACAAAGAAGACGATGACAAAACAACGGAAATCATTGACGACGATGACGATGATGTTTTAATAATAAAGGAAGATGGTGAAGTAGAAAAGCCGAATAGCTCTATGTCTTTGAATAAATCATCTATTGAAAAGGATCCCAAGGAAATCATTAGCAAACCTAAGATTGAAGAAAGTTTGGAAGTATTAAAACGTAAATTTATGTTCAACATAGCTGATGGTGGTTTCACCGAACTCCACACTTTGTGGTTGAACGAAGAAAAGGCCGCTGTTCCTGGCCGTGAATATGAAATTTGGCATCGCCGTCATGACTATTGGCTTTTGGCTGGTATTGTTACTCACGGTTACGGCCGCTGGCAAGACATTCAAAATGACATTCGTTTTGCCATTATCAATGAACCATTCAAAATGGATGTTGGTAAGGGCAATTTCTTAGAAATTAAAAATAAATTCTTGGCCAGACGTTTTAAGTTACTGGAACAATCGTTGGTAATTGAGGAACAGTTACGAAGAGCAGCCTTCTTGAATTTGGCTCAAGATCCTAGCCATCCAGCAATGTCGTTGAATGCTCGCTTCGCTGAGGTTGAATGTTTGGCCGAATCTCATCAACATTTGAGCAAAGAATCATTGGCTGGCAATAAGCCTGCTAATGCTGTTCTGCATAAAGTACTAAATCAATTGGAGGAACTCCTTTCTGATATGAAGAGTGACGTCTCGCGTCTACCAGCCACACTGGCACGTATTCCACCGGTTGCCCAACGTTTGCAGATGTCAGAGAGATCAATTCTCTCTCGTTTAGCTGCAACTGCAGGAAACGCCAGCAATGCCGGTGAGTTGTTTTATTATAAATATATATTTTTATAAAATGTTGAATAGTAGTAGTAAAAATGAAAGAAATCTAATTCTAATAATGCGTTAGTACAAAAACGAGATTCCAAATTTCACATTTTGGCACCTCGTAACTGAAAGTTTTTGGTCTACATGAGGTAATGATGCCAAATAAAATGGGTGAATTTAAATCATATTATCAGTTACAAGGTGTCTCTTGTGACCTAATGAAAAAAAACCTTTCGCTAAAACAAATCTATGCATATTAAAAAAATCAAAAAAGAAATCAAATGTTTGTTATCATAACTGTTGCTGATTTTTAAAATATTTTTTATTCTATTTTTAGCTCAACTAATGGCTCAATTCCCCGCTGGATTTCAAGGCACTACTCTACCAGCGTTTACGGGTGGACCCGCTGGTAACTTTTCTAATTTCCGGCCTCAATTCTCTGTACCCGGTCAACTGTCGAATAACACTAGTGGTGTCAATCCGTCTGGAAATTAAATTTATCTAACAAAACATACGCTAATAAAATATGATACTTGAGTTTAAGTTTCGTATTTATTAATATTTTAATATACATACATATATAATAATATTTTAAATAATTTGCACAAATTGTGCAAGAAATTTTACAATATACATACATAAATAATTTCGTTTAAATGTAGTTAATTTTGATTTAATATCTATACATTTCATTTTATAATTTAAATATCCCATTTTATATTTATAATTTTATAACAAGCATTGGATTAGGCGTTTTTTTTAAATATCTTTTCTTTCAATTGTAGAACATACATTTATGATTTCGTAAATAAAAAAACAAAAATCTATATAAACAATAAATAAGATTAATCATGCCCATATTAAGCATTCGGAACGTAACTAAAAATCAGTAATAAAAATAAAGCAGTTTTAATTGTATTAAATAGTGCAGTGAAATCTT
The DNA here is from genome assembly GCA_942486065.2 of Calliphora vomitoria. Classification (NCBI taxonomy): domain Eukaryota; kingdom Metazoa; phylum Arthropoda; class Insecta; order Diptera; family Calliphoridae; genus Calliphora; species Calliphora vomitoria. The sequence goes on along the minus strand of OW818031.2, from coordinate 100,925,561 downwards.
TATTGTGCTCTAAAATTCAATCACCAAGTGAATGTATTTTCAAACAAATATATGTATGTATGTTTGCTGTACTAAAGATTAAGCTACACATTTGAAATAAAATCAAATTTTAGAACTGCAAACGATCAATTCCTATACATATTATAAATCTCTCAAAAAAATTACAAATAAATTATCCAAAAACTACGAATGCAATTTGGTTTTATTTTTGATATTGCTAGGGTTTAAATTTTTTCAAAGTTGTATGTTCTTAGCTATGTTAATAATACCCACAGATATGTTAACAACAGTTGAGAAACATTATGCAACTGTAAACAAGCCGTTGAAACCGTTCTATTTGAATTCAAGTACAATTTCGTAACAATATTTTTTTATACAATATTTTGAATACAAATATGTAAACAAATTTAAATTTTACGTGCAATTTTCTAAAAAATTTATTTTTTTAAATTATATCAGGAACGTGTAAATAAATTGAAGTTGAGCTCCTAATTAATGAATTAAGAATGTTAAGATTATACAATTAATTGTAAAATTCTAATTTTTCAGTTTATTGTCAGTAGTTTTTATCACAGCTAATATATTTAGTGTTTTGTTTTTTAAATAACCCCTTTCGTAGCGAGGAGTTACAAATTTAATTTTTATAAGGGTAGTGAAATTAATAACTATTCGCTTTAAAATCACTTTTAATATAGTCTTCAATATTAAATGCATCCTAAAAACACTAATCGCGATATACACGATTTTTAGAAGAGATGAAATGAGTATTTTTGAATTTAGTTGAATAATTATAAACTAAAATGTATTGGTTCACTAATCTTTTTTTCATTATATTGTTTTTATTGAATCTTTCTGGATGCCATAAGATCATACTGGTTTATAACCGCCTTCTATAAGAGAACCTTGTAGTCTAAGTCTAGGGCTGACCGAGGACTAATTAGCCAGTGCATTTGTGTAGACTTCAGTTGTATATGAGCCACTTTTGATTAAATATGGTGGAAGGCAGTCAAAACTTTATAACTTTTGATTGGAAAATAAATTTACTCTCAATCTAAAAAATATTCAAAAAAAGTACGTACGCCAACAACAAAAACCAATTCGCAGATAAAGCTCAAAGAATAGCACTTAAACGAGGGAGAATCTGAAAAAAACTTATAAATACTATTCCAGCGGAAACTTATCATTTGTCCAACAAATTATTATTTTTTTTAATTAATTGAGCTTTTAAAAATATGTCAGATATTTTCTAAATCATTAATTTTTAACTGTTATTTCGGCCAAACTGGACAGCAAAAATAAGTACGTGAAAAAATAATTTATACTTTAAAAAAATCCAATATGGACTTTCCAAAACATAGCAAACTTTCTGATGGCTCATCGTCACTCTGTTTCAAAAGCCATTAAACTGTATAAGTAAGACTCGAACATTGAAAGAAAAGTAACAAATTCCTATACAACATAAACCGTCCAAATTCACAGCCAAGAAAAAACATACCCAGAAATATGCATTCTTCGTCGAACACTGTAAACATAACTTACAATGGAATTCGTGATGCGATTCATCCTAGCAGTAATGCAGGTCAAAGTACCAGACACGACCTCCAATCCGTAGAATATATGCGGCATAAGTAAAGCGTAAGCAAGCTCATACCTCACATGAAAAGGTAAATAAATGTTATTTGGAAAAATTTTACGAAATATTCCCGAGACCCTAAAACAAACATGGTAAACATGTCCCTCAAACGTAAGGCGATCATCAATATATATATACATAAACACCTAAGTCGACCAATAAAAACAATCCTATCACCATCAATGAAAATATTCAAACCAGAAAAATGTTCAGTAACCCTAAAGAGAATAGCCAACATCTTGGAGGAATTAATCTACAAAGAGTTACGAGAGGACCACAGAGAAAGACTGTAATTGATGTTGGACTCTAACACATCCGTATTATCGCGATCAGCACTAAAACGAAGAAAGACATCATCAGCAAAGAGGAAAGTCCTACAGATTCTGTCATCAATATATTCCTGAAAGTCAATAACATATACATAGTCTAAAAATAAGGGGTCCCAAAACAGAGCCCTGTAGAACACCTGCAAACAGGGGAAGTAACCCTGAATATACACCAGAAAAGTTTTAATTTTAGCAAAATAATGAAATATGTAGTAATTTTGGACCACCCTGTTCACTGCGATATAGTTAACGTAGAGTTGTAAGTTTTTGGCTCCCGAAGTTCACAGATATTTACGTTAAAGTTTCTTCATTGGGACACAAAATAGCTTGGCATTTGCTATGTTACTTTCTTTCTCATCCATTGTTATCTATCTATATCAAAATATTTTCCGATAAATATCTTTCCCTTGGCCATTTTTGTCTGAGACCCTATAATCTAGGACAGTTACACAGATTAAGTTTCTAGTTCCTCAATATCCTCGGACATCCTAACAAAAGTCCTGTGCGTCCATATCCCTTTAAACAAAGAAGGCTGCAATTGAGCACTGACCTGTTATCACTCCTAATAAATACCTGATACTTTTCCTATCCAACGAAATTAGTATTCTAGTTACCTTTGCATCTAAATAGCCTTGGACACCCCGCAATCCGTCCTACTACACCAGGATTGCTTCGTAGAGATTATCTGTTTCGAAGATAAACCAATAGTAGTGGCATATAGGAGGTTTAACCTCACAGTACCTATTAATATTGTCTAGATCCGAACCCTGTCCTGAGGTACAAGGGCACTGAGCACTTTTACTTAACATACATACGTACAGTAACAAAAGATTTCCATGTTTTATAGAAAAATATTTGTTCAATTGATGCAAATTATCCCACCACATCTACAGTATTACAAGGTAAAGGTGATAAAATTAAAAATATTCTAGAAAAATAAATATTTATGTATTAACAAATTAGGAAATAAATATTAACATACAATTCATTTGAAAAACATTAAATCACATTATTTAGCTTTTGTATATATCTCAACCAACTTAACGAAATCACTGAACATACACACTAAATGTCAAAAATTTAACGAACGGTATCAAAATAATGTGAAGTTGGCTGCAAAACACCCTTCTTTCTTTCCGGTTGTCAAAAAGGTACGAAAGCAATGAATTTGCTGCTAAAGCTGCAGAAAATATTATAATATAAAATATAATGAACATCTTTGAATTAATAAGTGAAATTTTTTGTTATTACAGTGCAAGGACGACAAATACATTAAAATATGGCTGACGTTGATGTGTAAGTTTAAAAAATAAAATTCCCAAAACAGTGAAATGCTAAACAATAATAAAAATGTTAAAATAAAACAGTGATGAAAATAAATAATATATAGCTCTAAAGTTAAAGAAAAAGCATTCATGTTTTGTGTAAATCGTTTGGTTTGATAGTGAATTAAAACTATATTTTTCTCTGTTTTCCAAACAGTGATGTTCCCTCAGCAGCTCCCGCTGTAGGTGGCCCCATGGATATTAATCAAGCTTTGCAAGAAGTTTTGAAGAAATCTTTGATTGCCGATGGTCTCGTACATGGTATTCATCAAGCCTGCAAGGCCTTGGACAAGTAAGCATGCAAATTCTGCCAAGTGTGATTTTTAGAAACTCAACTAACCTCGTACGTGTTTTTTTTTTTTTTTTTTATTTCAGACGTCAAGCTGTTTTGTGTATCTTGGCTGAGTCTTTTGACGAACCCAACTACAAGAAGCTCGTTACTGCCCTCTGTCATGAACATCAAATCCCCTTGATCCGTGTCGATTCCCACAAGAAGCTCGGTGAATGGTCTGGTTTGTGCAAGATTGACAAAGAAGGCAAGCCCCGTAAGGTTTGCGGCTGTTCCGTTGTTGTCATCAAGGACTTCGGTGAGGAAACCCAAGCTTTGGATGTCGTCAAGGAGCACCTCAGACAAAACAGCTAAACTACAAATTCCTATTTATGTAGTCTAGTCTGTAAATGGGGTTCATCTGAATGATGATAGCGATGCATCTTGTTTTTGTTTTTATCAAAAACACACCAAAATAACAACAAATGTGGCTAAAACATAGATGTAGTTAAAACAATAAAAAAACATTTTTTTAATGTTAAATCAGGATAAATTTTTTTTTATTAAAAATTGATAAATATTAAAAAAAGAAAAAGTTTGTTTATTGCGTTAAAATTAATACAGATATATTAAAAAGCTAGGTTTGAATGTTCTTCATTGTTCTAGATTTTGATACAGTTCTGTTTATGTTTGGTCCAATCATCAAGTTGGCATTTTCTGTAAAATAAAAGAATATATTAAATTTTAGAAGTTGATTTTTAAGAGATACATAACACAATGACCTCTAGTTCGAAGTTTAGGTTACGCTATTGAAAATCAATTATGAATTAAGATTCTTCGGGAGTTCCACGGAAAAAACTGCCATGGAATTTTTATTCATAATTGGGCTAAATATATCACAAAAATGCTAATTTAAAATCAAAACTGCAAAACTCATAAATTAAAAAAAAGCGATCGTCATCATAATTTGTTTAATTATTTTTATAATTATATGAAAGTATAGAAATACTGATTGCAGTTTAGTTTTACCAGTTAAAAATTTTTTTGCAATTGTTCACAATCTACGATTGCGTTTTTTGGAGATCTCCTGCTAAAAATTACATGACAAAGAAGTAAGCAGGGATTCAAGTGATGACGAAGTGTTTCAATTTAGGTGAATAATGCATGATTTTAATATTTGCGTATCATTGGAGATCATGTGCTTATGCGAATATTCATGCGGTGAAACAATTCAGTTTTATTTCTGAGAAGTGAAAAGTATATTAAATTTTATTATTACTTAAGCATCAAAAAACAAAATTTTTATTTGATTAAATTTAAGTGAAATATTCAAATTACCAGATCTGATTTAAAAACTGGTTCGGATGATATTTTTAATTCGCCAATGGTGACGCAAATTTGACTTTAATAATTGGTGACGCCGGTCTCACGCACTAATAGTTCACTTTTTTTTAAATTTATGCTTTTTTCAATAAAACTAAGATATTTAATCAATTTAAGCACTTTTACTTTGAAATTCACACAATTTTGTAAAAAAAAAACGAGAATAAAGTAATTAAATTTTTAACACATCCGGTCTCACAGACATATAGGTCACCATTGGCAGGTTAAGCACTTCATTTTAAATTTATTCGAATTTAGAATGAATTGTAATATACTATTCTTAAGAAGTATTACATTTACTTTTAACTACTGCAAAATTTGTTTAATGGATCTATTTTAAATGGGAATATTTTTTCTTAATTAAATTTTGCGCTTACATTCGCTATAGAATTATATTTAATTTAAAATAGTTATTAATTTATGAAAGTCTTAAAAGTAAATTAGCTCCTTCCGCTTCCATAAAAATGTTCTGCCACAAAACTTAACATGCCATAAGGCGCAACATAAATATTTTTTCTTAATTAAATTAACCGCTTACATTCTCTATAGAATTATATTTAATTTAAAATAGTTATTAATTTATGAAAGTCTTGAAACTAAATTAGCTCCTTCCGCTTTCATAAAAATGTTCTACCACAAGAACTTCACATGCCAACACAGGCGCAACATAAATATTTTGTATAACGTTAAGCTTATAAATGAAATTTTTATTTTTCGCTCCTAAAAGTATGAAAAAAATATTTTTTTTTATTTTATTTCGAAATTTTTAATATCTCACTTCTATAGAGAAACCCGAAAACTTGATTTTTTTCTTTTCAAATTAAAATCTTTGCTGTTTAAAATAATTTTTCATTTGTGAATATGCTACTGTAGCTATTAGTGGTCTGGTAGTTTGTCCTGGGTCCTTAATATTTGGCATTATTCTTGATAGATTTGATGCAGTTCCTAGGGCTTTCTCGGATACCATTCGTATATGTGGCTCAAAAGATAGTCTGCTGTCTAGAATTACACCTAGGTATTTCAAAGTACTGCTCATAGTAATCTGATATTCATCCACATTCAATATCGGTCATTCAAAAGATTTTTGTTTGGTGACATGAATCGTTTCAATCTTGTTCGCAACAAGTGTTAAATTTGTTGTTCTTAACCAATATGTTTCCTTAATACAATCACATCCAATTTTTAATCGAATGGAAAGTGACGATATCGGTACAGAACACAATTATTATCTAAGACTTTTGAAATTCTACATATAAAGGCCTTTTTACGGTCTCAAAGTATACCTTCAACGCCACCAAAGATTTATACAGATGGTCACTAACCTTGTATACATCCAACTCATAAAATAATATATCCGGAGAGACTAGTAGTTTTCATATAAGGGCAGCATTGATATACTCTCCATTTAAAATTAGGATAACGTTTCTGACAGTAGTGACAAATAGGTACAAAGTTATAAACCCAAAAGGAAAACTTTTTCGCGTGCGTATGTTTAGGTTCGTGAGAATAGCGATTTATGACCAAAAATTTCAAATTAAAAATTGGAGTCATTTTACGATTTCGAACATACAATTTGTCATTTTAAAAAATATCTAGTAAATATATATACCAAGTTTTATCTGAAATGTATACAATGTTATCTTTGTTTAACTTTGTACATTACTTTATTTTACAGTTTATGTGAAATAAATTTATTTTAAAATTATGAAACATCCTGTTGCTGTCACTATAACGGTAATGGTTGTAAATTTTACACCATGTAGGCTTTTACCTTGATTTTTTATGATGTAAATACATTCATTGTATCTAACAAACATAAAGAGTAAACATTTATTATGCCAAAAAATAAAAATAATGGCCTCAAGCGGCCCATTATAAATATAACAAATATATCATCAGCCATAAAAGACATCGAACAAGGAATGACTATAGAAACAGCAGCCAAAAAGCATACAATTGCCAAAACAACCTTGTGGAGACATTACAAAAGACACCAACTGTCTGGCCAACAAACCTGTGTTTATGTGAACAGTCTTGAAAGCAATAGTAACAACAGGCAAATATTTACGGATGAGGAGGAAATCTTTCTGGCTGAATACATCAAAACACTAGCAAAATTGCAATATGAACTTGATGTAGACGATATTAAGAAATTTGTCTATCTCATTGCACAGAAAAATAACAAAATTATGCCAAAATCCTGGATAGAACATAAATTGGCGGACATTGAATGGTTGGAGGGATTTGTTAAACGACATCCGAGTACACCTCTGGGAAAGAGAAATGATCCGACAATTTTCCCTAACTACCAACCAAAAATTGATTTTAATGTAATTCCCAGTAATTTAAACGACTCAATATCACTATATCTCTTTACTCAAATTTATCATCTAATGAAGGTGACAAATACGGTTGCAGAAAAAAGTGCTAATGAAAATAAATAGTTGCATTAAAACAACTGCCAACATTATGGAAGAGTTGCATCAAAATCCCAGAAAGGCTATAGGAATTATAAAACCGGTTAGAAAACACAACTTTCGCCAAAGATGAGTACAAAATTAAAACTGCCCAAGGCTAAATCAGTTACTAACTAGTCAACATAAATTGTACACTTTTGAAAAGGAAATATCTATATGCATTTTGAAAAAAATTTAGAAATAACCCGTAATATAATGAAATACATGTATACGAAAGCAAAAATATTGAAATATTTTTCTAATTTATTATAATTATGTATACAAAGTAGAAAATCATCTTCAGATTAATTGGTAGTATATGTATGATAGAAATCATGAATTTAAAATAAAAATGTTATGGACCGATCGTCATAAAATTAAGTGGCAGGACTCCTGTGTATATGAAACTTATTTGTATTGAATTTTATTTGGATACCAACATTTTTAAGATATGATAGTTAAAGTGATTTTAGGAAGTGGGCCTTATATAAGAGATGATACTAATTAAGGACCGAACGTCACAAAATTATGTGACATGAATTCTGTATATTTAAAATTTATTTGTGTTGAAGTTTATTTGGATACATACTAACATTTGTAAATGAGTTATGCTCGTTATGACTAATTATGAACCAATCGTCATGAAATTAGGTGGCATGGCATGACTTCTGTGTATATGAAACTTATTTCTGGAGAATTTTATGTTGATACCTATAAAAATCAGACATTTATCGCCGTTAAAGTCCTATTTCGGGAAGGCATTTGTAGAAAGAAATAATGTACCGATTTTTACCACTTGCATTTATCAATTTTATCTTTAAAATTGCGACTTGTACTTGAGCACAAGGCACAGTGGGGGAATTAAAAAAATTGTAAATACAGTGGCGACCAGCTATTAAGGGACAAATATTTTAATTTTTTTATCGACTGAATTTTAAGTGCGATAGAGCTAAAACAAAAGGACCTAGGGGTATGCAATTTTGTATTAATATGTTTAGTTGCTCAAAAATGTTTGGAAAAATCGATACAACATACATGGACAAAGATATGTGGAAATACGTTGAGCCGTCTCAGCGAACACCCGCTGTTAATAACATGATATGGCCAAAACAAATGGAACTAAAAATACGAAATTTGGTCTAAATATTTTCCAATACTAAATATATTAAAAACAAGTAATTATTAAATATTTTTTTTTAATTTTTGAAAAGAAGATATATTTTCCTACATTATGATATATATGTATATCTTACGTTCACTTTTTTGCGAAATTTCCCCACTTTGCAGACAGACGAACATCGTTAAATCGACTCAGTAAGTGATTCTGTGTCAACCGATATAATTTGATTTGGATGTTGAGTAAGTTTTTTGAGCGCTACAAACATTAGCACCAACGCTTAATATAATCTCCACTATGGTGGTAGGGTGTAATTAAGTATAAAATCTAGGGACCTCATTTTATAAAACGAAATGTTTTAAAACGTTTCAATAAACATTTTGTCAAAAGATTGCCATTACATTTTATAAAATTAAATAAAAAAAATCTAATATTAGCTTTTCATATCATTCATACCATATAAACAAAGCCAAGTCATTTCAAATCATTTTTAAAAAAATATTATAATTACCTTAATTTTAACTCAAAATTACAAAAATACTTTACCTTGAGCAATAGTATTCCTTTTTGCAGTTGGAACATTTCTTTTCGGCTTCTCTTAAACATTTACCACACTTATGGACTTTTTCATCATTAATATTATTTGATTTTTGTTCAAAACTCTTTTCCGCTTCTTCAACTTTTGCTTCCAGTTCAGCTAACAAATCAGTATTATAAGCGGCATTTAAATGTTGAGCTGTAGTTAAAATTTGTTCTTTGTCATTGGTTAGAAATATTGTTTCCTGTAACTGGGCTATAGCCAAAAAACCACCGGATTCTTCAGTTTCGAATATAAGATTTTCCCTAATTTCAGGAAGTTCCTCCAAAACTAAATTGGATTTTTTTGAAACATTTGAACTTTTACCGGACATTGTTAGCTGACATAGTAATTGTTTTAGATCAATTAGAGGTGGCAATTGGTCTAATAGGGTTTCATGTAACAGTCCTTGACACTGATATTTAAAAGAATAATATATTTAATACTATGTAATAATAATAATAATCATTAAAGAAAATCAAACTTACTTTACCCAATTGTTTGCGTCTTTCGTCATTTATCTCATATGATTGCATTAGATTGGTGTTGAAAAGAATTTGGCGCAGGCAAAACCAAGCTTGAGCTTCGTGTTTAACGACCTTTGCCGCTGTCTCACCTTTTACTACAATCCATTTTTCATCAATGAATTTTTCAACACCCTTTTTAGTTCTTCTTTGCCAAGGACGGAAATTTAAAAGATCTGCCATTAACCATGGTATATCGTGGGTAACTACCAAGCGCCTAGTGGCACTTATTGGCAAAGAGTTTGCATTGTCAGCCAAATAATTTAGTATGGAGACAGATCTCAAGCCAATTTTAAAGATTAAATCCCTTTTTTGACGCTCAAGCTCTGTAAGTATAGACTCATCGACATCAACGTTAGTATCATTTTCATGATAACCCATACTAGAAAAAGGAAAAAATAACATTTCATTATCATTTCAATCTGATTTAAAAATTAAAACTTCCTTATAAAAAAAAAAACATATAAAACATACCTCACTAAACCAATAACTTGTGCTACTGCTTGAGCACAATAGTCAATTAAATCGATAGCCGAGTCCTGTAAAGCCTCACAACCACTTTCATGGTATAATGTCATGTCCAATAAAGAGACAACCGCTGCTTCATGAAATAAAACCGTGTATATTAAAAACGTAGCCGGAGGATTTGGATCGATGTCTAAAAGATGCGGCAAAACTTTTGTCTTCCACAAAAATATACAAAATGCTTCGTGTATTAGAACCTTAAGCTTATCACGAGCTATAAGCATTTCCTTCACCTCCTCTTCACGATGTTCAGCGGCCTCTAATAAAGCCTGTTGGCTAAGTTTAATGATCATTTCATGGACATCCAACCATTTTGTTGAACCTACATCTTTGATTTGAAACGGTCGTATACTTTCAATAAAAAACGATAGTTCTTCGGGATATACAAAATTTGCCATTTTTTATTTATGAGTTTAATTGAATAAATGTATGTATATAGTAGTTTTGGTGTGCTTCTTTTCGACGAAAGTACAAATGTAAAATTTTTACCGATTTTTTTGAAAAAAGTTTTTCCAACAAACAAATTTTTGGTTGCTATGGTTTTATTATTCGAATCTAATAATATTCATTCTGCTTATAAAATAACAATAGAAACCATAGAGACTCAGAAAAGTACCCTAAATGTTTTAAGCGGAAAACGTTATAAGAGTGTGAAAAAAGACCCAATGACAAGGGTACAACATTCCAACATGACGAATTAATTTTTATGAAAATTTGTGGGTGTCTAACGGATCGCGTGAATACAAAAGAATTGCACAGAGCAAGTGGTTTGTTACTTCTGACAATATTGTAAAACAATAAAATATTCCGATATTTCAAGAAATCATCAAAGGTGCAACCAAGGAAAAATCAAACAAAGTAAGAAACATGCTCGCGACGCTATACATTATAATCAAAACGAACCACTGAATTTACAAGAGCATAAATAGAGTAAATTCTCAATTTGGTTACAAAAAGAAAGCTTGGTATCTAAAATAACAAGATTTGAGATGTTCAACATAGATTTAGATCATACTTAACTAAAATATGTTAGAGTTCTATATCCATAATGTATATAAGTTAATTGGGGGCTTCGGAAAGTTGATTTCAACATACAGACACACATGACTATATATACTTCGCTATCTATAACTATCCAGAATTTATTTACTTTCACATATTTACACTCATGGCTTTGGAATAGCGGAATATAGAGCTAAGCTCTCTTTGTTTTAAAAATTCACAGCTAAAAGTTATGGGTCTAGAACATACATACATAGAAGGATATTACTTATATGAACCATCTAAGATACTGTTGATCTGAAATCAGACAGCATTTTAATAATATATGCTTATTAATAAGTTATAATTCATTCTAATTACAAAAATATCAGATATTTTCCGAATAATATATTGTTGATAAATCTAATTTCACGAACAGATTTTAATTTGTGAAATTTCGTTACGAAAATTTCTTAATTTTTGACCCGAGTTTAAAATTACCATTGAAATAAAACTAGTAATTTGTAAATTTTCTTGTGACTTGCTTTTATCTAAGTATATGTATATAATAATTATTAATAGTAGTACATACAGATGAAGTAGTACAAATATTTGAAATATTTAATTGTTATTATTTATAAAGTGTACATAGAAATTCTTGTAATAATGTAATAAAAATTTACTTAAAAAACATCAATTCGTTCATATCATTATAAGGGTTCTTTATATTTTATATATAAAGCAATCAATAAGGCAAACAAAAAATTAAACAAAATATTAAATAATGTTTGAGCTATTTTTTAAATTGTTTAAAAAGTCCATTTAGTTTTGAAAATTATTAGTTAATTATAATTCTCAAATCATTTTAAAACTCTTTTAATTAAAACATATTAAATTTTTTTTTGTTAAAATAAGCATTTATAAAGAGGAAATGGACTTTAAAAAAAAAATAAAAGCTCATTAAATAGTCACTGTAAAGATAGTAGGGGGTATAACAGCTTTGTCATGAGAAATGATTAATAAAGAAATTAAAATTGAGAGGAAAGAGAGTGGAAGATAAGGTTATTGACATATTTAAACAAAAAATAAACAATATATGTATAAGTATAAACACTTTTTTAATATATAACTTAATTATTAAATGCTGTTGAAGTGGGTGGTGGAGGAGTAAAGGGATTCATAGACGACGATGTTGGAGGTGGTGGCATTACGGGAGCAGATGTGGTTGTTGGTGCCATAACGGGTACTAATGGAGTGGCGTGTTGCATCTGCTGCTGTTGTTGCTGTTGATAGGCAGCCATTTGTGGTGGCATGGGTGTATTTTGCGTTGGATATAAACCGCCCATTGATGGTTGTATTTGTGGATAACTAGGGACAGTTTGTGCAGCCGGATACGATAAAGCTGCTGGAGATGACATATATTGTTGTATACCAGTCGAATACATAGGAATTGCGTTAGCGGCCATCTGCGGTGGGGGAGCAGTAGCTTGAGGGTATGGTAATTGTGTTGGTGGATGCATGGGCGGCATAGAGCTAGATGTTTCTATCAAGCCGGGTATATAAAGATTCGAAGGTGGTGGCAAAGTAGTAGTGACAGATGTTGGAACTGTGACATAGTTGGCTTCAGACTGTGTTGCCAAATTTTCAGTTTGTGTCGCTGGAGACTGTGAAGCCTCAGTAGAAGAATTTTGTTCATTTAATTGTTTTGTATTTTCGCTAGCAGTTTCCTCGTGATTTTCCACAGTATTTGATTCTGTTGTTGTTATCAATTCTGGTGTATTATCGTCTGGATTAAAGTAGGCTTTAAACACACTTTGGTTTGGAGGATTGACGATATTATCCTGTTGCATTGTTGACAAAGTTGTAGGAATTGCAGCGGTAGTCGTAGCAGCAGCAAATGTATTACTTAGAGGAGGCACATAAGGCAAAGAAGGTGCTATAACTGTACTTGGTGCAGTTGCTGGTATAACTGGAGCAGATATTGATGTTGGCAATGGAGCAACAACACTAGTAGATGACGGTATAGTTGTTGGTGGCTTAGCAACAGCAGCATTACCAGCCTGTATGGGTATGCGATGTAAATAACCGTAACCAATCCCGCAACCCAATGCACCTTCACCTCCCCAATGGGTATTTGGCTTAATAGTCACCTCCCGACAGGCATCATCATCAATGTTATATACGTACATTTTTAATGGCTGCTGCTCATGAGTTTCAATCAAAGTAAATAAATCGTCATTTTCATGTCTTATAGCATCTGCACCTATAACATAATCTGAATAGGCTCTCAAGCCTGCTGCCTCCGCCGGAGAGTTGGGGTGAACTTCCAAAATATGCCAAACATGTTCATTGGCACCTTCAAACGAACAAAAACGTATGCTAACACCCAAAAGACCTTGACCACCCCAACCCGAACTTGGTGTCAACGTTAATTCTCTTACAGTTTGGGTTTTACTCGAGTAAACCACTATCTTTACAGGCTTATCGACATTTTGCTTTAACAGTTCCTTCAGCATGTCATTATCTTGATCCAGGCGCGTACCAGCTATGGCTATAATAAAATCAAAGAAAGCTTCCAAGCCAGCCTTTTGTCCAGGAGAATTATCTTGCACCTACACTCAATATAATCATTAAAATATGTAACAAATTTGCAGTTCAATATCATTACCTTTAATACGTGGTAGCCCTCAGTGCCTCCACCGGGTATTTCTACACTATGACTTGATCCCATTTTATTTTTGTTTCTTTGTTTTACTAAATACCTTTTCTTTATTTTCAAAATACCTTACACTTAAAAATACAGATATTTTTCCAAATCGTCGAAAACTTTTCAATATATTTTTGTTATTTCACTGAAGAAAAATCAACAAAATTTTGTTAGGAATTGCGTGGCACTGTCAGAAAAAAAGCAAATAATTCTATTTTATTTGACAGCCAGTAATGTAAAATTAGCTGTTTTCTCTTCAAATGTAGCGTTTTAATAATTGTTGTCACTGTAAAAGAGTTGCAGATGTGAGCAGCTCACAGTCTGCCTTTACTGCAATTTTTCTTGAAGCAAGTCTGAGTTTATAGAAGAGATAGGAAAGAAGAGGGGTACATACTTGCTTGTACCGAAAAGTTACTGCAATTATCTTTCGTTATTTAATTCTCATTATGGCGTCATAATAGGTTTTGACAGAAAATATTGATCACAGACTTGCTGTGTGTAACCAAACGGGAAATTTTAAAAGAAAATGAAGAGACTTGTTTTAAGAAAAATTGTAGTGCGTAAAAGCAGACTATGTCCCCTTTTACAATGCTGAAATTAAAAGGCAGAAATTTGTCTTATTCTCTTTTGAACTAACCTAAACCTGTGTACTACACGCTCTACCTCTTCAACCCCACGGCAACAAACTTCGTCTGTCTGACTTTCAATTTCCGCGTTGTAAAAGGGGATTATTTAATATGTTTGTTTCTTTTTTCGAATAGTAATAATTCGTTTTAACTGTGGTTGACTGTATTATCAGCTGTTGACATACTTTATTACTGGAACGTATCGTGAAGTCTATACACCTACTTCAACGTATCGCAGGTAAGTCTAAAAAGTATAAATTTTGTTTATATTTCCCATTTGTATGTTATTCCAATTTCCCACTGTCTAATCATTAGACTCTAACGACACAATCAATCACAAATACTTGCAAAGTTAAAAACTTATATATTTTTTAGCGAAATTATTTGCCAATTTTTTATATGATTTCTGACTTAAAGCATTAACACAACTTATTTCATTTAAATACATGTTCGATTTTCTTATTTCATAGCGGCAGCTACTTGATATTGTTGTTGTAACTTTTGCACTGCCTCCCGATGCTTAGTCATATCCTTCTCAACATTGTCCAGGGTATCAGTGGAGCTTTTTAGCTCTTTTGATATATACTCAATACGTTTGCCCACATTTTGTCGTGATTCTTCCAATTCTTGTTTAACCAATACGGGGCCATATAGTTTGTATACTTTGTTATCGGGTCCCAATAGATTTAGTTCATCCAAAACGCATTTGTTTTCATTTAATTGACTCTCCAATAATGTACGCTGTTTCACTAATTTTACACATGCTAAATTAGAAATAAAATCAAATAAATTTGGTTAAGGTGGGTCGTCCGGCTTATTGGAAAAAGTTTGCTTTGGGAATTACATACTTTTCTGCAAGTTTTGGTAGGCCTCCAATTCAGATTGCAGTTTCTTTACTAAAGCAGCGCTATTTTTGTCCATTTTTTGGAGTTTTAATTAATAAATTTTATTGTTTTTAACAAATTTTAAAGCAGATGCTGCTTAAGAAATGCAAGAAATTACTTTTTTAGTAAAGTGCAGGGTTGCTTAAAGTGGTAGTAACAGTTTGGTAAAGGAAAAGTGGAGTAGATATAAAATGATTCATCACAAATTTCCAACCTTGCATAATTAACTACGTTACACTAAAAAAAATAAAATTGTTTTATTTATTGCGTTCATAACTATTTGCTTACATATTTTTCCAAACTATTTTGCAATAGAACATAAACAAATTTTACGGAGGAGCCTCTATTGCGCAAACTTTCATGTGTATGTAGTTGAACGAACATTTAGGCGACCAAAAACACACAGAATATGGATTCTATAATATACTTTAATTGATTTGATAATGTATTTCAGTTTCCGAATTATTTAGAATTAGAGTATCGTTCGCACATTTTTAAGTACATATCATTTATGTAAATAATAAATTGTACAGTTCCTAGGATCAATCCTTGAGGAACCCCATATTCAGTATTTATTTCGTTCGATTTAATATTGTTTACTTTCGTTATTTGTTTTCTATTAGTTAAATACGGTTTATATTTTACCACCGGTTTATAACATAATTCACTGATCTTTTTCACGAAAAACTTCTTCGAAACCCGTATTGATATTTTTATAACATATATTTTGTTACGAAATTGCACTATCAAATTGAGTTTAACGATTTTAACGTCTGGTTTCCACATCCACCATATTTTGTATATATTGTCATAAATAGATACATCTACTTATCAGCACAGTGAAACCAACATTACCATTAAGGCTGCTGAAAGTTCTAAAAATAGAACATTCTAGTATTGTCCGTCACATAATTCATGAAATGGCACTGTGTATATAAATGGAACAAATCAAGATCCCAGTAATAGTTTATATTTTTATAAAATTTGTTCGGTTAATATTCATATTCGAACACTGGCTTCGCTAAAATCACTTTTTCTGTATATCAAAATTATCTGAAGTACTGTCATTAAAATTCAAAAAGGTATTTTTGGTCCACAATGTAAATAAACAATACCATATTATATATCATATTAAATGTATTTAGAAGCACTATTCAATGATACCCATAATGATCAGATAATTTTCCAAATATATGATTATTTTTAACTTCAATTTATTTTGATACACCGGACATTCTTTACTTATGATAGCATGATTCTCGTAACGTCAAATTAAAATTAACTTACATAAAAACATATTGTAGCTGCCTTGTTATTTATAGGACTTACCACATGTTTCACCTTTTCTCATAAATTTATTTTTTATTTGAAATTTCCGTTGTCTTTATTTGCAAAATAACTATCTTTTTAACACTTTAAAACACTTTTTTAATGTTTAAACAACAAAAAGGCAGTGATCCCAGACAAAATGTTATTCCGGCTCATCTGTCTGACTAGCAAGCACTTTACACACAATCGCCGTGTATTTCTTATGGAACTGATAGGTTTGAAGACCCCCCATTTCTAATTCGGAAACACTACTCATTTGAGCAGTTTGATGAGCCGACGGTTTGCTAAATACAACCTTGTGGACACTCAGCAAATTTTTATTTTCAATTTTATGCTGGCAATACTACAACAAATGACAAACGAAAAACGCACTGTAATTGTAGAAGTGAAATAAAGCAAATTTTTGCAATACAAGTTTTATAATTTTCCAAAAAATTAAGAGAGGTAAATAGCAAAATAAATAGTAATTGAAAACTCGAAATTATTCTGAGTTAATATTATAATTAATTTGTAATATTATTTCTATTTTTTTGCAAGTAAAAATCGTAATTTAAAAACAAGCAAAATGCCAAGCGAAGCCGCAAAAACCGAAAAGAAACCTGCCGCTGCAGCAGAAGAAAAGAAAGAACAGGACCCTAAAGCTGCCGACAATAAAGATGCTAAGGATAAGGATGAAAAGGAACAAGAGTTGTCTGATGAAGATCAACAATTGCAAGAGGAATTAGATATGTTGGTACAACGTCTGCAAGAGACCGATACAAAATTGTATCTACCAGCTTTAGAAATGATGGCCAAATTGATAAGGGCCTCTACCACGTCAATGACCTCAGTACCAAAGCCACTGAAATTCATGAGACCCCATTATGAAACTATGAAAACTTTGTATAAACAAATGCCTGACGAAAAGACTCGCCACCTCTGCGCCGATATTATTTCGGTATTGTCCATGACAATGGGTAGTGGCAAAGATTGTTTGGCCTATCGTTTCTTGTGTGATCGCGCACAAAAAATCGGTGAATGGGGCCATGAATACGTGCGTCATTTATCGGGCGAGATTGCTGCCCACTATTTGGATACATCTGGAGAGTTTCAGGCCCAACTAATAGAACTGGTCAAACAGATTATACCCTACAACATGGAACATAACGCTGAAGCAGATGCTTGTGATTTACTAATTGAAATTGATCATTTGCATTTGCTACAAGAGTATGTAGATGAGTCAGCTTATCCTCGAGTTTGTTTGTATCTACAATCTTGTTATCCCTACGTACCAGAGCCGGATAATACCATCATATTGGAGACTGCATTGCAGTTGTCACGCAAGTTTAATCAGTATACCCAGGCTATGCGACTGGCATTGATGCTGAACGATATGGAAAAGATTACCGAAATCTTTAAGGAGACCAAAGATGCTGCTATTCAAAAACAATTGGCTTTTATGTTGGCTAGACAACAAGTATGTTTGGAATTGGATGAATCTTTTCCCGATTATGATGATCTCATGGAGATTATGTCAAATGCTAACTTGAATAAGCATTTTTTGAATTTGGCAAGAGAGTTGGATATTATGGAACCGAAAACACCCGAAGATATTTATAAATCTCATTTGGATAATGCTCGTACAAGATTTGCTTCTATACAGGTGAGTTGTTGGATATTAATACATTTTACAATGGATAGGGTTAAACTATTTTTAATGATGATATGAATTATTATTATCTAAAAAAAATTCAATTTAATATTATATAGGACCTAATTATAGATTTAACAAAATATCTCGAGGTCGAATACGAGAAAGCTGATGACCAGAATACTCAACCGAATTTTTAACATTTACTGTTAAGTTTTACACCCTTCATCATGAGTGATTTGGGTGAATATAAGTTTGTAATTTCTACATTCTTCATTTGCGATCCCAAGAAGTTTATATAATCTGGATCGTTATAGATTCATGATCTATATATCATTTAAAGTCCCGGTTAAGGTGCTATTTAAATATGGAAGAATCGAGCCACAAATGGCTGATTTACATATAAGCAAAACCCTCGATTTTTTACTTATTTTTTTGTCTATATCTGATAACTAAGTTGTTAACGTAAAGAATATGGATATATAATGCTAGACATTTCAAAGACCTTTCCAACGACCTATATAAAAATTCGTACCGACAATGTGGCAAAATCGAAAAACATATTTTTTAATCCGAACGAAACGTTAAATTTAAATACCATCATAGGAGTCATCCCATAATCCTAATACTAATAAGAGTATCTGAACAATTTTCAATCTTATTTAATGTTGATGAAAACCAAATCAGTATGTATGTATGTCCTTTGTCCTTATTACTAAATGTAAAATAAATTTGTCCTTAATTTATATTTCACTCTAATTTTTGTGAATTTAAAGTTATTTTTATTTATTTGTTGAAAGTATTCTTCGAAGAAAATGTATAAAAGACAAAGAGTACACTATATACATATTTATTAAAAAATTTTATTTTTTTTTTAATTTTAGGTAGATTCTGCTAAACAAAATCTTGCTGCCAGTTTTGTAAATGGTTTTGTTAACGCTGGTTTCGGTGTCGATAAACTTCTCTCGGAGGATGGAAATAAGTGGCTGTACAAGAATAAAGAACATGGCATGCTTTCAGCAACTGCTTCTTTGGGTCTCATTCTATTGTGGGATGTTGATGGTGGTTTGACCATGATCGATAAATATCTATATTCTACCGAAGACTATATCAAATCGGGTGCCTTGTTGGCTTGTGGTATTGTCAATTGTGGCATACGCAATGAAGTAGATCCCGCTCATGCTCTGCTCTCTGATTATATTCATAATCATAATACTTCCATGCGTATTGGTGCCATTTTGGGCTTAGGTATTGCCTATGCCGGTTCAAATCGTTCCATTGTTATTGATACCTTGAAAACAGTATTCTCACACAATGACAAATCCATACCCAGCGTAGAAATAATGGGTATAACAGCATTGTCGTTGGGTCTTATTGGTGTGGGTTCTTGTAATGCTGAAATCACAGAATTTTTATTGCAAACCATCATGTTCCTAACTAAGAGCGATTTAAAAGATACTTTTGTTCGTTTTCTATTTTTGGGATTGGGTTTGCTTTATTTAGGCCGTCAAAAGGCCACAGAAGCTGTAATGCTGACATTGGAAGTGTTGGATGAACCCTACAGATCAATGGCTACTACTATGGTAGATATCTGTGCCTACGCCGGTACTGGCAATGTATTGAAGATCCAACAATTGTTACACATTTGTTCTGATCATTATGAAACTTCGAATAGCAGCGATGACAATGATAAAAATAAAAAGGATAAAAACAACAAGGAAAAGGTAATATACCAAATTCATCATTAAAATTTTTGTCTAACTTAAGTTTTTCTTGTAATTTTAGGATAAGGCCGAAAAAGAGAAGGAAAAGGAAAAAGATCTTTCTGCAACGCAATCTATTGCAGTATTGGGTATTGCTCTCATTGCCATGGGCGAAGATATTGGTGCCGAAATGGCCTACCGTTCGTTTGGTAATCTTTTGCGGTATTGTGAACCCTGCGTAAGACGTTCTGTACCCTTGGCTTTGGGTTTGCTTTCTGCCTCTAACCCCAAACTTAACATTTTGGATACTTTGAGTAAATTTTCTCATGATAGCGATGCTGAGGTAGCTCACAATGCTATATTTGCTATGGGTCTTGTTGGTGCTGGCACCAATAATGCTCGTTTGGCTGCCATGTTACGTCAATTGGCCCAATATCATTCTAAAGATCCCAGCAACCTTTTCATGGTGCGCATCGCTCAAAGTTTAACACATTTGGGAAAGGGTACTCTTACCTTAAGTCCTTACCACAGCGATCGTCAATTGATGAACCCGATGGCCGTTGCTGGTCTTATGGCAACTTTGGTATCTTTGTTAGATGTTAAAAATCTTATTTTAGGTCGCTCTCATTATTTGCTGTATTGCTTGGTGCCAGCCATGCAGGCCCGCATGTTAATTACTTTCGATGAAGATCTTAATCAATTGCAAGTTCCCGTACGTGTGGGTATGGCCATTGATGTGGTCGGCCAAGCTGGAAAACCCAAGACCATTACTGGTTTCCAAACACATACAACACCTGTACTTTTGGCTATGGGAGAACGTGCAGAATTAGCCACAGAGGAATACATTGCCTTAACACCTATTATGGAAGGCTTTGTTATACTAAAGAAAAATCCAAACTTTGTGAAGTAAAAGTGATTAAATTAAATATGGCTAAATTTATAATTTTAATACAAACTAAATTATATTTTGTGCTGTCTTGATTTCTAATATAATTAATAAGATTTAATTTCTTTATATATTCTATAATAGGCATTTAATAATGCGCCTTTTTAAGGCTTCAAAAAATGCCAATTCAAATATTAAAGTCCTTCATCATTCATGTCGAAGAGGACACTAAAATAATTAATATAATTTTTCATAATACGATCAAATATTGTGTGATTCAAAACATTTACGCTGTTGAGCTGTTTAATAGAACAAATCACTGTAAAAAATTGCAAACATTTTTGGAAAGTATTTCGTAAGGAACTTTAGGGACGAGCTGATTGTGTATTTTCGTAAGTAACTGTGTAAAATGAAATAAAAAGAAAAAAGTAACATAAAGAGAAATACAAATATTATAATCAAATTTCTACAAGTTTTATAAATAAAATAACAATAGTTATATTGAACTATTTCTAAAACTTTATTTTGTAAAACTCTTGCAAATCCCATTTACTGTATTTTATATAAACTAAAGAAATTAGTTATTTTTGGCTATTGTCTTAAAACCCAAAAATAACCTAACGTTCATGTTCTGAAAAATTTTATAAATGTTTGCTTGAGAATATTTTTTTTATTTTTGCATGATTTTATAATGTTTAAAATTTAACATTTATTAGGCATTAACTACGGACACAAACATACATTTAATATACATACATACTATTTACTATAACTATACATAGCATATAAAAATATTTATTATTATATACTATATTAAAACTCTGAGAAACATATCTAATTGGTGGTTCCTGGTTTGGTTTTGTTATTCTAAACAATTTGTAACAATATTAACGATATAAAGCTAATTGAGCATTCAATTCCGATTCATCGATTTCCTTCATATTAAGCTGGGCCTCTTGTTTTTTTAACAACTCAAAAATTGCTGCTAATTGTTCGCGTTCAATTCTGTGAAAGATAATAAAATTGTTTTAAATGATACAAAGTTAGTTACATTAAAATTAATTCAAGAACTTATTTAATCAATGAAGCTTGTGCTTCAAAAAAAGTGTTATTTTATGACAAAATAAACATAGCCTTATTAATTTTGAACTTTTTTTGTTTGAAGCACTACAAAAATTTGTTTAAACCATAGAGAAAATATACATAGAGGGGAAACTCTCATGTCAAATACCTAACCATAAATAAACACACATAGATCGGAAACTCTCTTGTCAAACACCTAACTCAGTTGTCAAAAAAAACTATGTGAAAACAAAAACAACACCCGTATGTGTTAAGATTTTGAGTATTTTTTCTGTTTGAGTTTTCGCTCTATGTGAATTTCTCTATGGACCTAACTCAGTTGTCAAAAACCTAAGTGGTAAGAATTTATTAGTAAAAAAAACTTGTGAAAACAAAAACAACACTCGTATGTGTAACTTTTTTGAGTAATTTTTTTGTTTGAGTTTTTTTCTAGTTTCCGCTTTATGTGTATCTCATATAGTGATAAAGTCAGACATGACAAACATAAAAGCGCGAAAAGGGTCACAGTGGTTGAGAAACTTTATTTTGGAAATAATTTGGTAGCTCGAGAACGATTGGAGATATCTTAATGACATTTCACAATGTCATTGATGAGTTGATTTTAGATGGCCTCGTAGTTGGAATGGGGGCTAGTGGATGGCCCTACAAAATTAAAAAATAAATCAGCAAAAATTCAGTTATCCCAATGTCAAGAAATAAGTATATTTAAATAGTACTTGAAAACATTTACAAAAAATACGCATACATATATGTCGGTGGGTACTCTTAGTTCAAGTGATATTTGTGTTGAAATTAAAAATTTAGTAGACTGGTCAGAAAAAAATATACCACACAGTTTTTATACTACTGTGCGGGGCTACATATTATGTGAAGGTCCTAATTTGATGGACAGGAACATTATACTTTAGGGTATCACTGCTTTTATAATCAAACATAAATTATAGTTGAGACATGTTTTTCTAACCTTAGTTATGTGGATAAATAAGTATTTCACTTCGATAATGTTATATTGCAAGAACACTTTTATATAATAACTAAGTAATAGGAAATATATTGATCTGAAAAATTTCGGATTCAAAAGGTAACAATTACTTTATAAATAAATCGAAAAAATTTATAGAAATGTATTAAGTAAAATAGGATAATCACGGTCACATATCGATTTTTATCACACATCTTACCATACAAAATTTCGTTATTTATTATATAGGAATAAAAATCCAATTAGAAACGGCTTTCTTTTAAAATTATCTTTCTTAATACAATTACCTTTTTTCTTCTTCCAATTGATCTTTGGTTAGTTGTGCCTCCAACTCCTTAACTCTTTTCGATTTTATCTTACTAACTAGACCATCGACATGCATTTCGTCCATGTCATAGTCAGCGTCAGAATCTTCATTAGTGGAAGTAGAATTGCTTTTCGCATAAACATTTTTATAGGCGTCATTGTCCTCATAATCACTTGTATTTTCTAATTCATCAAGTATTAAACGTTTTTGTATTTCCTGTTTTAATTGATAATGATTTTCTATTTCAGTGGTAGTATCATTAAGGTAATCATCTTGTTCTGCCATGTCTTCCTTCTCCTCATCACCCACTTCATTCAACACTTGCTTTAATTGTTTTTCCTAGAAATTGCGTGTAATTAATGTCAATAAATTGGCCTAAGGACTTTCAAACAACAACTATAGAAACTTACACTTTCGTCCTTGAGAAAATTACTGCAATAAAATGCTATAATAACCGCTAAAAATGCTGTTGCAATACTTATCAAATAAATATTTGAAACACCATCAAATATTGAATCTGTTGCGGCATATTTGTACATTTTTTTGTTTTTATTTATTTTTTTAAATTAAAATAGTACTACTTATTTCAGCAATTTAGTTTTTAACTTTGTGAACAAAAAATATATTGCGTTTATTTTATCCCCAATATAAACAAACAACAAATAAACCTTTTTTTAGAGCTACCAGCTGTCAAAAGCTTTAGACAATGAGAATCTGCTACTACTTCATACAACAGAGGCAAAAAATAGTAGTAGACATTTTGTGGCACATTTAAGCAACTCACATGAACACAGTTATATGAATGAGGATATTTCGACCCCTTTGCGAGAAATTATCCTACGTTACATTTTTACATGGTCAAATATGAATATGATATTGGCTATATTTATGGAAATATTACTAAGTTGATTTTATAGTATGTGAAATTTAATTTGCTAAATCGGTTATTGTATCGGATTTAAAATTTGGTATTGATGATACCAGAAAAAGCAAAGAAATTTAATAATTATAACGGTATTTTGTAAAATTGGTTTTTGTAACATACGGTAATTTCGCGCAAATGGATCATTATGTATATAAGTTGTCATTCCGTGTGTAACATTGAGAAATATTCATCTGAGACCTTGTATTATATTATTGAACCTTATGAAATTCTAAGTCGTTTGAGCATGTCCGTCTGTCTGCCCGCCTGTCTGTGTAAAACACTGTCACGTCCAAAACACATAAGTGAAATTAATAAAATTTATACCAAAAATTTTATAATTTTTCTAAGCAAACTCTGTTAAAAATGCTATGAATCGGTCCATGATTTTTCGTAGCCCCCACACAAATTTCTTCCCTGAATAAGTCTTTATTACATTACTTAACTGCCTATAGAAAAGACGTATCGATACAAAATTGAGGATGAGTTTCGAGCAAAAAGGAATTGCAATACTATTTTTTTTTGAATCGGTCTGTACTTGTCTTCAGATCTATGGTGAAGTGCTCTTCAGAAAATCCCTTAAATATGCATAGATATCTTAAACAAATAGAGTTATCAAGTAAAATTTGTTTATAATTAATTCCCATATACATATATGAAAATAGCTGTATGGAAATTTATGAAGATCGGTCCATAATTGGTCACAGGTCCTATTAAAGGACCACATTCGAATAATACATTAATCTTTATAAATACCTAACAATTATTGATATTGAATTAAGATTTTACACAAATCAGTAATTTGTAACTAAAATTCATACTACTGGATTTTGTTAATAACAGTCCATATTTGAACATATCTCCCATATAAGGTTCACTTCTGAAAATCTCTTATAAATAATTCCGTTAGGTTGAAATTTGTATCCAAAAATCATAGAACTGGATTTTGTGAATATCGGTCCATATTTGACCATACCCCCTTATAGTATCCACTTCCGAAATTCACTTATGTACTCATAAATCTTTTATAAATATCAGTATCAGCTTGAAATTCAACATAACTAATCCTAGTTTTTATAAAAATTGCTGTACAGAATCTTATGAAAATCATGATTTGTGTTTCTCAATTACGCCTACAACATCCGATACCATAACTCACCATACCATTTCACTCTCTTTATCGTCGAATTACTGTATCTGTAACTTTCTAAAAATTTAGTAACATATTTCTATAAAATTTATTTTCAAAAAATATATTTTGACATAAAATACTTTTACGCTTTAACCTTTTTAAAACGTTGGTTTATTTCCTTTAAATAAACCAGATATTTTTGATTGCAAATAAAAACAGTTTTAGTAGTTTAAAATTGTAACAACTCTTTATTTATTCAAATGTACAACCACAACAGTATAAAACACACACACGTTTATAATGCACAAACTTAAATGTACAAGACAGTTGATGTTAATTCTAACAGCGCCTATGATCAACTTACTCACGACTGCAACCTCTGCCACTATTTATACACACGCCATCTTTCGTGAATCTTCTACAATGATCTTAACGGACAAACTTGTACTTTCGAATTCTAGAGCTTTCGATGTTAATGTTAGCAGCTTAAACATTTAGTGTTGCCATACTTACAAACAATGCTAATAACCGGATGCTTTCAACATTGTTGATAAGTAGAAGCTTCTACTAATGGACGCGTTTATAAACATGAGAAATGTTGCAGGTAGTCGTTACAGACCGTTAAATTTAAATCACTATTGCACACTCGTAACAATACTTAAACTAAACGTAAATAAAACTTACATTAAAATTGGTAATCAAAATATATTTTCTATCGTTATAGCCAAAAGGTATATTAAACTTTTAAATTTTCTTCAGTCGGTTACTTTTTAATGGATATTTAACTACTTATATATTTATTATTTCATCTTCTCTTTTAAAATAAAATCCCAAAAATGTATGTTTAAACATGAATTTATGAATTTCAAATCCTATCTAAATTTTCTTTTCAAATTCTTTCCTTTTGTTGATAGTTCATTTATATTAAGTTATTCTTATGAGAGATTTGCCTTTTCTTATATTAGTACTAAACTAAATCTTAACCCTTTTTTAAATGGAAACAAAACTGAACAAATATACAATAATACATGAAACAAAAAATCTAGGGGTCTACTTAAAAAAAAAATGTTAAGAATTTCAAATGTTTATTCGGATTCCAAAATATTTATATATATTCTCCCTGAAGATTGTATGTTGATGCCCTATATTAATTTACTTCTTTACGGGTTTAGACTACAAAACTTCTTAAGTTGGATCCCTTTACAAACAAATTATTTTAAAAATTCAATTTTTTAATTCCTGCGATATTCTCTATTTTCATATTGCACATTGGTCTGGCAAGCCAAATTTTTTGGCCAAAACTAAAATATTCACTTATATACATGAATTCTAATAAGACACAATTAATAAAAAAAGAAAAAATAAATTTTATTAAATTTTTAATAATTTAATTTTTTCTTGTTTTTTACTTCCACGCTAATGTTAAGATCATGCATGTTTCACCTAAAAAGAGCCACTTCATTCGGGTAACGGTATTTTAAGTATAACGGATAGTTTAGCGATAACCTTGATACTTAAATCAATAAGTTGTGGTTTAGGTGATACAGTTCTGTGATTGAGAGATTTAATATAAAGCCCACAGTTGTCCATTTCCACAAAAGAAAAAAATTATTATTTTAATAATAGCTCATTCAGTATATATTATTATATTAAAAAAGTATTCACTTAGAAAAATAATAAATAATATATGCTAATAAACAAAAGTAATTGATTCTTAAATAACTTAAAACTAATATGTTAAAAAGTGTTTAAATTCACTTATTTGCAGGTCTGTGATGGAAATTGATTTCAAAAACGAAACGATTTGAAAACGATGTGATCAAGGCGTATTAATTAGGTGAGAGCGTTTCGGCAACAAAGACAATAATGACAATATTAGTTTTTGTGAAATGTGCCTTAATGTCAAATTTTAAAAAATATAAAAAAAGGATTTTTCAACAAAATCTTGGTTTTTCAATTGTGGCACCAACAACATGATAGTTTTGACATTTAGTTTTTTGACGTATTCCTAGTAGATGCATTGGCAATTGGTACAATGAATTCAATTTCGCACGAAAATCGCATTAAAATAATTAAAATCCAATACGGTTCTGTTAAAGTTACATTGCGTAAGGTGCAGAAATTGGTGGACATTTGCCAGATATAATTTTTCATTCATAATACAGTTAAAATTTTAATCAACATCTAAATTTTTTGGTTTTCTTTTGTTTTAGAAAACAAAATTTTTGTTTAAAAACCCTTTGCTAACAAAAAATAAGCTGCTGACTGCTACAAAATTAAACAAATGTATATTTAATTTCATATTTATTTGTATAAAAGCACTTCAATCTCAAACATTTTTAAATAAAAGTGAAATTAATTTTCAGTGTTATTCTTTGAATTATTACAGAGTAATTATAATAAATGAACTTGAGCCAAATTAAAATTTACTTTCAAATTATATGAAAGTGAAATATTTAAATTCCCAGATCATAATTAAAAACTGTTTATGGATGATAATTACTTCTTTATTGACGAATTTATTGGAATTTAGGAAAACATTTAGAATGAATTGTAATGATCTATTGTATAAGAAGTTATGAAAATGACATTCACTTTTAAATACATAGGCATAGGGTAACATAGAGACGAGACGTAATTGTCAAAAACCTAATTCTTGCAATAACAAAATACATGTTAGTCAATGTATTTGTTATTGTATCAAACATATTATTTGTTTTATTTTTGATTGACAAACCAGTGTCTTGTCTCTATGTTTAATTCTGTATGGTGCGGGGTGTTATACTTTGAAAATTATTTAAAAAACGTTTTTATTGTTTTTATGTAAACAAAAAATATAAACAAAGTTTGACAGAAAGAGGCACAAAATAAACAAACAAATAATAATAAGCTGCGTTCGTAACTTCACCTTATGGAATACACCATGACTGTAATCGTGATACAACCATTAGAAGGTAGAATCACTAGGGAGAGAGTTTAAAATGCTATGCATTGTTACGTCAAATAATAGAAAAATGAAAAACAGAAATCCAAAAATACGAAAAATAACAAATGAAAATTGAGAAATATTTAGTTTATATTTGAAATACAGGACATTTTTTAAATCTTATGAGATTTTGTTCAAATGAACATTTACACAAACAACATTTAACACGCATGTTCTTATATTTTTTAAATTGAATTTAAATTATTTTTAAATTTAGTTAATTTTTGATGTTTTATTTCAATTGTACTTTTATTTTTTATTTTATATTAGTTTGACAATTCAAGGCATGTATAATTGAGAACATATTTAGTAGTGATTCTACCTTTTATTGTTATATTATGACTGTAATGAATTTATTGTTTTCGTTTTGTAAATTGTTTTAAACTTTAATTTTGATTTTTATGAATATGCTTAAATTCGATTAACTTATTTGATATCTGTCATAATCAGCTATTGGTTTAAACATTATTACTGAAATTGATCGAAATTCATCACACCTTTCCAAATCTATCGATTTTCATAACTCACCTTTTAATCTAAAGTTATATTAAAATTAAACATTCAATTAATTACAGCATTCAAATTGTAATAAAGACTAATTAAATCATCTCCTCCTGTACTCAATCTTAATTGTTATCATATAAAAGCTCCAAATCAAAATTTAATTTATCTTTCCAATCACCATTTGGCTGTATGTGTTCATAACCAGCCCGACTGCTTGGATGTAATTGTTGACCTACATGGAAATTATCATCGTTATTGCAAAATGTTTGAGAGAATCTTTCACATTGGTGATAAAAATTTCTTAACATATATTCGTGTAATAAATGATCGTAAAGTTTCAGTTGAAATGCGACTTTTTTGGCAATAATCATGCGTTGATCATGGGGCATGGGTCGCTGATAGGCTTTGGCAGGAATCTAAAAATATAAAGTTTGTTTGATGTATAATATGTATATTAATTTATATTTAACTAATATTTTGTAATTAATTTATTATTGTTTCACCTCAGGTGTTATTACTATGTAATATTGTTATTTTGGCCATTTAGGCTTAATATTACAGAAATAAATGAAATGAAATATAATTTTATTCTAGCGAACTATATATTGCATCAGATACACTTTTGAACAAATTGAAAATCTGAGGATTAAAGGAAATATACGTGATTTAATTAATGTACTTAGAAAATAAATGATTTAGTTCTAACCAATATCAGTTAGCGTTTTATTTATTGCATAGCAAATGATTTTTACACAAAAATATATAAATCAATAGCGGTATTCACAATGTAGAGTACTTGGCCTGGTAATGTAGTAAAAGAGCAGAATATCAAAAAAATAAAAACAAAATACATTAGAAATTGAAATGTTTGTCAATAAATAGCTTTTCTACTTTTTTACTAGGCCAAGTACTCTACATTGTGAATACCGCTAATATAATTTGGAATAAATAAATGGCATCAGGTTGGGATTGAACCACCAACCATTCGTTTTTAAGCCGGACACAAAAAAGTTTTTGCTGCTATAAAAAACTTTGCCTGAATCTAATACTCTTACTTTTTCTTAATTATTAATTGCGGGTGACTATAATATTGTATTCTTAAGATATCAAACATACCTCGTTATCTAAATCATCTTTAAAATATATTTTTGATATGCTAAATGTCTTTTGAACGGCTTCTTCCAACGTTAAATTAGTTTTTTCTCCTGTCACCACGCAATACGCCAAAAATGTATCAAATATTCCTTTAAGCACAACATTA
Organism: Calliphora vomitoria; assembly: GCA_942486065.2. NCBI lineage: Eukaryota > Metazoa > Arthropoda > Insecta > Diptera > Calliphoridae > Calliphora > Calliphora vomitoria. The sequence continues at coordinate 100,895,504 of OW818031.2, read as the reverse complement.
TGGCGATATTTTAGATGATCTGCTATTTTATGGCTAAAGTGTACGGCTTTGCGTGGTCTTTCCGCTTCCAAAATCAAACGAATTTCTTTAAATATTTTTCCAATAGCCAACATATCAAATATGTAAATATTCTGGGGAGTTGAGACAGCCATCACTGAGGTCTTACAATTTCTGCCCATTTCTATGGGATCGATTAAGAGACCAATTACTGATTGAGATTTCATATCATTTAAGGCCATGTGGTATTTATGATCGGTCTGTGTAATAAATATCATGCTATCCAATTGTGTTTGCAGTAATTGTAAATCTAAAGCCGTTAACTGTATATTCAAACAACCATTACTTTGTTCTTCACTGTTTTCAGATGAATTACAGCTTTTAACCTGTTCCGCTAAACTATCAGTATCCGTTTCAGTGGTGCTTTTGGCTTCATTTTCGCTTAACATTAGTTTAATATTTTTCATTTGTGAATAGGCCAATATTTGTGATGATTGATATGTATAATTTGATTTAATATCTCGCACATTATCCAGTTCTACCATTAGATATTTAATATTAATACTTTTTAAGGTACCAACAAGTAGCTCTCCGCCATTTGTTTCCACTAGTAGTAGCTGCCCCACTTTTAGGGACATCAGTTTTTGAACTGGGGTGGTCATTTTAAACTGAAATAAAAATGATATACAGTCAGAGTCAAAATTTAGTATTCAACACACATTTTATCTATGAAGCTAAATATTTTAATTAGAGAAAGAAATATATAAGTTTGAATAAACTTAAAATTAAATTTAGAGTTTAATCTTTTATTTTTTAAAAAACTTAGGGGGCATTTACATTATGGCTTTAAGTCATGACTTAAAATGATGGGCTTTTTTTTGTACTAGCAAATTATGACGTCTAAACAAAAGGCAAGTTTTCTGTTTTTCATGACATTTTTCGATATTTGGCATCGATTTTCGTAGGGGTATTAAAAGAGAAACAAAAAAAAAAAAAAAGACATGACTATAAATCAAAGTGTAAATGTCGACTTAGAAAAATAAAATTAATTTAGTGGAATATTTATGGGAAAAAGTGATGGATAACGATCTATTTTATATAACAAAAATTCTAAAGTAAAAAGTTAATACTTTGTTGGTCCTCCATTCAGCTTATTTACGGCCTCTAGTCGCCTTTTCATGGAATTTACTAGATGTTCAGTTATATCTTTAGTAATTCCCCGCCTCCACTTTCGTTAAAGAGGGTTCGGAGTTCGTCCTTAGATGAAATCTTCGTTTTCCAATATTCCGGTCTAAAATTTCCCACAGATGCGCAATTGGGTTAAGGTCTGGAGATTGCGGAGGTGAATTTAACTGCTTAGGCACGTTATACAATTGCCATTTTGTCTTGGTGAAAGACCTACATTTTCAGCACTTACTTTTTAATTGTCCTTTAAAATTTGTAAGTATTCTCGGCTGTTCATTGTACTTGCAATGAATACAATATGGTCAGGTCCTGCATCTGACATACAGCCCACAACATCAAAGACCCACCGCCATGTTTTACGGTATATTTTATACCCTTAACAATGGGTGGTAAGATATGTCATTATTTTGTTATTTCATAAATTTTCGTTTCAGAAATCAAAAAGTTTATATATTCTGAATTCTTACGATATAGCGATATTTTAAAAATACATTTAGGATGTACAGATCTGTCGGAAATACTTCGTAGAATATTTTTCAAATTACTAATGGCCGAGATTGAAGCGTAAAAACAAAATAATCGTTTTTTAAAGTTTTTCGTACACGAAAATCGATATCATGGATCCTGCACATATGTACCTTAAAGTGGGTCGAAACACAACCATTTTTTAGTGGCCACCTAAAAACGAACATTGAAATCATTTATAGATTGATGGCCAAATGGGCCTTATCTTAGCGAGGCGTTAAGTGCTACGAACCCTTGGTCGCGTTTAGCCCTGTGCTAGAATTCTAGCGGATTCGGGAGTCATTGCAGTTTTGAAATGTATTTACCACGCATTTTCTTGAACTTATCCTTCACTAGTTTTGCACCCATCTCGGTCCTGAATATTTTCGACTGAGCCCTTTGTATAATATCAATAACGGTATTACATGTCTTTCCCCATTATTGGATTCCATATGTACAAATTGGTTTCAAAACGCTTTTATACAAGATGACTATATAGTCAAGGTTTTATTTTAATTGATCACAGATTAACCAGTGACGCCAAGTATGTCGTCAAATACCAAGTTAAGTGACATAATCGGACTGGTGTATATTAAAATTGTTAAGCGTGATATGTGGACAATTTCCCCTCCTTAGCGCGAATGTAACATGTACTCATATTCGACAGTTTTCAAAAAATTTTCTTCACATATAAGGTATCTATACAGTTGACTAGTATGCAGCAACTGTTGAAATAATTATATATATATAACGTAGGCAAATCGGAGGTGTAAATAAAATAGAGGTTTCAAAAACACTTTCTTGTGTTAGGGTTGCTCTATAATCTTATATTCTCTTGTCACTTAATCTTTGCAATTAACTCAAAATAAACGTTCCGATAGATAAGATTCCTGTAGTTTATGGGTACATGAGGGCCCTTATGCTCTACTTTGTCTAAGGCTTAAGAGATATTTATAAATAATGCGGAAAAATATTTCCTTAATTCAAAGATTTTCTTATTTACAGTTATACAATTAACTTGTTCAATAGTTCCGTGGCTTTCGTGAAAACCAAATTGATGAGCTGAGATAATATTTTTTTCAATAAAAAGTTGGTACGATTTTTTTTTTTTTGGATTATTTTTCGAATAGCATCGTCGAACATGGAAGTTACTTAATATGTCTATAGAAGGATGGGAAGCTTAAAAATCGCATTAAATAATATAGATAACACAATTATTGCCAAATTCGATAGTTTTTTTAATTATAGTTGGTGTTACTGAATCATTTTCTGTTGATTATTTCAAAATAATTTCTTGGGGAGTTTGTACCGCGTACCCATATACCGTCAGATTTCCTTAAAGGGCTCTTATAGGTAGCCAGCAAGGTTTCTTTATACATGCCCCAAGTGCTGAAGGTTAGTGCTTTGATAAACTACTTTCTACTTAGCAATTTTTTCGTGATTGCAGTGACATGATTGCAGACAATGCGGCTGTCACGGCACGGTATATGCGGGACCAAAACCCATTAAACCTATTGCTCCATCCTGATCTTAGTTGTGCCAAATCGACTCTTGTTTTACGCGGCAGAATATTCTCGGCGTCTGCTATCGGTGGAGGATGACCTACGGCTGTTGTCATTCCCACAACAGCCGGTTCTACGCACTGGAAGGTCAACCCAAAAAAAAAAAAGATAGGTAATAGTTGCAGGTTACGCGCAGTGAAGAAGTTGTGTATTCCTGAAGGACGTTAGATTGTCTTTCTTTCTCTTAAGATTTACTTGATACTTACCGGTCAAGTATCACAATATAAGTTTTAAATTTTAATCCATCAGCGTTTTCATTTTTTTTTTAAAATTATTTTAAATGGATTTAGAAGAATTATGTATGGTAATCCATCAATTACTTCACATAACCTCAATTCAAGGTTACATAAAAAACGAATGCATGTGGTTTATTGCAAGCGACTCAAACTGTACAAGGAGCTATGTAAAGTATTACATTAATTCCAATGGAAGAGTGAGACTCAAATCTCGAAAGCAAAACAACAATAATTGGAATGACCATCCTTAAGTGATAATATCGATGATGCGTGACACTTTAGCATTAAATTATTAACAGTTCATGTAGTAGTATTAACTGTATAAAGTTAACATAAAGCAATTCCTAAAAACCGTTTTTAATGTGTACAGTTTCTCCTGATAAATTTTAATATTTCGCGAATAAATTTTTTCTTCATTTAAACTTCATATAGCAACGACCATTTCAATACTAAATGGAATAATTTATAATTATGCGGCTAAAGCTTCGTGGATAAAAATATAAAAAATAACGGGGTTAATTCAACATACATATCGAGCCCTAACCGCGAAAATAACGTAAGCGCCAAAAATCGTATTTTAACGGAGAGAGTTTTTTTCGTTTTTTTTTAAGTTGTGCGAAGGATTTTTTTGAAAGTTAAAATGTAGTCTATTACTGGTCTCATATATGAGATAAATGCATTTTTAAGTTAATATTGTGAGCAACAAATTTGTTTTGGCGCTTACGTTATTTTTACCGCCACTATTACAATCAGCTGAGACTAAAATATGGCGCATACGATAAATGCTTTATAAAGAAAAAATATTATTTTAAGTTTCAAAAAAATGTATTTTTTAAAAATCAGAAAAAAGTTTTAAACTAATATAGTAGGTGCTTAGGAAATTAAGGCATATCTACTTCATCTGTTTCGTTTTATGCGTCTATAATATTTTGGGAATGTTTTAGGCCAATATATTCGTTATGAAATCTTTGAGGAATACTATTTTTATTGCAAGGTCATTTTAAATCATTGAATTTATATGAGGAAATTTTTAATTCTGTGTTGGATAGCGGAGGAGGTCCACGGACCGTAGAAGTATTTAAATCAATATCTTGTCCTCGCTATTAAGGAGTGAGATCGTAAAATTCTTAACACACGTTTTTCATTAAAACTTTTAACCCAAGTATTATTTGATTTCAATTATATTCATTCGTTGTTAATCTGATTAAAAACCTGGTTCAGGTAGAAGGAATGGTCCACATTATGTTTCGAAAGCCAAAAAAATAGAAAGCATTTTCAAAATAGCTGCCAACACATCCGGAAGGAAAGCAGCCCGGTTAGCTCAGTGCTCAGTCTATTTGGTACGAAAATTTAAAGCTAATGCAGGTTTAAAAACATACAAGGGTCAAAAAGTTCCTGACAGGAACGCTGCAAAAAATTTAGAGGCCAAAAACAGAGTATGGAAATTGAAGTAAGAATTTTTCGATCTCACTCCTTATCACAATAGCCGTATTTAATTGTAATCATAGTTGTATAAAAAGTTGAAGACTGCATCGTGCTTAATTTTATTTTCTTTGGAACAAGCTAATCAGAAAACATTTTCCAGTTTGAAAATCAGAAAGAGTCCTCATGTAAACGATTAAATGCCTCGTAAACTGTGCAATCTATGCATTTTTACACTCTCTCTAATGAACTGTCAAAAGTTGTATGTTAATTCGTTTCCACAACTCCGATAAGTTTGCGCGACAATTTAGGCTCGCAAACTTAAATATATTGTGCATTTGATAAATCAGCTGCTTTTGTTTACTTTTATTTATAATAAATAAAAATCAAATAAAATACAAATTTTTTGTACACGTGAAAATTGTGTGACTTTGGAACCGAATGATTGGATTGAATGACATTGTGAATGGAAATATTAACCAACAGCTAGAATATAAGCAAAATCTTCCAAACTATGTTTACCATTGTTTGTTCCAAAGATTTCACTTTTATTAGAAGTTTTTAGAATTGAAATTTATACAATTTTTAAAACTTTTTTTTCTAAGAATTTTTTGAATTTATTTTTGTTTCATATTTTTATCAAATAGACATTTTCTGTATAAAATTGCACAAAATTTAAAAGGTGGGTTCATAAAATACGTTGCGCAAATTTGCGCATTTGCACAAATGGGAAACGTAAGCGTTTAAATTAGTACCCTTAGAGTGCTTTAACGATATAAATTCATAACCGTAAGGTGTTTTTCTTGCACTTCGAATAACTGTAGGCCACTCACTAGGAGCCCATACAGTTTGGTTTCGAGTAAATGATTCTATTGTACTGAGAATAGAATCAACAGGCATCATTGTATGATCAGGTAGTAAGCAAATTTGAATAGATTAGAAAAAAATGCTTGATTTGATATTTGTCCAATAAATGGGAATTAAATTTATATATTTTCCCGTTAATTGTATATCAATTTCTTTTGATTTTTTCTGTATTACTTCGGCTACTCTTACTTTAATTTATTGCCACTTTTGGCTTTTATGTCGCTTACGTTATTTTTGCGGTAAAGCAAAAAGGTGAGTGTCGCTTACGATATAATTGAATTTGCGTTATCTCTGTATATATAAACACTTTATTTTCATTATTTCGGGTGTTGATGCGCACGACACTTTTCTATCGATTTTCATTAAAAAGTCAATTTCGGAAAAATGTCGCTTACGTTATTTTTGCGGTTAGGGCTCGATATAGTGGCTAAATTTTAAAATGAACATTAGACTGCTCTTAAATTATATGGCAAAAAAACGGGTAACAGAAATAACGTTTTCTGCAATGTAATAAATATTCCGAACAATTTTGTTTCAAATTAATAAACCTATGCACAGCTGCGATTTTTAAATTTGTTCACTCTTAATGTTTAATGCTTTATTTTTATTTAGATGTCGTAGATGAAAAAGCCTTCATCTGTCCAAAAGCCGGCTACTAAGAGAAAAACGACATAACTCCGAGAGTAATAAAAGTCTGCCGATATATGAAAAAAATTATATCTATCGTAATTGGCAATAAAATCCCTTTTAATGACATCAAAATATTTCAGATCGATTAATTATTTCACCCTTGATTTATATAGATATCCACACAAATTTTTATATGCAAATAAATACTGTAAGCCTCACTTCTGAAAATTATTGTAACTAGCTTTAAACTCTTAAAAATGTTGGTATCCAGAAAAAATTCAACAAAATCACTCACGAAAAAAAAAATATTGAAATTTTAATAGAATAATGATTGCTCATACTCAGTGTAGGGTATTTTACGATCTGGCTTGACCGACTATACCTTAATACTTGCTTTCTTTTAAAATAGTGTTTTTGATAGGCAAAACCGAAACAGATCAAAAGTAATAATGTTAAAAAAGATAAATTAAGCAGAAAAGTTAAGAAAAAATTAAAAATTGTCATAAAAAAAAAATAAATTACAAAAACAAATTTTATGAATACGTGTTTTCTAGACTTGGGTAGTTGATGAACAACGTAGTTCAATTGAACGATTCATTTGATTGAGCTGAAGGATTTTTCCGCTCACTTAGTTAAATTTTTTAACTAAACACACAATTTTAACACCATTCTTATTTTTAACTAAATATTTCAATTAAATAGAGAAAAAACAATGGAAAAATAAAATACTCTTAAACAATACTGACACAATCTTCGAAAGCTTTATACAGCTGTCTACCTCTGGGATTCACCAATCGCGAACCCCAATATATATGTTTGGCATTGTAGTCTCCACATGCCAGAAACCCACCTCCCAGTGTTGCAAAGAATTCTTAAAATTTCTCCTTGGTAATCGAAAAACGTGGTGGGCAATATATAGAGCTCAGGGTTAATTCTCATCTATGCTAGGAATATTTAATTCAAGTTATTTTATATTTTTAAATTAGTTATTGTTTTAAATTTATAAACAATTAATTTGCGAGTCATTTATTCAATTAATAGCGCACATTCCAAATTTGAAACCTAATGATTTCTTTTATTACCGCGGACCAAACATCAATTGCATGAAGTAGTACTTCACGTGGGTCGTTCCAAAATAATACAAGATCGATTGAACTTCTATATTGCACAAGTCTAGTGTTCTCTACCCCATGAACATAAAATTGGAAATAAAGATCCGTTATTCTGCCGACGTTCTTATGTTAACCCAGCAGTTCTAGAAGACTGTGATTTATAAGAACCAATTTGTTACGAATTCCAGAAAATATTAGAATATTTTCTAAAAGATTTTCTTGCGACATTCGCCGCACATTGTTTATTTGCTATTACTCCGTGCCACATACCAACAGTAAGGGATAGGAAATTTAGTAGGTAAGCCAGGACGAAATGTCACCAGTAGATTTTCCAAAAAAAAGAACTCTACAACTGTTACAACAAACTTAATAACAATATTTTTAAAACATTTTGAGTCACTTTTTTCGATATGAGAAACTCGCAGAACGTAAATGTCTTTTTTGTTTTGAACTGTATGGGAATTTACCTTTTTTAGATTACTTTTTAAAATTCTATTTAATTTATTATATAGTTTATCGTAATAGATAAAATGATAAAAATCTTTAAAGTTGGATTATTATTATAAAAAATATCACAGTTTATGCATAAAACAACCGCACAAATTCTTTGTTTCTTAAAAATGTAAACAAAAACACATTGTAGTTGGACAGTGTTGTATTTTTAAAAATACTTGGCCAGGGTTGTATTGTAAATTCAACAATGTTTATTTCAACAAGTATTTAAATGGTTGTTGTTTCTGCTAAAAGAAATAAAATAAACAAATAGTTGTTTAATATTATATAGATGGCACTAAAAACTGTTTATCAGTCGCAAAGTAGGTCTGGGTTGATAAAGAACTCGCGCGTCATAGTAATTTTCTCTTAAGTGCAATCAGGCCCGTTTTCGTGTTTTTGCCTTCGACAATTGCAAATTGCGCCTCACTCTGGCACGTGTGATATGTAAGGCTTCGTATAACGGTTCCTGTTCTACGTTGTTTGCACCAACCGCGTGTCTTTTAATTTTATGTGAACCCTGGTGGAGACCATATAAAACTCAACATTGATACTGGTGGAGTACCATTAAAAACTCAACGTATCAACTGGTGGAGTACCATTAAGACTCCTGATTTTTACAACAAGATTTAAGCGTTCCAGCTTCCTATATGAAGATATAGGTCGACTAGGGACCAACTTGAATCGACGTGGGACAATCTGGCAATTTGAGAGTCTTTACTCCGCCAACTTTATACAAATGATTTACACTGTCCAACAGCATTTTTGGAACAGAATAGCGAATCTATAATTCTGAAAGGGCATGTTGAGTAGATCATTTTTGTAGAATAAATTAATTGTTCTGCTGGTCCGAATTTTTTTACAGTGGGTCAAAGTTTTCATTTTTTGATCGAAGAGAGCATTATACTAACTGAAAAAAACGGTATAAGTTAATGTCTGAGAGAATTCTTATTGTCAGAGTTATATTGTCGAATTTTATGGGGATAATTTTTGTGGAAGATCTTAACCCTCTAGCTCCTCCCTTTCGGGGTCAATTTGACCCTTTTTTCGAGAAAATCAAAAAAAGTCCTTTTAAAAAGGTTAAATGCCCTTTTTAAAATTAAAATATTCTACTAATATGTTTGTCGGAAAATTTCAGTGGGGATAACCAAAGATACAAATGTTGTAAATAATGGTCTTCACGCTTAATTAGCAAAAATACATGCCAACTTGGGTCAAACATTTTTTAAAAAAATCGCGAAAAATCCAAGTATGATCCGAATGAGCTGAAATATAAAATATAAATAGTCCTTAAGAAGACCTACAAAGAACGTGCACACAACCATAAGAAAATACGGCCTTTTTTACATGTTCCAAATTTTGATGCATGTAACTTTTTATATGTACGAGATAACTATTAGCAAGTTGTTTTGATTTTATTCAGAATTTTCACTGAAATTTTCCGGCAATAATTTTCGTAGAATATTTTAATCCTTAAATGTCCTATTTGAAAGAACTTTTTTGATTTTAAAGAGAGGAGATAGAGGGTTAAGATCTTTCACAAAAATTATCCCCATAAAATTCGACAATATAACTCTGACAATAAGAATTTTCTCAGACATTAACTCACAACATTTTCTTCAGTGAGTATAATGCTTCCTTCGAACAAAAAATTAAAAATTTGACCCACTGTAAAAAAAAATCAGACCAGCTGGACTACAAGTTTATTCTACAAAAATTATCTACTCAAGATGCCCTTTCAGAATTATAGATTCGCTATTCTGTTCCAATCAAAAAGTCTCAATTTGTTGGACAGTGTACGTATTAAGATATAAACGAATGGTTTAAACAAAGAATGGGAGTGGAATTTTTGTAAAATGTTAGCTATTAGATTAGATATTTCAGGCGAAATATTTAAAGCAGGGATGCCCAATGCTAAAACTGTGTTTGTATTGGTGAGCGAAAAGTACTCCAAAATGAAAGAAATTTTAGCTTTATGTGTTAACAATAATAAAGTCAACAATCTTATCATCATATTTAGGTAAAGGGTATTACAGATTCGGCACGGCCAAATATAGTACTCTTACTAGTTTTTACCTTTAAATGAATTAACAAAACGTTTAAAAGAAAAGGTCCTCAGAGTCCAAAATATGTTGCTACTTAAAATAATAGATCCTAATTATTTTAAGAAGAACTTACAAATTTAAATCCAAAAGTGATTTTCAGAAGTGGGGATTATATGGGAACTATGGTCAATTTTGTTTGGATTCTTATGCTTATACGCTGAATTTAATAAATTGCAAGACCTATAACAGATTTATTCAGGATTGAGTTAAGCATTTACACCTAACAAAATTGAGATATTGGAGTTTGGAGTTTATTAGAAACTAGCTAAAACCCGGTGATTTACAATATACTTATGTAGTTTATCTAAAATTAGTTTCTATTTTAATAAGTAGTACATTATTTGTTTCTTATTTATAACCTTAATGTTAAATATAGAAGTTTATAGAAAACTTCTTTTTTTATTCTAATGCCTTATATTTTTGGTTTTTCCCACTCGCGAACATGCTACATAAAGCTGTCCATGTGAAAACCATGGATTTTCTAGATTTAGTCCACAAACTTGCAAAGACTGACCTTGAGCTTTATTAATTGTCATTGCAAATGCTAGGCGAATAGGAAACTGCAATCGCTTAAAATCAAATGGCATTTCCGAAGTTATCATCGGAATACGTGGCAGCAATACATCTGATCCATTGTACTTTCCAGTTATAATGGTCGCCTCGATTAGATTGTTCATTAATTTCTTTACTATAAGTCGAGTGCCATTACAAAGTCGTGGTGGATCAATGTTTCTTAGTAAAATAATAGGAGCACCAATTTTCAACTGCAAGTCATGTGGTGGAAAGCCCGGTAAATCTAACGAATTTAAAAATTCGACTGGATAATTGACGACATCCTCAATATTTGTAACAGTGTCGATTGATTTATAAATTATTAGATTACCATCGATGGTATTCAGAATGTTGCTGTTGATGGAGTTAACGTCTATATTTTTGGCTGCCAGTAACGCGTGTTCACATAACCATTGCTTGTTTTTAAAATTTTTTCCGATATTGGGGAAAACGCAATTTATTAACTCTTCTATAGATTGTGTCATCCTGCAGAAGTCATTGAATTGCTCACACAAAATGTAGAATCTACATATTTTCCTAAATAAGCAATAAATAATATTTACTTCGTACAGGAAATATGGTAATAAAAGATTCTACCTCATGTAATTTCGAAGATTAGTATTTATATATATATATATATAAGTATAAGTATATTCACAGGTATACTAATTTTAACTTAACATTATTGATTGATCAAGATTTTTCTCCACGTATAAAATACAAATAAGCACACAATCATACAAACAAACACACATTCACTTTTATATATATAGATAGATAAGGGTTTCAAATGTATACAAATTTTAACATTTACTTAATATTGTTGGTATTCAGCGCATTTCTGTCCTAAATATTAATATTGATAGATTATATAGCTTTCCCTATTTATAATTTGTCATCATATGTATGGGAGGTGCCACGCCCACTATTGATAGTCCGCCCATTCTTGTTATAAATATTAATATTGATGGTACAATAACCGTACCATATATCTTATTGTTTCCCATATATAAATTCTTTTTAATTATCATCATATGGGAGGTGCCACGCCCTCTGTGGCTACTACTCCCATTTTTGCCGCAAATATTTAAACAAACAGTGGAATTGCTCATGCAAAATTTGAGGACAATAGCTATTATAGTTTCCTAAATATTTGATTTTTAAAATTAACTTTGTATGGGAGGTACCACGCCCACTTAAAATTTCAAAACAAAAAGTAGCCTATAGCTCCTTCCAGACATACATAAATATACTGTAAAAATTTCAAGCAGATCGGTTCAGCCGTTTAGCCGTCTATAAAGTCCAAACAAACAAACAAACAAACAAATATACATACAAACACACATTGACTTTTATATATATTAATAGCTTTTTGCGTTGTTTAAACAATATGTTTCATCCAAACAAAATACATTTTGAGATTACTTTTAATTAAGCGTAAATGTCAATAACCGCGTGTAATTGAATATTTGAACTCAGTAGTAATGTATTTAAAAATTTTTCTATTTAGTGTCAACGTTTTTGCAAAATTTTATTTAAATGACTACTAAAATGTTTGAGAAGATATTAAAGTAAATTAATTGAAGTCTTAATTACAGTTCTAATTTTCTAAGGGAATGAAAGCTAGTTGTCGAAAGAGAATTTAGGTATCACTGCCCGATATTAAAGTGAAAGATATATAAGATCCAACATAACCGTACACTCTGAGTTGTTTTCAAGTAGACGTGTCCGTAAATATTTTAAATTATTGTATGTATTTAATCTATATCTATATCTATATAAATATATAAATGTCTTTGTAAGTTTGTTTGTTTGTTTGTTTGTTTGAGCATCACGCCTAAACGGCTGAACTGATTTTATTGAAATTTGGAACGCGTCAATAGGCAGAAAGGGGTAAACAGGGGGAAAACCGGTAAAATTGGTACCTTTAGTTCTTAAACAATAAATACTAAACGGCCGAAACGATTTTATTGAAATTTCCAACATAGACTACGACAGGGGTAGCGAAGCGCACCGGGTCAAGCTAGTCTATATATAAATATATAAATGTCTTTGTAAGTTTGTTTGTTTGTTTGTTTGAGCATCACGCCTAAACGGCTGAACCGATTTTATTAAAATTTGGAACGTTGATAGATCCTTACTTGAAAGCGTCAGTAGGCTATAACTTTTTTCAATACTTTGACCAGAAAGGGATAAACAGGGGTAGCGAAGCGCACCGGGTCAAGCTAGTTGTTTATAATTTTTGTTTCCATTTACATATATCTCATTTAGAGACCATTCCCATATGAAAATATCAATTTCATATAAATGCAAAAATTATGAATCAAATTAGCACAGTAAGTTTGCTAAACGTGTTACAATCTGTTCATAATGGAAAAAATTTTCTTAGCAATAGCCGTTTTTTTGTTTTTATGGATTATAAATCGTTGGAAATCCAGAGCATTTATAAGGCTGGCTTATAAAGTACCATCGAATAGATGGCAGACATTTTTCGGCTGGGGTAAAATATTGAGCGGAAAAGGTAATTATGAAAATTACAAACGATTTTAAACAACAATTTTATTCAGATAAACGTATTCATATATCAGCGATCGATGAAGGTTTATGAGTACAAGTATTGTTCTTTAGAGTCCAAAATATGTTGCTACTTAAAATCATTTTAAAATATTTCTTACTTAATTATTTTCAGATATTCTTCAATGCATGTATAAGTATGGCAAGAAATATGGTCCGAATTCCGTATATTGGATAGGTCCACTTCCATTTTTCCTCTCAACTGATCCACAGACATTAAAGGATATTTTAACATCTAAAAACTGTATAGACAAGCCAATGTTACTGTACAATGGATTCAGTAGAATAGTCGGTCAAGGTATTATAACAGAAAGTGGTATGTTTAAACAAATTTTTTTAAAATTCCTATGAATCTAAAGAAATTTAAAACATTTCTTTATTTTTTGTTAATTTTGTAGAACCAATTTGGAGTAAACATCGCAAATTATTGAATAGATCATTCTCCCATAACATTTTGATCTCATATTTTCACATATTTCACACAGAAGCCAACACTTTGATTGAACAAATTCAGAGAAGTTTGCATAAGGAAGAGTTTGTTGATTTGTTAGTGTTATTTCGGGAATTAACTATAAAAAATGCAACAAGTAAGCACAAATCTCACACAATATCTTGATATCCGGGAATAATTATAAAGTTCTATTTAAATAATTAATATGTTATGTTTATTTTTCGTTAACTTTCTGTACAGAAACATTACTTAAAAGAAACATAGAGCAGACTAAGTTTAATCCGATCACCATGTCAAAACATCTTCACGGGTAAGTTGAGATACAGTTAGAATCAAATCTTTTATACACAGCTATACTTAACCTTAAACAGATGTTTACCCAAACTCAATCTAAACTTAATCTAATATTAATGTAACATCAAACTAAGAACCAAATTTAATACGTTCTTTTGCGACCCCGATTTTATGTGAAAGCCATACAGTTCGTGTTTAGTGAAAAATCGGCTTATATTTTATTCAAGATTAAGAATCTTGTGTAGTCGCATAGACATTTATAGACATATGTTGGTTTTTTTTATATTTGTCAGATTTTTTTCAAAAACTTGTGTTAATATATTTTTCCCAAAATTGTCCCATTGTTGATCAAACCCGCCGTTGCGACATGCAAGAAATTACTTGTAAGTAGTGTATATCCCAGCAGTTAAGCAAGTATTTAATGTATCCCTTATAGACAGTAATCGTCAGAAATGTCTTATCACTTGGCTGACTCCAATTTATATATTTTGGTCATTTGACATGTATGTGCTCTTTGTAGTGCAGATAGATGACAATTGGTTACTATATACATCCCAGGTAATCTAGGGTAAAGACAATTGTCACTTAAGTGTCTCTAAGTAATCTGAAGTGTAGTCACTTTAAATGTTTTGTGAGTAATTCGCTTTTATTCAAATAAGTATACTGATATCCCATGTAAGATAGCATGAAGTCAAAGTCACTTTAGTGTCTCTTAGTAACCTATAGTGAAGTCACTTTAAACGTTTATTTTGTACTGCACTTGAGAAAGTAGTTATTTTACCCACCAGAAGCAATTTATTGGAGAGTTGTCGAAGAAAGGTTTGTTTACAAGCAATCGTTTATTGGACTGCCTATGATATGACTGTTTAGTTACCAGTTAGGTAGCTAGTAAGGTAACTGGCGCTATTTAACCAGTATGCACTGAATACTTTGGACTAGCTATGATGGATAAAATCACTAGTTCGGGATTGTCTCCTGAACTGCTGGGATGTTATCAACGAAAAACAACACTATTAAGAAAAATGTGATTGTGTTAGTTAAAAACTGTGTGTGTATTGAGCTTTTGGAATTTGTACTTGCATGTGGCAACGGGGGGTAAATTTCTATGTTCGAAAATATGTAGCTTAATTTTTTATACCCTTCACCTTCGTGAGAAGTTTGTCATTCCGTTTATATTCTGGATTCTTATAGATATCAGAGTCGATTAAGCCATGTACGTATGTCTGTCTGTTGAAATAAATTTTCTGAAGACCCCAGATATCTTCGGGATCCAAATCTTCAATAATTCTGTCATACATGCTTTCGAGAAGTTTGCTATTTAAAATCAGCAAAATCCATCCATAAATAACGGAGATATGAGCAAAAATCCGAGACTACCTCTGAAAATTTCATCAAAAAAAGACAATTTATTGCATGCTTTGACAAAAAAGCAACAAAACGTATGTTTGGATGTGTGTTGGTTATTGCTTTGCGTATTTTGTTTTTATAGCCTTTACCATGAGTGGCAAGGGTATACTTATATAAAGAGAGAGTTGTTTATAATGAGTCCTCATATGAGCAACTCTATCATACGTAAACACCACACACACCCAACAACAACATTCTACAATGTGGAATAAGAATTATAAATCAAACACACGCATGCATAATTTGTATGTATTTGAGTGCGTTTCGTTTCGTTTATTTTCATTTTTGTTGTTGTTGTTATTTTTTCAACATATAATTGTGCAAAATAATTGTTGTGTTTATTTGGTTAGTTATCAGTGAGCACTCAACGTGTGAATATGATTATCGGATGTTTTGCGATTGCATTTGATATGATATTATGATTTTATCTTGTTGTTGCTATATGAAGAGTTTTGCATGGGTAAAGGCAATGTACGTAAATATGTATACTTTGGTGAAGGGTATATAAGACTCGGCACAGCCGAATTTAGCTCTATTACTTGTTAATATAATTATGATAAATATTTTGTTTTCTTTGTCTAATGCCCAGTTTTTGACTTCGTATTTAAATACGTATTTAGTTAATTTTTACTTAAATTTAAATGGTATTTAAATACAGTTTGAGTTTTTCAGTGCTATATAATATTTCTTATTTAAATAAGATAAAAGTGTGGTATCACTACTAAATATCCAAAAATTATCGATAGTTTTGTATAAAACAGCTGTTCAAGCAAAACAAAAATTGATACATTTTGCCAAATAATAAAAAAAGAAGGATATTAAACAATAAAATATTTGTAGGAAAATGCACAAAAGATGCCCCAATTTCACCGCGTCGGAAGTGTAGTTTTTGTTAGATGCCGTAAAAAAATACAGTGCTACAATAGAGTGAAAAAAAAAACAGACAACAAAAGACAGCTGTTGAAAACATATGGTTGTTTATGAAACTTAAATAGAATTTAAGTGGCCAACGTTGGCCATTTAAGTATCATTTAAAAAAGCACTGATAAACTCATTTTCCTATTTAAATAGAACTTAAATATAATTAATATTTAAATACGAAGTCAAAAACTGGCTCTAAGAATTCTAGAATATATAGCTGATATTTGTTTTATACAAATTATGACCATTAATTGGATACGTAATCTAGCCGACAGATTTCTATATAAAACAGCCAGTAATGGTGTGAATATGTTTCGTCGGCTTGTCGTTGAATCTATGGATATTGTGCAAAAAAATGATACAACAGATGCCAGCTATTTACCCGAAGTTAATAGTGTTTTAGAACACGCTCTGAGTGGTACACATCAGAATTTACTTAAAGTGGATGAAATAGAAGGACAAATGATGCATCTCTTAGCTGGGGTAGCTTATATTTATCTTATCTAAATAAAGAATTTATTTATATATTAAAATTTTTAATATAGGCCACGGAAACCACATCTAGTACATTGTTTTTCGTATTATCTTTACTGGCCATGCATGAGCAATATCAGGAACGTGCTTATGAAGAAATAATAAGCATATTGGATGAAGATGATGACTCGGTCATAACGTTGCAACAGGTCAATCAATTAAACTATTTAGATATGATCTTAAACGAGACCATGCGCCTTTTACCCGTAATACCAATGGTGTTTCGAAAAGTTACAAACGAGGATCTACCTCTTAGCAATGGTCTGACACTGCCAGTTGATCAGTACATTTGTATTGATATTTTTCGTTTGCATCGCAGCAAAGAACTTTGGGGTCCCGCTGCGGATGCTTTTAATCCCGATAACTTTCTACCCATAAATGTTGCGGCACGTCATCCCTACTCATTTATACCATTCACCAAAGGACAGAGATATTGTATTGGTAACTAAATGAACTTTATATAATTGATAGAATTATGTATATTAATTTTAAAAATGTATTTCTTTTTCATAATAGGTTGGAGATATGCCATATTATTTGTTAAAATTTCTCTGGCTAAACTAATTAAAGCGTACAAATTTACAACGGATTTTAAGTACGAGGACTTAACTCCAGAGAATCGTATGACATTGAGGCTAGTGGAAGAACCGCGACTACATATAGAACGACGAAAAGTTTGAGAATAAATTTATTTAGTTATGTATTAAAAAAAACAATTTCATTCCAAAACAAGTAAGAAAGTTTGGTCGGTCAAGCCCGACCTTATTATACCCTACACTAAGTAAATGAGCAAAATCATTATTCTTTCAAAATTTCAATAATTTATATTCATGAGTGATTTTCGGAAGTGGGCCTTATATGGGAGCTATGAAAAATTATGGACCGATCACCATGAAATTTGGTCATGTAATTAATGTCTATATGAAAGTTATTTATGTTGCATTTTATGTGTATACCAACATTTTAAAGAGATTTATGCTCGTTAAAGTGATTATCGGAAGCAGGTCTTATATGGGAGCTATGACTAATTATGAACCGATCATAACAAAATTTGGTGACATGAATTCGGTATATATAAAATTTATTTGGAGATACCTATATAAATTAAACATTTATGACCGATAAAGTCCAATTTCGGGAGGACATTTGTGTGGGGGCTAAGTGAAATAATGGACCGATTTCAGCCAATTTCAATAGGCTTGGTCCTTGGGCAGAAAAAATGATATGTACTAAATTTTATCGAAATATCTTCAAAATTGCGACCTGTACTCTGCGCACAAGGTTTACATGGACAACCAGCCAGCCAGCCAGCCAGACGGACGGACGGACATCGTTTAATGGACTCAGAAAGGTGGGTGTTAGATTAATATTTTTGGGCGTTACAAACATCTGCACAAATCCATTATACCCTCCCCACTATGGTGGTGTAGGGTATAAAAAGACTTTCTTAAGATTTTTTAAGGTTGGATGATGATAAAGATAGACCTACAATTAAATAAAATTTGTTTGAAAAATGTTATCCTAGCTACCATATTTATCCTAGCTCCCATACAACTCACCGATCATAAATGTTTTAAATATATTAGGTTAGATTTAATTGACAGCCGCTCGAAGCATAGCTGATTTGGGTCCAAGCGTAGATCCCGTTAACATCATTCTCCAGCCAACCTGTTGCTTAAATAAACGTCACCTATGGATAGACAGGTTGAATGATGTTTGTGTGACATCAGTTGATTATCCCTCAGGAAAGGGAATTCGTCCGAATGGGTTCGAATTTATGACTTTCGTTAGTACATCAGCTCTGTTACTACCTTCTATGTCCCCGTGTCCATGAACCTGGGTCCCTAAGAGTACATTCAGCGTGTCTTTAATGTTTTTGAAAGACTTGTCGCCAATGGAGATTGGTCACCTAGGTAGTTGTCTGACCAATACTTCCTAGTGAAGAAATAGTTTTCAGAATCTGATCCCAAGAAGAAATCAAAGTCGATATATATGTGGATGGAAGAGAAACAGTCCTACGACACTTTCCAATTTGTTGATAATAAGATCCTGTCTTCTGTTAGTGCAAGATCCTCTCTTCTGTTAGTAGCAATAAAGGTTGGTTTATTACCCCCTATTAACTACTGTTAGTTTGTTTTCAACTATAAACTTGAAAAGTGATTCATCTTTTTGGTTAATGTTAGACATGCTACCCCATATAGTATGGTATGCGTTGTCATCTGTATGGATTATTTTGCCTTCATTATAATGGAGTTTGGTAATTCTTATCCATGGTCGTGTGCCATATAGCAGCTCATGAGCCAGACTACTCTCATTGTTTCGATAGCGATAGTGCAGCTGATCTGATCTTACCTGTGGACTCGCTGTGGGCAACAGTGTTGTTGGTGTCCTCTGGATTCCTGTAGGGCACCCTCATTATCATTGTTACATGAAAGAGCAAAGAGTCTATGTGCTTGTTCTCTACAGCATGAGGCTTCTCTTTGTCGTATCCTTTGTAGACTCTGAGGAATATAGTTCAAAATCCATAGAACACCCTCACTACAGTTGCATCAATCCCTCATGTGATCAAGCTATAAGCTTTGGTTAATGGCCCTTGGTTATATAGGAAAAACATCAGAAACTCCTCACTTAAAGCCATGGAAACCTATTTCCAGTCTTAAGACCAATGGGGTATCATCATTGTTAGATGAAAGAGTAATGAGTCTATGTCCTTGTTCTGTACAGCATGAGGCTTCTCTTTGTCATTTCTTTTGTAGACTCTGAGGAATATAGTTGAAAATCCATAGAACACCCTCACTACAGCTGCAACGGACCCTCATGCAATAAGCTTGATCACATGAGGGGGGTAATGGTCCTTGGTTATCTCGGACAAACTTCAGAAACACTTCACTTAAAGCATGTGTTGCGGTCAACGAACTCCCAAATGAGATGGTCTTTTGGCACCTCCTTGTACGATCTTGCCTGAGGCTGTGAAGACATATTTTTGTAGCGTTTTGTCATCCTCTGCAGGAGGAGAGCTACTGTTTCAAGTGGAAATTTCTGTACTATTTTGTGTATGGCTTAAAAATGCGGGATTTACTAAAAGTGCCGCTGAAGCAAGGCGATTGCTCACCGAAGCTTATGGTGCATGTCTTTCATCAGTTTAAATGTGCAAGAGATGGTTTGTGCGGTTCAGAATTGGTGATTTTAACACGGAAGACAAAGATCGCCCAGGCCGGCGATTGTAGTTCTGTCGTTATAGGTTATAGCTAACAAGCTAAACATTTGAAAAAATCTCGCATTTTTAAGTCATGACCCCAATACAATTAGAAAATTCTATAATAAAATTAGAAATGTCTGAAATACAATTAGAAATTTCTGAAATGCAATTGGAAATGGTTTAAGTAGTTATATGAGTTGTCACAGCCGAATATAGTACTCATTATTGTTGTATTACAAATATGAGTACATTACTTTAAAAACTTATTTAAATTTTCTTTCAAATTTTCCAAAACATTCCCGCTGGTTGGGGAAGTCGGCAATAGTATTGCAGAATATGAATTTATTTCATTTTATATTCAACCATAACATGTACTGGTATTTAATGTAACTGGTGTATTGTTTCTAACTGGGATTTTATTGTGGAAACGTGACGTACATGATGCCACTTAAATATAAATACCAACCAGTTTAAGGAGCGATTTTTGGGTGCTTTCAAAACCGCAGCAATAAAAACAAATGTAAAGCATATTTACGCGTTAAAAACGTTACATTTCATATTTCTAACTTACAAATATTACGAAATGTAATGTAATTTAAAATAGGATTTCAATATTTAAAATAGACCTGTGTGCGCCACAGAAATTTATCAATTAATTTTGTGTTTACGTTTTTCTTTCATTTCTTACATAACTTTTTTATTTGCTGCGTCAATTAAGTGTAAATTTCTAAAGAATATTTTTGCACTTTTCTGCTTTGAAAATTCGTTATTTTTTTTTTTGTTACTCTGCATATTGTTCTTAACTACAGCAATTTTTCATATAATTAATTTTAAACTGACAGTATTTCATAAGAATGGAAAAAAAATGCAAAGAAGAAGGATGGAAAATATTAAAAGTAAAATTTTTTTAAACACCTTCATTATGACCTGGATATTTGTCATACTTTAACGCATTTTTATACTTCCTCATAAGACTGTATTCTATTAATTTGGTAGTATTAGTTTGTGTAAAGTTTTGGCAATATATAAAAAGTGAGCCAAATAAAACTTATACTTGTATTAAGATAAATAAAATGGGTTTTTTCCTGTATATTTTTTCGCCTAATTTGTATTAATATTGCTACGAAATTGTACTTGAATTTAAATATAACTGTTTAAACGTCTGGTTTAAAGTTGCATAATGCTTCTCAAACAGCAGTGCTTCTCAAACTTTAACATATCTGTGGGTATTATTACCATTGCTGTATAACATACAACATTGAATAAAAGCTTTGAGTTAAGCATTGTTTGTAAGTATGGCAACACTGAATGTTTAAGCTGCTAACATTAACATCGAAAGCTATAGAATTTGAATGTACTAGTTTGTCCGTTAAGATCATTGTAGAAGATTCACGAAAGATGGAGTGTGTATAAATAGTGGCTGTCGTGAGAGAGTTGATCATAGGCGCTGTTAGAGTTAACATCAACTGTCTTGTGCATTTCAGTTTGTGCATTATGAACGTGTGGGTGTATATTAATAACACATAGTGACTATTTTAGACTGTTGTTGTACATTTGAATAAATAAAGAGTTGTTACAATTTTAAACTACTAAAACTGCTTTTATTTGCAATCAAAAGTATCCAGTTTATTTAAAGGAAATAAACCAAGGGTTTATATCAATGTTGTTTAATTCTCATTATATTTAGTTGGAGGGTATTTAAGATTCGGCAAAGCCGAGTACTTGTTTTATATTACTTTTTTTTTGAGTAAACTTATGTTTTTTTATTAAAAAAAAAAAATTTATAGTTTAATATGAAACAAAGTTGATGAAGGTTCATTAGTGTCTTTTTAATAAAAGACAGGTACAAAAAATAAATGGTAAGGAAAATAAATAAAATAAACTAAAAACTGAATCACTGCAACAGAGAAAGAATCTATGTATATAAAAAATATCACGCTTAATTAAGGAACAAATACTTTTTAGTTTACATTTCGTTTTTTTTGTAAGTTTGAAGTATAAGTTTCACTGACATTTTCAGCAAGCGAAAAAAAAAAAAAAAAAAAACTAATACTAGTATCACACTTTTTCTGCTTTATTCGTGTAAAAGCGGAGAAAAAAAAGTATTTTTTTTTTCATTTCTACATTTTAAGAAGTTAACCTCATTTAAATAATATATTAGTGTGGGAAAATGTATAAAACTGTTGTCATCACTCACTTTATGCTCTAGGGTCGAGGTGAACATGGCAAAGAAGTGCAAGTGATAAAATACTGTTTTTATGAATTTTATTTAAGTAATATTTATCTAGCTAACGAAAATCGTACTCTACTACTATGGAAATGATAAAAGGGAATAATATTTTACTCAAATTATCAGACTTTATCGTCCTGATATTATTAATCTGTAAAGGGAGTCATTAAAATACTAGCACCCCTGAACCGCTTTTTGGATAACAATCTTACAGCGATGAGGTGGCTTAAGGATCATTTGCCTTAAGTGTGAATGCGAATCCTGCTACACGCAGAGAAAAAATTTAGTTGTGCATGTTTACTGCAACCATTTCAACATTTTTACAAGTTTTTTAACAATATTATAGTCACAGTAATTATTTATATGATTGTGGTAACCATAATATGGTTAATTTACGATTTACATGATTGTGTCAATCATGTATACTATGTTTGTGACAATCATTTATATAACTACGCTCACTGTAATTATAAATAGGGTACCGACATGATTATAGCAATCATATATATGATTGTAGTAACTGAGAATATGTTTGTGGTAACCATTTTTCTGATGTTTTACCTCCCCATAATATGTTGTTCTCAGACTATGATTACTAAATCTAAGAACAATATATTATTATTTAATTTTTCATCATGAGCATGATTGCCATAAACATATTTACCACAATCATATATATGATTGCTACAATAATGTGAATGGAAACATAAACATATTATATGTTATTACCGCAATCATATACATAATTACAGTGACCATAATATTGTTAAAAAACTTTTAAAAATTTTGAAATTGTTAAACATGTAGAACTATATTTTTTTTCTGCGTTCAACTACGTACCATGGTAACGAAATAAATCCTTTAAAGTTTTACGGATGTCTCTAATACGGTTCACCACATATTTAATAATATATATTTTTTTTCTATGTATAATACGCCCCTTTTTAGCCAAATTACGTATAAGGAACAAACAAATAAACAGACATACATTAATTATACCCTATACCACCATAGTGGGGAGGGTATATTGGATTTGTGCAGATGTTTGTAACGCCCAAAAATATTAGTCTAACACGCACCTTAAATCAGAATCACTTTCTGAGTCGAAAGTCCGTCCGTCAGTCTGGCTGGCTGGTTGTCCATGTAAACCTTGTGCGCAGAGTACAGGTCGCAATTTTTAAGATATTTCGATAAAATTTGGTACATATAATTTTTTCGGCCCAAGGACCAAGCTTATTGAAACTGGCTGAAATGGTTCATTATTTCATCTAGCCCCCATACAAATGTCCTCCCGAAATTGGACTTTATCGGTCATAAATGTTTAATTTATATAGGTATCTACACATTCTCCAAATAAGTTTTATATATCGGTCCATAATCTGTCATAGCTCCCATATAAGGCCCACTTCCGAAAATCACTCACGAACATAAATTATTGAAATTTTGAAAGAAAAATGTTTTTGCTCATTTACTTACTTTTTTACTTGTTTTTATATATATCGATTTTTTGTCGGAAACTGATTTTCAGAAATGAATCTTAGAAGCTGTGGAATAAAAATGATGAAATATTTCTGAGGATTTCATTCCTACTAATATGAAATTTGTGTGTTTTAAGGGTATTCAATTAATCGGGTTTCTGATTTAATCGGTTAATCGAGCAAATAATTATTCGGGGTTTAGATTTAATCGGTTATTAATCGGTTAATTTTAAATTATTCGATTAACCGAATAATTTCTATTTTAATTTTAAATTGAAAATAAAACCACGAATTTTGTGTACCTATTTAAAAAAACAAAGAAAACATAATAATTCAACAAAATAAAATAAGTAATAGCAAAACAAAAATATGGTGTCTGAGACCTTTTTTATACACATGTGAATTTTTTTAGGATTTTAGGGAGATCTTCTGAAATAAGCTTTTTAAAAAGAATATAACTGAAATGTTTTCCTTTTAAAAGATTTTTTTCATTAGTTTTAATAAAACTTGACTGGGAAAGAACTCTCTCACTGATTAGATGTTGGAGAAATCAAAAGTAAGTCATGATAAAGAATATCCAATTCCTCATATAAAATCCAAAAAAATATATTTTTATAGTTCTAATCACTAGTGATGCAATTTTGAAGCTTTTTCGGAAACCCTTCCATTGACGTTTTTATAGTGCTTTCTGTCACTTTGTTCGAACACGTTATCCATCTCCGTTTAAAATCTACCAGACTTTTGAACACATTTTTTGTACCACTCAAGGTCTTGCTTACCATAGTGACAGGATTCCAAAGAATTAGGAAGTCTTATGAATGGAAGCATCCTGTTTTGTAAACATTCCTTGATGTAAATTTCGGTATTTATAGAGCCATTTGTAAGAAATGTTTGGCTTCTTTTGCCGCAACTGCATATTGCTTGTCATGCCAAGAACTCTTTGGGAACATTTTCTGCTTTTGGGTCCTAAATTTTTCTATAACATTCCCTCGAGCATCAGCAATATAAAAATATTGACCCGGAAGCTGTGAAAAATTTTCCATACGTACGTTTCGTCATCCATTATGCAGCAGGTATATTTTTTGTATAAAATTTGACTTCAATTTCCGTGCTCTGTCTTTGGCCTCTAAATTTTTACCAGAGTTCCTGTCAGGAACTTTTTGAGCCTTGTATGCTTTTAAACTTGCATTGGCTTTAACTTTTCGTACCAAATAGTCCGAGTACTGAGCTTACCGGACTGCTTTCCTACCGGATGTGTTGGGAGCTCTTTTAAAATGCTTTCTATTTATTGGCTTTAGAAACATCATGTGGACCATTCCTTCTACATGAACCAGGTTTTCTATCAGCAGACAAGTTCTCCCGATACTGTTTAATAACATTGTAATCAGTTTGACGGCAGACCTTTGATTGTTCTGCCAACTTTTTGTAGGACCAAGTTGCATTTTGTTGAAAATATTTAATAATTTTAGTATGCACTTTTTTCTGGTCACTCATTTTAATCAGATTAACAACAAATGAACATAATTGACATTAAACATAATAACTGACATGCTTTACAAAGGTAACTTAATAAAAAAAAAATCAAATAATACTTAGGTTAAAAGTTTTAATGAAAAACGTGTGTTAAGAATTTTTCGATCTCAGTCCTTATACCATTGGAGTCCTTTTTGGAGTTTTTTAGATTATGAATACTTTTAATAGTTTCTGATAAAAGACTCGTTTCAGTTATGTTTTTAGATTCATCTATTATCAAGTCCTCCTCCGACTCATTAGGACAAAGATAATCATAGTACATTCTAGAAAAAAGTTAATTTTCAAATTCCTTCAATTTTTGTGCTATCGGTTTATTTATTATTTGAATATCGCCAATTTTAAATTATTTAAACAGCTAACCGACCAAAATTAATCAGTTAACCGATTGACGCTTAATCGATTGTATACCCTAGTGTATATCAACAATTTAAGATATTTATTAGTACGTCCTATTACTGAAAGGCATTTGTAGGGGGTAAGGTGAAATCACAGACCAATTTTAAACAATATCAATAAGCCTTGGTTCAAAAATGAAATCATTTCCTAAATCGATTGGTATCACCATGGTGTTGCAGGTTATAAAAAGTTATCTACGTATTTGCGTACAAGTGTGTACCTGGAGTTTAATCAAAAGTGACCCACTTAGAGTGTACAAATACATAGATCCAAATATATACTCGTATACATGTTGCAATTAGAGCAATTTTATAAACACAAACACAAACAGAACAGAAAATGGAAAAATAAGAAACGTAAAACCAAATGCTAAATTAATACACACATTTACAGTTTAGGGTGGTCCTGTTTAAGAGGGACAATCATATAAAATTGTAAAATTTTAATATGGATTTGTAAAAAAATTTCAATAATCTTAAGTCTTGGTAAAGTATTGGAAAAATTTGGATATGGTGGGATTTTCCCGGTTGTTACAAATGTCATATAAAACCCAGGCATGTGAGACAAATATTTTGAAAATTTAAAAAAATGTAATTTGTATCCTATGATTCAGTTCATCAACGACAAAGTATGAAAATTTTTATTTTCCAATTTTTTATCGGGGCCTCCCTAATGAACACACTTATGCACTTTTAGTACGTTCAAATATGTAAACCAATTTAACTATGACGCAAGTGTTTGTACAACAGTTTTGGTCACAAAAATCCACTACTTGTGGCAAATTAGATTACAAATGAGTTTATTCTGTAAATTTTGAAACTTTTTAAATGCTTTCCAAATTGTTAATGGATTAAGTTTTTAGTTGTTTTATCATGAATCAATTCGAGAGAATTGTTACATTTTTAAGGACATAAATTTAAAATATTATAAACACAGGACTAAACACATCTAGTTTGACTGTTTGTATTCAATCTAATCTCAGAAACTAAATTACCTTGTTGGAATATTGCAACTTGCAATATCCATGATACAGAAAATATAAAGGTTCAGGCCAATGAATCACCATATATACATTGGATGCAATGAAGTAGTTTTGGCTGGACAGTTAAAAATACTGGGGTATCATGCGGACTCTGACCACAAGCTGGATATAAATTGAAGAAGTTAAGGTCTTCAATTTTTCACAGCAGGTTCTTAGCTGAGTCTGCTATAGGCAGTGGGCAATCTCAAAAATTTGTGTGGCATCCTGTGATCACGATATTGATGGCATCCTATAAATATAGTTCAAAGCTGCCTTGTACGAATTTCCAACCAATGGATCCAGCACATAACTCAGTAGGATCTCCTCCTATACTCAAAAGTCCTTTCAAACATGCATCGGGGGACACTTCAACTGTGTAATGTTGAAGCTAGCATGACTCATATGATGACATCCCAGAAGGAACTGCTTTGTCAGAATGACCTTTGTTTTCTTGAGTAGATGGTGTTCCGAGGTTATTTTCATGCAGCTCGTGACAGTTCTTAAGGCATCATTTTGGCGGCTTTTAATATTTCTCCATTGAGTATAACTCAGCGAAAGTAACCACACTGGCCATTGCTTTGCTGACGTCAAGCTTTACCTCCTTCATCTAGGTAGTGAAGAGTGTTGCCGAATACTTCAGTGAAGAAGAGGTGTTTTTCTCCAAAAAGTTGTGGTCGTCCGCAGGGTGTTGAGAGAGGTAGAAGTTAAACAGCAGTGAAGACATCATGTTAATGTTGTTAGACATTGTGGACTGCTGGATATCCTGCAAGAGCGGGGAGTGACAGTGTAGAAGGCCCTCATCAGGGGTTGTGACCGAGGAGAGTCCTTTCACAAGGTCTCTGGTGGTTTAAGCCCTATGAGATTAATGCTGTGATTTTTATGGAATCCATGCTGGTGACGGATCATTTGGGAGAGGAGAGGAGGCTCACCACAGATTTCACTCAATCGCGTCCTTTCCAGGTGTGATTATTGGGATTACTCTACCCTTTTCCAATCAACTCTTCGCTCGCCAAGGTGTTTGAACATTGGCTCTCATCAGTTGTCATCTGTGATACCTTTTGTGCCACCTTGTGTTTCAAGAGAGTTATAAATTCTAGATTGATCAAGCACTTGGATCCTTCTCTATAATTTTCATAAAACTTGCTTTTCAATAGGGCCAGTATATTTATAATCTTGATTTGCAATCGTTACACTATTTGTCAGTGGCTTCAATGTTGCTGGGATTTTTAAAGTAGAATGTTGTAATAACCTTTACATAGTAAAATTTTTGTGTTTTATCCTATTCAAATCATCTTGTTCAAGAGTTTTTGTTTTTTCAGTCGTGGTTGTCATTATCGTGGAATTATCCATATGTAAATGTTCTTGATTAAAAAAAATTAAATCGTGAATAAAATCGCGAATATTTTTAAATTTAAAGAAATAAAAATTTTAATTTTCAATAGATTCCAAAGGGTATGTGTTACAGAATATGATCACAAACGGAAGAACCAATGTCAAAAGTTTATGTTTTCTCTGTGTTCTTTGGTGGAAGACCTACCAACTAATTTTATGGCTATTGGTCCATTTACCTTTTAAAAGAAAACTGTTTATAATCATCTTCTTGGTGTAGGGTATCATATGGTAAGGCTTGGCCGACTATAC
Organism: Calliphora vomitoria; assembly: GCA_942486065.2. NCBI lineage: Eukaryota > Metazoa > Arthropoda > Insecta > Diptera > Calliphoridae > Calliphora > Calliphora vomitoria. The sequence goes on along the minus strand of OW818031.2, from coordinate 100,867,161 downwards.
TTTCTTATTTGTTTTGAGTTTGGCATTTTGGAAGCATAAAAAACATTAAAAGGATCTATGTGTCTTAACTTCTGGTTACACCTGTATATTTGTATTAAAAAATAAACAACTGTGAAAAAAATATATTTAAGAGTTTTTTTCCAACATAAAATTTCATACAATTTGGATCACGTTTAATATTTAATTGATAACAAAATGGTCAACAATGGCATATTCTTAAATGCAAATGTAGTGTATATGGGAGGGAATAATGTTGTGAATGGAAGTGGGTATGTGTTCATATTTAAACATATATACATGCACAGATTATCTCTATATAATAGTGGGCTATCCCAGTAGTTCTGCTTTGACAACAAAATAAATAATATTATTCCTCTTGGACAGTAATTACTTATCACTAATCGGGGTTGTCATGGAATATAATCATTGTCGGAATCGGTTTTGAAAACGACCGGAAAAGTACATTGGTCTCATGAAATCGAAAGTTATCGGTTTTATATTCGATCTAGAATTAAATTTTTTATCGATTAAACAAAAAATTACATTGGATTTCATAAGTCTAATGTATCTTTTTTGTCATTTTTAAAACCGATTCCGACAATGATTGGATTCTATGACAACCTCTAATGTTTCATTCGTCACGTATGTGCTCTTTGTAATACAAATACCGGGTTGTACTAATTACCCACAAAAAGTACAGAACAAAATAAACGTTTACACTCTAGATTACTTAGAGACACTTAAGTGGGAATTGTTTTCACGTTAGATTACATGGGATGTATAAAGTAACCAATTGAAATTTACTACTCTAAAATATATAAATTGGAATCAGCCAAGTGATCAGACATTAGTGACTATTACTGTCTATAAGGGATACATTAACTACTTGCTTAACTGCTCCAATGCATTGACTACTTTGTACCAGCTATCATACAGAACCAGTCAATTAGCTAGTAATATAACTAGTTGGTACCCTAAATGAACTGCTGGGTATATTTGGGTTTATGATGTTTGTGGATGTGTTATTGTCTTTGATGTGGTCGACTTGATCGACGAAATCCAGCGGAAAAATGATGCAATGAAGAGGCGTTCATAAAGGCAGACACAAGGACAGCCTGTCGCATTGCAAAATTGTTAAAATTTTACACGGCCACGACATTGGGAGCCAAGGCCTTTCGTACTCGCTTCTGTTACAGCGCTGATAGAAGGCCTACTTTAAAAACACTCTAGAATGTCTCCCGTTTCCTCATATAATTTCTACATAAGAACTTCTATTAAAAGGCCTGAAAATAAAAGTTTATTTGAAGATATGTTGAAGCAAGACTTAGTTAAATTATTATTAAAGAATTCAGCATAAATCTTAAACAATGGACTTTAAATAATCGCGTGTATATTTTTATTTATCAAAAACTACTTCACGCGAACTTCACAACATCAAATGTTATAAAACACTACATTTTTTAGAAGATTTTGTACCGTCTCCTGTCTTCATATAAGGTTTGTTAGACCTTATTTTGTAATGTAATGTGTATGACTTTTTATTAGAATACGAAGCAAAGCCCTTCTGGAACATCATTTACGAGAAGACAGAGTATAATGAGTATCGCATATTTTAGAATGTGTAAACAGGTCTTTTAGAAGGCCTACAAAGTGAAGACCTAGCTTTTGAGTCAGTGAAGTTGACATTTATGTTAAGATTTGTTGTTGATGTTAAGTTGTTGGTATTTCCATATATCATGGAGTATTGGAATTGGAGTTTGTGTTGTTGATTTCTTTTTGGAGAAATATAGTAAAATATAGTATAGTATAGTTGCTTAGGTGAAAGAGGTTGTATGCAGATTTTATCAGTTTTTTTTTTTACGAAGCTCTTGTATATCTGATAACCATTTAAAGTTTTCGTCTACGTAAACACCTAAGTGTCTTGTCACCACTCCTGTGGAACCTGGCCATAAATTGTCTGTTCAGAAAATTGGATCTCATGGGTTATAAAACTGTCGCCTACGCGGATGACGTCGCTGTGGCAGTCTCTGGGATCCATTTGGGCACGATATCACAACTCAGTGTACTAAGTCGGTGGAGTACAGACAGTGGATTGAGTGTTAACCCAAGCAAAACCGAACTTGTACTGTTCACAAAAAAGTACAAGATTCCTCATTTCTCGCTTCCCCGATTAAATGGTGTTGAGCTAACACTATCGGATAATGCAAAATACTTAGGAGTTATTCTGGATAGTAAACTACATATCCTGGAAACCCAATACCCTTTCAAGGACGTCGAAAGCCTTGACGGCTATGTATATCTGTAAGAAGGCGATAGGTACGCAGTGGGGTATTAGACCCCAGTTCGCTAACTGGATATGTGATACGGTCATTAAGCCGACACTATTCTGTGGAGTTTCTGTCTGGTGGAAGGTACTAGCCAATGGCTCAATTTACATGCTATTCGAGAGGTTTATGAGAAGAATGGCAATCCTGATAAAAGGAGCTCTAAGAACGACCGCAACAAAGTCACTTTTTACTATATTGAACTGGATCCCCGTGGATCTAATGGCGATTGGAGCGTGGAAACATGCTCCATACGGTCAAGCCAGCACAATAGGTAGCATTCAGACTCTTCTGGATAATATCGATTATTGCATTTCTGGGCCCTTCTTGGCGAGAAATTTCGTTTTCTCAATTCCGTATAATACGGAAGCAATGGACGGACCTTACTTGACACAACGGGTATCTTAGTCTATACAGACGGTTCTATTAAAGGAGATCGAGTTGGCGTAGGTGTCTACATTCGGGAATTCGACATTAGGTTATCTATTAGATTTCCAAATGAATGAAGCATAATTAAGGCTGAAATATCAGCCATCAAAAGGGCGGCTAACTGGCTCAGTTATAACAATATATCAGGCTGGAATATTCGTATATATACTGACAGTCAGGCCGCAATAAAATCTCTAACAGGTGTATACACAACATCTTATTTGGTCCAGGAATGCCGGGCATTCGTAAACAGGATGGCGAGACATTCAACAGTCATGCTCGAGTGAGTACGGGGACACGGAGGTACTACAGGCAACTGCGTTGCTGATGATTTAGCGAAAAAAGGCGCCATGTTACCTGACGGAAATGCAAGCTACAAATTAGAAATTTCTACTATGAGCTCGCTCAGACAAGATGGGGTTGTTAACCTACATGCACTATAACCAGAATGATATGGCCCTGACTGAATCGTGGGCGAACAACATACCTTCTTGAAGTGTCACGCTCACAATTGCATGGCGTAGTGGCGGTCATTACCGGACACTGCACTTTTGGCAACCACGCGAGGAGACTTGGTTTGCCCTACAACGACTTCTGCAGAAGTTGTCAAAACGAGAAGGAGGATGAAACCATTTTTCATCTTCTTTGTCACTGTACGGCATTAGGTGATCTACGCTTACGGTTTCTGGGACACCGTTCCATAAATAGTCTTTCTGAGCTCTCGAATATGAGGCTTGAGGGCATCAATGCCTTTATAAGGAGTAGTAATTGGTTAACAGGACCAGATATGGGAACCTCTAGAGGGTAACCTAATAACCGATATCTTATTGATATGAAATTTTTGTAAATCTCCTACTCTCTCTTCCTTGAACATCTTCTTCTTAACTACTCAAACTTCTACTTCTCCCTTTTCATTTCTATCTGCCCCTCTTTCTTTCTAACTTTCTACTTTCAGGTAACACAAAGGGACCATTGCTTGGACCCACGTGAGCTGTTCTTCTACTCTTCAACTTCGCGGCTGCCTGGAAACTCAACCGAACACCTAAGTACTTATAGGTATTCACCACTTCAATTATCGTTGTACATTTGTCTGATACATATATAAGATTTTGGGTTGTGTAGGCATTGGTTGCTGTGGAATTTTAGTTTAATTTCCTTATTTGGTAGATGTGATGGTTTGATGTGCATTAACTTTGTTTAATAATGAGGCTATTATCATGACTCCATTTTGTTACGATGTCTAATTCATCTAAACAGATAACTCTTATCCCATTTCTTTCCAGAATATCTAGAAGATTAGCACTAAGTGCCCTTTTTTAATGCGAAGCTTTTGTAATTTATATAGGGTCAATTGAATTCCGCATAGTACTATCACATGTTTAAATAACTATCCACATATCTAATTCTATAACCAGTATTGTACCCAAATATAGATGAAATCACTAATATGGGACACTTAGCCAGAACTGCTGGTATGTTACTTCACTTTCACCCATATAGAAATATATAAAATTCACACCCTCTCTCTCATTCATAGTTGATGATTGTTTTAGTAAAGTGCTGAAAATGGGTGTGTGAGCACATCACCATCATTGTGGAATGATTTTGAATTAAAGTTGTAAATTGACATAGTATTTTATGCTTAAAAATGCAAATATTTATTTTTACTGCAATTCGTACGAGTACCCATAACCAATTGCACCCGGATATTCCTCAACTAAATATGTATATGGGAATGTGTGACATTATACGATGGCATAACCTTAATGTTATTTACCACACCCATTTTACAAATTCTCTACAACAGCTGTTGGATGCATGCCAAAATTTCTGTAAAGTAGGTATAAAAACTAATTCGTTACTAAATACAATGCGATTGTAAACTTGGGGCCATTACTTTGATTATGTTATGTATAGGAGGGCAATCTGAAAAATAGTTTCAAAATCTAATATATGAAGCTTATAGTTATATCTGATGTTTGTAACATGCTAAAATATTGTCCCAACATACACCTTAAAGTATACCAATCTGCTCAGGATCATTTCTGAGTCGATCAAGCGAAGTCCGTCCGTTAATGTAAGCCTTGTAATCGAACTACAGGTCCCAACCTCAAATATAATTCGACGAAATTTGCCACATGATCTTATATTACCCCAAGGACCAATAAAAACGAATCGGTCCATTACTTCTCCTAGCCCTCATACAACTGTCTTATATGAATATAGTTAGGCTCTCATAAATATCTTAATTGTATCCACATAAAATTTACCGCAAATAAATTTTATATGAGTTAAACTCCCACTATTAAATTCGGTAACGATCTGTTCCTAATTTACCACAGCACGCATATAAGGAGCACTCTCAAAAATTGCATTAAAGTGCATAAATCTCCGACATTATTTTATTATTATTCCACCTAATTTTATGAAGATCAATCCATTATTATGCATAGCTCTCATATAGGCGCATTCAATTAACGCTCATAAATCTATTAAAATTGTCGGTAGCCAAATAATATTCAACACAAATGAGTCTCATATATACAGAAGTCATGCCACCTAATTTTATAACGATCGGTCAATTATTATTCATACCACTAGCGAATATCAGCCAATAAATCCCTTAAAATTGCTAGTAATGACCCAACATGTTGTGCAGATGAGTCTCATGTAATCATAAATTAAAAGAGTTTTTGCTCATATACTCGGTGTAGGGTACTATATGTTCGGGCTTGACCGACTATACTTTCTTATATGTTTTTTAATATGTTTGTTTCTATTGTAAGAGAAGAAAATATTAATATACAATGGAGATTGGTAACAAAAAAGGTCGAAGTGTTCATATTGTTTTATAGGATCAAGATTAGGGTTGTCATTCGAATAAAATTTATTCGCATAATCGAGGAAAAAATTGAAAAGAATAAAAATTTTGAATTTAGAATAAAAAAAATTCGAATAACAATTGTTGATTAATCGAAAACTCGAATAAATCTAGTTATATTCTACTTAAGTTGAAATTAAAAAGAAATTGTTTATATAAACAAAAATATCATGAAAACTTACTCAAAGAAACAAGACCAATAGTTTATATTGTTATTCCAACTTGGATCTCATTAGAATTTATTAGACTCAACTTCCTACATTCATTCAAACACAAGCTACGATACCTTTTGGCTTGTCTGCAGAAGCACCCAGAGCCTTTGTCGGAAATCGATACCGCAACCCTCTAACCGATATTCCAGCATACAATCATCTAGTCTATCGAGGTACCCGATTTGGGATAGAACGGAACATTAACTTAAAAAACGAATATCTTGTGACTATAAAATTCCTAGGAAAGGTTAAAGTATCTGCAATAGAGTTAGATTGATTTTCCAGTTAACCCTCTAATGACAATTTCTAAAAAAATTGCTAAAAACGTTTGCAATAAGTTTTTTTATGGTAAATTTGGGCATCTAATTTCAAAAACAACATTTAAAATTTAGTACAATCAATGCCAGGTGGGAAACACTAAATGAGTGCCTTAAGGCAACCTTGGGGCTTTAGAGATTGAAACATAGTCGGGTTTTTGTTAGTATAGTTTGTAAATTTTTTATTGAAAATAACTTTTCTAATTGTTCATCACTCAAAAGATAATTTAAAACGTTTGTTCACTCGACCAGGCATTTTTTAAAATTTTATGTAAAAAATTTGCAAACCAAGGCGAAGAAAACAACATTTTGCTATATGAGGGAAATACTGAGGCAGCAAAATTAGTCTACAATGCCCAAGAGTGCCTGAAGGCACTCATCAATAAATCACGTCTCTAAAAAGTAGCTTACTTTTTTTTACATAAATCTTGACTCCAATATATAAAATACTAGCTTGACCCGGTGCGCTTCGCTACCCCTGTCGTAATCTATGTTTGAAATTTCAATAAAATCGTTTCAGCCGTTTAGTTTCTATTGTTTAAGAACTAAAGGTACCAATTTTACCGGTTTTCCCCCTGTTGACCCCTTTCTGGTCCAAGTATTGAAAAAAGTTATAGCCTATTGACGCTTCCAAGTAAGGATCTATCTACGTTCCAAATTTCAAACAAACAAACAAACAAACAAACAAACAAACAAACAAACAAACAAACAAACAAACAAACAAACAAACAAACAAACAAACAAACAAACAAACAAACAAACAAACAAACAAACAAACAAACAAACAAACAAACAAACAAACAAACAAACAAACAAACAAACAAACAAACAAACAAACAAACAAACAAACAAACAAACAAACAAACAAACAAACAAACAAACAAACAAACAAACAAACAAACAAACAAACAAACAAACAAACAAACAAACAAACAAACAAACAAACAAACAAACAAACAAACAAACAAACAAACAAACAAACAAACAAACAAACAAACAAACAAACAAACAAACAAACAAACAAACAAACAAACAAACAAACAAACAAACAAACAAACAAACAAACAAACAAACAAACAAACAAACAAACAAACAAACAAACAAACAAACAAACAAACAAACAAACAAACAAACAAACAAACAAACAAACAAACAAACAAACAAACAAACAAACAAACAAACAAACAAACAAACAAACAAACAAACAAACAAACAAACAAACAAACAAACAAACAAACAAACAAACAAACAAACAAACAAACAAACAAACAAACAAACAAACAAACAAACAAACAAACAAACAAACAAACAAACAAACAAACAAACAAACAAACAAACAAACAAACAAACAAACAAACAAACAAACAAACAAACAAACAAACAAACAAACAAACTTACAAAGACATTTATATATTTATATAGATAAGTATACTTTTTAAGAAAAAAAAGGATTGCAATCGGGAAACTTTAAAACACTTTAATCAACGTTTGATAACACAACATTGGACTTGGTTGTTAAAGAACTAGTTTGTAAAAAGTGCAGTAAATAAGAAAGAAGAGAGCTTTTAAGGCTTATTAAAATATTTAAGTACGTTTTTTAGAAATTGTATTTGCATTTATTGGCATTTTTGCGATGAGTGCCTTGAGGCATGCTTATGCATTAGAGGGTTAATAATAAACAATATATATATTATTAATAATCTATTTTAGTTAAACGCCTTAAATATTTACTAAAAGTTAATATGAATTTAAAAATACTTTGGAATCTAAAGTTTAGCAATCTTTAATTATTTCATAAAATATTTAACGAGACTTTATAAGTATATTAAAAATGCTCTAATTTATTATTAATATTTATATCTATATTTATTGTTAACAAAGAAATTATCGAAATTTTTCTGATTTTAAATATATTTTTATATATTATTCGTATAACATTTTCTACACGTTCGATTAATTGAGGAAATTCTAAAAATTAATCGATCACTCGAACAATAAAAAAATTATAAATTTGTATTCGATTAAAATAAAACTCGAATAATTGACAACCCTAATCATGATACATCTAATAAATCCAACAACAAATAATTCCACAATTTATTTAAACTTTTGGCCAAAAATGCAATGACATTAGATTTACTTTTAGCTAAAAAGATCTCTTTTCATGAATCAATGATGAAGATATGAACCATATTGAAAACAAGGATGGAATAGTTTTTTAAACTATTGCATATATGAATGAACCGTAGCACTATCGCATTCCTATAGGCTCAGAATGATTTGATGTTCCATAGAATCATGTCCGTTTATGTCGAACACTAAGAAAACAAATTACAACTGTTTTCTTCGTATCCATTTAATTTCGCGATTGAACTCGGCTTTATTTTTTGGTTGAATTTCAAGAAAAGCTGATGATTTTTGTATATAACATTATTTTCTCCAGAAAATTCCTTTCTATAGAAAATTTAATTTTTAAATTTTTTTTTTAGAAAACTGCAAGTATAACAGTGAAAATTTCAAGTATAACAGATTTTTGTTATAGAAATTGCTAATATAACAGTGTTTTCTATAAAAAATTTTGTGTATCATAGTAATTTCTATAGAAAATGTCACCAATAACAGTATTTTGTTATAGAAAATTGTGAGTATAACAGTATTTTCTATAGAAAATTTCGTGTATCACAGTTTTTCTTTAGAAAATTGTGAGTATAACAGTAGTTTCCATAGAAAATTTCGTGTATACCAGTATTTTTTTATAGACTGTTTTAATTCAGAAAACAACTATAGAAAACTATGTTGATAGTTGTGAATTAATCAAAAATGGTATGACTTCCTTTTACTTTCAAACGACTTTTCAGTTTTGCCTCATATGTTGATATAAACCAGGAAATATCTAATGCATATTTGCATATTTTAATATCTGTTTATTTTATATATATTTTTTGTTAAATATTTGTCTTTATTTTGAAGTCTACCGCATTAAAACTGTTAATGTTTGTTTAGTTGTTTGGATGAGGCCATATTAAGTCATTTTTAGTAAGTGTTAAGGTATTCATATCAATATTTCATTTATCCTAGACAAACACATTTATTTCTTGTAGCTATGTTAGTATCTATGTATGTTTTTTTTTAAACGGAACATTAGTCTGTATTAGAAAATAAAAATTGAGATACTGAAGTGAAAATGAACCAAAATATATGAAATTCTTCCGGTATATTTCGCCTTTTAAAAATGTTGTCTACACGCGCTTCTACCTGACTGTTCCTCAACTATTTTTTCATTTTAATCTTCTAGGGGACAATATAAATCATTTGGCAAATTAATGACGCTGGTAGTACCATTAACATAATTCGAAAGCTAAGAAAACCTAATAGCACCTGTATTCATAGAAACAGACAAATTGGTACACAGAGAAAACAGATTCGTAGTGTCACCCAATTTGTTGCTAATCGAATGAATCGGTTGCACACATCGTACTTAATATTATTGGCGCTATTAAACCCATATTTTCATCAAATTGACCAACGTTTTATATCACTATATTGTTGAGAGTAGTTGCGTAAGGCAATGGTATGAACCTTTTTGAGATAATCCTGCCTCATCGAAGATAAGAAAAATTCTGCTGATTTTGCTGCATTATTTTAAGATAGATAACCTTTTTTTATGCAAAAAAGGAAGCAAATTGTACTCAATTAGTTTAAATGACCAGTTCACGGAAGTCGTCATTGACACAGCTAACATGGGTCTATTAATTTGGTGCCTTTATGTTACTTGTAAAGAAAAGTTGAGGTAGAAGAGTTCAATAGAATTTAGAAAGTCCATAGAAAGAAAGATTAAATTTTGAATCCGGTCGATATTACTAATGAAGGCATAGAGTAGTTGATAGTTCAGAAAAACTGCTGAAGTAACAATATAACAAGGACCTGATACGCAGATATTCAAGTAGAAAGCAATAGCAGAACGTGCTTATAATGAGCTTCAATTAAGTGCCGTTTGTGGGCAGATAGAGCAATATTAATTTTCCCATCTGCATTTTCACCGCATAATCTGCTACACAATTTCCCAGCTTGTCTCCGTGTACACGCATCCATATAACTACGATTGTCTCTTTATTCCATTCCATAATCTTTATATTCCTGGTTTAGATTCGATGTAGTGAACGCACCTGTCAGCGAGCTTATTGGTGCTGGAAAATCAGTATGTGTATCCAAAAATCCCTGAAATTTTCTCTGAACGTCCTTTTGTATGAAACTTATTTCTGTTGAATTTTATGTGGTACTAGCTAATACCCGGTGCGCTTCGCTACCCCCTCGAAGTAAAATGAATATTAAGTAAAGGTTTAAAAAAAATATTTATTTAGTAATTAAAATATACATTGTTTCTTTAATATTATTTCTTATTCTATTTTTTTGATGTACAATATATTCAGTCTATATATACAATTTAAAAATAATAAATTAATGAACTATTTATTTCTTGGAAAAAATTGGAAAATTTTATTTTTTATTTTTTTTTTAATTTTTGAAAAAATTAAAAAAAGTACTTTTCTACTACGGTTTGTAAATTGTGGATTTTTTATTTTTTATCCACAGAACGTCGGCGATAAAGAGGGTAGCCATCATTTCCCGATATTGTTTCTTGAATCAATTGCCGTGGATATTTCTTTGTGCATTTTCCATCAACCATGCATGGGGAATTTGCATTAATGGTTCCACATGGACCATGAATATTATTTTTGATTACAATTTCGTGCAGATTTGGATCAACATTTGGATCGGGTATCTCTGCAGAAATTATATCATCAATAAGATTTGGGGTAATTTTTTCAACCAACCAAATGAGAATATGGGCATGTGGCAATCCACGTTTCTGCCACTCAACAGAATACATCCAGCACCGCGTTTCACCAAATACATGAAATTTTGCAATAAAATCCATAAGGGATTTTAATTTTTGTTTAAATACGCGTGCTGTTATATCGTGCCGATGTATTGGTGTTTGGCCAGTGGACAATTCAGACAGAATTTCTTCCCACTTTGGATTACATGTAAGTGTAATAAATAAATCTGGGCGTCCATATGATCGTCATTGCATCTTGGCAGTATTCCTGCATATGACGTGGACTGCCTGTGAATGTTGATGGAAGAATAATTGCTTGGCCAAGTTCATTGGGATTAATATCATTATGGTTGTTTAAAGCATCCCGAAGATGAATATAGTTATCCACTCGTAATTTAGCTTGATTCCGTCGTATGTATAATAGGCGCTCGGTTTCAATTTTAGCGTACATATCGACAATATACTGGTGAAATAATTCTCTGCAATTTAAAATATGGTTAACGGAATTCTGGCGCATCATTATGCGATATGCATAAAAATCCATTGCACTCACTTTTTTCCTTGTTGGTTCATCTGAAAGTAAAAAAAAATAATAAAAATTAATTATATAAAGTTTAGGAAATGTATAATTAGATTTTAAAAAATGTCAACTTACTTGTTGCTGGATTCCTTTGCCGTAACTCGAAATTATATCCATCTTCTCCATATGGAAAAATAATTGGATACTGAAGTGCATCATATAAGCGATGAGTTTCAGCTATCCTGTTGACACCATCGTCACGGCGACGAATTATAATATCACGTGGAGCTACTGGATCGCCAACCATCAAAATTGCTACATCATCCACAGTAGGTGCATTGTAACGTCCATCATGCTGTCCAATTGGTGTTCTATCTGCATGAATTCGAATGAAGTGGTCATCTGAATTAAAGCGCGGGTCATCTTTAACTTGCTTGAAAGTTCTTACCAATTCATTATTTTCATGAAGCATAATTTGTATCTCGGCAACAACTCGTTGTTTTGTCCCTGGATTGTAATGCCGCCGTTGTTGCACCTGATCGTTATCATCTGCTTGTCCCATGAAAAAAATTTGTAGAAACTTGGGTTCTTCGTTTGGCAATGGCAAAATTGATCCCATTCGATGATATATTTGTCCTTGCACTCGAAATGTTGGCATAAAATTGTCTCGAACAACTTTTGTAGCTCCGAATGACGTCATTTGAAAACATGAATTGTATTTTCGAATATTACTTAAAAAATGCTGCGAATCGACATCCATTCCTAGAAAGAATAAAATAATTTGGAATTAATATTTGATGTTTCATTATATAAATTTTTATTGGCTTACCTGAAATCAGTGAATGCAATGGTTCTGGTGGTGGACGCAATTCTGGCAAAGCAATCTTACCATTTGCGCAACATATTCCAGGGGCTTCACTTTTGTAATTTCGTGCACCACAGTATTGGCAAAATTCATTCATTGGACCAATTGCAACTAATATATCTTCGGAATAATTCATATTAGATCTGTAATTAAATGCAATGCGTTCGTATTCATCAGCAATATTCCGGCGATTAACCACCATTCTATTGCGATTTTGGCTGCGTCGTAAATCTTGTTGCTCTCTCCTCTCATTTGCCCTTCTTGATGAGGTTCGAATCCGCTGGTCTCTATGCGTGATTCACGCCGGTCTTCTGTTTCCATAGCTCGTACTGTTGTAGCATGTTGTCGAAGAACTTCAAGACGTCCTTCTCGTGCTAATGGCGTTTCTGCTGCTCGCGCTGTTGTAACACGATATCGAAGTTTTTCAACGCGCCTTCACGTTCTGATGGCGTCTCTGTTGCTCGTGCTGTTAATGTTCGAGTTCGCTGACTTTGAAGGCGACCATCGCGTTCTGGTGGCGTCTCTGCTGCTCGTGCTACTAATGTCCGAGTTCGTTGACTTTGGAGGCGAACTTCGCGTTCTGGTGGCGTCTCTGCTGCTCGTGCTGCTAATGTCCGATTTCGTTGACTTTGGAGGCGAACTTCGCGTTCTGGTGGCGTCTCTGCTGCTCTTGATGTTGATAACCGCGACCTTTCTCTTCCAATACGCTCGTTGTGCTCTTGAAATGTCTCCGCAGCTCTAGAGGTTGAAGCTCGACTGCTTTCAGTTCTGAGCCTAGCTTCACGCTCTTCCGAAGTTTCATTAGCTCTCTGGGTTTGCAAAAATTGGGCATGTTTGGTGTGTTTGGACAGTGATGTTTTTTTGGTGGCATTTTGAAAATGTTAATATTCACTCAAAAAACGTGTAACTTATTTAGAATCAAAGATTCAACTAAATTCAAAAATGAAATGTGTGTTATATTTTTTTCCTTTATTTAAAGTAAATTAGGTAACAAATATCGATACAGGTCTAAATCATTACAGGTAGTTAAACTTTATGAAATAATCGCGGTGGTTGGATGTCATAAATATTTGTTTATGTGTAACTTATTTAGAATCATAGATTCGACTAAAATAACAAATAACAAAGGTAACAAATTTTCCATTCAGGTCAAAATCATTACAGGTAGTTAAACTTTAAGACATAATTTTGTTCGCGGTGATCGGAGGTCATAAAATTTTGTAGAGTTTTTTGCATTGATGTTAACAATAGGTAGTACACATTTTACTACTTGGTACTTGGTATATTAATATGATACATTAAACATATTACAGTTTATTTTTACAAATCCATTCATGGCCCAATAAAAATCTAACTATTATCCTTATTTACCCACTTTTTAAACTAAACAATAACATAATAAAGTCATCAATTATATTTCCTTTATGTAGGTATGTATGTATTTAAATAAATTTATTCTTAGTTTTTTTCAGCACTTACACGTATGTAAGGTCCTAGTATGAATACTTACTACAGTAACTCCGACAAAATTTGAAGACTTCAGATGTTGTAGTTTCACGACACATTCATTTTTATATGGATTTAAATGTTGTTCATATACAATTTGGGTACGAATAATGTATCTAAGATATATTTTTTTAATTAATTTTTTCGAAGAAAAAGGTATCTCATAGTTTATTGCAGACATACAGGAAGACGTAAAAATTTCATAAAAATCAGTCCAGCCATTTAGCATCGCACAGACAATATTGATAGTAAAGTTATTCTTTCAAAATGTTAGTACTTCAGTTATTACAGTTTTCAAGATATAGGAATTTAAATATTTATATTGATAGTATAGTTATGTATTAAATTTTTTCCAATATTAGGTGAAGTTCCATTATTTTCGATCTGTCAAATTCCAAAATATTCATATTGATACTTAATATGAGGACTATATCTGTTATAGTTTTCCAGATATGCAGTTTTTTGTCAAAAATATTTCTATTGAAACTAAAATTACTTGTACAAAATTTGGAAACTCTAACTGATATAGTTTCCTTGATACGCAGATTTTAGTGTATACTACATATGGGAAGTGACACGCCCACGTTTGCTGGTCCACCTATTTTTGGTCATAATATTCATATTGAAGCTAAAGTTACTTGTACAAAATTTGGAAACTGTAACATGTATATTTTCCCTGATATGCAGATTTTAGTATTTACTGCATATAAGAGGTGACATGCCCACAATTGCTGGTCCGCTCATTTTCGTCCAAAATATTTCTACTGAAACTTAAATTACTTGTACAAAATTTGTAAACTCTATCTGTTATAGTTTCCTTCATACGCAGATTTTAGTATTTACTACATATGGGAGGTGCCACTCCCACTTTTGCTGGTCCACCTATTTTTGGCCAAAATATTCATATTGAAACTAAAGTAACTTGTACATAATTTGGAAACTCTAACATGTATAGTTTCCCTGATATGGAAATTTTAGTATTTAATTCATATAGGAGGCACCACTCCCTCTTTTGCTGGTCCGCCCATTTTAGTCCAAAATATTTCAAGTGAAACTAAAATTACTTGTAAAAAAATTGGAAACTCTAGCTGTTTTCTTGGTACGCAGATTTTAGTATTTACTACATATGGGAGGTGACCCGCCCACTTTTGCTGGTCCACCCATTTTTTGTCCAAAACATTTATATTGAAACTAAAGTTACTTGTACAAAAATTACTTGAAATAGGAGGTAATGTTGTATAAATGGGCGTGGCACATCGCCCACGTAAAATTTCAAAATAAAAAGTAGCCTATAGTTCCTTCCAGAGATACGGGAAGACATTGTGAAGATTTCATGAAAATCGGTTCAGCCGTTTAGCCGTCTATAAAGTCCAAACAAACAAACAAACAAACAAACAAACAAATATACATACAAACACACATTGACTTTTATATATATAGATAGATGGTAATTAATGGCTTGATCCGAACAAAAAATTAAATGTGATTTCTTTTTATATAAAACATATTTGTGGAGAAATTTGTGTGGATACCTATATAAATAAAATATTTATGACAACAATGTCCAATTTCGGTAGTATGGGGGATAGGTGAAATAATGGACAATTTCAGCCACTTTCAATAGGCTTCGTTTTTAAGTCGTACGAAATTGGATCGAAATATCTTTAAAAGAGAGTCCTGTACTTTGCGCATAAGGTGATTTTGAGTTGATCGGTATACTTTAGGGTGGGTGGACTAATATTTTTGGGAGTTACAAACATCATCACAAACGAATAATAACCTCCCCACTATGTGGTGGAGTAGGGTATAAACATGTATATACAAATTAACACGAAATGCCCCCAGGAATAATAAATCTGTAACATGAACAAACATTTCATAATTTAATTACAATACATACAAACAAATATTTCGCTAGTCTTGTCCACTGCGTGTATTTAAATACAAGGTGGCGCAAAAGTAATCCTCCTATCAGAAAATGCTATAAATTTTGCCGATTATTGGTCAAATAAATAGTCAGCAATATTCCGCGTTCTGGAGCAGTGTAGCGTAACATTGTTTATTAACGTGTATTTCGCATGTGTTTACTACACAAATGTCAAAACAGAACTGACATTAGGGGCCAATCGCAAAATTTATAGCATTTTTTGATAGGAGGATTATTTTTGCGCCACCTGTTACATAATTATGCTGACTACGAATATGAGACACAACTACTCTGATTGATGTGATTGTGTTTAGTTTTTATACCCTACACCACCATAGTCTTTCCGTCCGTCCATGGAAACATTGTAATCAAACTACAGGTCGAAATTTCAAAGTTAATTAGATGAACAAGATTTAACATTGTCCCAAGGAGCATGCCTATTCGCAAATTTTTTCTCCTAGCCCCCATACAAATGCCCTATCTGAATAAAGTTAAGCTCTCATAATTTACTTAATTGTATAGGTAACCACACAAAATTCTAGAGTCATTATTAACAAAAATGTTAAAATCACTCAAACAGACTTTAAACCTCCATTATTTCCGTATTAATATCATAAACCACAACTTGAAACCTCTAAAACAATTGTGCTTCTTTGCAAAAGTGATGCACGTCAAAAGAAACATTTTAATTTTAAATGAAAACAGTTTTTGCTTATATACTCCGTGTAGGGCATTGTATGGTCGAACCGACTATACTTAAATTAAAAACAATGATTAAAATGTTTTGCTGCCATAAATAAAGTGACCACACAACCGAGTCAGTAATAATGACTGAAAAGTCATTTGTTTTCAGTGAAAACAAACTGAATTATTGGGATTATAAAATATTTAAACTGAAAATAGTAAATAAATTTTCACAGCCAAAATGGTGGCAGCGAAAAACTCAGCAATTTAAATTATGACAGCTAACAGTGATGTAGATGTAGTGGAGGATAAACTGACATAAATAATGATACACTGTGGAAAAAAGAAGCGAGTATTCATAAACATTAAAAAACATGTATTCTTAACAATTAAAACATAATACAATTCAGGAAACTTTAGAAGAAATTGTTACGAAATCATAATATTGAAATGATCTAAAAATTAATTAAGTCGAATATAAAGTTTTTATACAAAATCTATTTGTATTTTAAAAACTTTGACAAATTCCATCTCCTTTAGTGAAATCGATCATTTATAATTTGTGTAGAACTAACTAATACTAGATTTTCTGCATCATCGGTATGAATGAAGAAAATGTAGCTTTATTTTCCATAGTGTAGTAATATTGCTGACAATAATGGCCATAATGTTGATGATATCGACTGTGCTTTTTACATAGAGATGATACAATTGTGTTGTTAATGTGTCATATTTAGAACACACACTATAGCCTAACACAATTACTCTAGCAAAAATACATTAGGGTACCTCTTTTTTTTGCAATTTATACATTTTCGATGTTTTCAAGGTCTAAAACTGTTCCTTCTTAAAACCAAATGGTGAAAATTATACCATAATCGGAAAATGTTTAGAGGTTTCACATTTTATTTGAATTTCGAGTTTTGGATCAAAATTAAATGTTGAAAAAAAGCAATATAATAGAAATATAAATATTTTCTGATATCGATACTTTGATACCAAAAAAATTTAAAAAAATATTCATATATACGCTAAATGAGGACTAAAACTACAACATTTTAACAAATTGAAGAATTAGTTTTTCATGTTAAATGTTAATTTCTTTCTTAAAAAATCTAACTTACGTGTTCGTAATTTTAAATTTTTGGGACATTGTTAAACCTTTTATATTTGGGGTCAAACCCATCCAATACAGAAATATAGACCTCTACTCTGAACATTATTAAAAATATTAAATATACCAAATTTGCTTGTTATACCCTCCACTACTATAAGTGGTGAATGAGGGTATATATAAGTTTGTCATTCCGTGTGTAACATTGAGAAATAATCATCTAAGACCCAACAAAGTATAAATATTATTGATCCTTATGAAATTCTAAGTCGATTGAGCTATGCCCGTCTGTGTAAAACACGCTCACGTCCAAAATACACAAACAAACTTAGTAAACTTTCAAAAAAAATGTTAATTATTGTGAGATTACCTACAAAAAAAATTATAATTTTCATATATTTTTTGTTATTTCTGTAAAAATATTGCAGATAATACCATCAAATTTTACACTCGTTATTTTTATCATAAGAGGACTAACTCTGTTGAAAATTGAAAGAATCGTTCCATGATTTCTTCTAGCCCCCATAAAATTTCTTCCGGAAATATGATGATATAGTCTATAAATACCAACAGAATTGCAGTATCCATACATAATTCAGCAAAAATAAGTTTCGAGTTAAGAGAAATTGCAAGAATAAATTTTTCGTGGATCGGCCCATATTTTATCATTTAAACACGCATAAATATCTTATAAATATCGCTATTGAGTTGAAATTCGACACAAATAATTCCCATATATACAAAAGTCGTTATGCCGAATACTATGAAGATCGGTTCATATTTGTTTATAGCTCTCATATAAGGACCACTTCCGAAAAACACGTAAACCTGCATAAATATCTAAAAAATATCAATATCAATCCAAAATTTTACACAGGTTCGTAATTGGTCATAGTCTCCATATAAGTACCACTTCCGGAAAACACATTTGTACTGAAACATATTTGTACTGAACCAAAAGTGTACACCGATCAGTAATTTGTATTCAAGAATCATATTACAAGATTTTTTAAATATCGGTCCATAATTCGATATAGTTGTCATATAAGGTCCACACTTATTAATAGCGTTGTTTAAATTAAGTTTTATTAATTTTTTTATTTATAAATTTTACAAAAATAGCCCTCAAATACTTTGAAATCACGTTAGAGTATTATATGGCGATAGTCCCATAATAGGTCAGCTCCAATATGTTGAACCAAAATTTGAATCCAAAAATCATACTACTGAAATTTATGAATATCGGTCCATAATTGGCAACAGCCCTCATATAAGTTCCACTTTCGGTAATAACTATAATACCCATAAAACTACTGTAAAGATGAAATTCAATTAAAATACAAAGAAATCACGTTAAACTATTTTATTGCGATTGACTCATAATAGGTCATAGTTTCCATAATAGTTCCACAACCCAAAAATACATTAACGCATATAAACATTGATATCGATCAAAACTTCAACAGAAATTAGTTACAAGTAGACAGAAATCATACTGCTGGAATTTTTGACTATGGGTTCATAATTATATATAAGACACATATCCGGAAAATAAATATATTTGTATACCCTTTTTTATATTCTTTTTCTTCACTTGTGGTGAATAAGGATAATGTTGATCCAATGGGATAATGATAACCAATTATTAGGTACATATATAAATTGTTAAATGTCATACGTTATAATATGATTAAATGACAAACTCTATTCAAAATGGTAAGAATCTGCAGTTAAAGTATCTTTTGCTTAAACTAGTCTTTCTTACAATTGTTATATTATTCCATATATTTATTTAGTAGTATTTCGATAACATTGTCTTAATCCTCATAAGAGGAGCGCACAAATATTGAATATGGATATTAAAGTGTTCTACAATTCTCATCATATTTAGGTGGAGGGTATTTAAGATTCGGCACTGCCGAATATAGTACTTTTACTTGTTTCTTCTATAGAAAACAATTTTCTTCGGGACTATATACAATTTTTATATGATCTGGAAAGAAAACTTAATGCAAAAGCGTGTAAAGTAAAATCTGGATCACTTAAGCGGACATTGTTCCCCGCAGCCCTATCCAAACTTGGATAATTTTGAAACAAAATTTTAAGTTTGAGTAAAAAAATCTAAAAACATAAACCACCGATCGTTGAAAAGGCTCCATATTTATATATCCCTATATGCTTTTTAAATACATACAAAGCGTTTTTTCTATCACACTGTAAATAACGTCAAAGTTGGCAATTTTCCCCGTTTTAGGAATTTCGGTATTTGAAAACAAAGAATGGCAACAAATGTTATGCCATTGACTTAAGAACATTTAGAAATATATTAGTTCCAAATTTTGTTATAATATCCTTAACCGCTAAAATTTTACATTAATTAAAATTTTATATTTTATTTTTATGGAAAATCATCATATTATAATTTTTTTAGTTTTTAAGGTAAATGACGTCCGAAAGAAATATAAAAATTATTTAATTTCACTAAAATATTAACCTGAAGTCCTAAGGTATTCAGCAATATCAAATACTTATAGAAAAAGCTTATATTTACTCTTCAGAAGCTCCACAAATTGTGCCCCCTATCTAAAATTGTAACGTTTTTTCAGATATTGCATCAAGCCGGACCTGCGTGATCAAGATTGGGTAAGGTTATGGGACCGAATCATTTTGATAATGATTTGCCCATTCTTCGCTAATGTAGCACAATAGAGAAGTGCGCATTTGTTCATACGTTTTTAACAAAAATTCTTTGTTTTCGCGTCAAAAAATAGTAAACAACGAAAATTTTCAAGGTACTGTGTGATCTTTGTGAGCTATTTAGAGTGCCTAGATACGTTCAGATTGAATTGGTGTGTTCACAAGAGTTGTTTTGCTTTACCGTAGCTACAACTTTACTAGATATTGTTAGTGAAAAATTAGGAGTCCCTGTTAGTTATTCTAAAAAAAGTTAAAAAAAAATATTTCTTCCTATATTTTTTTCAAAAAAGTACACGAAAAAACTATTTTTTGGCAAAAAATGTAAACAACATTTTTTAGGTGGACTCTTAGCTATATCTTTGCCATATATAATTAAGCGGTATCACTAAGTCTGAATTAGCTGTTTTGAGGGCACACTGATTATCAGAAACTTTGGGGGCCCAAAAAAATTGGTCACCAAAATCGCCAAACTGACAATAGGGCGGTAGAGTCGAACCTATATAGACATGAACCTATATCGACATGATTGTGTGTTTCAAACTGCTGCTCAATATTTGATCATAGCCCTCATATTAGTTCCACTTCCAATTATCACTTATAATCTTTCATAAATATCATAATAAGATATAAACTTGACATTAATAATCCTCATGGTCCATAATAGCTTAACGTCCCATATAAGGACCACAAACGATTGTGACATTGAAAATTCAAATTGGGTGCATTGAAAATCCAAAACAAAATGCAAAATAAGAGCGCCCTAATATACACATGCTATTGTAAACCAATATATACCAGAATTTGTATTTATAACATGTTAAGTACTTAATTTATTAGCAAAGCCATGTTGTAAATTTTACAGAAAAATCCCCAAATGCATTCTGCATATATTCTATATGAGAAAAAAGTAAACGAAATGCAAAAAAAGAGGGTAGGAATGTAAGTGGTTAGAAAAAACAATAGCTTTGGTATTATCATTAAAGCATTAAAAGCATTTTGGGAATACGTTAAAACGAAAACGAGTTAATAAAACAACAAATGCATAAATAACCATAATACACACATATTCATTTACACATTCACACACTACATACACAAATCGGAATTCATATATGTGTGAACGTGCACTTAGGTTGCTTCCAAAAAATTGATTTCTGAAATTTCCACATTTCATGTTAATTTGAGGGTAAAATCATGTTCTGGAAAAATGTGAATAATTCGATATCGGTTAAGCGAGGTTTAGAAACTATAATGTTACCCTTTATGACTTTAAGTAATTTTTGCTAAAGCACTACTTTGACAATATTCAAAAATTCCCCGCTTGAAAACTCAGAAAGTTTGAATTTCAAAATATGTATTCCATTTTGTCGAAATTAGTTGTTACACTGATATGTCTCAAACGATTAATGTCTTCTAGAAAAAAACATGTTTTAAAAAGTACCAAACTTTTTACCCGCATTTGGCCCAATCTATATATTTGTACATTCACAGAGACTAACAAATATCTTTGGTTGAGTAAGAGTTCAAGAAAGTTTGTGAGAAATATATTCTAAAACTTCAATTCGCTTGCTTGCGAAGTCTTGCTTCTTGCACAAATTCAAACCTGATCAAGTCTTCGCAGAATAGATCTACCACCACGCTGAGATGAGGGTCAGTTGTCCATTAATGCTCTCTTGTTAGAGAGAAACTGGTTTTAATTTTAATTAATATCCCAAAAATTACAATTTTAGGATTTTTTCCCAAAATTTCTGTAACATTCAACTTTAAATTCACCTATTTTTAGATTCGTACAAAAAATTCATCTGATTTTGAATTGTATTCGATATTTAAAAGAATATCCACAGCATTATTGGGCAATAATTGTGAAATTGGAGAAATATTTAATAAAATGATTGTTCGTTAATAAACCACAATTAAATTTGCTATGTCCGTACACTTTCTGATAGCAAATGCGAAGGTGGATACAAATATATTGTTACGAATGTGCAATAGCAATTTGAATTTAACGGTCCGCAACGACTGCATGCAACATTCATCATGTTTATAAACACGTCCATCAGTAGAAGCTTCTACTTATCAACAATGTTGATAACATGCGGTTATTAGCATTGTTTGTAAGTATGGCAGCACTGTATGTTTAAGCTGCTAACATTAACATCGAAAGCTCCAGAATTCGAATGTACTAGTATGTCCGTTAAGAGCATTGTAGAAGATTCCCGATTGATGGCGCGTGTATAAATAGTGGCAGAGGTGGTAGTCGTGAGTTGAGTTTATCATTGAGTGTGTTTGCATGTCTGCGAATTGATAAACGCGTAAAAAGACACTGAGTGACTATTTGAATTATTGTTGGTGTACATTTTAAATAAATAAAGAGTTGTTACAATTTTAAACTACTAAAACTGCTTTTATTTGCAATCAAAAGTATCCGTTTTTAAAAAGGTAAAAACGTAACAATATGATTTAGGAAAAGCCAATACCAAATACTGACGTCAAGACAAACATTTTTAGAAATGGCATCTTAGAATGAATGAAACTTTGTTATTAGTTCGGAACATCCACAACATTCGTTTGGGGCTACCCTAATGTACATAATTAAGTTTGTATTGTGTGAGTATACAATAGTATTGTGTGAAATAGTGTAATATGTACGAGAGAATTTGTACCAACAGGAATTGAAAAGTCACTGACACAAACTACAGAGTAGATAGAAGCGACCATGATAGTCCATGAAAGTGCATTTAGTTAGATTTAATAAATATCGTCTTATAAACATATATGAATAAATCAAACAAGTCTTGGAAAATAATTGGAATCTACCGATGTATTCATCCAGTTTGCTATGAAAAATATATATCTTCACACTAAAAATATCTATCTAACTTCATCGCTATCAGCTGCTAAATGTCTATACGTAATACAATTGAGTAATAAATCTATAGAATTTAACAAATCGTGTCAAAATGTTGGCTCACATTATTAGACCAGAGACTATTCGATTCATGTAAATGCATATTATAATTTACATGTTTAGTTGGTTGTGTTTTGTGCGAGATAATAAATAAAACACAAACATAAAGAAGCTTACAACTTGTGATATTCTATTGTGTTGTGAACAGCAATAACAACATTTCTAACAACAACGATAACAACAAACATGAAAACAAAACAACAACAACAACACAAACACACCATTTCGAAACATGAACAAATAATTCATAATTTTATTACTTTGTATTTAAGAGCCATGTTAAAGTCAAATTAATTAGTTTTGATTTCAAAATAAAATAATGGAAATTTGTTTCAAATTTCATGTAAAATATTTTAAAAAATTTTAGAAAAAAAAAACAAAATTTTCTTGAAATTCTTCAATTCAAATCTATGGTTAAATTAAATACAAAAACTATTTTTAGCTTTTTTTCAATATTAAATTTTCTTAATCTTTTGTTTGTAAATTATTGCTACTTTGACTCAAAACTTAAAATTTCAAATAGAATGTGTTCAGTATATGGCTGTTAGATGAAGGAGAACTTTTTTATATCTGGAAACATCGAAAATAAGGTATCATTCACCACTTTTGGAGGTGGAGCATTTTTTATTCCTGTAAAATTTTACATATTTTTATAGGCGAAGTTATACGTTGCGTATACTTATTATTTAATTATCTGGCTTGATCTCATATTAAGTATACGTGTGAAGTCCTAACATAAAATAGTTAAACATTTATTTGCCATTTTTGAGGCAAAAATTCAAGATTTGCACTTTCAAGAATACATTTTTTGTAGATGGTATTTGATAAAGAAAAAATTAAAGCAAATAACGGCAAGTTTCGGTTTTGTAAAAAATTAACGGCGACTGCTTAGCAAGTGGTCAAAGTCATTGTTTGTGAGCAAAGTGTTGAAAGCAGGAAATACAGTGCAATTTGGTAGAATTTTTATGTTTATTTAAATAGTTAAAAAACAAACATAAATTTAAATTAAATATGGGAAACAAACGTGATAGTGAGTGCTTAATAGTTTAAGAAAAAGATTTTGTAAAAAAAAATAATTTTTGTCCAAAAAACTCATACTTCTGACATAACCTTTAATTTTATAATTTTTTCTGAAAAATGAATTTTGAATAAGCTTTTAATAAGTGGACCGAATTTGGCCGGGTTAAAACAATCAGAATGGTGTTAAATGAAGAATTTTGAGTTTAATTTGTCAATATTATGTTGCACTTTTTCGCATTTTTTTGAGAAATATAATTTTTCGTGGCAGCCTCCGCTTGCAAAATAGCGAACTTGCGGACGTGTGGTTGGATAAGCAAAATAAAGAATGAATGAGGAATCGGATTATGTGAAGAAAAAAGTGCAAATTTTTTGTAAGAATATCTTGGTTAGATGGGAAGTTCCCGCCATATTGGATCCGCTATTTTGAATCTGAAAAATTTTACCTCAGATTCAAAATCAGCAATCTTAAATACCCCCGTATACCAATTTTCATGTTAATCAGAAGATATTTTAAAATTTACGCCGCCATATTGAATCCGCCATTTTGAATCTGAAAAATTTTACATCAGTAAATAAAAAATACTCATTATCTATACTCACATACATGGTAATGTCGATTACTGTATCGCAAAACCTTTTTTCGATAGTCATTACCATATTATGATCCCGAATCTTCCCCCCAGCTGATGTCATACGGATATACACTGATGGCTCTAACAGGGGTAATAGGGTCGGTGGAGGTTTCTGTATTGAAAACTTTGGGATAAAATCCTATTTTAGGCTACTTAACTTCTGCACGTGCATGCAACTGGCTGAGGTATTATCTAATATCTGGTGATATATGTAACAGGTGGCGCAAAAGTAATCCTCCTATCAGAAAATGCTATAAATTTTGCGATTGGCCCCTAATGTCAGTTCTGTTTTGACATTTGTGTAGTAAACACATGCGAAATACACGTTAATAAACAATGTTACGCTACACTTCTCCAGATCGCGGAATATTGCTGACTATTTATTTGAACAATAATCGGCAAAATTTATAGCATTTTCTGATAGGAGGATTACTTTTGCGCCACCTGTTATATTTACTGACAACAAGGCTGCCGTTAACGGAATAGCAGGTGTCTTTAGGACATCTAGGTTAACCGAGGAATGCCGGATATCCCTAAATGAGATAGCGAGACATTCTAGGATAACGCTTATATGGGTCCCTGGACACGATGAAAATCAGGGTAATAGCAGATGATTTGGCAGATGATTTGGCCAAAAGGAGTGCGATGATGAGCGAGGAGGCGATCGACCCCTTTTCTGGTATTTCCCTTGTTAAATGCAAGATGGCTATTCAGCAGAATCTATATGAGACTGCACAATACAGGTGGACTAATGAACCTTCCTGTGCTACAGAGAGGTCGACTTGGACCGTATATGATGCCAACAGGACGAATCTACTTATAGAATACCGTCGTGAGCAAATAAGGCTAATTGTTTCCTTTATTACAGGACACTGTTTAATCGGGACAAATGCAAGAAGAATGGGCCTACGGTACAATGATTACTGTAGAAGCAGCCACATTGAAGAAGAGGAAGAGACTGTGTATCACCTTTTCTGCCAATGTCCGGCTATTCCTTCATCCGGGAATCTGGTTGGTTTAATTTGGAGTCAACGCAAGTACTATAAATACCCTGATGACTACCCCTTGTGTATCACAATGGGATCAGATTTGAATAAAACCCAAGTGAGCTGCTTGAGGAGCGGCTGCCCATGAAACGTTGGTTTATTTCCTTTAAATAAACCGGATACTTTTGATTGCAAATAAAAGCAGTTTTAGAAGTTTAAATTTGTAACAACTCTTTATTTATTTAAAATGTACAACAACAACAGTTCAAATAGTTACTCAGTGTCTTTATACACGTTTATCAATTCGCAGAAATATACACACACTTTTGTAATGTACAAACTCAAATGTACACGACAGTTGATGTTAACCCTAACAGCGTTAACACTCACGACTGCAACTTCTGCCACTATTTATACTCACGCCATCTTTCGTTAATCTTCTACAATGATCTTAACGGACAAAGTAGAACATTCGAATTCTAGAGCTTTCGATGTTCATGTTAGCAGCTTAAACATTTAGTGTTGCCATACTTATAAACAATGCCAATAACCGCATGCTATCAACATTGTTGATAAGTAGAAGTTTCTACTGATGGACGTGTTTATAAAGATGATGAATGTTGCAGGTAGTCGTTATAGATCGTTTAATTCAAATCGCTATTGGAAATTCGTAACAGTATAGTGGTACAGTGAAAAGTTATCTGGTTGCGCAGCCAATCACAGCGATTAATTTCAAAACAATGTCTACTTGTCACAGCATTTCAGAATTTGTGGTTTCTCTTATGCATTTGCTGAGCTTTTTGCTGCTCTATTTTACTTTGCAAACAACTGATATGTTTTTTTATTGTTCTGAAATTAGCTGTGTGTTTGAAATGTTGTTTGTATTTGGATTTCTCATTATGTTGCCAAATTTTCTGTTTTTAGGCTTAACAACCGTAGGGAGGCAGAATTAAAATTTTAGAAAAAGTAAGACAGACATACATTTTAATGGTGCATACACACAGTTAATTTCTGAACACTAAAAAATCTTAAGCAGTTGTTTGCTAGTAGAATAGTGCAGCAAAAAGCACAGTTAAAGTATCAGAGACCCCACGAATGCTGAAAAGCTGTGAGCAGTAGACATCGTTTTGAAATTAATCGCTGTGATTGGCTGCGCAAGCACATAACATCTCACTGTACCACTATAGCTAATGGTTTTTATTCTTATTTTTTGACTTTTCTGATTGTCTTTGCTTGTTTATTTCCTCTTAGTTGTAGATAAGCTAATAATTAAAAGTGAAACACATTGAAACAAAATCAAACTCGGATTTGAAATATTAAAGACAATTTTTAAAAAGATTTGTGACGTTATTGTTTTTGTCGTTTATCCTTGTATATTTATATCAATCAATAAAATATATAGTTAACATTACTTATATAAAAACTAACTGATTGTAATCCTGTATAAGTATTATATCATATGTAAACATTTTGTGTGCTCTTAAATTCCTTTAACTTATGCAATTTTATGTAAAACAAATGCTATTAGCTGCTTATAACAACGCAGAACTCTAGAAGAACACGTCAAGGATTTTAACTTGAACTAATGGTTTCTTAACAAAGAAGCAAAACTTGAAAAGTATATAAAATTTCTAATACTTTACAACTTTATCATAGCATATCATAGTCGTATTTATGCTGTAACATATAACTATAATATGTATGTATAGTGCAACATATAGCAGCACATTATAAATGTAAGAAACAACTTTAAGATGTTTTTTATGAACAAAATATAAGACATGTCCTTGTTTACATAAAATGATTTTAGTGCAACATACATATACTTATGCTTGTACTCGACAGCATGGAAAAGATAAACTTAACTTTGTATCTGAAAATTTTGTTATTCTTTGTAGGTACATATATAAGTGTGTAATACATACTATATGCGTCTATACAAGCAGTGAGTGACAATACAATGGGAACTTTTTTGAAAACTATATTCCGTAATTTCAGGTTTCAGAAACCTTTTACCAAATATATATATGGGCAAAAACACAATTTTGTTGGAATTTTAGAAAAAAATTTTTGTTTACGAATTTTATTTCTTAGAGAAATTTGGTACCGCATGAATAGAAGGGATCTTGAAAAACGATTTTGTATGTCCGAAATGATGCTTCAACGCTATAAAAGAAAATCATTTTGCACCGAATCATTACTTGCGATGAAAAATGGATCCATTACAATAACACGAAGCATAAGAGATTGTGCGTGAAGCCCGGCCAATCAGACGAATCGAACCAAAGACAAATATCCATGGCGCTAAGGTAGCGATCTGTATTTGGTGTCAAAAAAGGGTCCTATCTATTATGAACTGGTGAAATCTGACTAGACCATTGCACGGAATCAGTACCAAACGCAACTGATTCGTTTAAAGCGAGTATTAGTCGAAAAATGTCCTGAATATGTGGCCATACATGAAACCGTATCTGTTAAAAAAGTATTAAGAAGGAAGGGGTCGGGAAGTTTTGCCTCATCCACTTTATAGTCCGGATTGTGCTCTGTCCGACTACTATTTGTTTCGCTCGATGCAGAATACTCTCTCTGGTATACGCTTCACTTCAGAACAGAGTACCCGAAATTGGCTTGATTCGTTATTGGCCTCAAAAGATGAGCAGTTCTTTTGGCTCGGAATCCATATGTTGCCAGAAAGATGGGAAAAGGGCATAGATAACAATGGTCAATACTTTGAATAAATTTATATTGTAAAAATAATTGAAAATAAAGCTGACAATTTAAAAAAATTCAGCTTTTTTAAGTGATGTTTATGTTAGGTTTCATAGGCAGCCACTCTTCAAGCAGCTCACTTGGGTCCATTCAAAACTGATCCTATTGTGATACCTAAGAGGGTATTTATAATACGTCCGTTGTCTCCAAGTTAAACTAACCACATTCTCTGACAAAGGAGTAAATTCGTCTATGATGCATTCTTGGTAGCTCATCCAAGCATATTAGGAAGGGGATTTCGAGGATGCGTTCCCTCCGGCTTGTCAGAGCCGTGCGTTTGCAGAATAGGTGAGACACAATCTGCTCCTCTTCTTCACTATGACAGCTCCTATAGTAGTCGTTGTACCGTAGGCTTAATCTTCTAGCATGTGTCCAACCAATACAGTGACCTGTAATGAAGGAAACAATTAGCCTTATTTGCTTACGACGAAATTTTATAAGTTTATTTGTCCTGCTCGCATCATATACGGGCCAAGTAGACCTCGTTGTAACACAGGAAGGCTCATTGGTCGACCTGTTTTTTGCAGTCTCATATAGTTTCTGCTGTACAGCCATTTTGCATCTAACAAGGGAAATACCAGAAGAGGAGCTCACCTCCTTATTTTTTTGGCCTATTCATCTGCAATATATGAAAAAACGTACAAATTTTTCAAAGAGGGCAAGGTGTGTGGAACTCTTGAAGAGTAAATAAAGACTTTTTAAATAAGTATTTGGTATTGTTGAAAACCTTAGGATTTTAGGAATGATATTTTAGTAAAATTAAATAATTTTATAAATTTTTGGAACCTCATTCACCTTAAAAACTAAAAAAAATATAATATGGGGATTTTCCATGAAGAAAAATATAAAATTTGAATTAATGTAAAATTTTAATGGTTAAAGATAACATAAATCAAATAAATCAACCGTATTATAATTTTTGAAATTTTTTATTTTAAAATACTGAAATTCTTAAAACGGGAAAAATGTGTTCCAAAAACTGAGTTTTTTTAGAAAAGTGCCTACTGTGACGTAATTTACCTTGTGATAGTAAAAAACACTTTATAAGTGTTTAAGCAGCATATAGGGTTATACAAATATGGAACATTTTTGTAGAATGGTGCTTTGCCTTTTTAGAATTTGCTACTCAAACCTAAAATTATTTTTTAAAATTGGCCACGTTTGGATAGGCCTGAGGGGTGTTGTGTCAGCTTTAGTGAGCCAAATTTTACTTTTCACGCTTTTGCATTAAGTTCTCTTTCAGGATCATATAAAACTTGTGTATAGTCCCGAGGAAAAATTTTGTCTACAAAAGAAAAAATATATGGCCTTTTTTGGAAAAAAACGTAAAAAATACGCCCCTTTTTATATGTTCCAACTTTAGATAGGGACAACTTTTTATTGGGACAAGATAACTGTTAGCAAGTTGTTCATTTTTTATTTAGAATTTTATCACTAATATAGATGATATTTTAAAAATAATTTTCGACAATTCGTTGGGGCTTCATCTCTAAAAAGCCATAAAAGAATCGATCAAAATTAAAAAAAAAGAAAATCAATAAACCTAAATATCTCTTCAACTAATAGAGATAACCAGCTTATGTAGATCTTCCTAAGGACTATTTATATTCAAAATTTCAGCTCATTTGGATCATAAATGGATTTTTGGCGATTTTTTTTTTAAATTTTGAGACCCGAGGTGACCAACTCTGGAGAGCCATGCACTGGCCCCCGTTAGTGCTGAGTTAATCTGCGTTTGTTAAGCAGATTACAAACGCAGATTAACTCAGAAACACCTCAGCTCCAACCCTGTGAAATTTCGTAACAATATCTCCAATAGTTCCCGAGATACCGAACTATTTCCAAAAAAAAAAAAAAAAACGTTTCTAAACCACTGCTGTCCATCTTGACCAAAAGGGTATTCAAAGCCATATTCCACAGAAGCGGTGATAGTACATCTCCCTGCGGGGTTCCACGATTGGTTACTTTTGAATTAAGTCATACATCTAATACTAAAATATATGTTAACCGATTTTTATATTGTTTCTCATTGAAATAGCCCTAAGTGTCATCTTTAAGAAAATAAAACTATTAGTTGTACTTTAGGATGAAAACTATTTAATTTGAGCCTTCAGTAAATGTCTAAATACGTATTTAAATTGATTATGAGTTTGATGGTTTTGGTTTTATACAAAATAGCAAATATAATCCCATAAAAACATTGTCACGCAACTAAAAGTTAGATTTTTAAAATAATACTCGGAATGAAGCATTTTGAATTGCACACACTGTGTAAAATATTATTTCAAATAGATTTCATACTAAGAATATCATTATTTCACTGCATTTGTTAATGAGAAAATTACTAAACTAAGTAATCGAGAAGTATTTTCGTACTCTTTGGACTCCAATAAAACAGAATTCCCATTGAGAACCCCTGCATACTTTTGCTGTAGTGTTATAGTGTTATGTTCTTATTTTTGTTTTTAATATAAGTTAATAAAACTAAAATAATATAAATTTCTTAAGATTTTTTTTGGATTGTATAGTCAGCCACTGTTTTTTTTTTGTACATGTGATCATGTTCCTGATATAAACTAACAACAGTGTTTTACTATACTACATGTTGTATAAAAGTTTTGTCAAGGTGTCCATAAAGGTGTTTACCACTTGTTGCCAATTGTAGATAAAATAAAGTATATTACAAGTTTTACTACAAATGTTGAAACATGTTTAGGTTTAATCTTAAAAATAAATGCAACGTATATATATGTACAAGGCAAAGTCAGACTTACAGGAGGGACACAAAGATGGCAAATCTTTTATCTTAGTATCGTTTTTATACTTTTCAAAGCTTTCTATATATGAGGAGAATCGGCTTGTATTTTCTTTGTGTTTTGAAATGAAAAAAATCACACATATTGGTAGGTCAAACCAAAAAACTAGTGAGTGTAAAAATTTGAGGTTACTAATCTTTCACCTCTTAAATTTATGATTATTTAAAAGTAAAAAAAATTAAAAAAATTCAAAATTTTATTCATTAATTTCATCCCGACTTAAAAGTGCGGAATTTTTTCAAATTTTTAGATTTTATTTTAAAACAATTGTACAATATAAATTTATTCAAAGTATTGGCCATTTTTACATATCATCTTTCCCACTTTTCTGGCTATATATGGATTTCGAGTCAAAAGAACTGCTGATCTTTTGAGGCCAAGAACGAATCAAGCCAATTTCGGATACTCTATTCTGAAGTCAATCGTATTCCAGAGAGAGCATTGTGTATGGATCGAAACAAATAGTATTCGGGACAAGGTATGAACTATAAGGAGGGTGGGGCAAAATCTCTCAACCACTTAAATAGTTTTTAACAGGTATTGCTTATTTGGCCGAGCATTGTCTTGATGAAATATTACGGTTTCATTTCTGGCCGTATATTCTGGGCGTTTTTCGCCAAATACTTGCTTCAACCGAATCTGTTACGTTCGATACACGTCCCATGTTCCATAGTCTTGCCAGATTTCAGCAGCTCATAATAGATAGGACCCTTTTGCTCCCACCAAATACAGAACATTATCTTAGCGCTATGGCTTTGGTTCGGCTGGATGACCGGGCTTCACGTACGATCTTTTACGTTTCGGGTTATCGTAATGTATATATTTTTCATCATAAGTAATGATTCGGTGCAAAAATTATTTTATTTTATAGAGCTCAAACATCATTTCGGACATACAAAATCGTCTCTCGGCTTCAATTCCTATGGTACCCAATTTCCCTGCTTTTGGATGAATCCTGCTGCTCGCAAACATTTTGAAATTGCTGTTTGATTAGCTCCCTATGATTTTGAAAGCTCTTGTTGAGTTTGACAACAATCTTTATAGAGTAATGCCTCCAATTCTTGGTCTTTAAAATTTTTTGGCTGGCCTGGGCGATCTTTCGTGTCATAATCACCAATTCTAAGGACTGAGATCGTAAAATTCATAACACACGTTTTCATTAAAACTCTTAACCCAAGTATTATTTGATTTTTTTTATCAAGTTACCTTAGTAAAGCATGTCAGTTATTATGTTTAATGTCAATTATGTTCATTTGTTGTTAATCTGATTAAAATAAGTGACCAGAAAAAAGTGCGTATTAAAATTGTTAAATATTTTCTACAAAATCCAACTTGGTCCTACAAAAAGTTGGCGAAACAATCAAAGGTCTGGTATCAAACTGTTTCCAATGTTATTAAACAGTACCGGGAGAACTTGTCCGTTGATATAAAACCTGGTTCGGGTAGAAGGACTGGTCCACATGATGTTTCTAGAGCCAAAAAAATAGAAAACATTTTTAAAAGAGCTCCCAACACCTCCGTTAGGAAAGCAGCCCGGTTATGTCAGTACTCGGACTATTTGGTACGAAAAGTTAAAGCCAATGAAGGTTTCAAAGCATACAAGGCTGAAAAAGTTCCTGGCAGGAACTCTGGTAAAAATTTAGAGGCCAAAGGCAGAGCACGGAAATTGAAGTAAAATTTTATACAAAAAAAAAAAAAAAAATATACCTGCTGCGTAATGGATGACGAAATGTACGCATGAAAAATTTTTCGCAGCTTCTGGGTACATTTTTATATATTGCAGATGCTCGAGGGAATGTTGAAGAAAAGTTTTGGACCCAAAAGCAAACAAAATTTCTCAAAAGTTCTTGGTATGACAAGCAATATGCAGTTGCGACAAAAGAAGCCAAACATTTCTTACAAAGGATTCTATAAATACCGAAATTTACATCAAGGAATGTTTACAAAAAAGGATGTTTCCATTCATAAGACTTCTTAATGTGTCCACTTATTTTTGGACTGATTTGGCATCTGTCACTATGGTAAGAAAGGTCTTGAGTGGTACAAGAACAATAATGTGGTATTTGTAGCAAGAGAGGCAATTCCTCCAAACTACATGGAGCTGAGTTTAGTGGAGAGATTTGAGCTCTTGTTAAAAGAGAATTAAAGAGCACAAAAAAGGTGTTCAAAAGTGTGTTAGATTTTAAACGGAGATGGACAACCTGTTCGAACAAAGTGACATAAAGCACTATAAAAACCATAATGGAAGGGTTTTCGAAAAAGGTTCAAAATTTCATCATTAGTGATTTGAACTATAAAAATATTTTTTTTTGTAAATTGTGACAATAATTTTAATCAAATAAAATAAGATTCAAAACTGTAAGTTTAGTGGTTTCACTTTTATTGACATATATGTATGTTAAAAATTGTTCGATCTCAGTCCTTAAACTTCACAAACCATCTTCGCACGTTGAAACTGATGGAGAAGAGAAAAAATATAGTTGTGCATATTTACAGTAACCATTTCCACATTTTTAAAAGTTTTTTTTTTAACAATATTATAGTCACAGTAACTATTTACATGATTATGGTAACCATAATATGGTTAACTTACGATTTACATGACCGTATCAATCATATATATGGTTACAGTAAACAAGTATATGTCTGTGACAACGGTTGTTATGACAAATCTTAATATGTTGTTCTGAGATTATGATATCAATTAGCATGTGGCAATGGTTACTATTAACATGCACAACTGTAATTTTTCTCTGCGTGTAGTCTAGACTGTTTATTGTACTTGCAATGCATACAAGATTGCCAGGTCCTGCAGCTGACATTTACGGTAGCCCTAAAGTTATGTGAAGGTAAAGACTTTGCAGAAACCTACTTTCGATTAAGTTTATTTTCCCGTTTTTTAATAATAGAAATAGTTTTGTTTTATGAAATAAGAACGATCTAAGATTGAGCTTATTTTCGCAAAAATCGCAGTATTTACGAAGCTAAGTTCTAGGTATTATCTTCACATGAACAAATTATTCGATATTGAAGTTCGTAATACTTGTATGAACGGTGTTATTGTAGATATCCTGTTTATTATGTTGCAATTTTTTATACCATTCACCTTCGTGAGAAGGGTATATATAAGTCTGTCATTCCGTTTGTAATTTCCACAATATAATTTTCCGACCCTATAAAGTATATATATTCTGGATCCTTCATCAAAAAAGACAATTTATTGCATGTTTTGACAAAAAAGCAACAAAACGTATGTTTGGATGTGTGTTGGTTTCATTGCTTTGCATATTTTTTTTTGTGTGTTTCGTTTCTTTTGGCATTGTTGTTTTTATACCCTTCACCTTCGTGAGAAGGGTATATATAAGATTGTCATTTTGTTTATAACTACTACAATATAATCTGTTCGTCAGCAATTAAATGTAAAATTTATAAAAGTTTTCTTGATATATTTAGGATGCTATACGCTGAAAGTGGGCAATTAATGCATCCACAACAAAGGTGAAGGGTATATAGGATTCGGCATAGCCGAATATAGGACTCTTACTTGTTTTATTCTAAATTATCATTAAATCTATTTACATGAAATTTGAAGGCTCTCACAATAATAGTTCTTCAAATATTCGACTATAAATACTAGATTTATATAATAGGCGCCATGTCCAATTTTACTACTTACAATGATAGGGAAATAATTCATACAAAGTCATACATTTCGTGCTTTTTAATGAAACACAGGTTTCTAGTTATAAAATTATTTCATTTATGCACTTTGTCCAGCTGTATACACTTTGTCCAACGTTTCTCCAATTACTGTATCCCTTTTAGGGTATTCAATCGATTAACCGTTAATCGGTTAACCGATTAATTTTGGTCGGTTAACTGTTCGAATAATTTAAAATTGACGATTTTCTAATAACAAATAAACCGATTAATTTGTTTCGATTAACCGATTAACCGAAATTTTGTTTTTTATATTGTACTTAATATATAAAAATATAGCTTTAAACACACAAATTTTATTTCTTAACTCATGAACATTCCCTTCTAGCAATAGTTTTTTGAAGTATAGCTCAAAAACTGAAACTAAGGAATGAAATTTTTTCTAGAATGATCCATGATGAACTTTGGCCCAATGAGTCGGAGGAAGACATGATAATAGACGAAACTAAAGACATTACAGAAACGAGTCTTTTATCCGAAATTAACGAAACTATTAAAAGTATTTAAAATCTATAAAATCCCAAAAGGACTCCAATGGAATAATGAAGGATTTTATATGCTTAAAAAAACCAGAACAAAGAATTGAAAAATTGGATAGTCTTTTTCATGCTTTACTTTTGATATCTCCAACATATACAATCAGTCAGAGAGTTCTTTCCAAGTCAAGTTTTATTAAAAGTAAAGAAAAATCGTTTAAAAGGAAAGCTTTTAAATTATATTCTTCTCTTAAAAGATTATTACAGAATATCTGACTAAAATCCTAAAAAAAACTCACATGTGTATATAAAAAACATTTCAAATACCATACTTTTTCCTATTATTTATTTTTTTGTTGAAATGCTTAAATAAGAACACAAAATTCATGGTTTAAAATTAAAGTAGAAATTAATCGGTTATTAATCGATTAAATCTAAACCCCGATTAATTATTTGATCGATTATCCGATTAAACCAGAAACCCGATTAATTGAATACCCTAATCCCTTAAAAAAAAAAGATTTTTCGAGGTCGAACGAAATACCTATTTTGTACACACAGTAGTTTCCATGAATTACGCTACGAAATGCTGCCTCTTCCATCCTATACTCACGATTTAGCACCGAGTGACTATTTCTTGTTTCCAAACCTGAAGAAATGTCTCGGTGGAAATAGGGCGGCAGAGACAGCATTTCGTAGCGTAATTCATGGAAACTGCACATGTGTGCACCCGATTGTGATCAAATTCTGCAGCCATCTTGCGGAAAGCTTTCTCATACCCAAGTGATCATTCAAAATTGAAACCACTGAGCCATGTGAGATGCATATGGCTTCCACAACCACTCGCACTTTGAATCTCCGATCGACGAACCATATCTATATGTTTCGGGTCTAGAGACCACAAATGGGCGTCCAGAACGACCTGCATCTTTCGTGCTTGTAGGGCCACAAAGAAATTCTGTAAACCACTTTTTTACCATAGAAATTGATGGTGCAGACTTCCCATAGTATTTATAAATCTTAGTAGCCTTTATTTGAATGATGGGTTTTTTCTGCAAAAATAACTAAATGAAGAAGCTTGTTTAAATATTGACTGGATTCAACTGACAGATGCCTGTTGACACGAGCAGTGTTGCCATTTCAGTTAAGAGCCGTGAAATTAAAAAAGTCGGGGAGTTATTGACCCACCCTAGTGTATATGATTCTCTTCGATTCGCTTAGAAATTTGTTTTGTATGAGTATTAGACTGGGTCAAATTGCATGGACGATCAAGAAACCATAGGTCTAAAATCAAATCCTATCTTGCACATTCCGTCTTTTATTCAATGAAGAGTTTGTGTTTTTCTATTTTTTTTGAATAGTTTATTTATGTATTAAAAACCATATAAAAGGTTTAGTAACGAGTGATTACTATTAAATAAGAGTGTTTTTACTAAGAAATGAGAGCTTTAAACTTTTTTAATTATATTTCATTGAAAAAACTCTTCTTTAATAGTAATCACGAGTTATTGCTGGTATTTTTCTGTGTCATTCCTGTTCGAATTAAATTTGTATAAGCCAAAGAACATTTTCTTCCAATTTAAACAATTTTGGTGTATCATCAACAACAAGAAGAAAATTAATTATATTTCTTGTCTTTTTCATCCGTAATTTGCAGCTTCGAATATTTTTTGAAGCTCTTGTTATTTTTCGCTTTTAGCTAATTTTTGTTTGTTATGACGATGTTTTAAGTCAGTTTTTAGTTTAGTTTTTTTACCTTATTGCGTAAAACTGGGTTGTATATTTTGCAGCAGGTAGATACCCTACTTTAAAAATATACATGCATAAGTAAAATTTTAATTTTAATACAAAGTTACTCCCCAACTCATTTAGTTTTTATACCTGTGAAGAATTTTATAAAATTTTGGTTTTATTACGAACTATAAGACAGTTATTATGATTGGATTTTATTTTTTATAAAGTAATTTATTACTAATTGAAATCATGGTATTTAAAAATTAAAAGTTTTAACCGATTCATATATTTCAAACGATTCCGTAAAGTCGTCTAATACTTATTTCTACATCACTCATACATAAAGAATATATCTATTGTTTAGGAACTACTTTGGCACTAATGAAAAAATTGGGCCAACATAAATATCACCAGTAGCAACTACAAACAAAATTTCATAAATTATTTTTTTTTTTCCCGCCTCAAACACCAAAAAATAATGAAACACAAAAACAAACAACAGTTTGATGCGGAAGCAGAAAAAAAATACGAAATAAATTCACTGAAAAACGCTATAAAAACTGAAATTATGGAAAGTGTGTCATTTAACAAAAAATAGGGTTAATGGAAAAAAAAAACAACAATTGTTTGAAAAAGTTTCTATGGTTGCTTCAATACAAGTTTACTTCTGATAAATTGTAAAAGAAATTCTCTTAAATTAATAAATGAAGTTATTCTTTGTAAAATTACTTTTATTTTGTGATTTTTGTAGATAATTAGTTCCTGTGAAATGACAAAGTGTTTTTTAGGTTTTAATTAAAAACTTTATTATACCCTACACCACCATAGTGGGGAGGGTATATTGGATTTGTGCAGATGTTTGTAACGCCCAAAAATATTAGTCTATCACCAACCTTAAAGTATACCGATCGACTCAGAATCACTTTCTGAGTCAATTAAATGTAAATCTTGTGCGCAGAGTACAGGTCGCAATCTTGAAGTTACATTTTTTCTGCCCAAGGACCAAGCCTATTGAAACTGGCTGAAATCGGTTCATTATTTCACCTAGCCCCTATACAAATGTACTCCCGAAATTGGACCTTATCAGTCATAAATGTTTAATTTATATATATATAATTGGTCATTGCTCCCATATAAGGCCCACTTCCGAAAATCGCTCACGAATATAAATTATTGAAATTTTGAAACAAAAATGTTTTTGCTCATTTACTTAGTGTAGGGTATTATATGGTCGGGCTTGACCGACCATACTTTCTTACTTGTTTTATATTCGTTACGTTTAATTATTATAACTATACATAAAAAATAAATCTTTATTGAGTATACTTAAGTTAGGCTAAGATCACTCCACTCAGAGCCATGACAACTATCTTAAAATTTCCTGAGGAAATACTATCATCACTTGCATTGCGGTCGACGATCGCCCGAATGATATGATTCTTCGCCATCTTTTCTGCGATTTTATTTGTAGTAGTGTAGGCATATTTTAAAGCAGAGTACCAAATATTCATTAATTTTTCACTCATGTTCATGAAAAGACAATTTTAATTTTTGTTGTGTTATGTTCTCTTCATGTATGAAGAGACAGCTAATGTTTTTGCTGTATTCATTCACGTATGATAGGATTTGTGTTTTATTTTCACTCAAAAATTAGAAAATAATAGGAACTTTTTTTCATACACATGAGCATTTTTGAGAAGTAAAACTTCACAAGTTTTATTTTACACAAACGTTCAAAAATAAAAAACAAACAAATGAACAAATTTTGTTTATTTACGCTGCATACATGAAGATAACAATAATGCGTGTAATTTTGTTTTGCGTTGTTGAACAGAGTTTAGAAAATATTTTTTTGGAAATAATTCGGTATCTCGAAATCTAGTACATACATTGTTACGAAATTTCATATAGTTAGAGCTGAGATGTTTTTGAGTTGATTTTCAGTTATTCAGCTTCCTAGGGGTAATGGGGGTCAGTATGTGGCCCCTCAAAGTTGGTCATCTCGTGTCTCAAATTAAAAAAAAAAATCGCCAAAAATCCATTTATGATCCAAATGAGCTGAAATTTAAAATATAGACAGACCTTGAGAAGATCTACAAAACCCTTACTCTTACTTAGTTGGAGCATGTAAAAGGGGCAGTATTTTAAACATTTATTTATTTTTTTCATTGAATAGAAACAAATAAACAAACAACTCACAAATGAATATAAAAGAAGTTCGAACATATCCCAGCAGTTAAGCAAGTAGTCAATGTATCCCTTATAGACAGTAATCGTCTCAAATGTCTTATCACTTGGCTGCCTCCAATTTATATATTTTGGTCATTTGACACGTATGTGCTCTTTGTAGTGCAGAGATAAGACAATTGGTTACTTTATACATCCCAAGTAATCTAGCGTGAAGACAATGTAGTCACTTTAAACGTGTTGTGTGATAATTCGTTCAAACTGGTTTTATACAAGTTGTGTTGATATAATTCTCATACAGATAATTTTTATTTTTGCTTAAGTATACTGATATCTCATGTAACATAGCATGAAGTCAATAGTCACTTTAGTGTCTCTTAGTAACCTATAGTGAAGTCACTTTAAACGTATATTTTGTACTGCACTTTAGAAATTAGTTATTTAACCCACCAGAAGCAATCCATTGGAGAGTTGTCGAAGAAAGGTTTGTTTACAAGCTATCATTTATTGAACTGCCTATGATATGTCTTTTAGCTGAATATTTGAGGTCAATTAGCACTCGTACATGTTAAAAAAACTAGTTATGTAGCTGATCAAGTTACCACTTAGGTAGCTAGTAAGGCAACTGATGTTTTTTAACCAGTATGTGAATCAAATGCATTGATTACTTTGGACCAGCTATTAGACAGTCTCATTGTAGTCAATAAGGGTCAATTGACCCCCGTGCTTAGGATAAGCACGTGTTAAAATAACTAGTCATGTAGCTATTGAAGTAACTAGTTCCCACCCTAAATGGTGGGTAAAATCACTAGTTCCGGACTGTCTCCTAGAACTGCTGGGATAAGCCTATGTTGGGCTTGATTTAATTGCACTTGCAGGTTTAAAGGACTACTACACGAATTACGAGGAAATTGCTTATATAATATTGCACAAACAAAAGAAATGTAAACAATTTTATAAATCTAATTTCAATTTATTATTTAATAAAAAAAACTTATCATGAAATTTATTTAATTTGACTTAACTTACCTTAATTTAATTGAATTTAATTTTTTTTAATATTTTCCGCAAATTTTTCCTTGTTAAATATTCTCTTTTATATTCAGTTTTTTTTTTTTGGAAAAATTTTCTGTTTTATCATTTAGAATGCAAATAAAATAAAGCAATCATCATAAATGATTAAGTGGCAACAAATGTCTGCAAGCAGGAGCAGCCATAGGTATTACATAACAGCCAGCCAGCCATACTTTTATGTCATAACCATTATTATTAAATAACTTTATTACTGAGCTGTACAAACTAATGTTGGACACAGATTGTACAGATTTAAGCACAAATAGATGATAGTGATTGTGAAAAACAGTTGCTAACAATATTTTGTCAAGTTATGAATAAGGAATTTATTATATGAAGAATTGTGTGTTTTACTTAAAACTGTTTAAAGAGTTTTTAAGAAATTTAAATCAGAATCACTTTCTGAACTATTTTAATAAAGTACGACTGTCCATTTAGTTGTTTATGTAATGCTTGTGAGCAAACAACAGTTGGAAATGTTTGCGGATTTTTTAACAAGATTTTAGATATTGTTACGTTTTTACCTTTAAAAAACGGGGTTTATTTCCTTTAAATAAACCGGATACTTTTGATTGCAATAAAAGCAGTTTTAGTAGTTTAAAAATTGTAACAACTCTTTATTTATTTAGAATGTACAACAACAACAGAATTAAATAATGTCTTTATACACGTATATCAATTCGCAGAAATACACACACACACTTTATAATGTACAAGTATACACGTACAAGACAGTTGATGTAAACTCTAACAGCGCCAATGATAAACTCAACTCACGACTGCAGCCTCTGCCACCATTTATACACACGCCATCTCTCGGGAATCTTCTACAATGCTCTTAACGGACAAAACTCGTATGTTCGAATTCTAGAGCCTTCGATGTCATTGCCAGCAGCCCAAACATTTAGTGTTGCCATACTTACAAACAATGCCAACAACAGCATGCCACTGATGGACGTGCCCTCAAACATGATGAATGCTGCAGGCAGTCGTTACAGACCTCTAAATTCAAATCGTCATTGCACATTCGTAACAATATAATTTATTTAAAAACTGACTCAGTCATTTAAAGTATAAGATCGGTCCATAATTGTCGAGAGATCCCATATAAGTTATACGTCTGAAAATCACCTTAATGGTATGTTATGGTAGGATTAGCTCATGGTTGTCATAATTTTAAAAATTTGTTTACCTTATTGATTGTTACTTCTCTGCTTGATTTTTATTATGAATACGAAATAAATACTCATTAGTTTGTCCGCGGGCCAAATTTTAACAGACATGATGTAAATGTTGTGTCAAGCTTACATATATCATAGCAAATAATACCTGCTTTTAAATACAGGGTATTCTATTGAATGTTCATAACATCAAAAGTTTCCTTGAACATTATGGAACTTCCGATCAAAGCTAACTAACAAGAGATAAGAAAATCTTTTGGAAATAAGCAATACTTTACGGCTATTTTTGGATATTGCATAAAAATTATGACTCTATGGAGTCTTATTTATCAAACAGAACATTTAGACTTAAATACGGGGACTATATAACGCAAAACAATTTACTTAATGTATACCTCTGCAATTACACATCAAGCTCATAGCTTGTACA
Source organism: Calliphora vomitoria (assembly GCA_942486065.2). NCBI lineage: Eukaryota > Metazoa > Arthropoda > Insecta > Diptera > Calliphoridae > Calliphora > Calliphora vomitoria. The sequence continues at coordinate 100,824,852 of OW818031.2, read as the reverse complement.
GAGTATACAAATGTAACGACAAGGTGAAACCATATGATGGCACTGAATTGGTCTCCGGACTGGTGGGTGACTTCTTTGGTAATATGGAAGGGGCATAAGATGACGGCATCTCTCTGGATTCGGTCAACGATCCAGAGGACGCCAACAGTAATTGTTACCCAAAAGAGGTCTCGAATGTAAAGGGGTACCACTTAAACTCAGCAAATTAATAAAAAGTAGGTACAGCCGGCAAGCTACCGAATTCTACAAGATGGCATGCTTAGTCTTAAGATTAAGATTGAGACTGACGTTCGTCAAGGGTGTGTGATATCTCCACTGCTGTTCAATATAGTGTTGGATACTGTGATGTTCCAGACAATGATGGGAAATCGCGGTATCGTATAGGGGCTGAACGAAAGGTTCGAGGACCTCGAATATGAAGACGATATATGCTTTCTCTCTCATAGCTATACTGACATGGCTGCACAACTAAGGCGTCTCACCAACATATCAGATAAAGCCGGGCTGAAAATCGATATGAAGAGGACCAAGGTTATAGGAATATTTTCTGGAAACTTGAATCCTTTTCTAAAAAATAATCAAATATTAGAAGAAGTTGAAACATTCTGTTATCTCGGAGCTATTATAAACAGAACTGGGGGATCTAGTGAAGACATTGTAAGTCGAATAAGAAAAGCCACACAATCTTTTGGCCAGCCTAGAAAAGTATGGAAATCGTCTTCAATATCATGCCAAGTTAAAATCAACATCTTCAACACCAACGTATAATCAACTCTGTTATATGGATGTTAAACAAGTTTATGTAAATAAATGTCTCCGAAGAGTTCTACGAATCTTCTGGCAACGAACCATCTCAAACAACAATCTGTGGGCTGATATACATATGTCAAATACCGTTGTGTGTAGAAAAACAGTTCTAGGAGACAGTCCCGAACTAGTGATTTTACCCATCATTTAGGGTGGGAGCTACTTACTTCAATAGCTACGTGACTAGTTATTTTAACACGTGCATGTCCTAAGCAGGAGGTCAATTGACCCTTTTTGAGTACAATAAGATTGTCAAATAGCTGGTTCAAAGTAGTCAACGCATTGGATTCACATACTGGTTAAATAGCGTCAGTTACCTTACTAGCTACCTAACTCGTAACTTGATCAGCTACATAACTAGTTATTTTAACATGTACGGCTCAAATGACCTCAAATAGTCAGCTAAAAAGTCATATCATAGGTAGTCCAATAAACTATAGTTTGTAAACAAACCTTTCTTCGACATCTCTCCAATGGACTACTTCTAAAGTGCAGTACAAAATAAACGTTTAAAGTGGCTTCACTATAGGTTACTAAGAGACACTAAAGTGAATGTTGACTTCATGTTATGTAACATGGGATAACAGTATGCTTAAGAAAAAATAAACAGTATGAGAATTATATCAACACAATTTGTATAAAACCAGTTTGCACGAATTACTCACAAAACGTTTAAAGTGACTACACTCCAGATTACTAAGAGACACTTAAGTAACCAATTGTCTTCTCTCTGCACTACAAAAAGCACATACGTGTAAAATTCCCAAAATATATTAATTGGAGTCAGCCAAGTGATAAGACATTTGTGACGATTACTGTCAATAAGGGATACATTGACTACTTGCTTAACAGCTGGGAAGTGGAACTTGAGTGGACACACATTCCGTAAGCCACTATCCGATATTGCCAGGAATACTATAGAATGGAACCTTCAGGGGAGTCGCAGGAGAGGATGACCAGCACAAACATGGCGAAGGTAGAAAAATGCATAAAGGCTGGAGTGAAGTAAAAACTATTGCGATGAATTGATCCGACTGGATGAAGTTTGTTGAGGCCCTAAAATAGGTCCAGAGGTGATATATATAAGAAACACACCTTCATTAAAACAACAACATGGCTGAAAAATGGCAGCGACCAAGAAATATAGGACAAATGATGCGATGTATCACAACAGGCGGCAGCCAATGACATCTATCCTACTACTGGAGCACCTTATCTTCTAGTGTATTGTTAGAACATTGAGATCTCTATGGATGTTATTATTTTTAATGTACCATATCCGAAAAATGGTGTCGTTCCATACACCGTTTTGGCGAAAGTAAAGTGGTGGCTCTAGATATTACTAAATCGTTTGATAGAGTGCGCTTTTAGCAAAACTTATTGCTTTTGGAGTCGGTAATAACTTCTATCGATTGATATCGAGCTTTCTCAGAGATTGCACTATAAGAGTTGTTATAGATGGAATCTCATCAAACGAGTTCAAGATCAATTCAGGGGTACCGAAAGGCTCCGTCCTTTCTCCTACTCTATTTCTTATCTTTATAAACGACCTTCTATGTCAAACTTCCAACCCTATTTACTCTTTTGCAGATGACAGCAAAATTTGCCATTCATATGAGTTCAATTACAGACCAAACCTGTTGGAGATTGGGGCAATGAGGCAAAACATGAATGAGACGCTTAACCAAGATCTTTTGACAATCTCTGAATGGGGTTGTGGGAATAGAGTCGATTTCAATGCACGCAAAACTCAATAATGCATGTTAACACACAAACGCACGACAGATCATGTTGCTCCATCTGTTTTTATGGGTGGTATAAATATTAAGGAATTAGAAGCTCTTGATGTTCTAGGCATGAGTATTCAGTGCGGTGTCCGCTGTACAAAACACATTTTTCGAGTGTCGAATGAAGTATTCAAGTGCCTCGATTTTCTATAACGGTGTAAGACATATTTCACTCCATCTGATCTCCTTACCATTCGCACCACTTATATCCGACCAAAAATGGAATACAACTCTCATGTGTGGGCCGGTGCTTCGAAGTCTATTTTGGAGTTACTCGACTGCGTACAGGAGAGGGCGAAGGTGCTTATCGGTGACAGTAGGGTATCCAGATCTATTGACTCACTGGAACATCGTCGCAATGTGGGTTGTGTTTCACTGTTCTACCGATAATAGAATGGTATGTGTTCTGCTGAAATTAGGGAACTTCTTCACGAAACCTGTAGTTTTTTACGCAACACACGTTCTTCTGCAAGGGCTCACCAATTCGTTGCAGACTGGACAGGGGATCGCACAACACATTACAGGGAAAATTCGTTCTTTAGCCGTATTGTCCGTATGTAGAATAAGCTTCCACTTGAAGTCTTTCCTGTCACTTTCAATATAGGAAAATTCAAATAAAATTTCCACAAACACTACTCCCTCTATCCTCCCTCCCATAACCTATTTTCCTAGTTCCAACACAATGCTTTGCATGAGTAGTGCTGATCCAAGAAGAAAAAAAAAGTCTTGATTGTTTTTCTGCAGTTTTTCCTAAAGCTGGATGTTTGGAACATTGTAGTTTAGGACTTACTGAGGACCAAGGAATCAATATGTTAGATCCGTGTAAGAAGGCAGTCGAGATGGATACCAAGGATTCTTACATGGTTTTGGTATCCTGGATTCTTACATGGTTTTGGTATATCTGGTATCCTGATATTGTTAATCTGTTAATCTGTATTGAAGGGCAACTATCTCTGCTTAAAGTAAACGCAGCGTGTATTTATATTACTCAAATTAAAACGACCCGTTTACATGACAGCTCACTTGAACTTATTCATAGACAACGCTTCGTAGAGCCTACCCGCTAAATTAAGGACCATTTGTCTCTAAGGTCCTCGATTGAGAGCAAATAGTTTTTTGATTTTAGTTTTTAGATTTAAATACTTAGTTATTGTTATGCCTAATTAAAGACAGATGCAAGAAATAAATAAATTCTAATATCTGAAGAACTATAAACGTAAAAGTACTTAAACTTAAATGCCAGTATTCAAATATGCCAAAAGTTACGGGGATCGGAGAATGGGACGTGCCCCTTCTATACAAAGTAATTATTTATTATCGAATATCTGGAGAACTATTGTATAATAGTGAAATTATCAAAACTTTGAGTGAGTTATTTTGTTGTCATTGTACGAAGTTGAGTTAGAAGTGGATGGATTCGGAATAGTGGGGATGTTCCCACCCATACAAAGATAGTAATCATTATCGAATATTTTGGGAACTACAATAGACAGAGTTTTCATAGTTCGTTTAAATTGCTTTGTTGCCAGTATCCATTATTTGCTTTAAAGTGAATGGGTTCAGAACAGGTAACCCGTCCCACAATCGGTTAATTTTTATTAATGAATATCTATAATAGTGTGATTCTCAATACTTTGTATGTGTTATTTTGATACCATTGTACGTAGTTGTTATGCAAATGGATGTTATCAGAAATCCTATCACATTTTTTTATTATTTTACTACGATAAGGGTACCGAAGCGCAGAAAGAAAGACAGCTTGAAGTTGAATTTGTATACCCTTCATCTTCGTGAGAAGGTGAAGGGTCCTTATAGATAGTGGAGTCGACTAAGCCATTCTGTCTGTCTGTCTGTCTGTCTGTCTGTCTGTCTGTCTGTCTGTCTGTCTGTCTGTCTGTCTGTCTGTCTGTCTGTCTGTCTGTCTGTATGTATGTCTATCTGTCCATCTGTAAATTTTCTGAAGACCCCATATCTTCGGGATCCAAATTTTCAATAATTCGCTATTGAAAATCAGCAAAATCCGTCCATAAATTACGGAGATATGAGCAAAAATCCGAGGCAACCTCTGAAAAGTTGATCAAAAAAATACAATTTATTGCATACTTTGACAAAAAAGCAACAAAACATATGTTTGGATGTGTGTTGGTTATTGCTTTGCGTTTTTTGTTTTTGTTTTTATACCCTTCACCAAGAGTGGCAAGGGTATATATAAAGAGAGAGTTGTTTATAATGAGTTCTCATATTGAGCAACTCTATCATACCTAAACACCACACACACACCCAACAACAATATTCTACAATGTGGAATGAGATGAAATGAATAAGAATTATAAATCAAATATACAATTGTGCAAATAATTATTGTATTTATTTGGTTAGTTATCAGTGAGCACTCAACGTGTGAATATGATTATCGGATGTTTTGCAATTGCATCTGATATGATATAATGATTTTTTCTTGTTGTTGTTGCTATATGAAGAGTTTTGCATGGGTAAAGACAATGTACCTAAATTGTATACTTTGGTGAAGGGTATATAAGATTCGGCACAGCCGAATTTAGCTCTGTTACTTGTTTTCTCTATATGTGTGTGCATATTTACCAGTTTTTTTAGATTTTTGCTTTGTCAAATTTTTTCTTTAGTAGTTCTATTCTTTCTTTATCTACCAATGAAAATGGATTTGTGATACCTTTCACATGGCCCTAGTGAGAATTTTTGTAAAATATATCTATTTTTGGGTAGTTTTCTACCCATTAGCCATTAATGTGTGGAATGTGTGTATAAATGGGCATCAATGTTGAAACAAGTGTAATTTGAGTAGTAATATATATTATTACCGTTTTATACATCCTCTGCAAGAACACTCTGTACTCCTACAAACTAATGTCTATACATTTACAAACATGTACATTGTCTCTATCATATATACTCGTGAAACACAACATATAATACATAGCGGTAAGAAGGTAAATAAAAAGAATGAGAAAAAAAGTGACAAACGCCATTTAAGTTTCTTTTGGCAGCTTGCAGACACTCACGGTAATTGAGTAGTATGCTGGTTGGGGAAAATATATGGAAATTCTGACACAGCATGTGAATGCTCAGTTATTTTTTTGCGTTCTTTGTTCCTAGTAAGAGTATTTTTCGTTTTGTGAATTTGAAATCAAAGGAATCGTACACACAGTATGACAAACAACTTAAAAAGGAAAAAAAAGTGTATCGAGAAAACACCAGGCATGGTGGCAAATAACAAACAAACAAACAAAGGCACAGAAACCTGGGTAAGCAATCAACCATCAAAAGATGGTTGAGAAAATCAACCTATTTTTAAACACACAAAACCTTAATTGACTTTCAACGACTATGGCGCTGCTGAATAAAGAAAACTGAATAAAAGAGCAATGTTTATTTAAGCCCATGTTTAAAGTCATTTAAGTAGTTAACGAGTAAACTTAAAAGTAAAATAAATAAAATTTGTTAACTGAAAAAGGTAAAAGCAAAAACAGAAAATTTTTCCTCATGGCTAAGACTTATCAGTTTTATGACTTTATGCATTATCCAAATATTGCCTTTAAAATGTCTGCAATACAACCGTTTACCTGGAGCGGTGCATTGACAAAACAACATCGTCATTCACATCATCATCATCATCCACCATGGTGTACGGCCAAATGGTTTATTACCAAAGTCTGGTTTATATTTGGCGCAACGAACTTGATTTATCAGACTATCGGCATGTTTATCTATTTGCTTGCGCCCCAGTCGGCGCACATGTATACCGCTGCTAACATGGAGCCAGAATATCAAATTGCCCTGGTTGCTCAAATATCCGAGACTGGTGGCATAATGGGTTTAACATTGGTGGCTGCTTGCAAAATGTTCATTATGTTCTGGCATGGCACACGTATAGCAAAATTGCTGGAAGAACTACAGGCAATATTTCCGCAAGAACATGTACAACATGGTAAGAACAGTGTTTAATATACATATATACGTTAAATTTGTTGTTGTCTGAATGTCGATTGGTATGCCAGCATAAAAGTGTATAAAATGAAGCATACCATGCGTCAGGATTTTATGTTGGTGACAAAGTATTGTACGTATGTATGTACATTGATGCATAATGTTTGCATAGGATTTTTTAAGATATCGTTTACTTAACTCTTTCAGCCAAGGTTTTATGTGTATAACTTTATAATCAAAACAATTGCAGTTTTACTTTAAATAAGTTTAATTTGTTATAAAAAATAAGAAAAAATTAAAAAGCAGCTAAAGATTTTTATGGAATGGGATGGTTAGTTTATTAACCACCAAGGCGATTGGCATTAAAAGTAATTATGATAAAAATTTTCGTAGCGTATAAATTTCTTTGAAAGCTAATAATTTTTACTAAACTTTCTGACCAAAACAAACGAAATAGATGTAAAGGGGAGACATTATTCTATTATATTATATCATTACACCTCCTTTTATACACACGGCTCTTCCAATTGATATTTGTAGCCGCATTTTGATTCCACCACAGCAGTTTGTATAGGTAAGTCACTAACATAAGTATTAGCCAAATTTTTTAGAGGTATACCTTCCAACAAAATATCTTCCATATCACATTCATTGAGTACACGCAGCATCCTTACAAAATAACATAAAATTATGTAGAGAAATACATTATATAAAACCTATTTCAATCATAGTGGTTATTAATCTAACCACTCTTTACTTACGTTATTTTTCGAAAAGCAAGAAAACCAAAAACACACTAAATATCAAAGTAGCACTGAATTCGATGAACAATAAACACTCTCAACTTTTTTATTAAATGCGGGAAAGCCCGTTAGAAAAACTGCACTTTACAATATCAAATTAATATATTACTCTAACTATAGCACCCTGATGGCAAAGTTTTGCAAAAAAACAATGACGATGTCTTCAAAAAATGTCAATAAATGCCACTAAAAAAATATTTCAAAGACTATAGAAAAGGTGGTTAGAAAAGTAACCACTAAAAAGCAAAGAGTTAAGGTACAGTCACTCACTGTAAATATATTTTATTCGGTTATTTATTCCTCCTCTAGGGGAAAATAAAGGACACGGAACTGGTATAATATAACAAAATACAAGGCAATACATTCTAATAAATTAGATTTTTGACAACAGACATAGGTTTTTGACTCTCAGTTACCTATCTAGTTGTCATCTATGGGCAGTGGTGTTAGGTGTGACGATTTTACGTCATTTTGACGATTTTTTAGAGTAAATTCAGTTTTTTGACGTTTGACGATTTCTTTTGTAAATTCGCTAATATGCCGACGATTTTTTCACTTAAATTTTATTGTATTGTAGAAATTAAAATAAATTTATAAAAAAGAGAGAAAGTTTTTCTTGAAATTTATGTGAAATACAAAATTTTCAATGTATCAATTTGTTGTATATAATACAGTGATACAAATAAGAATGAAGTAGAAATACACCTACCTTTCCTGGTAGGTGTTTTCGAGTACAATAAAAACAATGTGTTTGCTTGAGAAATACATCCAGATTTCTCAAGGTTACTTATATAGCATACATTCATATATACCATTTGATATGTCTAAGTTTCTTCTTTAAAAATCTGCTGAGAAACTAAAAATCAGATGATATACAACTAAGCTACTGGCTTATAAGCACAGCTTCGTATTAATTCAATGTTTGCTTAATTCACTAATATTTTAATTCGAAATTAAAAATAGCCAGCCATTCATTGCATTAAGCTTTATCCAAAGGCTTTATTTAAAAATAATTCATTAATCGTTGCATTAATTCATAATGTAATTAACTTGTAACAAAATTCATAAAATTTTTGTTAATTCTAATAAAAATGTAATTGACGAAAAATGTAATGGATTTGAATTAAGGAACATTTTAATGATACAATAACGAATAAATTCTCATAGGAATGAATTCACTACATTTGAAATACAAAGGAATTAGCATATGAATTAATTCGTAATGAATTCATTAAAAGTTTCGTACAGAAACACTTTATTAACTTATACTAATGTACTTACACAAATACTGTTAGTGTTTTATTGATTAAAAAGGCTGCTGAGTTGTTTATTTCCCTCTTAATACATGATTTTTAGTCGTGACGATTTCATGGCGATTTTTTAAAATTTTTATTATGAATTTGACGATTTATTTTCTTAATTTTGACGATTTTTTCCAAAAAAAAGCCCAACAGCACTGTCTATGGGTAAGTGTATACATAGCACTTTGGAATTTCCACAATTTTCATTTTGTGAAGTCCGTATATACATATGTTTAGATTAATATTGAAATTATTGCCGAGAATATATGGGTAAAACTGTAAAAAATAACTTTTCACATTTTTTGGTGAACTAATAATCGTTCCAACTAGTTTTCTCTGTATTTTCATCAGTTTTTAATTCTCGGGATTCCCGAAAAAAACCTCGGAAACGAGTGGTGAAAAATTGGTAAAATTCTCGAGAAATTTGTATCGGGAAATTTCGGTATAAAAATCTCATGAGCAGTATTAGACCACGAAATTTGTTTAAAATTAATTGATAACATTTTTTACCAGATTTATTTCAAATTACTGATAAATTGTCAATTGTTGCTATAATGGGACTAGTAAAGTGTAATTTTCTCTTTTGATATGTCAGAGAGAGGACTAGTGCATTTGAAACAATTGACTGACATTTCATGCAAGAATAAACAGCGCACTGTGGGGCAAAAGAAAAAGATTTTGGAAATAAATTTGCCATTTCTAACTGGCTGATCCGATTGCTATGCTACATATCATAGTAGAGTAGTATTCGAGTTTATTTTTTGAAGACGGACCCAATAGGTACCACATAGTATAGCAATGTGGGCTCTCAAAGTAGAGCAACTCAGATATGCAACATATTTAAATGTTTGCGAATTTTTTTGTGATTTGTCTAAAGTTGAATATGTATTTGAATACGCAGTACCCAGGCCTAGTTTTTATACCCTACACTACCATAGTGGGGAGGGTATAATGGATTTGTGCAGATGTTTGTAACGCCCAAAAATATTAGTCTAACACCCACCTTAAAGTATACCGATCGACTCAGAATCACTTTCTGAGTCGACTCAGAATCACTTTCTGAGTCGATTAAACGATGTCCGTCCGTCCGTCCGTCTGGCTGGCTGGCTGGCTGGCTGGTTGTCCATGTAAACCTTGTGCGCAGAGTACAGGTCGCAATCTTGAAGATATTTCGATAAAATTTAGTACATATCATTTTTTCTGCCCAAGAACCAAGCCTATTGAAACTGTCTGAAATCGGTTCATTATTTCACCTAGCCCCCATACAAATGTCCTCCCGAAATTGGACTTTATCGGTCATAAATGTTTAATTTATATAGGTATCTACACAAGTTTTTCTCCAAATAAGTTTTATATATACGAAATTCATGTCACCAAATTTTATTATGATCGGTCCATAATTAGTCATAGCTCCCATATAAGGCCTGCTTCCGATAATCACTTTAACGAGCATAAATCTCTTAAAAATGTTGGTATACACATAAAATGCAACAAAAAATACACCACATATATGTAGGTTATCTCTATTAGATTAAGAGGTATTTAGGTTTATTGATTTATTTTTTTTAATTTTGCTCGAGATTTTTATGGTTTTTTAGAGATGACGGACCAAAGGATTGTCGAAATTTATTTTTAAAATATCAACTATATTGGTGATGAAATTCTAAATAGAATAGGAATAACTTGCTAACAGTTTCTTGTCTCTACAAAAAGTTACACTAAAGCGGACACAACACCCCCAGATCTATCCAAACTTGGCCAATTTTAAAAAGTAATTTTAGGTTTGAGTAAAAAATGCTTGAAGATGTTCAATATTTGTATTACCCTACTTGTTACTTAAACACTTACAAAGTTTTTTTACTATCACACGGTAAACAACGCCACGTAGGTACTTTTCTAAAAAAAACTCAGTTTTTGGAACACATTTTTCCCGGTTTAGGAATTTTGGTATTTTAAAATAAAAAATGTCAAACATTATAATATCATTGGTTTAAGGACATTTGAGTCTATACTAGTTCCAAATTTTGTTATGTTATCTTTAACCGTTAAAATTTTACATTAATTGAAATTTTATATTTCTCTTCATGGAAAATCACCATATTATAATTTTTTTTTGTTTTTAAGGTAAATGAGGTGCCAAAAATTTATAAAATTTTTTAATTTTACTAAAATATCAATCCTAAGGTCCTAACATTTTCATTAATATCAAATACTTATATGAAAAGCCTTTATTTACTCCTCAGAAGTTTCACAAACCTTACCCCCTTTGAAAAATTTGTACATTTTTTCATATATTTCATGAAGCACATGGATTTACTCACCGATGCTTATGGTGAACAGTGTAGCCAGATGTGGGGATTTCTCCCCTAATTGGGGATTTCATGAATAATTTGGCAACAAAATTTCGTGGGGAGGAATTTGGGGATTTCAACAAAATTTGGGGTATTACGTGCATTTTATAAAATTTTTGGTGATTTTAAATTTTTAAACGGTTTTAGTTTTGACTTTATACTATTTATTCAAATTTCCTGTAAACAAATTTAATTTTTTTAATTTTGGGGACAAAATTGGGGATTTCAATTATGAAATGGGGATTGGGGACATCTATTATCAGATTGGGGACATGAGGTAACATTTTTCCGGCAGCACTGATGGTGAATGTGCTTCATCAGTTTCAACGTGCAAGAGATGGTGTGTGCGGTTCAGAAGTGGCGATTTTAACACGGAAAACAAAGATCGCCCATGCCAGCCAAAAAAGTTTGAAGACCAAGAACTGGAGGCATTACTCCATTAAGATTTTTGTAAAACTCAACAAGAGCTTCCAAAATCATTGGGAGCTACTCAGTTAGCAATTTAAAAACTTTTCAAAACAGCAGGATTCATACAAAAGTAGAGAAATTGGGTACCATCCCTCAATTCGTGAAGCTGAGAGACCTCGAAAGAACATTTTGTATGTTTGTAATGCTGATTGAACACTATATAAAAGAAAATAATTTTTACACTGAAGCATTACTACACAGAGAAAACAGATTCGTGAAAGCAACCGAATTTGTTGCCGGTCGAATTCTACATTAGTAACCGAATTTTACAGTTCTGGCTACAAAATTTTAGAAGGGGTAACAAAAGTTTGGTTAAAGCAACCGAAAATCTTCTTTATCAACTGACTTACTGTTGATAGAACCGAAAAATTCTATGTGTGCAATTGATTGACAACAAATTCGATTGCTACTACGAATCTGTTTTCTCAGTGTAGTGATGAAGCGAAAGAGAAACAAAAAATCCCAAAATATTTTGAGTCTGCCCCACAGTGCATCACAAACATAATAACAACATGTACTCATTTCTCTCCCTCAGATTCCAATGCTTTATATCGCGTTCAATATTTTGCAAAAACTTCGGGAAACTTAATGAAGCGCACAACTATCTTTTTCATATTCGCCTTTTGTTTCTACAACTCTCTGCCCATTTTGGAAATTATCTATGAACATTATGCCGCCGACCAACACATTATGTATCGCTATCAATCCAACACCTGGTATCCATGGCAAACAAAAGAAAACTCAAAAACTTGGTGGAATTTTACGGCTGCATACTTGTGTCAATTGCAATCGTCGCTGACAGGAGTGTCCTTCATAATGGCGGGTGAATTTATGTTGTGTTTCTTTATCACACAAATGCAAATGCATTTCGATTATTTGCGAAATGCCTTGATGAGTTTGAATGCCGCATCTGCCAAGGCAAATGAGGAGCTAAAGATTTTAATCATCTATCACATAAAACTGTTGAGGTAAGTACTTAAGTGAGTAATTGAAAAGAGTAGCTAGCTGTTTTGCTGTCATGCTAAAATTAAATACAATACTTAAATATGTAACAGAAATAACAAAAGTTTTTAATTTCTTGTTTCTAGATTTTCCAAAGAAATAAATATTATTTTTAATATATCATTTCTGGTGAATTTTATAACATCATCTGTAGCAATTTGTTTAATGGCTTTCTCCATGGTGATGATAAGTATGTCTCACACTTTTAAGTATTCCGTGGGTTTGTTGTCCTTTTTGGTGTTTAATTTTTTTATTTGTTATAACGGCAGCGAATTTACCACATCGGTAGGTATACAGAATAAACAATTTAGTATATACTAGTATTTATATTTAGATTGATAGTAAACGACTTATATTCAGGCTTTAGGGAAATATAAAAAATTATTTTCAAACTTTATTATTTAAATTTTCGGATGGATTTATGTATTTGAGCACATTCGGATAACATTTCTATAAATCCTTGCTTGAAAGCATCCATAGGCTATATCTAAAGGCATAAGGATAAAAAGGGGAAAATGGAAAAATCCGAAAAATTCTTCCCGAGACATTTGACCCAAAACTTCAAATAGATGTACAACCTTTAAATGCTATACGATTTTGCTCAAATGTTCAGCAGTTTGGTGCTCCCTAGCATCAATAATTTAAAGTATTTCTTAACTTGTCTGCTGCTTTGAGTACTTTGTTTTTTTCTTTAATAACATTGAGTTACATTTTAAATCATAAACTCAGCATAGCTATTTTGTTCGTTTCACATTTCATAGAGTGCCGGGGAAAACAATTTGTATTTATTATTAGATGTGAAACCATAAAATATCATTAATTTTAAGCCATACATTTTTTTCAATATCATATTTCGACTTATCTTATTCCCTTTTCTTTCTTTAACATTTTTCTTTCCTTTGTTATTCCTTCATCACAGAGTGATGAGTTGATGCCCTCTGCCTTTTACAATAATTGGTATGACGGTGATATCTCCTATCGTCGCATGATACTCTTCTTTATGATGCGCTCTTGCGAGTCAAATGTATTGCGTGCCTATAAGTTTGCCACGGTATCTATGCCTACATTTATGGCGGTAAGTATGCTGGGGTTTTTTTCCTGTTATTTTTTTTTTTAGGTATTTCTATGTCAGTTATATTTTTGCTGATTTTCTTGTTTTGAAGAGGTTTAAAATTTCTCCATTAATCAAGATATTTTTTATGCTATATTCTTTGTTGTTTTCCATTCAATTTAATTTTCTTTTTCTTTTTTTTTCCACAGATTTTAAAACTTTCATATCAATTGTTTACGTTTGTACGCGCCGTGGGCTAAAAATGTGTATATTCTTTGAATTTGTCAATATTTATTTAAGATTTCAATATTTATGTATCATTATTTATTAATATATACGAGTAATTTGTTTATTTATATATATATTGAATCTTATTAAGTTAATAAATAATGATATTATTTGCTGTTTTATGTTTCTGGTAATAAAGTGGGAAGTGTATTTTACTCATTAAGTTCTGTAGCAGAAAAAGTGGCAGCAGGGATGGTACAATGGTTTTGTGATACAATTCGATCCCGAAAAGTACAATGGTAAACCTATGACTCATTTGGTACAACTTTAAAATTATATTTCAACTTAAGAGTAATAATAAAAGAGGTATCAAATTGTTCGTGCTTTGTGATTCAAACGGTTTTGCCTACCGTTTTTAAATCTACGATGGGACCGAAGATAATATCATTTTACCTCTTACACCGGACATTGGAGCTACCTTCAATGATTGGAGATTCCTAATTAAGTGCATATCATCCTGTAGTTTGTCATCCTGGTGAACAACCATCAAATGTTTCTCGGTATGATAGAAAGCATAGAAATTCATCGAAATCAACTGCCCTCAAGGTTCAGAACCTAACTTCATTGTTTCAAACAGAAGTGAGGTGCTAGACTTAACACTTGTGAGTGCTGAGCACAACAGTATGATTACTAATTGGGCTGTCGCTAGCGACTGCTCCTTTTCCGATCACCAATATATTGACTTCAATATTGGTGTAACTTATGGGAGTGTTAATAACATTATAAATAGGAGGAATACCAATTGGGAGATGCAATGTGGCGCACTCTCTAGGTCTTTATCAAAACCGCCCTCTATTGAGTGCAGGGAAGATATTGAGATATCAGTTGAAACACTCACAGAAGCGTTCCAATTAGTTACTAATTTGGCCTGAAGGCCGATCACCCATAGAGGTAGGAATAAGTCTCCATGGTAGAATCCTGAAATAGCACACGCAAGATGGACGTGTCGTAAATTGTTCAACGAGGCTAAAAGGTTGGTTAACTGGCCGCCATACAAGTCCTCATTGAATCACTTCAAGAACTTTACGAGGAATGCGAAAAGGAAAGCCTGTAGCGGCGTAAAAGGATCCTCTGAGACTAACCGATTACGTAAAATTCTATCAACCTCTCCGGTTGTACCAAGCTATATACAGAAACCATGTGGAAGATGGACTCTGAACGGTAAAGAAACACTAGGTCCTAATGGACATTTATTTCCCAGGCTGCCTCCCAGTCGGTGATGAAACTGTGAATGGGGCTGCTGATTCCGTTGATCCATGTGATAACTCTATTCCGGTGAACAGGGGCAGAATTCAGTGGGCTATAAAAAGCTTCGACCCGTTTAAATCCCCAGGGCCGGATGGTATTATTCCTGCTGATCTTCAGAAGAATGAAGAAATAGTTGTACCTTGGCTCATCAACATATACACAGCGTGTATCAGATGGTCCTATATTCTTACAAGGTGGACGAGGTGTAGAGTAGTCTTCATTCCTAAAGGAGGTAAGGCGACTCACACTAAACCAAAGGATTACAGACCAATTAGTCTTGCATCCTTTTTGCTGAAAATCCGGGCGTACACCTGAGAATGACCATGCCGTCGGAACTCATCTCTAAATCCCAACATGCCTACACTAAGGGCAGATCTGTGGAAACAGCTCTACATTCGTTAGTTGGCTCCATTGAAGAGCCTCTATCACATAAATAGTATTCACTTGTTGCCTTCCTTGATATATTAAATGGATTTTAAGAATGTCAGCCCCGACGCCATCCTATCTGCGATGGATGATCTTGGGATTGATCTTTGTGTACGCCGATTAGTCGCAAAGATACTCGGCTATAGAGTCATATGTGCTACCTTAGGTGGCATAAGTGTTTCAAAAGTGGCCAATCGTGTTACCCCACAGGGTGGTGTACTATCTCCACTTCTGTGGAATCTGGCTATGAATACCCTGTTGATCAGGATGGACAATAGAAGGATTAAAACAGTCACGTATGCTGACGATGTTGCAGTATTTATATCTGGTAAATTTCTGGATACAATATCTAGTTGTATGGAATTGGCATTAAGTACACTGAGTGAGTGGAGTATATCAAGTGGACTTAGTGTGAACCCCCCAAAAAACGGAATTGGTTCTCTTCACTAGGAGGTATAAGATCGACGACTTTAGACCACCTAGACTGAATGGAATCAGTCTTGAGATCAGAAAAAATGCACAGTATCTTGGCATCATTCTGTATAAGAGACTGTCCTGGAATCTGAACATTCAGAACAAGATTAATATTGGCACCAACTGGGGTATTATGCCAAAAGGTATCAATTGGATCTTTAAAGCAGTTGTTAAACCCATCTTGTTCTATGGAGTATTAGTGTAGTGGCATGCTTTGGACAATGCTACTCACCGAAAGGCCGTCGAACGATTACAGGCGCTATAAGGTCTACTTCCTCTAAGGCATTTTTTACTATTTCAATTTGGTTACCAGTGGATTTGATGGTTATACAAATGGCTCTCAACTCTGCTGTGAGGCTAAATGCTGGATGTTCGTGGTCTGGTAAGGACATTGGACACTCTAGGATACTGAATTACTATAGGCACATACATGGTAGTGTTGATTATTGCATCGCAAAACCTTTTTTCGATAGACATTTCCATATTATGATCCCGAATAGGGATTCATGAATGAGCGGACTCTTCCCCCCTGACGATGTCATAAGGATATACACTGATGGCTCTAATAGGAGAAACAGGGTCGGTGGAGATTTCTATGTTGAAAACTTTGGGATTAAATCCTACTTTAGGCTACTTCATTTGAGTACTGCTCTTCAGGTGGAAATTTATGCCATTAAACGTACATCCAACTGGCTGAAGTATTATCGAATATCTATATTTACTGACAGCAAGGCTGCCGTTAACGGAATAGCGGGTGTCCTCAAGACATCTACATTAACCGAGAAATGCCGGGTATCCCTAAATGAGATGGCGAGACATTCTAGGATAACGCTTATATGGGTCCCTGGACACGATGGAAATCAGGGTAATTGTATAGCAGATAAATTGACCAAAAGGGGTGCGATGATGTATGAGGAGGCGATAGACCCCTTTTCTGGTATTTTCCTTGTTAAATGCAAGATGGCTGTTCAGCAGAAACTATATGAGACTGCACAAAACAGGTGGACTTATGAACCTTCCTGTGCTACAGCGAGGTCGACTTGGCCCGTATATGATGCCAGTAGGAAGAATCTACTTATATTGACTCCTTTATTACAGGACACTGTTTAATTGGGGCACATGCTAGAAGAATGGGCCTACGGTACAATGATTACTGTAGAAGCTGTCATAATGAAGAAGAGGAAGGTACTGTGTATCACCTTTTCTGCCTGAGGGAACGCATCCTCGGATTTCCATTCCTGTCATGCTTGTATGAGCTATCAAGGATGAATCTTAGACGAACCTACTCCTTCATCCGGGAATCTGGCTTGTTTAACCTGGAGGCAACGGAAGTATTGTAAATACCCTGCTGTCTACCTTTTGGGTATCAAAATGGGATCAGATTTAAATGGACCCAAGTTAGCTGCTTGAGGAGCGGCTGCCCATGGAACGTAACCTAAACTAACCTAGACATAAATACACGATTTAATTGTATGAAAATCGGTCTATGATTGAACATAGCATTCATATAAGGCCCACTTCCGAAAATCACTTTAATGAGCATAAATCTCACAGAAATTTTGGAATCCAAATAAAATTTAACAAAAATAAGCTTCATATATTATACATTTTTACGTGTTAAAATATTATTTTAATAAAACGCAATTTAACAATTTCTCAGTATTTGCCTAATATTTATGATTTCTTTGTAGATTTTGCTAATAACTTTTTATTTGTTAACAAACCAGTAGCTAAACACTCTTAATATTAAAAACTGTCATTGAGAAATGTCACAACAGTCTAAAAATACCTGATTTATTAGTCTTTAAAATACAGTTTTTATTACTTTTAAACATTAGCATTTTTAGCAGACATTGGCATAAATTTCCATTTAAAAGATTCGTAATATCTTCCTCAAAATCATCCAGGTGCACATAAATTATATGACAATAACATTACTGTTGCTGTGTTAATTTCAATCAATATCAAGGAAACAAAAACTTGCCCAAAAAGAAATCAAGTATCTTAATTAATAATGACAACAAGATTAAACAGGGCCAGTTCATGTCTACAAGTTTCTATTTGTTTTATGTCTACCTTCATTCACCCAGTCATGCAGTTTACTGACATGCAATCAGCAAACTAGCTCTGACACTTAGAAAGAGAAGAATTCAAAATGGTTGGAAACATGGTAGGCAGGAAAAATGTAGGTGACCATGTGTATCAAGGATTTGGAAAGAAAAACAAAATTGGAAAAATAGCAAAAGGAAATTAAGAACAACTCGTACAATATTAAAACTTTACGTTAGATTCCAAAGAGTTGTGATTGCAAAATATTCTTGTAGACATTTTGCATGCACGAAAGAACTAAATGAAAAAAAATGAAAAAATACTTGACCTGAGAGGACACCTTTGATGTAGGAATAACTATGACATTTGAAAATCTACAGAGACTTGAAAACAAAAGACAGAAGTTACAGTTGGCCAACGTGATTAAGACTGCAAGTTTTTAAAATTGAAAACTGTGATGTATATTGGTCGGAAGTGAAAAACATAGAATACTCGAATATTTCTTTACATAAGTGGGAGGAATACTAAAATATTTTAGTGGGCTTTTTCCACAATCACCCATAATTTATCTTATACTAGGTTAATTCATTGCATGAATTTGCTTGGTTTGTTAATAAAGATAATGTTTAATCATAAACATGAACTTATACCGAAATTAGATGAATATATTTGCTGTCAAAATCAACTACTCTGTACTTTTACATCACTGTTCACCAAACAGAATAGAAGACACACCACAAATGGGCAAAAAAAAAGAAAAAAAAAAAAATAATTCAGCAACTATGAAAGCAAAAGAAAACTTGTAAAATTATGACTTGTAAAAGATTTGGGCGAATAGAAATTGCTTTGTCAGAGGATTTATACAAGATTAAATGAAGCTCTAATGGGACACATTTTGAATTTAAACCAGCATGGTGGCGCTCATACAATGAATAGAATCTATGAATACAAAACACAAAAGGACAATTTACGCACAAAAACTAACTAGAGAGTAAGTAATACAGAAAATATTTGTTATATTACTTACAATAGCTGTAATAATGGACGAATTGCTATTTGTACTTAAAACAAGAAATAAATTGCATTAAGGGATTTATGTCGTAGAAGGACATGAAGTTGTAAAAATATGCAAAAATTTCAAATGTCTTATGATTATGTTCATTTACTATTTTTATGTTGGAAATTATGTTGTAACATATTTGACAAAGTATTTTATGAAGTCGTTGTTTGTCATAAAAATTCTTATTTGTAGTTATGCACTCGAATCTGGAAACTTTCTTGAAAGAAAGGCAAGGTTAGGTTAGGTTTCCAGGCAGCCGCGAAGTGAAGAAAACCTCACGTGGGTCCAGACATAGGTCCCTTTGTGTTACCTGAAAGTATAAAGGCAAAAAGAGAAGAACAGAGTAGATATAAAAAGGGAGAATAGGAATAGTTAGGGTTGAAGAGTGAGAGAAGAGATACGAGAGAGAAAGAGAAAGAAGAGTAGATTATTATTTGGTCACTCCATGGAGATCCCCATATTAGGTCTGGTTAGCCAATTACTGTTCCTTACAAAGGCATAAATGCACTCAAGCCTCAAATTCGAGAGCTCAGAGAGACTAGTTAGGGAACGATGTCCCAGAAACCTTAAGCGAAGATTTTCCAATGCCGGACAGTGACAAAGAAGATGAAAAATTTTCTCATCCTCCTCCTCGTTTTGACAACTTCTGCAGAAGTCGTTGTAGGGCAAGCCAAGTCTCCTCGCATGGTTGCCAACAATGCAGTGACCGGTAATGACCGCCACCATACCGCTCAATTGTGAGCGTGTCAAGCCAAGAAGATATGTTGTTCGTCCACGATTTAGTCGAGGCCATATCATTCTGGTAATAGTACATGTGGGTTCACAACCCCATCTTGCCTCAGCAAGCTCATAGTAGAAGTTACTAATGTGAGGCTTGCATTTGGATAACGGAATCCCACATAGGAAGTCTATGTGTCCGTCATGCAGCATGGCGCCCTTTTCCGCCAATTCATCAGCAACACAGTTGCCTATAGTATCTCCACCATCCTGTTTAAGGATGCCCGGCATTCCTGGACCAAATTTGATATTGTATATACACCTGTTAGAGATTTTATTGCGGCCTGACTGTCGGTATATATACGAATATCCTTACCTGATATCCTGTCATAACTGAGCCAATTAGCCGCACTTTTTATGGCTGATATTTCAGCTTGGATAATGCTGCATTCATTTGGAAGTCTAAAAGATAATCTAGTTTCGAATTCCTGAATGTAGACACCTACGCCAACTCGACCTCCCCTCCTAGAGCCGTCCGTATAGACTGAGAGACTTGTTGTGTCGTGTAGAGGTCCGTCCATTGCTTCCGTATTATGCGGAATTGAGAAACCAAAATTTCTCACCATGAAGGGCCTAGAAGTGCAGTAATCGATATTTTCCGGAAGATTCCGAATGCTACCTATTATACTGACGTGACCATATGGAGCATGTCTCTACGCCCAATCGCGTTTAGCCTGAATGCCGAATTGAATGCCGTTTCTCTGGCCATTAGATCCACAGGGATCCAGTTTAATAAAGCAAAGAGCGACTTTGTGGCGGTCAAAAACATGGACCAGTTTTATCTAATACGTTCACATAATGCATCATAAGTCCCAGTTTGTGCAATGGAAGCAAAGTGATAATATCTCTGGAAAGCAAATGCGGGTTTATATCATTTTGTTTTCTAACGTTGACGTTTTCTCTTAAAAGTCAGTCTCATGTTTTACTCTGCTGTCCCATACACATATGAAGCATGGAAATTTAGTGTTTCCACTTTGTTGACCTAATAAGAAATTAGCCAACTTTAAATCGATGCATAAACCCATTGTATACGTTCTATGGCTGTGAATCCTAGAATACCACAATTAGCGACGTGTAATCCTTGCAGGTATTCATTAATCGCTCTTTACGAAAACTGCTCAAGATATTTTGGCTAAATGTTATCTCAAACAGAGAGCTGTGGGAAAGAGCTGCAAAAATATCCTTACGTATTCAGATCATTAATCGTAACTCTAACAGCGACACTGATCAACTCACTCACGACTGCCAGCTCTGCCATTATTTATACACGCGCCATCTATCGGGAATCTTCTACAATGCTCTCAACAGACATACTAGTACTTTCGAATTCTAGAGCTTTCGATGTTAATGTTAGCAGCTTAAACATGCAGTGTTGCCATACTTACAAACAATGCTAATAACCGCATGGTATCAACATTGTTGATAAGTTGAAACTTTTACTGATGGAAGTGTTTATAAACATGATGAATGTTGCAGGCAGTCGCTGCGGACCGTCAAATTCAAATCGCCACTGCACATTCGTAACAATATATACCCTTTTGGTGATCCAAGTAATTAAGTTTTTTCTAAAACAAAATCTATGTTTTGATACTCCTAATTTCATTTCGTGATGAGAATAGCTACATGCTTATCACCAATATCTAGTTAAACATATTTTAAACTTCGCATTGAGCTGTTCCTAAACAATCTCCATTCATTAGCTTTAGTAATGTCTTTTCGTTAAAAGACTTTACTAAAGACTACGCCATTTTCTGAATTAAACAAATGGAAGAAGTTTTTTTTCGCGGCTGCGATAAAATGAGACTTTGGTATCTTGAGTTAAAAGATTTATTTCTCTCTTTCGAGCTCTCTTATAAAGTCACTTAAGGCATTGGAATGTCTCAAGGCTACAGATAAGGTCCAATAACTTCGACATTTTAGAATACATTACGATGTAAATGACACTACATCTGACGAGTGGTGTGGTCTTGTCAAAACGAGGCCTTTCGATTCTACTTGACTGTTCGCGCACACGAAACTACCACATTAACCAACCAACCAACTTAAGGCATTTTGTAAAAAAAATGTCTCATAGACAAAAATAAATAAATAATGTTTGCCTCATAATATGATGAAAGATATATTGATTGAAATCTAACAACACAACTCAAATAAATTTTTAGGAACTGGTTTCATTTGACTCTGCTAGAATTCACCAGAGAAGTTAGGCATATCCTTGATCCGATTTTTTCCAAAAAATTATTTTTTTTTAATTAAAATTAAATATCAAAAGTCTACGAAAACTCCTATTTTTTCCCATCGTTATATGGGGCAAAAGCTCTTTTTGATATTTTGTTTCTCTTGTCCATAAAAACTATCACTTTACGCCGGAATTTAGCATATAAGACCTCTAATTTTTAAAAAATTAAAAGTATAAATTTTGTTAGAGTTTTCGAAATAACTCCCAGAACTTAAGGTAATCATACCAATGTTATCATTAAGAATATATAGACAACTATACGTATGAGTAATATTTGAAATTAATTAGATTGATACGTTTATTATACGTCAAGGGGGCTGCACTATGCAATTTCTTTGCAAAAAGTTTTGCAAATTATAGCGGCTTCCATAATATAAATATAATTTATAATCAGTTTTAGTCAAACGCCTTAAAAATTTACATCTCGGTTGAGTAAGTATAATATCTCTATATCTCTCTTACAACACGAAATAAAACACTTTAGGTTTCAATTTAATTCACTTGCGACTATTTACATTTATTTACATAATTCAAAAAGATTTATAACTAACAAAATAAATCAAAATACGGTATGAAACATTTACTTGACTTAAACCTCACTGGTTACTTTCACTTATGTCCTCTATCCGAAATGTCTGTTTTATACCCCTGTTCCCATTACGTCCTGCCCTATTCCTCTTGGCACAACTCTCAAATGTAAACTACTGCCCCTGTCTCGCAAACCTAGGTGATCGTCTTATTTCTCCCTTTCCCCAGTTCCTACATATATTCTTCCCGATCGGAAGACATCGATTTCAAAAGTTGGTTTACTTGACCTAAAATCCCCCATATATACGTTGTTGGGTCAAACTTAATGACAAACTTATATATACTCTCATTAACCACTTTTGGTGGTGAAGGGTATTAAATAAACTTACCATTATTGCTCACCTCTACGTATTATTGCTTTGCACAATTTAATACCTTTTTCACAAAAATCGCATTAATTCACCATTAACAAATACAATTTTTGTTTTTCAGCAAATTCATTTACACTTTCATTTTCAGTTTATTATCTTAGTATTTATTTAGGTTACGAGGTGTTGCTATTTTAGGATTCGCAGACAAATTATACAAGATAGTGTTATAACAAGCTCTGTAAGTGTATTCCATTATAATAAATACAGTTAAAGTAAATATTTAATGAATAAATGGAATAAATGGAATAATAATCAACAGCAAGAAAATCTACAGCATAAAAACCTCATTTATATTACTTTTTATTTGCTTTCTTTAAGATTGTTTATCTAGAAAATTGGCTTATTGTATTTTATGGATTTATTCTTGTGTTTTTAATACATACATACGTAGGAATGTATTTCAAAATGATTAATGTAGAAGAAATATGAAGAACTTTCATAGATAAGAAAATACATATATAGGTACATATGTAGTACTAGTACTATATATTTATACTGAAGATATATTGAGTAAGGTTTCAAAACTTAATCAAAGTTTCGATTAAAAAAACTGTATTTATTACAAACTTTTAAAATATTTATTAAACATGACAACTACTTATATATTGAAATTACATATCTATACCATTATTTGTTCAATTTCAAATACATTTATTTTAAAATTTGATTTTATTCAAGGTGACTGGAAGTATACATGAATATGTTTCAAAACCAGACATATATTGTATATAATGATGTTACAAGTAAAACATGTCAAATGTTTGTTTCTTCTATTATGTCATAAAATACCATAAACATATATTTTTTTCTCATTCGCTAAATAATTATCCTGTTCTTAGTATAATCACAAGAGTTTTAGTTATTTATTCCTTGCAACATTTTTTGTTAGTTTGTTAGAGTTGATATTAATTATTACAAGACATTTATGAATGTTGAAGTCATTTTCTGAGGGGGACCTTGTATGGGCACTAGGAAAAAATGTTGCCCTATTTTCGCCATACTTTACAATATCATTACAGAGTACTTAGAACTAATTTGTACAAAATTTTATCAGGATTGCCGGATAATCAAACAGTATTCCGGGGGCACAATTGTATGGGGGCTAGGTGAAATGAACTGATATTGCCCATGTTCAAAATTCCAATAAACTTTATCAACACAGGGTATTTGTTGAAAATTTCAGCCATCTAGCTCCTCTTGTGTTTCCAACCGACAGACACATGGCCGGACATAGCTAGATCGTTTTGGAATCTTGTAAGGACCCAGAATATATATACTTTTTGGTACTACGATCAATATTTCTATATGTTACAAACGGAATGACAAAATCAATATACCCCTCATCTTTTTTGATGGTGGATATAAAATTATATCGTATCTTTACTTGTAAAAACTTAACTTCTTGAAAAACAATTTTAGAAAAAAAAACCAATTACACTGTCCAACAAATTGACACAGCTGGTCTGAGTTTTTTTTTTTTACAGTGGACAAAGTTTAATTTTTTGATCGAAAAATGTCTGATAGAATTCTTATAGTCGGACTTATATTATGGAATTTTATGGCGATAATTTTTGTTGATGATTTTCACCCTCTAACTCCTCACATTAGAAGTTAATTTGACGCTTTTTCGAGAAAAAAGTCCTTTCAAAAATTACATTTAAGGACTAAAATATTTTACGAAAATGTTTCCAGCAAAATTTCAGTGGGGGTCACCAAAGCTGTAAAGATTACACGCCACTTTGGGTTTCACATTTTTTTTTAAATCGCCAAAAATCCATTAATGATCCGAATCTCCTGAAATTTAAAACATAATTAGTCATTGAGATCTACAAAAAACATGCAAGAGATATTTATGTTTATTTATTTATTTTATTTTTATTATTTTCTTATTATGAGGGTAATAATTTAGTAAAATTAAAAAATGTTTGTTTTTCGGACGTCACTTACCTCAGAAACTAAAAAATTATAAAATATGAAGAAGAATATAAAATTTCAATTAATGTAAAATTTTAACGGTAAAATATATCATAATAAAATTTAAAACTATTATAGATCTAAATGTGCTAAAATAAATGGCGTTATAATTCTAAAAAACGACAAAAAAATCGAGTAAAATAAAAAAAAAAAAATAATAAATAAACCTAAATATCTCTTGAACTAAAAGAGATAACTTACACATATATGAACGTATTTTGCAGATCTTCTTAAGGACTATCTAGTCGGATCTTTAATGGATTTTTGGCGATTTTTTAAAAAAATTTTAAACCCAAAGTGGCGTGCAATTTTGCTAATTAAGCGCAAAGAGCATTATTTGGAGACCGGCACTGAAATTTTCCGGCAAAAATGTTCGTGGAATATTTTAATCCCTAAATATCCTTTTTGAAATGAATTTTTTTATTTAATCGAAAAAAGGTCAAATTGACTCCTAGAGAAAGGATATAGAGGGTTAAGATCTTCCACAAAATTGATCCCCATCAAATTCCACAATATAACTCTGATAATAAGAATTCTCTCAGACAGTAACTTACAATATTTTTTTTTCATTTAGTATAATACTTCCTTCTAACAAAAAATTTAAATGACCCACTGTAAAAAAAAACATAAAAATATTGTGCAGATCGATTCATAATTGACGATAGCCCCCATGAAAAGAGAACTTCCAAAAATTACATTAACGAGCATAAAATTATTAAAAATTTTGGTATCCAGAAAAAAATTCAACACAAAGTAGTTCCATAATTGGTAAAAGCTTCCATACAAGGCACAGTGGTTTCCCCATAGGCCAAAAATAAAAAAAATGTGTTTATCTATGCTTTATTGCAATAAATTTATTGATAATACTCTACATTTTATGAATCAAAAAATTTTGTTGTTTTTGCGAGATTTAGTACTTGTGTCCGTTGAAAGTCGAGGTATATTTGTATTGCATATATTTTGATTGCATAATCATAAACGCAATCTTAAGTTTATCTAAATACTTATTCCACTTGTAAGGTCAAAGTGATGGTAGCTGTGGTGAAGACCTGAATGAATCATTTTTCAAGCCGAAGTATCGGCTATTAAAAGAGCGGCCAACTGGCTCAGATATTACAGTGTATCTGGTAGGGATATTCGTATATATACTGACAGTAAACCCGCAATTAAGTCCCTGATAGGTGTTTATACAACATCAAATATGGGCCAGGAATGCCGGGCATCCTTAAATGAGATGGCGAGGCATTCGACAGTTGTACTCACATGGGTACGTGGACACAGGGACAATGAAGGCAATTGTATTGCCGATCACTTGGCAGGATTAGGAGCCCTTCTATCGGAAGATGATATAGACTCCCTCTGCGGAATCCCGCTGTCAACTTGCAAGAAACGTATACATGACGTATACTACGAACTTGCCCAAACGAGGTGGTTCAATGAATCCACTTGTACTATCACGAGGACGATATGGCCTGTGCTGGACTGCACACGCACGTCGTATCTACTTCGACTACAACGAATAAGACTAAGCAATATGGTGGCGATGATCACCGGACATTGCACTTTCGGTCCCCATGGTAACCATGCAAGACTTGGGTTACCTTATAACGACTTCTGTAGAAGCTGTCAGAATGAGGAAGAGGAAGAAACTATTCTACACTTCTTTTGTAACTGTCCTGCACTTGGTGATCTAAGAGCCAGACTTTTAGGTGAGAGATCTCTTGGTACCCTCTCCGGGCTATCAGTGAAGTAATTAAGGTGCTTAGACGCCTTTATTAGGGAAAGCAGGTGGTTGATAAGACCGGACTTGCAAATTGCACCTCATGACGACACGACAACTGTCCCATGATGGTCTGCGTCATTGACTCTCAATACCTTCTCCTCTTACTCCTACGATTTTTCTTTTTTTCTCTTGCTTAATAATCTATAGAATGCCTATCATTTAACTCATTTCAGGTACCACAAAGGGAACGTTTATTGGACCCAAGTGAGCTGTACAAATGAAGATTTTTAAGTTTGGCATTCCGTTTGTAATTTCCACAATATAATCTGACCCTATTAAGTATATATATTCTGGATCCGTATAGATAGCGGAGTCTATTAAGCCATGTTTGTTTATCTGTCTGTCTGTCTGTCTGTCTGTCTGTCTGTCTGTCTGTCTGTCTGTCTGTCTGTCTGTCTGTCTGTCTGTCTGTCTGTCTGTCTGTCTGTCTGTCTGTCTGTCTGTCTGTCTGTCTGTCCGTCTGTCTGTCTGTCTGTCTGTCTGTCTGTCTGTCTGTCTGTCTGTCTGTCTGTCTGTCTGTCTGTCTGCCTGTCTGTCTGTCTGTCTGTCTGTCTGTCTGTATTTCCGTCTGTCTGTCTGTCTGTCTGTCTGTCTGTCTGTCTGTCTGTCTGTCTGTCTGTCTGTCTGTCTGTCTGTCTGTCTGTCTGTCTGTCTGTCTGTCTGTCTGTCTGTCTGTCTGTCTGTATTTCCGTCCGTCTGTCTGTCTGTCTGTCTGTCTGTCTGTATGTCTGTATTTCTGTCCGTCCGTCTGTCTGTCTGTCTGTCTGTTGAAATCAACTTTCTGAAAACCCCAGATATCTTCGGGATCCAAATCTTCAATAATTCTGTCAGACATGCTTTCTGTCCATAAATAACGGAGATATGAGCAAAAATCCGAGACAACCTCTATTTTTGGCATATTTTTGATATATATCTCGATTACAAAATCATAAATATACACAATATGGATATCTGATGATCGATATTTCAAAGTCCATTGAAATGATGTCCAACTTACTATAGCCTTATGGCTATAGTAAGTTGGACCTACAATGGGTCAGAATCGGGAAAAATATTTTTTCACAAAAATTGTCATAAATTTTTTTCACTAATAAATTAAAAAAATTTTAAATTAAAAACAATTGGAAAAAAAACTTTTTAACAATTTCGAAAAAAAAAATTAAATTTTTTTTTAAATTTTATTTTAAAGTATAATTTGGTGATGGGTATATAAGATTCGGCAGATCCGAGTATAGCTCTCTTACTTGTTATATATATAGATTTACATTGCATATTGCATAAATTTGGGAGAAAATATGGTATTAAGATAATGGAAGCGGTATTCGTATTTATGTCCCAGCTAAATTTTGAAAATCCCGTAATTGTCCCGCTTTTAGTAAAAATAAAACTGGCAACCCTAATGTATTTATATCTTTTGTTTTGCTAAATAATCTGTCCAAAATATTTTAAATTTTATGAGCCATTTAATATAAACATAAGTAGGTATATAAAATATATTAGATTTGTCTAATCTTTTTGATATTTCAGGTATGTATGTTAATGATTTATAGATTTTGGGTTCAGAAACAGTGTCTGTATTTAGCTGAAAGTATATTTGTAAGCTAGAAGTATTTATTGAAGTATTTCAAATCGCTAAGAAAACTAACTTACGTTTCAGTTAAAGAATACATGATAACGTATTCTTGACTACAATATTACTTGCTGCATGATTACGTCAAATAATATGTAGTCATGCCTTGGGTACAATATCACTAGCTAAGTACAGTTTTTGCTGGGAAATATTGAAACCGTGACGTCTGTCACATTTTTGGGAAACACCTTATGACGATATCACCTACTTATTATTGTCTCAGTCCACAAAACCATTCAAAATAACTGTTTGTTTTTGTTCAAATTATCATACAAATTGGACTAAAACACATTTGGTCAATTCACAAGGTCTCTTATCAGTCATATTGTCATAATGTCCTAATATATCACGACTCGGCGGCTCGGCTTAACCGACTCTTAGGCATTTGGCGTTGGTCTCTGCTGGTTCGTTACGATAACACAATAAACATAAGTATCATAGAAAGTAGTATTATTTTAGGAAATTTTTTGCTTGAAAAGCAATAAAAACAACTGTGAAATATTAGGACTTTATGACAATATGACATGATAAGAGACTTTGTGAATTGACTAATTGTATCAATAAATAATCTTAAAGATTAAACTAAATCAAAACAAATTAAATTTGAACACTTTGAAAATACTACAGCTATTAAGCAGAAGCTGATAAAGAAATATCTAAAAAATCCAACTGCGTAAAGTAGTACCTACGTTAGTGATTTAAAGCTTATCGAGGAATAAAATGATTCTAAATTGAATGAAAGTTATTGTAAGGAAGGAAGATAATCGCAGAACTGTAAATTATTTCTGAGTGTTTGTTTTGGTTTTTTAGGTGTTTTTTTCAGTTTTCTGTTGTAAAAAAATAACGATAAGATTGAATTATTAGTTATCACGAGTATGGGCCAAAATTATATTTTAATTTAAAATTAGCACTATTGTTAAGAATTAGTACAGTTTAAAGTTTCCCTCTGAAGGCAAAACGTCTTGAAACCGCTAAGAGAAAACTATGAAAACGTTAAAGTTTCTGATACTGTTGTTAGCGGCAGTTCTAACACAAGCTGGAGTAGTGCCTTCAAGGATACAGGAAGGATATAGTGAAGACAATACAACAGAAGGACCTAGAGATAGCACAACAGAAGGGTTCTCAAGTAGCTTCTCAGTACCTCCAACAACAGAAGGTCCAACAAATAGCACCTCAAGGCCTCCTGTAACAGAAGGACCTGAATCGGAGGTTGAAGGAGTGGTGGTTAAAGGTGATTGTGCTTTCCGAGTAACAGGTGATTTACATGATCCTGCACCTTTATTTACATACCATGGCACATACGAGTGGTTGGTACCAAATCCAGAAGGTGTAGTTGAGCTTAAAAATGGCCAATATATTGACATGTATTGTACAGATGCCTTTGCTAATCCCTTCGATAATAAGTCTGCCATAACTGCTCAGTGTGTGCAAGGTTTGTACTTTTTGGTCAATGGTACAATATATCCCTTCAGCAACTTTAGCTGCTCTGCCTGGCCAACTTACACTGCCCGACGTACAGGCAGACAGTGCAGTGGTGGCACAGATTTACTGGAAGTTGGTTTTGAAGTATCAGGAGGATTTTTACAAACCATGGACATTTGTCATGATGAAATCAATGAAGTCACCCGTTATGTGCATCATGTTCTCAATCCCTCAAGTTCGATCTATCAACGTTCCGTAGCCAGACCACGTTTCATTGAGGCTGATTTCTATGCTGGCAAGAATGTGGATAACTTGTACACCAAAGTGCAACAAAATAAAACCATTAGCTCTATATTGGGAATGGATGCTTCGCCTTACTTCAATGACACGATAGATATTTTCATGGCTCGTGGTCATATGGCAGCTAAAACAGATTTTATATTTGGTTCAGCTCAAAGAGCTACATTCTTATTTGTAAATGTGGCTCCTCAGTGGCAGTCTTTTAATGGTGGCAACTGGGAACGTGTGGAGGATGGTGTGCGTAAATATGTGTCCACTAATGCACTAACTGTTGACTGTTATACTGGTATTTGGGGCATTGCTACTTTACCTGATGTCAATGGCACCCAAAAAGAATTGTATTTATCGTTCGATGAGAATAATAATGGCCTGATACCTGTACCCAAAATTTACTATAGAGTCGTCATAGATCGCGCTACCCGCCAGGGTATTGTTTTGATTGGTGTTAACAATCCTCATGCATCTTTGCAACAAATCAAGGAGGAATATATTGTGTGTGAAGATATTGGTGAAAAAATCGATTGGTTACAATGGAATAAGGAGGATTTGCACAAAGGTTATTCATACGCCTGTTCAGTGCCGGACTTTCTTAGGGTTGTCAAAGATTTGCCAGTTGAGAAGCTGGAAACCACTGGAGTTTTGGGGCTAAATGAAGTAGGTTGCTCTTTCCGTGTTAGTGGTGATTTAAATGATCCTGCACCTTTGTTTGCTCAGGCAGGAGTTTATGATTGGTTAGTTCCCCAAACAAATGGTCTGATTGAACTGAAGTATGGTGAAACAATTGATATGTATTGCAGTAATTCTTTCGTCAAGCCTTTCCAAAATTACTCAAAAATTAGCGCACAATGTTTGAAGGGTTATGAGTACTTAGTAAATGGTGAAAACTATAACTTTACCACTTTCAGCTGTTCGGCTTGGCCCACTTATATAGCCAGGCGCACAGGCAGACTTTGTAATGGAGGCACGGATTTAGTGGAAGTAGGCTTCAAGGTATCGCAAGGATTTTTACAAACCATGGATATTTGTCATGATGAAATCAATGAAGTGACCCGTTATGTTCATCATGTACTCAATCCTTCAAGTTCGATGTATCAGCGTTCTGTGACCAGGCCGCGTTTCATTGAAGGTGACTTCTATGCTGGCAAGAATGTGGATAACTTATATACCAAAGTGCAACAAAATAACACCATAAGCTCTATATTGGGCATGGATGCTTCGGGTTATTTCAATGACTCCAAAAATATTTATATGGCTCGTGGTCATATGGCTGCCAAAGTGGATTTCATATTTGGTTCACCACAACGCTCCACATTCTTCTTTGTAAATGTGGCTCCTCAATGGCAGGCTTTCAATGCTGGTAACTGGGAACGTGTGGAGGATGGTGTACGTAAATATGTCTCCAACAATAACTTAACTGTAGATTGTTACACTGGTGTCTGGGGCATTTCCACACTGCCCGATGTTAATGGCACTCATCGGGAACTGTATTTGGCATTTGATGAAAACAACAATGGTTTGATACCAGTACCCAAGATATATTTCCGTGTGGTAATCGATCGTGAGAGTCGCAAAGGTATTGTTTTGATCGGTGTCAATAATCCTCATGCTTCCTTGCAGCAAATCCAAAATGAATATATAGTCTGTAATGATATTGGCCATGAAATAGACTGGATAAATTGGGTCAAAGAGGACATAATTAAGGGCTATTCATATGCCTGTTCTGTGCCCGACTTTTTGCAAACGGTGAAAGATTTACCCTTTGATAAGCTACAAACTACAGGCATATTGGGTATTGATCAGTTACCTGAAGAAGACCTTTAAAATACTTCTACTTAATCTCGAAATAATTGGAAATACCTTTCATTTTATTATCACCTATTTATAAGCTTTACTATTGTAATAAATTTTATTTAAATTATTAGTTCTTTGCATGTGTATTTTCTTATCTTTGGAACAGAAAATCCATTTATATTTAAAAATATCTAATAGAGTCCGGTATAAATTGTTTTATATTACCACCTGTTATCTTATTGATTTAGTTTCAATCACTTTTGATTAAATTGGCTTTTGATTAGTTGTTGTGATTTGCTTTCTAAATTTCGTTGAGGGAGTTTATGTACAGTAGAGTGTATATCGCGTGCTGTTCTTTATTAACAGTCATTTTATGGTTAATTTTTTTTTTTAAGGGAAATCACGTGTTGAGTTTCTTTTTATAAATATGTATGAGTATCTGTTCATTTCTTATCAAATGATTGTTATGAACTTTGTAGTAATTTTTTATTATTTTGTAGTTAGTAAATGAAATGACAAAATGTGTGATATTTAATATGATATTGATATATTGCCCCTAGACAAGAAATATTGCATGGGTTTTAGAAAAAAACTTTTAATAGCCACTGAAAAAAACTTTATATTGTCATATTGTATGTCCCAAATACTTTTAAAATAAATTTAAATAAAATCTAAAATATTCTTATCAGTTCTGAAATGAAAATATCGATAGTCACTATTTTAACAAACTATATAAAACTGCAATCTTACTAAATCTAATAATAAAACCCAAAAAGAACCGCATTTTGAAACTCAACAAAGTAAACATTTTAACTTTGTGGAAGTTATGGGTGCGAAAGGTTTAAAATCATAATCTTTAGATACTTACATACGTATTCATCACATTGTTCATTGGTATCTGTAAATTTACATCTAAGTTTTTTTTTATAATATAAAGTTCCGTAGAGCGGTAAGAGAGGACAATGTATTATTCATGACTTTTTGAAAGTGTGCGAGAACTAGGTCTAAAATTTCTGTTCTAAAAAACTTTGGACAATGCTAATGGGAGCCGCATCGTATACCGATCGGCTTAGAATCAAATTCTGAGTCGATTACTCCATTTTTTTTGATAACAGATCCAAATATTTCCCGATTTTCTCCATTTTTCCTTTATTGGACTAACAACATATATTTTGTCTAAGTCAATGTATTAGGAATTTATACTTTTTAAAAAGCTAACTTTAAATCAAATATTTTAAATGAAAAAAAAAAAAAATTTAAATTTTTTAAAAACTAAAAAATCCCATTTTTGCGATTTTTCAAAACTTTTTTTTGGAAATTGCGGGATTGCTGATAACAACTTTATTTTTCCATTTTCAATAGAAAAATCTATATAACTGAAAAATTTCATTAAAAAATATTCACATATAAAAATTAAATTTCAATTTGAAAAATTTGTATCTTCCAAAAACTCAATATTTTTCAAAACTCATATTTTTCAAAAAAGTATTGCATCAATTTTTTAATTGTCAAAATTTAACATCTCGCAGACCATTTACCTAACATAGAAATTCATAAATAAGTATGTTTGCCTACCCAGCAACATTTTTATAAATGAAAAAACCATTGCGAGTGTTAAATTTTACCTAATTAAATTGCCATGATAGACATGTTATATATCAATGGATAGAGGATTTTGTTTTCAAAAATATGTACTACATATATTCTGGCTCCTCAAAAGTTTCTAATACGATCTTGTTATGTCTGTCTTTCTTTTTTTTATTGGAGGTGGAAACCTTACATAGGTCCCAGTTGGGTATGTCGGATTCATACCGACACACTCCGCTTGACTGCCATCAGGTTATAATTCGTGGCGCGGTCAGCAGTTTTTGCTGCTTTCATTTTCTCATTAAAATTGTACTGCTGTAAGCTGCTGTCGAAGCTGTTCTTCTTTCCTTAGTGATACCAATACATATCTTATAAACCCTTTTACACGATCCCAGTTTACCTCTGAATCCAACAAATCTTCTACGATATTCTGCGATGTTAAACTGCTACCAAGCTGTCTTTCAAGCCTTCCTTGTTCTTCTATAAATGTTTGGCATACGAATATGAAATGTTCCGCGTTTTCATCAGTCTCAATGCAGACTGGACACCTTGGTTAGTCATCATGTCCAAAACGGTATAAAGAACTACGTCAAACAGTAACTGATCTCTCCATGTCTGCGATTTACCCCTCTCTCGACATTTGGGATCAATTTGTATGTCCATCGACCTGCGGTAGAATTATCCTACCTTCTCTGCCAATTTTGCATAGACAATCTCCTTTCCGTTTGTAGAAGATATCTGTACTGCGTCTCTGGATTCTTGGATTTCTCGTAGTGTGTGTGTGTTTTTGAAAATTCTCGTGCTTTTATTTCTATTGGGATTATGCCCGCCACTACACTTGATACATCGAGGGATATAGTGTGAAATCCGCAGCAACGTCGAAGACAATTTCTACGGAAAATTGAAATCATGTCTTTTCTAGAAGTACACCTGAGTGCTCTCTCCCATATGGATGAATTATATAAGAGAATCGAGTTTGCAACACTCAAAAGTAGTATTCTGCGACTTTGCCTTGGGACACCTATATTTGGCATTATCCTGGCCAATGTGTTTACTACATTGATTGCCTTTTGGCAGGAATATTCGGTGTGACGTTTAAAATTTAATCGGTTATCGATCATCACACCCAGGTATTTGATAGTCTCGGTGGATACAATTTCACTTCTTTCTACTTGCATGTTTAGAACATCTTTTGCTCTCCTGCTGCTTACCAACACCAGTTCGGTTTTATGTTAAGCTAGTTTCAGGTTCATGGAGTCTAACCATAGCCTTATGGTTCTAATAGCCTTATATGCATAAAGCTGTACATCATCTAATCTTTCCGCCATGTCATTGGCACTCCCGTCTTCTATGCTTTGGTTTAAGAATGATTCTGCAAAGGAAGCTTCATCATGTTTATCATTTGCCCAACCTTGGAAGGTAGCTTTTTCCCTTGGTATACTTAGTTGTGCGGCACTCATTGTCTATGGTAAATAGTATTGGTTGTCGCTGTGTGTGTAGTGCTCGATCACTTGCCACTGAACGTCCTTAGCTAGAGGAGTACTGACGAATGTAATGTCGAAAAAGCTTCCAGGAGTAATCGTCCTTTACTATTGGTACTTTGACAGCCCCAATCTACAGCAGCAGCATTGAAGTCGCCTGCAATGATGACCGGGTTATGCTGGCTTGCATCTATCACTAGGTTTTCGATTATCTTCTCGAAATCTGGCAACGTTATGTTTGGCGACACATATCAACTATATACATATATTCCACCAATTTTTATCCTAACGAAACCATTAGAAAGTTGTTTCTTTCCCTCCTCAATCGACTTATTGCCGCAGGCCCAGACAGCTGCCCTTCCCGATGAATCCTTCTCCCATATGTTTTGCTCCAGGTTTCGATATTGTTTGCTTAGTATGGCGACGTTCATTTGAGCTTCACAGATAGTCGCTGTTAAGAGATCCTGGGCTGATGCACAATGATTAACATTAATTTGGATGTATCTTATTTATATGTGGCACTTAGAGCCTTCTTGAAGACTGGGAATCTATAGCTTCCTGCTATATGTTTTAGTTCTGTGTCTCCGTTTGATTTACACAACATTTAGTTTGGTTCGACTTCACATTTCTTAGATATATGACCTTCAACACCTTCGGTATAGACGCGATCTGTCTGCTTCTGTTTTACAGAACTTTGCCGTATGGTCATATTCCAAACATCTGTAGCACATAGTAAGGCTTATCGTCTACCTTATTCGACATTTCATATTTTGGCAATATGCGTGCCTCCGTAGGATTTTCGGATTGATTTCACTACTCCTTCGTTCAGATCTGGAATCTAATACGTCTTTGCGAAAGCGAGGCATATTTCCTGCTTAGTCGTGATGTCGTCCAGGGACATGTTTTGATCTTTCATTTAACTTGTTGGCGATACTCTGACTCGGTTCCAGGTTAAGGTCGCCCTTCGAATCCTTCGGATCTTATTCACCTCATCTCATATCTGCGTATGTGACATCACCCTTGGCTGATATGATCATCGTCGGTTTACGGGGTCTCTTCCTTTTCTTCTTCCCTGCTGTCATCCACATATTCGGTTTTGGGACATTTATAGGTTCTGTTGAATTTTCTGTAGGCCTCTCTTTTCGGAGTTTCCATACTCTATGTGGTCTCTACTTCTCTTTGCCTCATTTTTGTTGGGAATATTATTGGGAGATGTTTGTGAAGCTCTCGTGTTAGTTCTAGATTGACGCAATTCCCTGTTCTTTCATCACGTACTTTATTGTATGTAGCTCTAATCGCCCTCACTTTATCCTTAATGGCGTGATGAACGTTGTTTCTATTTTTAACGTAGCCAATTAAGTCGACTATCATGTCTCCTAGTACAACAAAAGCGTCCTTACAGTGTTTGGTTGCTTCTTCATCTTCTTTACTTACACTATCTGGGACTGTTCTCTCCGTGTTTGGGGTCAATATCGTTGGCGGTGTCCTCTTTATAGCAGAACTTCTAACGAAAAGGGCTTTTCTCCGGCTGTTGATGATTGCTTGTAGCATTATCTGTTACCCTAGCCAAGCCTACTGCGGTAACATTGCAGGCGCTGGATATCGACAACTGTTAGCTTGCTTGCACACTACTCAAAGCCGCCGGCACTGGGGTCATTACTCTCTACACAGTAGTTAAATTATCTATATAAGACATTTCCATTTTTCGTTTTGTTATTCCGGGATCCTACCCGGAGCGTTTTTGTCCTAACAGCCAGGAGTTTTGTTCGCAGCCACCCCTTACATGGGAAACAGACGGTAACCAGGGAGCCGATGTCTGTCTGTCTGGCTGGCTGTTAAAACATAAGACCCAAGCAAAAGGAGCACGCTGGCTGCAATTTCCCACAAATACTCTCTATTGTTTGTTTGGTATTCAAAATGGGCAATATCTATCCATGACTTCACCTAACCCACATACAAATGTGCCCCTGGAATAAATTTGTTGATTACGCGGCTCTCTTAGTACTCTGTAATTATAAAGTATGGCGAAAACCTAGTTCCCATACAAGGCCCCCCTCAGAAAATAATTGAACATTTTTAATTGTCTTATAATAAGTAATATCGTGATGAAATTTAACACAAACAAGATATATATGAACCTTAATCTTTCTACCAACTTTTGTGAGGTTAGGTCCATAATTGACCCTATACCCCATATAACCACTATATCAGAAAAATATGTTTTTGTCAATAAATGAAAAATACCCACACATTGATGGTTGGTATACAAGATTCGACACTTGCGAATATAACAATCTAATGCATTAACCACATTGAAGACAGCAAGCTACACGACTACAAATATTGTTGGCTGCAGTTGTAGTCGTGTGGCAGCTATTGGATTATTTTAAAGACGACAGCTACAAAGCAAACAGTTGATTTATAATTCAGTGGTGCCACTTTATATTTTGTTTATTTTTACTTTAATAAAAATGAAGTAAGAAGTAAAGTGATTTTCGGAAGTGGGCCTTATATGGGAGCTATGACTAATTGTGGACCGATCGTCACAACATTTGGTGGGATGATTTGCTTATATATCAAACATATTTGTTTTTAAAATTTTAAGAGCATATTTTTCAGTTTATATGCATAAAACACTTTTGTGAGACGATTTTCAGTTTCTCTTGCTATTACCATTTATCGGCCCCACTGTTATTTTGCTGAATAAAAGTCTTAAGCTATTGTGAACTCCAAATACGGTCATTCCAATTTTTTATTTATATCTACAATCACAACTGTATGAAAACAATTATCACAAACAAGATTTGAGTTCGAAAATTTGTAAAAATTTTGGAGTTTTTCTGTATTTACTCAAATAAAGAAGAAAATATTAAAACGACAGCGATAAGCGCATAAATTTACGGTCATGTTTTGGATCATCAATTATGTGTGTTGCTGACGATTAAGATAACAGAAGTTCAGAAAGAAAATATTTTTTGGTTCATTGAATGAAACATGTATATTTTTGAGAAAGGCGTACCTACACAGGGGGGGGGGGGCTAATGAAAAAGTGGAAATAAATCTGTATATTGAGAAGGCGTAGCTGAGTTTAAGTTTTGAATTTGAACTTTAAACACTAAGGCTGGGCGGAGCTTTAAGCTCTCAAAGTGGAGAATCTCGGGTATATGACAAATTAAAATTATGCTATATTGTTGTTCTCGATCCGATTTTGAAGTTCGGATATCTTATCTAGGAAACTATAGTTGGAGATTTAACACAGTTAATTTTTATTTTTTTGTTAAAATGTTAATACTATTTTTAGTATTTTCTTTCTTAATAAATATCTCAATTTTTATTTTTCAATATTTTAACCGAAGTTGGACTAACCTAACAAAACCATATATGTTTCACATCATTAACAAAAACCTTGTAAACTAGTGTTATATTTCCAGTAAGAGCAAACAAGAGCAAATAATATAAAAGTTTCTCCAAACAACGTAGTTAAAGTAACTGAGTAAAATAATCATGGTTTGGTTTACGTCACGTACATGACCTTTCTAAATAAAATTCAGAGTTTAAACATTTAGTAAAATCTCTCAAACTAAATAGTAAAAAAATATTTAAACAACAACAAAAACAATTAACGTGACGTATCCGCGACAACAATAACAACACGGAACACAATTATAAATAGCAACAGGTGTAAGCATAAACATTTTTTAACACATTCAAAAACATAAAATAAAATCCATCAAACAATGAAAACAAACAAATAAAATGAGCTACATACAAGTATCTGTGAAATACACATTGCATTTGTGAGTTAAAAACAGAGTCGTAAATAAAATATCTTTTTTTTAGTTTATATAAATTAATTTTATTTTAACTTTTTTTATTTTGTGATAAAAATCACAGAGATTTTTAAATTCAACTTCAGTTGTGGTAGCGGTCGGTGTGTTGGACGGTTGTAGCTGGTAGAATGATATCGCGAGTTTTTGTGAAAGTTTTTCAACAACATTATGTTGTCGTGTTAATTGTATTGACATTGTCCAGTGAGTTGTTTGTTGTTGATGTGGAGTGTCGTCGAGCCATTCAACCTGTTGAAGATGTGGAAGACATTGTTAAACGATTAAATAATATAAATTTGAATGATATCGATAATGAAGGTAATTATATATAATTTCAGTTGTTTAAAGTAAATGTGTTTCATTTGCATTCGGTACTAGTATTTATAACAGTGACCTAGATAAATGTTAAAGAATCAGTTTATTGTTGTGTTGAGTTTATTGAACTTAATAAATAGAGGTTTTAAAAGTATAAATATATGTAGTAACAGTTAAAAATAAAATCGGTTACTAATTTGCAAACTATTTATAAGAAATAACATATCAAACTCTATAGAGACAACAAATTGTTGTTAAAAATCTAACAAAAACTTAAATGTTGTAATAATGAAAGTTTTAAAAATAGTTTTATTTTGCATCTTCTACGTAATTCCGTTTAAAGTGATTAATAAATATTAATGTATGCAAAAAAAAATTATAGTGATTTGAAAATTATACTAAAATAACAATTAAGTATAGCTTTATATGGTCAAAACCTAAAATAATTTAAATAAAATCATATGGGGAATTCCATTATGTCGAACGGGACCTTTGTATACATTTAAAGTGAAAAAAGTCAAAATAAATAAGATTTTTATTCTGACAAAAGGCTTGATGCATAGCACTTAATTAGTCCTATAATTGGTGCTAAGTTTGATTTTGAGCAAGTTTTCATTCTATCAGTAATTGCAAAAAACCGAGTCATTCAAAATTGATTATACTTTTTATATCCTGCACCGCCATAGTGAGGAGGGTATAATGCGTTTGTAATGCCCAAAAATATTAGTCTAACACCACCTTAAAGTATACCAATCGTCTTAGAATCACTTTCTTTGATATCAGAGACAAATATTCATGGCGCTAAGGTGGGAATAAAAGGGTCCTATCTGTTATGAGCTGAAATCTGGTCATACCATCCCAGGGAACCTGTACTGAATGCAAGTGATTGGTTTGAAGAGAGAATAGGCCGAAAAACGCCAATATGCGGCCAGACATGAATATTCCATCATGACAATGGTAGGGCACATATTGCAATCCCTGTTAAAAACTATTTAGAAAGAAGTGGTTGGGAAGTTTTGCCTCATCCGCGTTGTAGTCTAGACCTTGCCCCCGTCCGACTACTATTTGTTCCGATCGATACAAAAAGCTCTCTATGGGATAAGCTTCACTTCAGAACAGAGTATCCGAAATTACCTTGATACGTTCTTGGTCAATACTTTGAATACAATTATATTGTACAAACGCATTTTTAAGTCAGTGTTAAAATGAAAGCTTTAGAGTATTTAGAAGCTTTTAGAAGCAATATAAAATAAAATTATGAGGGTATGAACAGTAGCTTCTAATAAATGGTACAAAATATTTTGGAAACATTTTGTGTTAGAAAAGAAAGCAACATAAGATTCATTTTCTTTTCTCCGACCCAATAAAGTATATCTGTCTGTCTGTCTGTCTGTCTGTCTGTCTGTCTGTCTGTCTGTCTGCCTGTCTGTCTGTCTGTCTGTCTGTCTGTCTGTCTGTCTGTCTGTCTGTCTGTCTGTCTGTCTGTCTGTCTGTCTGTCTGTCTGTCTGTCTGTCTGTCTGTCTGTCTGTCTGTCTGTCTGTCTGTCTGTCTGTCTGTCTGTCTGTCTGTCTGTCTGCCTGTCTGTCTGTCAGCCTATCTATCTCTCTATCTGTCTGTCTGCTTGTCTGTCTGTCTGTCTGTCTGTCTGTCTGTCTGTCTGTCTGTCTGTCTGTCTGTCTGTCTGTCTGTCTGTCTGTCTGTCTGTCTGTCTGTCTGTCTGTCTGTCTGTCTGTCTGTCTGTCTGTCTGTCTGTCTGTCTGTCTGTCTGTCTGTCTGTCTGTCTGTCTGTCTGTCTGTCTGTCTGTCTGTCTGTCTGTCTGTCTGTCTGTCTGTCTGCCTGTCTG
Source organism: Calliphora vomitoria (assembly GCA_942486065.2). Classification (NCBI taxonomy): domain Eukaryota; kingdom Metazoa; phylum Arthropoda; class Insecta; order Diptera; family Calliphoridae; genus Calliphora; species Calliphora vomitoria. The sequence goes on along the minus strand of OW818031.2, from coordinate 100,783,844 downwards.
TCTGTCAGCCTATCTATCTCTCTATCTGTCTTTCTGTATTTCTGTCTGTCTGTCTGTTTGTCTGTTTGTCTGTTTGTCTGTTTGTCTGTTTGTCTGTTTGTCTGTTTGTCTGTTTGTCTGTTTGTCTGTTTGTCTGTTTGTCTGTTTGTCTGTTTGTCTGTTTGTCTGTTTGTCTGTTTGTCTGTTTGTCTGTTTGTCTGTTTGTCTGTTTGTCTGTTTGTCTGTTTGTCTGTTTGTCTGTTTGTCTGTTTGTCTGTTTGTCTGTTTGTCTGTTTGTCTGTTTGTCTGTTTGTCTGTCTGTTGAAATCAATTTTCTGAATAACCCAGATATCTTCGGGATCCAAATCTTCAATAATTCTGTCAGACATGCCTTCGAGAAGTTTCCTATTTAAAATCAGTAAAATCCGTCCATAAGTAACTGAGATGTGAGCAAAAATCCGAGACAACCTCTGAAAATGTCATCAAATAAAAAACAATTTATTCCATGCTTTGACAAAAAATCAACAAAGCGTATGTTTGGATGTGTGTTGGTTTCATTGCTTTGCTTAAATTGTATTTGTTTTTTTTTTGATGTTTGCAACGATTTATATAAGGCTATAGTAAGTTGTACCTACAATGGGTCAAAATCCGAAAAAATGTTTTTTAAACCGATTTTTTTTCACCAAAAAATTGTTTTTCACTAATAAATTAAAACATTTTAAAATTAAAGAAAAAGTTTTTAAAAAAATTTTAGAAAAAACTGTTAAAAAGTGTAAAATTTTTTTTTTTAAATTTTATTTTAAAGTATAATTTGGAGAAGGGTATATAAGATTCTTACTTGTTTTCCATCAATGAGTTTAAAAACTCGTACTGATATGTGAGTATTAGCTTGATAACGCCATTTTAGATGGATTTATGTACAATAGAGCCATATCCCAAGAAGAAATTTTATTGAGGGCTAGGAGGAAATCATGTACCGATTCTTAGCATTTTCAACATAGTTTGTCCTTTTATCATAGGAATAACGTGTACAAAATTTCATGGCATTATCTAAAATATTTTTGGAAGCTTTCTCACATTTTGGTTCATAACTCTTTTGCAATTCCTTCCCCTGCATATCAGCAATTAAAAAAAAACATGATTCTGAGCTTTTTCTTTAAAACGAAACCAGATATAAATATTTCATACATAATATATTCTAGCTGGAAGAGATTTATTTATATTCTATTTTCTTTTAGTCAAAAAACAGGTTAATGCTCTAATGCTAAGATAGATATTTCTGCTTTTCAAAAGATTCTACATTATGACATACTTTAAGACTTAACACTTAAAAACAATATAGTTTTTTTTACACATTAAATCCAAAGTGTTTGTAAACCTTTCAAGACTGTTAAATTGAAAATCACCCCATTGACCAACATTAATAATAAATATTTATTTAACACTTATTCTTTTCTCTGTGTAAAGGACCTCCTTGTTTATTGGACGTACAACAGGATTTACCAAAGGGAAACACACCACAACCTCTATACATCATACCAGATACAAATCAATTTTGGTTACCCAATGCGCGTGGCCAATTACAAGTACCACGTGGTGCAGCTATTGAATTACATTGTTCCAAGTCATTTGCCAATGCAACGGAGGGCAACAATGGCTCAGCGTCAACATCATCATCCAACAAGAACCAAAACAACAGGGCAAATTTTAGTAATATCCTTCAAGTGGCCAAGAATACAAAGACTGTGCGACCACGTTGCTTGCACGACAAAACGTTTTTGTGGCAGGGGGAGAAGTACGAGTTTCCACAATTCATTTGCGAACAACCGGCAAAGTATATGGTTGAACAATTGTACGAAAAATGTCCAACTATGACAGATGGCCAGGCATCCGTGAATGCTCAAATGTACCGTGTAGGTTTCAACATCAGCAGTAGTCGTTTTCTAGAAACAATGCGTATATGTTATGACGATACGGTGTTGCGCACATTGTACGTGCAACACACATTGTTGCCGGCCAGCATATACTTTCAAAGATCCATTAAGCGCTTGAATTTTAGCAAAGCTGGCCATTTCAAAGATGTCAATATGAATCACCTTTATACACAACAATACCAGCGACAGCAAGCAGCAGCTTTGTTGCAGGGCCAGCATGAGCATCTTTTCGACAACAATACTCTGTTTTTGGCTCGTGGCCATTTGGCTGCTAAATCTGACTTTATCTACGGCAATCAGCAGAGAGCCACCTTCAACTTTTTTAACGTTGCACCACAATGGCAGGCATTCAACGGCGGCCAGTGGGCTGCCCTTGAGGATGAAGTGCGTAAGTTTGTTGCAAAGTCACAGCTACTGGTCGACTGTTATACGGGCACCTTTGGTGTATTACAATTACCGTACAAAGCAGCTGGTGGTGACGGTGGCCTGCACTATCACGATTTCTATTTAACCATGGACATGAACAACAACGGCATTCTACCCGTGCCTCAGTTGTACTATCGTGTGCTAATTGATCGCTCAGGTTATGGCACGCGTGGTATAGCTTTAGTTGGTGTAAATAATCCTCATGCCACACTAAGTGAAATCCACACATCATACATAATCTGCGACGACATACACGACCAGGTGTCCTGGTTGCGCTGGATGCGGAATAAAAATTTAAAAAAGGGCTTCATGTACGCCTGTCATGTGCCTGATTTTGTTGCAGCTGTTGGTCATTTACCAAAAAGTCTGTTAAATGTTACGGAACTTCTAGTCTAAACGAAAGTAGATTGTGCAGAGATATTAAGTTGATTAAATCTAAAAGTGAAAATTTGAAAGAATCGTTTAGCTAAGGAATTTGTTCATTAATTTATTTAGGGTATAGAATAGGCTATTTATTTTCTTTGTAATATTTATTTAATTTGTAATAGTTAATGAAATAAAAATGTAATGTTATTGTAATTTTAATGAAATTAAATTGTATAAGTACGGAGTTCTTAAAGTAATTTGTACTCTATTCACAATCTGGTCAAAGTTTTCTAAAGCTGTTTACTTAATCAAAACATTTCTCAAGAAAACAGTAATGTTGAAGATGTTTGTGAGATTAACATAAACTCAAGTATAATTGGCAACAATCACTAGCAGGAAGGTCAAAATAATGGGATAGATATGTGGCCTTTTAGAGTGCTTAGTTACCTTTTTCACCATATCAGAGTAATTGCTATAAATTTCCAATTATCTTCCATTTTGGAGCAATTTGTGATTGAATCGTTTTTACGTATTTCGTACTTAAAGTAATGATTTACGATTCTTAGTAAGAGGAAAATAAGAAACGAATAAAGGAACTGAGACGAATATCGTTTCAATTTCAATACTTTCAAAGCGGAAACCAGAAAGACGATGTGGGAATCATGGGAGTGTTTCTGTGAAGATGTGGTGCGTACCACAGAAGCATCACGTATACGAAATGTTCTATCTAAAAATTAAACAAGTAAGAATGCTATACTCGGCTATGCCGAATCTTATATACCCTTCACCTTTGTTGTGGATGCATTAATTGCCCACTTTCAGCGTATAGCATCCTAAATATATCAAGAAAATTTTTAAAAATTTTACATTAAATTGCTGACGAACAGATTATATTGCAGAAGTTACAAAAGAAATGACAATCTTATATATACTCTTCTCACGAAGGTGAATGGTATAAAAACAACAACGCCAAACTAAACGAAACACAAAAAAAAAAAAAAAACAAAATACGCAAAGCAATGAAACCAACAAACATCCAAACGTATGTACGTTTTGTTTCGGATTTTTGCTTTCAACATACAGACAGACATTGCTCAATCGACTTCAAATTTCATAAGGATCAATAATATATATACTTTGTTGGGTCCCAGATGAATATTTCTCAATGTTACACACGGAATGACAAACTTATATATATCCTCTTTCACCACTTATGGTGGTGGAGGGTATAAAAAGAATGATTCATTTACAGCTCTGGTTGATACCCACAGATTATATTACATTCCTCCGTTAGATCTATAAAAAGCGTGCCTGTGCGTGCTTATTTGAATTTTTTCTGCTAGTTAACCAATAAAAAGTTAAAGCATTATTTTACTAGTACAAAATTAATCATTTTTAAAATTGAGAAAATTTAGAATTTTCGAAAATTTTTGTTCGAAAAACTGCATTGGAAGTTTTTTTTACTTTTTGGGAATTGTAGGATTTGCTTTTAGTAAATCATATTTTTATTTACGACTTAACAATTGGTACCAAAATGTGTACTTAAGAAATTTGAAGAAATTTATAATACATATTTATAGTTTCCCCCGAAAAAAATAATTATTCCAAGCTGTGCCAACGAGTTTTGTCATGCTTATGTTTGCAAAATAGTTATTTTCTGCAAAATCTTACATTAACAAAAATGTTTATTATTTAAGGTAATTCTTTAATAAAAATTGTTAAATTAAATATAAAATATTCATTTAACTTTTGAACGTCATTGCAGATCGATGATGAGTCATTGAAAGTCTTTTTACTGATTGTTCATTTTTGTTCAGAATAAATAAATGAATAAGTTTGTTCTTTTTGTTCAGTTGTTAATTTTTAGTCTGCGGTGTTTGGCTGAACTAAGCTATTGAATAATTTCTCAGTGAATGAATTTACAGATAGATGACAACTGCTTTTGTAAACAAATTTTTTTAATAATGATGAAAACATTTTTAATAATGCAATACAAAAATGACAAACGAGCAAAAAGAATAAAAGAACAATAAGACTGAACCCCTTCACATTGTTCAATTGAACTTGTTCGTTCATGAACAACCCAACTCTAGAATAGTTATTTCTCTCAAAAATATTTATTTTACATTTTACTCATTAGCATCTAAAAAGTATTAAGAAGTTGCCAAAATATTACAAGTTTTAAAAACTACATTTCATTACCTTTCCATTGATATATAAAACATTATATCTAGTTCTTTATTATGCTTTAAAATAATGCATGCAATTCACACATCTTGTAAAAAATTCTCTACTATTTTGTTCAAATCAAAGACTGCTTACTATGCACTTCTCATTTTTTCATGTACCCTTATTGTATATATTTATCTTTGGTTTATTGTTGTTTTTAACAGTGCAAATATTTAAAGTGTGCTTAAGTAAACTTGTATTAACCTAACATTCACCTAATTTGTGACCTTATGCGGGTTCATAAATTTGCAAGTGTTAGGTTCATAGACTCCATGGCATTGAATTTTCATATAACAAAAAATAATTTAAAAAAAAAAATTTTTTTTTTTTAACAAAAATTTATTTTGTTACTAAAAAAAATTTTTTTACTAAAAAAGTAAATTTTTACTAAAAAAGTAATTTTTTACCAAAAAGGAAATTTTTTACTAAAAAAGTATTTTTTTTACTAAAAGGTATTTTTTTACTAAAAAAGTATTTTTTTACTATAAAAGTAATTTTTTACTAAAAAGTATTTTTTTTACTAAAAAAGTAATTTTTTACTAAAAATTAATTTTTTACTAAAAAAAGTAATTTTTTACTAAAAAAGTAATTTTTTACTAAAAAAGTAATTTTTTACTAAAAAAGTAATTTTTTACTAAAAAGTAATTTTTTACTAAAAAGTAATTTTTTACTAAAAAAGTTATTTTTTACTAAAAAAGTAAATTTTTACTAAAAAGTATTTTTTTACTAAAAAAGTAATTTTTTACTAAAAAAGTAATTTTTTACTTAAAAAGTATTTTTTTACTAAAAAAGTATTTTTTTACTATAAATGTAATTTTTTATTAAAAAAGTAATTTTTTACTAAAAAAGTAATTTTTTAATAAAAAGTAATTTTTTACTAAAAATGTAATTTTTTATTATAAAAGGAATTTTTTACTAAAAAAGTAATTTTTTACTAAAAAAGTAATTTTTTACTAAAAAAGTAATTTTTTAATAAACAGTAATTTTTTACTAAAAAGTAATTTTTTACTAAAAAAGTAATTTTTTACTAAAAAAGTAATTTTTTACTAAAAAAAAGTAATTTTTTACTAAAAAGGTTATTTTTTACTAAAAAAGTTATTTTTCATTAGAAATGAATTTTCAATTTAAATTTAAAATAGAAATTATTCGGTTAATCGAATAATTTAAACTTAAACAATTATTAACCGATTAAATCTAAACCCCGATTAATTATTTGCCCGATTAACCGATTAAAGCAGGAGCCCAATTAACTGAATACCCTAGTAAGTAAGAAATGTTAATTTCATAGTGAAAAATAATTTTTCAAACGAAAATTCAAACTGTTTAGTGAAAAATAATCTTTTTGGAAAAATCAATTTTTTATTAAAAAACCATTTATTTTAGTAAAAAATCTTTTTTTAATAAAAATCTTTTTTTGTAATAAAAAATTTATTTTCTTTTTTTTAATAAAAAATTGATTTTTTACTAAAAAAAAATTTTTACAAAAAAAAAAATTTTCACTATGAAATTAACATTTCTTACTTACTAGGGTATTCAGTTAATTGGGCTCCTGCTTTAATCGGTTAATCGGGCAAATAATTAATCGGGGCTTAGATTTAATCGGTTAATAATTGTTTAAGTTTAAATTATTCGATTAACCGAATAATTTCTATTTTAAATTGAAAATTCAATTCTAATGAAAAATAACTTTTTTAGTAAAAAATAACCTTTTTAGTAAAAAATTACTTTTTTTAGCAAAAAATTACTTTTTTAGTAAAAAATTACTTTTTAGTAAAAAATTACTGTTAATAAAAAATTACTTTTTTAGTAAAAAATTACTTTTTTAGTAAAAAATGTAGTAAAAAATTACTTTTTTAGTAAAAAATTACTTTTTTTAGTAAAAAATTTCTTTTTTAGTAAAAAACAACTTTTTTAGTAAAAAATTACTTTTTTAGTAAAAAATTACTTTTTTAGTAAAAAATTACTTTTTTAGTAAAATTTACTTTTTAGTAAAAAAATTTTTTTTTAGTAACAAAATAAATTTTTGTTCAAAAAAAAAAAAAAAATTTTTGTGAAAAATTTAATGAAATTTAAATGAAAATTCTATGCCATGGAGTCTATGAACCTAACAATTGCAAATTTATGAACCCGCATAAGGTCACAAATTAGGTGAATGTTAGGTTAATACAAGTTTACTTAAGCTCACTTTAAATATTCGCACATGCAACTCTCAAAAACAACAATAAACCAAAGAGAAACATGTGTAATACAGGGTACATGAAAAAATGAGAAGTGCATAGTAAGCAGTCTTTGATTTGAACAAAATAGTAGAGAATTTTTTACAAGGTGTGTGAATTGCATGCATTATTTTAAAGTATATTAAAGAACTAGATATAATGTTTTATATATCAATGGAAAGGTAATGAAATGTAGTTTTTAAAACTTGTAAGATTTTGGCAACTTCTTAATAATTTTTAGATGTTATTGAATAAAATGTAAAATGAATATTTTTGAGAGAAATAACTATTCTAGAGTTGGGTTGTTCATGAACGAACAAGTTCAATTGAACAATTCATTCAATTGAACAATGTGAAGGGGTTCAGTCTTATTGTTCTGTTATTATTTTTGTTCATTTGACATTTCTGTATTGCATTATTAAAAATGTTTTCATCATTATTAAAAAAAATTTTTGGAAAAGTGAAATACACTCACTGAGAAACTATTCAATAACTTAGTTCAGCCAAACACCGCATACTAAAAATTAACAACTGAAGAAAACGAACAAACTTTTTCATTTATTTGTTCTGAACAAAAATGAACAATCAGTAAAAAGAACGATTATGCCTAACTCTAAACAATTCTGATGTCGGACACATTTTCATTTAAATTTTTTTAGTTTTGACTTACAATGACTTATCATTGATCTGTAATGACGTTCAAACGTTAAATGAATATTTTATGTTTAATTTAACAATATTCATTAAAGAATTACCTTAAATAATAAAAATTTTTGTAAATGTAACATTTTGCAGAAAATAACTATTTTTCAAACATAAGCCTGACAGGACTCATTGGCACAGCTTGAAAAAAAAATATCTAAAAAGGTTGGTCCAAAATGTTATCTTATAATTATTTTTTTGGAGAAACTCTAAATATGTATTATAAATTTCTTGAAATTTCTTACGTACACCTTTTGGTACCAAATGTAAAGTCGTAAATAAAAATACGATTTAGGAAAAGCAAATCCTGCAATTCCCAAAAAGTAAAAAAAAAAAATTCCAATGCAGTTTTTCGAACAAAAATTTTCGAAAAATCAACATTTTCTCAATTTTAAAATTGATTAATTTTGTGGTACTTAAATAATGCTTCGATTTTTTATTGGTTAACTAGCAGAAAAAATTCAATTTAGCATGCACAGGCATGTTTTTTATAGATCCAACAGAGGAATGTAATAAAATCTGTGGGTATCAACCAATTTGCGAATCATTCAAACAAAAAAATAAATTGAATTAAATTTGAGTCAATTCAAATAAATCTGGTAAACATGAATTGTAATTCATTTCCAATTCATTTGGTAGGTCCTGCTAGCTACATACCAAAACTATTGGTCTGCCAGTGGTCAACTACGTTGCTATTGTGTGGTCACCTTCGTTTAGTGATATGCTACCTTCAGCCCGTCACAGGCTGGCTTTAGATAATTTGCAAAAACCATCTGCATGAGGAGACTAAGATTCTACCGGTCAACAGATTCTAATGGGATGTCATCGAAGGAGTCATATAAACTTAGACATTATGCAGTTACAGGCTCCCACGAGGAAAGTCAGAAAGGGCATATGTTAGTACTTACGAGTAGAACAAATAGAGTTATATGCAGGATCTATTTGATCGCAGCTTCTAGATGACAGCTTTAGATTTGATTGAGACGCCCTCAATTCTACAAAATACCGTGTACGTGTACATGTTAAACAAACTTTAATTTAAAGTAATGTTTTCAAATTTAAAATTATTTAAAATTTATTGCCTTCCGTTTAAGAAACTCGTTATATTTTATGTTGCCACATGTTAACAAGTTTTTTCTATAGTTAATAGTCCGGCATTTAACTAAATAATTTATAAAGCATATACATAAGTGTACCAGCTACATATTTAGTACATAAAACTCATAAACTATAGTTTAAGTTTAAATGCTGTTATTTTTGTGGCTTCTACCCATTTTAGTTTTGCATATTTTTAGGCCAAACAAATCATTTTTAATATTTATTTAACCTTATTTTGTTTTAATGCATGCAACGAAATGAAAAATAGTGCTCTTCCACTGGCTAAAAACTGCTGAAAAGAAAAACAAATAGAACCACGGATAAAAAAGGTTAAACGGCTAAAAGAGAAGAGAAGAGAAGAAAAGAAAATTTAAAATGTTTGTTAATATTTTGGTATATGGTAGTTACTTACGTAGCCTGGTTTTATCCTTTAGCTATTTTTACTTGTAACATGTCAGCGGATGTTTGAAGATTTATGACTGCCGCATAAAAGAAAGAAAATACGCGTTAATGTTTCGTTTCTTTAGTTCTCTACACTAAATGCACAAACTGAATTTCATTGTGAAAGTTGAATGTATGTTTATGACTGAATTTTGTAAATACGTGGGCAAGTACTTGCGTTAACTATGCATGTTTCTTGAAAAGTAAAATACTACCAACACTATAGGTCTGGTAGTTCATTGAAGATTGCCGATGCCATGTGGATCATTTGTTTTCTTCTCAATGCCGGTTAATTATTCTAATTTATTTCCACTGTTCTCATATCGGTAAATGAAATAGTTTTCAGTTCTCACAGTCACCAGAACAGATAAGTATATGCCTCATTATCATGACAATGATAATATAATGAGGTAGTACGGCCAATACTCACATGTAACTACATCTATTCTTGTTAAGGGATCACACATTCTCCTACTCTTTCTCTCCATGTTAATATCAAGGATTATGGCATTCCCCTCTCCAACATTGAGCTTTATGTTGGCATGTAAAGTTCTCAAAATAATCTATCTTTCCATTAGAAATTCCAAATATTGAAAAATTTGACCTTTGACCTTCACGACGTTTTTAAATTTTAGTAAAACTTTCAGAGTATATTTAGAATTATCTGTACTATAATATTCTGGATAGATTTTACTTAAAGTTCATTGCAGTAAGGAAATTGGGATCATTCGCCAAAACATGGCCAACAAATTAGTTTTTCTCGAAAATTGTAAAATTTAAATCCCAGGTACGGAAAAACTATAGGAGGTATTAACATACTTGTTTCATATTTTTATTCCCTATTATATTCTAAATAAATCCCAATGGTATGACGGAAAAATTCTCAAATTTGTTTAACAAAATTGTTTAAAAATTGAAAGTGGAGTTTTGAAACTGCCGTTAAACAAACTAAATTTGTTTGGTTATACCTGCGAACAGCTTAACGATATCCTACGAAGACAAAAACTTATATACAAGTAAATATGGGTATATTTTTTAGTAAAAAATTGTTTTTATTTTAATATTTCTCAGAATATGTTAATTTTGTTCCTACACGCAGAAAAAAATATATTTGTGCATGTTTACTGTAAATATTTCAAAATTTTTAACAATATTATAGTCACAGTAACTATTTATATAGTTGTGGTAACAATAGTATGATTAATTTACGGTTCACATGGTTGTATCAACCTTATATATGGTTACAGTAAACATGTATATGTTTGTGACAACCATTTATATGATGAAGGACCATATTATGTTGCTCTTGGGTTATGGATATCATAATTTGAGAACAAGATATTATGATAAAATAATTCATCATATAAATGGTTGTCACATACATATACAAGTTTACTGTAACCATATATATGGTTGATACAATCATGTGCACCATTAATTAACCATATTATTGTTACCACAACCATGTAAATAGTTACTGTGACTATAATATTGTTAAAAATGTTGAAATGTTTACAGTAAACATGCACAAATGTTGAAATGGTTACAGTAAACATGCACAACTATATTTTCTTTCTGCATGTAGATTTTATGTTCTTGTGGCCTAAGACACGTTAATGGTCTGGGGAATTTTTAATAACTTTAAAATTTTTAACCAATTTTTGTCTTTTATATCTCATTAGAACGACAATTACGTACACATCTCAATTATTTTGCATTCGATTGCAAAAGTAATTATTTAATGGCAAACTTTGCGTCACCAATTAACGTTATCCTATCAACCTAATATTTTAGACAACATGTTTCTACAATACATAGAACAATTCTAATGCGGCCTGTAGCTTGAAATTTTTCCTCATTAATGTACATATATTCATTTTGTTATTGAACTTATTCAGCGAAAAAAGTGTACAAAGGATCTTTAAAGTTTTGAAAAAGCAATCTCCGACTTAATTTTTGGACAGAGTGATATGTAAAGATGGAGATTCCTTGATTAACATCTTTAGCGTGCTGGTGCAGTTTCTGTCTTTGCAAGATTATATCCACTCATATCAGTATTAAGAACTATGTATAAATACTGTATCAATATCTGATGAATAACCTTTTCATTCTACATTCATGTAGGAATAAGGAGTGAGATCGAAAAATTCTTAACTTCAATTTCCATGCTCTGTTTTTTAGCCTCTAAATTTTTAGCAGAGTTCCTTTCAGGAACTTTTTTAGCATTGTAGGCTTTTAAACCTGCATTGGCTTTAACTTTTCGTACCAAAAAGTCCGAGTACTGACCTAAACGGGCAGCTTTCACCGGAGGTGTTAGGAGCTCTTTTGAAAATGCTTTCTATTTTTTGACTTTAGAAACATAATGTGGACAATTCCTTCTACCTGAACCAGATTTTATATCAACGGACAAGTTCTCCTGGTACTGTTTAATAACATTGGAAACAGTTTGATAGCAGAGCTTTGATTGTTTGGCCAACTTTTTGTAGGACCAAGTTGGGTTTTGTTGAAAATATTTAATAATTTTAGTACGCACTTTTTTCTTGTCACTCATTATAATCAGATTAACAACAAATAAACATAATTGACATTAAACATAATAACTGACATGCTTTAATAAGGTAACTTGATCAAAACAAAAAAAAAAATAATACTTGGGTTAAAAGTTTTAATGAAAAACGTGTGTTAAGAATTTTAAAATCTCAGTCCTTATTTAAAATATTTATAGAGGTTAATGTGTTTTTCGGAATTGGTACTTATATGGGAGCAAGACCAATTATCAACACATCGATTTTCGTACATATATATGGGAAATATTTATTTAAAATAAACCTCATAGAACGTTTTGAAAGATATTTATGAGTATTTAAGTGATTTTCGGATATGGAAATTATATGGTAGCTATTGTCAAATATGGACCGATATTCACAAAATCTAGTATTATCATTTGTGAATAAATACTACGGATCTCTGTAAAATTTTAATTCCATAACGAAATTTTTCAGATATTTATGAATATTAATGTGTTTTTTGGAAGTGGTCCTTATATGGGAACTATAACCAATTATAGTCCGATCTTCATAAAATTCGCTACAGCGATTTTTATGTATATGGGGATTTCGCGTGTCGAATTTCAACGTAATAGCCATATATATTAGATATTTGAGTTTAATTAAGTGAATTTAAGAAGTGAACTTTATATGGGAGCTATGGTCAAATAATGTCCGCTCCAAAAAAAATTGGTGTCGCGATTTCTCTTTGCATGAAACTTAATTATGCTGAATTTTGTACGTATACTGCAATTCTATGGGCATTTATATACCATAGCACCATATTTCGGGGAGAAATTTGTATGAGGGCTAAGAGAAATTATGGACCGATTCTTACCATTTTCAACAGAATTTGTACTTTTATCATATAAATAGTGAGTGAAAAATTTCATGTTATTGTTACGAATGTGCAGTGACGATTTGACTTTAACGGTCTGTAACGACTGCCTGCAGCATTCATCATATTTGAGGGCACGTCCATCAGTAGCATGCGGTTGTTGGCATTGTTTGTAAGTATGGCAACACTAAATGTTTGGGCTGCTGGCAATGACATAGAAGGCTCTGGAAATCGAATGTACTAGTATGTCCGTTAAGAGCAATGTAGAAGATTTTCGATAGATGGCGCGTGTATAAATAGTATCAGAAGTGGCAGTCGTGAGTTGAGTTGATCATTGTCGCTGTTAGAGTTAACATCAAATGTCGTGTACATGTGTGTTTGTACATTTGTGTGCATTTCTGCGAAATGATAAACGTGTATAAAGACACTGAGTGACTATTTAATTCTGTTGTTGTTGTACATTCTAAATAAGTAAAGAGTTGTTACAATTTTAAACGATAAAAACTGCTTTTATTTGAAATCAAAAGTATCCGGTTTATTTAAAGGAAATAAACCCCGTTTTTAAAAGGTAAACACGTAACAGTATTCTCTGTAATAAATTTACCCAAAATCACAAAAAACTTGTGAAAATTATCAAACCAGGGTTATTGATCCATAACCCTGGTTCTACCAATTCACTATTGCTAATTTTTAATACCAAACTGGTTAGAGATATTGTAAAGATTTTGGTATACATTTCATTAATTTTACTTATATATTTTGGACGTGAGAGATTTTTACACAAACGGACAGACAGACGGACATGGCTCATTTTTTTTAAAAAATGCTGGTGAGAATATACTAGATCCACTATCCAATATTCAAAAACCAAGAAGCTATGTAATCCGATAGGGTCTGCCATTCCACTGACGTAAGTCCATAACGTCCAGGAGACTAAAGCTAATAATAAGGAGTGAGATCGTAAAATTCTTAACACACGTTTTTCATTAAAACTTTTAATCCAAATATTGATTTTTTCTTTGATCAAGTTACCTTTGTAATGTCAATTATATTAATTTGTTGTTAATCTGATTAAAATGAGTGACCAGAAAAAAGTGCGTACTAAAATTATTAAATATTTTCAAAAAACCCAACTTGGTCCTACAAAAAGTTGGCCAAGCATTCAAAGGTCTGCCGTCAAACTGTTTCCAATGTTATTAAATAGTACCGGGAGAACTTGTCCGTTGATAGAAAACCTGGTTCAGGTAGAAGGAATGGTCCACATAATGTTTCTAAAGCCAAAAAAAAATTTTAAGTATTTTCAAAAGAGCTCTCAATACATCCGGTAGGAAAGCAGCCCGGTTAGCTCAGTGCTCGGACTATTTGGTACGAAAAGTTAAAACTAATGCAGGTTTAAAAACATACAAGGCTCAAAAAGTTCCTGACAGGAACGCTGCTAAAAATTTAGAGGCCAAAAACAGAGCACGGAAATTGAAGTCAAGTTTTATAAAAAATATTCTTGATGACGAAACGTATGTTCTGGCAGATTTTTCGCAACTTCCTGATCAAAAATTTTATGTTGCTGATGCTCGAGGGAATGTTGAAGAAAAGTTTAGGACCCAAAAGCAGACAAAATTTCCCAAAAAGTTCATGGTATGGCAAGCAATATGCAGTTGCGGCAAAAGAAGCCAATCATTTGTTACAACGGGCTCTATATATACCGAAATTTACATCAAGGAATGTTTACAAAAAAGGCTGCTTCCATTAATAAGACGTCTACTTATTTTTGGCCTGACTGGGTATCCTGTCACTATGGTAAACAAGCCCTTGAGTGGTACAAGAACAATAATGTGGTATTTCTACCAAGAGCGGCAAATTCTCCAAAGTGCCCGGAGCTAAGGCCAGTGGAGAGATATTGGGCTCTTATTAAAAGAGAATTAAAGAGCACAAAAAAGGTGTCCAAAAGGATATGGACTACCTGTTCGAGCAAAGTGACAGAAAGTACTATAAAAACGTTAATGAAAAAAGTTTCAAAATTTCATCACTAGTGATTAAAACTATACAAATGTATTTTTTTTGTAAATTGTAATAATAATATCAATCAAATAAAAAAAAATTTTAGCTATAAGTTTAGTGGTTTCGTTTTTATTAACATGTATGTATGTTAAGATGTTTTGTGTAGACGAGAAGTTTTCGAGATGGATTCCCTCTAAACTGGGAGCAAACAGAATAGCAAGATCAGCCAGATGCACATCACAGATGTGCGTCTTGCTAATCTTACCATTCTAATTGGTTTCAGTTTAGAGGGACTCCAGTTTGGATTCTCCCTGGATAATTTGATTTGGTCTAAGATTTGTTTACACTAAAATTTAGCTCAGTCTTATCCCATGGTCTCCCTAGAGAAACAAGTGAATTTCTAGCCAAGCAAAATATACCGTTAATAATATCAATATCAATATCTAAGTTAACCAAATTAAAGTTGGCCTAGTCGGCTCAAATTTTTAAAAATCGTTATCACTAAGATTTCTAAAAAAAAATATAATTTCTTAAAACTTATAACATTTTATAACGAGTAGTAAATTCAATGTACCTATGATTGAAGATGGGGCTCTCATTAATGACTATCTAGACACGAATAAGAAAAATAAATACAAGACATTGAGGTCATTATGTGTTCGACTATTTTTTTCAACACTCAGCTCCAATGAAGTCGCAGTTATATATTTGTGACTGAAATTTTTTAATATGAAAATATTAAGACAATATTTTTTATCAGACTGCGTTCCGACAGTCTGGACTATTCCCAAAGTCTTGATAAAAAAACCAGAATTAGTAAGTTTCATAATCTCCGAATGTTTAGGTATTGATTTGTAATCCTCCGAATGCAGTATCGAAAATGTTAGCCAAATTGGATTAAATTTTCAATGGGATCAGTAGCTTAGAAGATGGATATTTATTGCCATTAAACAGTGTTAGTGTAGTACATTAACTTATCATCTTAGATCTATTAAAATTTTCATTCATTCGCGGCTGTAACGCTATAAAAGAAAACGGAAATATGCAAATTTCGCAAAAGGAGCTGGTATAAAACCAAATGAAGAAAAATCATCTAAAATCCAACTCCAAGTATAACACAGTATATGGTATGAAATTCTTCTTTCCTTTAAATAAAACGATGAAACTACAGCATGTGTATGTACAATATTTGTATGCATATATATTACGGTGGCCCTTATTTTTCACTTTTTTAGATTTTCGATGCTACCGAGATCAAAAATTATTCTTCGTCATCTAAACATCAAATGCTGAATATTTTATCAGGTTTCACAATAGTGCTATATAAGACTGTGTCGAACTTTGCTGCCTTGGACAATTTTGACCCCGATTTTTATATCATAGAAATTTAAAATTACAAAATGAAATATTAGAAAATTAGCGCCACCCTAATATACATATGCATGTAACTATAGTACACAAGGTTGTGTTGTATGCTTTTAGGCCGTTTTCTGTTTTACGAAAAAAAAAAAAAAAATGTAGAGAAATAAACTTCTGCAAATCAACTACTACTACACAGTACATTTCTGGTAGAGTTGTTTTTTTTTTATAGCGATACCCCAGTTCGTTATATGTACGTAAATATCTATATCTCTACTACTTTATCTTGCATGTGGGCACAATACAATAACTGAAACCGGACGGACACAGTATGAATGAAAGAAATTTTATGGTTGTGTTGAACAGAAACGAAGCATAAAATGATGATGATGATGATGGTGATGTTATTTGGGAAACAACTGGAAAATACAAATCCTAGAAAGTTAAGGGTCTATTTAAGTATTTGCGTTCTTTATTTTTCTTTTTGTTCAAAAGAAACAGGAAAGTATTGTGTTTTTTTTTGTTTTTTTCTTTGAAGAATAATAATAGGAGTACTTTTTACTGGTATGTATTGCAAAAAAAAAGAGAAGAAATAATGAAAACAGTGAAAGATATCCATACCTATGCATATAGTACATAGTTTGGTTCCACACAACGTTCTTATGTTGGCCGCAGTTTAAAGGATATGATGGAAATTTAATTCATTTCAATTTATATTATTTAACGAGCATTGTTTAAAGTAGGTTTAATGGTTCTTTATATACGAGGTTTTAATATTGTATTGCCATAAACTGAATCATTATACATACCATTTGCATTTAATTTAATGGAGAATGTAAAGTTTGTAAGTATTTCGAAAAGCAACAAATTTAATGAAAATTTTATACTTTAATTAAGTTTTGTTACAACAATTAATTCATTAGCATTTTCTCTACTTCGCTGATTCAAAAAGGAATTAGTTAAAATTACAAAAATACTTATGCGTTTTCATGTTTTATATCTTCGATTTTATTTTCAATTTCTCTTTTGTTTCAAAACTAATTTATATTACCATCAAGTGTAAAATATACGAATTGGATTAAGCGCAAAAACCTTGACTAGTTGCAAGAAATTGCAATTGTAACAACAAAATGGTTTGTACACCCAATTATATACAAGTAAGTGGATTTAGTTTCAAACAGTCCAATTTAAATAGCTACAAACTTGTTAACATTAAGAGGACTTAAACAAATGCATACAAATGTCAAATTAACAGGATATTACTTTGAAATTGGAACAATAAAAACTGAAGAATCAATTGAATCACAATTACTGGGACAATTAAAAGAACCAATATTGCTTTAAAATAGAAACAATAAAACAAAAGCAATGGGTCCAATTTAGAGAACCACGATTGCTTAAGGACAGAAATAATTAAAGACCCACTATTCCATTAAATCAGAGACGGAACCACGATTGCTTTAAAGTAGTCACAAATAAAAGAACCACTATTACATTAGAAAAAACAAGGATTAAAAGGACCAAACAATTTAAATAACCACGATTGCTTACAATGGGGGCAATTTAAATAACTACGATTGCCTTAAAATATGGACTTTTTAAAGAACCACGATTGCTTTAGAAAAGAAACGATTTAAAGAACCACGATTTCTTTAAAAATGGAACAATTAAAATAATTGCTTTAAAATGGGAGAAATTTATAGAAGAACGATTGGTTTAAAAGAACCACGATTGCTTTAGATAGTGAACGACTTAAAGAACCACGATTGCTTTAGAAAAGAATCAATTAGAAGAACCACGATTTCGTTCGAAAAGAAACGATAAAAAGAACAACGATTGCTTTAAAATGGGGGCTATTAAAAGAACCACGATTTCTTTCGAAAAGAAACTACTAAAAGAACCACGATTGCTTTCGAAAAGAAACGATTAAAAAAACACGATTGCTTTAGAAAGTATACGACTGAAAAAAACATGATTGCTTTAGAAAGTATACGATTTAAGGAACCACGATTTCTTTAGAAAAGGAACGATTAAAAAAACACGATTTCTTTCGAAAAGAAACGATTAAAAAAACACGATTGCTTTAGAAAATAAACGATTTAAAGAAACACGATTGCTTTAGAAAATAAACGATTTAAAGAAACACGATTGCTTTAAAATGGGGGCTATTAAAAGAACGCGATTTCTTTCGAAAAGAAACGATTAAAAGAAACACGATTGATTTAGAAAGTAAACGATTAAAAGAAACACGATTGCTTTAGAAAAGATGCGATTTAAAGAACCACAATTTCTTTAGAAAAGAATCGATTAAAAGAACCACGATTTCTTTCAAAAAGAAACGATTAAATAACCACGATTGCGTTAGAAAAGAAACGATTAAAAGAAACATGATTGCATTAGAAACTAAACAGAATTGCTTTAGAAAAGAAACGATTTAAATAATTTATAGAAGAACGATTGATTTAAAATAGGGACAATTAAAAGAACCACATTTTAGAAAAGAAACAATTAAAAGGAACACGTTTAGAACACGATTGCTTTAGAAAGTAAACGACTAAAAGAAACACGATTCCTTTAGAAAATAAACGATTTAAAGAAGCACGATTTCTTTCGAAAACAATCGATTAAAAGAACCAAGATTTCTTTTGAAAACAATCGATTAAAAGAACCACGATTTCTTTCGAAAAGAAACGGTTTAAAGAACCCAATATCTTTCGAAATAAACGGTTTAAATAATCACAATTTCTTTCGAAAGAAACGATTAAAAGAACCACGATTTCTTTTGAAAGAAATGGTTTAAAGAACTACAATTTCGATTAAAGGAACCACGAAATAAAAACTTAAAAGAGCCACTATTTCTTTAGAAAAGATACGATCAGAGAACCGCGATTTCTTTAGAAAAGATACAATTAATGAACCACGATTTCTTTCGAAGTAAATCAATTAAAAGTACCATGAATGCTTAAGAAAAGAAACAATTAAAAGAACCACGATTACTTTAAAAACATAACAATTAAAAGAACCAAGATTGCTTTCGAAAACATCTATGAGTGCTTGACAACTAAGACGATTGAAGGAACTATAATAGCTTTAAAACAGAGACAATGAAAAGAACCATACTCTCTTTAAGTCAGAGACAATTCTTTAGAAACTTGGATTATTAAAATGCAACTAAGGAAAAATTATGATAATTGAAAATGAGTATATTTATCAAACTAGCAAATGGTGTGTACAATTTCTCTAATCTAGTCGACTTTGTAACTCCTGTGAGAACCAATCAGTTGGTTGGTTGGTTTACGTGGTAGTTCACTGCGTGCAAACAATCAAGTAGAATCGAAGGGACTCCGTTTTGACAAGACATCGTAATGTATGTAAAATGTATACAAAACAGTCGAGTTTGATAGACCCAACCTGTAGCTGTGAGATATCTCAGTAGGCCATTGAGTTTAGACCTGGCTATCTCACCAAGGTTGGTCAATATATAGTTGCCCATGAATTTATGTCGCTGGGCATTCGCAGAGAAGGTGGAAAATTATTTCTTCTTTTTCCCTATCCTTACAGCTACCACAATGGTCGTTAAAAGGGAGTCCCAGGCGATTTACATGCTTGCCTAACGTGCAGTGATCTGTTAATACTGCCCGCAACCTGGTATTCCGGGTTATCTGTTGCATAGTTCGTTAAAAGATGGCCACATTAACTTGGCTACCCTACATGTGTCTAAGTTACGCCATCTATTCTCAGACTTTGTAAGAAAATGTCTGAAGATAATACCTTTAATTGTCCCCAGTGGAATTACCACTGAGACCGCATTGGAGATATCTAAGGCAGATAACATTCTGGCATTCTCTGTGCGCAGGAACCCAAACCAAAGTAATGTCAGATAGACGACCTAGCCTTGACAGAGAATTCTTACATTGCCTGACTAGTGAAGATGAAGATGTGTAGGCCTTCAGCGAAAGAAGTGCCGCACAGTGGTCCAAATGCTCAATCTAGCCGGAAAAAAGTCATAACTCGCTTTTGAAAAGGCGTACCGACATGAAACTTGATACGTTTATAGAAAATTTTTTTTTTGTGCATGAATTTGTGTTTTTGTATGTAAATTATTTATTTGTGGGTTTGTTTGGAGCCTATAGACGATGAAATGGCTGGACCGATTTTCCTGAAATTTTGACACCGTCTTTCTGTATGTGTGGAAGGAATTAAAGGCTACCTTTCATTTAAAAATTTGAAGTGGGCGAAATGCCACGCCTATCTTAAAAATAAAAATACAGCTCCTTCCTTGTAATGGACATGTTAAACTCTAAATGAAATAAAAATCAAAGAGGCAAAAAGTGGCAGCCAATTTTTTAAACATTAGAAAGCTAAAGCTTAGCTCTGTTGACATTGAACAAAAATTTCACATTTAAAACACACATGTACTTAATTGCATTTTTTATCTAAACAAAATATACTTTATGATAAATTTAAACAGTAGTTTTTACTCTTACCTTTGTTATATAAATTACACCAATAAATTTTTTGTTGTTGTTCTTATTATTTTTTTACGACAATTTCACTTGCACTGTTAAATGTCACTTGAGATATAAATTTTTTAACAAAGAAGCAATTGCTTGTTTTTGAAGCAATGTATCAATGCTAGTGTAGATATTTAAAGAAAAAAATATGCCGTTATCTACTATGGACACTTGTCAACATACTACCATACAAAAAATTTTGCTTTTGAAACATTTAAAAAAATGACTTTTTTCCGGCTAGATTGAGCATTTGGACCACTGTGTGCCGCCTGGCTGTCGACAAAAATATGTAGTGTATTACAAGCTACCATTGTTGCAAAAATTTCCGCCTGGAAAACACAACACTCATTGGGAAGACGATATGAGATGTCTACCCCAAGTTAGTCACAGAAAACCCCAGAACCAACACCACAGCTAATTTTAGAACCACCAGTATATAACCTGGTGTCATATTCGTATACGAGATTACCCCTGCACCACTCACTTCTGGAATTAAGATCTCAAAGACCCTATACCCGTATACATCCATTTAACTATGCTGAGACTAAGTCCCCATTTTTTACCAAACATCTTACGACAGGTATAGTAGGCTACCGTTGCCTTCTTTACCCTACGTTGAGTATTCAGTTTCCATGATAATTTAGAGTCCATTATAATACCTAGATATTTTGCATTATTAGAGGATGTCTTTCTGACTCTTCCTCTATTTTATTTTCTTCTTCAATTGGTCGCCAACCTTGGCATCTGATTGAGAAGGAGCATTTGTCAAGTTATTTGAGGGCAGTAGAGTGCTGTGCCGGTCACACACGCTGCCTGACATTTCGACCAAAGTCTCTTGGCTTGAGGCTAGTAGGTCGTCTTCTGAAGCTGATCCGATCTCATCGGTCTTCTTCAGGGTCTTGTTGTTGTTATTTTTATTGTTGTAGTTCATATTTTGGTCCCACGAGTAGGCACGTCAGGGGATGGACCATCCATGCAGTGATGGCGTACATGGACTGGATAAAATTGGTTACAACCGGCCCGTGTCCTAGCACCGGAGGGGAGCTGTTAGCGACTAATCATCTTTTACCACTAATTAGCCATTCAGGTTATCGGCACGGCTACCAACCACATTAACCTTAGAAGTGGGGGAATGAAAAAAGGGGAGGAGAATGGATAAAAGGGGAAGAGAAAAGAGAGGGGAGGATAACCTTTGGTCATGAAGGCTTTTGAGTTCATTATCTCGAAAGTTGACCATACATCAGCGGCATCAACAACCAAGATAAAAACCACACAAAACACTAAAGCCACCACATCGCGACAAGATTTTTATCTAGGTTTCGGCACCATACAGTACTTCTTATAAATAAGAACAGTTTCTTTAGTGATGCATCATTGAAACTGTACAGATCATGAACGGGCCTGTGTAAGATATTTTAGGTATAAAAAAGTGTTAAAATCGAGTTAAAATTTGACGTATTCAAGATTAAGTTATTAAAATTTACCCTATAAATGCTCCAGCGGCGGCGTTATGGGGGCTCAAAATGGGGTACCTTCGACACGTAACATTTTTAAACACGTGCAATTTGTTTCCATCAGATTTCAACGTACATGCGAACGTGTGCTATTTATATCTATATATATAAAAATGGATGTTTGTATGTATGTGGGTATGTATGTTCCGAATGAACTCAAAAACGGCTGAATAGCCTAGCGGGTAACACTGTAGAGTCAGATTTTTGATTTTGGGTCTATGGACGGAATGGCGTGGCAGAATCAAATTTGTATACTATACCGCTAATGACATAAAAAAAAGATTATTGTATAATTATTGATCGACCTTTTCTTCAATTCTTACAGATAGTTTATTTAGTTTCCTATGTACAGGCTTACAAAGTCAGTGATTGTTGTAAAAAAAAAAATTTGGCAAAAAAAAATTTTTTAAAAAAAAAATTAATTTTGTCGACCAACAAATTTTTTTTCAATTGAAGAAATACATAAATACTTTTTTTATTCCCAACGTTCAAACAATGATAATTTTCATTTCGTTGCTTAACATCATTCTAAAAATTTTAATTCAACGTGGTGTACTCTGAAGCGAAGTATTTGGTGTAAGCGAAGAAAGGAATACATTTCAACACATATCCGGTACTATAAAAGTTCTTTTATATTATCAATCGATGATAAACAATTTTGTTTACTCTTTCATATTAGGTGCATGAATAAGAAATTTCCATATGAAATCTATGAAAAAAAAAAATAATATTTTGAATAACTCTCCGCATTCCACTTTTAATAAAAAATAACGGTTTTATTCAAATAAAATTTGTTTTAGAAAGGACATCTACGTCTAGAGCCGCAGAAACAGGAAGAGAACGAGAATCACGGCTTCAGCAAATCCGTCGGATTGCATCTTCATCGAGTGCTGCAGAGACACCTCAACAGCATATCGAAAGACTAGAAGCCAATCGCTCCTGAATGGCTCGATCAAGAGAAAGAATCGATTTAAAGTTGATCTTAAATGACGTCGGATTCATGCCCAACTTTAAAGTTCAAGCCCAAATGTACCACAGAATTGTATCATTGCTCCCGCTTCCCAATGATGATGCGAAGTTCCTTCAAATTTATTTCACTGGAAATGAAGCTACAGAAGCCGAACGCTATCAACGAACATGCGTGTGCATTTGCTGCAATACCCTTCTGCCGAAACATTCTCAAAACAATTGTTGGACATCAGAAATGGAAAAATTTCAATTGATCTCGCCACAAATGAGATTTCGTTGTTGACAAGGTATTCCCAAGTCTTACAACCAACTACAAAAATTCGGATTGGTTGTGGGAACATCCAATTTTGGCACCAACAAATTATGATGTTAATAAGCTCAATAAACAAATACAATTGAAACTGCCTGGCGAAACAATAAAATGCAAATCGATGGACACAGTAATGAACGAAGAACAAGCCGTCGATTATCCTACTGAATTTTTGAATTCATTGGAACCAGCCGGACTGCCACCACATGTATTAAAATTTAAGGTTGAATCACCGACTTTGTTCGACACTGTAGGTCCAGCAACGCGGACCGGGTTCAGCTAGTCTCTTATAATTTCCGAGTTATAGGCATTTTAAAATTTTGCCATACCTTGGTCTGCTTTTTTAAAAATATAGATCGCACTTTTGAACCAAATGGACTCGATTTGTTTTGTTACTTAAACAACTAAACTACCAATAATATACAAAATACTTCAGAGCAATATCAATTATGGATCCAAAAATAAACGATTTTCAATTTAAAAATTAAGAAAATAGTAGATTTTTGCTATTTTTTGGGCGAAAAGGTGACTTAACACTTTTTTTTTATTAAAAAAATCTTTTTTAAGAACATATAACAATTTTATGTTTTTCTGTAAGGTATCTTTACGAAAAACATTTTTGTATAAAAAACATGTCCTATTTTTTTAATATGTCGCCATTATGCCTTTCGGAATTTGACTTATTTTTTATCAATATTTCAACTTTGGGCCACATGTTCTAGAATTTGAAGTCAATATCTAAATTAGATTAAAAAATATGGCACTTTGAGCTTAAAATATTGCACTTTTTCACTGGATGTGGAGGTTCTATGCGCCACATTTCCATTCAATGACGATCCGTTTTTGTAGCTTATTCATCAGCAATTTAAATTTTCCGGATGCACATGCTAACTCGTCAAGGTGTTGTCTAAGTTGGGACAATGAATAAATGCAATCGAAAAGAAACATATTACGTTGGAATCGAGAGCCTTGACTAATGCAAGGCTGTCCATGTTGACATAAATTGTCAAGGTCTCGACTAATTATGGACCGATCATAATAAAATTTGGTGACACGAATTCCGTATGTATAAAACTTTTTTGGAGAAAAACTTTCTTCAAAATTGCGACCTGCACTTTGCGCACAAGGTTTACCTGGACAGTCAGCCAGACGGACGGGCGGAAATCGGAAAGTGATTCTGAGTCGATTGGTATACTTTAAGGTGGGTGTTAGACTAATATTGTCAAGGTCTCGAAATTTAATTCTTGTGTTCATCTTTCAACTGTATCGATGATATTGGGTAGTTTTTGAGAAACAGAGAAAATGTGGAAGAATGTACCCGGAGTGAGTATATTCCTGACATGGACATCAGCCGTTGTTTCCAGTATTTTCAATTAAAACTGATGAGTGTATTATAATTTGCCTTTCATTCGGAAAGAACCGTCGGTTGAAGTCGGGACCGCAGTATGAAAATTAAAGGAACCGCTATTGCTTTAAAATAGAAGGATATTTGTATGGAAGTTGGTATCTATTATTGACTAAATAATTAATTTAAAAGAAATTTACATTTATTTAAGAGATACATTTATTTTATAGTTTTATTTCTACAGTTTTCAGCTAGCATGTTTATATGGGGTCTAGATGAAATTATGGACCGATTCGAACTTATTTCTTTGAGCTTATTTATTAGATCAAAATATGCAAATATGCCAAATTTTATTAATTTATTTACAAAATTCCCATCTGCATTCTAAACAAACATTTTAATAAGTACATACAGACATACGGACGGACGCTGTTGTAGTGTATTAAAAATATTTGTATTAATAAAAATTCGGTTTTTACTCACTAATAACCAACTTATTAAAACAATGTAAGATAAACAAATATCAGCGCCCTTTGCCGAATAAAGTGCCACTAAGTCTTCTTTTTAATAATTTGCCGACAAACGTAAATATTTTTGTGAATTCATCTTCTGCGAAATTAAAATTTTATGATTATTATGAAAATAATTTTCCTTTTATAAATTTTTAATTTAACAAATTCCCAACAATTTCATTATTTGAATAAGAAATCATATAAGAACACAATTAAAATTCTCTGTTGGGGAGAAACGCTAACATGGTTTGACATCGTCAATTAAAATGTGGAAATCTTCACGAAATAAAAGTGAAAAAGCATTTACTTTTCATGCGTGGAAGTTACACGCGTGGGAATATTAAACAACCTAATGTCAAGTAAATAAGCTTTTTGTATGTTATGTATCTTATAACTTGAAATGTATTATCATTGATGTCAGAAGTTTGGTATTGAAAATCAGAAATTCGGTTTAGTGGAAACAACTATTACTTACCAAAAATTTAGACAAACTTGAAGAATATGATGTTTTCTATATTGATACCTGTGACCAATAGATGCAATGAAAATCAAGAAAGTATTTTTACAGACACTAGCCCTTTCTGTGGCATTAAAATCTTCCGAAATAATAGATTCTTTAGAAAAGAAAATATTCATTAATACTACAATTTCTGTAAAAATATTGTTTTAATTTGCTATAAATTTTAGTTATCTATTACTTATATCTCCTTTTATTTTTGTCTATATTTATATGTATGCAGGTGGAGTAAATTTAAGACTTGGAATTGCTATTTATTTAAATGAACAAAACTGACTGATTTTTTTTAAATGAGCAAAAATATATGCGTTAATATATAACGTACAAAATAACACAACGTTATTTTTAAAATAAAATATTTGTACTGTTTCCTCATTAGTTGGTTACCCCCTGTCTATACCTGATACATTTGTATCATAATAAATGTCAAAATGGTTGTCAGAATAGAAAATTATCAGGTATAGTCTTCATTTATTAGTATTATTGCTTTGTTATGACAAAATTCTTAGTGCACGCAGAAAAAAAATATAGTTGTACAGTGTAATTTTTTATGCCCAAGGACCAAGTCTATTGAAACTGGCTGAAATCGGTTCATTATTTCACCTAGCCCCCATACAAATGTCCTCCCAAAATTAGACTTTATCGGTCATAAATGTTTAATTTATATATGTATCTACACAAGTTTTTCTCCAAATAAGTTTTATATATACAGAATTGATGTCACCAAATTTTATTATGATCGGTCCATAATTAGTCATAGTTCCCATATAAGGCTTGCTTCCGATAATCACTTTAACGAGCATAAATCTCCTAAAAATGTTGGTATACACATAAAATGCAAAATAAATAACTATCATATAGACATTAATCACAACACCGAATTTCATGGTGATCGGTCCATAATTGGTCATAGCTTCCATATAAGGCCCACTTCCGAAAATTGCTCACGAATATAAATTATTGAAATTTTGAAAGAAAAAGGTTTTTGCTCATTTACTTAGTGTAGGGTATCATATGGTCGGGCTTGACCGACCATACTTTCTTACTTGTTTCATACTAAAAATGTCAATAAATTTTCTTGATATTTTATTCAACAACAATGGCTCAGATTCAGTCACATTAAAATATGAAAAAGTGCAATATTTTTAACGGACTTAGATTGAAAGTGGCATATTTTTGAATATAATTGAGATATTGACTTGACATTTTTTTGTAAGACCAAAAATTAACTTATCTAAGCAACAAAAAAAAAAACTTAGTTCGGAAAAAGTGTGGACCAAATTGTTCCAAATTTTTATACAAATTTTAGTTTTAGAAACTCAATAAATATAATAAAATCTTTATTTATTAACAAAACTAAACGAAATTTTCTACGTTTTTTAAATTTCTCATTCTAAATAATAAAAAGTAATAAAACTTGTCAAAAGCTCAAAGGGAATCCCGCAATTCCTAAAAATTGCTGCGAAAATCCGAAAAATGGAACTTTTTAGGATTTTGCCGATATGGCCCACATTTTCTTCGGGGCTAAGAAAATACTGTTACGTTTTTACTTTTTAAAAACGTAGGTTTATTTTTTTTAAATAAACCGGATACTTTTGATTGCAAATAAAAGCAGTTTTAGTAGTTTAAAATTGTAACAACTCTTTATTTATTTAGAATGTACAACAACAACAGTGTCTTTATACACGTTTATCAATTCGCAGAAATGCACACAAACTTTATAATGTACAAACACACATGTACAAGACAGTTGATGTTAACTTTTACAACGCCAATGATCAACTCAACTCACGACTGCAGTCTCTGCCACTATTTATACACACGCCATCTATCGGGAATCTTCTGCAATGCTCTTAACGGACATACTAGTACATTCTAATTCCAGAGCCTTCGATGTCATTGCCAGCAGCTCAAACATTTAGTGTTGCCATACTTACAAACAATGTCAATGATGGACGTGCCTTTAAACATGATGAATGCTGTAGGCAGTCGTTAGATCGTCATTGCACATTCGTAATAATACTTTGGATATAAATAGAGAACACACCAGTGTTTCCAAAGCTGCTATCGGTTTTTTGATCACAGCTTTGGAATTTTAGAACATGTGGCCCAAATTTGAAATTTTTATAAAAATAGGTCAAATTTTGAAGGGCGTATGAACGACATATTCGAAAACTATGAGATGTTTTTTATACCGAAATGTTTTCCGTAAAGATATCTTACAGAAAAACATAAAATTGTTATATATCTTTAAAAAAAGTTTTTTTTTTTTTAAATAAAAAAAAGAGTTAAGAGTTTCGCCCAAAAAACAGCAAAAACTACTATTTTTTGAATTTCTAAATTGAAAATCGATTATTTTTGGATCAGTAATTGATATTACTCTGAAATCTCTTGCATATTATTGATAATTTAGTTGTATAACTATCGAAAAAATATATTTTTAAAAAAGCGGATCAAGGTATGCCAAAATTTTAAAATTTCAATTTTAAAATGCCTAAAGGCATGTTTTTAAGACATGTCCGAGCACTTTCCAAAAATATAAAAATCTTTGAAATCGGATGGGAAAAAATGGCACATATTTAAAAATGTTACATGTCAAAGGTACCCTACTTTGAGCCATCATAGAGCTGCACCTGAAGCATTATCGGACCAGCCGCTTAGAAATACCAGATTTATTTCCAAAAAAAAAAAAAAAGATTTTGATTTTGCCCCACTATGGAGTGTTGTTTTCGTTTTCACATAAATAGTATTTTTTTTTACTAATACATTCTCACCACTTAGGCTTTTGACAACTGAGTTAGGTCTTTGACAGGAGAGTTTCCGCTCTATGTATATTTCTCTATATCTACACCTGTCTGTTTATTTATATACACATAAAATATTATGAAGTTTAAAAGTTATTATTTATAAATATCTGCTTGATGAGCCTGAAATGGCACAGAATAAAACACAACAGGAAGTTATTTGCAATACACACACATTCATACATAACTTTTTATATGCAAAAAATATAAAGAAAGTGTGTATGGATTCGCGCTGTTTAAGCAGCACACACAGGGCATCATGCTCATGTGGCTGTACAATATTTTTTACATCAGCAGGAAATGAAAATGTAAATTAAGAATATCACTGGAAAGAACATTATCCAGTAGTTCTGGTGGCTGTCTCCGAACTAGAGATTTAACACACCATTATAGCTAATTCAAGTATTAATGGTTATAAATTGGGTATTTATCTGGTTGTTATACCCTACACCACCATAGTGGGGAGGGTATATTGGATTTGTGCAGATGTTTGTAACGCCCAAAAATATTAGTCTAACACCCACCTTAAAGTATACCGATCGACTCAGAATCACTTTCTGAGTCGATTAAACGATGTCCGTCCGTCCGTCCGTCCGTCTGGCTGGCTGGCTGGTTGTCCATGTAACCCTTGTGCGCAAAGTACAGGTCGCAATCTTGAAGATATTTCGATAAAATTTGGTACATATCATTTTTTCTGCCCAAGGACCAAGCCTATTGAAACTGGCTGAAATCGGTTCATTATTTCGCCTAGCCCCCATACAAATGTCCTCCCGAAATTGGACTTTATCGGTCATAAATGTTCAATTTATATAGGTACCTACACAAGTTTTTCTCCAAATACGTTTTATATATACGAAATTCATGTCACCAAATTTTATGATGATCGGTCCATAATTAGTCATAGCTCCCATATAAGGCCTGCTTCCGATAATCACTTTAACAAGAATAAATCTCTTAAAAATGTTGGTATACACATAAAATGCACCATAAACAATTTTCATAGAGACATTAATCACACCACTTAATTTCATGGTGATCGGTCCATAATTGGTCATAGCTCTCATATAAAGCCTGCTTCCGATAATCACTTTAACGAGCATAAATCTCTTAAAAATTTTGGTATAGACATAAAATTCAACATAAATAACTTTCATGCAGACATTAATCACACTACTTAATGTAGGGTATTATATGGTCGGGCTAGACCGACCATACTTTCTTACTTGTTTTACCATGCAAATGTTTGCGAAATAAGTGAATTGACGCTTTGTAGATTACAAGGAGAAAATCTGGTAGCTAATCAAAAGATGCCAATCGGTTAAAATGAGTCAATGTCTTATGGAAGTTCACTCACTGGTTAGGTTACTTTAAAAAATACACTTTTTAAAGGATACATTGTTACTATCAACACTGCAGGATGTATACGTGTAAACGTTAGCTTGTAAATATGTATGCAGCCAGTTACACAAAAATCTGTATCTCCAGTTACAACTTCATATGATCACTGGTGAAACAAAGTTTCTAGATTAATTTTTTTTTTATATATAACACACACATCGCATTCCCACTGTACAACAGTAAAAACTTAATTATAATGGAGTTGTTGTTATGAACTGACTGTTGGTGACAGTTGAGCGTATACCGCTGGAATTTACAGCCACCATTTTCTTATAAAAAATACAACTTTTTCGTAATTCTGTTTGTGTTCTTTTGTCGTTAATACTTTCTGAAAGGATTTCAGTCAATTTTATACACACTGACAGATCAGAAAATGTCTATGAGTGTGTGTGTGTAAGATTTAAAAGTATCTGTGTGTCGTCTGAAGGCATGTTAATTAAAAAATTCGCTGAAGTATGTTTATGAAATAAGGGTAGCATAAAGTTATACTTTTGTAAAAGTAAAAATATATGCTTTTGTATAGATTAAACAGATTTTGAGGTGGTTTGTGTTGAACTAGGGTATCCATTCGAAATAATATTAATATAATGGAACATTTTGTTAGGAATATTTTTTGAATAATTTAAAAATTACCATTTGGGAATAAAAAATAATTCGAATAATTTTATGTAAAATAATCGAATAAAAATAATTGTTTTAATTTGTGCTTTTACACATTTGATTGTACATTTAAATCTATATATATATATAATACAAAAAATGTTTCTATCTATGTCCGTTATAGACTCTGAAACTATCCAACCAATTAGCTTCAAACCGTTTTCAATGGAAAGGAAATTTTCTAAAGATGGTTCTAGACACCTAAAATACTTCATTGAGTCCTATATCTCCCGAACTAATAAAGCTAGCACTAAAAGTCGAACTTAATCGAAATTTATGCAAAAAAATAAGTGGACAGGTGTGTGGTACTTTTTGATTTTTGTAGTTTTAAGGGGATATAATGGGCGAAACCCAAGTTTTAGTACTTTTTTCTATCCCATGTCCAAGAAATTTAATTTAAATGGAATTGTAGTCCTTAAAAAAATTTCAAATGGATTTTGGCACTTTTTTGAAATTTGAACATATAAGGGGTCAAATTGCTCAGAAACAACTATTGACTGCTGATCAAAAAATTGTTTTAGAAAAAGTTATGCAACACGTAGCGAACGAAAGTTGTGGAATTACATTCTTGCTCGATTTGAAACTCGCTGAAATTCGATCGAAAAACGAAATTTTAATTGCTGTTATATCGTCTGGAATCGCATCAACTTTACTCGTTAGTGGGCGTACAGCACACTCAGCTCTTAAGCTTCTATTAAAAGTAAACCATACCGAAACCCCAACATGTAACATCGATAAAAATTCTGGCATTGCTGTAGTATTAAAAACAAGCTCATTTATTATATGGGATGAATGCACTATGGCACGCAAAAAATCTCTTGAAGCTCTTGATCGTACTCTCAAAGATTTCAGAGAAAATTACCGACCAATGGGTGGAGTTCTATTGCATCTTACTGGTGATTTTCGACAAACTTTGCCAGTGATTCCAAGATCAACACCAGCCGATGAACTAAATGCATGTTTGAAAGCGTCAAAGCAAGTAGAGAAACTTACATTGTCGACAAATATGCGGGTGCATTTACTTCAAGATGCTGCTGCGCAAATGTTCGCCAAACAGCTTTTGGATATGGGCGATGGAAAACTTCCGTTTGATCCGACTACACGCGAAATAACTTTTCCGCCGAACTTTTGCCAAATGCAGTCAGTCATCAATTCAAAATGTTGTTCAGAAAGTTTCCCCAGACATTGCAACCAATTTCAAAAATTGAAAAGATTGACTTTGCGCACGAGCAATTTTGGCTCCGAAAAATGATGATATCAATAAAATAAACAATCAAATTAAATTTATGCTACCCGGTGAAGCTGTCCAGTACAAATCGATTGACACAATTATAGACGAGGAACAAGCTGTCATCTATTCAATAGATAGTTGGAACTCTTTGGGAACTTTTTGGAACCACCAGGAATGCCACCGCACATCTTAACTTTAAAAGTTGGCTCACTACTGCTGCTCATTCGCAAATGAAACGGATCAAGACTTGCTGTTAAAAAACTATCGCCAAATTTAATTGAAGCCACAATCATCAGCGGCAAATGTCCTGATTCTATGAATTTTAAATGATTTCAAACGACTTACCCTTCGATTTCAAGCAACTACAGTTTCCAGTTCGTCTGGCCTTCGCCAAAACAATCAACAAGGCTGAGGGCCAATCGCTAAGTGTTGTTGGTTTAAACTTAAAAAATTCCTGTTTTTCGCAAGGCAAATAACATGTTGCTTGCTCCAGAGTTGGAACACCGAAAAATCTTTATGTTTACACACCTACTGAGAAAACTAAAAATTGTGTTTATAACAAAATTTCCTTTTTTCCAACAAATAGAAAAAATGCATTTCTTTTTTAGGCGTAGTAGCACACGCCGGGTATCCGCTAGTCATTAATATTTGGTCAATATACAAGGTCTCTTATCATGTCATATTGTCCTAATATTACACAATGGTTTTTATTGCTTTTCAAGCATAAAATGTTCTAAAATACTACTACCTTCTATGCTATGTTTATTGTGTTATCGTCGAGCAGCCGAGTTGTGATATATTAGGACATTATGACTGATAAGAGACCTTGTGAATTGACCAATTGTGTTGCGCTACTGTGTTATAGTTTTATTCTCAAATTAAAAATGTTTGTAAATTTTAGTTATTTAGTAAGAAAATATTGACAGATTTTGAAATGGATTTCAAAAATCAAGAAATTGTCTGCTTTATTTATGAATACATTCACAGAATTGCAAATATGTATGTAAGGGGTCTTTTATTATGCGCTTTCTATCTTTTAATTTAAATAAAACAAAGTATGTATGAGATATCATCCACATTTTTTTATTAAATTGAAAGGTCTATCGATTCCATTGTGTTTGGAATATGACGCCGCGGCTTTGCTGAAAAATGTAAATTTTTCTTTGACTCTGGCACATACATCAGGTTGAATTTAACCATTGGCGTGGATTGTGTTGGCGTTGAGGGCCGCTGTGGTTTGTGGCTTATTCACATAAACCTGCGACTTAAGAAAACCCCACAAGAGCAAGTCTAACGGGGTCAAATCGCACGATCTAGGTGACAATTTCGCAGCACCTGCACTTGAACCCTTCTCTTACAGCGCTCGTGCTGAATGTCCAATGTGGCATGAGGTGTATGACACTTAGTGCAATCCTTTTCAAACCACATAACGTTGGTGTCTATAGCATCCAATTCAGGACAGAATTAATTGGTAATCATCAACCTATAGCGCTCAAAGTCGTTCTTAAAGAAATATGAATCGATGACGCCGCCAGCCCAAAATCTACACTAAACTGTAAATTTTTCGTAATGCATTTGACGCTCTTGGATCTCATGTAGATTGGTATCGTATCAAATGCCATAATTTTGTTTGCTGACGTACCCATTCATCCAGAAATGGGCCTCATCGCTGAAGATGATTTTTTTTGATGACAACTAGGGTTAGTTTCCAACTGCTTCAGGGCCTATTAAGCAAACGCACGTAGTTGTTTATGGTCTTCTTCCTTCAGCACCTGGGTTAGTTGCTGAAGTTGTGGTCTGCGAAAGGCTAAGTTTTTGTGAGCGATGCCAAATCGACTACCTCGGGTTCTCCTACACAGTCTCATGGACAGCGGTGATGTTTTCGGCAGATAATGTGTTTCGTTGTCGTTTTATTGTTTACTGAACCAGAGGACTCAAATGTATCCACTACACTGTAAATAGTCCTCTCGGTAGGATGATTTAGCAATCGTAGAGTGGGTGAAGCACGCTTAACGTTGCCCGAACAGAACATTTAGATAAAACAATCTTTCCATCGGAACGTGTTCATGAAAGCTATATCCATGCGTGGTGATTTGGCAAAACAAACTGATTAAATGACACCCAATTCGAAATATGTAGCTTCAACAATATGGAAGACCCTTTATTACTAATGTTATATATTTTTCCTTTATTGATAAATTTTATGTTTTAAATGTTAGCTCGGAATAAAGTGATATTGAATGTGATGATGAATGTTTGCTCAAAATATTGACGAACGAGATATTGAAGATGATTACATTAAAATAGGTGAAGAACATAGTCTTACATTTTATATACGACAAGACGAAGAGAAATACTTAATTTTTTACTTTATTTAAAATAATTCAATTACTCGATTGTGATGTTTTAAATGTGTGATTGAATTATTCCAACAAGTTAAATTCGATTATTCTAATTAATCGTTTAATTAGAACAATATTGTTACGGTTTTATCTTTTAAAAACGGGGTTTATTTCCTTTAAATAAATCGGATACTTTTGATTGCAAAAAAAAACAGTTTTAGTAGTTTAAAATTGTAACAACTCATTATTTATTTAAAATGTACAATAACAACAGTCTAAATAATCGCTCAGTGTCTATACACATTTATCAATTCGCAGAAATACACACACACTCTATTACGTACAACCTTAAATGGACAAGACAGTTGATGTTAACTCTAACAGCGCCAATGATAAACTCAACTCACGACTGCAGCCTCTGCCACCATTTATACATACGGCATCTCTCGGGAATCTTCTACAATGCTCTTAACGGACAAAACTCGTATGTTCGAATTCCAGAGCCTTCGATGTCATTGCCAGCAGCCCAAACATTTAGTGTTGCCATACTTACAAACAATGCCAATAACCGCATGTTACTGATGTACGTGCCTTCAAACATGATGAATGCTGCAGGCAGTCGTTACAGACCGTTGAATTCAAATCGTTATTGCACATTCGTAACAATATAAAATCGAATAATTAGGATTTCCTATTAGGTACTTATAAAATCTAGAAAATGAGCTGAGTTATTTACAATGATTACTTGTTTTATATATCATTAGACATCATATGAAACTCTTATTCATACAATAAGTATCTAGCAACATCAATATATAATAGTATTACAGAAGTTTTGAGAATATTTATTCCCTTTTCTCAATATGAGAAATATTTCATGAATATTCAGGAGTATACTTGTTATAGTTATTACCTGTTAATCATACGCATACGTGGTTAATCTGAAAAATATATGGGGCATGTGAACCAACTTTTGAAATCGATGTCTTCCGATCACAATTTTTCAACAAGATCGGTCAAGAACTTTCTGAGTTAGAGGGGGTCAAAATTTGACATTTTGGCCAAGCAGGTATTTTTTCTCATCCATGTAACTTATTACCTATTGTTCTTAGCAAAATGTGTCTCAAATAGTTTAGATAATTATTCCTTCAATATTTCGAAAAAATAAAAATTAAAAATAAATTTTTTTTTTTAAATTCTCAGAATAAAGCATAGATATTTTCTTTGAATACCTATTTGGTCGCTTAGTGGGATGCGAGTTGGTTATCTATCAAAATAAATGTTTTGTAACTCATAACATAAAATCTTTGAGTTTGTTTGGATTTTCAGCATTTGGTTTTTAGATGACGGAGAATAAATCTTGTTTGCAAATTCATTTGATTAATTATTGTAAAAAAATCACATTTTAAACATTAATAATGACATATTTTTTCTTAATTTCTGACAAAAACTGGCTGGAGTTTTTCATTTTATTTCCTGCAAAATGAAATACACCTTTATATAAATTCAGCGAATAAGAAAAATATACAAATTCTTATCGCAGCATATTGAAAAAGAAATAAAACTGTGAAAATAAAAGTAAATATAAAGAATCTTTGGTGTTGTATTTTTTTTGTTAATATTTGTATCTGTTTTACCTTTCGTGAAAGCCACAGGAAAATATACATCAAATCCTACCTGAGGTGTTTACTTTTCATTTTACTCAAACACAAAAGAATTGTTGAAAAACAACCTAAATTCTGGAGCAGCAAACTAACGTATAATCAAAAGGAAATAATACTTGTTGAGATAAGAATGAAAAATAAGTAAAAATGACAGTTTAAATAAAAAAGCAAAAGAACGAAATAAAATTCTAAATATAACAATAGTTTTGCAAGTGGTCTAAAACTCGTATACATAAGAATACCTCATATCATACACATGAAATATTTACACACATACATAAACAATGCACAGTGGGGGAATTTCGGAGAAAAGTAGAAATGAATCTGTAATTTCTGAATGTATAGTTGGACTTAAGGACGAAACGAAAAATTTCAAAAAAAAAAAAAGAAGTAATTTCTTTAACTTTCTGGCCATAAACAATATAAAGTTCGCCACAATTTCGAGATTCGCATTAGTTCATATTTTTTACCTAAAGTAAAACTGTTAATAACTTAAGAACTGTTAGGTTATGTAATCAGGCAGCCGTCGACAACCTTCGACTCGTACTGCTCACTTGGGTCCATTGATCGTTCCTTTTGTTTTACCTGAGGAGAAAATAGAAAATAAAAGAAGAGAGAAAGATAAGTAAAATAAGAGGGAAGTATTCTATTTTTGATCCGATTGTACCACTGTACAAAGTCTTTCCTGTTTTTTAAAGGGCTGCAATTTAAATGTTTCCTTTTGGTAAACGAAACAAACGCAAAGAATTATGCCAAATAAAGGTAAAAGATAACAAACATTTGAAATATTAAATTGGACAGCATTGTGCAGAAGAAAATTGACATTTGATTTAAAGGTTAGATATTAAATTAGCCGTAACTTTATCTTTTGTGGAATTGTTTGTTGTTGAGTTTTATTATTAATTTTCCAACACATTGCTCTTGAATATAAATGTTACATTTATATAAAGACAAACAAGTTGAGGCACCGAAATTTTGCATCAAATTAATATGTTTAGAGGCTGAGGAATTATGTTAGACACATCTAAGACTATTTAGAGGGCAGGTCCATTGTAGTATACATTAACAGCTGAATTGTGAGTGGTTAGCGATGACTTGTCGTTAACAGCTGCCCTTCTTATAATCAACATCTTAGAAAACATCATTGCACCGTAGGAGAAGGCAGTCTAAAGCTGGGACCGAATTACTGCATTCGATATGGAGTACAATTGATTGTTATTCGATGATATGGTATTCGATATTGAGCAAGAAATTTAATACATTTTATCATAATTTCGATATCGAAATTATTTTTCGATACGATAGCTCATTCGATGATGATTCCGGTAATTCTACCCCTGCTTTTTGGAGTACAGAATGCCTAGCTAAAGGTTCAGTAAACGAAAATGAGGGCGTAGAGAAGGAAACTGACAATTTGTTTAATGAAATACTGTTAACTAAAATGCCTGTAAAATCCACCAATGATGTTTACTGATAAATCTAAAGCATTCTAAATATATTACATAACCCAAGGGCTCTTCTAGCTTAAAAATTCTTTGGTTTCAGTGAATTGAAACCACAATTGAAAAACTCTCGAACTCATGGTATAATAAAAGTACATGCAGTGAAAAAATATACTTGTACATGTTTACAATAACCATTTCAAAATTTTTACAAGTTTATTTACAATATTATAGTCACAGTAACTATTTATATGATTGTGGTAACTATAATATGGTTAATTTACGATTAACATGATTGTTTTCGGCTAATTGATATTATAATCTGAGGACAAGATATTAATGAAAGATACATCATAACAATGATTGTCACAAATATATACTTGTTTACTGTAACCATGCTCTCGGAAGAGGGCATGGAATGCAATGACGCCGGAGGTCCAATCGACAATGATGATACCAACTCGGTCTCAGAACTGGTTGGTCCCTTCTTTGACTCAAATAAACCTTCACCACTCTAAGGCAGCATCAGCTGCACTGCTCCTCCGAATTGTCAAGAACGGGGAGGAGCTGTTCAGGTTCAGGACCTACCTTCATTGTTTCAAACAGAATTGAGGTGCTAGACTTAACACTTGTGAGTGCTGAGCACCACAGTATGATTACTAATTGGGCTGTCGCTAGCGACGGCTCCTTTTCTGATCACCAATATATTGATTTCAATATTGGTGTAACCTATGGGAGTGTTAATAACAAATTAAATAGGAGGAAAACCGATTGGGATATGCAATGTGGCGCATTCTCTCGGTCTTTACCTAAGCCGCCCTCTATTGAGAGTACGGATGATATTGAGATAGCAGTTGAAAAACTCACAGAAGCGTTCCAATCAGCTACTAATTTGGCCAGTAGGCCGATCACCCACAGAGGTAGGAATAAGCCTCCATGGTGGAATCCTGAAATAGCACACGCAAGAAGGACGTGTCGTAAACTGTTCAACGAGGCTAAGAGGTTGGGTATCTGGCCGGCATACAAGTCCTCATTGAATCACTTCAAGAACCTTACAAGAAATGCGAAAAGGAAACCCTGGAGGGACTTCTGTAGCGGCGTGGAAGGATCCTCTGAGACTAACCGAATACGTAAAATTCTATCAACCTCTCCGGTTGATGGACTCTGAACAGTAAAGAAACACTTGAGGTCCTAATGGACACTCATTTCCCAGGTTGCCTCCCAGTCGATGATGATACTGTGAATGGGTCTGCTGATTCCGTTGCTCCGTGTGATAACTCTATTCCGGTGAACAGGGAAAGAATACAGTAGGCTATCAAAAGCATATATTTACTGACAGCAAGGCTGCCGTTAAAGGAAATACCGGGTGTCTTTACGACATCTAGGTTAACCGAGGAATGCCGGATATCCCTAAATGAGATAGCGAGACATTCTAGGATAACGCTAATATGGGTCCCTGGACACGATGAAAGTCAGGGTAATTGTATAGCAGATGATTTGGCCAAAAGGGGTGCGATGATGAGTGAGGAGGCGAACGACCCCTTTTCTTGTATTTCCCTTGTTAAATGCAAGATGGCTGTTCAGCAGAATCTATATGAGACTGCACAAAACAGGTGGACTAATGAACCTTCCTGTGCTACAGCGAGGTCGAATTGGCCCGTATATGATGCCAGCAGGACGAATCTATTACAGGACACTGTTTAATCGGGACACATGCTAGAAGAATGGGCCTACGGTACAATGATTACTGTTGAAGCTGCCATAATGAAGAAGAGGAAGAGACTGTGTATCTCCTTTTCTGCCAATGCTCGGCTCTGACAAACCTGAGGGAACGTATCCTTGGATTTCCATTCCTATCATGCTTGGATGAGCTATCAAGGATGAATCTGAGACGAATCTATTCCTTCATCTGGGAATCCCAACCAGATTTGGAGTCAACGGAAGTACTGCAAATACCCTGATGTCTACCCCTTGGGTATCAAAATGGGATCAGATTTGAATGGACCCAAGTGAGCTGCTTGAGGAGCGGCTGCCCATGCAACCTAACCTAAGGATTGGAGGTATTTTTGAAGATTGTTGTTGAAAGCGATGAAATATATTCATCATAAGCTTTGGTGAGCAATCGGTGTGCTTCAGCG
Source organism: Calliphora vomitoria (assembly GCA_942486065.2). Taxonomy (NCBI): domain Eukaryota; kingdom Metazoa; phylum Arthropoda; class Insecta; order Diptera; family Calliphoridae; genus Calliphora; species Calliphora vomitoria. Next base: position 100,744,355 of record OW818031.2, on the reverse strand, counting down.
GTACTTTGTTTTGGCAAATTAAAAGGGTAAAGCAAAACTTCCCGCATATGATGCTATGTTGGCACAAAAATTCGACGTTTTCGAAGCAAAGCAATGTTTGTTGTTTACACTGTAATGTTCAATAACTAAGTGAGAATAAATGACAGACATGTACCCTTCAAAATGACATATAAGTTATGAAAAATAAAAACCGCGTTCAAAAGATACTCCATCTATTGTAAATCCTGCTTTTTTAAAGTCATAAGCTTAATACTAATAAGGGATTTCCTGAATTTTAAATATTTTTTTATCGAAATTTTAAATTTATAGTAAGTGTTATAAAGCCTCAGAGTTGGCAACAGTTTTAGTTACTTTGATGTATTCCAAATCATTCAAGTGTGCACTATATGGGTAAAATTCCAAAAAAAAAAAAAAAAAAAAAAACGAAAATTCGGATTTTTGGTTAATTTCATATTATATTTTTTCCTAAGGTTCTTCTATAACCTCTTAAGATGTAGACATGAAGCTATAAATATAGTAGATCTTCTATGCAGTTTTAGTACCCTGTGACCGTCTCACTGTCTAGGGATGAAATTTTTCTCAAATAGTTTTTGTTAATGGGTGCCGAAAGTTTTCTTGTTGACTTGAAAATTTTGGTATTGAGAATTGGCAAGATCGATCAAGTAGAACCAGAGTTATAAACTAAAATATAAGGAAACCTCCTATATATACTTAAAGAACTTAGCAAAAATGTTTTGCTAGGTTCTTTAAGTATATTGCAGATAATACAATTTGTGTTGAAAATAGTAAGAATCACTACATGATTCTTAGTACCCATATAAATGTCTTCCTAGAGTATGACTCTATGATACATATATCTCTATAGAATAGTAGTATCCATATAAAATTTAACAATGAAAATTGTTAAAATTTGATCAAAATAAATTTGTTTATACAAAATGTACCAAAATCGGGTTATATCGGGGATAGGGTCAATTTTGGACCAATCCTCAAAAAAATTGGTTCATATAAAACTGGTCCAATGTTATCACGATATTAATTATTTTAGTAATTTTCTGAGAGGACCTTATGTGGGTACTAGGTGCAAGTGTTGCTTGATTTTCGTGATACTTTACAGTATATTTTCAGAGCACTTAGAACTAGTGTGTGCAAAATTTTATCAGGAATGCCACATAATAAAAAAAGTATAACTGCTCAAACAGTATTCCGGGGGACTTTTGTAAAAGGCTAGGTGAAATCATTAACCGATAATGCCTAATTTCAACACCAAACAAACCTTATGAACAGAGAGCATTTGTGAAAAATTTCAACTGCTAGCTCTATTTTGGCCCTATTGTGGAAGTGTTTTTTGATGTTTTTAGAATCCCAATAGCCTATAGTAACACCAGTATCGCAATATAAAGACAACGATACTTTCTAGAACTTGAAGTAAAGTGTGTTACATAGTCTGAAGGTCCAAATTCAAAACGTAGATTATACCTCTTTTATAGCTTTGTGAAGTTTTATATAAATTTAAGTAATCGATTACAGATATTTTCCATTTTATTTTGAAACTTCTGCACTTGAACCTTAACAGCAAAAAGGAAAAGTAGTGAGTAAGCTTTTGAAATAAGGTACCTGAGATCTGAGTCGCTGGTTAAACACGAAATGATATAATCAGAGCTAGACTAAATACCGAATCCCTATCCGAGAGAATTGATCGGAGTAAAATGAGATGGTGCTGTTACACTTTTAGAATTCCCGATAACCGAATACCTAGTCAAATATATGAAGCATGACCAGTAGACGCAGAAGAACTTAAGGGTGTTTGAATTTGTAGAAAATAACACATGAATGTAAATTTTAATAAAAAGAAAAATTATTCGAAATATCAATTAACATTTGAAAATGATTTCGGGCATATGGCCAACACAGCTGTTTTTGACAAAGCGAATTCTGGACGTCCAATTTGGGCCATTTTTTCGATCATTGCTGGAATAATACGAAAAATGTTGGCCTTTAAGTCATCAATTGTTATTGGTTTATAAGCATAATCCTGCTGGTTTATCAGTATAAGCCGTCAAGTGGGCCTGCAGGAAATAATCGAGAGGTGTCAAATCGCACGACATTAGAGGCCAATCGGAGGTGAGCTCCGGCTTCATCAAGAAATAGGTTCCGCGTGTAAACCGCACCAAACGGTGCATTTTTCTGTATGCAATGGAGTCTGTAGGGTCTGTTGTTGATTGGTCTCACTCCATATGCGGCAATTTTGTTTATTAGCAACCCAAAAATTTGCCTCATCGATGAACACAAAATGCTATAAATTTTAGCGAATCGATAGAAAATTTTTAAAGTCAATCTATTTATGATGATTTGCCAAAGTGTATACTGATCATAAACCCCTGTCTATACTTGACAAATATTTATCATAACAATTAATGACGATTGTTGTCAAGACAAAGCAATAATACTAATAAGTGGGGACTATAACTGATAATTTTTATCTTGTCAACCATTATGACTTTTATCATGATACAAATTTAACAGTTATAGACAGGGTGTAAATGTGAGCGCAGTATGGCAGTTTGTTTGACAGTTAACCCTTTCGGACAGTTTTCAGTAAGAGCTCATAATTTCTAAAATATCCGAATCTTAAGAGCATGGTGGCGAATTATTTGCAAAAAAAAAAACCTCTAGATGGAAAGGTAAAACCGGTCGGAAATAAGTAGGTACAACAATAATTTGCTATCATTATATTTATATTAATAACAAGCCCTAAATACAATAGTTCGCGTGATAAAATCATTTGCAATGGTTGTATTTTTTTAACACAATATCTTTTTGTGAAAATTCAATTTCAAGGACCTACATAAAAAAGACAAACATCTTGTTCGCATGAAGTTATGGCATATACATGAGACAACGAATTCAATATGTATGTATAAATATATTTACAGGCTGTATAGGGAAGACAACAGATGGCCGTGTCATTCCTGTTGATGTTGTTATAGCGGATGTTGTTATTTTAATGGTTTTGACACTTGAGTTCAAATTACAATCGTTAGTCGCACACATACACATACACTCCACCGTATACCATGACGTTATTGATATTGTTGACAATGTTGCTGCTGCTTTGGTCGCTACTATCGTTGTCGTTAGTGGCAATGAAAACCCAACAACTGGCCAATGGCAACCAATAAGCCAACTAGGACCATTAAATGTTCATAGACAAAAAATGAAACTGAAAATAAAAATACAAAATTAAAATAAAAAAAATAACAAAGTGAAAACGTCTGTACGTATGTCTGAACATGACTCGCTTCCCAGCAGTTTTAAAAATTAAAATACTAATTGGAAATCTTACACAAGCTATATTACTACTTGTACAACGAACTAGTTCGCTGTGGCTTCTAAAGTGGTAGTTAAATGGTTATCATTTGCACTACACTTCACCAGCACATTCAGTAAAAACAATAAAACCATCCAAGAGATGGATGTCATTCCATTTTTATCATATAGAATTATTGGTAGTTTAATCAATAACTGTATGTTATGGGTCCGTCCGTCAGGACATACAGGGAAAATAACCTCAAATATTTATGTAATTTTTTATGGAATTTTTTGAGATAAATGATCGGATGTTTATTTCATAATAAAGAGGAAGGTACGCCACCAAATCGCAAAGTGGCTGCCCTATGTCCTCGATGGCCTCACGAATTCTATCTTTGAGGTCTTGAATCGACGCTGAGCTGTTGGCGTATACCTTATCTTTCGCGTGACCCCAAAGAAAGAAGGCGCAAGGTGTTAAATCACAAGATCTCGGTGGCCAATTTTGATCACTTCTTTGAGAGATAACACGGTCCGGAAATTTTTCCCGTAAAAGAGCAATGGTTTCGTTGCTTCTGTGGCACGTAGCGCCATCTTGTTGAAAGTAAACGTTGTCCAGATCAATATCATCCAACTCCGACAATAAGATACGGTGTAATGACGTTTGTGGAATGCCCAATTCCAAAGAACGACGAGGAATGGACAAACCTGGGTTTTCTTCAACACTTTGGGCTACAGCAGCAATATTCTCAGTTGTTCGTAAGCGACGTGCACGAGTTTTATTCTTCACATCACTAACTTGTCCTAACAGCTCGAATTTTTCCACCAATTTCTGTATTGCGGTCCGACAAGGTGCTTCATGACTACCCAAAAATGCTTAAGTTTTGCAAACTGTGACTGCAAGATTTTCACCATTTCTGTAGTGAATTTTAATATTTTGAATGCATTGTTGAAGCGTGTTTCGTTCCATTTTTAGTAATGGCGTAGTTTCTACTTGTCAAATGGCAAAGAATAAAAGATTCAAAAGTGACAGCTACCGAAATACCGGGTGATTCAAAATAACACCTCTTGTTGGAAACCCCTTTATTACATAAATTCCTATATAACTGCAGTATTCAGCCAAGTAAAAAGAAAGTGCAAAACAATATTTGACCATAACCCATATAAAGTCTGCTCCGAAAATCAATTAAGTCTTTACTTATAGGAATCAATGACATATCACTGGATGAAGTTTTACCAAAAATGGGAATGGTCGGAACTGGGGGTGTGGCACCTTCCATACAAAGTCGCCTACAATGACATCCAAATGTTAAATTCCCCAGTCAATAACGATGTGGTGGAACTAGTATAATGAACTGCAGGGTAATTTTAAGCGAATGATATCAATACACACATACAATCAGAAATAATCAAGGATATTTCTGTTTCAATTTGATTTCTCTTTTTGTTATAGTGAAACAATATATATAAAATAAAAAATAATATTGTTACGGCCGTTAAAATAAAATTGCACTCACTTAAGGTTGGTTGATGTTCTGTTTGGTACATTGTACTTGTTGGAAAATAAGGCGTTTATTTTCGATTGTTTTAATTGTTACTAAATCTAGGGTGAGGGGTTTCTCCTTAATACGATTTGAAAGAAAATATGTTAGAATTACAATGCATACAAATTTAAATGAACGCAACAGTTTAATGAACGACAAATTAATAAAAATTAAATGTAATAGATTTTACAAAGGCAGTTAAATGTCTATTTTATAAGTGACTTATTTCATAAATAGTTATTATAGAACAAACATCTGGTGAACTTTAAATGTGAATGCCGCTAAAGGCCGCGGAATTTACTTTGGCACCATTGTGCGCTTCTTGGCTGAAAATGGGCGGAATTGGAAAAATGGGCGTGGAACCACACATGCCAAGTAAATAGTTGTTTTCGAATATTTGCAGAACTATAATTGTAACAGTCTTCAAACTTTATCAGTGCATGAAGTTTAACAAAAAATGGGACGGATCGAAACAGGGGCTGTGGACCCTCCCATACAAAGTAAATAGTTAATTTAGAATATCTGGAGAACTATAGTTGTGGAAGTCTTAAAATTTGGGCCGAATATCTCCCTTATTATTGTACATTTACGTACAGACATTTTTAATATATGAGAATTAATTATGTAGATTTTAACCTGATAGCGATGTTTGTAAGAGATTTATGTGTGGACTTTGGGTGTAGACTATGGTTAAAAATTAACCGATTCAAACAAAATAAATGTTTTTGATTTATTTTTACATGTGACTTAGTTTTGCTGAATTTTGCATAGATGCTATTCTCTAGGTATTTGTATACGATAGAGCCATATTCCAAGATGAAATTTGTATGGAGGCTAGGAGAAATCATGAAAACATATCATTTTCAAGTTTGTCCTTTTATCAGAGGAATAACGTGTGAAAAATTTTTACAATAGCATCTGCAATATATTGTTACGTTTTTACCCTTTTAAAACGGGGAATATTTTCGTTCGGATACTTTTGATTGCAAATAAGAAAGCAGCTTTAGTAGTTTAAAATTTGTAACAACTCTATTTACACATTAATCAATTCGCATAAATGCACACACACTTTATAATGTACAAGACAGTTGATGTTAATTCACTGACAACTGCAATCGCAGGCACTATTTATACATACTGCCATCTTCATCCGAGTAGCCTAAATTGTTTTTAACGGTCAAAACTCGTATATTCTAGAGCTTTCGATGTTAATGTTATCAGCTTAAACATTTAGTGTTGCCATACTTACAAACAATGCTAATAACGGCATGCTATCAGTAGAAGCAATAAGTAGAAGCTTCTACTGATGGACGTGTTTATAAACATGATGAATGGCAGTCGCTACAAACCGTTAAATTCAAATCGCTATTGCAAATTCGTAACACTTAAGCCTGTTCGTCCTGAATATGCGGCTAGCTGCCCACCTTTCCAGTGGGCAGCTAGCCGTTTCAGATGTTCAACCTTAATTCTCTATATCGATCTTCCACATTTCCGAATTCTATACTGCGTATCATCCAATTTCTTAACTACCCTATGTGGTCCTTTCAAGTGATTCGGAAGTTTGAAAGACAAACCTTTATCACGTTGTAGACTATATCCGGTTTTCATTCGGTCGTTTGTCATTTTAATTCGTCTCCGAACAAATTCAGGCATTTCTTTGATGAATTAACAGTATTTTTCTCACAACTATTTACTGCCTCTACTGAACCACATTCACCCATCTCGGAACCCGGTCTGATGATCTTTTCACTGCGGAACAGACTAAGCACTCCAACTGGAACCATTCCGTCATTGACTGTTCAACGAGGGTCTACATGGCCACTGTACACATCTTCTGGTTCCAACACCAACATACCATTGTTTATACAATCCTACTCTTCCTCACGGGCCCATACCAAATCCTCTGACTGCGGTGGCAACTTTTGGTGCTCAATAAATACTAGCTTCCTTACTTGAGACTTGCTCTCATATCAGGTATTTTAACATTTCGCCAATTCATGACTTTTTGTCCCATATCCAAAGTAATGCTGTGACTAATCATGAAGTCTGCACCAATGATTACTTCATCTACAATATCGGCAACAACAAAGACATGATTTGCGCTAATGCCACCAATAGTTAGTTTCACATTAACTTTACCATGAACAGTGGTAGGCTCTCTAGTAGCGGTGCGTAGACTTACATTGCAAATTGGTTCAATTGCTTTTTTTTACTAAATCTGATCTGAGATAGACAGCGACGCTCCCGTGTCAATAGTAAGGATGTACTTCCGTTGATATACCCACAGCAGTAAGATTGTTATTTTATTGCTTCGTAGCTGATATGGAGATGGTAGGGCCGTCAGGTGTCAGATTCTGTCCCTCAGTGCTAGATCGTTTTAAAGGTGGCTTGATGATTCTCCTGCTGGTTGTTTCTTGGAGGCGAGGCATATCTGGTTCGTGCTCTGCAGTTTCGCTGAATGTGTCCGATTTTACAACAGTTATAACATTTAATTTTGGCTTTACTTTATTTCTTACTTAAAGCCTTTAAAACTACCTCTTTTAATTCCTTTAATTCATTGACTATATTTCTCTCATTTTCAGCGACAACTTCGATTTTTCGCACATTACGTATTTGGGGCTTTGAAATTATCTTTGCTGTTTCTTGTGCCAGCGCGAATGAGTCGGTTTCAGTGAATGATGACTTTGGTGTGGCACATACCGCATGTTTTATTTCAGTATCGTGAATACCATTCACAAATGCCTCTATCTTCAAATGCTTCAAAATCGGATGGTTTTCTTGTAGCGTCTAATTGGAATTCTGTACTTTACCACGCAATTCCATTCGGTGTAATTCCTTTTTATGTTCGCTACCGTACTTACATTGTAGCGCCTCCATTATATCATCATAACTATTTCTGTTACTCGCAGACACGCTTCCAAGAAATATTGCTGCATTTCCCTTCAAGGCCAATATCAATTCTATAGCTTTATCATCGCTGTTCCAACTGTATCAAACTGTAACTTGAACACATTACATGGTGTGGTGCCATCACTAAGGGCCTTTGTTCTACTAGATGTTTCTGAAATAATTTGCATATGTCCATCTTGACATGTCCATCTCGACATGAAGATTATTCACTTTTGTTACCAAGTCGGACACTTTTTTGTCAATGTCATCCATTCTGCTGTTAATAACTGTGCCTTCTTGGCATTGAACATTACTCACTTTTGTTTCTAAGTCCGACAACTTTTTATCAATGACATCCACTCTGCTGTTAAGACATATCCTGGATTTTCTCATCTGTGGCTCTAGAAGATTCTTGAAGTTTCACTTCCATTTCAGCACGAAGTTTCTCGTTGTTGGCCTTAGAAGTTTCTTTCGCTTCTTGAAATTTTATTTCCATTTTTTCCATCATAGCCGCAAACATTGTGCTTAAATCCATGCTGCTTGTTGTAGCACAGGTACTTCCCTCCATTTCTTCTTTATACTCAAAGTCATAAGTTCCAATGTCAATGTCACGCCGCTTAAATTCATTTATGAGCCTCTTCTGGAATTCCGCCTCATTACCTGCTGTTGGTAGCTCCAACTTACTCAATTCTTGTTATTGTCATAACATTCACCTTTAAGTATACCAATCTGCTTAGGATCACTTTGTGAGTAAACCTTGTATTCAAACTACAGGTCGCAAACTATTATATTACGCCAAGGACTAAGCCTATTGAATTTGGTTAGACTCGGTTCACTATTACTCCTAGCCCCCATACAACTGCCCTATCTGAAAATAACAAATAAGTTTTATACAAGGTGGGGCAAAAGTAATCCTCCTATCAGAAGATGCTATAAATTATGCGATTGGCCCCTAATGGCAGTTCTGTTTTGACATTTGTGAAGTAAACACATGCGAAATACACGTTAATAAACAATGTTACGCTACACTGCTCCAGAACGCGGAATATTGCTGACTATTTATTTGACCAATAATCGGTCGGTGACTTTGGCATAGCGTGAATTTCGTCGCAGATTTCCTGTCCGTCCAACGCCTACTGGTGAAACACTGCGACGTTTAGCCGCTCGCCTCGAAGAGACTGGCACAACACGAGATGCTGCCAGGCGTGTCAGACCCCGGAGTAGCCGTTATGCGGAGAATATTGCTGCTGTAGCCGAGGATGTCATGGAAGCGCCGTCGACATCGACCAGACGACGTGCCACGCAAATGGGTATCAGTCGACGGTCTTTACAGCGAATTTTGGTACAAGATTTGAAGATGTTTCCGTACAAAGTCCAGACGGTGCATCACCTGTTAGCTGCTGACCGCCAATCGCGTCTAACATACGCTAAAGCCATCCTTAATCACCACCAAGAGGAAGATGATTTTTCATCAAAAATAATCATAAGTGATGAGGCCCATTTCCATCTTAGCGGGTATGTAAATAAGCAAAATTTACGCTTCTGGGGCACTGAAAATCCTCGTGTAACCCACGAAGAGCCATTACACCCGCTCAAAGTCACTGCATGGTATGCTGTTTTCGCTAGAGGAGTCATCGGACCTTTTTTCTTCGAAGACGTCGCGGGTCAAACGGTTACAGTGAATGGTGAGCGCTACAGAGCAATGATCAACGAGTTCTTTTTGCCGCAACTTGATGAATTGGGATTGAAAAACATGTGGTTCCAACAGGACGGTGCAACGGCACACACTGCACGTGCCACAACCGATATGCTGAAGGATGCATTTCCCGGGCGCTTAATCTCCCGTTTTGGCGATTTGCACTGGCCAGCAAGATCGCCTGATTTGAGCGCGCCAGACTTCTTTTTGTGGGGCTTTTTGAAGTCGCGGGTTTATGTCAACAAGCCTCAGACTCTTGCAGCTCTTAAAGACAATATCCGTCAAGAATGTGAGGACCTATCGCCGGAAGTTTTGGCCAAAGTGATGGAAAATGCCATAAAAAGGGCTCAAATGACAATCAACTGTGGCGGCGGCCATTTACATGCCATCATATTCTCGACTTGATGTAAAAAAAATTAAAAGACCAAATAAAAATAATCCACAAGAAGAAACAAAGTTTTTTATTTTTTTTTTAATTACAGCCAAAAAACATCGGTAGTTTACTTTTGCGCCACCTTGTATAAGGTGAATTCGTACTAGCAAATTTAGTACTGATAGGTCTACAATGTTTAATAGCTCCCATATAAGCACTACTCTCGAAAATGTCTTTAATGTGCATAACACAAATTTGTTTCATATATGCGCAAATTATCCCACCAAATTATGTGATGATTGGCCCATAATTAGTCATTGCTCTCATATAAGGCATACTTCCGAAAATCACTTTATCCATGTTGGTATTCAAATAAGATTCAATACGAATAAGTTTCATATTAAAATAAAACTGTTTATAATATTTACGGACTTTAACTTATGTAATTCAAGAATTTTAGAATTACTTTTGATTTGATTTTCATTTGTTTAGAAGCGATGCAACTTTTATTATTAGTAGTTTAAAAATCCAAACAGCCTCTATTTAGCAGCCAGGGTAAAATCGCATTCATATGCTTATGATAACGTTTATTGGTGAACATTAGCAATTTGAAGGTGTCACCATCGTCACTTTCTCCCAAGAAATTATCAAATGTAGACATTTCCGATGAGTCCACCAAAGCAACAGCCATTACACCCACAGCAGTAGAAAAACCTGCAATAGAAGAATATTATAAATTGCATAAATTATATAGATTTGAAGTATAATTTGTTTATTATGAACTTACCCCATATGCCATATTTGTGCAACATTATCTGTATGTCTTTAAGTGTTGGCAACTTCTTGGGATATTTCAACAACTGTAGATTTTCTACTAGATTTTCATGATAATACTGAATAAAATGATCAAATTGTTTAATTTTGATATCAATTTGTAGTGAAGATATTATGAAATATAATAAATCTTGGGCTGGTGAACCATATTTGGGAAAAGCATAGTCTACAAAATGGGTGTCCAATAATTGACCATCATTGTCGTATTGAAACATAATGTTGTTGGTCCACAAGTCGGCATGATTTAAAACATTAAATTCAGCTTCATCAACCTTGACAGCTTTGAAAATTTCATCCATAATAATGGGTAAAAGTTTTTCCTGGTAAATTAATAAAAGAACAAGAAGTTTAGGTCCTAATAATCACATGTTTATATATTTAATACCTACCACTTTTTCTTTGTACAACTGCGAATGGTCGTACAAGTGCAAACACTTCAAGAGATATTTGGTCATGCCCTCGAAAAACACACTCATCGATTTACGTCCCTTGTCATGATATAAAGCCGTTTTATAGACTTCATCATATGATCCAATATTCTCCTTATGCACTGCTGAGGCTGCATGCCATTGAACCAGTTTGAAGCAGTGGGCAGTTCATAGTATTTAGCTCCAAATTTATAGTTTTTGCCAGCATCTTCGTAGAGTTTCTCAAAGGCAGGTATAAGCTGTTTGTACACCTGGGGCTCTTGAGCGAAGCAATCCATTCCCTCGGTTAGCTGTTTATAAAGTTCAGATTCATGTTCTGTCTTTAGCATAAAGAACTTGGTGGCCGTTGAACTGTCTGAAATTTTATATGCGTAGTAACATTTATTTAGTAACATTTTATGGGGGAATTTTTGAATTAAAAAAAATTATTTTCATTTTCTTTACATAAAATTGGGCATCACTGAAAACTTCTGCTTGTGAGAAATATTACTTCTCCCTCTGTATTCTTACTGACCACATCTCTAGTTCTACTTTAAGATATGATAACGATTAATAATAAGTTAACAAATTAGCAATTTATCACCTTCCAATTCGTATAGAATTTCAATTCTGGTCATTATAGTTGAATAATTTTCACCAGGTGCCAGACCTGCATATGCTTTAAATTCTTTGATTTCTTTAAAATTTTCCACATTTTCTCTCAGAAGTTTTTCAAATAATATTGCTTCAACCCAAGCGGGTACATTGTCTGTATTATTTGTAGTATCCGACATATTAATTGTTTGAACTTTTTGCTTATTTTAGTTTTAATTATTTACGTTTCTCACAAGTTTTCAAATGACCGTAAACGCTTTTTAAACGGTTTTGGACAACTAAACAAACGATCAGTTAGCATTCGACTAAACGAAAAGAATTAGATACATTTTTGTTATTCATTTGTTGCATACACAATTTATACACATAAAAAAATATCAATATATTTATACGATTGTCAATGACTCATTATTAGTTTACTTTTGAAGTGGTCTTTCTCTCAAACAGGGATGGAAATTACATGTTTGTTCACCTATCAAATAATAATATTAAAATACTTAATTTTTTTTTTACCCACAGAGTGTAAAGAGTTTACATTCTAAACTTGTTTAATTTAAAATTTTTTTTTAATAAATAGATTAACTTGATTAAAGCGCAAGTCGACTATAAGTTTCAGAAGCATTAACAACAAATAGTACAAAATGTATGACCATGTAAACTTCTCCATACCTGCTCTCATAATAACAAAATTGATAACTTGAGATACAAGTACCGGCGAGTTCTTATCTCACTGGTGTTTGTTTTGAATTTGTGAGAACTTTAGTGTGCCTTAGTGAGTAGATTATTTTTGATAATAACCCAGCAGTTAAGCAAGTAGTCAATGTATCCCTTATAGACAGTAATATGTGCTCTTTGTAGTACAGAGAGAAGACAATTGGTTACTTTATACATCCCAGGTAATCTAGCGTGAAGAAAGCAGTCACTTAAGTGTCTCTAAGTAATCTGGAATGTAGTTACTTCAAACGTTTTGTGAGTAATTCGTTCAAACTGGTTTTATACCAATTGTGCTGATATAATTCTCATACAGTTAATTTTTATTTTTGCTTAAGTTTACAGATATCCCATGTAACAAGCATAAAGTCAAGAGTCACCTTAGTGTCTCTTAGTAACCTATAGTGAAGTCACTTTAAACGTTTATTTTGTACTGCACTTTAGAAAGTAGTTATTTAGAAAGTAGTATACCAGAAGCAATCTATTTGAGAGTTGTCGAAGAAAGGTTTGTTTACAAGCTATCGTTTATTGGACTGCCTATGATATGTCTTTTAGCTGACTATTTGAGGTCAATTAGTACTCGTACATGTTAAAATAACTAGTTATGTAGCTGATCAAGTTACCACTTAGTATGTGAATCCAATGCGTTGAGTACCTTAGACCAGCTATTAGACAGTCTCATTGTAGTCAATAAGGGCCAATTGACCCCTGCTTAGGACAAGCACGTGTTAAAATAACTAGTCATATAGCTATTGAAGTAACTTGTTCCCACCCTATATGATGGGTAAAATCACTAGTTCGGGACTGTCTCCTAGAACTGCTGGGAAGTGCATTTTTAATGTGTAAAACAGAAGAGAGAAAAAATTAATCCATTGTTTAAGAGTACGTATATTGAGAATTGAAAAAAATTAGTAAGAGTATTTAATCCATATATATATAAATGAATTTATGTATATTTGTTTGATTGTGACTTATAGGAGCCTAAACCACTAGACCAATCATCTTGAAATTTTACTATATGTTCTTATATAGTTATGTCTGGAGGGAACATGGAATAGAATACTTTTTATTTTCCCATAAATAGTAAATAGTTATTACGGAATATCTGATGAACCATAATTGTGAAATCCGCAAAACTTCGTGGAATTTACTTCGTTACCATTGTGCGCTTCTTGGCTGAAAATGGGCGGAATTGGAAAAATGGGAGTGGCGCCTCCCATATAAAGTAAATAGTTATTTTCATATATATGCAGAACTATAATTGTGACAGTTTTCAAACTTTATACGAATCAGGTTCTTATTGCACGATGAAGTTTAACCAAAAATGGGACTGAATGGAACAGGGACTGTGGACCCTCTCATACAAATTATATAGTTATTTTCGAATATCTGGAGAACTATAGCTGTGGAAGTCTTAAAATTTTTCCAGAATATCTCCCTTATTATTGTACAAGATGGCGCAAAAGTAATCCTCTTATCAGAAAATGCTATAAATTTTGCGATTGGTCCCTAATGTCAGTTCTGTTTTGACATTTGTGTAGTAAACGCATGTGAAATACACGTTAATAAACAATGTTACGCTACACTGCTACAGAACTCGGAGTATTGCTGACTATTTATTTGACCAATAATCGGTCGGTGACTTTGGCATAACGTGAATTTCGTCGCAAATTTCCTGGCCGTCCAACGCCTACTGGTGAAACACTGCGATGTTTAGCCGCTCGCATCGAAGAGACTGGCACAACACGAGATGCTGCCAGGCGTGGCAGACCCCGGAGTAGCCGTTCTGCAGAGAATATTGCTGCTGTAGCCGAGGATGTCATGGAAGCGCCGTCAACATCGACCAGACGACGTGCCACGCAAATGGGTACCAGTCCACGGTCTTTACAGCGAATTTTGGTACTTGATTTGAAGATGTTTCCGTACAAAGTCCAGACGGTGCATCAGCTGTTAGCTGCTGATCACCAATCGCATCTAACATACGTTCAAGCCATCCTTATTCACCACCAAGAGGAAGATGATTTTTCATGAGTGATGAGGCCCATTTCCATCTTAACGGGTACGTAAATAAGCAAAATTTGCGCTTCTGGGGTACTGAAAATCCGCGTGTAACCCACGAAGGGCCATTGCACCTGCTCAAAGTCATTGTATGGTGTGCTGTTTTCGCTGGAGGAGTCATCGGACCTTTTTTCTTCGAAGACGTCGCGGGCCAAACGGTTACTGTGAATGGTGAACGCTACAGAGCAATGATCAACAAGTTCTTTTTGCCGCAACTTGATGATTTGGGTTGGAAAAAATGTGGTTCCAACAGGACGGTGCAACGGCACACACTGCACGTGCCACAACCGATATGCTGAAGGATGCATTTCCCGGGTGCCTAATCTCCCGTTTTGGTGATTTGCACTGGCCAGCAAGATCGCCTGATTTGACCGCTCCAGACTTCTTTTTGTGGGGCTTTTTGAAGTCGCGGGTTTATGTCAACAAGCAACAACGAGCAACAAATAATATTTTTGTGCAATTCCACCCCGTAAGTCCATTCATCTAAAGTTATTCTGGGAACTACGGCCAATTATGAACTGATAATAACAAAATCCAGTAGTTCAAAATAATAAAAGAAAACTTTTCCTGAAGATGCTACACATTAGTGTAGTAAAATATTGAAATAAAAATATAAATTTCCGATCAACATAAAATTTGGTACATGTTGATAATTGATGCCGAATTTCAAACTGATTACTATATTTATAAGAGATTTATGCATATTATAATGGGTTAACGAGGTCAAAAAAATTTTCTATTTTAACATCTATACTTAGGTAAATGAAATAAAAAGTTATTTTCAATTTGATTTTTTTTCCACCTTTATATTTACTTGAAATATATCTTTATATGTATACTACGACACGTTTACGTATTACCTTACTTTTCATACAAAATAATTAGTCTGTCTTTTATCTTCTTTGTTCTACAAATGAAGTGTTTAATAAAGTAAAATGCAGAGCTGAGATTTTAAGTGGGTTAAGTGAATGATATGAATGCATGAAAAGGTCGTTTGCATGTGGATGTGGATGAAACGTATCGTTTTTAAGTCCCACACATATATGTGTAAAATTAGGTTGCTTAACAACCAGAAGTGGAGTTCATGAAATGAAATGCAGTATTGCACTGTGGGTTTAATCGTAAAATGAAGTATGAACGAATCGTAGAGAAGGACATAGGCTATGAGAGAATTAAATTTGTGACCACCTAGGTAGAATACAAGGTGAGATACAGGTTGCCAAAATCAATCACCTTCGGTTAGGAAAACTTTGTACAGCTTGTAATATGGACAGATTTCAATGAATGAAACTTTGTAATTGATGTGTATATAACTAACTTATCTCATATAGTTTAAAAGATATTTAAATACAAATTTTGAAATTTTAGTTTTTTACCTTGTCTTTATTTTATTCTTCGCAAATATCTTCTATAGGGGATGTTCAAATATTTTTCTCAAAACATCCTATTATTATACCTCGACCATCATAAGTGGTGAATGAGGGTATATATAAGTTTGTCATTCCGTGTGTAACATTGAGATCCAAAAAAGTGTATATATTATTGATCCTTATGAAATTTTAAATCGATTGAGCTATGTCATATACATAAGCGAAATTAATGAAATGTATACCAACATGTATATAATTTTACTAAGCAGTTTGGTATTGAAAACCAGCAAAATGATTTATATTTGAAAGAAAAATCAGAAATTTTAGAACAATCAGCGAATAAATTTGGGGTAAAAAAACCAACAATTGTAGAATGAGAATGCTTCAGCATTTCAAAAAGAGACACGACGTTCGCTTGCTACAAATATCTGCAGAAAAACTTTCTGCACAGCCCCAGTTGGTGGATCCTTTCGGAATGAAGCTGAAGATGAGAATTTAAGACCTTTGATTATTCAATGATCAGCTCTATAACGATGACGAATCCGGATTGTTTTGGAAATTGCTGCCATAAAAGACAGCTCTAGTGCAAAAACTGAAAAGCAGCGAGTATTTGTGCTGCGCAAACGCCGCAGGATCTCATCGACTTAAACTTCTTGTAGGTGGAAAGGCTAAAAAGCTCCGCTGTTTTGATGATTTTAATTGCCCAGTTCATTATAGACATTCTAAGTCAGCATGGATGACAGAAGCCATTTTTAAAGATTGGTTACATCATTAATTTGTTTATCAACTTGTGTCAATAATAATTTCTCAACTTCTTTTGTGCAAATGTTTAACAAAAAAAAAAAAAAAAGCTGCCGCTGAAAGCTATTCTTTTAATAGACAACGCACCATTTCAACCATCTGACGAACTAAAAACTAAAGACGTCTGTATTTTTGCAGTATTTATGCCACTAAACGTAACCCCGCTCATACAACCGATGGATCAAATTCCATCAGGATTACAAAACTTTATTTCAAGAATAGTCTTCTGTCTTCAGTTGCTCCAAAAGGGGGTACTTTCCTAGAGTCTATGAAGCAAACTTCACTAAAAGAAGCCATAAAAAGTAAGAGGACCCACAAATGACGAAAATACGGCTAGACGTTTTTTTAGTCAAACAGCCTTAGCGTCAATTGTAACTGGAAGTCTTAATAAAGAGACTGCAAATTATTTTAAGAAAAATGTGCAGTGGATAGACCGTAAATAATGCAGCTTTTCGTCGTTAGCCTCCACAAAATATTACTACACGGGGCGGATATAATTCAACAGTTTTCGTTATCCATTGGCATGATATTGTTACGAATGTGCAATAGCGATTTGAATTTAACGGTCTCTAACGACTGCCTGCAATATTCATCATGTTTATAAACACGTCCATTAGTAGAAGCTCCTACTCATCCACAATGATGATAGCATGAGGTTACTAGCATTGTTTACACTAACCCCCATATGCATAAACAGTTTATAAATTTATCAAAGGTTTATCAAACAAAATTTCCATACAAAATTTGTTTTATAAACCTCTGATAAATTTATAAAATGTTTATGCATATGGTTTAAGCTGCTTACATTAACTTCGAAAGCTCTAGAATTCGAATGTTCTAGTTGGCCGTTAAGATCATTGTAGAAGATTAACGAAAGATGGCGTGTGTATAAATAGTGGCAGAGGTGGCAGTCGTGAGTGAGTTGATAATTGGCGCTGTTAGAGTTAACATCAACTGCCGTGTATATTTGAACTTGTTCGTTGTAAAGTGTGTGTGTGCATTTCTGCGAATTGATAGACATGTATAAAGACACTGAGTGACTATTTAGGAGGCCTTAGAGTCCAGAAATAAAGAGATTACAAATGTACGTGAATTTCATACACGAAATATTTCGCGTGAAAGCTCGATTCAAGATTTATTTCAATCTTTAATAGTATCTTCGGATCCCATTTCTGAACCTATCTTGCAAGAAATGTAAAACGTTTTTTAAATGTAAGTGATGAAGGCAGTGACGTTTTGTTACTATAAACACATGGGCAATGTATTAAAAAGTTTTTTAATAAAGTTTTTTTATTTTCTATTTTTATTTTATTTTTAATTTTGAAGTACTTTTTTATAATTTATAGAATTGTTAATAAAAAATATAGTATACGAGTTTCTATATTATAAATTATAAAATAGTATAAACTTATGAAACTTTATTTCGTCAAAGTTGCAATAAGTGCCACGCCCCATTAAATACCTCCCGCTCTTTTACGATATAGTACATGGTATATCATGTTCCTTTCGCATTTCAAATTACACATTTCTAGGTGCTCTCAAAGTCGAATGCCAGATTAAGCATTTCATCCACTGTGTACTGTGTGTTGCTTTACACTACGTAATACATAGTATTTCAAAGTTTTTTTTTTTCATTGTTGGTAAAATAATGCTTTAACACTTTTAAACAAAAATGTATGTGCAATAATATTAAAGTTAAAGTAAATTCAAATGGGAAATAAATTTAAAGATGAAGAAATTAAGAAGTAATTTTTTTTTAAGCTTGGGGCATTACGAATACTAAATTATTTCATTCGTTTGTATAAATTTAAAGTTGGTTGTGGATAAGAAGATATAGTAGATGTTTTAGGAATATTGCAAATTTTATAATCTCTCATCTAAAATTGAATTTTCCATACTTTGTTTTTAATTTGTTACTTAAATTTATTTAAATTGTGAACATGTAACTGATTTCCTTACCTTTTTCACAAGTAAAGAGTCTCTCATTAAGGGATTCCTATCTTGAAATTCAAATTAAACAAAGTGTTTGTGAGATAACATCGAAATTTGGTATTTGTTTGAAAGGACTATCGAGAAAATGTCCGTCGCGGCTTCGGTGGGAGGATCTCATCCGAAATGTGAAATGTTCCACCACTTTGGCGACCAAATCAGGCTGAATTTGATAGATGGCATGGGCCGCTGTGGTTTGTGGCTTATTCGCATAAACTTAAGAAAATGCCACAAGAAAAGTCTAACGGAGTAAAATTGCACGATTTTGGTAGCAATTTCACGTGAGGTGACCCTGCCCTTTTAATCGCTTGTGCAGAATGTCGAATGTGGCATGAGATTTTAGGCACCTAGCGTCGTCCTGTTGAAACCACATGTCATTGGCTTCATATCATCCAATTCAGGCAAAAAGATGTTGGTAATCATCGACCTATAGTGCCCGCCGTTGAGGGTGATGGCCTGGCCAACGTCGTTCTCAATGTAGTATGAACCGGCGTCATCGGCCAGCCCAAAATTCATACCAAATTGTGACTTTTTGGAATGCAAGAGTTTTGGTAAAACAATTTTATTAATTGCACCAGCCAATTCGACAGATATAGCTTCAACATTATGACCGCTATCAACTGTAAAAGTTCTGAAGTCCCTATTGTAAGACCCTTTTCTTCTTAATCAATATTCAATTCTAAATTTGAGTTTAAACAAACACGCATTCTATTGAAAATAACAAACCTGGCAGTTGAAATTATATCACGCAATTTATTTACTTTTGGTAAATTTTCACAAAAAAGTAAAATAATAATTTGCAAATCAGCTTGCGTTTGCTGTTGGAGGCTTTAAACTGTCAATCAAACGTCGAAAAATTATTGAACGATTTAACACTTTTTCGCACTTCCTTTATATTTTACCTTTGCAGAAAAGCTATTTTCATAAGTATAGCTAAAAAATAATAATTTATAAAACATTTAAGAAAATTGGTAAAATAGTATACTTTTAATTAATTTCTTGTACTTAACGCTATTTAAACATTTAGTAAAGAAATATTAAATGAATACTTTTAATATCAAGCAAAATCTTTATTGTTTATTGGTTCAAATGATCAATTGCTAATTTCTATTTACAATTGTAAGAAAAAATTCTTAGACGATCTAGGTATGTCTGGTACCCCTGTCGTAGTCAAAATCGGTTCAGCCGTTTAGTAATTATTATTTAAGAACTAAAGGTACCAATTTTACCAGTTTTTTCCCCTGTTTATCCCTTTCTGGTAAAAGTATTGAAAAAAGTTATAGCCTATTGACGCTTCCAAGTAAGGATCTATATACGTTCCAAATTTCAATGAAATCGATTTAGCCGTTTAGGCGTGATGCTCAAACAAACCAACAAATAAACAAACAAACATTTATATAATTATATGGATTATATTAACATAAATTTAGACATAAGTCATTTAAAGTTTTCATAAATAAATATCACTCTATCCAATTCTGTACAGTTCGCATTTTAACAGATTCAAGCCCCCATATAAGGCCAAACTATATATTGATGGTGGGTATACAAGATCCAGCACAGCCGAAAATAACGCTCTTACTTGTAAATCTTCATTTAGTGTTTATGAAAAACAAATTGGTTAAAATATTTGGAGATCATTTGTTACTATAAAATTAAATATTTGGGTAATTTACAAGGTCTCCTATCATGTCATATTGTCCTAATATTTCACAATGGTTTGAAAATGTTGTTATTACCTTTCAAGCAAAAAATTTCATAAAATCGGTAGTACTACTCTGTATGCTATGTTTATTGTGTTATCGTAACCAACCAGCAGAGACCTGCGCCGAGCGCCTATCAGTCGGTTAAGCCGACCCACCGATTCGTGAAATAATAGGACATTATGACAATATGACATGATAAGATACATTGTGAATTGACCAATTATTTCAAAGAAATAATGTTATTTCCACCATAATAGGGAGGGTATATTGGATTTGTGCAGATGTTTGTGGCGCCTAAAAATATTAGTCTAACACCCACCTTAAAATATACCGATCGACTCAGAATTACTTTCTGAGTCGATTAAATTATGTCCGAACGTCTGGCTGGAAGGCTGGCTGGCTGGCTGCCCATGTAAACCTTGTGCGAAATAAAATTTGGTACATATTAATGACCAAGCCTATTGAATCGGTCCATTATTTCACCTAGACCTCATACAAATGTCCTCCCGAAAATCGACTTTATCGGTCATATTTGTTTAATTTATATAGGTATCTATACAAGTTTTTCTCCAAATAAGTTTTATATATACGAAATTCATGTCACCAAATATTTTTATTATTGGTCCATAATTATTCATAGCTCCCATTAAGGCCCACTTCCGAAAATCACTCACGAATATAAATTATTGAAATTTTGAAAGAAAAGTGTTTTTGCTCATTTACTTAGTGTAGGGTATTATATACTTTCTTACTTGTTACTTTCTTACTTACTTTTCCTAAGGCCGAAAAAGGTTTACATGGCCAGCCAGACGAACATCGGTTAAGTGACTCAGAAAGTAATTCTGGGTGTAGGGTATAATAAATGAATATAAATTATACCGGAATTTCTTGTTTGTGATTAATTGCATACCATGCCTTTGAATGTATAGAAAATATAATGCGATTTTAAAAAATCTTGATATTTTCCTTAAGACTTTCGTTTCGCAATAATTTCCTATGTGGACTTCGATCCATCCTATTTTAAGTCAAACTCCTAAAAATTATATGAAAGCAATTTATAAAAAGTTAGAAGACTCTACCTATAACAGTTGTTTAGATATTCGAAATGAACTATTTACTTAACATGATCTGATACCAGCTATTTGCAATACGTCAAGATACCAAAATAACTCATGCAAAGTATTGCATTATTAGAATTCTCCAGATATTCGATAGTAAATATTTACTTTGTATGGGATGGGGCAAGTCCCTTGAAGCATTACTTTAACTATTATAATTCTCCAAATATTAAACTATAACTATTTTTTTATATGAAAAGCCAACCCCACCAAATTTCAGCCAACATCCTAAAAATAAAAGAAAGTGCTAAACAAAGCTAAAAGACTCTCGAAATTACAATTTTCTTTGTAATGTAGGTACTACACCCTCTGTCCCGATCTCGCCCATTTTAGGTAAATTTCGTACTGTGGTAATAATTTTAGACACGTTCACAATTATTTTTCTCCAAATATTCGAATAGAATCCAGCACATTTTCGGCCAACTATGTAACTGTGGTATTGAAATAAATGCTTTAAAGTTCTACGAATTTCTCTAATACACTTCATTAGATATTCGATAATATGTCCAGATCTATGTCACAGACACATTACGTAAAATTATAAAAATGATGTTTCGGACAAAGTTTGTAGAATCTTGCAATTTTAGTTACCCAGATATTCAAAATTAACTAAGTACTAAGTGGAACTGCCCATACCCACTGTTCCTACCTCAGCCATTTTTAGCAAAACTCCATACAGTGATGAGAAATTAATTCATACAAAATTTACGTTTACAGTTCTCCAAATATACGAAATTAATTATTTACTTTCAAATGGTAGAATTCCGTCCATTTTCAGACAATTTATGTAAAATGAAAAGTGAGCTTTTCGGACAAAGTTTGATGAATATTGTAATTATGGGTCTCGAGTTATTTAGAAATAACTATTTACTTTGTTTGGTAGATGTCTCATCTCCTGTTCCGATCCCTCCCATTTTTGTTAAACCGTATGCAGTGATAATAAATCGATTCGTATAAAGTTTGAAGACTCACAATTATAGTTCTGCAGATATTCGAAAATACTTTTCATGAGAGGCGTTTCGGCCACTAAACTAATTTTCAGCCATACTTTGTAAAACTATAAGAGAGATATTTGGACAAAGTTTGAAGTACATTGTTATTATAGTTCTAAACATATATAGAAATAACTATTTTTTGTATGGGAGGTGACTTATCCCCAGTTCCGATCCATCCCAATTTTCGTTTAACTTCATGCAGTGATAAGAAATTGATTTATATGAAGTTTGAAGACTTTTATAATTATAGTACTCCAGATATTCGAAAATAACTATTTACATTGTTTGATAGGTACCATGCCCACTAATACAATCCCGCTTATTTTAAGCCAAACTCCATATAGCGATAAGAAATTAATGTGTTCCAAATTTAAATACTTTTGCAATTATAGTTCAACAGATATTGGAAATAAACAATTTACATTGTATGGGTGGTGCCACGCCCACTAATTAAATACCGCCCATGTAAAATGCTAAGAGTGCTCTTCGGACAAAGTTTGAAGACTTCCACAATTATAGCTCTCCAGATATTTGAAAATTATTATTTACTTTGTATGGGTGGCGTCACACCCGATCCGTCCCGTTTTCGGTTCAACATTAAACAGAGATAAAAATAAATTCCTATATAGTTTGAATATTGTCAAAATTATAGTTCTTCTGATATTGGCAAATACTTATTTACTTTGTATGGGTGGTGCCACGCCCATTTATACAATCCGGCCAGTTTTAGGGCAAGCTGTGTACAATGGTACCGAAGAAAATCTGGCGAAGTTTTGTAACTTTCACAATGATAGTTCACCAGATATTCCATAATAACTATTAAATTTGTATAAGAGGTGCCACGCCCACTTAAAATTTCAATATAAAAAGTCGTCTATTGATCGTTACAAATACACAGGAATATACTGTAAATTTCAACGGATCGGACCAGTGGTTTAGCCTCCTATAAGGTACAGACAAACAAATAAACAGACATAAATATGGATAACTACAAAATTCCGATTTTTATCCGTTTTTACCCCCCTGACTTTTGAAAAGGTACTTTCTAAATACATATTTTTGCGACTATAGTGAGCTAAATTAAACGTGTTTTCATTTTAAACAAATATTTAATGTGTAAAAAACAAAGGTACCTATTTTTCCCGTTTTCCCTAATCTGTCTTTGTTGATTTTTCTATTCAATTCGAAATTTTCCCGAGATGGTTTGCAAAGAAAAAAAATTTAAAAATTCGGAAATTTAAATTTTTAATACATTGCCTCCTTTTCACTTTTCATTTTTTCTTAATAAGATTTTTTTTGGAGAAACTTGAAGAACTAACTAGTTTAAAATAAACTTGTATTTCTAAAAATATATTAAATGCTAAAATTGAATAAAACAAACTAACTTAAAACGTCCAAATCGATGTGATCTGAGCTGTCTGATTAACTAATACTAAATATGAATATTCTAATTTTTTTAGCAGTGTAGTAACTTTAATTATGTTTAGATGGTGGGTATTTAAGATTCGTCATAGCAAGCGTATTTATATATATTTGCTCTTAGTATTGACAGTGAATATTTTAATAATCATTTGAAGTCGCATCTCTTTTTCTCTCATATACATAATGCAGAGCAACTATATACTTTGTCTACATATTTTTGAGAAACAAAAGGGGATTTTTCGTTTAAATATGAGTTGTGTTTGCATTAATCTTTAGTTTTAATTTCTTAATTATCTGTATAATACGTATTGTAAATATCCCAAACTTATGTAAGACTGTAATGAATTTAATATACCCTATGAAATCGAGTATTGTTCTAAGCTAAGGCGAAGCTAGATTTGTTTAACTTTTTGATTTCTTATCAAAAGATGTTTTTAATGTTTTTAGCAAACGAATTGAAGTACTAAGTATGACAAAAATTCCATTGAAGCGATCTTTTAAATTATTGTTTAAATCTTTAAAGCATTCAATTTATTTCAATCACTGTTGATCAGTATATAATTGTACAGAGACAGAAGAACATATTAACAAGTGGACGTATTAAAATAATAAAAAAAAAACAACTGGAAAAATGAAATTAATTGCAGCATTAATTTTTGGTCTTATTTTGACACTAAATGCAATTCCAGCTAAAGCAGATGACTTTAAAACAGACGAACTAACACTGCGTAATCAATTATTTGCCGATGTTTTTCTCTTAAAAGAGGGAGTAGATCATCTACAAATTTCCATAGAAGTTTTGAATAAAAGGTTTGAAATTTTAAATGCCTCAGTAGGGGTTTATATTAAACAATTTCTAATTTTTCTTAGATACAACAATCAAATGGATATTCTGAAAAGTTTGCAAAGCAAAATTCTAAATAGTGATTCTGATGAGGAGGATGGTGTGTGTGAAAGAATCACCGGTTTATTTAACTCCACCTTTAGAAAGTACAATGCCTTTGAAAGTCGCATAGTATCAAAGTTGGACGATATACAGGAGAATCAATCAACGCGTTTGGATGAGATATTGCTAAAGCAAAAACTAAACAGAAATTGTGGCTCCAAAAGTGACTCCTCCACTGCTGTGTCTCTTATGTCTGAAACACTAGTAGAGGTTAGTGAGAAAATCGACAAGTTTGAGGAACAGTTTGTGAAATTGGAAACATTAGAGACAAAATTGAATTTACAGCAAACAAAATTAGATACATTTATGGAAAATCAATTGAAAGTTTTGCAAGAAATCAATGAGAAATTGTCCAAAAATGAACAGCAATTTGATAAGTTAGGCCAGGAGTTGACAAACCTTAAAGATCTCAAAAATAATGTAAATCAGGTCATGGCGCATCCACGCCCCAAATTGCCAATGGAAGTTATTTTAGGTTTAAGTTCAGCCAATATAACTTCATTGAAATAAATTATATTGATTGCACGAGTAAAATAATCATAATGTATGTATTTATGTATGTATATATATAGAAATAAGAATAAACGAATTGTATTAATAAAAAAATCTCTTATTTTCTATTTGGTTCACTTGTTTGATCTTTAAATAAATTATCAATGGAATACACAGAAATAATCGTCAATTAAAACGATCCAGCTTAACTGATAACGAATATTTATTTCTGAACAAAATTCTATGGAATTGATGTGCAAGGTGGTTTTACGTTAGTCTTTCAATAATTTAAATTAAACAAATTAAAAACAAACTAATAAGAGTGCTTTATTCAGCTATGCCGAATCTTTAGTGCCCTCCACCCAAAATATATGAGAATTATAGAAACTACACTACTAAAGAGTGTTTTTTTTATAGAGGCGGAGAATTTTAAATAGAAATATAATAGAGAAACACATTTTTAATATCCATCCAATAGGCTTTATTAATTAGATAATTTAATGGCATTAATGCTTAAATGTGATTAAATATGTAACCTGGAGGTTAAATTTTCAGACACTCTTTGCAGTAAATCTGGCTATATTTCGGCAAAAATAGTACGAGAAAAAATAATTAAAACCTTCAAAAAAATTGTAAAAGATTCAAAGGTTCATCGTTTCAAAAGCCGTTGAACAGTATAAGGAAGTCATTAGCATTGAAATAAAACTCGGATCAGGAAGAAAAAAAGGTCTAACAGATATTGGTAAGGGAAAATAAGTCGAACAACTCTTTCAATGAGCACCGAAACTTCTATCAGAAAAACAGCTCGTAAAGTTAAATGCTCTGATTCTTTTGTGCGCAGAGCCAAAACTAATGCTGGGTTGAAGTCGTACAAAGTTCAGAACGTTTCAAATCGAAATACGATAAAGAAATTAGAAGCAAAAGAACGAGCGAAAAAATGGAGGTTAATTTTTATAAAGAAATACACCTGTTGTGTGATTGCTGATGAGACTTATGTACTGGCAGACTTTTCACAACATCCGAGTCAAGATTTTTATGTGGCTGGTGGACGAGGTAATGTTCCAGAATAATACCGGACAAGAAAACAAACATGCAAAATTCCCCAAGATGTTTCTTGTATAGCATTGTGTACATTTTTTTGGCTCACTCTTTACAGGGAAAAACACAGAAATAAACGATTTTACAACAATTTATTAAATTCTTTAACATTTTCATCTATCATATTGTTACGAATGTGCAATAGCGATTTGAATTTAACGATCTGTAACGACTGCCTGCAACATTCATCATGTTTATGAACACGTCCATTAGTGTAGGCTTCTACTTATTAACAGTGTTGATGGCATGCGGTTACTAGCATAGCATGCGGTTACAAGCAGCTAACGCTGACATCGAAAGCTCTAGCATTCGAACATACTAGTTGACCGTTAAGAACAATCTCGACTACTCGGATGAAGATGGCAGTACGTATAAATAGTGACTGCGGTTGCTTTAGTGAGTTGAGTTGATCATTGGCGCTGTTAGAGTTAACATCAACTGTCGTGTACGTTTGAGCTTGTCTTTATAAAGTGTGTGTGTGCATTTCTGGGAATTGATATACGTGTATAAAGACACTGAGTGCCTATTTAATTCTGTTGTTGTTTTACATTCTAAATAAATAAAGAGTTGTTACAAATTTTAAACTACTAAAGCTGCTTTTATTTGCAATCAAAAGCATCCGGTTTTTTTAAAGGAAATAAACCCCGTTTTTAAAAGGTAAAAACGTAACCTTGATATCTATCTTCCATCACTTTTAAATCTGATTTCCTTTTAACGATGGCAACAAAAGATTTTCCAGTCTGCTTCTAATTCATTCATTGAATGTATGAAATAGTTATTACTTTTTTTCATTAAAGTCATAACTATGGGCCATCAAAAATACCAGCTTTCAATATTTCTAATAACTTTTTTCAAATAAAGGCAAGACATGCCTTCTCATAATACTTCACAAGTACTAATTTGATGTATTATGGAAGGCAGCTTTATAACAGTTTTAAATTTTGTGAAAATTTAATTTAAGTGATATTTTTTTTTTTTTTTGGAAAATTGGCGTTTATTTTTTTATTCAAATAAGCTGTTAGTTTTTTGTTTTGAATTTTTAATAAAATTTTAAATTTTCTTTTTTCTAAATTTATTTTTGTTCAAATTGGCGATTTAAAAAAAAAAAAAAAAATCGAATTAAATTTTTTTTTTGTGAAATTTTCGATTTTTTCTCCTTTAGACAGATATACATTCTACTGTACTACCTAACGTTGTATTAGTTTCAAAATAAGAAGTTTCGTCAACAAAATTGTCCATAAGCTGAAAATAACAAAACGAACTACCACGAATCATGCTTAAAAACAACAACAATGCATCACTTGAACTTTCACATGTATCCCATGATAAAATGAGAAGTGCATAGTAAGCACTGTGAACAAAAGTAAAGCTGAATATTTTAAAGTATCATAAAGTGGTATATAAACTATTATACAAGGTGGCGCAAAAGTAATCCTCCTATCAGAAAATGCTATAAATTTTGCGATTGGCCCCTAATGTCAGTTCTGTTTTGACATTTGTGTAGTAAACACATGCGAAATACACGTTAATAAACAATGTTACGCTACACTGCTCCAGAACGCGGAATATTGCTGACTATTTATTTGACCAATAATCGGTCGGTGACTTTGGCACAGCGTGAATTTCGTCGCAGATTTCCTGGCCGTCCAACGCCCACTGGTGAAACAGTGCGACGTTTAGCCGCTCGCCTCGAAGAGACTGGTACAACACGAGATGCTGCTAGGCGTGGCAGACCCCGGAGTAGCCGTTCTGCTGAGAATATTGCTGCTGTAGCCGAGGATGTCATGGAAGCGCCGTCGACATCGACCAGACGACGTGCCACGCAAATGGGTATCAGTCGACGGTCTTTACAGCGAATTTTGGTACAAGATTTGAAGATGTTTCCATACAAAGTCCAGACGGTGGATCAGCTGTTCGCTGCTGACCGCCAATCGCGTCTAACATACGCTCAAGCCATCCTTAATCACCACCAAGAGGAAGATGATTTTTCATCAAAAATAATCATGAGTGATGAGGCTCATTTCCATCTTAGGGGGTACGTAAATAAGCAAAATTTACGCTTCTGGGGCACTGAAAATCCGCGTGTAACCCACGAAGAGCCATTACACCCGCTCAAAGTCACTGTATGGTGTGCTGTTTTTGCTGGAGGAGTCATCGGACCTTTTTTCTTCGAAGACGTCGCGGGCCAAACGGTTACTGTGAATGGTGAGCGCTACAGAGCAATGATCAACGAGTTCTTTTTGCCGCAACTTGATGAATTGGGATTGGAAAACATGTGGTTCCAACAGGACGGTGCAACGGCACACACTGCACGTGCCACAACCGATATACAGAAGGATGCATTTCCCGGGCGCCTAATCTCCCTTTTTGGTGATTTACACTGGCCAGCAAGATCGCCTGATTTGACCGCTCCAGACTTCTTTTTGTGGGGCTTTTTGAAGTCGCGGGTTTATGTCAACAAGCCTCAGACTCTTGCAGCTCTTAAAGACAATATTCGTCAAGAATGTGAGGACCTATCGCCGGAAGTTTTGGCCAAAGTGATGGAAAATGCCATAAAAAGGGCTCAAATGACAATCAACTGTGGCGGCGGCCATTTACATGACATCATATTCTCGACTTGATGTAAAAAAAATTAAAAGACCAAATAAAAATAATCCACAAGAAGAATCAAAGTTTTTTATTTTTTTTAATTACAGCCAAAAAACATCGGAAGTTTACTTTTGCGCCACCTTGTATATCAATGGATAGGATATTTTGTCAATTTTTCAAAAATTTATAAACCTTTTGACAATTCCAAAGTTCTTCAGACCTTAAGCGGCCAAAAATTAAAAATTTCACACATTTTTTCCAAATTCATTACAAACATTTTTAATTTTGATTCATTAAATTATTAAAATCAAGTAATTTAAGCTATTTAAATAGGGATGATATTTATATAACATCCACTATCTTACGAAAACAATTAGGTTCCAGTTTGTATTCATTATATTTGTTAATAAAATTGTTATATGAAAACATTGATGTAAATATAGACTTTTCATAAAATCGTAATTTTGAGGACGCACTGAGAATCGCACTTTGCCATTTTTACAATCAAAAAACGTCAAAATGCCGATAAATCGGCAAATCTGGCAATAGTGCACCCGGGTGGTAAAGCGAAGGTTAAGTGATTTTCGGAAGAGGTATATAGGGTCAAGAGATATATTCACAATAAATATAGTGTAGTGATTTTTTGTCTAAGTTTTATAGTTTTGCTGAGTTTTGTATGGATACTGTTATTCTGTAGGTATTTATTTAGTGTAGCACCATATTTCAGGAAGAAATTAGTAAGGGAGGGGCTAAGAGAATTCAGCGAATTTATATAAATTTTAATAATTCGGATACATCTTTAAAATAATTGGCTATAAAAAATGAAACAAGTAATAATTCCTTACGAACTTGTGAATACTTGAATAAATCTCTACATAACTGAAAATTCTTCAACCACATCAAAATTGAATTTCAAATCACAATGAATTTTTTATAAAAAATAGTACATAGGTAGTGATTAAGCTATTTGTATAAAAAAAAAATAACAAAAATTCAGTCATTATCAGCAAAATAGCAAAACAATAATCCAATGAAATATTTATTTTCAAATGATTAGTATAAATTCTCAATTCGACTTGTAACCTTTGAATTCCTTTAAAAAATATATAAAAATTCATAATGATTAAAAAATGTTACCTAAAAATACTATATTTTACAATAATTTTAAATATTTTTGTGGTTAAAAGTGAAGGAAGTTCCTCAAACGATTTAACTTTAATACAAAATAAATTATTCCATGATGTTTTTGAGATACAAATGGGACTACAACATTTAAAAACATCGGTGGAGGTTTTAAACAAAAGGTACTTCCATTACTTGTTTGAGTATAATTATAATAATAAAAACTTATTTTCAGACATTCGCAGCAACTGGATAACTTAAAAGGCGTGGTTTCCACCTGTCATGAATATTTGACTGGACCTGAATCCCTACAATATAACGAAGATGTATGTGATGAAACTCTAGTCAATGAAACTCTAACAAAATATGTTCAGCTTAATAACGAACTTCTAACAAAACTGACAGAAAGTCATAAAAATCAAACCAAACGTTTGGATGCAATTTTGAAAATTGAAAACTTAAACAAAGGTTGCCATGATTTAGACCCGGATGGTACCACAACATCTACTGACACACTATTGTCTCGCATTGACGATAAGCTCATGAAATTTGAGCAGCAACTAAGCCAGTTTGAATCTCTAGAGTCAAAGTTAACATTACAGCAAAAGAAGTTTGAAAATTTAAATGAAAATCAATTGAAAATGTTAATGGAAATTAAAGACAAATTATTGCAAAATGAACAAAAATTTGTAAAATATCAAAAAGAATTGCCCGATATGAATAACTTTTCAAATAAAATCAGTAATTTAGCAAATTGGAGACACTGGAGACACAGATTTGCACCCAGGCAATAAGAATTATCAAAATATTTGCTATTGTAACATTTTTGTTTAACTATTATAAATATTTTTTTGGTTAATTTTGTATGTGTTAGTCTTAAGTTTAGAACGTGTCTGTGGAATAAATGTTTTGAAAATTGTTTGTAAAATTTAAAACTACACATTTATCAGGTTGTCGAAATCTTTTTTTTTTTTGTGTAAATTGTTTTATAACTTTTTATTATTTATTTTATTTTTGGGTTTCCGAAATTGTTGTCCTCATTGCTAAAACGTGCCAGGATTGGTAAAAAAGTTTTTCTTTCACACACGTCTTGCAAATTGTTTGTGAAAATTTTATTTTCCCGTTTCGTGGATTTTTGTTTTGTTTTGCTTTATTTTAGTTTTTGTTATTATTGATGTTTTTTGTTGTTGTTTGGCGTGTGTTTCTTTTTTTTTTGTTTTGGTTTAAATGCTGTAAGTTGAACGTGCAACATTTTTATTACATTTAAAGTTGCAATTTATTTATTTGCCACCCTCTGCAGTGGCATCGTCTGCAAATAGTGTAGGAGTTGAAATTTACAGTTTAAACAAAAGAAGAGGATTTGTTTGTGTATTTTTTCCTAAAGCATTATTAGTGAAAATTATGTTTCTTAGCCTCATTAACAGGAAGTCTGGTTATCTGTTAACTAATAGTTATATTGACAGTTTTCATACAAAAATAAGTGTAACTGACTGTATAAATTTTCGTTAACATTTAACCAGAGTTCGTGTTAATGGGGGTAATTGTGATAAATATATGAGGGTACATAAGTTTGATCCTTATTTTGCACTTTAGCGATTTTCGATTCTCCCAAGGTCTAGAATTATAGACCGATCGTCATGAAATTAAATCGTCTAATTTATGTCTATATGAGACATATTTATGTTGAATTTTATGTGGATACCAGCATTTTTAAGAGATTTATGCTAGTTGAAATAATATTCGGGTCTTGTATATAACGTTGGTGTTGGACTAATATTTTAGGGCGTTACAAACATCAGCACAAAGGAATGCGCAGTGGGAGAAATAAGATAAGGTTAGGTTCCATGGGCAGCCGCCCCTCAAGCAGCTCACTTGGGTCCATTAAAATCTGATCCCATTATGCTACCCAAGGAGTAAACAGCAGGGTATTCACAATACTTCCGTTTCCTCCAGGTTAAACCAGCCAAATTCCCGGATGAAGTAGTAGATTCGTCTAAGATTCATCCTTGATAGCTCATCCAAGCATGATAGGAATGGAAATCCGAGGATACGTTCCCTCAGGTTTGTCAGAACCGGGCATTGGCAGAAAAGTTGAAACACAGTCCCTTCCTCTTCTTCTTTATGGCAACTTCTACAGTAATCATTGTACCGTAGGCCCATTCTTCTAGCATGTTCCCCAATTAAACAGTGTCCTGTAATAAAGGAGACAATTAGACTTAGTTGCTCACGACGGTAATCTATAAGTAGATTCGTCCTGCTGGCATCATATACGGGCCAAGTCGACCTCGCCATAGCACAAAAAGGTTCATTAGTCCACCTGTTTTGTGCAGTCTCATATAGTTTCTGCTGAACAGCCATCTTGCATTTAACAAGGGAAAAACCAGAAAAGTGGCCGATCGCCTCCTCATTCATCATCGCACCCCTTTTGGCCAATTCATCTGCTACTTATACAATTACCCTGATTTCCATCCTGTCCAGGGACTCATATAAGCGTTATCCTAGAATGTCTCGCTATCTCATTTAGGGATACCTGACATTCCTAGGTTCATCTAGATGTCCTGAGGACACCCGCTATTCCGTTAACGGTAGCCTTGCTGTCAGTTAATATAAATATATCACCAGCCAGTTGGATGCATGTTTAATGGCAGTAATTTCCACCTGAAGAGCAGTACTGAAGTTAGATAGCCTAAAGTAGGATTTTATTCCAAAGTTTTCAATATAGAAACCTCAACTTAGAGCCGTCAGTGTATACGATATCGTCAGCGGGGAAGAGTCTGCTATGCCATAAATTCCTATTCGGAATCATAATATTGAAATGCCTATCAAGAAAAGGTTTTGCGATGCAGTAATCAACAGTACCATGTATGTACCCATAGTAGTTCAGTATCCTAGAGTGTCCAAGGTCCTTACCAGACCAGGAACATCCAGCATTTAGCCTCACAGCTAAGGACAGTCTCTTATCCAGAATGATGCCAAGATACTTTACATTATCCCTGATCTCAAGACTGATTCCATTCAGTCTTGGTGGTCTAAAGTCATCGATCTTATACCTCCTAGTGAAGAGAACCAATTCCGTTTTTTGGGGCTTCACACTAAGTCCACTCGATATACTCCACTCACTCAGTGTACTTAATGCCGATTCCATACAACTAGATATTGTATCCAGAAATTTACCAGATATAAATACTGCAACATCGTCAGCATACGCGACTGTTTTGATCCTTCTGTTGTCCATCCTCACTCAGTGTACTTAATGCCGATTCCATACAACTAGATATTGTATCCAAAAATTTACCAGATATAAATACTGCAACATCGTCAGCATACGCGACTGTTTTGATCCTTCTGTTGTCCATCCTGACCAACAAGTATTCATTGCCAAATTCCACAGAAGTGAAGATACTACACCACCCTGTGGGGTTCCACGATTGGCCACTTTTGAAACACCTATGCCACCTAAGGTAGCACATATGACTCTATAGCCGAGTATCTTTCCGACTAATCGGCGTACAAATAGATCAATCCCAAGTTCATCCGTCGCAGGTAGCATGGCGTCGGGACTGATATTGTTAAAAGCTCCTTCAATATCGAGAAAGCCAATAAGTGGATACTCTTTATGTGATATTTACTCTTCAATGGAGCCAACTACCGAATGTAGAGCTGTTTCCACAGATCTGCCCTTAGTGTAGACATGTTGGGATTTAGAGATAAGTTCCGTTGTAGGATTAATTGGTCTGTAATCCTTCGGTTTGGTAGGAGTCGCCTTACCCTCTTTAGGAATGAAGACTACTCTACACCTCGTCCACCTGGTAGGAATCTTGGTCCATCTGATACACGCTGTGTATATATTAATGAGCCACGGTACAACTATTACTTCAGTCTTCTGAAGATCAGCAGGAATTATTCCATACGGCCCAGGGGATTTAAACGAGCCGAAGCTTCACTGGAACGGAGTTATCACATGGAACAACATAATCAGCAACCCCATTAACAGTCTCATCGTCGACTGGGAGACAGCCTGGGAATTGGTTGTCCAGTAGGACCTAAAGAGTTTCCTTACTATTCAGAGTCCATCTACCATAGGGACTCTGAATATAGCTTGGTACAACCAGTGAGGTTGATAGAATTTTACGTAATCGGTTAGTCTCTTCATCACTTTGCAAATCCCAATTGGTCTTCCTCCCATTTAGAATGGTGTCAACACTCCTATAAGTTACACCAATATTGAAATCAATATATTGGTGATCAGAAAAAGAGCAGTCGCTGGAGACAGCCCAATTATTAATCATACCGAGGTGCTCAGCAATCACAAGTGTTAAGTCTAGTACCTCACTTCTGTTTGAAACAATGAAGGTAGGTTCTGAACCTCTATTTACAACTTCCAAACTACTATTAAGTATGAAACTGAAATATAATGTGATGCGAGTTAGCGTCAGCACAGATACCCAAAGGTATCCTGGATTCATTCGCCTTTTTCACAGCACTACGGACAACATCATTTGGCGGATGCTCTCCGTGGTCATGCGCCATGTAGCTGGATATCAGCCATAATAAACTGCCTTCATTAGTTTCCCATGAGACTGCTACTGTATATTCATTGCTGTAATCAAACAGAATGAAGATATTCAAAGAGCTTGCAGCCAATTGCTGGTGCAAAAACTGGTGGGGGAAATAACCAAAAAGTGGAAATAAATCTGTAACTTCTAAACTAATAGTTCGATTAAAATAAAATTACACACGAATATAGAGGGAGTGAAGCTGAGTTTAAGTTTTGAATTCGAACTTTAACCACAAATGTGGGCGGAGCCTTAATTCCCCAAAGTGGGGCAAGTGAAAAATTAAAAATGATGCCAAATATTTGCTCTCGATCCGATTTGATATATATAGAATCTAGAAGAAGTGACATATAAAAGGCATATCTATAGTCTACGTGCTATTCGCATTTGAAAATTAATATTTTGTTGAATCCGCTATTAACAAAAATCCAGATTAAGGTAGGTAAACGTAATCTGGATTTTTGTTAATAGCGGATGTTGGGGGTGAGTGGGGAAAAATAAACAAAATATTTTATTGAGTTTAAAAGAAAAACAAAAGGGTATTAATTTTCAAATAATTAATTTATTTGCGGTTTATTAAAAAACGTACCTTCGGGTTCGGGGGTTGTTTTGAGATCAATATGTCTTCTTTTCGTTTTATTTCATTTGACAAGTTCATAATTCACAATTATTACAGGGTTGTAATATACACTTAAAAACTAACAATTCAGGTAACTTAAAATTAGGGTGACCAGCGTAGACATCCCGCCCCCCTTGCAAGATTGCAACAAGGAGAAACGGGAGCTAGGTGACCACAAATTGGGTTAAAAAAAATTAAAAAAAAAGAAAAAATAATAAATATAATTTAATCTCTGGCCATAACATTAATGACAATGGTGGCTGCGTTTGACGAATTGGACGATTTCGTACTTTTGTTGCCCTTTTTGCAGTTGCAACTGCATGACTTATTCGTCCCTTGGTCATTACGAGCATGGTTGTGGGTTGCGCTCTTTTGGGTTTTTGTTCTTCGATTATTTTTATTGTTATTATTGTTGCCGTTGTTTTTTGTTGTGTTCTTGTTGCTGCTGCCGCTTGCGGTGTTATTGTTATTGCTGCTGCCGACTGCTGTGTTTTTGTGGAAATGCAGCATGGTGTGGTGCTCCTCCAAGCATTCCATGCATCTATCCCTACTGCGACAGTTTTTGACAAAATGTGAGTGGGCTAGGCAATTTATGCAGTATTTATGCCTTTTCACCACACTCAGTCGACGGTAGGGATTCATGCTCCGGAATTTTGGGCACTTTCTAAGCGGGTGATCCTTTTTACAAAGGCGACATTTGGAGCCGTTGCCAGCAATAACCTCATCAAGGGATTGATTTTCGGGGCGTTCAACAGTCAGTCTACGGGGGGCTTCAGACATCTATTATAAAAAAAAATAGAAGAAGAACAAAAGAAACAAATTAGTTATGCTCAGGATTAGGAAGCAGTACGAGTTTAACAATTGGCCTCGTTAAAACACCGCTGGCGGTTCGAACATCAGCCACTCGTACTTTCGAATCAGAGCCCATATAAACTCTTACAATTCGGCCAAGCTTCCATTCATTGGGGGGCAAATTATCTTGCCGTATGACAACAAAGTCATTAATTTCAAAATCCTTTTGGGGATACTTCCACTTGTTGCGCTTGTGGAGTTCGACCAAATATTCGTTTTTCCAACGAAGAGCAAAGTAATGATGCAAAATTTTCAATTTTCGCCATCTGTTAGCATATGTCAAAGATTCCTGTGACATATCTGGTTCCGGGGGGGAAAGTATTGGGCTACCTACTAGAAAATGACCAGGAGTCAAAGGGTTAATGTCCGATAGACTATCCGTCATTGGACTAAGTGGGCGAGAGTTCAAACATGACTCAATCCTTGCTAACATTGTCGAAAATTCTTCAAATGTGAAACGTTGATCATTAGAAATCTTTTTTAGGTGAGTTTTAAAACTCTTGACACCAGCCTCCCATAGTCCACCCATATGTGGAGCTCCAGGGGGTATAAAATGCCATTCAACCAAT
The DNA here is from genome assembly GCA_942486065.2 of Calliphora vomitoria. Lineage (NCBI taxonomy): Eukaryota > Metazoa > Arthropoda > Insecta > Diptera > Calliphoridae > Calliphora > Calliphora vomitoria. The sequence continues at coordinate 100,707,675 of OW818031.2, read as the reverse complement.
TGGAAGGCATTTCTAGCTATGAGTTGGTGTTTCAAGTCACTTAAAAATTGATTTCGATCCCTTTTCAAAATGTTGGCTGCACCAACGAAAGCAGTTCCATTATCAGAGTATATGTGTGATGGACATCCACGTCGAGAGAAAAAACGAGTAAATGCAGCTAAGAAACAGTCAGTGGATATGTCATTTGTGGCCTCTAGATGGATGGCTTTGGTGGCAAAACAAACAAATACCAAAACATATCCTTTTGTTATGCGACAGCCGCGGCCGATATACGATTTTATTTCAAAAGGACCTGCAAAATCAAGTCCTGTATGTGTAAAAGGACGCGTTAGAGTCGTCCTTTCAGGGGGAAGAGCTGCCATTATCTGCTGACTTAGTTTCTTTTTGTTTAAGGTACATACTTTACAGTTGTGGACAACCGTACGTACCAAATTCTTAAGTTTTGGGATCCAAAATTCGAGTCTGACCAATCGTAACATTAAAGAATTTTCTCCGTGAATGGAATACTTATGAACGTATTCTAAATAGAGACGGGTAAATCGACCATTATAGGGTAATAATTTCGGAAAACGTTCTTCATAAGTCAAAGTGGGAGACTGTGAAAGTCTACCGTTAACACGCATAAAACCATTTGAGTCAATAAAGGGGTTAAAAACAAGTAGTGAACTCTTACGTGATAAGTTAGATCCAGATTTTAAACTGGAATATTCGGAGAAATGAGCTTCTTGACACACAATAATCAGACGACTCTTAACAAAAGTAACTTCACTTTGACTTATGGGATCCGATAAATGCTTACGAGATTGCCTATGTTTTGGGTGAACAGAGTGAAAAAAGCGAAAAACATATGTTAAAACTCGCATTGCACGGGCTAAATCTGAAAAACGACCTAAAATCTCTTCAGATATCATTGTTTGGGCAGTATTTACATTTATCAAACGGGTTTCCAATTGGGTAGATATATTAAAATTGGTTCTAGGCCATTCAGAACGGGGGCGTCTTAACCAAACAGGGCCTTTCCACCAAATATCAGATATAGCAAGTTCTATAGCCGATATGCCACGACTTGCTACATCGGCGGGGTTATCGTGAGAGTCTACGTGATTCCAATTATCAGTACCAATTTTGTCCAAAATAAACGAAACTCGATTTGCAACAAAAGTTGGCCAGTGGCACGGGGGTTTTTGAAGCCAGGACAATACGATAGTCGAATCAGTCCAATAGAAAGCTTCCGACATGGTAAGATCCAGCTCCGTGCGGAGTGAATGCACCATTTTTGCCAACAGAGTTGCACCGCAGAGCTCTAAACGGGGTAAAGTTTGTACTTTAATTGGCGCAACTTTTGTTTTTGCAGCGAGCAAATTTGTGATAAAATCACCTGACGGGGTTTGGACTCGAATATATAGAGTGGCAGCATATGCTTTCTCTGAAGCATCACAAAATGCATGAAGCTGAACTTCACACTGAGGGTTAAAATTAACCCAACGGGGGATGTTAATCCGTTCGATGTTTGGGTAATCATCGACAAATGCACGCCATCTATTCAATGTCATGGGTTTCAAACATTCGTCCCAATCCGTACTGTCTTTCCAAATTTGTTGCATAATAATTTTTGCAACAATTACTTTCGGCGCTAACCAGCCAACGGGGTCAAATAGCTTGGCTATTTGAGACAAGACAGCACGTTTTGTGACGATAGAACAATCGGGCGTCGGAATTGGCTTGAAGTAAAATGCATCAATGCTCGCATTCCAACGTAAACCCAGAGTCTTTGCATTACTAGCATCTGATAATTTCAAAAAATCGGAATCTAAGAGGTGTTCGGGGGGTATATTTTCGAGTAGACTTTCATTATTAGCGGTCCATTTCCGAAGAGAAAATCCAGCAGAATTTAACACATGGGTCAATTCATCACGATTGCGAATTGCTTCTTCGATACTATGTGAACCAGCAAGAACATCGTCCACATACATTTGAGTACGTAATATATTAGAAGCATTGGGATATCGAGATTCACAATCATTAGCTAATTGATGTAGAGTTCTAATTGCTAAATATGGGGCACAGTTAACACCAAAAGTAACTGTGGTTAATTCAAAATCTTGAACTTCATCATTCGGGTCTCGACGGAATAAAATTCTCTGAAAGGACGCTTGATCTGGTCTAATCAATATTTGTCTGTACATTTTCTCGATGTCGGCATTGAAAACAAATTGAAATAGACGCCAACGAAGGACTAAAATTGTCAGATCGGACTGCAAAGTTGGACCAGGATGCAAAATGTCATTAAGACTCACTCCATTAGAAGAGGGGCTTGATGCGTTATAGACCACACGAAGTTTAGTGGTTGCACTATCAGGCTTAAAAACAGCGTGATGAGGCATGTAATACATCGTGTTCGGGGTATACGACAGATCCGCATCAACTTTTACCATATGACCCAGAGTACAATACTCGTTCAAAACCTGATCATATTGAGTCTTAATTTCGGGTGTTCTTAGCAATCTAGCTTCGTTTCTAAAAAACTGTGAAAGAGCTGCTTTTCGAGACAGACCAAGTTGTAAATTACTAGGGAATTCAGGCCTAAAAGGCAAGGACACTACGTATCGGCCTTTATCATTCCTATAGGTGGTTTGACGATACAAATTTTCACAAAAGGTGTCATCGTTAGACAGTTTTTTCGACCTGGGTACTTCCTCAATTTCCCAAAATCTGGCAATTCTCTCATTTAAATCCAAATGATTAAAAAATGACACAACAGAGTTCATTGGATGTGGGTGAGGGATTTTTCCGGTAAGTATCCAGCCAAAAACTGTCTTTTGAGCTATCAATTGACCCTTAGGATGTTTTTGAACATCAGCGAGCATAATTTGGGGATATACATCACCACCTAATAACAAGTCCATATGTGAGCATTTCAAATCTGTCATTGGAATTTCGGGTAAATTAAAATCGACAAAATTGGACAGCGAACAAGTGGGTAATCGACCAGTAAGCTTTTCGACAACATAAGCTTCAGTTTCTAATTCAAAATCTGGATCGATCGATGATCCGATTGAAATCCTACAGACTTTAGTCGAATTTCCTGCAATAGCGCCATTAAGACCAAAAATCGTAGCGGCAGGAGCCGAGAAAGTTGGAAGGGATAATTTCCTCTGAAGCTTTTTCGAAATAAAAGTGGCTTGAGATGCAGGGTCAACCAAAGCTCTAGCACCGTATCGTATATCATTAAACAAAATATCTACTACTGTTGTTCCCAGCAAAATTGTCGAATAAGGAGTGGACTGTAACTGAGTAGCAAAATTTTGAAGTGAACGAGCAGCAGAAGATGTCGATGGTCCTTCATTAACATTAACCACATTTGTGGACGAATTCTGAGGTAAATTTGAAGGGGGAATTGAATTTACGGGATTACTTTCCGAAACTTGTCTATTCAGAGCAGAAGTTTCGGAACGATGAAGTAACGAATGGTGTTTCTGTTTACAAATGTAACAAACATTAGAGCTTTGACATCTCCTAAATTCATGAGAAGTTGCTAAACAATTAGTACAACACTTATGCCTCTTAACTGTTGACATACGCTCACTAACTGACATTCTAAGAAATATCGAACACAGACGAAGAGGGTGATTATCCGTACAAAGCAGACATTTTCTAGGGGGTATATTCGAGGTGACAGTAGTGCCAAAACTTTTGTATTTTTTAGAATCATACGATTTTTTGGGGTTGTGAATTTGAGTTCTTGTTTGCGCTGGGTTATGTGCGCCAATAATATCAGAAACAGATTCCAATGTTCTATATCTAGCAGTTAGAAACTCATCCATACTACTCCATTTAGGTAAATCTGAGCTAGGTCCTTGGGATTGTTCCCAAAGTCCGAGAGTGACTTCAGGTAAACGAGTTGAGCAAATAAATACAAAAATAATATCCCAATTTTGAGTTTCTATGCCTAATAAAGACAAATTCGTGATACAATCATTAATTGTCCTTTGTAATTGTTTTATTGAAGGACCGGATTCTTTAGTAATCGAAGGGAGATTAAAAAGAGTTTTCAATTGAGCATTGACTAGAACTCGTTTATTCTCATACCGGTCTTCAAGATTTTGCCAAGCCATATCAAAACCTTCATTCGTTATCGGACAAGTACGAATTATATCACGGGCTTCACCTTCAGTTTTTTGCAACAAATAATACATCTTCTGAATATTGCCTACATGTGGGTTATTCTTATACAAGGCCGAAAACATATCTCTAAATGTAGGCCATGACGAATAGTCGCCAGAAAATGTTTCAGTATCACAAGGGGGAAGATGTATTGGGATAGTGGTAGATAAAGCCGCGCCTTTGTCTTTTATTTTGTCAACAAGACCTTCGATATATGATATACATTGGAAATATGTTGTATATCCTGACATATATTTCGCCTTGACATCTTTTGCAGATGTTTTTGTATCTTCAAGATTTTCTAACAAATCTTCATAACAATCACGAAATATTTCCCACAGACGAGTCAATTCTAGACGATGAGTATTCAGGGAGTGAACCGTATGTTCACTTTGTGGGATAGCTTGAATAAAGCTTTCAAAATCTACCAAACGATTTTGATTTTTCAACAAATTTTTTAAGGTTGCCATTTTCTATTCCTTAATATCGGGTTTAATTGGGAGCTTTTCAAAAAAGTTCAAACAATAGGGTTAAATTTTCAAAAATTGCAAAATAATAAATCAATTTATTGATTAAAAACGGGGTAAGGTATCGGGTCTTAATAACCAAAACCAAAAACGAATTTCTTAAAAATGCTCTAAATACAAAATTAGTAGCAGAAATATTCACAAAAGTTTTCAAAACAAACTTTGTGTTTAATTGTATGGGTAATATAGTACAATTTAGGGTATAAATATTCCAAATAATATTTAATTTAAAAAAAGTGAATAAAAAAAAACCTAAAATGTATTATTTTTATTAAAAATAAATCAAATTAAAACTTATTACAAATTAATAAGTACGAAAATACCAAACTTGATTAATTTGAGTGTTAACTTCACACGCAATGAAAGTTAATGTAGGGGTTTGATAACTTCACACAATAAATGAACAAATGAAATCAAGCAATAATCAACAATTAAAAACAACAACAACGCACAAGTATTTATATGAACAAATGTATGTGTGTTGTTAATGTTGTTTTGTTTGGTATTTTTTGTGTGTTTATTTAATTCGATTTGCACTTTTTTATTTTCACAAGCACTTCATAAATATTTATGTACGTACCTTGTAATAAAAGGATAGGGTTTATATAAAAAATAAAAAGGGGTAATTTGTTGATGTAGATCAGCAATATGGAGATCCAAAAACGACTTCGGGTTGTTCTGCAAATAAAGCTCAATTAAAATATTTTGTTTTGCGGGTTAATCCGGTTCGAATGGATCAAAATGTTGGGGGTGAGTGGGGAAAAATAAACAAAATATTTTATTGAGTTTAAAAGAAAAACAAAAGGGTATTAATTTTCAAATAATTAATTTATTTGCGGTTTATTAAAAAACGTACCTTCGGGTTCGGGGGTTGTTTTGAGATCAATATGTCTTCTTTTCGTTTTATTTCATTTGACAAGTTCATAATTCACAATTATTACAGGGTTGTAATATACACTTAAAAACTAACAATTCAGGTAACTTAAAATTAGGGTGACCAGCGTAGACAGCGGATTCAACTCTTTCCCGTTTTTTTTTTTAATACAGTGGACGTCCAGTAGCACAAACGCTCTTTATTACGAATTTTCAATAATGGCAAAATTTTTGCATTGACTGCTCTATAGATGGGCATTTTTTCTATTCGATAGTACGAATGGTGGTTTGTTATAAGAATTTTTATTTGATTTACGTATGAATGAAGTTTTTATTATGTTTTTACTTCATTCGTTCGCGATCATTCACGTTCAGCGAAGTTATTGTGAAGTTTTTTTATTTTTAAAAGTGTTTTGTTTTTTTAACTGTCAAAATGTTGCAAGTAGAACGATATAAAAAAATATAATTTCTTTGCAAGATAAATTAAAAAACGAAAATGAAACATCGTTGTTTGAAATTTCAAATAAATATGGATTATCCAAATCCACTATATGTACAATTATTTAATTAAAAATCGCAACTGCTGGATAATTCCATGAGTTCGTTAAAAAAATCAGTATAGACTTACAAGTGGTGAATTTAAAAAAATGGAGAATGCACTTTAGGAGTGGTGTTTAGCACAAAGAAAATTCCATATCACAGTCGGTGGAGAACAATTAAAATGCAAAGCTGTGGAGCTGCACAAAAAAATCGACCATGGTCAGTTTTGTGCCAGTGATGGTTGGCTAACATAACATAAAAAGCGTTATGGAATACGATTGTTAAAAGAGTCTGGTGAGTAATTATCTTTTTCTAAAGTACTTGTTGTGCCATTCATTAATAAGTGAGCGTCTACCATTATGGAGCATGGGCTATCAAACGAGACAATTTTTGATGCAGATGAATCCGGTCTCTACTGGAAAATGTTGCCAAACAAAACATATGTTCATTGTGGAGAAAAATCTGATCCAGGTAGAAAATTGTCAAAGGAGAGATTAACATTTTTAATGTGTGCTAATGTGTCAGGAACTAAGAAAATTAAACTATTGGTAATAGGAAAAGCTCAAAAACCGAGATCTTTTCGGAACAAAATTCTTCCTGTTGGGTACGGAAACTCTAAATCTGCTTGGATGAATGCAGCTCTGTTCAAAAATGGTTTTTTGATAAATTTATGCAAGAAGTAAGTTTTAGTTTTGTTTTAATGTTATTAATGATTTAAAAACAATTCAAAATATATTTACAGGTAGAGACATTTTTAAAAGAAAAAAACTGCCAATTAAGGCTCTTCTAATATTAGACAATGCTCCAAGTCATTCACCGGCAAATGAACTGATTGATGATACTAAAGATGGACAGATTTGGGTAATGTATATGCCCCCAATGTAACTCCATTAAAACAGCCCATGGACCAGAATGCAATTAGGTTCTTAAAACTGCATTAACGTAACAGTTTAATGTCAAAAATTGTATCTTCCAACGAAAATTTAGAAACTTCCCTCAAACAAACCACTTTATTTTAACCGTTTCATTGGTTGCCTTAGCCTGGGAAAAAGTATCCAGTGATTTCATAAAGAAATGTTGGAAGAAAATTTTGGGCGATGACAATTTTGAGGGCGGGGATGATAATCCGCTATCAGTAGTGCGTGACAGTGAGGAGATAAGAGCAATTTCCAAAATGCACAATTTACTACATGTAAATTTTCCAAATTCACAATTTGATTCTCTTGATTTATTTGATTGGAATCTTGATGATCCAAGTGAAGAAATTGAATTGGATGATGATGTCGATGAGGATAATATTTTATTAGTTCCTGACAATAACTCTACAAAAGTAAAACATGCGGATGCAATAAACTGCTTTGACACATGTATTAAATGGGCTGTTGAGAACAACATTGAAACCTCGAAAATACTATAGTATTAAGAAGTCTTCAGGAAAAGGCTGTAGAAATCAGTTTAAAAAGTAATAAACGTCAATGTTTAGTGAGGGATTTTTTAAATACTTACATAAGTAAATTGTTTTTTTTTTGTTATATGTATGACAATCAGTTGTATGCAAAAAAAATTTGAGTTCGATTTTTGAAGGGTGCCGGATGGAATATTATGACACTAGGTCTAAAAGATAAGTACTGAAAATTTGAGCCAAATCGGACAACGATTTCGGGACGCGCATCGAGGTCAAAGGTCAGATATATACAAAATTTTACTATTTATATGAAATAAATTTGTAAAACTCCTTAACTTTCTGCATTATGTTACATAAATATGTAGATTTATTTATATTAATGAAAATTACAGTCAAAAAAATATTTTTCAAATTAAACCTATATCTCCTTTGGGTCAATTTGACCCACAAACTGTATTATCGTTAAAATTCGGAAAAAATGCAAATTTTTCAGTTTTTGTAAAAATTTTGCTACTAAATAATTTTTTTTGCAATTGAGTGCATAAGAATCGAAATGTCTACATAATTTTCGTTCTAATGAGACATAAAAGATAAAAATTGGTTAAAAAATTTTAAAGTTATTAAAAATTCCCCAGACCAATATCGTATCTCAGGCCACTTGAACATGAAATGTAGGAAAAAATTAACATATTTTAAGAAATATTAACAAAAAAGCTAATTTTTACTTAAAACATATCCGTATTTACATTTGTATTAGTTTTTGTCTTTGTAGAATACCGTTAAACTATTCGGAGGGATGGCGAATCTCCATTTTCAAATTTTTAAAAATTTTGTTAAAAAAATTTCAGAATTTTTTGATCATCACATTGGGATTTATTGAGAACATAATAAAAAATAAAAATATGAAAAAATTATGTCAATACCTTTTACAGTTTTTCCGTACCTACAATTTAAATTTTGTGATTTTCGGGAAAAAATATTTTTTTGGCCATATTTTGGCGAATGAAAGCAATTTCCTTACTGTTACGAATTTTAAGTAAAACCTATACAGAATCTTATAGTTCGGATCATTTGAAATATACTCTGAAAGTTTTACTAAAATCGGACAACTTTAACCCTTAAATAGTGATCAAAGGTAAAATTTAGCAATATTCGGTATAATATTTCGCATTTTTCATTTAGAAATTCCAAATATTGCTTAATTTTACATTTAACCTTCACCATTTAAGGGTTAAAGTTGTCCGCTTTTAGTAAAACTTTCATAGTATATTTAAAATTATCTGAACTATAAGATTCTGTATAGGTTTTACTTAAAATTCGTAATAGTAAGGAAATTGCTCTCATTCGCCAATATTTTTTCCCGAAAATCACAAAATTTAAATCGTAGGTACAAAAAGACCGAGGTTGTCCCGGTTTTTTCCTTTTATCTCGATGTCGGTTTTATAAAAATTGTATCACATACGGCTTGTCGGCTACACTTAATTTCGAGTGAGCGGATCTTTAAAGTGGAAAATATTTGTACATTTATGTGTCTCGAATACTAAGGGATGACTAATAGCTTTTTATACATAAAATTAAAGATATTACAAATAGCTTTCTAACGATATAAAACATAACCTATTAGTATGGACTGACTATGGTCCAATTCCGGGAAACTGAGTATTTCTCATTATTTTTGTTTTAATCAGCAAAATCTAAAAAAGAAGTCTATATAAGTGTTACTTCAGTTTATGACTATTAATAGGCCAGGCATCAAACTTTAATTTAAGTTATAACTTGTACCTGTGGGCTTTAAATCACAGACAGAAAAGATATGAAAACTTAAAAAAAAAACAATTAAAATTCATATTTACAAAGTCCTGTTTAGAAAGCCTTCGGCCGAGAGCAAGGATTTTCTACTCTACTCTATTCTGTATCGAACACCGGCCCCGCTTTGTAAAGATTTCCTTTGCTTAGTATACAAAAATGTTTATGCTGAAAAATCGCAATTTTTCTTTAATATCTACAGGGTCATATATACCTTAAATTAAAGCTTGACTTTTAAATAGTGGATTAAAGATATATGGGACGTTTTTTTCCCAATTTTTTAGATTGGGAATTGGGCAATAATTGGTCCATATTTTATATTATATATAGGTCATGTAATATATCGTTGGATAGGTGTTTAGAATACATTTCATTTGATGTATACACTGTCTTAGAACGAAATAAAGTTTCCACGATATATTGGAAAAATATTGTCAACTTTAGAATATTTCGATAATGATAATTTGAAAGATCTCACTAAGACCATGTTAAGCCATTAGGTTTATTATGTTTAGTAAAATAATATGTGTTAAGTGGATTGTCAGATTTAAAAAAAAAAAAACATAAAATAATAATATTTTTAATAGATTATTTATTGTATTCACATAATTAACTTATACGCCAATTCGAATAACTTGCACTCAACCTAATGTGAATGTCGAAAATGATGACGATGATGACAATTTCCCGTTTCCCTGCATCTTTGATGATGACTATGGTATTCATTTTTCCGGATTATATAGTCATCTAAAGTTTTGCTAGCACCTTGCAGCACAGGTAGTTGCTTTTCTAAACTTTCAAAATATTGATTTTGGGAATCTAACTTTGAGCTGATTTCGGCCATAATTTTGGACAAGTTTTCTGAGCTTTGCTCTAAAACATCTTCTTGTTTATTCAAATTCACTACTTTCTCCTTCAAAATATCACAGCGTGATATATATTTGTCCAATTTCTCTAAAATATTATTTATTTTAGTTTGGCTATCAGTAGATTCATGTACACCTTTAGTAGTCAAACATTTGTTTATTGTTTCTATTTTCCGGAAAATCTCCTCAGTTTTGTTCCATATCAAATTGTCATGTGTTTTCAGGGCAATTTCTGTGTTTTCATTTAAATTAAATAATTTTATATTAAAATGATTATAACATTTTTCCATTATTTCACTCTGATTAAGAGGGATTTCAGGGTTAAGGTTTGCCTCAACTTTTGTATCGTTGCGCCAGTCGGCATAAACAATATCAGCTTGTTGGCCTATACTGAAAAGAGTAAATATAAAATATTATTTTTTTATATTTCTTTTGCTTTGCAATATTTACCCATTGTGCAGCTTCTCAACATCTGTGTCTAGTTGGGCCATAATTTCTTTGATAGTTATTATTTGATTGAATAAATCATTGTGAGTTTCTTCTGCAACTGGATTTGTATTTAGTTCCTCCGTCTCCGTTTTGGCCAATTTAAGAAAACATATTATTGTTATGATGATTATGGAATTTGTTACTTTCATATACATTTTATTAGAAGAAATTAAAACTGCACTTGAACGGTTTTGCGTTTCTACTGATTTGACGTAAATTCAATTTTTTAAAATAAATTTAGTTAGTTTTAAAAACATCCAACAAAAGGTCACAGACAAATTATTAATGTGTGTATTCTTATTAAACCAATCATTATGCTTCAAAAATAATGAAAAAGTTTGATATTTCTATTTTTGTATTAACTTATAATTTATTTACGTATATCAATCCAAGTGTAAACATTTATAAGTCAGTATTTTATGCTATTTTAAACTATCAACATTTAATTGATATTTTGGTATAACATTGTAAAAGTTTGGTATATTTGTCACCTATTTTTACAGATATTTTTAACATATATTGTTCTAATAGATGAAATGTTTTATTTTAATTATAGTGGGATCAACAGTCGACTTATTTTATATGGAATGTAATTATCTCTGTTGAAAGAAATATAAACTTTTTTAACAAACGCGCAAAAAGCTAAACTTAGTGTTATCAAGACAAATTTTATTTTATTGAATATTTTTTTTTAATAAAAATTGATAACATATTATTATTTGACTTAAATACTTGGAATCTGTGTTTATTTATACAGTGCTTTCAAATACTGTGGGAATCCCAGAGAGTGAGAGAGCAAGAATTGAGTACAACAAATTAATCTATATATATAAAAGAGAGTGACATTAGTTACTACTCTTATAACTCAAGAACGCCTGGACCAATTTCGATGATACGCACCAATTCAGACTGGTCTCCGGCCAAGCAAGAAAAGTACACAAGAAAATTCCCGAAATATCCCCGAAAAAAAATATGAAGAAAATTTACTTTCCCATACATTTTGTACATTTTTTTTCGAATTTTTTTGCGACAATTGTTTTTCCACCAAATTTGTATGACAATGGACAAAATCTAGCATCAAATGTCAACAATGTAAAGTTCTACGTCACAAAAAAAGCCGCATTGTCGATTGATTAGTCGAACCACTTTCAGGTGAATTAAGTGGATGGATATCGAAAAGGTAGTAAGACATGGTCAAGCTCAAGTTACATAAGGAAAGAATTTCAACAATCAGATTATACAGTTCGTCAACCTCTCCAATCTCCTTATAAAGAGCCATTCCACGTTACATCAAAAACTCAGAAAACAGTTAATGGTAAATATAAGATCTATTGAAACCCGCTTTTCTTTTAAAAAACGAAACTGAAAAGGACCTTTCAAAAAACTTCTGAATCAAAACACAGAGTACATAGAATGAATATCTGAAGTTATCACTGGAGGACGAGTGATGTGGTGGACAATTGACCATAGATTTTCTGTAATTTGAAGGCAAAACAACGTTTGCTTGATTAGATTTGGAATGATTCATCGAAGAAATTTCAATGTCGATAGCAAGGCGCGGTAGTTCCTGGTCATCCGGATGTGCGATCTACTGAAGCTCTTGGCCGTATTTATATAGTTCATCCGATGAATGATGAATGCTTCTACTTGCGACTATTGCTGGTGAATGTTCGTGAGCCAACATCATTTGGGTCACATCGAACTTTTAATGGTGTAGTGTTCCCAACATTTCGTGGTGCTTGTGTGGAGCTCAGTTTGCTTGAAAACGATACGTATTGGTACACGACAACCTCTGAGGCAATTGTTTCTGCATCTCCAAGTCAAATACGTACATTATTTTTTGCGATCAGTATTGCCACATGTTTTCCATCGAATCCACGTGAATTGTGGGACAAGTACAAAGATGACATGTCGGAAGACATTTTGCATCGAGTTCGTATCCATTCAGAGAATGAAGATATGCACAACCAGGCTTTGGTTTTGTGTTACCTCATGTGCAGCAGTTTGTTATTCAGTAATGCCAACACCAGATCGTCGACTAAACGACGCTTTCGAACGAGTATTGCAGCGTGAACGTGAATGCGACACAAATGCATTAAGCCAATTGTTTCGAAAGAATGTTTGAATCCCCAACAAAGAAAAGTTTTCGATATGGTGTGGCTTGAATCTGGAGAATGAATGTTTTTCACACGGTCAACTGTATGTCGCATGTTCACCTGTCGGAAAACCATCTGTTTTGATCCTTTTCGCAACTGACAACAAAAAATATTGTTTATAAAAAAGTGCTTCAATGAGGGAAAATACAATTCAAAATCGTCCAGCAAATATTTCAAAAAAAGAATTTGAAGGCAAAACTACGTTTGCCGGGTCAGCTAGTATACATATAAGTGCTCGACATAAAGAGAACATGTAACATGTGCTATTTATCTATCTGATGTAATCTGACCAGCAATTGAATGTGAATTTTTGTTTATTATTTGATAATTATATTGAACTCAATTGACATTTGTGTTTTCTACAAGTAAATAAATGGTCGCTGGTGGTGACCACTGATATATATGCATTTTAACGAAGTGTGTTATTGTACATACTGATTACATATGTATATGTGTCAACTTGATGACGATGGTTATAAGAGATATACGTATTTTTAAGTGATTTTCGGAATTGCTTCTTATATGATTACTATTACCAATTATGGACCGATCTTCATTAAATTAGGTACGGAAATTCTTTATATGTAGATTATTTTTCTTGAATTTTGATCTGATGGCGATATTTTTAAGAGATTTATGCGTAGTTAAGTGATTTTCGAAAGTGGAAACAAAATACCCGATTTTTTTACAACAAAACGGATATCCCACAAAATATTAGGTTTCTTTGAAATATGACTTAAATTATTTTAATTTATTGTTTGTATTAAATTAATTTAGTAATTTAATATGTACAAGAAATAATCGCTGTAGCGAATTTTATGATTATAATTTTTTGATTTATAATTGATTATAGGTCTCATATAGAGACCACTTCCAAAAAAACACATAAATATCTGAAAAATATCGTTATCGAGTTAAAATTTTACAGATATCGGTAGTAGTTTGAGCATAGCTCCCATATAAGGTCCGTTTCCGAAAATCACTTTAACAATCATAAATCTCTGATAAAAGTTCTATCAGGTTCAAATTTTAAATAAATATTTCCCATATATAGGAAAATCGATGTGTTTAATTTTATGAAGATCGGCCGATAATTGGACCACTTCGGAAAAACATATTAATCTCTACAAATATTTTAAATATATCGATATCGAACTAAATATGTATATAGGTCAATATATTGTATTTAAAAATCATACTACTGGGTTTTGTGAATATCGGCCCATATTTGACCATAGCACCCATATTAGGTCTGTTTCCGATAAACACTATTATACCCATAAAACTCTTGTTAAGAACGTTATTAGATGAAATTCAAGTAAAATTGGCCTCAAATAAATAGAACGTTAAAATAGTTAATGACGATCGGTCCATAATAGGTTATATCTCCTATATAAGTCCCACATCCGAAATATACATTAACACATATAAACAATCATATCGTTAAACAAATTTAGCAGAAATTAGTTTCAAGTAGACAGAATTCATACTGCTTGATTTAGTGACTATCGGTACTTAATTATTCATATCCCCTATATAAGGCTCACATCCGGAAAATTAATTAAACGCGAAAATGTATCAATATTTTGTGATATAACTCATTTCCATATGCAATTTTGAATCAGAACAAAAATATACTTTAGAAGTTTGACTAAGTATATTTGTTTGCCCTTTTTATACTATTTTTTTCTTCACTTGTGGTGAATAAGGAAAATGTTGAGCCTATCGGTTAATGTTAACCAATTATTAATGTAAGGAGTGAGATCGAAAAATTCTTTACATACATATATGTTAATAAAAACGAAACCACTAAACTTTAATTTTTTTATTTGATTGAAATTATTATTACAATTTACAAAAAAAAAAAAATTTATAGTTTTAATCACTAGTGATGAAATTTTTAACCTTTTTCATAAACCCTTCCATTAACGTTTTTATAGCGCTTTCAGTCACTTTGCTCGAACAAGTAGTCCATCTCCGTTTAAAATATACCACACTCTTGGACACCTTTGCTCTTCAATTCTCTTTTAACAAGAGCCCAATATCTCTTCACTGGCCTTAACTCCGGGCAGTTTGAAGGCTTTGCCTCTCTTGGTACAAATACCACATTATTGTTCTTGTGCCACTTAAGGGCTTGTTTACCATAGTGAAAGGATGCCAAGTCAGGTCAAAAATAAGTGAACACATTATAAAGTCTTATGAATGAAAGCAGCCTTTTTTGTAAACATTCTTTGATGTAAATTTCGGTATTTATAGAGCCCGTTGTAACAAATGATTGGCTTCTTTTGCCGCAACTGCATATTGCTTGCCATACCAATAACTTTTTGGGAAATTTTGTATGCTTTTGGGTCCTAGACTTTTCTTCAACATTCCCTCGAGCATCAGCAACATAAAATTTATGACCAGGAAGTTGCGAAAACTAAAGTTTGGTGTAACACATTTTGCATGAGATATATGAAAAAACTTACAAATTTGTCAAAGGGGGCAAGGTTTGTGGAACTCCTGAGGAGTAAATAAACGTTTTTTATATAAGTATTTGATATTGGTGAAAACCTTAGAACTTGAAGATTGATATTTTAGTAAAATTAAATAATACAAACAATTTTTGGTACGTCATTTACCTTAAAAGCTAAAAAAATTATAATATGGTGATTTTTCACAAAGAAAACTATGAAATTTGAATTAATGTAAAATTTTAACGGTTAAAGGTTTCTTAAAAAAATTTGGAAATAATATATACTCGAATGTCCTAAAATCAATGGAATTACAATTTTTGATATTTTTATTTTCATACTCCGAAATTCTTAAAACGGGGAAAATGGGTTACAAAAACTGAGTTTTTTTAGAGAAGAGCCAACTGTGACGTTATTTACCGCGTGATAGTAAAAACACTTTTCAATTATTTAATAATCATATAGGGTTATATAAATATGGAGCTTGTTCGTGAATCGGTGCTTTGCCGTTTTAGTATTTTTTACTCAAACTAATACTTTTTTTTAAATTGGCGAAGTTTGGATAGGTCTGGAGGTGTTATGTCTGCTTAAGTAACCCGAATTTTACTTTACATGAATTTGCATTAAGTTATCTTTCCGGATCATATAAATATTGTATATAGTCCTGAAGAAAATTTTTTTCTACAAATGGAAAAATACGGCCCTTTGTGCATGTCCCAACTTTGTATGCGTATAACTTTTTATAGGGATGAGATAACTGTTAGAAAAAAATTTACAATTTCTTTCAAAAATGTGATAGGTATGTATGTGTATTAGGGGAGCCCTTATTTGCCGTTTTTTTTTGTAACCAACTCTCAGGGGATGCCCCTATATATGCAGCGCATTGTGTTGATGTTAGGAAATTAAATTATGGGAAGGAGGAAAGAGGTAGTGTTTGTTGTCGTTTGACTTGAATTGATAAATATTATATTCCGCCGGGTATACGTTGGTAGATAGTAAATTGCACATACGTATGGTTCGACCAAAAAATGAATTTTCTTTATAATGTGTCGTGCGGTTGATACTCAAGTGTATAGAAAATTGGTGCGATCTGCGTGGTAGTCGTGTGCTCCGAATGAAAGAGCGCGTATTAGGTATGATATTACTTATGTCTGCTGAACAACACCCGTGATAATATCTGTAAAATAAGGACAAGCTGCCCACATTCCGACGATGTTCTAAAGTATCGATAAACCGGGTAACATTTTCATCACCTATAAGATCAACCGCCCTTCTTTGAACCCGGTCCAGCAGCTCTAGACTTGACCTTGCAGCTCCGGCCCATAAGTGGGAATTATATTCTATCTTCGGACGAATGAAGCTAGTGTAAATGCGATGAAGCTAGGAAGGGGAGAAATATGTCCGAAAGCCTCTCAAGAAGCCCATGCACCTAATAGTTTCCTACGCAACATCGAATATATGACGGTTCCAACGGACGTCACACGGTATTCTCCTGCCTAGAATCATAAGGTTATCTGAAACTCCAACAGTTGCGTTACCCATACAAAGAATTGATTGCGGTGAAATCTCAAGGCGTTTGTGTGTCAATAGGCAGCACTGAGTTTTGAGTGCGTTGAAATTAACCCGGTTCAATTCACCCCATGTGGAGATTGTTATAAGGTCACGATTTATCGAGTCATTCATATTCATTCTTGAGAGTTTAATCTCAGAAAGAGTTGGTCTATGCTCAAGTGAATATGAGTGATAGATATTACTGTCATCCACGAAAGAATAGATTAGATTTGAAGTGATTATTGGTAAATCATTCATAAAGATTACAAAAAAGGGAAGGAGAAAGAATAGAGCCCTGGGGTACTCCAGAGCTTAATATGAAGTTATTGGAGCAAACTTTATCTATACTACCCTTGTTGTACGTCCACGAAGGAAACTAGAAATAAAACGAGAAAATTCAACCCCGACTCCGAACGAGATCAATTTCGAAATTAGTCCATCATGCCACACCCGGTCAAATGCTTTCGAAATATCGAGTGTGACTACCTTACTCTCTCTCATTCGGTGTATTGATTGACACCACTGTTCTGAAAGAAACGCCATTAGGTCCCCAGTTGAACGACTACTACGGGAGCCATATTGTCTGTCATTCAGAAGTCTATTCGATTCTATATACTTGACAAGGTGATAGTTTAACATGTTCTCCATAACCTTCGAGAGCGTCGAACAAATTGCGATTGGGCGATAATTGTCCGGATTGATGGGGTCGCCTTTTTTTGGGATTGGCAGGACGTTGGCAACCTTCCAACAATTGGGGAAAATCCCAGATGGATATGAAAGGTAGAAAAGGTTTCTAAGTGGACGGGCCAGAGATGATGAACATTTTTTTAAAACAAATAGAATATATGTCACAACCTTCACTTCTATGAAATTACATAGGAACAAATTTTAAAATAGGGTTCGTCCTAGAGTTGTAGAAAATAAACACTATTTGAATTTTTACTTTAATGTATTAAAATCAAAATTTAAAAAAAAAAATCTCTTATCATGTTTCCTCACTAAGCTAAAGAAATACATTTAATATTTTATATATCATTTCGTCATATACTTAAACAATTTTTGTTATATTTAAAGATTTATCCATTTCAATTAGACGATACAGAGCACACTTTCCTTTCAAACATCTGGACTTTTGTTGTTTCCTTTTTAAATGAGTTTCAACTGCCGAAGAAATATTTTGCATTTCGCTTAAGTGTTCCTCAAATTGCTGCAACTTAACTTCTTGGGATGATAATTTGGAATTAATTTCATTAATTATACTATCCATATCTGGCAACTTATTATTATATTCTATAATTGAAGTATCAATTTCATTAGAATCCTCGAATTTTTCAAACCTTCCTTCCAGTATCTCTAAACGTTGGATATATTGATCAAATATTTGCAATTTCTGATTTATTTGTGTTTTAATTTCTTGTAATTGCGCAGTATCGTTTTCTTCCCCGCAACCTTTCAGCCATTTAACTTTTTGTAATATGGAGTCCATTTTGTCTAAATGTTTGTCATCATTTTCATTTAGTTGTTTTTGCAGGTTCTGCTTAATTTTATGCAATTTACTATCAAGTTTATCAAATAGATCACTGGATTCGCATTGATCTTTATCACTGTCCGTATTTAGAAGTTGAGTTTTGATGGCATTGACCAGATCTGCTTGCAGGTGTAATCTGTTTTAGAAATTGTAAACTATTTTCAATATTTATTGCTTTAAAAACTAATTTAAATACCTACTTGCCGTGCAATGAGTCCAGGTCGAAACTAACTCGTCTTAGATTGTTTTTTAAAGCATCCATTTCACTGGTTAAATCCCGGGACGCGGAATCGAATAAATTTGGGTCACTGTTTCCATTTGTTTTGTGAAATTTGTTAAACAATAGTAAACTAGCGATAAGTATACTTATAGTATTTGTTTTCATTTGAAACTGCATCTTTATCTGTCTGAATCAGTTGGGATACTACTTGGTTTATTTTTACTGAATTGTTTGTTTTGCTCTTGCGATTTCTGTGTTAAAACATTTAAGGAGAGAAATAGTGAGAGGGAGAGCTAGCTGGAGATATTTTCTGGTATGTAAAAGCGTGCATATATGTGTGTATAGATCAAAGATCAAAACAATTCTACTTTTAAAAACAGGTTTATTCGGCTATGTCGAATCTTAAATACCCTCCACTTAAATATCATGAAAATTATAATAAATAAATTACACAAAATAACAATATATAAGGAGTGATTTTTATAGTAATAATCACTAGTGATGAAATTTTGAACCTTTTTCGAAAACCCTTTAATTATGGTTTTTATAGTGCTTAATGTCACTTTGCTCGAACAGGTTGTCCATCTCCGTTTAAAATCTACCACACTTTTGGACACCTTTTTTGTGCTCTTCAATTCTCTTTTAACAAGAGCCCAATATCTCTCCACTGGCCTTAGCTCCGGGCAGTTTGGAGGATTTGCGTCTGTTGGTACAAATACCACATTATTGTTCATATACCGCTCAAGGTCTTGCTTACCATAGTAACAGGATGACAAATCAGGCCAAACATAGGTGGACTCATTAAAAAGTCTTATAAATGGAAACATCCTCTTTGATGTAAATTTCGGTATTTATAGAGCCCTTTGTAACAAATGATTGTAACAAATGATTATGCAGCAACTGCATATTGCTTGCCATACCAACATTTTGGGAAATTTTGTCTGCTTTTGGGTCCTAAAATTTTCTTCAACATTCCCTCGAGTATCAGCAACATAAAATTTTTGACCAGGAAGTTGAGAAAAAAAATTTCCAGAACATAAGTTTCGTCATCCATTATGCAGCAGGTATATTTTTGTATAAAATTTGACTTCAATTTCCATACTCTGTCTTTGCCCTCTAAATTTTTAACATAGGTCCTGTTAGGTACTTTTAGAGCCTTGTATGTTTTTATACAAGGTGGCGCAAAAGTAATCCTCCTATCAGAAAATGCTATAAATTTTGCTATTGGCCTCTAATGTCAGTTCTGTTTTGACATTTGTGTAGTAAATACATGCGAAATACACGTTAATAAACAATGTTACGCTATACTGCTCCAGATCGCGGAATATTGCTGACTATTTATTTGACAAATAATGGGTCGGTGACTTTGGCACAACGTGAATTTCGTGGCAGATTTCCTGGCCGTCCAACGCCTACTGGTGAAACACTGCGACGTTTAGCTGCTCGCCTCGAAGAGACTGGCACAACACGAGATGCTGCCAGGCGTGGCAGACCCCGGAGTAGCCGTTCTGCAGAGAATATTGCTGCTGTAGCCGAAGATGTCATGGAAGCGCCGTCGACATCGACCAGACGACGTGCCACGCAAATGGGTATCAGTCGACGGTCTTTACAGCGAATTTTTGTACTTGATTTGAAGATGTTTCCGTACAAAGTCCAGACGGTGCATCAGCTGTTAGCTGCTGACCGCCAATAGCGTCTAACATACGCTCAAGCCATCCTTAATCACCAGCAAGAGGAAGATGATTTTTCATCAAAAATAATCATGAGTGATGAGGCCCATTTCCATCTTAGCGGGTAAGTAAATAAGCAAAATTTACGCTTCTGGGGCACTGAAAATCCGCGTGTAACCCACGAAGAGCCATTACACCCGCTCAAAGTCACTGTATGGTGTGCTGTTTTTGCTGGAGGAGTCATCGGACCTTTTTTTCTTCGAAGACGTCGCGGGCCAAACGGTAACTGTGAATGGTGAGCGCTACAGAGCAATGATCAACGAGTTCTTTTTGCCGCAACTTGATGAATTGGGATTTGAAAACTTGTGGTTCCAACAGGACGATGCAACGGCACACACTGCACGTGCCACAACCGATATGCTGAAGGATGCATTTCCCGGGCGCCTAATCTCCCGTTTGGCGATTTGCACTGGCCAGCAAGATTGCCTGATTTGACCGCTCCAGACTTCTTTTTGTGGGGCGTTTTGAAGTCGCGGGTTTACGTCAACAAGCCTCAGACTCTTGCAGCTCTTAAAGACAATATCCGTCAAGAATGTGAGGACCTATCGCCGGAAATTTTTGGCCAAAGTGATGGAAAATGGCAAAAAAAGGGCTCAAATGACAATCAACTGTAGCGGTGGCCATTTACATGACATCATATTCTCTACTTGATGTAAAAAAAATTAAAAGACCAAATAAAAATAATCTACAAGAAGAATCAAAGTTTTTAATTTTTTTTTAATTGCCAAAAAACATCGGAAGTTTACTTTTGCGCCACCTTGTATCTGCGTTGGCTTTAACATTTCCTACCAAATAATCCGAGTACTGAGCTAACCGTACTGCATTCCTACCGGATGTGCGGATACTTTCTATTTATTGGCTTTAGAAAGATCATGTGGAACATTCCTCTACATGAAACAGGTTTTCTATCAACAGACAAGTTCTCCCGATACTGTTTAATAACATTGAAATCAGTTTGATGGCAGACCTTTGATTGTTCGTACAACTTTTTGTAGGATTTTGTTGGGTTTTGTTGAAAATATTTAATAATTTTAGTATGCACTTTTTTCTGGTCACTCATTTTAATCAGATTAACAACAAATGAACATAATTTACATTAAACATAATAACTGATATGTTTTACAAAGGTAATTTGATCCAAAAAAAAAAATTACTTGGGTTAAAATTTTTAATGAAAAACGTGTGTTAAGAATTTTTCGATCTCAGTCCTTATATGAAAATTATAAATTATTTTAGATTTCTCAAATTTGGGTCCATAACTCAGGTTCTTCTGTAGCGATTTTGGGGATTTTCAATACCAAATTGCTTAGGACAGTAATAAAAATTTTTTTTTTTAAATACTGCTGAGTTTGTGTATTTTGGACTGAGAGTGTTCTACATAGACGGTCATAGCTCAATCGATTTAGAATTATATATTTATTTTGTTGGGTCTTAGATGAATTAAAGATGCTAGACAATGATGTAGCGAATAATTGACATAAGAATATAAAGATTTTTGTAAAAAAGAAAAAAAAAACCTAAAAAAAATTTTGCTGATAATTTCGATGTGCTGATAATGTTTGGGGATCTTTTTAAAAACCCGAGAGAATCTGTATAGCATTAAATTGATAACAATTATGGTTTTTATACCCTCCACCACCATAAGTGGTGAATGAGGGTATATATAAGTTTTTCATACTGTGTGTAACATTAAGAAATATTCATATTAATACCCAACGAAGTATACATTATTGATCCTTATCAAATTATATGTTGATTGAGCTATGTCCGTCTGTGCAAAACACTCTCACGTCCAAAATACACAAACAAACTTAGCAGAATTTCAAAAAAAAAATAAAAATGTTTTTTATTCTCCTAAGCTGTGAGGTATTGCAAATCAATAGTAGAACCAGAGACATGGACCAAAATCTGACACAACCTCAAAACAAAAATTAATAATTTCACATATTTTTATTCATGTGTATAAATACACTAGCTGAACCCGGTCCGCGTTGCTGGCCCTTAGAAAACATCTGTTTTGTATTGCATCTCAATCAGAGATTGACAATGAGTCACTTTTTTGCTATTCATACGCACTTATGAAATTATAAGTTTAAGTGAGTAGCCATCATTAAATAAACTACTCTGATGTACTCATACTCCCAATAACATTGATTTATAAGTATGCGTAGCATTAAATATGAATCCGATGTCGACATCATACTCATACGAACTTAAATCGGTGTTATTCATAAATAACCTCAGCCTGACTTATAATTTTAGTAAAATACTCATGATACTCACTACTGATTCAACTCATTCGACTCATGCATGTTTTTTTTTATGTAATTATAAAGAATTCGGCAATACACAACCTCATAATGAGTATTTTAATGTTCGTATTTGAATCATAATTATTTCGCATTGTCTATAAAAATTGTTGTTAAGTATGAGTATGATGATTACCTCAAACTTTACGAGTGGATATGAGTCTCGAAAACATAGTAATAAATATGAATGCGTACAAGTACAAGACATTTTGAGTTATGATTCAACTCTACTCACTTGTTCACTACTTATTGCTGATCTCTGATCTCAATCTCGATTTTAATATACAGTGTCGGACAAAACTAAAGCATGGACTCCCCTGGCCTGACTTCGTATCGAAACACTTATTATCTATACCCAGATGACTGCGGATGAGGTGGTCATATGACAAAGTTGTAGCAGATATCTATAAGTACAGTGCCATGCTACGCCCTTTAAAAAAGAAACGAATTTATTTATGGCAAATGGGATATTATTTTTACGAATTCATGTTAAGGCCGGGAAAATACAATGTTTCTTGTTATTTTATTTGAAGTAAAAAATATATAAATTATTTGGAGTGCATGGGAGCAAGGCACATGCAATTGACCTTGTGAAAAACATGAATTTTGCAAATGTAAGCCAGCAATTGTCAACGATTGGCCTTGTGCTTTGTTAATGGTTATACCAAGGGCAAGACGAAGCGGGAACTGGAACCGCTTCAATTCAAATGGTAAGTCGTTGGAAATCCTCGGTATGCGTGAAATCAGTACTTCTTCGCCTTTGAATCTGCCACCCATGACTGTTACCTCAATACAATTTGGTGAACTGTATTTGATAGTCAATCTTGTTCCGTTGAATAATTTTTGCGCATTTAAGTTGCGGAGAGGTATTAGCGGTGATCCAACCTTCAATGGCAAACATGTGGTGGCATTCTGGCTGGTTCCGATGAATTCAAAAGTTCATTAGGATAATTGACGGCTTGTTCTTCGTTCATTACTGTGTCAATCGATTTGTATTTCATTGTTTCGCCAAGCAATTTCAAGTGAATTTGCTCATTCCGCTTTTTGACATCATAATTTTTTGGTGTCAAAATTGCACGTTTCCACAGCCAATCCGAATTTTTGTAGTTTTTTGCAAGACTTGGGAATACCTTTTCGACAACGGCTTAAATATTTGTTTGCATTTGGGAGAAGTTCGGCGGGAATAAATTCTCATTTGTGCCTTGATCAATTGAAATTTTTCCCATTTCCGATGTCCAACAGTTTTTTTGAGAATGTTTCAGCAAAAGGGGCTTGCAGTTAATGCACACACATATTAGTCGATAGCGAGATTTTTCGACTCGGTTCCAAAGGGATGAAGATTTCAAGAATGCGTACAACTTATCTGCGAGCATTAGTCGAAGAACAACGGGCAAAGATTGGCGGAAGTCACCAGCAAGAAGAATCAGAGCTTGGTTGTTGTTTCGTCGAAAATCACGCAGGTTTCTGTCTTGCAAACTATTTATGTCCTGTATTAAATATCAGTTAAAACTATGTTAATAATGGATGAAAATATCATCTGAGTACTGCTGGTTAGGGTCAGTTAGGCGTAATTGCATGATAATGTCTTCACTTAAGTTTTCGAGATGCGTTTCCCACAGTTCTCGGTGGTGAGCATATTGTTAAAACAATCGCAAAGAAAGTGCGTATTTGTTTTTGGTGACATGTTAGTGTTGTGTTCCAACGCTGGTTATTGTCATAACAATGCAAATAATAACATTGTGCATTATTCGGATGAACAGTGTGTACACGTGCCAAGGCATGATGTGTTCCAAGTATAATATTTTGGAACTTCAGGATATATTAAAGTCTTGGTGAAATTTTCAGTTGAACACAGATCGAAGAAAGCGGTGAGAGTGATGTGTGGCGGCTGCTCTGCTCAATTTTCAGCGTTTTCCCAGCTAGATGCTGAGCTGTAGGATATCGTAGGAATCATGTAGCAATGAAGCGCCAAACCGCTTTCTTGGGTAGCGCTTTGTACACTGACTTTCTTTCATGCATGGTGAATTTGTGTTCAGTTCACCGCAATACCCGCGGATCATGTGTTTTCATATTGATTCAAATAAAATCAGATCTTCTGTGGTATTCGGGATTTCAGCGGAAATCATGTCATCTTTTTGAGTTGGCATGATTTTTTATTTAAGCCAGACTAAAATATGGGACTCGCTTTTGCCATTCAACCCTTACATCCATATGATTTTTGGTGATGACATCCGTCAGCCTAATCAACTTTTGTTTAAATACTCGGGCCAGGTGATCGTGTCTAAGTGTTGAACTTTGGCCGGTGAATGTCTTTCCAATGCCGGATTGCATGTGAAAGTAATAAAAAGGTCCGGTTATCCATATTTCCGTACGCATGCCATAGAATCTTGAGCGTACTCGTGCATGTGTCGCTGACTGCCGGTGTGTGTCGCTGGAAAGATCACCATTTGGCCGATATTCGCAGCGTTTCCATCATTGACGATTGCATCACACAAATGGTCATAATCCTCAACGCGTAGCTTTTCTGATTCAACCGATTGAAGAGTTCACGTTCACTTTCAATTTTCACGTACATGTCGACGATGAACTGATGGAAGAGTTCGCGACATTTCAACAAATAAATTCGTTTGGCCTGACCATAAATTCGATAGGCATAAAAGTTCATACAGGAAACACTTTTTGTTGACTCTTCATTTGAGTTAAGATTCATTTGCATTACGTTAATATGATATCCATCCTCACAATGTGGAAAAAGCACTGGATATTGTAGGCATCATACGACCGATGAGTTTCGGCAATGCGTTGAATATATGCGTATCTAATCGCTCGAAGTCTGTGCCAACCATAAGAACTGCGACGTCACAAGCCGGTGTCTTGTCAGCTCTTATCACAACCGTAAAACCATCAGTCGCTTGGATGAAGCTGTTGTATTCCTGTAACATTGCTTGAAGATCGGTCCATAATTAGTCATAGCTCCCATATAAGACCCGCTTCCGAAAATCACTTTAACATGCATAAATCTCCTAAAAATGTTGGTATACACAAAAAATTCAACATAATGCATAAAACACATTGATGACAGCAGGCTACACGAACACAAATGCTGCTGGCTGCAGTTGTAGTCGTGTGGTAGCTACTTAATTTTCAACTTCAAAAACAATTACAGAATACATTTGCTAAGTTATCGGTACACAACTTTTTTAATATCCATATGTATAGTTGCCAAAATTTAGAAAATACAAAACGGTAGTCTACATTACCCGAAGTTACCCTAATTTTAAAACATTGCTACTTTTACTCAAATAAAATGTTCAACATCTAAATCCGATTTTGGATAAAGTTTCAGCATTTAGTTTTTAGATGGCGGAAACTAAGTGCATTGAAAACCCAAAAGTGCATAATATGTTCCAATTGGAGCATATGAGTAATATTAAATTATGCATTATGTGAATTAATATTAAGTATACGCACGTTAGTGGTAACATATTTCTAACAAATTATCTGCCCATGTGGCCATAATTTCTTAAATTATTCTAATAAAAATAAAGAATTTAAAAATACTTAACTAATTTGCTAACCAATAATTTAAATGAGCATAATCTAATACTAAGAAGGTACTTTATCAATATAAGCAATTAAGTTTCATTTTAAAATTGTGTACACAAAAAGAAAACTAAAAAATCCCTGATGTTGACTTCAAATAGAAATTCTTGTATTCAAATATTGTAGTTTTTCTCAGCAACATGCAAGGATTTTATACAATTATACATCCATTCGTTTATGCTGCTCTCATACATGGGGGAAACACAAAGGAACGTTTCCTGTACATTAACTGATGTAATTGTAATTTCATTTGATTTCGTTTCAGCATTTTCAACAAAAATCTCTGGCATATGAGAATTTTGTTGTGGCGGTGGCGTATATTCCTTTTTAGCCGGAAAATCAGAACAAAACAAACAGCAGTAACCAGACAAAATCTGACATGGTAACGTTACCAAACATTTAATTTTTCCTATTTCCATATACATATGTATATACATGGACATGTACAACCAAAGAGATACAAATATGAATGTGTAGTTTTTGTTTTTAAACCACCAAACGAACATTTTGATTAGATTTTAAACTACAAAACCATAAATGACATGCAAAAATGATTGATGAGGAAAAATTCTATGACAGACAATTCCATAGCAAATGAGTTAAACACACAACAAATGAACAAATAAAATTGTAATGCTTAGCAAATTGAAAGGATGTTATTTTCGTTGTCATGAAATATATTTGAAATGAATGCCTATGGTGGTTAATAGGGATAGATTAAATAGAGTTGTGATTAAAAATCAAAAAGTTTTTTGTTGGAAATACTTGATATCTTTAAAAGGTAGCTTACTGTAATACTTTAGGTTTAGTTATCAGACAAGAAACTTTTTTTTTCGTATACAAAAACATAAATCTTAGAATAACTCGAACTTCGGGTAAAAATTATAAGCTCATATCCAACCTTATGCCTTATGCTGTCACTTGTATTATAAGTAACCTTCTCTTTAACTTGGGAAAAACATTTTAACATTTTACCACCAAGTTGCTACGAGTATTACAGAATCCTTTATATATTGTTCATGAATTTATCACGTTTATTAAACATTATTACATACAACAGGTATATACTCAAAAAGTTATAGTTTCATTGTTAACGAAGTGTAATTGGAGTGGGTATTATTTAAATATACACTCTTTAATATGACTTTCTTTTTGTTGTCTAAATCTTGACATCTGACAGCATTATGTCTTTTATAAATGTCTATGTAAAAATGAATGTGTTGTAAAATACATAAACAATGCACAGATTAACTGTTTTACTTGTACTTACCCTTGTATGTTTTATGCTCACAGACATGTGTTAATAAATGACACTTACTGTACAGTACTGCTCTGTATGTCATGTTTTTAAATGACAAGGTAAATAACTAAAGTAAAGTACAATACTAAAGTTGTATTAGTAACTAAATGTATGGAATGATGTGTGTAAATGTGTTATTAGACTACAACAACTAATTGAAATTTTAAATTTTTAAACAAGTTGATAAAAAAATAATTATGAAAAAACGTAAACATATTTATACACACCATCAAAAATAATTAGAATATATTTAGTTTATCATTCCATTCGTAACATATATTTTGTTTAAACAAACACAAATTGACAAGCTTTTTACAGATACACCCAGAGTCTTTGGCAGGAATCGAACCCGCAATCCATAGATTGACAACTCAGCACACTATAGTCTACTCTATCGGGGTACCCAAATATTGAAATAATGGTCGTAGTACCAAAAAGTTTATATATTATGGGTCCTTATAAAATTCTATGACGATCTAGCTATGTCCGATCATCTGTCTGTTGAAGGCACAATAGGGACGGTCTAAAGCGAATGAAATTTTCCTTAAATATTCTCCAGAGTTATTGACCAAAGTGTGAGACAAAAGTCAAAAAAGATATTTTTCAAAAATGTTTTGACATTTCCTTTGAACACATTGCAGATAATAACATGGAATTTAGCAATCGTTGTTACAATGATAAACAGCTAAACTCCCCTAAAAAATTTAGAAATCGATCCATGATTTCTCCCAGTCTGCGTACAAATTTATTCCCGGAAAATAGCTCTATGGTATATAAAGAGTGAAAAAAAAAATTATCACAGTTATTATAGCCAAATGTCAAAACGGAGTCCCTTCGACTCTACTTGATTGTTCGCGTGCAGTGAACTACCACGTAAACCAATATTATAGCCAAAACTTATCATTGGTCCAACAAATTAATATCTTTTCTAAATCATTACAACTGTTATTTCGATTTGAAGGTTAATCGTCACACTGTTTCAGAAGCCACTAAACAGTATAAAAAATTGTCTTAGTATTGCTGATTTTTTATAATATTTTGGTCAATATTTGTTTTAAATAAAATAAAAAATTTCATCATGATTTTTTTGTGAAAATCCATTGATTACTTTGGGTTAGTCTAATGTTTTAAAATATATCGTGATTACAATAAATATGCAAATAAATGTCAGCAACTACTTATACAGGGACAGTAAAGAAAAATAGTTTGTATATAATTTACTAATAATATAGAAAACTTTCCCAGCAAAAAAATACATTGCAAAGTAATGAGTTTAAATTGTAATATATTTATTTACTCTTTACTACTTTGGCATACAAGTAATCCATAAAAAATCCATTAAAAAAAGGGAAATTTAATGAAGAAAAATAAATAAAAATATAATCATTCAAAGGTTGCATTCATTTCATAATGATTTAATTATGAATCTGGTAAAAAACTACCAAACTACTTGTAAGTAATGCAGGGGGTGAAGTTATTAACTACCAAGTTTGAGTTACTAATACCAAGAAGTCTCTTTATAGAATTTATGCCAAGAAAAGTAAGAGTATAATTTCCGTTCATTGAAATTGCAACATCATTAGCATACGCAGCAACTTTTAAGTCAATTACTTTCTTACTTACTTTGATGGCTATAAACAACCATTTAGGTCAGTAACCTGATTCAGAATAGTTTTCAATGTGCTTCGATCTAATGCGCTTCGCCCCCAGATTCTAGCACCAAGTTTTGCGAGATCTTCCTCATCCTTCCACTGGAGTTTGTGTATTCCCCTTCTACGTCTTCCTTCGGGATCGAATTCTTGATGCTCTTAGCTATGTTGATATCCTCTTACAACTCATATAGCTCGTGATTCATTCGATGGCGATACTCTCCGTCGACGCAAATAGGCCCATATATTTTGCGCAGAATCTTTCTCTCAAACACTCCAAGAACAGCTTGCGTAAGAACCCACGTTTCCCACGTTGTATAGTAGCACGGGTAATATAAGCGTTATATTGAGTGTAAATTTTGTTCGTCGAGAGAAGCCCTTGTTTCTAAACTGCTTGCTTAGCCCGAAATAGCATCTATTAGCAAGAATAGTTTTTCGTTTTATCTACAAACTGATGTTATTTGTTTAGTTTATGGCGGTACCGAGATAGAAAAAGTTGTTTACTACCCCGAAGTTATAGTCACCAACGTTCACATGTTGACTTCAGTCTTATTGCTTCCTTGTTCGTTGATATCACTAACTTTGTTTTATCCTCATTTACTACCAGACCCACTTCCGCCGACGCCATTTTTATACTAGAGAATGTTGCAGTACAATCCGCCCCATGATATCAATATCAATATCATGGGCATAAGCGAGTAGCATGTGCTTTTTTCTGTAGATTGTGCCTGCTCTATTAACTGCAGGATCACTCAGGATTTTTTCCAACAAAATGTTGAATAGATCACAGGATATACTTTCATCTTTTTTAAAACCTCGTTCGGTATTATACGTCTTGGAGGGGGCTTTTCCTATTTTAACCGATGATCTTCTATCAGTTAACGTCATTCTGCATAAGCGTGTTAGCTTCGAGTTGTTCTTCTTAGGTCTTCTCCAGAATCTGCCGTAATGTAAATATCTGGACGGTGGTCGATTTACCAGGTCTAAAACCATATTCGTAAGATCCTATTATTTCGCTGACTTTTGTTTTCAATCTTTCACATAGTACGCTCAATAGAATTTTGTATGCAATACCAGTACCAAAGCCTTATTTTTAGTGTTTCATTTTTGGTAGAATTTGCGGACTTCGTATCTACTCCTGTACATCCGATCTCCTCACACTCGCGCCATTCCATTTCTCTTTTCTTGCGGCTGAAGAGGCGTCTCTTTTCCCTTTTTTTCTCCCGGTACTTTTCCCGTATTGGCTTCCATGGAGTGTGCGCGGTTTCCATGGAGTGAACAATACGTTGCCATTCTGCGCAGTAGCATTTGGGTAAGTTGAGGGGAATAAGGAGTTTTTTGACATCCAGCTTCCACTGGATCGTTCGTGTGTTTCTCGCTGAATTGAGACGAGTGCGAACCTAAGCTGCAACAAGGTAATGATCCGAATCAATGTTGGCACGTCGGATCGAACGCACGTCTAGCTCACTGGAACTATGCCTTTTATCCACAATAATGTGATAAATTTGCTTCCTCGTTAATTGATCAGGAGATACCCATGTCGCCTTCTGAATATCGAGAATATTCAGAAGACTGATATCCTTCGCCGCAGCGAAGGATATCAGTCTCAAGCCGTTATCACGGGTATCTTCGTGTAGAATTTTTCGCGTTAAAAACACCTAGAACAATTTTAACATCACGGTTGTAGCAGCGGTTATATGTTTCTTCTAGGCGCTCATAAAATGTGTCATTGACCTGTTCGTCCTTATCCTCCGTCGGGGCATGGGCACAAATAAGGCTCATGTATAAAAAATCGCCTTGATGCGTATCGTAGCTATCCGTTCATCCACTGGAGTGAACCTGGAGACAAGATGTTCAATTCTCCTACTGACTACCAAACCACATCCAAACTCGTGTTTAATATTACGACAGCTGTAGTATATCATCGTATCTTTACTTATTCAGCACGTCCGCCAATTGTATCATTGCACCTGCTCTGTACAAAGTACGAGCGTTCCAGAAGCAGATCCGTAAATCATTGTCCTCTATTCGTTTGCGATGGTCGTCAACTTTAGTAGCGGGATGTTTTCTATTCTTTTTATCATTGTAGGGTATTTTTTTGTGGGAGTGAATTACATGTCCAAAGCCTCAATAATTTTTTTAAAGTTCTTATGGTGAACTAACTTAACTGACTACTTCAAAACGGGTGTTTAAAGCAGCTGCCCCTGGTGGCACCTCGCGGAGGTATGTGTCCACTTGAGATGCAGGAGGGACCAAGATAGTTCCTGGGTTTAAAGTCAATTAGATCCAGATAACTCTGAGCAGCTTTTAAAACTAGTGGTTATATAATTATTCTTTATATCATATGAGATTCTTGCTATCTTGCAACAATGAGATTCTTGCTATCTTGCAACATAAACACCCTGTTTTAAAATGATATTTCATTATGCTAAATAAATGAAATTTTATAGACAACAATAACAATTTGACAACATTATCTACTTTTGTTGCACTCACTAATACTTTAATGAAGCTAATATTTGATATAGTAATGCTTTTATTTAAAATGAGCTGACTTGAGCAGTGCAATAAAATTTGCTATGACATTAATTCTAATTATGATATTCAACAAAAATAACCAATAACAAGAAGATGTAATTTAAAAAGCCAAAAGTTTGTTATTTAGTCATTCAGTAAATGCACATTTAAGTTTTTAAATAGAGCAATTTTTGTTTTATGTTTACTAAAAAATACACATATATTTTTTTAAATTTTACTTAAATTATTGTTTTATATATGCGGAGTTTTATTTATAATTCTTTCACAGTTTATTATGCAGAAAATAATATAGTTTGTTTGCTGTAATAAAACCAAAAAATTTAAAAGTTTAATGGAGGATCAATAAAAATAGAGTCAAAATGACTTTGCTGTGACAAGACACCACTCGACAGATGTACTGTCATTTAAATAATAATGTATCTTAATAAGGCTGGTATCAGATGCAAATTGAGGCCGTGAGGTATCTTAGTAGGTTGTTAACCTTGATAATTCATCAATGTTGGTTAATATGTGATTGTCCAGAAATCTGTATCTCTTAACAGTTAAGGCCGATCATTCGCTGATAAGGCGGAAAAATATGTTCTCAATTTACCTGTTTTTGCAACACGACAATGGTCGTTGACTCGTCCAGTGACCTGTTAATATTGCCAGCAACATTGCAATATCCCTTATATGTTGGTTTATAAGTTGCATATGTATATAGTGAATTCACAAAGTCTTTTATCAGTTATATTGTCATAATGGTTTTTACTGATTTTTAAGCAAAAAAAGTCATTAAATAATACTACTTTCTATGCTATGTTTATTGTGCTATCGTAACCAACCAGCAGAGACCAACGCCGAATGCCTATGAGTCGGTTAAGCCGAGCCGCCGAGTAGTGATATATTAGGACATTATGACAATATGACTAATAAGACACCTTGTGAATTTACCAGTAGTGTTTTTCGCCAAAAGAGGTCTACATTAACTTGACCATCCGATGTCAAGTTACGACATCTATTTTCAGGCTTTTGAAGAAAATATCTAAAAATACTATTTTTAATAGAACCCAACGGGATTGCAACTCGAACCGCATTATAGATGTTTAAAATAGCTCAATTTCCTCTATAGGTTCCTATCTAGACTAATGTCAGATAAACGCCCCAACATTTGAAGTACATTCTTACACTGTCTGACCGACGAAGATGTAGTTTAATGATAGAAGAGCCACCCGGCATGAGATACCTATCACAAGTTCGTTACAGATCCAACACCAGATCTCAATTTGGAGCCATCTGTGTATACCCTGGTATCATATTCACACAAGATGTTACCCCTACACCCCTCATTTCTGGAGGGAACTTTAATTTTGAACACCCTATCTAATTGGTTTAAGAACAAAGGCTCAAAATTCCGCTTGGCTTTATGTTCTCGAACTCCTACATCCAGACGCATTAAGCCAGTTTGACCTAGAGACAGAAGTGGCTATTAGGTGAAGGGCAATAGGAACATGGTGCAATATAGTGTCTCTGTAGGACTAGTTCTTAGTGGTCCTGTTATAACAATGTGTGATGAACTCTGTATGGTTGGTCTACGACATAGTTCTTCCTAGTTGCAGTCCACCATACTAGAAATCCACATGAAGCTTGGAATCTTGGTATTTGTTGTGAACAGTACTAGTTCCGTTTTACAGTTTAACTGGTCTATTGGGTAACCTCAATGCATTAGACATTCATTTATCACATCCTGATACTAATATCACTACATTGTTCGCAATATCACGAAGGCTTAACGCTGTGTTTTTAAAAGTTAAGGTTTTCGACAGTTGTTTTGACTTGTCCAAATAAAAAAGTATATTATTTATGATAACGTCACGATTCTGTAGTGTATAAAAATTTACATCAACAACAAGCTTAAATTGATTTTTCTTAACTCGACGTTACCTCTGGCATCTACAAACACAAGAGACTTGCGCAACTAAACCGCCTAATGTGAAAGGGGCCTAACATTGAACCTCATTCAGTGTATTTATTAGATACGGATTTTTTTTAATGTCATCGTTGTCAAAAAATGCTTATATATTGAAAAGTGTTTGAAATACAAAAACCATTTTTAATTGGAATTTTTTTAACATTTAATTTATTTGAATAGACTGATACTTTGACCCATAAATTGAATATTCAAATAAAATGTGCATGCAACCTTATCCGATTTTTCTAAAATTTTCAGTTTTTAGTTGACGGAAAATAATTTAAAACCTTCGTACACTGATAATCCAAGAAAGCTTGATAGGACTTACCCTAATGGACCTATTGTCAAAAAATCTGTTAATATTTGTCCAACACGCAGAAAAAAATATAGTTGTGCATGTTTACAGTAACCATTTCCACATTTTTAAAAGTTTTTTAATAATATTATAGTCACAGTAACTATTTACATGATTGTGGTAACCATAATATGGGTAACTTACGATTCACATACTTTTCATATACTTTTGGAAATTTTAACTTATTTTTCGAACATTTATTTTCTCCACATATGAAAGACTTGTAAAGTACTAGCATTTTGTGTGCACCACAGTACGTATGCGTTATACTTAATTAACATAAATCAACAACACTTATACGTATATACATGAAAAAACGTAACTTCACAACGTATATTCCGATTTGAATAAAATTTCCCATGGTTATAAAGGAGGTGTTGTTGAATTTTGAGTTTAAACACCAAACGTGGAGCGTTGTCTCAAGGCCCCAAAATTAGGTAAACAATTAAAAATTATGCAAAATTTTTGTTATCGATCCGACTTGAAAGATTGTATTTACAGTTGCGAACACGAAAATAGCAGTACCACTAGGAATTTTTTTTGAAACTGCGTACAACGTTTTTAAACCTTTTAAATTTAAAATTTTTCTTGTTTTTGTGAGGTAATCATTTTGTAAAAATAATGATGAATTCGAATGCATTTTGAATTATCAACATTGAAATAGCAGTGCCGGATTATTGAATTAATTTGTTTTATTTTTTTTAAAGAAGTCAATTTTTTTTTAAGAGTAAAGTACAATTTAGGTAAATATGTTGAATTTATTGTATATTTAATGTTAAATAAAATTCTTTTTTCGATAATTCCAGTTTTTGTGAGTCGCGCAATACATTGCACCTAGAAAATTGCAAAAATCTCATCCAAAAATTCAACTATATATCAACTGCTATTGAAGATAAAGAAAAAATATAAAATTGGAAATGCAAACGCAAAAATGCACCTCGGAACGATCGAAATATCGTCAGAATTATCTAATATAATCCATTTAATATATCAAGCAAATAACAATAGAATTATATTTAGAATTTGTCGATATAACTGTATTGAGAAGATTTCTAGGTGCAAACATCGCAGAACGAAGTCCAAGGAAAATGTCACTATTAACAAAAATACATAGTGGTACTCGTTTGGAGTACGCTGGATCCCGACTGGTTTTGTAAGCAAATAGTGCAATGTTTTGTAAACTGAAGGATCTATACTTGTTTTATTTGGAAGTTTAGACAATATATTCGACGTCCTCTCTCTTTTGCTTTTTAAACACAGTACACTGTGAAAACAGTTGAAATATATTATATTATCTCTTATAGTTTACGTGATAATCGTATTTGAAAATTATTTTTTTTTTTCGATATTTCTTTAGTGGCAATATTTCTCATTTTTTGATTTTTAAAATGTTTTTTTAGGAATTGTGGGATTCTGCCTACCACCTTTGCAGTTTGAACAAAGATGTCTATATAACAGTAAAATTTCATTAAAACAAATTGATAAGCATTATGACATTTCATAAATTTAAGTATTTCAAAAAAATCAGCTAAAATTTTTTTATTTTTGCAAAAATAATCATCTAAGAATTTTATAATTATTGAAATTGTATCTTCCCATCAAAAATAAAAAAAATAATGGAAAATTTATTCAAAAATAATAAAAATAAGCTGATTTTTTTTTAAAATTTTAATATTTAAAATGCCATAAATTTTTTTTATGAATAAATTTTAATGAATTTTTTTAGTTATATAGGTATTTTTGATCAAAATGCAAAAGTGAACTTCCCAAAAATCACAAAAATGGAATTTTTGGCTCTATTGACATACATAACAGGTAATCTTCTTAAGCTCACAATAATACAAATTTTGAAGCTATTTTTCTTTTGTAAAATTTCGCAAAATGTTATCTTTCAGAAAAATATTATTTGTTTCTATTTAAACTATAAGATATGAAGTTACAGATTTATTTCCACTCTTTTTAGTTTCACCAATTTTCTGTGTGATGTGTATACTAGAGTGGCAATCAGTTGTATGGAAAATAATTTGAGTTCGATTTTTGAAGGGTGCCGGGTGGAATATTGTGACACTAGGTCTAAAAGATGAGCACTGAAAATTTGAGCCAAATCGGACAACGATTTCGGGACGCGCATCGAGGTCAAAGGTCAGATATATGCAAAATTTTACTATTTATATGAAATAAAATTGTAAAACTCCTTAAATTTCTGCATTATGTTACACAAATATGTAGATTTATTTATGTTAATGAAAATTACAGTCAAAAAAATCTTTTTCAGATTAAACCTATATCTCCTTTGGGTCAAATTGACCCACAAACTGTATTATCGTTAAAATTCGGAAAAAATGCAAATTTTTCAGTTTTTGTAAAAATTTTGCTACTAAATAATTATTTTTGCAATCGAATGCATAAGAATCGAAATGTGTACGTAATTGTCGTTCTAATGAGATATAAAAGACAAAAATTGGTTAAAAAATTTTAAAGTTATTAAAAATTCCCCAGACCATTAACGTGTCTCAGGCCACTTGAACATGAAATGTAGGAACAAAATTAACATATTTTAAGAAATATTAAAATAAAAGCTAATTTTTTCTTAAAACATATCCGTATTTACATTCGTATGAGTTTTTGTCTTTGTAAAATACCGTTAACCTATTCGCAGGGATGGCCAAACAAATTTATTTTTTTTAAGGGCAGTTTCAAATCTCCATTTTCAAATTTTTAAAAATTTTCGAATTTTTTGATCATCACATGGGGATTTATTGAGATCATAATAGAGAATAAAAATATGAAAAAATTATGTCAATACCTCTTACAGTTTTTTCGTACCTACGATTTAAATTTTGTGATTTTCGGGAAAAAATATTTTTTTGGTCATTATTTGGCGAATGAGAGAAATTTCCTTACTGTTACGAATTTTAAGTAAAACCTATACAGAATCTTATAACTCAGATAAGTTTAGATATACTGTGAAAGTTTTACTAAAATCGAAAAACGTTAACCCTCAAACCGTGAAGGTCAAAAGTAAAATTTAGCAATATTTGGAATTTCTAAATGAAATATAGCGAAAAAAATACATTTTTGAACAAATTTTAAGGAAACTTGCGAAAAATATACCTTAAGGTCTAAAATATACAATAACAGTGCAAAAATGGAAATTAACCCTTAGAAGCACTTGGGGTCAAAATGACTCTATATTTGATTGTGGTTTTCGCGATTTTAAAAGTTTGAACCCCAAATTATATTAAGGGTTGATTTCCATTTTTGCACTGTTATTGTATATTTTAGACTTTATGTTATATTTTTCTCAAGTTTCATTAGAATCGGCCCAAAAATAAATAACATTTCGGTATCTTTACATTAGAAATTCCAAATATTAAAAAATTTTAGCTTTGACCTTCACGGTTAAGGGTTAACGTTTTCCAATTTTAATAAAACTTTTGTAGTACATCTAATATTATCTGGGTTATCAGATTTTGTATAGGTTTTACTTAAAATTCATAACAGTAAGGAAATTGCTCTCATTTGCCAAATTATGGCCAAAAAAATATTTTTTCCCGAAAATCACAAAATTTAAATCGTAGGTACGAAAAAACTGTAATAGGTATTGACATAATTTTTTCATACTTTTATTCTCTATTATGATCTCAATAAATCCCCATGTGATGATCAAAAAATTCGAAAATTTTTTTAACAAAATTTTTAAAAATTTGAAAATGAAGGTTTGAAACTGCCGTTAAAAAAAAATAATTTTTTTGGCCATCCCTGCGAATAGGTTAACGGTATTTTACAAAGACAAAAACTCATACGAATGTAAATACGGATATATTTTAAGTAAAAATTAGCTTTTATTTTAATATTTCTTAAAATATGTTAATTTTGTTCCTATATTTCATGTTCAAGTGGCCTGAGACACGTTAATGGTCTGGGGAATTTTTAATAACTTTAAAATTTTTTAACCAATTTTTGTCTTTTATATCTCATTAGAACGACAATTACGTACACATTTCGATTCTTATGCATTCGATTGCAAAAATAATTATTTAGTAGCGAAATTTTAACAAAAACTGAAAAATTTGCATTTTTTCCGAATTTTAACGATAATACAGTTTGTGGGTCAATTTGACCCAAAGGAGATATAGGTTTAATCTGAAAAAGATTTTTTTGACTGTAATTTTCATTAACATAAATAAATCTACATATTTGTGTAATATAATGCAGAAATTTAAGGAGTTTTACAATTTTATTTCATATAAATAGTAAAATTTTGCATATATCTGACCTTTGACCTCGATGCGCGTCCCGAAATCGTTGTCCGATTTGGCTCAAATTTTCAGTGCTCATCTTTTAGACCTAGTGTCACAATATTCCACCCGGCACTCTTTGAAATCTAAAAAAAAAAAATCGGCTGTCACCCTAGTGTATACGTATAAGTGTTGTTGATTTATGTTAATTAACTATAGCGCATACGTACTGTGGTGCATACAAAATGCTTGTAATATACAAATTTTTTCTATGTAGAGAAAATAAATATTAGAAAAATAAATTAAAATTTCAAAAAGTATACTAAATATGTTCCCCTGTTGGCATTAAAATATGTAAATTATCATTATTTATATAACAACAATTTGTAATATACATAAACAATGGTATTAAAAGTTATTGTTCATATGACATTTGCACAAATGTGTCCTTTTATATTTTTAGCTACAAAGCAAACCTCAATAAATGGTCAATATATTTAATGCAATAACTCATTCTTTGATATAGATACTCGATGTCATTCAAGTATTTGTTTAAGTAAAGAACTAAAAATCATGTCATACTTGCTCAAGAGAAGTATTTGCATAACAACTTATACAACTTTCATTTGATTTTCCTCAGAAAAATAACAAGTAATATAGTATTGGAGGGTAACATGACCACACGCAGAAAAAAAATATAGTTGTACATTGTTACTGTAACCATTTCAAATTTGTGCATGTTTACTGTAACAATATCAAAATTTTTAACAATATTATAGTCACAGTAACTATATATATGATTGTGGTAACAATAATATGGTTAATTTACGATTCACATGAAAATTTCAACCATATATATGGTTACAGTAACCATGTATATGTTTGTGACAACCATTTATATGATGAAGGACTTACCATATTATGATGCTCTTCTATCATAATCTGAGAACAACATATTATGATAAAATTATTCATCATATAAATGGTTGTCACAAACATATACATGGTTACTGTAACCATATATATGGTTGAAATATTCATGTGAATCGTAAATTAACCATATTATTGTTACCACAATCATATATATAGTTACTGTGACTATAATATTGTTAAAAATTTTGATATTGTTACAGTAACCATGCACAAATTTGAAATGGTTACAGTAACAATGTACAACTATATTTTTTTTCTGCGTGCATATATTACCCTACCCATGTTACTATTATATAGTAGTAAGAATGCTAACTAAATAGTTATTGGAATCATAAAGTTTAATTTCTCTGAATTTTATTTCTATTCTATACAGTTCACACAGGGATTTTGTTGTCAAAAACCCTATTTTCCGACCACTCAATGTCAAAAATCAAATGATGCAGTTTTGTAGAGAAATGTTTAAAGATGAAATGTGCACTTACTGTTTTAAGATAAATTGAATTTTATTTTTAAAAAATTTAAGTAAAGTTCATGAATGGGTGTTAAGCAAAAATTTACTTATATTTTCATGCAATTCAGTGGTTTATATATGGGCATTTCCACCGGAAGGTCCACCGAGACCAGAAAATTAAAAGTGTTAGAAAACACTTTGTTTTATCATATTTCCATACGGAAACAATCAAATTTAAATAATGTAAAGAAAATTTTCATTTATTCATAACCCATTTCGAGATATTCGAATGCAAAGTCGCTCAAGGGCAACTTTTCTCATTTCTATATTTATAATGCATGTTTTGATTTGATAAAAGTTCTTAAAGAGAGACATTATGCATTGACTTTTGATATCTAAAATCTTTCTGAGGGTACATAGAGTCTAATAAAAATGCAAAAGAAATTATGTGATTGAAAATAACTGTAAGTTTTTGCTTTGCATTATCACATATTTCGATGTCCCGTGCGACATTGAAAAACAGCATTTGTTACCAGTGCGTCGAAAGTACATGCAGAAAGCTTATCAAATATTGAGTCCAAACAGAGATTTTTTATACAATTAAAATGAAAGAAACCTTACTGAAAAATATAAAAATTTATGATCCTGGTACTTATATAAAGTATGTCCCGTGCGACATCTTAAGTGTGAAATTTAAAAATTTTTAAATTATTTTTTCTTACATAAATTAAATAAATCAGGAAAATATGCACAACACCACATAAATGGGGTAAAATAATATCTTATGCTGTCTGATCAGATTGAAAAGCATTCCTTGTTACATAATTTAGACAAAAAATGGAAAGAAGTGAAAAGCATTCCATGTATAGCCCAGTTGGACTAGTTTTGTTGCAATGGCCATGAAGGAAAAG
Source organism: Calliphora vomitoria (assembly GCA_942486065.2). Lineage (NCBI taxonomy): Eukaryota > Metazoa > Arthropoda > Insecta > Diptera > Calliphoridae > Calliphora > Calliphora vomitoria. The sequence goes on along the minus strand of OW818031.2, from coordinate 100,667,126 downwards.
CTGGTAGGACTGCGTATTCTGGAAAAAAAACTGCGTTTGATATTCCTGAAACTACTTTCATTTAAATTAATTTTATTATTGTGTTGACTACTACACAATACTTTACCCCATGTCTATACTTAATAAATTTTTGTAATGATAAACGTCATAATGTTAGTCCCATTTATTAGTATTATTGCTTCATTATTACAACATTGTTAGTGTTTTTGTTTAGAAATCTTTGTCTTGAAAACAAGCGTCATTAATTATTATGATAAATATTCGTCAAGTATAGACAGGGGCTTATTCGTACTAAATAGGTTTGTTACGTTTTTAGTTTGTTGATATTAGATATATGGGAATAAATAATACATTGAAAACTTCTGTTAATTTAAAAAACATTTATACTAAGGTTGTTTATATAATATTTCTTTAAAAAAAGTAACAGAAACTACAAAAATATCATGATGGAAAAAAATGTCCCGTGCGACATGTCCCGTGCGAAAGTGATTAAAATTAATTTAAGAAAAAAGTATAACTAATTTTTGCGTAAAATCAAAACTATTTTTAAGAGACATCAATGCATAACATTCTAAAATTAGTCACATTGAAACATAGCCTCAGGTTTCGCTGAAATTGGCGTTTGAATTGTTGGCCGCGAAAATGACTTCTGTATTTGTCCCGTGCGAATGCCTCGGTTTTTTGCAATTATCTTGGAAATTAAAAATTACCCAAAAATCAAACTTAGTACCAATTATAGGGTTAATTACGAGCTATACGTTAAGCCTTTTGTTTAAATAAAAATTTGATTGATTTTTACTTTTTTTCACTTTAAATGTGTACGAAGGTCCCGTGCGACATGATGGAATTGCCCATATGTATATATTTCCTGATAATACCATTTATCTAAACATATTTGAAAAATATAGCATTTCTGCATAAATAAGAATGAAAAAATTATGGGGATATCATAAACCGTTAAAAAGAAACCTCTAAAAATAATTTTAATTTTGATTTTCCTTGGAAAAAAATAATGTAGCCCCACTTTCCCCAAGCTGTTGTTTCAATCAAATAAAACTTCGTTTAAAAAAAAATGAAAACTTAAAATTTCTGGAAAAATTCACGAAACTTGCCATAAAATATTTGCCCAAAAAATATTGCATACTTTTAGGCCAGGTAATTATTGAATAAAGTCTTATCTATGTATACACTCAAAATATTATGTAGGTAAATTCAACAGAAAATTCATTAATGATAACTATACATTTAATCAAAAAACGGACCGCTTACATTTCATTTAAATCAAAATAAATTTTAATTTATTTTTAAATGTTAATTTTTTAACCAACAAGTTTCGTAAAAATGACTGATTTTTCTGTAGTTTTAACTCACAAAAAAAAAAACAAAATACAAAACATTAGAAACTAATGCTTTATCAGTTATTTTTAACTGACAAATTTTAACTACGAAAACTTTATAAATAACTGTTTTATCTTTTGTTTTAACTGTAAAAAATTAACCTCCCAAAAAAGTTAAAAAAAAACTGATTTTACATTTGTTTGTTTCTTTTTTAGTGTTTTCTATTATTTATTTTATCAATTAAGAATAAGTTAACAATATCATTAGCGTATATCTTAGGGATATTTTAGGGATAAGAACTTATGTCTATGTATATATACAATAATTATAAAACAGAGCGCCAACGCAGATACCACAGCAGAATCTGGAAAATTGGTAAACTAGTGTTTGTTATTTATGGGAATTTCAAAATCAATACATGGAAATCTGAAAATAAAAATAGTTGGTGAATCTTTCCATGTTTTCTTATGTATGTAATTAAAGTTATATTATAGTAAATGTACAGAAAATTTTTACCTTTCTCCACAGCAAAATTTTGGACGTTAATTTTTTGGAATGGACAGATCCAAAAACCAAGACCACAGGGAAATCACACAACTATGTACAAAACGAAAACTTATTTAACAACATTTATTTAGTCTAATTGCAAAAATACTTACTACTTATTTTTTGGTAAAATTCTTATAAGAAAACTGAATAATTTATATTGTAATAAATTATTTGTAGAAAATTTTATTTGATATGAATTTTTTTTTTCTTTATTTTGACAATTAAGATTTTTCAAATTGTATTTTTTTGACAACATACAAACAAATATTCTACTGAGAAAATATTTTTTGTATTTAAAATATGATATTCACAATAATTCTTTATATATAAAAATGACTGAAAATATTAACAGTATTGAAAAATAATTTTTTATTGTAGGTTGTTTTTTGAACAACGTACGTAAAAAGTTAAAAAATTAATTTCGTTGTAAAATAACTAAAATTTCATTAGTTTTTAACTTCACCGAAAACTTTTTGAATAAACTACAATCAGTTATTGTAAAACTATTTTGAGTGTAGGTTTAATGGGCGGTACATATGTCATGATTGTGATTTGGAAGCATCCTATAATATAAACCAGATTCGTCGGCATTATAGATTTGGTGAAGAGCCAACCCATGCTCATCAACATAATCCTTAAACTCTTTCACAAATTGATCAATAAGTTGAGGTTTCAAAGACAATTTCTCGCTCGTAATTTTTAAAAATCTAATGCCATGTCGACGCTTAAATTTTTTCAACCATCCTTCACTGGCATTAAAACCTGAATTGGTTTGATATATTTTTGAAAACAAATGACTGGCTTTTGTTCGTAAAATCGCTGCTGATATTGGAACAATTTTTTTCTCTTTGTTTCAGAAACCACTAAAGTATTTTTTCAATTCTTGGGTACTCAGCTTTCTGTTGTACGTATGAACTTTTCTATTGAATTTTCTTGCTTTATAATGTGGTAAACCGAATACTTATGTAACTTGTAATTCTAGCAAATTTAATTTATGGAATCCCCTTTTTTAAATTATTTTAAAATCTCTAATTCTTGGGAAATCGTTGGTTTTACAATATGTAGAACTTTTCCCATATTAAAAGATGTATTTACGCAACAAATGACACAAATAAACTGACATAAGTTAAGATCATCAAGAGAGTTAATTTACCAAAAGACGGGGATTTTCCTTTTTTGGTTATAGATATTGCAATCAAATTTAAAAAAAAAAAAACAGATAGAAGTCGCGAAAATAGAACCCGTTCTTCGTAAACTTTCGCGATTATAGAACCTGCAATGTTAAAAATTAAGCCGTCGCGATAACCGGGCCGTCTGTATATAGTTATTTTCGAATATCAAGAGATCTGTAAGAGTGAGAGCCTTGAAACTTTGTGTAAATTATTTTGAAGTTTATACTCGAGTAAAATGCCTGGGTTCAGCGTAAAAATAATATACATTACCGATTAGTTTGGGCACTACTATAGTCAGAGTTAGCAAACTTTGTTTAAATAGCTTTGTTGCCAGAATCCGTTGTTTATCTAAAGTGAGGGGGATCAGAATATCTTGGGTAGCCCTTCCCACATTCGGTAAATTGTTATTTATGGGAGATTTATATTAGTGTGATTCTCAATACATTACATGTGTTTTTCGGTACTATTATACATAGCTGATATGCTGATGGGTGGTATCAGAACATACAAAGTAAATAGTTATTTTCAAAAATCGAAATAATTTTTATTAATTACTTCCCTATCATATATATATATATATAAATAGGCTGGATCGAAACACTGTCACTGTAAAAATATACTAAGTTATCAAAAGTAGCAAGCTTTTTTAAATTCACAGGATATTTTTACATTTTCAAAGGCATACAAATAAAAAGCAACAAAAAATTTCGGTATTATTGGAATTAAATTCTTTTAATTTTTTACAAATTCCTTTCGCATTTTTTTATCTTACTACGATAGGGATAGCAAAGCTCACCTGGTTAAGCTACTATTCTATAAAAGCGTTGCATAATGAGAAATCGTTAAAGTCAAAAAAATTAAAACTAAGTATGATTTATAACTCGCTTTTGTTAAGAAGTTTTTTTGCCTATAATAGTAACTTTGAAAAAGAACATTATTTACCTTTCTGATATTGTCATAGCAAGAAAATAGCTATAACTACACAATAGATAAAAAACTAAATTGACAGAAAGTCGATATTTACTAGGGTATTCAATTAATCGGGCTTGTGTTTTAATCAGTTAATCGGGCAAATAATTAATCGGGGTTTATAATTGTTAATAATTGTTTAAGTTTAAATTATTCGACTAACCGAATAATTTATATTTTAAATTTAAATTGATAGTCGATTTCTAATGAAAAATAAATTTTTTAGTATAAAATTACTTTTTTAGTAAAAATAACTTTTTTAGTAAGAAATTACTTTTTTAGTAAAAAATTACTTTTTTATTAAAAATAACTTTTTTAGTAAAAAATTACTTTCTTAGTAAAAAATTACTTTTTTAGTAAAAAATTACTTTTTTAGTAAAAAATTACTTTTTTAGTAAAAAATTACTTTTTTTGTAAAAAATTACTTTTTTGTAAAAAATTACTTTTTTAGTAAAAAATCACTTTTTTAGTAAAAAATTACTTTTTAGAAAAAATTACTTTTTTAGTAAAAAATTACTTTTTTAGTAAAAAATTACTTTTTTAGTAAAAAATTACTTTTTTAGTAAAAAATTACTTTTTTAGAAAAAATTACTTTTTTAGTAAAAAATTACTTTTTTAGTAAAAATTACTTTTTTTTAGTAAAAAATTACTTTTTTAGTAAAAAATTACTTTTTTAGTAAAAAATTACTTTTTTAGTAAAAAATTACTTTTTTAGTGAAAAATTACTTTTTTAGTAAAAAATTACTTTTTTAGTAAAAAATTACTTTTTTAGTAAAAAATTACTTTTTTAGTAAAAAATTACTTTTTTAGTAATAAATAACTTTTTAGTAAAAAATAACTTTTTTAGCAAAAAGAAAATACTTTTTTAGTAAAAAATTACTTTTTTAGTAAAAAATTCTTTTTTAGTAAAAAATTCTTTTTTAGTAAAAAATTACTTTTTAGTAAAAAAAATTTTTTTTAGCAACAAAATAAATTTTTGTTAAAAAAAAAAAATTTTGTGAAAAATTATTTTTTTTTAAATGAAAATTTTATGCCATGGAGCCTATGAACCTAAGAGTTACAATTTATGAACGCGCATAAGGTCATTCAATTAGGTGAATGTTAGGTTAATACAAGTTTACTTAAGCTCAATTTAAATATTCGCATATGCAACTGTCAAAAACAACAATAAACCAAAGAGAAACATATACACTAAAGGGTACATGAAAAAATGAGAAGTGCATAGTAAGCAGCCTTTGATTTGAACAAAATAGTAGAGAATTTTTTGCAAGGTGTGTGAATTGCATGCATTATTTTAAAGTATAATAAAGAACCAGATATAATGTTTTGTATATCAATGGAAAGGTAATGAAATGTAGTTTTTAAAACTTGTAATATTTTGGCAACTTCTTAATAACTTTTAGATGCTAATGAATAAAATGTAAAATAAATATTTTTGAGAGAAATAACTATTCTTGAGTTGGGTTGTTCATGAACGAACAAGTTCAATTCAGTCAATTGAACAATGTAAAAGGGGTTCAGTCTTATTGTTCTTTAATTATTTTTGTTCGTTTGACATTTCTCTATTGCTTTATTAAAAATGTTTTCATCATTATTAAAATAATTTGTTTCCAAAGTCAGTTCACTGAGAAATTATTCAATAACTTAGTTCAGCCAAACACCGCAGACTAAAAATTAACAACTGAACAAAAATGAACAATCAGTAAAAAGAACGATTTAGGAAAAGCAAATCCTGCAATTCCCAAAAAGAAAAAAAAAGTTCCAATGTAGTTTTTCGAACAAAAATTTACGAAAATTCTACATTTTCTCAATTTTAAAATTGATTAATTTTGTACTAGTAAAATAATGCTTTGATTCTTTACTGGTTAACAGCAGAAAAAATTCAAATAAGGAATGTAACAAAATCTGTGGGTATCAACCAGAACTGTAAATGAATCATTCTTTTTTGATTTCAATTCATTATGAATTAGCTAAATCTTGAATTAATTCATTTTGCAACAAAAATGAACTGAAGGAAATTTGAATGGATTTCAATTCATTTCCAATTCAAATGAATTTGTAAAAATGAGTTGGAATTCATTTGAATTGAATTTATTTGGAATTATTTCAAATGAATTTGGTAAAAATGAATTGCAATTCATTTACAATTCATTTGAATTGAATTTGAATTAATTCAAATGAATTAGAAAAAAGAATTAGCAATTCAAATGAATGAAATCAAAAATGAGTTGCAGTCAATCAAATTTAAGAGCAGATCTCTAGGGGGAATGAAAAATTTCTCCTACCAAAATGAAAATATTCAGTACAATAATTGAAAAGCCTTGTCCTGGGTCCGCGCATGAACAAAGAAACATGATGGTTGGAGTTTGTTTCTTCAAGAAGAACTGATTTTTATTTTGAAATACGCTGAACGACAAAACAGTATTGTTTTTTTGATCAATCACAAGAAATTTTAAACAAAATATTGACTCTCAATCACAAATAATAAACTTGGAAACGAATTGCATTTACCAAATTCATTTGAATTAATTCAAAATCAATTCAATTTAAATGAATTGCAATTCATTTTTACTTGAAATGACTCAAATTTCATTCAATTCATTTTGTTGTGTGAATGATTCGCGAATTAATTCAAAAATGAATGATTCATTTACAGCTCTGGTGAGCAGTTGTTTTTTGTAATTTAATTTGACCAAGTTGATAACGTTTTGATCTAACAGTTAAATAAGCGCAGTGCAATCGGGTGGTAGATTCATCGCTATAACTAAACCGTCATCACATTTTAGTTCCTAAACTGGGTGACACGTTACGTTATCTAAAAGCAAAACTGCTTTTTGCGGCAGACCTTTTGAAGCCAAAAATTCTCGGACCTAAAAAATGTTTACTTGTGAACAACTTACTTTTACTAATTGGTGCTTTTTGCGGCAGACCTTTTGAAGCCAAAAATTCTCGAACCTAAAAAATGTTTACTTATTGGTGAAAATAAACTCACGTGGGTAACAAATTCGTGATGGAACCAGTCCTTGAATATAAATTATGTCATCCAGGCGCTATTACTGGAGTTGTATATTACAGAATTATTGAAAAAGCCTTTAAAGGCGCGTGGGTTTTTCGATTTTCCAACAACCAACAATTTCAGTTTGTCTGTGCCATTTGCATTTGAACAGGGCAAAAAAGTTATTCGTTCTTTACATATTTTTCTTGCGGGCGCTGTTTTCTCATTACATCTGACAAGAGTGTGATTTGAAAGCATCCTAAAATATAAACCAGATTCATCATGCTCATCAACGTAATCCTTAAATTCTTTCACAAATGCATCAATAAGATAAGGTTTGGAAGATAATATCTCGTCCGTAATTTTTAAAAATCTAATTCATTGTCGACGCTTAAATTTCTTCAATCATCCTTCACCGGTATTAAAACCTGAATTGGTTTGATACATTTCTGAAAACAAATGACTGGCTTTTGTTCGTAATATCGCTGCTGATATTGGAACATTTTTTTCTCTTTGTTTCAGAAACCACTTATAAAGCAATTTTTCAATTCTTGGGTACTCAGCTGTCTGTTGTACGTATGAACATTTTTATTGAATTTTCTTGCTTTGTAATGTGGTAAACCGAAGACTTATGTAACATGTAATCCACACAAATTGAGTTTATGGAATCTCCACTTTTAAATTCTTTTAAAATCTCTAGTTTTTGAGAAGTCGTTGGTTTTACAATATGTTGAACTTTTCCCATATTAAAAGAAGTATTTACACAACAAATGACACGAATAAACTGACAAAATTGAAGATCAAAATCAACCAAAAAAGTTAAAAACCAAAAGATGGGATTTTTCTTTTTTGGTTATAGACATTGTAATCAAATTTAAAACAAACAGATAAAAGTGGCGAAAATAGAACCTGGTTTTCGTAAATTGTCGCGATTATAGAACCTGCAATGTTAAAAAATAAGCCGTAGCGATAACCGGGTCGTCGCGATAATGGCTAGTCCCCAATACCGAGCGTGCACTGTACTTACACTTCAGAAGCTCTGCAAACCTCTTTCAAAAATTTTAAAGTTTTTTCATATATTCTCAAAAAAAAAAAAAAAAGAAAAACAAAAACCTTTCTAAACCACTGTGGTTGGTTCCATAAATGGTCGTAGCTTACATATAAGGACAGCTTTCGAAAAACACATTAACCTACTTTTTACACATTACATGTCTGTGTAACATTTGTAATAATACTCAAAAAAATCTTATAAATATTATTATTGAGATGCCATTAAATATTTTTTTTTGTAAACGTTTATTATAATATTGTTCCTGCCTTTAATGTCTAGGCCTTACAATAAGTAATTAAATCTTATAACTTAACAATTATTGTTCTCTCAGTTGAGAATCATATTTGGTATATTAGATAAGTGGTAAATCAGCTCTACGCAGCCTTGATCTGTCTTGAGTTACTGCAAGTAGCCTTGCCAGCGGGTTCGGATGATGATGTAATTTTAACAAATAAGCTTCACGAGTTTTTCTAAATTCGTCCTTGACCAATGGTACATCTAAGTATTTGTGAATGTTCTCATTTCTTATGAACCATTGAGCACCCGTCATGGTTCTAAGAATTTTGAATTGTGCCCTCTGTATAAGATCTACACTGGTATTGCTTGCTGTTCCCCACAGTTGGATTCCGTATGTCCAAATTGGTTTTAAGACTGTCTAATACTGGATGACTTTGCAGACTTTGCTTAATTTCAAATGATGGTGGTTTAGCCAGTGTAAAGTAGAAGCTTTTAGTTGCATGTGAAGCCGCTTGGCTTCTATGTGCCGACGCCAAGTAAGACGTCTATTCTAAATTAATTCCAAGGTATGTAACGTGATCAGACTGTTTAGTGTCCTCTCCTAAGTGAAAACGTTATGTGCTTGCTTTTGATTTCATTTACTTGTATTTTCCAATTTCTTAACCACGTGTCTACGTGCCTTAGATAATTATCAAGGTTTCTAGATGCTACATTTAAGTCCACATGAGAACTAAGAATTGCAGAGTCGTCTTCGGACTCGGGCAAATAAGAGGTGTAAAATAGGTACAGGGTTGGTCCTAGAACACTTCCCTAGGGTACACCAGCATTGATCGCACAGTCGCTTGTCATATAATCGCCGCATTTTATCCTAAACAAGCGGTCCGGTAGGTAAGACTCTAGTATTTTGTGTGTACTAGAAGGCAGTATGCGTTTAATCTTGTGTATTAGACCTTTATGCCAAACCTTGTCAAAAGCCTGGGCAACATCTAGAAATATTGCCGAACAGTACTTTTTTAGTTCGAAGGATTTTCGTATCTCTCCAGTTAGGCGGTTAACTTGCTCAATTGTTCCGTGTTGCTTACGGAATCCGAATTGATAATCTGGCTATTTAAGAATGTTAGAATTTTCCCTTGGGTTATTCTCTCAAATAGTTTAAACAAACAAGGCAATAAGCTAATAGGTCTGTAGGATGATGCCAATGGCTTGGGTATCATTATAATTTGGGAGATTTTCCAATCATTCGGAAAAATTCCTAGAGACAAGATCGCATTGAATAATACTGTGAGCACAATAATTGCCACATATAATAGGTTTCCATGGAAGGGTGTAATTAAATCATAACCTAGAGATTTTTCTAGTTTAAGATTGTCCTTTATGATCCTCTGAACATCTTCCATACTAACATTGATTAGTTCGGAGTCTGTTTCTATGCGAACAGGTAAATTCCCCAATACAAAATTATTTGTTGGAGGGTTTGATTGGAATACATTACTTAAATGTTCAGCGAAAACATTCATTAAATATTGCCTTAAATATATAGAAATTAAGATACAATTTTATATGGAGATCGATCCATTTTAGGTCTTTCATAAGACCCACATTCGAAAAATACATTAACTCTTATTAACATCGATAACATATTTAACACAAATTTGCATAATATATGCAGATTTCTGAATTTTGAGGCTATCGGTCCTAAAGTATATATAGCCGCCTATTGAAGGCGTGAGAAAAGGAAGGGCTGGGTGGTGATGAAATTTCATTAAAGTTTTGATAAAAAATGTGGTACATGAGACTGTATTCAATGTATATAATTACATCAACTGTTGTTTGTTTTTCTATTTAGATATATTGCTGTCAATAAGTCATTCAAGCTTAAATAAAATTATAATTGACAGCAAATATAACTAAAAAAAGTTAAAACTAAGCAATATTGGATAAAATTCATTCGAAGTACAACGAAAACTCAATTGTATTTTATGTTTCTTTTTTTCTCTTTTGTTTTGATTCTACTGTTGCTGTTGTTGTTGGCTGATTTAGCTGTCATTTCCTTACTTTATATTTTGAAAAGTGTAGATAAAATGTAATATTTTATCATCAAATCGTACACAAATGTACACCAAAATATACACAATCATTCACACTTGCACATAAATAAATACTTAGATACATGCATAGATACTCGTACATCAATATGTATAAATCAAGTGAAAAGGATAAAGCATCTCTATAAATACATTTCTTATTTTTCATTGTATGTAATCTGAATGTTTAGATATACATATCCGTTCATATGTGTGTCAATTTGGTTTGTATATTTGTGTATAAATAGAGAAAGAGTAAATATTTGTAGATGTAAAACTGTATTAAAATTGTATGAATACGACAATGAGAACACACATGATGTTACATTTTCTTGATTATTGACAAAAATCCCATTTAATCTTGCTTTACGTATGCTTGAGTGAATGATTGCTCGATATTAAAACTTTCTGCTTTTATAGATTTATTAAACAGAATTTTGCATTCAATACTACATTAAGCTACATATGTGCACAAATAGATTGATTAGAGCAAATATAAGTCCGAGATTTGATTTTAATGAATAAACTCAAAGTGATAAAATGATGTATTAGAAGAATTATTATAATTACGAGGTTTCTTTAATTTGCCACAAAAACTTTTATTTGGATTCTAGCAAATTTAATTAGAACGAGAGGTAATTGACTGAAATTTGTAGACATTTGCTAAATTATATTCGAAACATGGAAGAAGTTTAATGAACACAGAATTGAATGGGGTATATGAACAGCAATTTAATCAATTCCTTCTCCAGATTCTGATCGTCTTTGGTTTCTGATAAAATATTTGTGGGGTGTATAAAATGCGGAATTCACAACAGATTTTTTTTTAAACCCTTTATTAATTTATTGAATCTACCTTTTATAGGCCTAACAATAAGTATTTAAATCTTATAACTAAAATTAAAACTAGTTGCTCTCCAAAAAGAGAGCCTTAATGGTTAACTGGCACACATCTTAGCGGGGTGGTAGATCTGCTCGACGGAGCCTGGTTCGGGTTTGGATCTGGTTTTGCTGCTTAACAATATATTTCTCACGGACTTTCTTGCACTATTCCTTTACTAATGTCAATTCTAAGTGCCTGTGGATGTTTTCATTTCTCATATACCATGGTGCTCTCGTCATGGTCCTAAGAATTTTAGATTGGGCCCTCTGTATAAGATCAATGCTGGTGTTGCTAGCCAATCCCCATAATTGAATTCCATATGTCCAAATTGGTTTTAAAACGGTCTTATACAGGATGACTTTATATTCAAGGCTTAATTTTGATTGATCCCTGATTAACCAGTGAATGGTATATTAACGTTGTTGAGTGTGACAGGTGGGCAATTTCCTCTCCTTAGAGCCAACGTAACATGTTTACTTTTCAGCTTATTCACCTTTATTCGACAGTTTTTCAACCATGTTGTAGTTGACTAGATGCTATGAGTGGGTTTTCGTGTGAACTAATAATGGCGGTATCATCCGCAAATGTATGATCTTTTCCTGGAATATTTTTTCGAATAGCTTCGATAAACAAGGGAGTAGGCTAATAGGTCTATAAGAAGATGGCAGGGTTAAATCTTTACCCGGTTTCGGTATCATTATTATAAGTAAGTGCTTGCATAAGGTTTTCCAACCCTCCCATATTTTGGGGGACCATGGGCTTTTGATAACCCGATCTTTAAATACTGGCAGGAGCTGGCTCTAGCATTAATTGTAGCTCCTTGGTCATTTTGCTGTAATATTGGATGAACCGCATTTATTTTTTTATTTGAAAAAACTACTCCAGAGCTTATTGGTCTAGATGTAGATTCCGAATTTGTAGGTGTTGGTTCAACTATTTAACCTCTCAACAGCTTTTGCCTCCCTATTAATCTCCTTCCTCTGAAATTAACGGAATGATCTCCATCGCAGTTAGTTTTGTTTTACTTATTTAATTTGCAAGGATATTGCCACTGAAGCTTCATACGAATTGAAGCTGAGAATCTTTCAAATACGATTTGGTATTTTTTAAAATGCTGATTGAATGCAATAAAAGGAAATAATTTTTGCACCGAATCATTACTTGTGATGAAAAACTAATCCATTGCGATAACTTGAAGCGTCAGAGATCGTATGTGAATACCGGCCAACGAGCCGATTCGACACTAAATGCAAATACACATGGCACTTAGATAATTATAGGAAATCTGGCCAGACCATCACAGAACCAGTACCGAACTCAACTGATTCTTTTAAAGCTAGCATTGGCCATCATGACAACGCTAGGCCACATGTTGGAATACCTGTTAAATTTAGAAAAAAAGTGGTTGGTAAGTTTAGCCTCACCTGCTTTATAGTCCTGTCCTTTCCCCGCCCGACTATTATTTACTGGCGTACGCTTCACTTCAGAACAGAGTATCCGAAATTGATTTGGCTCGTTCTTGGCTTCCATAGATGAGCAGTTCTTTTGGATTAGAATCCATATATTGCCAGGAAGATGGGAAAAAGTTATAGCTAACGATGGCCAATAGTTTGAATAAATTTATATTTTACATATGTTTCAAAATCCCTCATCATACACCCAATAATAACAAATTAGGTTAATGTTATTTTGAGGTTATTTAGCTTTTTAACCAAATAAGTTATTTTGTTTCCTTTAAATTGTCGACGCTTTCGTCGCTTATTAATATTAATTTCTAATTTATAATTGTGTTGAATAGAAAAACTCTTCATCTATTATGTTCATGAATTAAAAAAATACCATGCTGTAATGACTCACTGTAATAGTTATATAAACATTCGAAAATAACATACTTTGGTTGATGGCATGGCCTCTATTCTGATCCCGTCCATTGTTATCTTAATTACGTTGGGTGATAATAAAATAACTCGTGCAATGATTTGAGGTTGTCACTTTAACTATTTACAAGTATTATTTATGGAACATAAAAAAAGCTTCATCCAATGACCAATATACTAGTCATCTGGTGATAATAATTGTTTTCATCTTCAATCAACAAGAAAAATTGGAATTCTTGTATTTGTATGTGCATAAAAAAGTTTTGTTAAAAAAAATACAAAAAAGAAGTACGTTCAAATTTCAAAAAAGTGCTAGACTCCATTTGAAATTTTTTAGGAAGGACTGCAGTTCCATTTAAATTTAATTTCTGGGATATGGGATACAAAAAAGTATTAAAACTCGAGTTTTCTTGCATAAATTTAGATTAAGTTGGATCTTTGGTGCTAGCTTTATTATTAGTTCCGGAGATACAGAGATACCAATACACATGGGGAGAGGTGCTTACATGCAAAATTTCAATATGTACAAATTTTAAAATCGGGACAAAATTTTGTATGGGAAAATTCGAAATTCCAATTCACGAATGGACCTAATGCATTGTTGAAGGTGTGTAGAACCATCTTCACAAAATTGCCCTCCTAATGAAACCGGTTTGGAGCTAGTTTTTTCTATAGAAACATTTTTTGTGATTTATATATATACACAGAGAAAACAGATTCGTGTTCACAACCGAATTTGGCGCCAATCGAATTTTGTCGGTTACAATAACTATCTCATAATTCGATTGGAATTACTGAATTTATTAGTACTCGTAACTGTTTTCAAATGCAATTCGGTGATAGGGACAGAACGTATCAATGACTACTGTGAATTAATTTCAAAATAATTTGACTTTTCTTTTTTAATATACTTTATTTAATAAACACACGCTAGAAGAAAGATACATACATAAACATAAATTACAATTGTTTTTAGTATTTTAAAGTGCATATGATGTCATTTACATCCCTCATCCCAAACTTGTGGAATAATTTATACTTGACTTGATGGTTGCAGGCATGTTCTCGGATTTCAATAGGATGATTTGATCACAACCACTGAACTGCAATAGAAGGTTTTTTTGCTTTGTACATTTTTTTCACAGAATAGATTTTGTAATGGGAAAATATTGTTTTATGGCTAGTTGAGAATTAGCTTTTTGATCTATTTCGGTTATTACACTCACGAATTTTTTCTTCTTAAACTCCTAAAAAAATATTAAAAGGTCCTTAATGAAACATACATATATTTTAGGAAATAAATAGATGTTAATTACTTACCCTTCCGTATAATTTATGTTTTGTTACCCAAAATTTATTCACAGATTAATTGTTTTAGTTTTTGAATTTATTTTAATTGTTATTCTTTTCAAATGTCAACAAATTCAAATTCATTATTTTCCGTCGGTCGAGAACACCGAATTGGTATTTTTTATATAATAACCGAATTTATCGATTACAAACCCCAATAGTGTTGATTGTCATTTCCGAATTAACCAAAATTGTATTAGTTAAGACACAAACCAACATTTTACAGTTATTGCAACCACAATTCCACAACAATAACTGTATTTCAGTTGTAAACATTAAAAAACTATTAAATATAAAGTTATTTAGTGATTACAATATAATGTTGTTTAACGTAGTTAAATTTTAATAATAACAACCGATTTTCAACAAATCTGTTTTCTGTGTGTAGATATTCAAAATTGGGAATAATTGCTGTATGGGAAAATCGACTTGACGAATAGACCGCATGTACCTAATGTAGTATTTTAGGTGTCTAAATCCATCTTCAGAAAATTTCCTTTCCAATGAAACCAGTTTGGAGCTACTCGGTTGGATTATCCTGGAATTTGAATATTCAAAGCAGGATTAATAAGACTTATGTTGCCATCTACTTCTGTAAAAGGGCAATTGGTACTAACTGGGGTATTATGCCGAAAGGTATGAATTGAATCTATAAAGCAGTTGTTAAACTCATCTTGTTCTATGGAAAGTTGGTATGGTGGGAGGCTTTGAACGAGTTCTCAGGACTATCGGGATACTGTTTACAGGCGCTATAAAGTCTACCTCCTCTAAGGCTCTGTTTTATTATTTTAAACTGGTGACCAGTTGATTTGATGGTGATACAAATGACACTCAGCTCTGCTGTGAGACTGAATGCTCGCTGTTCGTGGTTCGTGGTTCGTGGTGTGGTAAAGACCATGAGATCTCTAGGATACTGAACTACTATGGACACCTACATAGTAATGTCGACTACTGCATCACAAAACCTAGGCATTTCTATACTATAATTCCGAATAGGGATTTACGGCAATGCGGACTCTTCCCCCTGACGATGTCATAAGAGTATATACTGATGGCTCGAAAAGGGGGTGTAGGGTCGGTGGAAGTTTCTTTATTGAAAACTTTGGGATCAAATTCTTCTTCAGGCTACCTAACTTTTGTACGGCTCTTCAGGCAGAAGTTACGGCCATTTAACGTGCATTCAACTCGCTGAGGTTTTATCAAATATCTGGTGATATATGCGTATTTACTGATAGCAAGGCTGACGTTAACGGAATAGCGGGTATCCTCACGACATCTAGATTAACCGAGGAATTTCGGGTATACCTTAATGAGATAGCGAGACATTCCAGGATAACGCTTATATGGGTCCCTGGTCACGATGGAAATCAGGGTAATTGTACAGCAGATGAACTGGCCAAAAGGCATGCGATGATGGATGATGAGGAGAATCCTTTTCTGGTATTTCCATTTTTAATGCAAGATAGCTGTACAGCAGATACTATAAGGTGGCGCAAAAGTAATCCTCCTATCAGAAAATGCTATAAATTTTGCCGATTATTGGTCAAATAAACAGTCAGCAATATTCCGCGTTCTGGAGCAGTGTAGCGTAACATTGTTTATTAACGTGTATTTCGCATGTGTTTACTACACAAATGTCAAAACAGAACTGACATTAGGGGCCTCGCAAAATTTATAGCATTTTCTGATAGGAGGATTACTTTTGCGCCACCTGTTATATGAGTCTTCACAAAGCAATTGGACCAACGAGTCTTCCTGTGTTATATCGGGGTTTACTTGGCCCGAATATGATGCCAGCAGGACGAACCTACTTATGGAATTTCGTCGAGAGAAAATAAGGCTAATTGTTTCCTTCATTACAGGACACTGCATAATTGGGACAAATGCTAAAATACTAGGCCTACGGTACAATGACTACTGTAGGAGGGAACGCATTCTCGGAATTTCATTCCTATCATGCTTAGATGAGTTATCAAGGATAAGTCTTAGACGAATCTACTCCTTCATCATGGAATCGGGTTGGTTTAGCCTGGAAACAATGGACGTATGATAAATACCCACCTGTTTACCTCTTGGGTTTCACAATGGGATCTGTTTTTGAATGGACCCTAGTGAGGTGCTTTAAGAGTGGCTGCGTATGGAACCTAACCTACTCGGTTGGATAGTTTCAGAGTTTATAACGGACATAGGACATAGAAACATTTTTTGTGTTTTATATATATAGATTTAGCGATAATATAGCTTGTGGGTCACTTTGACCCAATCGAAACATAAGATTAATTTTGCTGCACTTTTTATTAACATAAATAAATCTACATATTTCTGTAAAATAATGCAGAAAGCTAATGAGTTTCATAAATTTATTTCATACTTATCTTTTAGACCTAGAGTCACAATATTCCAAGCGGCACACTTTGATATTTAAAAAAATCGCCTTTCACCCTAATCTATATAACTTTTTCTCTACCACGTATGTACATATGCTGGTGTAATGCAAAGAAACCCTAAAATTTGTTTCCAACATACTCGAATGAAATAAATGTAATGCTTTCATTTTTATTACGAACATTGTTTTCACACTGCCTGCCAGTGGTTAACCCAAATTTCCATGTCAATGAATTTTACTGCATTTCCATTTACATACAGTAATGCATCTGAGTTATTGGAATGTAATGAGAAAAATATTGTAAATTGTTTGAATATAGTGAATTTAATAGCAGAAAAAATTCAGAAATTTTGTCGATTTGCATTTCACCAGGAAATTACTTACTTTTCTTTCTGGATTTAGTTTAGGGTGCTTAATAAGTTGGCTGAATATCTATTATATTATCTTTAGTTTCTAATCCAAAATAGACAGGTTTTTTATCCACCTGTCTATTTTGGACAATATCTAAATCGAAAAAAATCTGTATGATTTAATGTTTAACAAAGATTTAAAACTCTGAGCTCCTCAGTTTTTGAGGTCTGAAATAAGCCAGTTATGGTTTACGTAGAATCCTCACTTATTCAAGTTTATATAAACGTCCCCTTTTGCCATCCCGGTATTTGGAATCTGGAGTCAAAGCACATATTTTAAAGTTATTGTAACCAATTGTTTTACTGTGTGAACCATACAAAAATATGTGCTACTATACAAACATTAATGTATCCATAGGCTAGTGAGTAAAGATTTCTGTGTTCAAGGGTGAGGGTGCAGAAAATCAAATATGCTTATAGCTTTACAATATTGAGCAGTTTTTGTACAAAAATACGAGACCATTTGACCAACAGGCACTGTTGTACCCATACTGTTGCTTTCAATGGATTAAGGTTACCCTTACAACTCATGCTTGATGCATGTTTGGTTACCACAACTTTTCTGCTTCCTTCCAACACAAACTCTGCAAGCATTTTTATATATCTGCAATTATTTTAGTCATTTCCTGTGTCAAAAGTTACTAGGGATTCATATGCAAAGTATTTGTTTTACTTATTGCAGTTGTACTGTAAAGATTTCATGCTTCATTTTTGTGTTATTATTATTTTTATTAAATAAAATAACTTTTGTCTATATATGGTTACAGTTTGACTATATATGGCAAACATAATTCTGTTTGTAAGTAGATATGTGTGTAATAGGGTGACCATTATTTTCTATTTTTTGGAATTTCAATGTACCCACATTCTAATTGTTAATAAAATCCAAATGCTACGCCCAATAATACTCCGGGTAATTTTAGTCTTTGGTTTGTTCCATATTCACCACTACATTCAAAAACATTCAATGCACATGTCAACGTCGAATGTTGCGATTCAGTGAAATCCATCAAATTCATCTGCAAATATGTTACCAAGGGATGTACCATGGCTGTGATTGGAGTTAGTGCAGATAATTCCAACGAAGAAGTCTCTGAATTTCAAATGGGCCGCTATGTTAGCAGCAACGAAGCAATTTGGCACATTTTTTAATTTGCCATTCATGAAAGGCATCCAACTGTTGTTCATTTAGCCGTACAACATTGACCAGCATTTTTTTAATGTGGCGGAATGATGAATTTGCCTGAACGCTGCTATACTCCGAAATGTCTAGATATTATCGTAAACGAAATTTCAAAGACGGAAACAAGGAAATCCATTTCCAGGTTTCCCGCATTTATTTCAACCGACACATTAGGTCGCATTTACACAGTACATCCAAGAAACGATGAGTGTTTCTATTTGCATTTGCTATTCGTCAACGTTCGTAGCCCAACATCATTCCAAATTTCCGAAATATAAATGGTGAATTGTGTGACACTCATTGGGAATACTTACTAGGAGATGCTGTGCTTTTGTCAAATGCTCATCAAATACGAACATTGTTTTCGATAATTATCTCAATGATTCGTGGAGCAAATACAAAGATGCCATATGTGATTATATTTTGCACCAGAACATCAACTATGAATTTGCAACTGAGCTATGAAATATAAAACAAGGCATTACAGCTCCCAATCGTTCGATGCACGACGCATTTAAAACAAATATGATTGCGATGCCTTGAGGGAATCAGTTCGAACAAGTGTTCCAATATTGAATCGACAACAAAAATATGCGTACGACACTCTTATGAAAGGTGTGAAAAATGGAACTGGAGGGATTTTTTTTGGACGCTCCAGGTGGAACTGGAAAAACTTTTTTGATCGCGTTGTTTTTAGCAACGACACGCTCTTAGAATTAAATTGCACTTGCTTCTTCAGGAATTGCAGCCGTGTTGTTAGAAGGCGGTCGGATTGCTCATTCAGTACTCAAGTTACCATTGAATATTCAAATCAATGAAAATCCAACATGCATATTTCCTGTAACCATGCGGTGACCAAAGTTATGCAGAAAAGCAAACTAATCGTCTTGGATGAGTGTACAATGGCGGACAAAAAGTCGTTGTAGGTATTACACAAAACGTTGCAAGATTTACGAAACAATCAAAGCCGGCTTGGTGGTACGATGATTCTGTCGGAAGGTGATTTCCGGCAAACATTGCCAGTGATTCCACGGTCAAAACCAGCCGCTGTACTTAATGCATGTCAAAGTCAAATTGACTTTCAACTTGCGGATCACAGGTATCTGACTTTCTCAACAGAATTAGAAATTGAAAAGGGAACTCCTTTTCTAAACAGAGGAAAACCAAATTGGATGATCATTCGCGGATCCTTCATGGTTTACTTCCCCCACCCCCTCTGATAGGTAACACCAGGGATATTGAAAGCGCTGTGGAAAAGCTCACACTATCTTTTAGTGAGACCACTAGGCGTACTTGGATTCCATCTGCTCGCGGAGGAAAGGTAAGCGAACACTAGGCGTAGTTGTCGCAAACTTTTCAACGAGGCGAAAATATCAGGCAATATAAGGCACCGTATAAGTCTACGTTGAATAAATTTAAGAATCAGGTTAGAAGCGCGAAACGTAGGTCCTGGAGGAATTTCTGTAGCGGCGTCGAAAGTTCCTCAGAGACCAATCGCTTGTGTCGAAAACACCAACTGTTGAAGGTTATACTCAAAAACAGGATGGTAGGTGGACCACTGATGAACGCGAGATTCTAGAAGTACTCATGGACGCATATTTTGCGGGGAATTTTCCACTAGATATGGATAGTGGTTCCCAACCGAATAACCGGACAACTCCGGCAATTATAATTGACGGGCATTTGATAAAATGGGCCACTCGGAGTTTTGACTCTTATAGATCTAGTAACTCCTTGGCTGATAGCTATTTATCATGCCTGTCTTGTATGGTCGTACATACCAAAACGGTGTACCGAATGCACTGTGATATTCATTCCGAAAGGAGGGATACCATCACACACCATAGCAAAAGATTTCAGACCAATAAGTCTATCATCATTCTTGCTGAGAACCCTTGAAAGAATCATCGACATCCACATACGAGTGTCTTTAGAATAAGGATCATTATCTCCTACTCAACATGCCTACATGAAGGGAAAACCTGTTGAGACAGCACTTCACTCCTTACTGGGATATATTGAGAAATCCCTCGAATTTGATAATTTCTCATTAGTGGTCTTTCTGGATATAGAAGGAACCTTCAAAAATGTAGAATCTGCAACTATAGTTACAGTTGTACATGATCTTGATCTCGACCAGTCATCAAGAACCTCTACAATTCAGGACCATTCGTTCCGAAAAGAGAACGGCAGTGATCACGAGAATGGCCACTAGGGGTACGCCTCAAGGAGGCGTCTTATTTCCACTTCTGTGGAATGTGGCAATAAATTATCTGCTCAGGAATCTGGATCTCATGGGTTATAAAACTGTCAACTACGCGGATGACGTCGCAGTGGGAGTCTCTGGGATCCACTTGGACTCGATATCACAACGCCTGAAATATGCACTCAGTGTATTAAGTCGGTGGAGTACAGACAGTGGATTGAGTGTTAATCCAAGCAAAACCGAGCTTGTACTTTTCACAAGGAAGTACAAGATTACACATTTCTCGCATCCCCAATTAAATGGTGTTAAAATAAAACTATCGGACAATGCAAAATACTTGGGAGTCATTCTGGATAGTTAAATATCCTGGAAACCCAATACCCTTTCAAGGACGCCGAAAGCCTTTACGGCTATGTATGTCTGTAAGAACGCTATAGGTACGCAATGGGGTATTAAAACCCAGTTTGTTAACTGGCTATGTGATGCGGTCATTGGGCCGACACTATTCTATGGAGTCTCTGTCTGGTGGAAGGCACTAGACAAAGGCTCAATTTGTATGTTATTCGAGAAGGTTTTAAGAAGAATGGCAATCTTGATAGCAGGAGCTCTAAGAACGACCGCAACAAAGTCGCTCTTTGCTTTATTAAACTGGATCCCTATGGATCTAATGGCCAGAAAAATGGCATTCACCTCGGCCTTTAGGCTAAACGTGATTGGGGCGTGGAGACATGCTCCATATGGTTACGCCAGTATAATAGGTAGCATTCGGAGTCTTCTGGATTATATCGATTATTGCATTTCTTGGCTCTTTATGGTGAGAAATTTTGGTTTCTCAATTCCGCATAACACGGAAGCAATGGACGGACCTCTACAGATCTCCGTCTATACGGACGGCTCTAGAAAGGGAGATCGAGATCAGGAATTCGAAACTAGGTTATCTTTTAGACTTCCAAATGAATGTAGCATTATCCATGCTGAAATAATAGCCATAAAAAGGGCGGATAACTGGCTCAGTTATAATGTGATATCAGGTAGGGATATTTGTATATATACTGACAGTCAGGCCGCAATAAAATCTCTAACAGGTGTATATACAACATCTAATTTGGTCCAGGAATGCCGAGTATCCTTAAACAGGATGGCGAGACATTCAACAGTCGTACTCAAGTGGGTACGTGGATACGGAGATACTTCAGGCAACTGTGTTGCTGATGAATTGGCGAAAAAAGGCGCTATGCTGCCTGACGGACACATAGACTTCCTATGTGGGATTCCGTTATCCAAATGCAAGCTTCACATTAGTAACTTCTATAATGAGCTTGCTCAAACAAGATGGGTTTTTGAACCCAAATGTACTATTACCAGAATGATATGGCTCCGACTGAATCGCGGACGAACAGCATATCTTCTTGGCTTACCAGTCACTGCACTTTTGGCAACCACGTGAGGAGACTTGGCTTGCCCTACAACGACTTCCGGCATTAGAAAATCTACGCTTAAGGTTTCTGGGACAACGTTCCCTAACTAGTCTCTCTGAGTTCTCGAATTTGAGGCTTGAGCGCATTAATGCCTTTGTAAGGGATAGTAATTGGCTAACCAGACCAAATATGGGGATATCCGTGGAGTGACCAAATAATAATCTCCTCTCCTCTCTCTTTCTCTCTCGCATCTCTTCTCTCACTCTTCAATCTTAACCAAATCTTGACTGTCCCCTCTTTTTTCATATCTACTCTGTCCTTCTGATAAATAACGTCATCGAAGCAACAGTACTTAAAAGAAAGTAGAATGGAGAAGACGTTTTCATTCCACGGATTCCAACAATAACCAAATCACAAGGGCAGTCATGCTTATTAGCGGCATTAACCTTGAAAATCGATGCTTCTCGCATGGTCATGATAATGGTTTATCGATGTAAGAAAATGTTTATATATTATATTTAAACATCAATATACTTTATTGAGTTTTTGTTTTATGTTACACCTTGGGAGTATCGAAAATTATAAAACGCTGTATAATGGTCACCCTTTATGACCATATTTTAATTATAACCAGATACATAAACAAAATAAAACCAAATTTATATATATTTTTTTTAACAGATTTACAAAAGTTTGCAAATTTTTGTCAGTATTGCTGTATAGTGTGTGTTGCTATGAGAGGTCTTTGTGTAAATTGCTAGAAAATTTATTCACAATTTAGCATGACCCATACAAATACTTTTTAAAATTTATTGACTTTAAAAACAATTGAAAATACGTACATTAAATTGCAACTATTCGTTTTGATTTTAAGAGATCAAAAGTTTGTTTTTATTTGATTTAGAATTAAGAGTATAAATTTGTTAGTTTTGTGTGTTAGTTAGTTCGTTTTGAAAATATATTGAGAAGATAAATAAAGACAATATACAGCAGGGAAAATATACATAAGCATAATAAATTTATTTTGATTTATAAAAATCTTTTAAAACTGGATATGTGGGTCAATGGAAAAAATCTAGTTTTAAACATACATAAATTTTAATTATTTTAATATTCTAAAATAAAATATTTGTAAACTGTTAATTAGAACGTAAATATTGTGTGTATTTTGTTTTAACTTATTCCAAACTTAGATATTTAACCAAATGTATTTCATCTAACACCATTTAATTTCATTTCAAGTTAATGTAATTAAAATTAAATTTTGTATTTGCTACCACTTAGTCTCATTGTTAATTAGTTGCAATTCCGTATACATTTTACTTATGCAATTATGTTAACAATTTTCTCTTTTCCCCCTAACCGATTCCGCATAAAGTGTTGCAACAGTTGGTTTAATTTGTTTACAGCTAAAAGTGTTGAATAGGACTTATAATTATCAACCAGCGGAAATAATAACATACACACGAACTGTAAATACTTGGCTGCCATGGCAAGCAATGTATAGTGTGACAGCATGTACAGTAAAATCTTACAACAACATTAGTGTTGTCACAAGTGTAGTTATTAGTAAATTGACACGATTAGTGTGCGTTGTTGAAAGTTTTGACTGTTTTGTTGTACTACACCACATTAGTACACACTATTTTGGGTTAAATTGTACATGTTGCTTATATTACATGGCTGTGTACATGGATTAATTGGACCATACACCCAGTTGAAACTGGTACTGATGTACACGGCAGCTAATTAACGATGACTATGGTACATTAATACTTGTATGTATGTATTGAAATAGTTGCAATTAAATAATATAACACAAAATCAATTTAAATGTATGTACTTATACTCATGTTTACTATCTGAGAAATTAGAAATATACAATTTAATCAATCAGTTTAAAATACAAAATGGCAACATATGATTTCCGAACCAAAATAAATGCTCATCTTTTAAGGCCAACAACGAATCAAGCCACTCTGTTCCAAAGTGAGGCGTATCCCACAAAGAGCGTTCTGCATCGATTGAAACAAATAGTATTCGGATGGGGCAAGGTCTGGACTATAAAGCTTGTAAGGCAAAACTTCCTCTCCACATCATTCTAAATACATTTTAACAGGTATTGCGTTCTCATGATGGAATATTACGGTTTCATAGCTGGCCGCATATTCTAAGCATTTTTTTGTCCAATGCTTGCTTCAAAAGAATTAGTTGAGTTTGTTACAGTTTCCCTATGATGGTCAGCAGCTCATAATAGCACCCTTTTGTTCGCTCCAAATACCGAGAATTAGCTTAGAACCATGGGTATTTGGCTTTGGTGTCGATTTTGGTGGTTGGCATACGATCTCTTATGCTTCGGGTTATCGTAATGTATCTATTTTTCATATCAAGTAATGATTCGGTGCCAGAATGATTTTCTTTTTTATAGCGTTCGAGCATCATATTGGTCATGCAAAGTCTCTCTGTTTCAATTCGTATTATATCCAATTTCCATGCTTTTGGATGAATCCTTTTTTTATTTTTTTGCTTGGATCAGCACTCAGGGGATGACCCCTACTCATGCAATACATTGTGTTGAAACTATGAAAACAGGTTATGGGAAGAAGGATAGAGGGAATAATGTTTGTGGACATTTGATTTGAATTTTCCTACATTGAAAGGGACAGGAAATACTTCGATAGGAAGCTTATTCCACATACGGACGGTACGGCTAAAAAAACGAATTTTCTCTGTAGTGTGTTGTGCGATCCACTGACCAATCGACCACGATGAACGCGTATTTCGTATGAAACTACGGGTATCGGGAATAAGTTCCCTAATTTCAATAGAACACATACCATTGTAGTATCGATAGAACAGTGAAAAACAACCCACATTGCAACGATGCTCCAGAGAATCAATAGAGCTGGATACCCTACTGTCATCGATAAGCACCTTCGCACTCTCCAGTACGCGGTACGAAGCACCGGCCCATACATGAGAGTTGTATTCCATTTTGGGTTGGATATAAGTGATGCAAATAGTAAGGTGATCAGATGAAGTGAAGTATTTCTTACACCGTCTTAGTAAACCGAGGCACTTGAATACTTCTTTCGACACTTGAAAACTGTGTTTTGTCCAGCGAACATCACATTGATTTCCCATGCCTAGAACATCGACAGCTTCTGATTCCTTAATAGTTACACCACCCATAGAAACAGATGAAGCAACATGATCTGTGCCTTTATGAGTCTTACGTGCATTAAAATTGACTCTGTTTCCATAACCCCATTCAGAGATTGTCACAAGATCTTGGTTAAGTGTATCATTCATGTTTTGCCTCATTGCACCAATCTCCGAAAGGATTGGCCTATAGTTGAATGAATATGAATGGCAAATGTTGCTGTCATCTGCAAAAGAATAGATAGGGTTGGAAGTTTGACTTAGAAGGTCATAAGGAATAGAGTAGGAGAAAGAACGGAGCCTTGAGGTACCACTGAATTAATCTTAAACTCATTTGATGAGATCCCATCTACAACAACTCGTATAGTGCGATCTCTGAGAAAGCTCCAGATAAATCGAGAGAAGTCGTTACCGTTCCGTGTCAAAATCACCACTTCTTAACCGCACAAAACATCTCTCGTACGTTGAAACCGATGGAACACACTCACCATAAGCATTGGTGAGCAATCCATGTGCTTCAGCGGCACTTTTTTTTTAAATTGAAGAAGTGAAGCAAAACTTACCGGATATGATGCTTTGTTAATAAGAAATTCTATATTTTTGAAGCAAAAAAAAAAAAAACTTTGTTGTTTTTACTTTAATGTTCAATAACTAGGTGAGAATAAATAACAGATATGTACCCTTCAAAATGACATATAAGTTATTATAAACAAAAACAAAAAATCCCGCATTTTTAAGTCATACAACCAATATTTATAACAGATTTATGAGTAATTCAGTGATTTTCGGAAGTGGGCTTTATAAGGGAACTGTTGAGTTACAGCCTGCAGCGTTGACAACCGGAAGTCGCTGAAAAAAGTAACGACTCGACCTCTTCTTGTCTATTTAGGTACTGATTTATTTACAGATGTATTTTTCTTAAGTACTAATTATAAAATTCTTAAAACTAAACTAGACTAAACGCATATTGGAAGTAAATAATAATCAGTGTGATGGAAAATACTTTATGATTTTATCCTTTGTACACAGAATTTATTACCTGTTTCTGTGTATGTCAAAGATCGATCATTCTATCAATATGAAAGACAAGACTAAAAAGTACAGTTTCACAAAACTGAACAGGAACTATAATCAAAAATGAACCGATATTCACAAAATCCAGTAGTATGAGTTTTAAATACAAGTTACTGATCTGTGTAAGATTTTGGTTAGATATCACTATTTATGAAAATATGAAGATGTGCCCTATTAAGGGCCCATTGCCACAAATGATAACAACATGATTTCTATGTATTAGAGGCCAATTTTTTGGTTGAATTTCATCTCAGTAATATAAGAGTAATAGCAATTCTGGGAAGTGGACTTATTATCGGTCAATTATAAACTGATATTTATAATATCTAGTAGGTACTATGATTATTGTACATATTGTAAAGTTACATACCCTTACGTTTTTTTTTTTAGAATTTTCCAAAAGTGATAATTGAAAACTGAAATCGGCAAACAGCTCCATAGAGTATTTATATTATGAAAATTCAAACAACACAAATAAAAAAAGTTAAAATTTTTGGACATTCTCTCATGCAATGGACAATAGGCTTGTGATATATGCCTTTGAACTTTATAAATCAAGAATTGAATTTGAAAAATAAATTATTGTTGTATGGTTTAAAAGTTATGTGAAGTTATGTATGTTCTTTTTGTGAAATATTCACATTTTATAATTCGATAAACAATTGAAAATGAGAAATCCGAAAAGTGCTGTTTTCTGTCCGTTTTGAGATGGATTCTCCCAAATGTGCATATGTATGCTAAGTACATTTTTCCTATGACTCTTTATTGGATGATCAGATCATATAATTTCTTTAGCATAGTTTAGTTTGAAGGTTTCTATATGTAGGGGCTATGGTGAAATATCTTTTCATTCGAAATCTATTTTTACAAAATTATGTATGGATAGAGCCATTATACACAGATTCTTACAATCTTCAACAGTGATTAATATTTTATCATATGATTTTCTTTATTTACGCTTTACTTACTTACTGAATCCTTTTATTGGTCTAACAATAAGTATTTAAATCTTATAAATACAATTAAATTTAGTTGCGCTCTAACAAGAGAGCCTTCATGGGCAAATGCGGGGTGGTAGATCTGCTCTACGGAGACTTGATCTGGTTTGGATGAGCTTACCAATGACCATGGTGCATAAGTCATGGTCATAAGAATTTTCGATTGTGCACTCTGTATAATATAAATATTGGTATTACTTGTCGTTCCACAGTGATCCAAATGATCAATCTAACCGGTAAAAAAGTAATTTTTTTAAATGTTTCAAAAGTAAATTTTTTGTATGGTAATATGTTGACAAGTGTCCATAGTACATAACGCTATATTTTTTTCTTTTTTAAATAGCTACACTAGCATTGATACATTGCTTCAAAAACAAGTAGTTGCTTCTTTGTTAAAATATTAATATCTCAAGTGACATTTAACAGTGCAAGTGAAATTGTCGTCAAAAAATAGTAAGATCAATTAAAAAAAAAAAAAAACAAGTAAGAGAGCTAAACTCGGCTGTGCCGAATCTTATATACCATTCACCAAATTATACTTTAAAATAAAATTTAAAATTTTTTTTTTTCCAATTTTTAAAAAAAAATTTTTTTTAATTTATTAGTGAAAAAATTTGACAAAAGAATGTTTATTGTGAAAAAAAATTTGGGTTAAAAAATTTGTTTTCCGATTTTGACCCATTGTAGGTCCAACTTTGTATAGCCTTATATACATCGTTCCAATGGACTTTGAAATATCTATCATTAGATATCCATATTGTCTATATTTATGACTTAGTAATCGAGATATAGATATGAAAATAGGCCTAAAATAGAGGTTGTCTCGGATTCTTGCTCATATCTCCGTTATTTATGGACGGATTTTGCAGATTTTAAATAGGAAACTTCTCGAAAGCATGTCTTACAGAATTATTGAGGATTTGGATCCCGAAGATATCTGGGGTCTTCAGAAAATTGATTTCAACAGACAGACAGACGGACATGGCTAAATCGACTCCGCTATCTATAAGGATTCAGAATATATATACTTTATACGGTCGGAAAATTATATTGTGGATATTACAAACGGAATGGCAAGTTATATACCCTTCTCACGAAGGTGAAGGGTATAAAAATTATTGGTGTAATTAACATAACAAAGGCAAGAGTAAAAACTACTTATGTACATGTGTGTTTTAAACGTGAAATTTTTGTTCAATGTCCAAATTCTATTAGAATTTCAAATGGTAATTTAACAGAGTTAAGCTTTAGTTTTTATGTTGTTGTCATCTATTTTGCCTCAACGATTTTTACTTCATTTAGAGTTTAACATGTCCATTACAAGAAAGGAGCTGTATTTATATAGCAAATTTTTTAATGAAAAGTAGCCTTTAATTCCCTCCACACATACAGAGAGACGGTGGGAAAATTTCAGGAAAAGCGGTTCAGCCGTTTCGCCATTTATAGGCTTCAAGAAAACACACAGAGAAAAAATTTACATACAAAAACAGATTGTTTATATTGATGAAATCTATAAACGTACCAAATTTCATGTCGGTACGGCTTTTAAAAACGATTTATGACCTTTTTCCGGCTAGATTGAGCATTTGGACCACTGTGCGTTCCCAATAATTAGATTTCATATGTCCAAATTGGTTTTAAAATGCTTTTATACAGGATGACTTTATAGCCAAGGCTTAATTTTTATTGATCACTGATTAACCAATGAAAGCTAGAGGCTTTTAGCTCCATGTGAGTTCCATTGCACTTAAAATTCAATCGATAAAAACAATTTAAATTTTGTTCCTTTATAATTGGCTGTATATAAATTTATACATAAAGTTGCCACGTTTGGGCCTCAATAATTATTCACCTTTATACAATATGCATTATGTTTGCACAAGAATTTATAGTTACTAATAGGGTGGTCACACGGTATGTATTACATGTGTTTTGCGACATGTATTGGAACATTTTTCCACATGTAAACATGTACATACCGTGTGATCCATATGAAACTTTGTGTGTGTAAAATACACGTGTATGTCTTGTGACATTTTTGGCAATTAGAGCACGTTCTATTTTCGTGTGTTTATCAATGTGTATTTTGAAATACAACACCGTATGAGTGCAAAATAATTACACAAGACAAAAAAGAGTCGAGAAAAATCATAACAAAATTAGTTTCATCAAATTAAAAATATTTTTTGTGATTTAAAGTGTATTAAATAGACATACAGTTAAAAACAAAAATTATATAAACTAATAGAGTTTATATCACACGCAATTACATATGTACGTATGAACGTGGAAAATATGAATCGTATGTATAACGTGAATTTTGACATACACATGGAATTCCATATGTATCGAATACATGTCCCAATAGCAAAAGCAAATAAAAACTGAAAACTTACTACTTTCAAAGGGGTAACTACGTACTTGACTGAATTCAAAGCATTCATGTGAGTACAATATAAATTTATTGAATTTCATCATGTGGAAACCACATTATTTATACTCCACAAAAAGTCATGGTGAATGAAGGTGTATATAAGTTTGTCGTTCCGTGTGTGACACTAACTAATATTCATCTAAGTGTATATATTATTGATCACTTTGAAATTCTGATTTAGATATGTTCGCCTAGCATTTTGATTAATTTTTACATTAGTTAGATTGTTATTGTTCTAAGTAGTTTGTGGTTTGAAATCGTGTAATTTTATAAGCTGCTTTGTCAGTAGTGCACGTCAAAGTAGTTTGTTCATAATCAGTTTTAAGGAATAAATCTTTTCAGTACCTGTGACCATACTTTAAAAAAAAACTACCGTAATATATATTGAATGTCCGTGTCTCTGAATGGACCTAATGTTGAAACCAGCCAATATTGTGTAGCTATAATTGTAGGGAGAAGGTATTTATGATTCGATACATCCGCATATAACGTTCTAACTAGTTACATTTATTTATATGAAATTATGGAAAACCCAATTATTATTTGCAATTTTTTGTAGTTTTATATATTCCATTAAATATTTCTTTATCCTTAGTCATCAGGGATGGACAAGTTTAGCTGGGTATGAAAATAATATTGTTAAAATTATTTTAATGCTAACTAAAAGTAAAAAATTATTATAATAAAAATTTTTCTGACAATCTAGCAAACTTCAAATGAAGTCCAAAAAAGTTTTAAATGTGTATTGTAGCTTTATGTATGGATTATAAATTCAACAAAGGGTTAGTCCTTCGAATATGTATCGTTAAATTAATATTTTCTATTGACTGTTTACACTTAAACCCTTTCACGATTACAAGACTAATTTTTGAACAATTCTTGAACACATTACCAATAAAACTCTCAATTTTCAAAGACAATAAAAATTAAGGACTGTAACCGAACTTATTTTAATCTAAACCCATTAATAAGAGACACGTTTACGAACTAATTAACATTATAATGGAACCCATTCTTTTTTTGTTATTTAGTTATTCAATATTTTTGTGTTGGGACACCAGTGGTCGTCAAAGGGTTAGTCGCTGGAAGTTGACATGAATTTACATGTTACAATCGAGAACTATGTTTATTTTTTAATAAAATACAAAACTAGTACGAGGTCCTCCATCTAAATGCAATAAGAATTACAGAAACTATTTAAGCTGGAACAAACTATAGTATTTGTTATTGTGGCTTAACGCTGATTATGTGAATTGGGACAACGCGTTCTTGAAGCTATATATTAGTATTTTATATATTTTTAGAAATAAGGACTGAGATCAAAAAAATCTTAACATACATATACGTTAATAATAAAAATGAAATGGTCCATGTATGTGATCGCATCACGTGAGAACCACAGGAGCGATTTGGCTGATTTTTCTTTATTCGATTCGATATTATCAGGAGATAGTTCGTAAAGAAAAAAATCGAAATATGGGAAATTTACATTTTTAATATATTGCCTCCTTTTCACTTCTCATTTTTTCTAATAAGAGAAATTTTTTAGAGAAACTTGAAGAACTAACATTAGTGAATAGCTACCGACCGACGCCGGGCGGTCAACTAGTATGTCAATAAAAATAAAACCACAAAACTTACAGTTTTAATTTTTTTTATTTGATTGAAATTATTATTACGATATACATTAAGCACTATAAAAGCTTTCTATCAATTTGTTCAAACAGGTTTTCCATCTCCATTTAAAATCTACCACACTTTTGGACACCTTTTTTGTGCCCTTCAATTCTTTTTTAAGAAGATCCCAACATCTCTCTACTGGCCTTAGTTCCAGGCAGTTTCTAAGATTTGCCTCTGTTGGTACAAATACCACATTATTGTTCTTGTACCACTCAATACCTTGCTTACTATAGCGACAGGATGCCATTAAGAAGTCTTATGAATGTAAGCATCCTCTTTTGTAAACATTCCTTGATGTAAATTTCGGTATTTATAGAGCCCTTTGTAACAAATTTTTGGCTTCTTTTGCCGCAACTGCATATTTCTTGCACTGTCAAAAACTTTTTGCAAACATCTATTTTACTGCAGATATATTTTTTGTATAAAATTTTACTTCAATTTCCGTAATCTGCCTTTGGCTTCTAAATTTTTAGCAGAGCTTCTGTCTGGAACTTTTTGAGCCTTGTATGTTTTCAAACCTGCATTGGCTTTAATTTTTCAAAAAAAGAAAATCAAATAATACTTGGGTTAAAAATTCTAATGAAAATCGTGTGTTAAGGTTTCTTCGATCTCAATCCTTACTAGTTTACGCAAAAGATATTTTATTTCAAATGTTTAAACATGTTATTTAATTTGCGTCATAAAATATTGTAACATGATTTCTATGTATTCGAGTCTTACTTTGGTTGAACTTCATATCAATAACGTTATTTACAAGCGTTTTATCGGACGTGAAACTTATATGGGAGCTATGGGTAATTATAAAATCGATTTCTATGATTCTTGACTACAAATTTAAAATTTTGGTTCAATATAATTTTTTTTCCGATTTTTGTGTAGGTTAATGTGTTTTTGGAAGTGGTTCTATATGGTAGCTATTGCCAATTATAGGCCGATCTTCCGTAAATTCGGTATTTGAAGATATTTATAAGAGATTTGTGAGTATTTAGGTGATTTTCGGAAATGAACCTTATATTAAAGCTATGGTTACATATGTTCCAAAATTTACAAAATCAAGAAGTATGATTTGTTTGATGCAAATTACTGATCTGTGTAATTATGGGAATTATGCCCTTTTTAAAATGATCTTCACAACTAATTGCAACGTGATTTCTACTTTGGTTGAACTGCATTTCAATAATGTTATTTACAAAAGTTTTGTGGGTATTATAGTGATTCTGGGAAGTGGTCCATAAGTGGCAGCTACGGCCAATTGTGGAACAATATTTATGATTATTGGATACAGATTAGTAATCTGTGTGATATTTTGGTGAGAAATCTATATTTTTAGGTATTTTTGAAGTTTAATGTGTTTTTTGAAATTGATCTTTTTATAACCAACTAGGGGGCGATCTCCAAAAACTTCGGCACAGTAATTTTTTATATATGTTGATTATTTATGTCGATTTTCAACCTGATGACGATATTTATATGTATTTAAGTGATTTGCGGTACACAGAGAAAACAGATTTGTAGTGAAATCCGAATTTGTCGCCTATCGATTCCAAGTACTTACTATCACACAATTCGATTGTGAGCACCGGAAATTCGTTCATTATAACGTAATATATGAAATAAATCGCAGAATATGACTGAACTGTCAGTAGTATCAATTAATTAGGTATTAACATGTATTTGCGTTGTAATATCTATCCAATTATAATTTTTGTTTACATACATGGTTATCAAATCTGTTTGCATTTAGTACTCTTACAATCAATTATTTGTTACACAGAGAAACAGAAAACAGATTCGTGGCAGCAACCGAATTTATTGCCAATCGAATGATTGCACCCACAGAATTGTTTGGTTCTATCAACAGAAAGTCAGTTGATATAGAAGAATTTTGTATGAACAGCAAAATTCGGTCTCTAAGGTAGAATCATTCGATTGGCAACAAATTCGATTGCTGTCACGAATCTGTTTTCTCTGTGTATATTAAAAATTTGTCTCGATTTAATATATTTTTAATAACAACAACTTTTGTGGAATATTGTATGGATATTGAAACTCTATAGGTATTTATATCAGAGTACGGAAACAAAGAAAACAAAACGAAACGAATCGTTTGCTTTCATTTTGTTTTGTTCTTTGCAGTGAGTAAAACAAAAACCAAACATAAACAATGAGAATGATTGTGCCATTTTGTTCTGTATTGTTTTTGCTCGTGATCGCAAAATGTACATTAATATAATGGTACGCAGCTAGAAAAGAAAAGAGTGAGAACAATATTGAAACATTCTGAGAAACAACGATTAACAAACGTAAAGAACAGAGTAGGAAAACAAACAAAACAAAATACGTTTATCTATCTGTTTTGTACTCAAATGTACGATTGTAACGGTAAATTAAATAATGCAGATGAGTGAAAAGCTATTTGTTTTGTTTTCTCTTTTTGTCACTTGAAAAGTTTTTGTTTTGTTTTTGCTCATGTACAAGAATCTTGATTTGTTTTTTTACATTTTGCAAACGTTTGAGAAATGTTATGTTTGTTGTCATACTCTGATTTATATACCATAGCGCTATATTTCGGGAGGTAATTTGTAATTCTTACTATTTTCAACAGAGTTTGTTATTCTATCATTGGAATAACGAGTGTAAAATTTCATGGAATTAATTGCAATAAATTACACAAAATAACAAAAGATATTTGTTTGAGTTTCTCTCATATTTTGATCCAGAACTCTGGTTCTACTATCGGGATTGTGGTGATTTTCAATACCACACCGCCTAGGAAGATTATTAACTGTTATCGGTAATTAATTAATTTCAGCTTTGTATTTTGGACGGAAGAGTGTTTTGCACAGACCGTCAGACTGTCAGACAGACATAGCTAAATTGACTTATTGGGTCTAACATAAATATTTTTCAATACGGAACGACAAACTTGTAATATCCTCTTTTACCACTTTTGGTGGGGGAGGGTATGGAGTACTAATACTTCAAATACTTAGTACAACACAAATACGATAATTTAAAGTTTTCCATCCCTGTAAGTAATTCATTCAAAGTCATGGGGCATTATGACTTCAAATTACATGAAGCGAACTAATAATAAGAATTATATTAAGGGTTAGAACCCTTAGTATTTTCCCTGTATTTCATCACAGGAAAAATATCATAAGATAAGGCATGTTTAAAATTTCAATAACAACAATTTGCAAATATGAAAAAAAATATTATAAGTTAACAATAGAGCAATACGGCATGTCAAGCAATATTATGGACAAGAAAAAAAAAAACAAATTAAAAAAAAGGATGGGTATTTATAATGATTTAAAATTAAAAGAGTATTAAAAACATTTACGAACATAAAAAAGAACAATTTTAATTTGATAAAAATAAAAAAAACTTTTTTTTTTAACAAAATCCAAAGATGAAGAGAAATATACAAGCACAAAAAACTATTTGTGATTTACCATAACTCATGTTGCCTTTTAACACAACATTAACTAAAAATTAAACTGAAATTTCATAATAAAATCACGTTTGTAACAGAAATCACGTTTGCTTAAATTTATATTGTAAAATCTTCAAAAGCAAAATTTCTTTAAACTGCAAACACGAGAATGTTGTAAAATAATTTTAGTTAATTTTCCCAGTACATTTAAAGTAATCATGATCCTCCCTCAGCTCATGCTATGTTGCTGCAAATATTTATATTTTTTTTATAAATTTTTCACAATAAAACGAAAACACACACTCACTGTATTTCATGATCCCCCAACGTCATTCATTCATGCAACAAACAACAGCAGTTTGCAAAAATAAAATAAAAGTGGGTAAAATTGGTTAGGGACAACTAAGTATGAGTACGTACGACAATGTAAGTAAGTACTCCAAGTATGTATTACAAGCGTAAAGCGACTTGTTGCACGACAACAATTTTAATAAAAATAAAAAATAAAAAACCAAATGAAAATTGAAAATAAAAATTATGTCACAC
This sequence comes from Calliphora vomitoria, assembly GCA_942486065.2. Taxonomy (NCBI): domain Eukaryota; kingdom Metazoa; phylum Arthropoda; class Insecta; order Diptera; family Calliphoridae; genus Calliphora; species Calliphora vomitoria. The sequence continues at coordinate 100,631,685 of OW818031.2, read as the reverse complement.
ACAGCAGTTGCCAAGAACGAGCTTAACACTATTCTTACTTCCAAGGAATTTTACTTTCTCTTTTATATTATTGCTTCCAACAAAGTACTACTGCTATTTTTTGCTAGGAATAACTTAAATATAAACAGCAAAAGCGAAAGAAAGAAAATAAAATAAGAAAAAGCATTAAAATATTGCTGTGTTTAGAAACGTTAAAGAAAATTGCTGGAAACTCCACTAAAACTCTTGCGGTTTCTTAAGAGTTCATTTAAATATATTACAGAATGCTTATGTAATAAAGGGAACTAACTATAATGTATTGCAGTTGCAATGTAAACGTTTTAATATGGATAAAAAACGTTGGTTTATTTCCTTTAAATAAACCGGATACTTTTGATTGGAAATAATTGTTTAAAATTGTAACAACACTTTATTTATTTAAAATGAACAACAACAACAGTTCAAATAGTCACTCAGTGCCTATTTACACGTTTGTCAATTCGCAGAAATGCACACAACCTTGATAATGTACAAACTTAAATGTATAGTTGATGTTAACTCTAACAGCGCCTGTGATAAACTCACTCACGACTGAAACCTCTGCCACTATTTATACACACGCCATCTTTCGTTAATCTTCTACAATGATCATAACGAACAAACTAAAACATTCGAATTCTAGAGCTTTCGATGTTAATTTTAGCAGCTTAAACATTTATTATTTCCATACTTACAAACAATGCTAAATAGAAACTTCTACTGATGGACGTGTTTATAAACATTATGAATATTGCAGGCAGTCGTTACAGGCCGTTAAATTCAAATCGCTATTGAATTTATTTTGTTACAAAACATAAAACCTGAAGCGTGCAGCAGTCTTGTTTGTCGTCTCCGATTTTTACGAAAACTTCCACAGTTATTACGAATTTCGAAAAGGATCTCTAGTCAAAAAGTGATACATAATAATTGTGATAAATTTCGTTTAAATAAGAGCTGAAAATTTCGAAAAGTCCCGCTTTGTATATTGCAATATTTTGTCTCCTGTATATTAAAGGTATTCCAAGTCTAAGTATGCCTTAATATATTCCAGATGTTTTGAATGATGTGAGAGAATGGGCAGCATTATAATATTTTATCTGGTATATTTTATCTGGAATAAACCCATAAATCCACCGGACAAAGTGAAATATAAATGGCTAGAAAAGCAGATATTTTGGGGAGTTTCTCGAAAAGTATGAGCACGTGGTGGAACGATAGAGTATGTAATCGACCAGAAGGCATTATTCCTATGGATACATCCTCAATAGTGCCAGAACTACTCTTATGCGTTGGACAACCTACACGTACGACATTCTTATCCTTCTACCGGGGAATTGATGGCATCAAAAACTACCAATTACGAGCTACGATCAAAAGGATCGTGCACATAAATTTTAGTGCTTTTCCAGTACTTATGTAGGTCCTGTTGGACAGGCTTCGAAGAATCCTCCAACTATTTGATATCGAAGTTTTGATGACTTCCGCGATTCTGCAAGAAGACCGGTAGCATCTTAGTCTCCTCATGAAGATGTTTTCTAGGTTAATTGAATAAGGTCTGTGAAGGTCCTTAAGGTTGCATTTTGAGAACTATAACTATTTCTCCAGCAGCGTATCGGAAATACCAGAGTGTACTCGGCCAAGGGCTGTCAACTCAGCAACCACTGCTGCTTTAACAACAGTAACCACTGATAGGCTAATTGTTTTGCGTGTATCTAGCAAAGTTTCCTTATTAATACCTCAAGTACTGCAAGTTACATGCAGTGAAGAAATTGTGGATTTTGTTGAGATAATCCTTTACCATACCACAGAGTTGTGACAACCAAAAGTCATGGATTCGTTTTTGGCTAACATAATTGTAAGAATAAATTAATTTATATTTTTAGTTGTCACCGCAAATATTATCCATTGCTGTCATATTTTTATCGTATTTTTAGGTAAAGGAAAAATGAAACTTCAAAATACAACACTGTGATCATAAGCCTTAAACAGCTGTGTTTTGTATATTGTATTACACTGGTAATCTACACTTAAATGCCGGAGTATTTGAGTAGAAAGTGTTAAGGTAAGACCTTATTTAGTTAAGTGAGGGTAGTACTCTCGTCAAATAATTAAAGTTTGCGAGGAGATAATAGGTTTTACCTAATCTCCAAGCATTTCCTAACGTCGGATCGAGTAGCCAGCATATTTCATTAGACTGGGAGGGGATTGTATTCTCCCCAGCTCTATTATAAATTGTGGTCACTGAATATCAGAGGTTTCTGTGGTTGTATACAAATCCTTCATATATTCAACTTTATGGCTCGTAACGGTGGTTTTATTCGGTTGAGTTCGTGGTTATACTAGAGAGCAAACCCCGGTGAAAGAGGCTACCTTCGCGAATTTGTATTATTTTTCACTCGCGATAAGTGTAAATAATGTTGTATTAAAAGTTTAGTGTATATGAACAAATACGATTTATAGCGATTATGGAAAATAAAATGGTGTTTTAAGCTTTACCCCAGTATAAGGTAGAAAATATGTCGTTATAAAGTTCATCATCATTTTGGCCCGTCCCTATGATGGTCCGGTCGTACTCACAATGTAGGCTCGGATGGAGTTTAAAGTGGTAGATGTTAAACTGAAGTGGCGACAGAATTCCTTTCTATAGGAATTCTTGTTGAACTCTACGAAGTTTTGAGCATTTGCTTCCAAACTCCATGAACCATATAATTCTTTACCCATTCCCACAATAGTTTGTTCCACGCAACTAAAGTTTTTTTTTAAGTCTATGATATCTATCAGATTCACCATTCCTACTATAGCCGGTACTAAACATTGACATCACACGAAGTTTTTCGGACATAGGCTGTCTATGCAACAACAACTATACAATTTTATATTCTCTATTATACCTAATATTTTAAACTGCTTACCTTGACTGATAATAAGATAAATCATAAGTTTTTCTCAGTTGCCTTTTATAAATTTCCAAAAGTTTGTTACTGTACTTAACAATAGTCATAGATTTAACTACCCCAAGTCCTGGTATTCTGCCTTATGTGTTGGAAGATTAAGGATAGAAAAGGAAAATGTTTACATTATTTAATGGTATTCATGCACCTTTCATCGCAAGATAATCTGTTCTCTCGTTACTTGAAATATTTGTGTAGCCTGGCTCTAACTAGGATTTATATTATCGTGCTCGCTAAGAGCCATAAGATAATTGTAATGGCTACTTAGTACCTTTGACCTAATAAATATAACCTGTATTCAATGTTAGAGTAGCAGGTTTAGTGGCTAGCTTTTAAGCTATTGTATAAATTTCTGCCAGGAAATGATTACATCCTCTTCTTAAATGATAAGACCTTTATAATATAAGCAAATTTTAGTAAACATTGAAGCTTATCATATTGTAAGGAGTTACAGAATATTCTAAATAATTTGGTAATTTTTAATAGTACATACCATTAGATTTTTAAATGATTCCGTTTTATTAATTACACAGAGAAAACAGATTCGTAGTGGCAACCGAATTTGTTTCCAATCGAATGATTCGGTTGCATACATAGAATTTGTCGGTTCTAGCAACAGAAAATCGATTAATAGAGAAGAATTTCAGTTGAACCATCCAAAATTTTGTTACCCCTTCTAAAACTTTGTAGCCACAACTGTAAAAGTCAGTCACCAAGGCAGAATCATTCGATTGGCAACAAATTCGGTTGATACTACGAATCTGTTTTCTCTGTGTAAAAGGCAAGGAAGGCAGGAAGCTGTTTATATCAATCCTTGCACAACGGTTTTAAAAACCTAGTATGGAGACTGAAAACAACCTTCCTGGAGAAAAATCTGCAATGGTGCTGAAGGTTTTTCTAGAAGCAATTCGGCCACGTAAGACTCTATCTTGAAGTACAACAATACCATCCTACTCTGAAGTTACTAATGGAGACACATTTTTCTGGCTGACAGGAACTAAACTCTGTCTAAGGAAGACCATAATTCTAATACATATTATACATTGAATATATTTATCAGAGAGTATCGCATACCATGGACATTTAAAACCATTTAATATTTTAAGTCTCCAGATTCTGAAGCTGTTTATATCAATCCTTGCACAACGGTTTTAAAAACCTAGTATGGAGACTGAAAACAACCTTCCTGGAGAAAAATCTGCAATGGTGCTGAAAGTTTTTCTAGAAGCAATTCGGCCACGTAAGACTCTATCTTGAAGTCCAACAATACCATCCTACTCTGAAGTTACTAATGGAGACACATTTTTCTGGCTGACAGGAACTAAACTCTGTCTAAGGAAGACCATAATTCTAATACATATTATACATTGAATATATTTATCAGAGAGTATCGCATACCATGGACATTTAAAACCATTTAATATTTTAAGTCTCCAGATTCTGGCTCTTAATAATCTTCAGGGCCTGTTTGCTTGCCCCATCAAACTGGTCACATAAAAATATTGTATTTAGCCATACATTTTCTAATACCAAGGCTAAAGACCTTAAACAATTCCTCCTTTCCTCCTTTTTACTTAAGACTTTGGAAAGAATATAGTGAAGACGAATAGTAGATCTATCGAAACTACGCTACACTCATTTGTTAATCATATAGAATAATCCGTGAATCCATAGTTGTTGTTTATGCAGGCGATGCGAGGAAACAGCTACGGGCAAAGATCCTAAACTACTCTCGGAAGTACTCAAATCTGAGCTAAAATTATTGTTAGAATTGTGCTAGGAATGTCAAATGGGAGTAAATACAACTAAAGGAGGGACACTTCTTTCTCTGACAATACCAACTATATTTGACTATATGCTGCCTATACGATTTAGTTATCAAACCAAACCTATTCTTCTGGACAGCATTTTGATAGTTAGCTTTGGAAAGCAAAACCAACAAAGCAAGTTCGAACGTATTATAAGAATTGTGGTGATTATGATAGCAAGTGCACTTTGGACTTATCCATCTAAAGCACGGTTCACTTCTTTTGAAATATATTAATTATGGTCATGCCTAGATTTTAGGGGCTATCTTCCTATGGGCTACACAATACCTGAACCCGTTTTCGATACCGAATAGAACAAATCAACCTATAAGTCTGGAACTACTTCTGTAGAAGCTGTAAGGACAAGGAAGAAGATGAAAAAAATGGTAAGCAAATGCTTATTGATTAACCCTTCGTTAGTCGCAACTGATTTGGTTGATGCAAGTAACAATTTATTTATTGTATATTTATACCCTACACCACCATAGTGGGGAGGGTATATTGGATTTGTGCAGATGTTTGTAACGCCCAAAAATGTTAGTCTAACACCCACCTTAAGCTAAGTACTCTGTTCAAAATTTCGTGCGAACTGCTGTCAAACTACATATAAAATATTTGGAGTGAAATATATGCGAAATAATTTCGCAAAAGCAGTACTCTGTTCTTATTGTGGAAAACATGTGAAATACATCTGGCAACCTTACTTTTCCACACGAAATAACATAAGCAGCACTTATTTCGCACGAAATGAAAACCAACAGCTGATCATTTTTTGAATATAAATTTTTTCGCATGAAAAAACTAACATTTTTCGCAAATATGAACAGAGTACTAGGCTTTAAAGTATACAGAATCACTTTCTGAGTCGATTAAACGATATCCGTCCGTCCGTCTGGCTGGCTGGTTGTCCATGTAAATTATTGAAATTTTGAAAGAAAAAATGTTTTTGGTCATTTACTTAGTGTAGGGTATTATATGGTCGGGCTTGACCGACCATACTTTCTTACTTGTTTTCTTTATTTTTTTGCATTCCCTAAATTTTAAGCTATTTTTTGATAAAAATATATTTCTACTGCAATCTTGTTTTTATAACTCTTTTAAATACATTGAATTTAATATTGTTTTTATGTTTACGAAATAAAAAGTGAGGAGATTAAAAGCGACTATTTCTTTATTATTCTTTATGAATATCAATTTGATACATTGCGTCAGAATGGTACCAAACACAAGTCAGACTACTATAAATACTATTAAATACCCTCCACCTAAATATAATGAGAATTATAGAAACATTTTCAGTGATAGTTATATTAAAATATGGTCAGAATGTCAGAATGTAAAAAAGTCGTGTTTAAAGACTAATTACATGAATTCGAAAAATTCGCAATTTTGCATACAAAACAAATTCTGATTGACTTAATTCACAGAAAAATGTGGCGTAAAAAAAATAAATTTTTCCTCTCCATATAAAATGATTATAGAATGTAGCCAAATACTTAAGCATTAAATATATGGCTTTATCAAGTACTGACTTTATGTCAGGAGACGTAATTTGCTGTTATCAAAATTTTTAAATTAGGCATTAACTTTAAACAGAAATTGATTTATCATCTTCATTGAAAATTAAAGTATCACTAAAGTAAACCAATCGCGTTCAAACATTAAATAGGTTAACTATTTGCTTTGTTATTGTAGTTGTAATTAACTTGCCTTAAATAACATTCAATTTCTTTTTTTGAAATCATGTTCTTCTCTTTACATATAATAAAATTGTACAAAATATTCAAATAGCCTACACTGCGTATGATTGACATTTGTTTTAATTGTTTTACATATTAATCATTCGCATGTTATGACCTTGTTGCGACACAAATAATTACACTAGTTTACAAGATTTTTTTCATGATGTGATACATTTTAGGAAGTCTAACTTCGGGAAAAATATTGAAATAAATCCAAGACGTAAAATTTTTGATATAATTCTTAAGAAAGAAAATACTAAAAATAACATTAAAATTGGAACAACAAATTGAAAATGATCAGTTTTAATTATTTGTTAATAAATATTTTAATTTTTCTCTCTGGAAACACTCTACCTCATGCGCTGGTCTATTTATAATATTTTTAAGAACTGGATACCAAAATTGGAATAATACATTTTTAAGTTGATTTAAACGTGCAGCCTACTTCAGGCATTGGCGAAAATAATGATTTTGTTTAACAAAATTCTAAGTTAAAAAAAAAAAAAAATAGATCATCGAGATTTTCAACAACAACAACGTGGATATGGAACAAACTTTCTAAAAATACTCAAATTTTTAGTAGCCTTTTATGCAACTGCATAATTAGACTAAAATTAATTTTTTCAAAATGATACAATGCAACTGGCATTAAGCACACGATCATGACAGTATAGGTTCGACTCTACTACCGAAGGGTAGTAAGGCCCTATATTCAGTTTTTCCATTTTGGTGACAACTTTTTTTTTTATGGTCCTCCAAAGACTATATAAAAATCAGTGTTCGCTCAAAAAATTGTATCATCAGTTTTTGGCCAACAGCTAATTCAGATTTGGTAATACCGCTTAACTTTATATGGCAATAATATAGGTAATAGTCCGCCAAACAAATTTTGTTAAATTTTATTCCCAAAACAATTGCTTTTTCGTGCACTTTTTTTGAAAAAATATAGGAAGACAAATTTTTTTTTTAACTTTTTTAAAATAACTTCCAGGGACTTCTAATTTTTCACTAACAATATTTAACAAAGTTATAGCTGCGGTAAAACTGAATAACTCTTGTGAACATATCAATGCAATCTGAGCATATCTAGGTACTCTAAATAGCTCACAAAAATCTTTTTATACCTTAAAAATGTTCGTGTTTTACTATTATTTGACGCTAAAACAAAGATTTTTTGTTAAAAAGTATGTTCCAGTCTATACTTCTCTATTGTGCTGCAATAACGAAATATGGGAAAATCATAATCGGTATGATCGGGGCGCACCACGTAACCCAATCTTGATCCCGCAAGACCGGCTTGATGCAAGATATGAAAAAACTTTAAAATTGTTGAAAGTAGTCAAGGTTTGTGGAACTGCTGAAGAGTAAATATGAGCGTGTTGTATACGTTTTTGATATGAGTAGAAACCTTATGTCTTGAGTTTTGACATTTTAGTAAAATTAAATAATTTTATGTTTTCTTTGGGCGTCGTTTTCCTTAAAAACTAAAAAGACTTTAATATGGTGATTTTCCATCAAGCAAAATATAAACTTTGCATTAATGTAAAATTTTAACGGTTACAGGTATTACAATATTTGGAAGTAATATAGATCTAAATGTTATTAAGTCAATGGCATCACTTTTGTTGCCAGTCTTTGTTTTCAAGTAAATGTGTTCCAAAAACTGAGTTTTTTTAGAAAAGTGACCACTTTGACGTTATTTACAGTGTAATAGTAAAAACGTTTTGGATGTATATAAACATCATATGGGGATATACAAATGTGAAGAGTTTTTGAGGATCGGTGCTTTGCGTTTATAGAATTTTTTACTAAAAACTAAAATATTCTTTCAAAATTGGGTAAGTTTGGATAGTGGGGACAATGTCTGCTTAAGTGAGTCAAATTTTACATTGTACGTTTTGCATTAAGTTCTTTTTCCGGATCATGTAGAAATTTTACATAGCCCCAAAGAAATTTTTTTATAAATTAAAGAATATAGGGACTTTTTTGGGAAAAAACTTACAAAATACTCACATACAAAGTTGAAACATATAAGAAGATGCTTCAACTTTGGATGCGTGTAACTTTTTATAGGGACTAGATAATTGTTATCAGGTTTATTTTATTTTCTTTAGAATTTCATTGCAAATATACGTGATATTTAAAATAAAATTTTCGACCCTCCGTAGGCCCTTCATATATAAAATAGGTCTAGCAAAATTTAAAAAAAAATATACTTTTTGTAGACATTCTTAAGGACTATCTATATTTTAAATTTCACATCATTTGGATTGAAAATGGATTTTTGGTAATCTTTTTTTTATGTGAGACTATGAGGATCCACCCACTGATCCCCATTCCGCCTACGAAGCTGAACAACTGTAAATCATCTCGAAAACACCTCAGCAGAGTAAAAAATACAGCACAACATAGAAGTGTAGACTTGATCATACTTTTAACAGACAATCTAGGGTTTAGCGTCAAAAAATAGTAAAAACCAAAATTGTTAAGGTACAAGGCATTGATATGTTTACAAGAGTTGTTTAGCCTTACTATAGCAACTTTGCTAAATATGTTAGTGAAAAATTAGGAGTCCCTGGAAGTTATTATAAAAAAGTGAAACAAAAAAATGTTTCTTCCTATATTTTTCAAAAAAAGTGGATGAAAAAGCTATTGTTTTGGGAAATGTTTACAGAATTTATTTGGCGGACTATTAGCTATATTATTGCTATTTAAATATAAGCGGTATTACCAAGTCTGATTTAGCTGTTGGCCAAAAACTGATGACACCTACTTTTGAGGGCCCACTAATTTTCAGAATTTTTGGGGGCCCAAAAAAAAAAATTGGTCATCAAAATAGACAAACTGAGTATAGGGTTTTGCTACCCTTTAGTAGTAGAGTCGAACCTATCCAAAAGTTTCATTTGTTGCCTAGTGTTATTTTTTATGATTCATTAAAAACGTAATAAATATTTTTAAATTTCTAATTTTATTAGCATTTTTTCAAAAGTATATGTTTCATTCAATGAATAAAAAAAATTTTTTTTTTGTAAACTTGTGATACTAAACAGAAAACCGTCGTCTAGCTTTAGCTGCTAATCCCAAAAAATAATTAAAACAAACCAAAAAAAAAGAAATTACGTGTTTAGTATTTGCTTTCGTTTAAAAATAAACATGATAAGCATCAGGCATTTTTTTATCATGACAGGCTTAACACACCATGGTGATAAGTTGTTGAGGCAGTGAGTGGTATATTTAATGTATGTACGATGTCAATAGATAAATTTGTACTTTACTTTTTAAATAATTAATTTATTTAGCGTAAAATATATTTTAAAACAAAACATAGCAGTAAAAGGTTATATTTGGTTATGTGTTTGACACCTTGTAATACGTACCATGGTAATGATATAAATCTTTCAACGTCTTATGCGTTTCTCTAATCTAATTTTTCACTAATTATAACCAGCCCAATTTAAGTGAAATTACGTAAAATTGTAAAAAAATGTCAGACACAGTTTGAAGAATCTGGCAATTCTAGTTATACAGATAATTAAAATTTACTGTGTACTTTTTAGCGATAAGAAATTGATGGTTGATAAGAAATTTATTCTTATAAAGTTTTAAGACCGTCACAATTATAGTTCTCCAGGTATTCGAAAATAACTATTTACCTTGTTCGATAATTTATTTAGAATGTACAACAACAACAGAATTAAAAAGTCACTCAGTGTCTATCAATTCGCAGAAATGTACACGCACTCTATTACGTACAACCTTAAATGCCCAAGACAGTTGATGTTAACTCTAACAGCGGAAATGAAAAACTCAACTCACGACTGCAGCCTCTGCCACTATTTATACTCGCACTGCCATCTTCATCCGAGTAGTCGAGATTGTTCTTAACGGTCAACTAGTATGTTCGATTTCTAGAGCTTTCGATGTCATTGCCAGCAGCCCAAACATTTAGTGTTGCCATACTTACAAACAATGTCAATGATGGACGTGCCTTCAAACATGATGAATGCTGCAGGCAGTCGTCACAGACCGTTGAATTCAAATCGTCATTGCACATTCGTAACAATACATATAAACATTGAAAATAGTTAAATATTAACAATTTGGTAACAAACTGCAGTTATATCAATTATAAATTGCTGAGTTAACGTTTTTAAACGTTTAAACTTGAATGTGTTCTGCGTAAAATTATCTTTCTAACAAGATAAAAAATACCAACACAAAACGCATTTCGCAATTGATATAATCAGCGATAAGACAGTGTAATTTATATAATCAGCGATAAGACAGTATAATAAATACTAAATATGGATATTCTTGTTTATACCAATGAAGTTTCACTGGCCTACCTAAATAAAAGCGTAAGACGGAACGTTTCTTTACGCTTAGCTTTAACGCTGAAATGTCATACCTAAATAAAAGCGCCAACGCTACGTCAAACAATAAAAACAAGGTTATCAAAAAAATTAATATAACAACCCGGATTATTTAAACAATAAAGTACCTTGCAGTATTGGTGTTTCTGATTTTTGTTTCGTGATTTGTAAACTAAAATTTTATCAAAGAAACTAAATATTAAAGTTTAAAAATGTGTTTATTACATATTTGTTTCTCCTTTTGTATGTATGTGTTTACATTTGTTGTGTTTTGCAACTAACTTCACTATTAAACGCGCTGTCAAAATCGGATTTTCCAATTGCAAAGCGTTCGCGTTATTTCGGTATGCTGCATACAAATTGTATGGGCATGAGAATTTTTGACAAGTAAAAAACGCCTTACGCTCCAATTTAGGTATGCGTGTCAGTAATTCTTATTATATGTATGTGGAGGGTATTTATGACTTGACACAGCCTAATGTACCTCTAACTGACTTGCTCTTATAATCATTTTAGGTCTTTACACAAAAACATGATGAAGATAACATTTATATATACGTGTAAATAAATGTCAAATAAAGGATGTGTATTTTATTAATTTACATAGGTTTAAAACAGGAAGTGTTATTGTACAGAGGTCATTCAAAATGTTATTGGGAAAGGCATCACATTTTACAAGTCCACGCTAAAAATTATCTTTAAATTCTTATAATAGAATTTATAAAAATAAATTAAATACACATAGTGAAGCATTATCCCTCCAAATATTCGCAATGTATATGTTTCCATTTTTTTCTTTAGAGTTAGTAATTCTGATTGGAAATAACATCCCTTATTGAATTGCTCTTCACAAACATGTGTATGTACTTCGTAGTTAGGAAACACGTACAAATGTGTTGTAATTTTATTAAAATACACAATAATAACAATAATATAAACATGTACGCATTTTCCTGGAATTCTTATTTAAGCTCTGAGGTAAACACAAAATTGTGCAGATAATTTAAAGGAATTCCTAGAATTGATATTAACACTCTGTGTGAGACTAAACGAAGTGGCAAACAACGGGTTTAAAACAAATCAGCTACTTAAATGTTTATCTTCAATTCCAACATTTCCATCCAACATTCAGAAAATGTATGGGTCCTGGACTATAAATAGTCAAGATATCTTAGAGGTACTGATGTGAACACAACTTCCTGGCTGTCTGGAAATCCAATCTCAATGTAGGGATAAAGGGGATATTTAAAGCTTTTTAAAAAAAATATTGTTTAAAGTTCTCGGTTGTGATTTACGATAAATACCGCACAGTATATTTTCATAACTATAAATGCACTTAAATGGTTGTAACGTATTTGATCTTTGTATTATTACTTTAAATTAAGGTTCCTTCTTATGCAAAGAATTGTCTATATCTACAGTATTATTTCAGCACAGATTCATTGTGATTTGTTATCAACAGAACGATTCGAAAAATCATTTGACTAACAATAAATTCGGATTATTATCTTCTCATAATAATAATAGTCAAGTCGATTTCTTAAGACTCCTTTTGCGCTCACATTATACATTCAAATTGGCCATTTTATTTTATTGAAATCAGTTCAGTTTTTTAGGAGTTATAGCCGTTAAAAGATGTTACTAACTCATATGCAAAAAACGTGTACATGTGACCTTCAAGCTTAAAAGTAAACAAAGCAATGTATGTTTGTTCAATTTGTTGTTGTAAATAAATAAGAGAAACAATTAGACAACATTGATTTTGCTCTGTTTTAACTGAGAGTTGTTATAGAAAACAATTAAAAAGAAAAAGAGTTTAATAATTTGAAGTCACTTTGAAGGTTCTTTTTTTTTGTATTTTGTATTTTGTTTGTTGTTTTTATTTTATGTACAATATATGCAATTGTAAGTAAATAGTTATTTTATAATATCTGCAGAGGTCTAATTGTGACGGTCATCAAACTTTATAGGAATCATTAGCTTATCACTGCATGAAGTATAACTACAAAGTAAATAGTTAATTCTAAATATTTTATGAACTATAATTGTAGGATTCTTCAAAGTTTGTCTGTTATCATTCTGCATAGTTTCGCTAAAAATGTTTAGGATTGGAATAGTGGGCGTGGCACACCCTATACAAAGTAGATATTTAATTTCGCATATCTGGAGAACTATAATTATATGCATGTTTAAAGTTTTTAGTAATTAATTTCTTATTACTGTGCGGAGTTTAGATTAGAGGGCGTAGCACCTTCCATACAGAGTAAATATTAATTTCGAATATCTGGGGAACCAAAATGGGTGGGGTCAGAAAAAGAGGTCAGTCACCTCCCATATAATATAATAATTGCAAGATTCTTCAGACTTTGTCTGCATTACTCTGTTATAATTTTACAGATATTGGCTGAAATGGTAGGGATTGTATTAATGGTCGTGCCACAGAAGAATAATTAATTTCAAATATCTGGAGAACTTTAATTCTAAAAGTATTTAAACTTTGTATCAATCAATTTATTATCATTATACGAAGTTAGCTAAAAACGAATTTATTCCTGATCACTGTACCAACTTTAACTAAATAATCGCGTGACCGGTACCGCCATTACAAAGAAAATTATAATTTCGAGAGTCTTTAAGCATAATCTGAATGACTTAAATTTGTACAATGTTTGGGTGAAATAGGGCGGGATCGGCTTAGTAGGAATGAGCCCTCCCATATAAAGGAAAAAGTTAAAATTGAAGAATTATAATAGTTAAAGAAAAGCCTGATATGAGTTATTTTTTATATAAAATATATAAAAATGGGTGGAAACAGAAGTGGAATGGTATCTCGCATACAGAGTTAGTTAGTTATTTTCGAATATTAAGTGAACTGTAATTGAGAGATTCTCAATATTTTACATATTTTATTTTCATACCATCGTACGTAGTCGCTAGGTTATATCAGAAATCCGTTCATATTTTTTTTTATTTTACTATGACAGGGGTATCGAAGCACACCGGGTTATGCTAGTTCTTCTTCAAAAAGATGCTATCCATAATTGGTGACAAATAAATGACGATTTTAAGGAAATTTATAAATTATGCCAGAATGTATTTTTAAGCTAGTTAAACTAATTTTATATATTTGCTTCTTAAATCCGTTTATAGTTATGAAAAATACAGAACATTACATTAGTGCCATGGATATTTGGCTTTGGTGTCGATTCACATATGAATTAATTTTTCATTCGGTTCAAAACTGATTTTTTTTCGTCTTTCCATGTCTCTCAGCTTCAATTCGTATGGTAACCGATTTCCCTGCTTTTGGATGAATTCTGCTGCTTGAAAACGTTTGGATATCACTGATTTAGTAGATTCCAATGATTTTGGAAGCTCTTGTTGAGTTTGACAATAATCTTCATGGAGTAGTGCCTCCAATTCTCAGTTTTCAAATATTTTTGGCTAGCCTGGTTGATATTTGTCTTCCGTGTCTAAATCACCACTTCTTCACCGCTAAAACACATTCATCATAAGCTTTGGTGAGTAATCAGTATGCTTCAGCGGCACTTTTTTCAAATGAAAGAAGTATATCGAAACTACATCCATATGACGTTTTGTAGGTATAAAATTCGACTTTAAAAAATTGTGTTGTTTACACTATAATGTTCAATAACTAAGTGAGAATATATGGGAGATATGTACCCATCAAAATGACATATAAGTTATTATACTTCATCTATTGTAAATCCAGCATTTTTAAGTCATACACCCAATAAGAATATATTCATGAGTTATAGACAACAAATTTGTGAACAATACGATAAGATGTAAATATTTGGCTTGGTGAAATCATGAACTGATTTCAATAGGCTTCCTTGGGATAAAAAAGACATTCAAATTTCTAGTTAATTTTTTACAATGTTCAAAAGAATATCTCGATTTAGCGTTATAAATTATTAGTTTCGTTAACTTAGGATTTTTTAAAATGTTTGCTTGAATATAAATTTTTTCGAAACTTTAATCATTGGAATAAAAATAATTTTTTGCACTATTATTCGAATAATTTGAATTCTTATGACAACCCTAGTTTTGATACTGTAGAGTGGATATTTCTGTATGCATCCTGCAGTTCTAGTTACAGGTGGCAATTTATAACTTTACACTTGTTATACAGTACAAGTCTTCACATTGAACTTACCAGGATCATTGCTACAAAGCAAGTGTCAATTTAGCAAACGATATTTCGATTATTTAATTAATAATTCCATTGGTAAGTGGTTATGCTGATTATGTGTTAAGTTAGCTGGTTAAAAAACTTGTAAGTAAGATCCTAGTTAATACATTAGTCAAAGACTGCAGGGTATATCCTACTATCTTGACGACATCAAAAACAGCTACAAAAATAACAAAGACAACATCATCAACATGAGCTACAATGACGCCAACAACACGTGGACATATTTTGAATGTAATAAATTATAAATGTTGTCACAAGTCATTTTACCTAAGCTTTGCAGATGCTGTCGACAAAGTTAGAAAACTTTTATTTTGTATTTGTTTTTGAAATTTTTATTCATTTCTGGTTCATTCTTGTTTGAAGTTGTTTTGGTGTGTTATTAAAAAAAGTTAATTGCTCAATTTGCGAAACACTGAAAGTAATATAAACTTTTAAATTTAATCAATATTGAAAATATTTCTAATATGAAATGTTTTTGAAACAGATGCACTGCAAAGGTATATGGAGTTTATGATGACAAATTATTTTTTGGGTGGCATGTGGGATCAAAAGTGGCTTTTGGAAAAGACTTTAAAGGTGGTTATTAAATCACAAATATATGCTTGGGAAGTTTAAAATATACTGCAGAGACTTATTCTCATAAGTAGGTTTTCATTAAAATTATTTTTTAAATTTAAAACTTTTGTAATTTCACCTTCTACTAAAACCTCCACTAGAATGTATAGCTTATCATATACCAATCTATTTATTAAAACTAAGACTATAAAATAAACTTAGTATGCAATTACACAATACAATACAAAACATTTATATTTATATTAAAAAAAACTTGTTCTTCTTTTCATTTAGTTTTCCTTGGCAAAACAGAAATAATTAAAATGCATTTAAACTGGTGATGTTAATTATCCTCATAGTGGAAAAACATTGAAATATGCTAAACCTTAGTGTTAAAGGTTCCATGAACAAGAGCTCTGAAACTGTATTTTCTCCCTTGTCGCCGACATTCAACTCACTTCTATTATATTCATTAAAAACAATGAAATTATATTATGATTTTTTTTGTGCCAGCTCTGGATTTCCTTTGCTTTTATTTCCTGTTTTTTTTAACTTTAATTTTTTTGTTGTTTTTCCTCTACTCCTTAATGTGGTTTTCTTATTGTAAGCTCTGCTGCTTTATTTAACTCAACTTTATGTTGTTGTATTTTTTCAGTTTTTTTCAAGCTGCAAAATGCTGTACAAATAAAAATAACATTAGCATTTTATATAAATACAAATACAGAATACTAACAACTTCATCTGTACGTATATTAAGTTGTTTATATAATTAACCCTTCTTGAGCAGGAACAAAACATAAAATCTTTCCCAGTATTATTCATACAAACTTCGTTAGCTTAGTGTGCAAACGTTCCTTTTCACACATTATACATGAGACCTACAACAAATGCTAAAAAATATCATTTGTCTATATAAATAAAAATCCAATGTCGTTCGTCTTGGGAATTAAAAACAATACGTTGTTGTTTGTTTGAATATAAAAATCAGAGTGAAAAATTGTATTACAATTTTTCAAATATTGAAAACACAAAACATAAGTTACTTGATTCAAAACTATTTTGTTTAGAAAAGTGTTATATTATAAAGTACATTTTTGAATTTCCGACACCTCCCCTCATAATGTATTTTGAAAATTAAATAGGTTTGAGGCCCGTTAGATTACAGCATTGGATATGTTTTGGTTTATACAGAGCTTTCGTTAAAACATCTGCAGGCATTTCATCTGTAGGTAAGTATGCAATAGTAATATCTCCTCTCTCAATGGTTTCCCGAATGAAATGATGACGGATGTCAACATGTTTGGTTCTGTTATGAAACACGGGATTTTTACATAATTTCTCAGCACCTGGTTATCATTTAAATATTCACAGGTCCCTGGCAATGACAAAATATGATAAAGAAAACGTTTTAAATTTATTGCTTCTTTTGACGATTCGGATACAGACATGTATTCCGCTTCCGTTGTTGATAATGCAACCGTTCGTTGCTTTCGTGATTCCCAGCTTATTGCTGTATTTGCAAACTTGAATATGTATCCTTTATAAGAACGACGATCATCTACTGATGCACCTACTAATTCTCTTTCCGATTTAGAAAACGTTACCCCCAGTTTTGTGTACCTTTCCTCAGAACTGATAATGGAGGCGAATACACCAGAAGGAATTTTGCAGAATATTTAAAGAATCAAGGTATTAAGCACGAGTTTACAGTCGATTATACACCCCAGCAAAATGGAATTGCTGAGCGGAAAAATTGCACACTAGTAGATATGGCTAGGTGCATGATGTTCAAGTCAAAGTTGTCCCCTGGATTTTGGGCTGAACCCATACATACAGCCAATTATATTCGTAACCGTTGCAGTTCTCGTAGTATTGATGGAGAATTCCTCAAATAACCGATCCACCAAATGTGAAAAAAGCTTTAGAGTCAATGGAATTCAATGAATGGAAACAAGCTATGAAAGTTGAGTATGCTGCTTTGATGAAGAATAAAACGTGGATAATTGTTGATAGACCTAAAGAAAAGAAAATTGTGAAATCAAAATGGATTTTAAAAGCAAAATATAAGCCTAAGAATTTCATCAATTAGACTTGTAATAGCTCTAGCATCATAGTTAAATCTCAGCGCTTATCTAAATGGTGAGTTAGATGAAGAAATCTTAATGGAAGTACCTAGAAAACTGGATGTAATTTTGGAAAAAGATGAATCTGATAAATACAATATTGAAAAGGTGTGTTTACTTAAATAGTCACTGTATGGACTTAAACAATCGGGTAGACAGTGGTATAAGAAATTGCACGAACATTTAAGAAAAGTTGGTTTAGAACCAACAGAATTTGATAATTGCGTTTACACTTATCGTGATGGAAAATCATTAACAATTGTCTTTATTTATGTAGATGATTTAATCATAGCCACAAATGATGAGAGCGAATTGCGAACTCTAAAAAGTAAGTTATCAAAATCATTTGAAATGAAAGATTTGGGTGAATTGAAGTACTGTCTTGGAAAAGAATTCAACATGAACGATAATGGCGATATATCGGACCAACATCATTCCAAAATTTGCGAACTATAAATGGTGAATTTTGTGGCACGTATAGAGAAGTGTGTCAACGTTTCCGATTATTATAGAATGACACTCATTGGGAATACACACTCGGAGATGCTGTGCTTTTGACAAATGCTCATCAAATACGGACAATATTTTCCATAATAATCTCAGCATGCTTTCCATCCAAACCGAATGTTTCGTGGAGCAAATACAAAGATGCCATGTACATATTGTAATATTTTGCATCAGCTGCGTATTAGAACATTAAATCCAAATTTGGAACTGAGAGAGGAAATTTAAAACGTGGCATGGCTGCTCCCAAACGTCCGATGCACGACGTATTTAATCGAGAGTTGCGACGCGAAAACAATATGATTGCGGTGCCTTGAGGGAATCACTTCGAACAAACGTTCAACTGTTGAATCGACAACAAAAATATGAGTACGACACTCTTATGAAAGTTGTAGAAATGGATTTGGAAAAATTTTTTCCCGGTGGAGCTGGAAAAACTTTTTTGATCGCGTTGTTATTGCACTTGAACTTGATTCATCAGAATTTGCAGCCAAGTTGTAGGAAGGCGGTTGAACTGCTCGTTCAGCACTCATGTTGCTATTGAGTATTGAAATTAATGAAAATCTAACATGCATATTTCCAATAACAGTCCGATGGCCAAAATTTTGCAGCAATGCCAACTGATCGTTTGGTATGAGTGTGCAATGGCGCACACAAAATCTTTAGGAACGTTAGACAAAACGTTGCAAGATTTACGAAACAATCAAAGCCGGTTTGGAGGTGCGATGATTCTGTCGGCAGGTGATTTCGGCACACATTGCCAGTGATTTCATGGTAAAAGCCAACCGATGAACTTAATATAGGTTTGAAGTCGTCAGTTTTGTGAAAATTGACATGACGAGCTGCAGAACGATCAATCTGTAGAAGGATTTTTCTAACAATTGCTGGACATTGGCAACGGCAAAATCCCAGTTGACACTTCGACCGGGTGCATTTGATTTCCCGTCGCTTTATGTCAGCTCACCGAATCAAAATCCGAACTCATCCGAAAGGTGTTTCCGAACATACCGAAAGCTCTAGAATTCGAATGTACTAGTTTGTCCGTTAGGAGCATTATAGAAGATTCCCGAGAGATTGCGTGTGTATAAATAGTGGCAGAGGTTGCAGTCGTGAGTTGAGTTGAACATAGGCGCTGTTAGAGTTAACATCAACTGCTTTGTGCATTTCTGCGAATTGATAAATGTGTATAAACTTTATACACGTCACTCTGTGCCTTTATATTATAAAGGCACTTAGTGACTTTAATTCTGTTGGTGTAAAATTTAAGTAAATAAAGAGTGATTACAAATAAACAACTATTGTAAAAAATAACACAAAAAAGTAACGACCGTAAAGTAAGCTCCGGCATCACTTTTGAAGAAATAAGGTCAGATGATGACACCAAACCGTGCATTTTTCTGGATGCAATGGAGTCTGTAGGGTTTGGTGTGGATTAGTCTCACTCCATATGGGCCAAAAATTAGCCTTATCGCTGAACGCAATTTTGCGTTAAAGCAGTCGTATAAAAGTTGCGCGAATCGATGACTGATTTTCAAAGTAAATTTGGTAGCGTAGTTTAACCGTTAATCTATTTATAATGATTTGCCAGAGCAAGCGCAGTATGACAGTTCTATTGACTGTTAAAAAAAAACCAGCGACTTCTGTATGCTGCAAAACAGAAATGAAATAGTTTGTCTGGTTTTCTTGACATTTTGTATAAAAGAAGAAACTTGAAAACAATTGTTCAAAAATGTTCAGAGCCGCACATTCCCAAATTGAAGAGATTTACACTGTACATAGTGCAAAAAACCGATTCCTAAAATTAAAAGAAATCCATAGCCCTTTAGATTCGATAACAAAATCAATCCAAAAAGTTCACTTTAAAAATTCTATAATAAGTGAAAATTCTATATATAAGTGAAGACGAATTTCAATCATCAGAAATGGGGTTTTGGCAAATTCAGAAACAATTTTTGAAAAAGGAGTAAGTACATGAACAAGAATAAATTCTTATCAAAACAAAAAGAAAGATATTGAACGCCTATATGTACACCTTCTAGATAATGATGTTAAACTCTTTTCTGATCTATTAAAGTGTAAATTTGTAATATTCAGCTAAATTTATAAAACGAAATTTTAAACTCGAGTGATATATTTTGAGTTTTTATGTTCTTGGTACTATTTCTTAGTTTATTTCAATAATATCGCTAGAATAAACTTTAATTTATTTACAATAAAGTTAATTTAAACAAATCTGTCGTAAATATTTCTATTTTATACCTTCCATATATATAAAAATAACCGTTCTATGCTGTAAAATTCATGAACATAGAATGAAATCGAAATTCCTATTGTAATAAAAATAAAATAATTTTTAATTTTTGAACCACTTGTCAAATATTTTAATCTCATACGTGAAGATAACACAAGATTTTTATATTTACAAAATTTCATACACTTTTTATTGTATATACACAAAATTGGTACATGCGGTATTATAACACATTAAATTTTTAGCAAAAATGGATATACATCAAAATAGCTCCACAACATCACAGAAATTATAAGAGTTATAGACCTGGGGATCGAACAGATCGAAAGATCTACGAATTTTACCCCAGAAATGGTTAACTATTTTTTTTTTTTGATTTTGTGATATACCTGAGGATAACTTCGGGACGACGAAATAACAATTAAAAATTTTAAATATTTGTATATTCATAGAGTACTAGCTAAACCTTTTCCGCGTTGCTTAGAAAACATCTGTTTTATATTGCATCTCGATCTCGATATTAATATACAGTATCGGACAAAGTCGGTGATATAACCTTCAATGTTAATACATGTGGTGGCAGTCTGGTTGGTTCGAATGAACTCAAAAATTCAGTAGGATAATCGACGGCTTGTTCTTCGTTCATTACTGTCTTAACCGATTTGTATTTTATTATTTCGCCAGGCAGTTTCAATTGTATTTGTTTATGATGTTAACAAGCATAATTTGTTGGTGCCAAAATTGCATGTTCCCATAGCTAATCCGAATTTATGTAGTTGGTTGTAAGACTTGGGAATTACTTGGGAATTGCAGCAAATTCACACGCATGTTCATTGATAGCGTGCTGGTCTGTAGCTCAATA
This sequence comes from Calliphora vomitoria, assembly GCA_942486065.2. NCBI lineage: Eukaryota > Metazoa > Arthropoda > Insecta > Diptera > Calliphoridae > Calliphora > Calliphora vomitoria. The sequence continues at coordinate 100,610,279 of OW818031.2, read as the reverse complement.
ACTGGTGGCAGAATAACTTTACCGTGCGTATAGCACATTCCCGAGGATTCCTTAATGTCCTCCCGAAATAGGACGTTATCGGTTATAAATGTTTAATATATATAGGTCTCTAATTTAAAATTTCAGTCAAAACAATCTTTATACATATATACGGAAGTCATGTCACTTAACTTTGTAGCGGAAATCACTCACGATGTGACCAACCATACTTTCTTAATTGTTTTCTTTTAAATTTAACTATAGCGTATGATATTTAATTATGCATAACTTAATCATACGTGATGATGTACTTATATTGAATTATTTTGTTAAAGCTATAATGAGGAGGGTATATTAGATTTGTGCAGATGTCCAAAAATATTGTTCCCAACTTAAAGTATACTAATCTACTAAAAATTGTCGACGACCACTAATACGCCCACTTATCAAATACATCTGTCTCTCAATTTCAAATTGCCCGCTATGTTAGCAGTATCGAAGCAATTTGGCGCTTTTTTCATTTGCCATTCATGAAAGACATCCAACTGTTGTTCATTTAGCCGTACATCTGGAAAATGGTCAAGGAGTGTACTTTACTGAGGAGAATGTACATCATCTGCAACATTGACCAGAGTTTTAGAAATGTGCTGGAATGATGACTTTGCCCAAACGCTGCTATACTCCGAAATTCCAAGATACTTGGAATCAATCGTCAAAGAAATTTTAACGGCTGAAACAAGGAAATCCGGTTCCAGGTTTCCCCCATTTTTTTCCACCGAAGCATTAAGTCGCATTTACAAAAACCATCCAACAAACGATGAGTGTTCTATTTGAGCTTGCTATTAGTCAACGTTCGTGGTCCAACATCTTTTCAAGATTTGCGAACTATAAATTATGGATTGTGTGACATGTATAAAGAAGCATTCTCTAACAATCTCCAGCGTTGACAGGCGATTGTTAGAGAATGACACTATGAATATGCTGTGCTTTCGTCAAATACTCTTCAAATATAAACATGGTATTCGATAATTATCTCAACATGCTTCCCATCCAAACAGACTGATGTGTGGAGCAAATACAATGATGCCATATGAGATGACATTTTGCATCAGATGCGTAATTTAATATCAAATGAAAATTTTCAACTATAGAGGAACTTTACAACGACGATTATATTTCGAGTTATATTTCGATACACATAATCAAGAGTTGCGACATGAAAAACAATAAGATTGCGATGCCTAGAAGGAATCAGTTCGAACACGCGTCCCACTGTTGAATCGGCAACAAAAATATGCCTACGACACTCTTATGAAAGTTGTGAACGATGGAATTGGAGGGATTTTTGGACGCTCCCGGTGGAACTGGAACAACTTTCTTGTTCGCGCTGATTTGCACTTGCTTCATCAGGAATTGAAGCTACGTTGTTGGAACACTGTCGAACGGCTCATTTAGTACACACGTTGCCATTGAATGAGTAAATCAATGAATATTTAACATGCAACATTTCCAAGAACAGTGCGTTTGAAATTTTTCTTTTTTTTGGAAAATATATATTTTTATTAAGAGTTGTAACTACATTTTTGTTTAATGGAATTAAAAAATATATTTCCATCATATTTGATAATATTTTGTAGATATTTTAAATAAATAACAATAAAACACGAGTAATTGGTATCCTTTTAATGTTACATAAATTTACATACTCTGCAAAAATATGTTGTACTGTTAAAATTTCCGCTACAATTTTTATGATGCTTTGTGTAAAGTCAGTGGTAGGAAGTTTACTTTCACTAAAAGTGAAAAAAGTATTTTTAGTGGAAGAAAATAGGCAACGGCAAAGATATTTTGAGCCAATTCGAAAAACCGTCATTAAGTTGAGAAATGATTGCAAATCTTTTAATGAAACTGGAATTTTTTTAAATATAAATAAAACCAGAATCCAAGCAATAATGAAAAATTTCAACGAAAATGGAAATTATGAAAGCAAAGCTGCAAATGTTGTCGGTAAGCTCAGGTTCATCGATGGTACTATGGATAAGGCCATGTATATCGATACTTTAAAGGATAGCTACCTTCCCAGCGTACAACTTCTAGATCTGGAGGACAATGCAATATTTCTCCAGGACAACGATCCGAAGCATTCATCAAAGTTAGTTAAGGAATGGCTTCTATATAACGTTAAAAACAAATAGGAACATCCCCCGCAGTCCCTCGATCTTAATGTTACTGAACATTTATGGGATATTTTAAAACGAGGTCTAAAACACCGACAAGTAACATCAGTTCCAGCACTCAAAGAAGCGTTGGTGGAAGAATGTAGCAAAATTACTGCAGAAATAACAAACAAATTGGCTTTGTCCATGCCAAATAGATTATCTGCTGTAATTAAAGCCAAAGGAGGCCACACATAATATTAATTTAATTTTTTTTATCACGTATGCAAACTTATGTAAATTAGCTTTATGCCAAAAAATGAGTTATTTTATGTTTTTTAGTAGAATTTAATGAAAATAAATAAATTTTGTGTTTATTTTATCTCAATAAATCCAAAATAGCATAGAAAAAGTAATTAAAAAATTTTTCACAAAATATTTATTAATAAAGATGAAATATATTAGGGGTATGTAAGACTGTGTATATACGAAAGTCATGTCACTTAATTTCATAGCGGAAATCACTCACGATGTAACCATAGTTTCTTACTTGTTTTCTTTTAAATTTAACTATAGCGTATGGTTAATATGTAATTTTTCACAAATTAATCATACGTGATGATGTACTTATATTGAATTATTTTCCTACAAGCAAAAATAAAAAAATGTAATTTATTAGAAATACACATTATTTCTACTTATAAGAAATAAATAATCTTATAAATAGTAAACATATTTATAATTTTTGTAAGGATCGGTCCATAATTGATCATAGCTCATACAAAATAACTAATATAACTTTAAAAGGGCATAAATATTGGAGAATAAATTAGATTTATGTAATATATTTTTTTACATAAATCACACCTCTAAATTTGAAAATGATCGTGTTATAATTGAGCTAAGCTTCCATTTATGCTCCTTTTCCGAAAATCACTTTCACGGCCATAAAGCCTTTGAAAATATTGTTATCTATGAATAATTCACACCAATTAATTTTCTTATCAACCGAAATCATTTTAGATATTAGAATAATCGATCCCTAATTGAACATAGCTTGCTTATGTGTTGCCTGGGGTGGCCCTTATTTATTTACGATGCAACCAAGGGATACAATTGTTAATCGTCATAGTTTTTGTATTTTCATTCACTAATAGATATAGGGTAACAAAACCTAACTCCCGTAATAACCAAATATACATGTGTCAGTCAATGTGTTTTGTTGTTGTATCAGATTTGTATTGTTTACAAAACGAATTGTCTCGTCTCTAGATGTTCAAATAAGTATAAATATTTATTGAAATCGTTATTCCATTATAATTTGATACCAGAATGTCATGCTGATCTCAAATCCCAAATTTTACATTTTAAAATTTATTTTAAATGAAATCTTAAGAAATAGTTTTCGATCTAATAAATGCTAAATGAGAATTAAAATGTTTTAATTATACTTACGGAAGGCATCGAATCTCGAATATAGTGTAAAACTTTTTGAAATGAATAATATGCAGGTAGTAATGCCATTTGTAAAGTTGTGTTAAGATTAGGTGTAATTGTCGACTGCCCTGTACTGAATATTCAATATTTTAGAACATGATAGATGTCAAATAGATATTGCTATAATACATCAAAGAATCGAATTGGAATAGCTAAAATATACAAGAGAATTGTAAAAATATCACAGTTTTTTGGGTTTTAGCCCCTCAAAGGGTTACATCACATAATGCACTTGCTGAACATGGCCAGGCTGTATGGCTGACAAAACATGCAATATAATGCTTAAATTGCAACAAATCTACAAATGTATGAGCAAAAAAAAGAAACAAATGAATAAAGCTCAACAAATTGCAACAAACAAATAATGTAGCTCTACTAATGTTTGTTGAATGGTTGCCACATAAAATGTCTAAGAAAAATATGGAACGAAGAATACTCAATTTCAGTTCATTTGAGAGGGAATAAAATTTCAAAATTTAAAAGGAATAATTCTTTTTGGTTGGGCAATTTATGAATAAATAAAAATTTAAAAGATGGTAAAGAATATTTGTCTCGCTCCTGGCGCATTCGTTCACTTACGCTCACTCACAAATATTTATATTATTGTTGACCAACAATTTTTTTTTCCAGAAGAATTTGATTGCATTCGAGAATAAAATGTTTTGCAACTCTGAAAATAATGAAGAAAGAAGAAATAAATGAATGCATGAGAAATGTTTTAACAAAAACTCAACTAAAGAAAAATATTATGTGGGATGAAGTCAGCATGAAAATGCTATTTTAATTGTCACAAAGTATTAAAGAGAAACATAAAGTTGATTAAGATAAAGTGTTTGTTTGTTAGTTGGTTGGCTTCTTTCTTCGGTAATTATTCTATAAGAATTAGTCAGTGAAGCGTAAATTTATGTGAACAAAAAAAGGAATTAAAACTGCATGAGCAGCAAAATAAAATAGTTATAATTAGTCATATGCCACAAATACCAAAGGATTATTAAACAAAGTCTTTGTAGGTTTTTTTATAACTGCATCATTTGTAGCCATAAACTAAAAACTGTAATAGAACTTTAAAAAATAAAAACTAATAAATTTTTCTGTTAGATTTTTCCTTAAAATATTTGATATAAACGAAATTCTAATAATGTGTATATAAGTTGTTTACTCATGATAAATTTCATGTACTTAAGTATATTTGAAAGTATACACTGAATTTTCAGATTATCATATCGTGAACTTTTCCTACTTTAAAAGGAATTTAAATTTTCAGAGGCAGTAACATTTGATTTTCTTCTTTTGTTAATTTAGAATTACTCTAAGTGGTATGGCTATATTGATGTCAAATGGATCCTGACATCTCTAGAGAAAAATTTGTTTTAATTTATAATAATAAAAAACTGTAAAAATTGTCCTTGAAAACTTAAAATAATTTAACATCCTGGTAAGGTTTATGAAGTTTCACATTTAACATTTCTTATTTGTAGCTGTGTCATTATATGGGAGCTTTAAGCAATTATTGGCCGATCTTCATTAACTTAGGTTCGGCCATGTGGATTCTTGATGTAGAAATTTAAACTGATTACGACATTTGTAAGAGACTAATGCGTAATCGATCTATATTTAAATGATATATATCGATGATTTTTGTTTATATGAGTAATATTCATTTATTTTACATTTTCGAATAGCAAGATTGCTTTTCCATTGATCTTTGGTTGTGATATACAGGATATATCGCCCAGTGAATAGTACCAGTTAATTTTTAGTCGGTTTTAAGCTCAACACGTATCCTTGTCACCATATATAAGCCTAACATTTATGCCCACTGACTCCACAGCTATATCGTACACATATACAATAGACTTTCAGCTTGTTTAATCTACAGCCATTAGTAGAGAAGAAATACTCTGGTTATAGAGGACTAATAATAAAGGGTTTTAAAACAAGAGATGTTATTTTTAATCACCCGGTATTTCGGTAGCTGTCACTTTTGAAGCTTTTAGTCTTCGACATTTGACAAGTAGAAACTACGCCATTACTAAAAATGGAACGATACACGCTTCAACAACGCGCTGAAACTATTAAAATTCACTACAAAAACCATGAAAATCTTGCAGTCACAGTTTGCAAAACTAAAGCATTTTTGGGTCGTCGTGATGCACCTTGTTGGACCGCAATACAGAAATTGGTGGAAAAATTCGAGCTGTTGGGACGTCGCTCAAGAACAACTGAGAATATTGCAGCTGTAGCCCAAAGTGTTGAAGAAAACCCAGGTTTGCATTCCTTGTTGTTCTTTGGAATTGGGCATTCCACAAACGTCATTACACCGTATTTTGAATGATATTGATCTGGACAACGTTTATGTTCAACAAAATGGCGCTAAGTCCCACATAAGCAATGAAACCATTGCTCTTTTACGGGAAACGTTTCCAGACCGTGTTATCTCTCGAACAGGTGATCACAATTGGCCACCGAGATCTTGCGATTTAACACCTTGCGACTTCTTCCTTTGGGGCCACGTGAAAGATAAGGACTACGTAAACAGCCCAGCGTCGATTCAAGACCTCAAAGATAGAACTCGTTAGGACATCGAGGATATAGGGTAGCCACTTTGCGATTTGGTTATGGAAAATCTCATGAAAAGGTTATGGTCCTGTAAGCGTGGTCGTGGTGGCCATTTGGCTGATGTTGTGTTTCATTGTTAACGGCATACCTTCCTCTTTATTATGAAACTAGATTGACCCGGTGCGCTTCGCTACCCCTGTCGATGTAAAAATCGGTTCAGCCGTTTAGTAATTATTGTTTAAAAACTAAAGGTACCAATTTTACCCGTTTTTCCCCCTTTTTATCCCTTTCTGGTCCAAGTATTGAAAAAAGTTATAGCTTCCAAGTAAGGATCTATCTACGTTCCAAATTTCAATAAAATCGGTTCAGCCGTTTAGGCGTGATGCTCAAACAAACAAACAAACAAATAAACAAACAAACTTACAAAGACATTTATATATTTATATAGATAAACATCCGATTATTTATCTCAAAAAATACTATTTTTCTTGGAAAACCCTTTACAACAGGCAACTATGGGGACTAGATCATATTCGCGTGAAGAGTTTTCCAACAAAAAGTAATACACTGTACAGAGAGCTTTAGATAGATACTGGATCAAGTGATGATATAATTTAGACATCAGTGGTTCCACACAGGAAGGTAGAAAAGCTTATTAGTGTAAAATCCTTAAAGTGAGATGATTTTCCTCCCTTCAGAACGAAAACTACCTTATATACCAATCATTTTGTGAAAAGTTGTAATATGTGCAGACACGATCTGGAGATTAGTAAGAGCTGTAAATGTACTCATATTCTGTTCGTACTAGAAGATTTGAATAGATGAAAACATTAGATTGCCGACTGTATTTAGTATATCGATGATGTCATATACAGCCTAGAATATCATGACAGCCACAAACGCATGCATCCATCATTCCATGCAGTGTTTCCTGATTGTTGGTTGTGCGGCTTCTATTCATTTACTGAATATCAGATAGCAGGTATTCTCCGACTGGATGATTAAATCTTGCAAAGACTAACTACCATTCCTTGAATAGTTTTCAATGCTTCTATATACAGTTTTCCAGAATATGCATTTCGTTGTTCTAATGCAGTTTTAAAACAATTGTGTGAGAATATATGTATATGCGACCCAGTTGCCACCGCACTTTGATTCACAATTCTGAGTCACACAACTTCATATGCAGCCTGATCAATTTAAGCTGTAAAGGTCCTTTTTCTTACCTCTTGTTTAACATCAGCACTGTCCAGAGTTCACTTGGGCGCGTTTAGTGGAGGAAGTTGATTGGCGATGACATTTGTGTAGGTTAATGTGTTTTACGTATCAGTGTAAAATTTTGGTTTGATATCGATATGTTTAAGATATTTATGCAGGTTAAAATTTTCGTATATATGGGGAATATTTGTGTTGAATTTCAACACAATAGCGATATTTATAAGATATTTATGCTTGTTTAAGTGATTTTCGGAAGTGAATTTAATATGGGGGCTATGGCCAAATATGGGCCGATCCACGAAAAATTTAGCCTTGTGATTTACTTTAGCAAGAAATTTATTTTTGCTGAATTTTGTATGGATAGTGCAATTCTGTAGGCATTTATAGACCATAGATACGTATCTCGGGAATAAATTTGTATGGGGGCTAGGATAAATATTGGACCGATTCTTTGAATTTTGAACAGAGTTAGCGCTTTTATCATAAAAATAACGAGTGTAAAATTTGTTGGAATTATCTGAAATATATTTACAGATAAATATGAAAATTATCAATTTTTTTTTAGGTAGTCCCACATTTTGATTCATAACTTTGGGCCTACTGAACCGATTTTGCTGATTTTCAATACCAAACTGCTTAGAACAAAAATAATTCTTTTTTTTTGAGAGTTTACTAAGTTTTTTTGTGTATTTTGGATATGAACGTGTTTTACACAGTTTATCCAAACAGATACAATAAGTATGAAAAGTATATTAGAAGTGATAGAAAATTTTCATTTTACAAAAAACATATCTAACAATAAAAACTAGATCAAATTCATTATGTTGAATACAAAGTATTTTACAGTATAAAACAACATGCCTCCTCAACATTATGAATTTATAATTCCAAAATTATTACAACAAAATACATGTTTAGGTTTAGGCACAGGTTTAGTTAAAACATCGGCTAACATTTTATCAGTAGGTAGATATTGCAATTTAATTATATTTTGTTCTATGGCATCCTTCACAAAGTGATACTTGTAATGTATATGCTTAGTACGAGAATGATGAGCACCAAATTCTGCCATTCTTTGAGCACTTTGAGAATCTGTGTTTATCATCACTGGAGAGTGGTTGGAATAGCCAAGTTCATTCAAAATGTACCCTAAATATGAGGCTTCTTTAGTTGCTTCGGTAAGTGCCACATACTCAGCCTCTGCACTAGATGTTGCTACCACCTTTTGTTTCTTTGATTCCCAGGAAACAAGACCACCTGCGAGTAGAAAACAAAAACCAGATTGAGATTTTCTATCATTTACATCTTGAGCCCAATTTGCATCACAAAAACCAACAAGTGGTGAACCACATTTTCTATATGTAAGCACCGCATTTTTAGTATGACTTAAATATCTGATTATATTATATGCAGAATTAAGATGTTGTTTACGTGGATCCTTAGAAAATTGCGATAACATATTAACAGCACACGTTATATCAGGTCTACTATACAATGAAAGATAAAGTAAAGATCCAATTATTTCTTGATAAAACTTTTCATCAACTTTTTCTGCTTCTCCGGAAATTGTTGGTTCTTTTTCCAATTTAATACCTGAATTCATCGGAATTTTTACAGGTTTGCAATTCTCCAAACCGTATTTCTTAATCAAGTTTGAAATATATCCTGGTTGGGAAATTGAAATTTCTCCATCCTTTACATTTACTTCCAGGCCAATACAATGTTTTGAAACTGCTAAGTCTCGAATATCAAAATTACATTTTAATTGACTTACAAAATCTTCTATAAAATTCGTATTATTACAAGCAATTATAATATCATCGACATATAAGGCGACAAACATTATTTTTCCATCTTTTTTAACAAAGTAAATACATTGGTCATATTTTGATTGTTGTAAACCAAATCTTTTATAACAGAATCGATTCTTTTGAACCACTGCCTTCCAGCTTGCTTGAGACCGTAAATGGCCTTATTTAATTTGCATACTTTTTCTTTAGTTGCCTTCTCAATAAAACCTTCAGGCTGTTCCATATATATTTCGTCTTCCAAATTTCCATTCAGGAATGCTGTTGATACGTCTAATTGACGCAATTTTAAATCATGTTCTACAGAGAGAGCATATAACAATCTGAGAGAGGTTTGACGAACCACTGGAGCAAATGTGTCTACATAATCTAATCCAAATTTTTGGGAATAGCCTTTAGCTACTAGTCTGGCTTTACGTTTTTCTATTGTTCCATCAGGTCGTATTATTGATTTGAATACCCATTTGCATCCAACTGCCTTACGCCCATTTGGCAAATCTGTTAAACACCAAGTATCATTTTTTAATAATGATTTGTATTCATCTTCCATAGCTTCTTGCCAATCTTTAGAACAATCGGACGACAAAGCTTCTGTTATTGTTTTAGGATCTATTATGTTCTCCTTTACTATTTGAGTTGTCTCTTGATTTTTCTTACTTCTTAATCGATTTTTAATAGAATCTTTTTGTACTTCCTGTTCGGATTTGTCATTTGCTTTTGGTTGCTCTTTCTGATCACTAGGCTTTGTAGTTTTGTTATTTAATTCTTGATCAATTGTATTACTCTTATTTGGGTCATCTATAATTTTATCTGATTGATCTCGTATTATATCATTAGGTACAAACTCATAAAAACTCGGAATATTATCTATTGTAGAAATGTACATCTGGCTTTCTAAAAATTTCACATCTCTACTTGTTACTATTTGTTTGGTTCCAGCTTTCCACAATCTATACGCTTTTGATTCTTCTGTTTTAATTGTTTTATCTAACACAAATGATATGCAACAAATACATCTAAAGAATTTTACATCTGGTTTTTTGCCTGTCCACAACTCTTCTGGTGTTTTAGTATCATTTAACCTCGTCGGACAACGATTTCTTATGTATCCCGATGTATTAATTAGTTCAGACCATAGACTCATAGGTAAACCAGATTCTATCATAAAGCAACGGGCCATTTCAACTAATGTTCTATTCATTCTTTCCGCAATACCGTTTTGCTGTGGTGTGTAACTTGCTGTCAAATGCCTTTTGATTCCATTATCTTTCAAAAAATTTGTGAAATTCTGGCTAACCAGTTCTGCGCCATTATCACTTCGTAAAACCTTAATTTTCTTTCCTGTTTGTTTTTCTGCCATCTTCTTAAATTCTTTGAATTTGTCTAAATACTGTCTTTTGTGTCGAATAAAATATATAAATACTTTTCGAGAATAGTCATCAATAAATGTTGCAAAGTACAAACTACCACCCATCGATTCAGTCCTCATTGGTCCACAAAGATCTGTATGAACAAGCGCAAGTACTTCTGAAGTTGATTTTTCATTTTTATTAGGAAATGGTAAACAAGTTTGTTTAGCACAAATACATGGAACACAATTTATTCCAACATTTTTCAATTCAGGTAACCCGTTAACCATCTGATCTATCTTTAGTTTTCCTAATTGGTTCATATTTAGGTGACCATATCTTTTATGCCATATCTCTGTTTTTGAATCACTTGATATTTCGGTTGTGTGCATCATATTTTCTTTATTATTAAATAACTTGACAAAATATAGGTTATCTCTTTTGTGTCCTTTAATTATATTGTCTCCTTCTTTATAAACTACTACTTCTGTTCCTTTCATAACAACCGTACAACCATTATCAGTCAATTTACTAGTTGATATAAGATTGCATCGTAAGTCGGGGACATATAGAGTGTTACATAGGCATATGTCTTGCTGTTTTCCATTTGCATATACAGTTACTTTGACCTTTCCAATACCTTTTATGTTTAGTTCATTATCATCTGCCAGTCTGATTTTACCACTAAACTGAGAATCTATACTTTCAAATAATGATATTTGGGTGCACATATGTGATGACGCACCGCTATCAATAATCCATGTTTCACAAGAACTAGTGAAAAAAGTTGCTTCTGTCGTGGTTACTAATACTTCATTTGAAATACTATCTTTGAATTCCTGTTCAACATATCGAGCGTTTTCGCCAGTCTTACAATCTCTAGCTTTGTGACCTTTTCTTCCACATCGAAAACATTTATAATTAAATTTATCTTTGGACATACCTTCTTCATGATTTTTATATTTATTTTGCTGATTATGGAATTTCTTTTTAAAAAACTTAGCTTTAAATGCTGAATTGCTTGCATCGTTTTCTTCTTTGTCTCCAATTTCTAGTAATTTTGATTTTAAAACAGCTATTTTTGGAAATTCATTTGCAGTATCCACTGCAGCTTTGACTTCCGAAAAACGATCTGGTAAAGCATCAAGCATTACAACAACAAGAAGGTCTTCATCAATCTCAATTCCCATTTCAAATATACATGAAACACATACATCAAAATCAATTAAAAATTGTGAAATCGATTGATTCTCTGACATTTTCATATTTAATAACTTACGGTAACACTCTATCTTCTTCCTTATTGACTTACGATCAAAGGTTTCTTGAAGATATTGCCAGACATCTTTGGAACTTTTCAAATTTTTCACCATTGTCACAATATTTGTCTCTATGGCCATTAAAATTTCAGCTCTTGCATCCATATCCTTATCGATATACTGCTGTAATGCATTCATTTCTCGTTCAATCTCACGTTCCTGTTCAGCCGTTGGATTTTCTGGAAGTTTTCTTACTCTTGGAGCCTTTTCTTTACCTAAAACGATATTCAGCAATCTGTTTTTGTGTAGTACCGCTTCCATTTGAGCCTTCCACGTTCCATAATTTGATCCATTTAATAATGGAATTCTACCAGCCATTGAATTCATTATTGGATTCCTTGATTCCGTGTTGAGAAATTTCTTAAATACAATTACCAGCCTCTTAATCTCTTCTATTTAAATTACTTTATTGCATCAGTATGGGATCTGGGCCCATAACTATTGTAATTAAAACAGCGATACGTTTATCCAAACAGATACAATAAGTATGAAAAGTATATTAGAAGTGATAGAAAATTTTCATTTTACAAAAAACATATCTAACAATATAAACTAGATCAAATTCATTATGTTGAATACAAAGTATTTTACAGTATAAAACAACAGTTTGTTTGTTTGTTTGTTTGTTTGTTTGTTTGTTTGTTTGTTTGTTTGTTTGTTTGTTTGTTTGTTTGTTTGTTTGTTTGTTTGAGCATCACTCCTAAACGGCTGAATCGATATTTATTGGAACGTAGATAGATCCTTATTTGGAAGCGTCAATAGGCTATACTTGGACCAGAAAGGGGTAAACAGGGGGAAACCCGGTAAAATTGGTACCTTTAGTTCTTAAACAATAAATACTAAACGGCCGAAACGATTTTATTGAAATTTCCAACATAGACTACGACAGGGGTAGCGCTGCGCACCGGGTCAAGCTAGTATATTTATAAATATAACTTAGGATTATGTGATACATGCATCAGTTGTCTGTGATAATAAATAAAATCAATCGATCCATAGGAAAAAATCTCTTAAAAAACTGCTTTAAAACGGCAAAATTACTGAAAATAAGTAGTTGTGTAGACTTTATAAAATTACTTTAAGCTCCTTTAACTAATCTAAACATTTCAATTAACCAACAGTTCCAACAGCATCACCATCACATTTTCAACAAGCGTGTTGGAAATCAATCATTTATGTCATTGTGTGACTTTAATCATCTGTACAAGAGTGAGAGAAATTTGCAGTCAGTTGAACAAACTTGTACAACAAACCTCAGTAAGTACGAGTAAAGAAACATGCGATAGTTTAGCAACAACATATAATGAGTGTAAATGACAACATCCGTTTCAATAAGAAGTAGTTTGTCATTAATTTGTAGTGATTTTCAATGATTGGTACAAAACGCAAAGAACTTAAATCTCACTTCACTTAATGGGATTTTGTGTATAAGTAAATAAATTTAAAGATATAAATAGTCCTTAAGGACTATTTATATTTTAAATTTCAGCTCATTCGGATTATACTTGTGTTTTTTGCGATTTTTACAAAAAATATGATACCGCAGGTGGCGTTTATATTTGCTAAATAAGCGTAAGGAGCTTTATTTACAACTTTTGTATCTTTGGTGATCTCCACTGAAATTTTCCGGCTAACATTTATTTTAATCCTTAAACATAATATTTTAATCCTGAAATAAGGGTCAAATTAAACTCTAAAGAGGCCAGATAGACGGTTAAGATTTTCCACAAAAGTGATCCCCATAAATTTCCGCAATACAACTTTGACAATAAGAATTCTCTCAGACTTAACATATAAAATCTTTTTCAGTTAGTACAAGGTGGCGCAAAAGTAAACATCCGACGTTTTTTGGCTGTAATTAAAAAAAAAAAATTAAAAACTCTGATTCTTCTTGTGGATTATTTTTATTTGGTCTTTTAATTTTTTTTACATCAAGTCGAGAATATGATGTCATGTAAATGGCCGCCGCCACAGTTGATTGTCATTTGAGCCCTTTTTATGGCATTTTCCATCACTTTGGCCAAAACTTCCGACGATACGTCCTCACATTCTTGACGGATATTGTCTTTAGGAGCTGCAAGAGTCTGAGGCTTGTTGACATAAACCCGCGAAGCTCCACAAAAAGAAGTCTGGAGTGGTCAAATCAGGCTATCTTGCTGGCCAGTGCAAATCGCCAAAACGGGATATTAGGCGCCCGGAAAATGCATCCTTTAGCATATCGGTTGTGGCACGTGCAGTGAGTGCCGTTGCACCATCCTGGAACCACATATTTTCCAATCCCAATTCATCAAGTTGAGGCAAAAAGAACTCGTTGATCATTGCTCTGTAGCGCTCACCATTCACAGTAACCGTTTGGCCCGCGACGTCTACGAAGAAAAAAGGTCCGATGACTCCTCCAGCGAAAACAGCACACCATACAGTACTTTGAGCGGGTGTAATGGCTCTTCGTGGGTTACACGCGGATTTTCAGTGCCCCAGAAGCGTAAATTTTGCTTATTTACGTACCCGCAAAGATGGAAATGGGCCTCATCACTCATGATTATTTTTGATGAAAAATCATCTTCCTCTTGGTGGTGATTAAGGATGGCTTGAGTGTATGTTAGACGCGATTGGCGGTCAGCAGCTAACAGCTGATGCACCGTCTGGACTTTGTACGGAAACATCTTCAAATTTTGTACCAAAATTCGCTGTAAAGACCGTCGACTGATACCCATTTGCGTGGCACGTCGTCTGGACGATGTCGACGGCGCTTCCATGACATCCTCGGCTACAGCAGCAATATTCTCTGCAGAACGGCTACTCCGGGGTCTGGCACGCCTGGCAGCATCTCGTGTTGTGCCAGTCTCTTCGAGGCGAGCGGCTAAACGTCGCAGTGTTTCACCAGTAGGCGTTGGACGGCCAGGAAATCTGCGACGAAATTCACGTTATGCAAAAGTCACCGACCGATTATTGGTCAAATAAATAGTCAGCAATATTCCGCGTTCTGGACCAGTGTAGCGTAACATTGTTTATTAACGTGTATTTCGCATGTGTTTACTACACAAATGTCAAAACAGAACTGACATTAGGGGCCAATCGCAAAATTTATAGCATTTTCTGATAGGAGGATTACTTTTGCGCTCCCTTCGATCAAAAAATTAAAATTATGACCCACTTTAAAAAAAAAAATCAGAGCAACTGGATTATAAGTTTGTTATACAAAAATAATCTACTCAACATGACCTTTCTGAATTAATTGATTGTTCTGTTCCAATCAAAAAGTTTTAATTTTTTGGACAGTTTTATTATTGATATGATTCCCTATTATCAACTTTTTAATATTTCACTATTTTTGCGAATATGTTATTATAACCAACACCACCGCAATGTTAAGAGTTTTATGCGTTTGCGATGATCCTCCTATCAGAAAATGTAATGCCCAAGAATATTAATCCAACACCCACTTTAAAGTATACCGAATGACTTCGCTCGATCGCTTTCTGAGTCTATTGAACGATGGCCGTAGCTACCGAAATTCAGCAAGAAAAAGTTTCTTATTGACATAAAAACTCGACTTAATTTAAACAATGTAATGCCAAGATGTGAGCGTCGTGTCGTTTAATATCGTGTGCTGCGTCGCATGATGCGTGTGCTGAGCTTACTGTTTTGCCTGTGCGGCTGTGGACGGTGCGTGATCGCGTGAGTTGTTTATTGAGATCTTAGGTACATTTTGTAGTTGATTGTTTCCTTGAATTTTGAACTGTTTGTGTAGAACTGAACAGGGGAAAAAGGGTTAAAACAAATTCGTATTTTTGTAATTTTTTTGCGATTTTGATTTTGAACTTGAAGATGAAGCGCTACTAAACGGTGTTAAGAATCATTCCTAGGAAGTTTATATGTTTTTGAAAGTTGTTTATTGAGACCTTATGTACATTTTTGTAGTTGATTGTTTCCTTGAATTTTGAACGGTTTGCTATCTGTGAACCTGAACAAGGGAAAAAAGGTAAAAAAATCGATTTTTTAAGTTTTGATCTTGAAGATGAAGCGCTACCTAAACGGTGTTAAGAATCATTCCTAGAAAGTTAATATATTCTTAAAAGTTGTTTATTGAGAATTCGAACCGTTTGCTACCGGTAGACCTGAATAGGGGGAAAAAAGGTAAAAAATCTATTTTTTTAAGTTTTTTTTTTGCGATGAAGTTTTTTATTTTACATGTTTACAATTTTTGTTCTTTATGGCAAGAGCTACAACCCATTATCGAAAATCGCTCACGAAAACAAAATTATTGAAATTGTAATAGAATAATAATTTGCTCATGTACTCAGTGAACGGTATTATATTGTCGGGCTTGTTTCTTACTTGTTTTTAAATTCTAAAAATTGCCTAAAACAAAACCAGCATTTTTCTGTGGCCAAAAAACTGATACCAATAACTGAACATGCATGCACAGCGGAAAAATCACTTGGTTTCTTTCAGAAAAAGTAAAACCTAAATGTAACAGAAAAAACCATTAAATACAGCTTTAGCTTTACTGCAGCTAAACCGCACTTTGCGGTTTGGTTTCTATGTGAGAAAATTTGCATAAATGGGCTTAGATTTGTTTGTATTTAACAATTTCTGTACTATTGCAGTTAAAACGGCTTAAAGTAAACAGTTGTTCTAAGTGGTGTGAACTGATAACGAAACCAGGCCAGCGACAATATTTAAATTTCATATGCAATGATAATGAAATGAATTTAAGAAGCAATCATATAATTTCATACAATAAAATTCCCTACAGTACAGAAATATATTGGGTTTGCAACAAGTGCCCTCAAAAAATATTCTTCTATTATACAAAATTTCATAAAATTACCAAAAAAATATCTATGAACAAAATTTCGATTTTGTCTTTTGGGCCAACAAAACTACAAAACTTTCAATATTCCCTAAAAGTTTCAAAAATGCCATTCATTCATGGAATTCATTTTATTTTGTTTTGTTCATTTGTTTGTTTGGGGTTTATTTTTGTTGCAAAAAACAACGGATAATAACAAAATACATATTTGCGGAAATCGCATGTGAATGGCAACAGGAAACTCGGGAGACACATTATTCATAACAGCTGCACTTTTTGTCCGTTGCTCACATCCATATGTGCGTTCATACATACATACATATATTTAAACACAGAATATTATCCTTTTTTTCCTAAAACTATATATTCTATTCAGTTCTTTTTTTCATTCTATCTGTATAGAAATCCAATATTTATTTCGTATGACTGCATTTCAATGGAATGTAATAAATATATGTGAGTATACATAGAGTTACGGAAATAAAGTTTTAGAGCAATATTAAAAGAATTGTGTAAATGTGTGTGTTAGATGAATTTTTATATTTTATTTATTTGGTGTACTGCTTAAAAATATTGACCATGCTTTTACTAATTGATAGGTTGTTTCATTTTATATTATAAACAATTGGGACTAGGAGAAATAATGGTCTTATTTCAACCAATGTCGTGCTGGAGCCGAAAAAATATCTTCAAAATTGCGACCTACACATTGCTTACAAGATTATAGCCAGCAAGGCGGACCGAAACAATTGTATTTACCAAAGCCTATTGAAACTGGTTGAAATCGGACCATTATTTCTATTTATAAACAAATTTAATTTATCAACTTGTTTTTTTAAATCAAATATTTTCGGCACGGTTTTTTCAAGTGCACTGACTCTATCAGAAACTGCATTCGATTTAACATCAATGGTATTAATTTTTGATAAAATGCGATCTTCGGATTTCTTAATTTGTGTAGAGATTTTGAAGGAAATATCAGCAGAGATTTGTTAGGACATTTGTTGTATTTTTTGTCCCATTAACTCCATAAAACATGGAGAATCATGTGATAAAAGATTTGGAGTATTAGATATGCACTTATCATTTATGTGAAGCCTCTTTGGTGCTTGTGGTGTGTTTTACATATTTACTTGTCCAAAATTTTTCACAGTGTAGAATTACAAATTATTAGCAAATACAACTCTGAGAAATGTTATATTAACTATGTGGCAACTCTGATCTTTCAAGTTCGCCAAAGTGTGGTAAATATCAGTCAGCTGTTATTGTTTACCTTTTTATTATTGAGTGTTTTTTGATTTATCCGTGTGTAAATATTTCCAATAATTTAAACCAAAATTTATTGGAAACAAAAAATAAATTTAATTTCAATTAACAATTATCGAACAATTAATTCAATAATGTACTGTATTTTATACAACACAAATGTATTAGCGGCTAAATTTTATCACGACGTAGTTTACAACAGGTAACACCATCTACTTTTCAATATATTAGCTTAAGAGCCAGTTTTTGACTTCGTATTTAAATATTAATTATATTTAAGTTCTATTTAAATAGGAAAATGAGTTTCTCAGTGCTTTTTTAAATGATACTTAAATGGCCAACGTTGGCCATTTAAATTCTATTTAAGTTTCATAAACTACCATATGTTTTCAACAGCTGTCTTTTGTTGTCTGTTTTTTTTCACTCTATTGTAGCGCTGTATTTTTTTTACGGCATCTAACAAAAACTACACTTCCGATGCGGTGAAATTAGGGCATCTTTTGTGCATTTTCCTACAAATATTTTATTGTTTAATATCCTTCTTTTTTTATTATTTGGCAAAATGTATCAATTTTTGTTTTGCTTGAACAGCTTTTTTATACATAACTATCGATAATTTTTGGATATTTAGTAGTGCTACCACACTTTTATCTTATTTAAATAAGAAATATTATATAGCACTGAAAAACTCAAACTGTATTTAAATACCATTTAAATTTAAGTAAAAATTAACTAAATACGTATTTAAATACGAGGTCAAAAACTGGGCATAAGAAGAAGAGCGTTAAAAAAACACGACTGAGTTGTTCTAGTTCACACAATTCAAATAAAATTAAAACAAAATGTTTCTCAGTGTAGTATTATATGGTCATGCTTGTCTGACCATTTCTTCTTATTTGTTTTCTTTTTCTTATTTTACATTATTCGAAATTCTACTACAAAAGGTTTTATACAAAAAGTCTTGCCCAATTCGCAGAGATATGCAATTTTGTAATGCAAGTCAAACCGTACTTCTGTTTATGGTAACGTCAAGCTATCGCATATTTTTTCTAATATCTTCAACTCCTTAAAGTCAATTGTTGCAATATTTTTTCTGAATAAAATGGTACCAAATATGAAAAAAACTTTATACAAATTTGACTTTTTCATTTTTTTTTTTTAAATTTTGTCGTACAAATGTCATGCCATAATGGAAACACCCTCTACGATGGGTAGTCATCTTGATGCGATGTAGAGGGGACAGTTTAACTTGAGTTGGCTGTCTCTGGTAAGGTCTCCCATTCCAGAAGGGAACATGGTGAGGATGAAACTAAGAACTACCCTCCCCCTTTGTCTGATAGCGTCTGTTCTCCGTTGGGGCGGCTGATCAGATGATCCGAAAGGTCTCTTTTCTTGTCCGTCCGAAATCCACCAGCTTCTGTTTCCCATATTGGGCGGCTGGTGGTCTACGTCTGTAATCCCCATTGGGGCGGCAGTTTTTCAACACCTGGCAGCAGGTAAAAAATGAAACCAAAAATTTGTCCGTAGGGACTTTATGGAAGGTCGCAAATTATGTGCCATGTACCCGGTCGGGGGCTTCATAATCTCCGGGGACCCTACTCCCACAGCGATGGTAACGGGCTGTGGTGAGTCGAATGTGACTGTAACCCAGGCTAGTCTGGTGATCACACCAGGCCAGACTAGTTTGCTTGCTACTGGTGTTGCAGGAGGTCAATCTGGTACACCCAGGTTGGCTGAATGTAAAAAACAAAAAGCGATAGGTGGTAGTGACCTAAGCGGTGAGGTACCTCTGGATTTCTCCCCAACTACCTCCAAAGCCGCTAAAGCCCAAACAGTCAAGGCGGTTAAACTCCATGTTTCGGGTGCCTCTGGGTGAAGCGACCAAGTCGCCCCTCTCGGTTGCCTCCTGTATGACAATTGTGCGATCAGGGTTTGTGGTGGAATCCTCCTGCCCTGAAGGCGCACCACCCCTGGCCAACTCCGGCTCCGAACCCAGTCTTAGGCATAAAAATCCTGCCAGGCTCGTCTCTAAAAAGATCGAGGACCTTATGAAGGAGCAACACGCTTCCCTCTCTTGGGCGAAAGCTCATATCGCTGGTCTCAAGACTGCTCCTCCTTCTGCTGAGTCACCAGTGGTGCCTAAACGGCAACGTTCAGAGCAGGAAGTGACAGCCAAGAGCCGGCAACCGGGACCTAAAAGGACCAAAGCGGCACAGAGATCCTTAGCCAAATCCTTTAGTGAGATTGTCAAAGACAATCTCGTAAGGACGGTTATAGATCGAAATGCTAATGACGGATCCATATCTCAATTTTGGGATATAATGAAGCAAAAATTGGTAGGGGTGTTCTGAAGAGTTCTCATAGAGAATCCAGGCACCCCTCCTCAATGCGATGATGCTGGTTGGTACCAGGGTCACGTCAAACTCATGTCTTGTGTAGAATGTTTCCATCAATAGTTAAAAGTGGTGGAAGATATATACCAATGTCACTGGGAAGACCATATGATGGAAGATTATGGTTGAAGGATCACTTTAGAGTGTCCTAAGGACCTCTTTCGTAGAAAATCTAAAAAATTTAGCTCCTAACCAGTAAAATACTTTAATACGATTTGTTTACCCCTTAAATTTCTCGAAAACTACACGTAGGTTTGAAAAAAATATATACAGTTAAAATTAGGGTATGGAATATACTTACACTGAGTTTAAAAGTTTTGTTATCCGTTTTAAATTAAAACACTTTTTTTGTTTTTTTAATAAAATTAATTTATTATAAGTTTTTATTTTTTAATTAAAGTGTTAAGGACTCAATTGATAAATATATTAAGTTAAATGAAGTGTTTTGTTTCACCAATAGATTTATACTGACTTCTTATTTGCAATCAATGCAGGTATATATTGAAAGAGTTAAAAACATGATCGAGCAAGCAAAAACATGATCTATCATGTCTTCATCATACTTACGCAATGTGCGTAAGTAGGGAAGACAAATGACAAATGTTTGTAGCTACGTGTATGTATGGATTTACATACGTATATTATTGTTTGTTATAACAAACGTATGTAAAATTCTGCATGCCCGAAACATGACAACTGCTTTACGCTTAGTAACAATATAAATAGGTACACAAAAGCGAAAGCAAATTAGTAAATTAATATAGTAACATTCTGTTTTACTCATAGCAACAATATAAGATTCTGCATGCCCAACAATATAAGATTCTGCATGACAATTGGTAACAGTAAAATAAATGCAATAATTTCGAATGCAATTGATGAAAATAAACACTTAGTAACTAACTTATAATATTATGTATATTAGGGGTATTCATTAGTAAATTATATAAATACATATAACTCCCCCACAGTTAAATTTTCGCTCCGAGGAAATTATTATTATTTTTTTTTTTTTACATAGTAATTCAGATTACTTGGATATATTTGTTTGATACAATATAATTTTTTATACATTAACAATGAACATTGTTTTTTATTTTAATTAACATACATAGTTATTTTAAATATTTCTTTCAATTTGTAATTTTTTTTTTTTTTTTTTGTTAAATTTTCAAAAGAAATATTTGAATTTTAAGAGAGGTACATTACATTTACATTGTAATTTTCAATATTTCTTTTTTTTACATGTAAAATGATAATATATTTTTTATTAGAAAATGTTTTTATAACATATTAGTTTTGAAAAATATGAAAATTTTGTAGATACAACAAAAAAATACACAAAGAATACACATTTAGAATTCTTGAAAAAAATACATATTTTTTTATATATATACATAAATTATCATTTTCAAAATTTTTTTTTGTGTAAATGTTTTCTCATTTTTAATATTTATTATGCAAAATATCTATGTATGTACAAATTTGTAAATTATTTTATTTATTAGTTTTAAATAGTTTATTTTTTGGAAAAGTTGTTTAAGATAAAAAAAAAGTTTCTAATGTATTGTTTATAATATATGTGCATTTGTATAAAGTAAATCAATATTAGTAATATTTGTTGTATATTATATTTTTTGGAAAAGGAAACAAATTTATTTATTTATTAATTTTTTTTAAAAATTATTTGTATGTAATTTTTTTCTTTTTAGGTGTGACTTATAATATTTGTGCCCTGTTTGACTTATTACATGATCATTATCAAGTCTGTCTACAAAAAGTTTTCTAAACTTGGCGTGGTTTTTTCCACCTCTATCACTTTTCAGATATATTTGTCCAGTTCGAATTTGACATTCTTCACGAGATCTATTTAAATTGGATATTGATTTTTCTTTTAATTTAAGAATTCTCTCTTTTATTTTTGGGTAGTCTTCTGTTTTTATTAATCCGTTTTGAAAGTCAGTGGGTTTGCAACCTGTAGTTGAATGTATTGTGTTGTTATAAAATGTAATTACTTTGTATATTTTCTCATCAACACTGTCGATGTCTCTATCAGGATCATGTCTGAGTAAGCGAATGTGCTCATTCATAGTGTTATGAAGACGTTCTACGTCCGAATTCGAATTGTGGTTGTTATTTGAAGTAAAGTGAATTTCAATATTATTCTGCCGTAAAAATTCAATCAGTGGCAATGCTTTGAAACCTAACTCATTGTCAGCTATTATTTTCCTCACACTGCCTACAATGCTTAAATACTGAATTAGGGCCCTCCTAAATTCTACCCACGACCTGTTCTGAATTTTTATTGCCTGAGCAAATTTGGAAAATTTGTCAATTATTGTTAGAAACAATGTTTTTTCTAGGCAATAGAAAACATCTATATGTATTATTTGTCCAGGGCTATCAGAAGTCTCGCTAATCATAAATTTTTGTCTTATTGGCTTACGATCGTATTTTTCCATGTTACATATGTCACAGTTGTTAATATATTGTTGAATTCGCAGTTTAAGTTTCGGGTGATATATTTTTGTCTTAAGTTCTTCAAAATTCTCATTTATACCGCGATGGTTATTTCTTTTATGCTCATTTTCAATATATTCATGAAGAACGTTCTCGTCAAAAATATCGTCTAGACAACTATTGCACTTTGCTATCTTCAAACCCGAATTTTCTGAAAAATACTTCAAAACCGTTTCCTTAAAAGTTTCATAAATTAAAATATCTTCTATTAAGATAGCGTTAACTCTGGAAGGATGAAAATTATTTTTTATGATAGTTACCATATCGGCCTCACTGAAACTATTTGAACTTATTATTTTTCTGTTATTGTCAAAAATTATTTTATCCACTATTTTCAAAAGGTTAGAATTCGATTTTTCCATAATAATCTGGTTCTTATAAATATTGAGTGGAGAACTGCTAATGGATATTATAGCTGGATGTGGTTCTTGAATCAAATTGATCTGGGGCTCTATTCTGGATAATGCATCCGCATTTCCATTGTCAATACCTTTCCTGTACACAATTTCATAATCGTACTCTTCTAGCTTCAACCTCCATCTTATTAATTTTGAGTTAGGTTCTTTAATGGAAAAAAGCCATTGCAATGGTATGTGATCTGTTTGGATGATGAACTTCCTTCCAAACAGATATGGTCGAAAATATCTTACAGCCCATATTATAGCTAGTAATTCCTTCTCTACTGTACTATAATTCGTTTCGTGCTGGTTGAGTGTTCTACTAGCATAGCAAATAGGATGATTATCTTGTGATAACACGGCTCCAAGCGCAAAATTGCTTGCGTCAGTATTTAATACAAATTGTTTGTTGAAATTGGGATAAGCCAAAATTGGATCGCTGGTGAGAAGAATCTTCAAGGTTCTAAAACTTTCAAGATAATTGGGATCGTTAATATCTATTCTAGAATCCTTTTTTAAGAACTTTGTCATTGGTTTCGCTATTCTCGAATAGTCTTTTATAAATTTGCGATAATAGCCGCTAAGACCTAAAAATTGTTTTATTTGCCTCTGAGTTTTCGGCAAAGGGTAATTAACAATACACTCAATTTTTTTCGGGTTGGGTTTTATACCATTTTGTGTGACAACGTGGCCTAGAAATTCCGTTTCCCTTTTAAAAAACTCACACTTGTCAACTTGAATTTTTAAATTTGCTTCCCTTAATTTATCAAATACAAGACGCAATGAATTCATGTGCTCTTGAATAGAGGTGGAGTAAACGATTATATCATCCAGATATACTAAACAAACATTATTTATCAATTCACCTAGGATTCCGTTCATGAGCCTTTGAAAAGTGGCAGGAGCGGTCTTAAGTCCAAACGGCATTCTAAGGAACTCATAATGGCCCCCTTCCACTGAAAATGCAGTTTTATGTACATCCCGTTCATCAATTTCCACCTGGTGAAATCCTTTAGCCAGATCTAGGGTAGTAAAATACATACACCTACCAAGTTTGTCCAAGATTTCATCGATGTTCGGGATCGGAAAGCGATCGTCTACAGTTTTTTCATTTAATTTCCTATAGTCGACAACTAACCTCCATTTTTTTAGTCCACTTGCGTCGTCTTTCTTCGGGACGATCCATATAGGAGCAGAATATGCAGAATTGGAAGGTCTAATTATCCCACTTGCTAACATTTCCTGAACTTGTTTTCTTACTTCGTCTCTGTGTACATAGGGATATCTATAGGTTTTTGAAAATACGGGAATATCGTCCTTGGTTCTTATTCTATGCTTGATCGCGTTTGTGAAAGTTAAATTTGAATCCGTTTCGTGGAACAATTCTCTATAATCGTTTAAAATCGTATTTATATTAAGTTTCTCTTCGGCGTTGAGATGATCTGTTCTTATTCTACCTAATATAGTGTCCTGGCTGTTATTATCAACTAAATGGTAATTCTCACGGGTAACAGGCCACGAATTATCTTCGGTAAGGTATATGACATCTGGACAATGAACTGAAGTTTCTACCTCAACCTTAAAATGCTGTGCATTATAAATACCCTCAGTAACAATTACCTCTCCAGTATCATTTCGTTGTTCCGTTATATGAATTAACCCACATTCAACCTTAGTGATAAACTTAATTTTTCGAATATCTTGAAATAGCAAGGGCAGAATCCTATTATTTATACTTAATTGATTATTTTGGTAATCTACAACGGCTCTATATTTGAGGAGTATATCATTTCCTAAAATGCCATCGTAATTATCATGAAACTTGCATTCAATTAAAAGGAGTTTTTCATCACTATTTCCTAATTCAGAAAACATCGGTACTTGGTAGACTGTGTTCGTCAGAACATCATTTTGAAGAGTTTTTAATGTTAAGGCTGTCGAATTTATTCTCCATTTTGGATTACAAAGGCCTGGATTCACAATGGAGTGGGTGGCACCAGTATCTATAATAAATTTTAAATTATTTTTTAATACTATATGTGGTAGTTGTCCGAAGAGGCCTGAAAAGGAAAATTTTGAGGTATGATGTTCTGAATTGCAGTGTTTGGGATGACAGAATTTTGGAATTGTTTGGGAAGATTTACAGAATCTGTATTACACGAATGTTTTTGTAAGTTAACATAAGAATTTTGACGCATAGTATTATCGCTTGATTCCGTAATATGCGGGTTATTATAGGAATTTTGGTCCGAATAATGAACAAAATTAGTATTTAGGTCAGATTGTGGTCCTATATATGGTAATGACATATTTTGACAATTTGCTGAAGCATTAGATCCTTGGATGATATTTATATCCATTGGTTCCGAAATTAAAGGTTTAGCAAATTGGTTTGGAAAATTATTTCCATATTTTTGACCATTATCGTTTGAAAAATTACTTCTATAGTTTTGACCGTTATTATTTGAAAAATTATTTCTATAGATTTGACCGTTATTACGATTGTAACCATTTTGGTTATAGTTGTTATTGAAATTATTATTATTTCGCTGATAGCTATTATTGGGCCTGTCAACGGTATATTGATTGTTATTGTATGAACTATTGTTATAACTTTTTTCCATCCCATTTGAATTCTGAGCACGGCGATTGTTTCTATTGTTCCAAGTATCTTTATGATTACTGTTGTTTACATGAGACCGCTTGGAATTTCCATTGTTTAAATAATCCTTAGAATTACCACCATAATCGGCATACCCTGATGTAAAAAGGATATTCATTGCCTCCTCCAGGGTGGCCGGGTTTCTACATGACAATATTGTCCTCATTGGCTCAGGCATCTTTGCCTTAAAAATATTGAGAGCTGTTAGCATGTTATTTTTAGCAATTTGCTCACTATTTATATTGACGCCTAAGTCTGCAACTGTCTTATTATTTAAGCTTCTAAGCTTATCTTTAATCTCGTTGTAAAAATCTATAGTGTTTGTCTTAAAATATACAGACCGAAGGTTGTCATAGAGTTGTTCTACACTTTGATATTCCCCAAAATAATTAATTAGAATAGTTTTAGTTTCAGACCACGTTTTTGCATGAAAATTTATTTCAATAGCCTCTTTGGCTTTACCCCTTAATTTGCTTTTTATTAAATCAATAAATATGAGTTGTGTAAGTTCATTGTATTGAACAAAAAGGGGATCTATTCTGTCCACAAGTGAAATGAATGTATACAAATCTCGTCTGTCACCTGTAAACTCTGGCAACTTTCCTATAAATTCTAGTGGATTTAAAGTAATAGGGGTAAATGAAAAACTTTCTTGAGTCATTTTTATATTAGAAATGATTTGTTAAAGTCAAAAAAGGCACAATTTTTATTTAATCAAAATATTATAGTAAACGATTTTTTAAACGAAACACAAGATTACCTTATTTCATATAATGACTTAAATTTTTGAAGAAGTGATAATTATGTATATAAAATACTTAAATATAAGAACAAATACTTAATTCAATGAACGCTGCTTCCTTCTTTAATGTAGATCTCCATTTACCTCACGGCAATTTTTCGTTTCAGCGACTTATCTATTTTTTTAGCTCCTTGAGTATTTTGAATTTATTGTATAAGTAGTAGTAATTCTTAAGCAGTTTTTAAATTGTTTTTTTTTTCTTTAATTTTTGATTGGATTTATTTTTTTATATTTTATTGTTTTTTATGTTTGTACACTTCAAATTATTAGAATTTTATTTAATTTTAGGAAAAAGAGTTACATTTTTTTTTGTATAACTTTAAAGGATTTATTTTGTTTTTAATATAATTTTGATTTCTTTCACTTGAAAAAAGATTCCCACAAAACATTAAATTTGTCTGTTTAATTTTCAAAAGGGATATTTGATTTAAATGTTTTAATTTTCAAAAAAAATTGTATGTCCTTTTTATTCAAAAGTTTTTGGTTATAATTTCTTAAAATTTTAAACGTTGTCGTTTTAAATATTATTTTAATTTAAATGTTTTAATTTTCAAAAAAAAATTATATGTCCTTTTTATTCAATAGTTTTTGGTTATTTTTCTTAAAATTTTAAACGTTTTAGTTTTAAATATTCTTTATATAATTTTCACTTATTATATTTTATTCTTTCAAATATATATTTTTTTTATTAAACAATTTCCATTTGTCCTTTTTTTAAAAACTTTATTTTTTATTTATTTTCATTTAATTTTTTTTCTTGCGAATACCCAAATAGACATTAAGATGTCAAATATCCTTTTTTTATATAATATTCGTTTATATAAAAAAAACAACAAGGATACTTGGGTATCCTACCGACTGCGCCAGTTTTGTTATCCGTTTTAAATTAAAACACTTTTTTTGTTTTTTTAATAAAATTAATTTATTATAAGTTTTTATTTTTTAATTAAAGTGTTAAGGACTCAATTGATAAATATATTAAGTTAAATGAAGTGTTTTGTTTCACCAATAGATTTATACTGACTTCTTATTTGCAATCAATGCAGGTATATATTGAAAGAGTTAAAAACATGATCGAGCAAGCAAAAACATGATCTATCATGTCTTCATCATACTTACGCAATGTGCGTAAGTAGGGAAGACAAATGACAAATGTTTGTAGCTACGTGTATGTATGGATTTACATACGTATATTATTGTTTGTTATAACAAACGTATGTAAAATTCTGCATGCCCGAAACATGACAACTGCTTTACGCTTAGTAACAATATAAATAGGTACACAAAAGCGAAAGCAAATTAGTAAATTAATATAGTAACATTCTGTTTTACTCATAGCAACAATATAAGATTCTGCATGCCCAACAATATAAGATTCTGCATGACAATTGGTAACAGTAAAATAAATGCAATAATTTCGAATGCAATTGATGAAAATAAACACTTAGTAACTAACTTATAATATTATGTATATTAGGGGTATTCATTAGTAAATTATATAAATACATATAACTTTTAAAGCCTGTTTAATAGATGTTATGAGTGCTGGTTGGATTTTAAAAGAAAGTGATGGAATTTACTAGTTAATAACAACGTGCATCAGTATGACTAGCCTAAATATTCAAAGATTTGGTTTATTTTAATCCAATAAGTGTAGTAGTGGATAACTTCTCAAATACTCTTAGGGCCGTTTTCTCATTAGGTAATTATCTTCTTTCCCAACGAAAAACTGCAGATTAAAGAAATTTGGTTTTCTCAATGTCTCATTTGCTTCTATTCTATCGCAAAGCTAACCCGACCTCATCTGCCAATTATTTATTTATCGTACAGATAAATAAATAACAGCTGACTGCTGTTCATAGTTTTTATGTGTTTGTGTTTTTGTAAACGAAATTAAATAGATTTTATAAAAAAAAGTTTAATAACATTAATTTGATGGAGGACGAACTCAAATAACATGAGTTCCAAGAGAATGCTGAAAGAGTTTATCATGCCAGCCCTAACTACTTGGCAGACATGGAGGATAATGCATTTTTCAAAAGATTCCGGCTGTCGATGGCCACATTAAACAGCTGATATATGTAAACATGTTGTCACTTGAAGGCAGGGTTCCCACCTTTCACATCTATTTTGAGAGGTATTGCCAACAGAAAATAATGTTTTTTGTCGGTATACTGAGAAAGCCAAAATTGTTCACGGACAGTTTATCGGCCTAATAAATTTATTTCGACATTTAGTAACAGACAGTTTGTCGATACATTGAGAAAACGGGCCTTAGCATGTAAAGGGTTTTCCAAGAAGAGGTGTTATTTTGAATCACCCGGTATGTCGGTAGTTGTCACTTTCGAAGCTTTTATTCTTTGACAATTGACAAATAGAAACTACGCCATTACTAAAAATGGAACGATACACGCTTCAACAACGCATTGAAATAATTAAAATTCACTACAAAAATGCTACAAATCTTGCAGTCACAGTTCGCAAAACTAAAGCATTTTTGTCGGACCGCAATACAGAAATTGGTGGAAAAATTCGAGCTGTTGCGACAAGTTAGTGATGTGAAGAATTAATCCTGTACGCGTCGCTTAAGAACAACTGAGAATATTGCTGTTGTAGCCCAAAGTGTTGAAAAAAACCCAGGTTTGACCACTCATCGTTGTTCTTTGGAATTGGGCATTCCACAAACGTCATTATAGCGTGATATTGATCTGGACAACGTTTACTTTCAACAAATAGGCGCTACGTGCCACACAAGCAGCGAAACCATTGCTCTTTTACGGGAAAAGTTTCCGGACCGTGTTATCTCTCAAAGAGGTAGTCACAATTGGCCACCAAGATCTTGTGACTTAACACCTTGCGACTTCTTCCTTTAGGGTCACGTGAAAGATAAGGTCTACGCCAACAGTTCAGCGTCGATTCAAGACCTCAAAGATAGAATTCGTGAGGCTATCGAGGACATAGGGCAACCACTATGTGATTTGGTTATGGAAAATTTCATGAAAAGGATATCGTCCTGTAAGTGTGGTCGTGGTGGCCATTTGACTGATGTTGTTTTTCATTATTAACGCCATACCTTCCTCTTTATTATGAAATAAACATCGTATCATTTATCTCAAAAAATTCAATTTTTCTTTGAATACCAAAATAACACCTCTTGTTGGAAAACCCTTTATTGTATTTTCCAATTTTAAACAATTTTAAAGGGTTATTTCGATTAATTAAAAACAACTAGTGAATGGTTGTTCAACTTAGATGAGGACTCTGATAGTGCAATGGTAGTGAAATAATTGTTGAACTAAGTTAATACAATGAATGTGTCCTTTTCTTATGAATAAACATTTGCTATACTTACTACAATACATTATCTGGGTGCATAGATTTATTTAAAGTAAAACCTACAAACTTTTATCATCATCTGATAAGTGTGCAACAAAATCTCTTAAGAAATTTTGCTATTTTATATTTTTCAAAATATCTATTCTTCAGTTTTTTACTTTCCGTTTGCTTATGAGTTTTAAAATTCCTTTAGATTAAGCTAGATTTTTTTTGCAAACTTAAGTAGACAAAAATATGAAAAATACGGACAAACAACGAACGTATTTATTTATGAGATTTTCATTATAGTGTCATACGCAATCTTCAGCATACATCACGGTCTTAACCCAGCAAATATTTTTGTAAAATACTTGACAAAATAGTGGTAAACATATATGAGTATAAAGTTTGCTGGACAAAAGACAAAACTTTAACCAAACTTATATTATGACTTTAATATGAAAAGTACAATGTGTATGCAGGAAACATAATGAAAGATGTACAGTCAGTCAAGCAGTCAGTCATCAGTCAGTCACTTTCTTTCTCCCATAGTCACTGTAAGAACATCACTACATACTGGGGTAGAGGAAAATAAAACAACACAAAACCAAAAAGCAACCACTATTATTGTCCCCAAGACTAACAAAACTTATCCTCGTTCTTCACTTTGTTTCTATGATTTTTTTTGTTGTTGATGGGTACATTTTATCATCACAACCATCAACGTCATCATTGTCATTTCTCAACAGCTCCGGCATAGTGTTACAGTTTTGTTTGTGCTAGGATGATAAAAATACTTAGTAAAACAGAAATAAAACCGCAGGCTTCAGTTTAGCCTTAACAAATTTTTTTTAGCAGGTAAAACTTGAATAAGTAATTCCATGACACTTTGAAATGATTTGGTCAAAATTTGGGCTAGATTAAATGTTGGTTTACTTAGTTGTGAAGTAATCTTTATGGTTTTAGCAATGCAAATATTATGATTTTGTGGATCTGTAACTAAGCGCAA
This sequence comes from Calliphora vomitoria, assembly GCA_942486065.2. Classification (NCBI taxonomy): domain Eukaryota; kingdom Metazoa; phylum Arthropoda; class Insecta; order Diptera; family Calliphoridae; genus Calliphora; species Calliphora vomitoria. The sequence continues at coordinate 100,579,213 of OW818031.2, read as the reverse complement.
TACGATCTAATTTACAGAGAGATAACTATTTGCTTTGTAATTAGAATCAGCTGCACTCAGGAGATTAAAATGTTGTTCAACTGAAAGGATATTTTTTTAAAAGGGCTAAAATTTAATGGGAAGAAACAAAATTTTTCGTCAAAGCATACCCGTTCCAAATTTATTGGTTAATTTTTATCGAGGTTCAAAGTACAAATTTTATGTATGAATGATGTAATATCGCTCAGTTACAATTGTATATAACTTTTAATATATTTTTCTATAAATCCTTTTATTTTAAAAACAGGATATTTATCCTTAAACAAAGGATATCCCACAGAATATATCTTTAATTTTCTAAGGATTTCCCTCTATTACAAGTCATTGTGTGGTTAACAACACAACACAAAATTTAGAGCGTGTCCTTGAGGGAATTTCGAGATAAAAAACATTAAATAAAAAATTCTTTATATTTCGAAGAATAATCAAAAGAACTTTTAATATTTCTTTAAGCATATCTTTGCTAGTAGTTGTCCGAATTTTATAAACTTAGTATTATATAAAAAGTAGGAATTTAAATGGTCGAAGTATATCACCAAAACCCAATTTCCGAAGGAAAAAAGTTCATAAATTTAAAAAATATCCTTTAAGCAGGATATGTTATTATATATCCCATACTTTTGTACGTTGTTATTTTCATAAGAGACCAAAATGTATTGATAAATATGTCACAATTCCACCGTTTTTATAAATATTTAAGGCAAAACTGGGATAAAGTAGTGGCCACCATGACGTAGTACCTCCCATGTGATGTAAATTAAAAAAATACAATATCTACGAAACTGTAATAGCTAGAGTCCTCAAATTTGTCTCAAGCATCTCTGGCGTTTTTATAAATACTAGAGGAACAAATTGGTGGAGTGGGCGTGGCACCTCACATATGAAGTAAATTGAAAAAATCTAAGGAGTGAGATCGTAAAATTTTTAACACATGTTTTTCACTAAAACTTTTAACCCAAGTATTATTTTATTTTTTTTTATCAAGTTACCTTCGTAAAACATGTCAGTTATTATGTTTAATGTGTTGTTAATCTGATTAGAATGAGTCACCAGAAAAAAGTGCATACTAAAACATGTAAGAAAGTATGGTCGGTCAAGCCTGACCTTATAATACCCTACACTAAGTAAATAAGCAAAATCATTATTCTTTAAAAATTTCAATAATTTATATTCGTGAGTGATTTTCGAAAGTGGGCCTTATATGGGAGCTATAACTAATTATGGGCCGATCATAACAAAATTTGGTGACATAAATTCGGTATATATAAAAGTTATTTGGATAAAAACTTGTGTAGATACTTTTATAAATTAAACATTTATGACCGATAAAGTCCAATTTCGGGAGGACATTTGTATGGGGGCTAGGTGAAATAAAAGACCGATTTCAGCCAATTTCAAAATTGCGACCTGTACTCTGCGCACAAGGTTTACATGGACAGCCAGCCAACCAGCCAGCCAGCCAGACAGACGGACGGACATCGTTTAATAGACTCAGAAAGTGATTCTGAGTCGATCGGTATACTTTAAGGTGGGTGTTAGACTAACAAACATCTGCACAAATCCATTATACCCTCCCCACTATGGTGGTATAGGGTATAATTATTAAATACTTTCAACAAAACCCAACTTAGTCCTACAAAAAGTTGGCCCAACAATCAAAGGTCTGCCGTCAAACTGTTTCCGATGTCATTAAACAGTACCGTGAGAACTTGTCCATTGATATAAAACCTGATTCAGCTATAAGGAATGGTCCACATGATGTTTCTAAAGCCAAAAAATTGAAAGCATTTTCAAAAGAGCTCCTAACACATCCGGTAGGAAAACAGCCTGGTTAGCTCAGTGCTCTGACTATTTGGTAAGGTTTGAAAACACGCAAGGCTCAAAAATTTCTTGACAGGAACGCTGCTAAAAATTTAGAGGCCAAAAACAGAGCACGGAAATTGAAGTCAAATTTTATAAAAAAAATATTCTTGGTGCATAATGGATGACGAAACGTATGTTCTGGCAGATTTTTCGCAACGTCCTGTCAAAAATTTTCTGTTACTGATGCTCGAGGGCATGTGGAAGAAAAGTGTAGTTCTTGGAAGCCAATTATTTGTTACAAAGGGCTCTTTAAATACCGAAATTTCGATCAAGGAATGTTTACAAAAAAAGCTGTTTCCATTCATAAGACTTCATAATGTGTCCACTTATTTTTGGCCTGACTTGGCATCCTGTCACTATGGGAAACAAACCCTTGAGTGGTACAAGAACACTAATGTGGTATTTGTATCAAGAACTAAGACCAGTGGAGAGATATTGGGTTCTTACTAAAAGAGAATTGAAGAGAACAAAAAAAGTGTCCAAAAGTGTGGTAGATTTTAAACGGAGATGGACTGACTACCTGTTCGAACAAAGTGACAGAAAGCACTATAAAAACGTTAATAGAAGGATTTCCGAAAAAGGTGGAAATTTCAATCAAATAAATCAAATAGTTAAAACTGTAAGTTTAGTAGTTTTGTTTTTATTAACATATATGTATGTAAAGAATTTTTCGATTTCACTCCTTATATTAAAAACATTTTGTGTTCGATTTGTTAATTTGTGTGCAGCTGTTTGAAATGTGAAAAATAGTTAAAAAGAGAAAACAAATATTTTTTAATTATAATTTTTATTCATATAGGTTTGGGTTATGTTTGATTTATATTTAATTTGAAAATGTGTACAATGAATCTTATGGTGTTGATGTGATATCATAATTTCGCTCATTGCAATGCTCTGAATACTGGTGTTCCGATACGGGTTCAGGCGACATACAATTGACATGCGAGACGCATGGATTTTGAAGCAGTCAATGACTTCCTTTAAGATTTGTTCAATGTTATTGCGAATGCAAGACGTACCAGAAACTTCAAGCATTTAAAATCGAATGGCATGTCGTTTGGAGCCACTGGGATTCGTGGTATCAAAGCGTCTTCTCCCTTGTACTTTCCTTTAAGTATTGTTGCTTCGATGACGTTATTCATCAGGTTTCTTATCCACAAGTCGGATACCATTACTTAGTACGTGGTTGGTTTATGTTTCGTAACATTATGATTACCGATCCGACTTTCAGTTGAAAATTGTTAGGCGGTAATCCGGGTAATTCCAGCGAGTTTAAAAACTCGGTTGCATAGTTGACGACATCATCTTGGGAAGTAATAGAATCCTCCTATCTGTACGTCATCAATTCGACAGCAATTTCACTTTGAATATTAAAATTCCAATCGTCGATATCAATGTTTTTCGCAGCTAATATAGCACGTTCATTTAAGCAATTATGATTATTGTGATTTTGTGCTATGCTTGGGAAAACCTTTCGGATAAGTTTGGATTTTGATTTGGTGGACTGGAAAAATGTAACGGGGAATTGAATTCCGCCAGTCGATATATCAACCGGGATTATGCCGTTGCCAATGTTCAGCAATTGTTTGGAGAAAACTTCTGCAGATTGATCGTTTTACAGCTAGACATGCATGTTCACAGTCAATTTGAGTTTCTTGACGTGTTTCCACAAAACGAACGACTTCAAATATGCATTAAGTTCATTGGCTGACGTTGACCATGGAATCACTGGCCATGTTTGCCGAAAATCACCTGCCAACAGAATCATCGTACCACCAAACCGGCTTTGGTTGTTTAGTAAATCTTGCAACGCTTTGTCTAGTGCCTCCAAATACTTTCTTGCGCCACTTTACACTCATCCCAAACGATTAGTTTGATTTGCAGCAAAACTTTGGCCATCGCATTGTTCTTGGAAATGTTGCATGATGGATTTTCATTGATTTGCATACTCAATAGCAACTTGAGTGCTGAATGAGTTAGACCGACTTCCAACAACGTAGCTGCAATTCCAGATGAAACAAGTTCATGTGCAAAATTATTCTGCGAGTGTATCGTTGACAAAATCAACGCGATCAAACAAGTTTTTCCAGTTCTAAATCAAAAATATCTCCATTCCCATCTTTCACAACTTTCATAAGAGTATTGTTCGAATATTTTTGTTCTCGATTCAACAGTGGAACGTTTGTTCGAACTGATTCCCTTAAGGCATCGCAATTGTGTTTCGCGTCGCCACTCTTGATTAAATGCATTGTGTATCGGATAATTCCTTGTTCGACATCATTAAGCACATATCCTCAATTAATATCAAATCCTCGTTTTAAATTTCCCCACACAGTTGCAAATTTGTATTTGATGTTCTAATACGCATCTGATGCAAATCTGTCGGTTTGTATTGAAAGCATGTTGAGATAATTATCGAAAACAATGTTCATATTTAATGAGCATTTGACGAAAACACAGCATATTCTAGGGTGTATTCCCAATAAGTGTCATTCTGTAACAATCGCTAGTGTTGACTGGCTTCTCTATACGTGTCACACAATTCACCATTTATAGTTCGAAAAGATGTTGGACCACGAATGTTGACTAATAGCAAACCCAAATAGAGTACTCATCGTTTCTTGGATGGACTGTGTAAATGCGACCTAATGTTCGGTGGAAAAAAAATGGGGGAAACTTGGAACGAGAGTTTCTTGTTTCCTCCGTTGAAATTTCTTTCACGATTGATTCCAATGGCATTTCGGAGTAAAAAAATCTGGTCAATGTTGTATATGGCGATCAATCAACTAGTTGTAATATATTTTCCTCAATAAAGTACACCCTTTGTCCATTTTTTAGATGTACGGCTAAATGAACAACACTTGAATGTCTTGCATCACTGGCAAATTAGAAAATGTGCCAAATTGCTTCGTTACTGCTAACATAGCGCGACATTTGAAATTGAGTGACTTCATCGTTGGAATTCTCCTCACTAACTCAGCCATGTCACTGCCTTTGGTAACATATTTGCAGATGTATTTGATAAGTGGGCGTGGACAATTTTACTTTCCGTAAAAAGCTTTTGTTGTCTATTGCGAACATTTAAAAAAAAAAATTACACAAATCGGTCCAAACCATCTGCAATTTTAAACATATTGAAAAAAAGTGGGCGTGGTCAATTTTTCTTTCAGTTAAAACTAAAATTGGATTACTACGAACACTTAAAAAAAGGTCCAAAAATAAATTTTTTTCTCGAACTTTTTCGCTTTGTCTCAAATACCTTATTAAAAGCAGATCTACAAAATTTTGCTGTAGTGAAATTGTAATGTAGGAAACAAATACAAAATCATGTAGAAGAATAATCAAAAATATTTAGCAACAATTTATTTCACAAAAACATCTATTCATTACACTGTGCCTAATCAACACCATCACCATATAGTTTAAGTAAATAAAGAAACATTTCATTTTATCCCCACTACTCTTAAAGTAAAACTGTTTTGCAATTTAAGCTTCAACTTTTACTGTTGGGTATTTCTTCAAGTCTAGCTAAGAGTTGCTGTTATTATTTGGTTCTTTGTTCAAAAATTTCTTGTTGAGTTGTTGTTTTTTTTTATTTTTTTCTTCTTCTTATAAATAACACAGGAAAAATCTTAACAATTCTTCTAAAAGATTTTGCTTTTCTCTAAATTTAATTAAAAGTTTTTCATAAATTGCACCAAATACTTATTTTACTTTTAAACGTATAACAACAAGGACAATTCGTATAATGCGAAGAAAGTATGAGTAAATATTTTAACAAAAGTTTTGTGTTTTTTAGTTTTTAATAACAAGAACACCTCTCCAATTATAAAAGTTATTGAGGAAATAACTGAATTCTGGTATTCTTCAATTGCATCAATACCTAGAGTACGATAAATTGTCATGTAGTAAAAACTTATTTAAAAGGACATAAATATTTTGTATTAAAGTTGAATAATTTTTTTTTATTTTTGCAAGTTTTTAAGTGCCTTACAATACTAGAATTTGCTAACAATGGTTCAAGTTTAATGGATTTAAATCAAAAGTTCATTTCGGTTATAAGTAAGGTAGATTGTAGTAGAAGTAAGTACAATATTTATTATAATGTGATGGTAGTAAATTACGCTAACAATTTCAGTTAGACTGTACTAAAAACCGATATCGTAAAATTCTTAACACACTTTTTCATTAAAACTTTTAACCCAAGTATTATTTGATATTTTTTTTTACCATTGAAAAGCATGTCAACACCTCCGGTAGGAAAGCTGCCTGGTTAGGTCAGTACTCGGGTTATTTGGTACGAAAAGTTAAAGCCAATGCAGGTTTAAAAGCATACAAGGTTAAAAAAGTTCCTGACAGGAACTTTGCTAAATATTTCGATCTCAGTTCTTAGTACTTTTTTGTCATAAATGTCTGATATATAGCTATCCACAGTAATAAGTTTTATACAAAAAGAAATCCCTCTTCCTAAAATCACGTTAACGAGCATAATTCTCATAACAATTTTGGAATCCAAATAAAACTTAACCCAAACAAGTTTCATATAGAAAGATATCACGGCACAATCGGTATATAACTGGTCATTGCTCCCGTATAAGAACAATTATGAAAATCACCCACAAAAAAATATGTTTAAAGATAAATTACGTGCTCATATAGTCAGTCAGTGATCTATTAGAGTTAAAAATTATTAATTTGTAATTACTAATGGAAATAAGTTATTAAAACTTATTATGTGATATGTTATATCTTATATGAGTTATTGCAATTAGAAAATCATTAAATTTTAGATGTTTGTTTCCACATACATCTTCAATACTAATCTACATGACATTGCGAAATATTAAGTCTAATGACTTCTGCTCTTTTAAGTACTCAAAGGTGCGTATGTTGATGAGTGTGTGACACTCCATGCGTTTGAATAACAATGTAAGAGTCTTGTCACTGATGGCACGTAGAGAAAATGTTAGATGCAATATTAAGAAATATTCTAGGAAAATTATAACACTCCACTATATCAATGCTCCACTGAGATTAATCACTGAGATACATAAACTAACAGCAATTCGTAAGTATGAGTATGTTTTCATAAATTAATTAAACACATAAATGCATTTGTAAATTCTTAAGTGCATTTCAAATTACATTTTAATAGTACTTCTAAGACTAGCGTACCAACATATTTCCATACTAAACGTTTGTGACACCAAAAGTTTTAAAAGAAATAAATACTGCTGAGAATGAAGAAAAAATGCACGGAAATACAACAATCATTAATAACTTTACGTTCAAATTTTAAACGAGTATGATTCTAACAGTGCAATTCTGCTTGAATTCAAGCAGATGATGAAGATGACAAAGACGATGACTATAAAGAAATATGAGCAGAAGTTTAAAAAAGTAAAATGCATGGAGTAGTAAACTTTTCTGCATCGTTTTTTTTATATATTTATACTACTTATTTTTAAAACTGCTTATATTTTGTGGGGTGTGGGTATAAGTTTGTAATTTAAAGCTTAAATCACAAAAATTGCTTATGCTATGTAGATGCAAACAATGTTGTCAATTTGTTGCAGAATGGAAATGCAAACAATTTTAATACAATTTTAGTACCATAAATACATAAAGATATTAATGTTTTGAACTTTTTTTATTAAAAAAAGGTTATCAAACTGGCAAAATATTGTAGTCACTATTAAAATAAATAGTTTTAAAGAAAGAATATCCTGCAAGTATGCACCCCATAACCAGTACAAGCATTTATGATACATAAATAAAAACAAATAAATAATTTTACTCAATCAAACTTTTTTGTTTTTTCAGTATTTCATGAAATTCCTCAAATATATTTGTAAACTTCATTACCACCAAACTGTACCATTAAATATTGAGTCCATTAACATATTGCAACTGCCAATACGAACAACATTCCAGAAAAAACCCCTCTTTAAAATAAAAAATCTTTATTTTGATTTTTCAAAAAAGCAACAGGCTGCCCACGCAACGATATAAAGTTAATGAAACCAATGAATAAAAAAGTTATGAAAACCAAGGATTTAAGAACTAAAATGAACTAATAAAGTTGGAAAATAATTTATTTAAGAGTGGTATCAACAACAGGAACTGAAATAAAAATACATCCTATACCACATTCACACAATTTTACTATATAACACCCAGCATTTTTAGAAGCAGTCAATGTATCTCTTTAAGTCAGTAATTTGTATGCATGTACTTTTTTAAAGTTCAAGAAGACGTAGCATTAAGGAAAACCAACCAGTATAACATTATGGTTTAAATAAAGTTTTATTACAGCTTATATACATTATTTTTATACATATATTAAGGAACTGGTTCAGTTTGCTGGCCCTAGAAAACATCTGTTTTATATAGCATATCGATCTAGATTTTTTTATACAGTTCGGACAAAACTAAAGCACGGACTCCGCCGACCTGACTTCGCACCCGAAAAACTTATTATCTGTAGCCAGATGACGACGGATGAGATGGTCATATGGGCTATTCCTCGAGAATGACAGCCATGACTGAAAAAACAAAAACTCTTAAAACTTTTTTTAAGATGATTTGAATAGGAGAAACACTAAAATGTTACTATGTGAAAGTATTTATAGCACTGACTATTTTTTATTATTTTTATTTAATTGTTATGTTTTATGCTAAAATTGTGGCGAAATTGTTTATGTCACGTACGATATACCCTTATTTCGCTCGATATCTTGGACAGCAATGTTTCGAAAGAAATTATTATTTTTTTAAAATATAGTACCCCCTGAATGGAATATAAAGACCAAATTATTTTTCAGATACTATAATTTTTTAAAAAATCTATTCCACTCTATAGGCGTACAAATGTCACGTACGATGATATGGAATTGCCCATATGACAAAGTTGTAGGTGCTATCTATAAGTACAGTGCCATGATATGCCCTTAAAAAAAGAAACTAATGTAAGGCAAATGGGATATCATATTTATGAATTAATCTTAAGGCTAGGGGATTGTAATGTTTCTTGATATTTTATTTAGAGTAAAAATATTTGGTGTACCACATACAATTGACCGTTAGAAAAACATGAATTTTTCAAATGTAAGCCAGCAATAGTCGACCATTGGCCTTGTGTTTTGTTAGTGGATACAGCAAAGGCAAAACGAAACGGGAACTAAAGCCGCTTGAATTCTAACGGTAAGTCGTTGGAAATCATCGGTATGCGTGGAATCAGTACGTCTTCACTTTGAATCTGTCACCGAAGTAAATTTGATGAACATTTTTTAATGAAAAGTCTTGTTTCTTTGCATAATTTTGGCGCGTTTAAGTTGTGGAGAAGCATTATCGGTGATCCAGCCTTCAATGTTTATACATGTGGTGGCATTCTGAATGATTTCAATGAATTCAAAAATTCAGTAGGACTCTTCTTCGTTGGCCTAAGGAATTTAGCGACCTCTACATCACAAAACAACTTTACATGTCTTTAGTAAGACCTATATTGGAATATGGCTCTGTTATCTGGGATCCTTATTACAATATTTATGTTCAGCGACTAGAATCTGTACAAAAACAATTATTACTCTTCTGTTTACGTGGTTTACGTTGGAATCCTGAACTAAACCTTGCATCATACATTGATAGACTTAAGTTAACTATGAACTATGCTTAATATAACATTTATGATCAATATAATTAATGGTGAAGTCTGCTCCGAATTCCTTGTAAATAATATTACTTTCAACGTTCCTCAACGACTGTCACGTCATTTCAAGCCACTGTATATCAAAAACGTTAGGACTAACTACGCCCAAGCTGATGCAACAAGGAGTTTATACTGCGAATTTAATAATCTTTATCATCTCATTGATTTTTCTCTTACAGCAAATGTAATTAAATATAACATTTTTTATTTGCTGAACTTTTTGTAAATTCTTATTGTAATTATATATATACTTTCATAAAAGTCTGTAAGGATTTAATCTATTGACTTAAATAAATAAATAAAATTACTGTGTCAATCGATTTGTGTTTCTTTGTTTCGCCAAGCAGTTCCAATTTAATTTGGGAATACCTTGACGACAATGGCTTGAATATGGCATTTGTCCAACAATTATTTTGAGAATGTTTCGGTAGAATGTTCTTGCAGGAAATGCACACGAATGTTCGTCGATACCGTTCGGCTTCTGTACCTTTATTGGGAAGCTTGAGCAAGGATCCAGTTATGTGGTACATTTGGGCTTGAACTTTAAAGGTGGACATGAAGCCGGCGTTGCTTACGGGTTGTTCTTTTGGATATTTTTAAGGAAGTGCTTGGAAATCGGAGTGGCGCAGGATATGTTACTTAGAAGCGGCTGAGGTGGCTCAATAATTGGTGGCAGAACAACTTTACCGTTTGAACAGCACATTCCTGGGAATCCTTAGGGAACTTCAACACGACGCAATGTTTGTTAATTCTGCAGCTCTCGATGAAGATGCACTACAAAGCATTTGCTGAAGCCGTGATTTGCGTACATTTTCCGTTTCTGCGGCTCCAGACGTAGATGCCCTTTTGCGATTTTCCTTTAGATGTGATTCTCTTTCTGTTTTCGCGTCTCTAGACGTAGATGCCCTTTCCCGATTTTCCTGAAGACGTGATTCGGGTTCCGCAGCTGTTTATTCTGCTCTTCTTTTCCTGATCTTCCGTGATTTGGTTATGTTTTTATTAATGCCTGTTTTTATACTTTCCACCAACATAAGTGGAGAATGAGGTTATATATAAGTTTGTCATTCCATTATTGATCTTTATGATCAAAGTCGATTTAGCTATGTTCTTCTGTCTGTGTAAAACACTCTCACATTCAAAATACATAAGAAAAATTAATGAAATGTATACCAGAGAGGTTTATAATTTTTCTATGCACTTTAGTATTGAAAATCAGCAAAATCGATTAAGGGTTATGGATCAAAATGTAAGACAACCTCCAAAAATTTTGATAATTTTCACATGTTTTTTGTGACTTTGGGTAAATTCATTGCAGAGATTACTACGCAATTTTGCACTCACAATTTATATGAAAAAAGGGTAAATTCTGTTGAAAATGGTAAAAATGTTTCAGAAATAAGTTTCAGGTCGATTTGGTGACTATGGTTTGATAATGATATATAGCTCATATATAAGGCTCACATCCGGAAAATTCATTAAACACGAATATGTATCAAATATTTGTGATATAACTAATTTCCTTATGAAAAATTGAGTCAAAAACAAGGCTATTCTGAAGATTCACTGAAAATTTTTTCAGTCCATACGGAACATACATTTTTAGATAGATAGTTACATATTAAATCAGAATTGTCGCTTTAGTGCAGCGATGCCTAAAGCTAAAACTGCAGTTATGTTGCTAAGCGATAGAGAATTGCACTGAAAGAAAGTTTAGTGAACTAAATAAAAGTATCAGTATTTATCAGGCTTTCTTTGTTTTGTTGCCAATCGAATAATACTAACTTAGTGACCTAATTTTACAGTTGTGGCTACAATAATTTAGAAATGGTAACAAAAGTTTGATTGCTACAACCGAAATTCTTCTTTTTTGTGTAATTAATAATAATAATTATCATAATTCATTAATTTCTTCAGTAAATTCGTATTAATAGAATATTGTTTTGCTTAGGACGTAATAAAGTTCTTTTAATCAAATTAATATCAAATCAGAAAAACAATTTTTACACTTCAATGATTTTTTAAAGTTCGAAAAATATTAAACAGTCCAAATATTTCTTTCAAATTTAAAATACACCCGTTGATATCTCAGTGACAAATAAACAGAAGAAATACGAATATGAGTGTCGTTACTATCCTATGACATGGACAATAATGCTTTTTTGACTCTAATTAATCTGGGATATAGTCACTATAAACTTTTTTGTGCTGCACATTAACTATCTAATAAATACACACTATCATATACACAGAGAATGAGAGATAATATTGTGAGCAGATGTTGTTGTGAATTTAGTACTTTATACCAGAGTTGGTAAAGATGATACAATTGTACTTTTTTTGGTACATTTAGGCTCAGTTGGTACCCTGGTACTACTACGATTCATTTGGTACAATTTCGTAATAGTCCAATTTTCAATTTATTGATATGGAATCAGCTACTTCGTTAATGTTCTCTTTTTCGTTAATTTGAAGCAGTAATTTAGATGTCTGTTGTTAAATTCGAGAAATTAGGATGGGCTTTTACAATATACTAAATTCTCCATAGCTTCATTAAATTTTGGTTTTCCAAAATATTCAGAATTAGATGAAATAGATAAATTTATGAGAGATTTAAATTGCCATTTTTGTAATAATGCGAGCCGAAAGATGATTTTTTTTTTTTACTTTTTTTAAATAATTTCCAAGGACTCCTAATATTAAAAAGAAACTTCATGCGTGTAACTTTTGTTGGGAAAAAAATGTTAACAAAATTTGTTTTGCGGACTATTAAAATTTAACTAATTAATATTTCATTGTACATTTAAATGGGTTAATTTCTATACAATAAATTTAATTGTTACTTTGTTTTAAAAGTACTGTAAAATGGTTTGAAGTTCATTGTTCTTTGAAATTTAATTTCCTGTTGATTTAAGTTTACTTTTTATCTCTTTCTATAAATTTCCTTTTAAAATCTATTTTTCTTCCTTTTATACTACACTTTTGTTAAATCGTTTTCCCCAAAAAGTTAAAGGTTTTTCCTTGAAGTAGTTGAAAAACGAAAATAAAACTATTCTCTACGAGAATAATAATTTCTTCGTTCTTAGATCGTTTATTTTGCGTATTTTTGGTCACAAATGTTCTTATTGTCGTACAGGTTTGTGTATTTCCGTATCCGCTTTGTTTGTTTTTGTATATAGTAAATGTGTGTCCCTTTAGTGTGTAGGTGTGCACAGGAAGTGACAAATTGCAATTTTCGAAAGTTCAACAAACATGACAATAGAATAGAAATTGCTAAAAACTTTTGTATTTGTCTGAATGTAACACTCCATTGCTTAAATATAAAATTGTACAATTGGCAAACACGTACTAGAACTACAAAACGAATTTCTATGGTCGACGAGCTGCGTTTGCGAGAAGGTGAATATTTCTTTAAGTTTCTTTTTTAACAATTGTAGTAAAGATGTAATCGGAAGTTTTTTTTTTTAAGTTCTTAAGCTGCACAAAATACTGCATTTGTGTGTTTTCAGTAGAGAGATCAACATACTAACCTCGTTGGGATTTATTTCTGGTTATATTTTAAGTATTTTAAGGGGTATTAAACACTAAATAAGCAACCTTTTAAAATATATATTTTTTTAAGATAAGAGTATACAATTAAAATTTATTTGTAATATCTGAAAATGAACAAAGAACGATTGTGCTTTATTATTTCAAAAAGGGCATTGGCCCTACTAATTGAAGGTTTTTTTTAATGGTGGCAATCTTAAAATATTTGAGAGTGTCTGTTTAGAATTTTCGTACTTTGACACTGCATTGCAGATAACTGCATCACCAAACATCGGAGAAAACCACAAGATAGAGCTAATTAATGCGAGTTATGTATTTTAAAGCCATTAACAAGAGTGGTAGAAAACATGACACATACATATCATATATCAACGTTCAAAAATGTATAACATTTTTAAGAATTAAAAAATTCATAGAAGATTTTGGCAAAAATAATGAAAACTGGTACGAGTGCTTCATTCGGCTGTGCCGAATCTTAAATGCCTTCCACCTATATATGTATATAACTAGCTTGACCCGGTGCGCTTCGCTACCCGTAGTAAAAATCGGTTCAGCCGTTTAGTAATTATTGTTTAAGAACTAAAGGTACCAATTTTACCAGTTTTCCCCCTGTTTATCCCTTTCTGGAAAAGTATTGAAAAATGTAATAGCCTATTGACGCTTCCAAGTAAGGATCTATATACGTTCCAAATTTCAATAAAATCGATTTAGTCGTTTAGGCGTGATGCTCAGTGATATTCGTCAACTTATCGACTTGTAACTCAGTCAGTTTTAATCCGACTTTAATTTTTTGAACAGGTTTGGAAAGAAAACTGATTACGCTTTAAAACGATGTGCGTTTTTAGATACATTTGTATGATATAGGTATTGTTTTTGTTAAGAATTCCAAAACAAACAACAAAATTGAAAAAAATGTTTGATTTTAGTCGCTTGTATAAAGCAAATTTAATTCTTAAGTCCTAGGCCACACTGTGAAACATTTGTTGCAAAACATTTTTAAATTCTCTTCTGGAACTGCATTCGTGTCCACACAGTGAAGTTTTTGCTTTTCAGTTTTGGACATTTCTGTACAGGACGAATATGAACGAATAAATGTGAATGACATGCTCAACAAAAAATGTACATGAAACAGAGTACCTTTTTCCCCTTTCATCGACAAAACTCAAATGTTTTGCAGCAAATGTTTCACAGTATGGATGGGGACTAAGAAAATATTTGTACAATTTTTAATTTAAAAATTTTTTCGAACTTTTTTCGAAAAAGTATTTTAATTTTTGCAAATTAAACCGATTTCAATAAGTAATTTTTAGCATTGTGCAAAAAATTTAAAAAAACTATTGTTGAATTTAAAAGATTACGAAAAAAATAAAAAATATTGCGAATCTTTTTAGAAAAACGTACACAATTTCTTGGAATATACATTTGATGCATATATTTTATGAAAGCTTAATTCTTTGCCTATGCATAATTGTTTAAAATTTTGAAATCGTTCTAAAAATGTGTGAGTTAGTGGTATTAAAGTACTACAACCTACCCTTCTGTATCATGTAACGGTCTGAATTAATAAATAAATAAATATTTGTCTGTTGCATGAGTTGAAGAAGATGTAACATGCTTTTAGTTCCGGCTCCTGTCTCGTCGGCAAATGGGAGGATTCGTACTTCTATCACTCGTACAGAAGATTTACTACTACAGAAAGCTAACTTAAAAATGCATGCTTATTATGTTGGTGGTAAAAAGAAAAGAAATAGTACAAAGATAAAATAATTCAAATATTTATGTTCTAATAATCATCACTTAAACCACAAATAATATACCCTTTCCCAACCATGAGCGTGTATTTAGTTCATATATCATTAAACACGATCCCAAATACAATTACCTATACACTGGTACCTTCAAAATCAAACTGTTTATTAATTTAGTTAAATTTCATTTTTATAATATTTATTAAATAAAAAAAAATTTACCAACAACAATTTTATTGATTAAAATAAATTTAAAGTTAACTATTTTCGAACTGTTCAATCATTATTCATTTTATGTATGTATAAAAACATAAATACAGATGCAAAAATTACCATATTGCGAAATTTAGGTTAATAAATTTTCATAATTAAGCAAAAAAATAAAAAAAAATAATAAAAAAATGTTTGTCTCCGACAGGAGTTGAACCCGTAAACCAACGAAGTAACAATACTTTGTTACTATTGATCGTTATATGTGTGTATTTTGTTTTTAACTCATTTGTTTTCTTTAATGTTGTTTTTTTTTGTTTTTTAATAAAAATAATGTGAAATTAAATTAAATAATCATAATTTAATTAAAAATGTTAACAAATAGCAAAAAAAAAAATATATATAAAAAAATTAGGCCTTGATCAGGATTTGAACCCGGGTTTGCTCAAGACACAATTTGTTTAATAATATGAATTCATGCAACTTACTTAAATTTGGTTTGCATTTAAACTCTTTTGTTTGTTGTAGTTGTTTTTTTTTCTTATTTATTTTCTTATTTACAATGATAATAATAAAAAATACAAAAAAAAACTTGTTGTTTTATTTTGTTTTTAAATTAAATTATTTAAATTTATTTTTGTTTACACTAATTTTAATATGTTAATCCGTAGAAATCATTTTATTTTTCATAATCTATTTAAATTTAAAGTAGTATAAATATAAAGAAATGCAACTCTGCATAAAAAGGTGAAGTCTAAAAATAGATCTGGCGAGTTTAACAAATGCGGCGAATTCAAACTAGCCAATCAAATTGTGTATATTTTTAGCTTTCAATGAAATGTTTAATGTTAATAATATTTAATTATGTCTTTCATGATAATATATACATTAAAAAACCTTTTTCTTACGTTTTTGGTCTTATTTTAATGGATTTTAAATATTCCACACGATTTTAATAAATGTTTTGAAGTTTTCTCACAAATAGGCGGATTTCTAGGCCATGTATATATTATCATTAACAGTAGTACTGTTGTAACATAATTGACGTAATCAATCACTGTTGTTAACAGACCGAGCAAACACTTTAGATTCTAAAGTTCATTAAAAGTAGTTTTTTTGTTGTTTTTTTTTTTTTTAAAGGTATAAATATAGGAAAAAGGAAACTTACATTTGTTTTCCTGCACTGCAATGCCAACGTTGAAAGATCTTTCAGTGTCGTATTGGTGATTCCAAAATTTGATGACATTTTATATATATATTTTTTCATTTATATTAAAAATCATTATTTAATCTAATTTTTGTTATATACGTTTGTTTTTTTTTCAATTTCTCTAGTTTTTTTTTCTTTTTATATTAACATGAAGAAAATTAAAGTAGTTAAAAATTGTTGTCACACACTGTTCACTTATGTTAATTATAGAACGGGGTTTCTGATCCGCTCAAGTTCTGTCGATCTTCTTTATTTAACCGATTTAATATGTTTTTATACCCTCCACCATGAGTGGCAAGGGTATATATAAGTTTGTCTTTCCGTTTCTACATTTTTCATTTGCGACCCCACAAAGTATATATATTCTGGATCGTTATAGATAGCGAAGTCGATATAGCCATGTCCGTCTGTCTGTCTGTTGAAATCAACTTTCCGAAGCCCCCAAATAACTTACATACACGATTCATACATCAATATGTCGGAAATTATTCCGGCTCGGTCGCTATTTAAAATCGAGAAAATCGCCCCACAAATGGCTGAGATATAAAGAAAAAACCGGGAGAACCTCGACTTTTGGTCTATTTTTGATCTATATCTGGATTACTAAGTCATTAATATAGACAATATAGATATCTAATGATAGATATTTTAAAGTCCACTGCAACGATGTATATAAGGCTATAGTAATTTAGACCTACAATGGGTCAAAATCGGGAAAAATATTTTTTAGTCCGAATATTTTTTTTATAAAAAAAAAATTTTTTCATTAACTTTTTTTCACTAATAAATTTAAAAAAAAAAAATTTAAATATTAAAAAATAAATTTAAAAAAATTAAAAAAAATTTTAAAAAAATTAAAAAAAAAAAATTGGAAAAAAGTTAAAACAAAACAATTTCGAAAAAAAAAAAATTGAAAACAATTTAAAAAAAAAAAATTTTAAATTTTGAAAAAAAAAAAAATTTTAATTTTGTTTACCTAAAAGTATTTAAAATTTTTATTTTAAAGTATAATTTGGTGAAGGGTATATAAGATTCGGCAAAGCCGAATATAGCTCTTTTACTTGTTTTATCTCTTTTTATCATTTTTATACTTTTTTTGTTGTTCTTTTCTTTTTTGACACTTGTTTTATACTATTTTCTTAAAGGTTTGTAGTAATTTTTGCATTTATAGAATTTTAATATTAACTAATTTATTACTTTTTTTGATTTTAATTTATAAATTATTTTTCCAATAAAATTTTTCGAATTAGGCTTGGAACGACACTAAATTTGTCACTTTTTATATAAAGGTATTTACTATTGCATGACTTTTCTTTTTGTTTTATTATTTTTCTTGCAGAAATTGTGCTACAGTTTGGTTTTTTTTTTAAATATTTTTGCAATTTATACTGTTTAATAAAATCAAATATAATTCACATATCACTTTTGCCTTAATTTATCTTTACGGATTGCCTACGGAACACTTACGATACCGCGACTTGAAGCACTACACTCTATCAATCGGTGATTTTCCTATTTAGACTCCCTGGTTATTTCCATGTGGGATGAAGTGTATGGCCACTATTAAGTAAAATTTGTTTCAAATAAATATCTTTTAGTTTATAAATATAAAAATTTATAAGTATTTATATAAATAATTATATTTATATGCAAAAGACATTACAATTATGAAATTAAATCTTTCAAAACTGCATTAATATATTTTCTAATACAATTTTAAGAAATTCAGTTTCATAAAGTAATAATTTTAGTAATTTTACTTACAAATTTTGTTCACTTTTTACAGAGATTATTTAATTATAACCAAAAAAAAAAATAAATTGATTAGTGTCACTGGCAAGCATCAGGCTCCGGGTACTGGTAGAATTAGAAAGGAAGAAAAAATGACTCCTTTGTCTTTGTATACCAAGGTTTTTACACTAAATCCTGGAAAACTAGTGTTATAACTTATAGACACATATATTTTGCATAAATCAAAACCTGCCAACTTCACCCCAATTACTCGGTACTGCCTTACCCTCAGTTTAATGATGAACTAAGTAGTTCATTTATGTCTTGACATAATGTTAACATAATGATAAAACAGTGAATTAAAAAAAAAAAACATAAAAAAACAAGTAAGAAAGTATGGTCGGTCAAGCCCGACCATATAATACCCTACACTAAGAAATGAGCAAAAACATTTTTCTTTCAAAATTTCAATAATTTATATTCGTGAACGATTTTCGGAAGTGGGCCTTATATGGGAGCTATGACCAATTATGGACCGATCACCATGAAATTTGGTCATGTGATTAATGTCTATATGAAAGTTATTTATGTTGCATTTTATGTGTATACCAACATTTTTAAGAGATTTATGCTCGTTAAAGTGATTATCGGAAGCAGGCCTTATATTGGAGCTATGACTAATTATGGACCGATCATAATAATATTTGGTGACATGAATTTCGTATATGTAAAACTTATTTGGAGAAAAACATGTGTAGATACCTATATAAATTAAACATTTATGACCGATAAAGTCCAATTTCGGGAGGACATTTGTATGGGGGCAAGGTGAAATAATAAACCGATTTCAGCCAGTTTCAAGAGGCTTGGTCCTTGGGCAGAAAAAATGATATGTACCAAATTTTATCGAAATATCTTCAAAATTGCGACCTGTACTCTGCGCACAACCAGCCAGCCAGCCAGATGGACGGACGGACTCACATCGTTTAATCGACTCAGAAAGTGATTCTGAGACGATCGGTATACTCGGTGGGTGGGTGTTAGACTAATATTTTTGGGAGTTACAAACATCTGCACAAATCCGATATACCCTCCCCACTATTGTGGTTTAGGGTATAATTAAATGAAATTTTAAAGGAAATTAAACGAAAATAATTGAGAAATATAAGCATCTAAAAAGCATTTAATTGTAAATTAAAATAGATTTTAATTGAGGCTTAAATGAGGCTTAAAAAATTTTGCAACTTCAATTAAAAAATCTACAGAATTTTCTACAAAATATCTAAAATGAGTTTTGCCCAAAAAATATATATTTTTAAGGAGGAGTATTCCTAACTTCAACATCTACAATCTCCCCCAAAGAATACGAGGAGAACATACAGAGTTGTGTGCATAATCTATTGGATCAGATTTCGTATAACTGTAGCTTTGTATGACATTCATAGAGACGCCATTATTATAGTGTTATTACCAAACCTTATAAATGTACAGATAAGTATCACCCGCGGAAAATAAGTGTAGTTTTGCCACAACTAAGGTTGAGATAGGGTAACAGGGTTAATGCTCAGCCAACCCTACTTCACTTCATCTCATGAGTTTTACACAATTTGCCTGCATATATGCAAAATTTGATATTCCCGATTGAGTCAAGTAATTTATGATAAATTTATCCATGATTCTACCAATGTCTTCATCATACAGGAAAAACAATTGATTGTCTTGTAATCCTTCGGAGTGCTGCGCAAGATTGTTGCAGCTTGTAATTCAAAATAGTGAATTAGAATATTTATTTTCAGTCGATTATCATCCGATAATTTAAGTTTAGTCGAAAATCTACCCAATTATATGAAAAATATTTTGTAGAAAAGAGCGATATAATTATATATTCTGCCATTGAGAAATCAAATTAATTATAAACCATATTATTCATACATTGTCTCTTTAATTAGAGAATTATTTTGTTTAATAAATAAGTAGTGCATAAATACAGAAACCTCAATTGAAACCTCAATGTTGCACATTCGTTATTATGGCACAATATTCATGAAAATAAAGTTACATTCACAAAATAACTTTTCTCTTCGATGTAAATTACGATAAGATTGCTTGGTTGTGGTTTTTACTGAATATTTTTTCTACATATGCACCTAAATATTAAACCCAGTAAAATCACAATCCATTTTTAAAACTGTAAGAAATTTATTTGAAGTATATGCAAACGCACTGGAGTCTTATCTGTTGGAAATCGGCATGTTTATAAAGACTGCTAGTCTAGCACGTATCCATCATTATGTCTTCTCTTTCTTAAATGTTTGCTGGGTTATTCATAACCAAATATATTACGATATTTTTACACAGAGCACAACATTTTATAATCATTTGGGGGATTTTAACATGCAGGGATTTTAACATCTGATACCAACGCAAAAATTTTTTTTTTTTTCATATTAGTTAGAAACACAATATTACTTTAAATAAATATGGGACATACAAATCTATACATATACAATTTTACCTTATATAAATATATATTTGGGTGGCTCTCATTTTGCATTTTTTGGATTTTCGATGCTCTCAGTGTTATCAAAAACCAAATTGAAATTTCGAGAAACTTGAAACTTTCAAAACATCTTTAAAATTAAATGTTAAAACAAGCCAAATTAAAAGTCGATTTTGTATTTTACTTATCCATAGTTAGAAAATTTAATGAATATAATTAATATTCAAAATTCCTGTTAGTTTTTAATTGTATGACTTGCATTTCCCATGGAAAGTGAAAAAACTATCCTGCGATTTAAAAAAATATTGATTTTTTTCATAACTCTATTGCACTATTATGTGTATAAGTTTATAATCAAAACAATTGCATATTTACTTTAATTAGGGTTCATATATTATGAAAAATAATAAAAATTACAGCTAATGGTTTTCATGGAATAAGGTGGTTAGTTTATTAACCGCCACAGTTGGCGTTAAACATAATTATGATAAAAATATTTGTAGCGTATATATTGGTTTGATAACTTATAATTTAGACCAAATTTTCTGAGAAAAACAAACGAAATAGCTGTGTAGGTGAGACATTCTGCTACTCTTTTATATCATTTGGTATACCCCTTATAACTTCTGTGTAATCAACATGCTTTTCTAATTGAAAATTTTTTCACCATTTTGGTTCCACCACAGCAAATTTGGGTAGATAAGACACTGACAGAAGTACTAGCCAAATTATAACATATTTTATCTGGAGCCCCGAAGGTATGCCACCTAGCACCATCATCAGATCGACTTGCTCCTAATAATTCTCTTTTTCGTCGGGTTCAAGACTGCAGACACATTCCCATCCGAAGGTATACCTCCGAAGAAAATATCTTCAATACAATGTTTATTGAGTACACGCGACATCCTTTTAAAATAACATAATATTATATAGAAACACATTATATAAATCCTATTTCAGTAACAGTGGTTAGTATTCTAACCACTCTATTACTTACGTTATTTATGAAAGAGTACAGTAGAAAATATTACTTTGTTAACACAAGCCAACCAAACAAACACTTAATAACAAAGTAACACTGAATTTGCTGAATGCGGGAAAGCCCCTTAGAAAACCTGCAGTTTACAACATTTTCGAATTAATATATTAATCTAACCAGAGCAACCTGAAGGCAAAGTTTTGCCAAATAACTTCAACGATGACTTAAAAAAATTTAATTGTTTAGCAAAATGCCATAGATGTCACTAAAAATTGTTTAAAGACTCTAGAAAAGGTGGTTAGAAAAGTGATCACTAAACCGGAAAGAGTTAAGAGTTGTTCCAAACTAAGATAAATATTTATATTGTAGGGAAGGGAGCACATCCCTTTCTTCGATCCCCTTAATTTTTGGCATAACATGATACCGACAGCAATCTAATTTAAACATAGTTTAAAGACTCGTACAATTAAAGTTCATTTGATATTCGAAAACAACTATACACTTGGTATGGGCGATAACACTTCACTGTTCTGATATATATCTATTATGTGCAATGGTAACAAAATAATTAATTTCAAACTGTACTTTAATATTGAACTATAACTATTTTCTTTATGTGATAAAAGGGTTATTCCCACACAATTTCATCCAAACATCGTAAAAACAAGAATAATAATAAGAAAGTGCTTCAGATGAAGCATAAAGACTCTCGAAATTACAATTTCATTTGTGATAGAGTGCCTACACCTACTAGTCCTGTTTTCAGCCAAATTTTGTAAAATTATTGTATAAAACAATGTTTAAGACAAAGTTTGAAGAGTCTCTCAATTTTAGTTATTCAAAATATGTACTTTGAATGTAAGGTGACGCAGCCCCTGTTCCGATTCCTTCCATAAGCAATTTAATCATTTGAGGACTTCCACAATTATAGTTCTCCAGATATTCGAAAGTTCCCTCTATTTTAAGCTATGTAATGCGTTTGTGTTGATGTTTATAACGGCAAAAAAATAGTCTAACACCTTAAAGTATACCGATCAACTCAGAAGCTATAAGTCATGGCTTCCATATACATTGCGCATACATTGGGGACAGTTATTCGATGTAACGTATTGTTTGGGGACATTTGCATATGTATTGCAATATATGAAAAAACTTTAAAAATTTCAAAAAGGGGCTGGGATTGTGGAACTTCTGAGGAGTAAATAAACGCTTTTAGTATGAGTATTTGATATTGTTGAAAACCTCAGAACGTGAAGATTGACAGTTTAGTAAAAAAAAAATAATTTTGTGAATATTTTGGGCGTCATTTACTTAAAAAATTATAATATGGTGATTTTCCATGAAGAAAAATTCAAAATTTTAATCATAACAAAATATGGAACTAATATCGACTCAATTATCTTTAAATCAACGACATTATACATTTTACATTTTTTATTTTCAAATACCAAAATTCCTAAACTGATAAAAATATGTTAGAAAAGCTGAGTTTTTTTTAGGAAAGTGCCTACTGTGACGTTATTTACCGTGTGATAGTAAAAAAACTTTGTAGATATTTAAAAATCATATAGGGTTATACAATATGAAGCTTTTTCAATGCTTTGCCTTTTTAGAATTTTTTACTCAAATCTAAAATTTTTTTTTAAAAATTGGCCAAGTTTGGACAGGTCTCAGGGGTGTTGTGTCCTCTTAAGTGAGCCAAAATTTACTTTACACTATTTTGCATTTAATTGTCATTTCGGGTCATATAAAAATTGTATATAGTTCGATGAAAATTTTTTTCTAAAAAAGAATAAATATATGAGTCTTTTTGGGAAAACTTAAAAAATACGGCACTTTTTGCATGTTTCAAATTTAGATCCGTTTAACATTTTATAGGGACAAGATAACCGTTAGCAACTTTCTTTTATTTTATTTAGAAATTTATCACCAATATAGGTGATATTTAAACATAAAAAAAATAAACAGATCGAGCAAAATTAAAAAAATAAATAAATCTAAATATCTCTTCAACTAATAGAGATAACCTACACTTGTAAGCATATTTTTTGTTGATCTTCTTAAGCACTATTTATATTTTAAATTTCACTTCATGCGGATAATAAATGGATTTTTATCGATTTTTTTTTAAAAAATTGAGACCCGAGGTGACCAACTTTGAGGGGTAACATACTAGCCCCTATTATCGCTAGGAAGCTTAACAACTGCAAAACACCTCGAAAACAGCTTAGTTTCAACCACAGCTTAGTTTCAACCACTTTTCTAAACCACTTTGATGTTGACAGTTTGATGCACTAAACCAATATAAATGTCGCTGTATGCATACAGCTTGTATTTATACTAAAACTGTAAACAAAATTTCTAATAAAACTTGATAATGAATGCGCATGTCCAAAAATGAGGTGACTATTTCGTTGACAAAGCAGTACTTAAGCACTTACAAGACAGTTGTTGTTGTTATTGATTGAAATTCTTTTTTGCTTGGGCATGCGCAGTAATGACTAAAATTCTACTATATAAATGTAACGCAAGTGTGTGTATCTGTTTGCATAAATTTAACGCCTGTGCATCAGCTATTTATACAAAAACTTTAAACCGAAGCGCATATGAATTTTTGTACTAAAGTGATGAACGAAAATAAATTGAAAGCTATTCAGTTAGGAGTAAAATCTATTAAATGTTGCATATTATGTGTCTGTATAGAAACTCAGTAAATATGTAATATGGAATAAAATCTTTATTTATTAACAAAACTCAATGAAATTTTCAACGTTTTTTAAATTTGTCATTCTAAATAACAAGCTGTAAAAAAACTTGTCAAAAGGCCAAAGGCCATGTTGATTCTTTGTATACTGAAACAGTGGATTTAAATTTATCCACCACATTTCGAATAGTCTTCTCAGTAGGACAATTATGGCGTCAGTAAAATTGGTTACGCGAGCAGATCATTGCCCGAACAGATCACCTATTTTGATAAAATAGTTTTATCATTTGCACGTGTTGTTGAACGCTATGTACGTCCGTGACGATTAAGCAAATCAAGCTGAACAGATGACAGCCAATTCAGTAATTAAGTAGAATATTGAGCTCGAAATTTCAATTAAAATGGGCAATTTTAAAACTTAATTCGATTTTACTCATATTTTCAGCATCTGGTTTTTAGGTGACGGAAAATCGAATATCAAAGAAGTGCAAAAAAGTGCCACCCTAATATACATACGTTTTACATACGTACAAGCGAACTTGTTTTAATTATAAAATTTTAAGTTGCAACATAAATAACTATTAAAGAAATGTAAAATAATTACAGTTTTTTTTAAGCAAAGAGTTAATATATAAAGAAGTAAAGAATATATACTTGCGCATTAAAAACTCATTTAATATTTATTTAAATTGAAATATATCTTTCTTAAATTAACACCTGTCATAACTTTTTCCCATAAAAAACAAAATCAAAATCAATTTTTAATAATCTTCTACTTTCAATGACAATTTCGTAATCCTTTGCTTAATTTTACATCCCTGCGTCATGAAGATTTCCTTTAATAATAAATATTCTCTCCATTGCCTGCAGCTCATAAATAATAACAATAATAATAATGCTGTTATATGAGAAATATATTCATAAGTATGTATGTAAGTTTGAGTGACATACATGTGTATATACTTAATATCCTTTCACAACCCAGACTACCACATACTTATACATATGTGTGTATGTATGTAGCTATATATTCCGGTCTACAAAACATATAAAAAGGATTTTATGTAAAAAATGAAACTTGTTTTCAATAAGGCCAGGAAGTCATGCTAAAAAATATGTATGTGTATGTGTAGTTATATTGTAAAATATTGTATGCAAAAGGAAGTGATAATAAATAAACTCAGTTTTTTTTGTAAATTGTTTTATCATTGGTTTCCTTTTTATATTGTGATATAATGAGGTAAGGAAAAGGGTATTTTCATTGAATTTTATTAAATTCTAATACTTAAAATAAACCAGATATGTAATTTTGATTCATTTTTTCGTTGTTCTTCTACAAAGCTTGTGCAAAGCGGAAATTCAAAAGTTCTTGTAATCTGCAAACCTAAAATAATTTGCAACAAAATCAAGAAGAATTCAAAAATTCAAACTTTTAAATTTGGTTTTGTGACACGAAATTTAAAATTATAGTCCACTTTATGGACTTAAAATCGAATATTTAGCTGTCTATATCTTCACGAACATACACCGAACATTAATAATATTTTGGTAGAAAGGGATCTAATAAGAATAAACTCTTAACTAAATCTGTGGGAAATGCAGTATGATGGTTTCAGAATGCTTAATGAAGCTAATGAACTGGGAAACTGTTCCGTGTAGTCCTGTGTAAATACATTCATGAGCCTTGCGATTAACGCTGAAATCAAATCTTCGCGGATATTCCGGTATCAAAACCGGGTCCTGGCGCTATCACATGGGCTAATCATATCCTGGCTGATTCGTATATATTCGTCTTGTCTAACACGGTCCTACATTCCGGTGTCCTGGTTCATGTGCACGGATGTCGTCATCCCTAATTATGCGAATGCGTGAAAAATCGAGCACAGAGAGTATGCATTGGTGACCTGTGGTACATAGACGCAGCCCTTAATAATGTAAAGCCGGAGTAAATCTTAATGAGAGTTATAAAGAAATTTCTCGAATTTAAACAGTGCTTTTAATAATGTAACTATTCTTGCAATTCAGAAACCTCTTACTAACCTAGACGTTGAAGAATATATCAATGACTGGTTAGTAACAATGCTGAAATCAAGAATAGTTACAGCAAATCTTGGTAATAGCGTTAAGACCAAGCAAGTTGGAGGAGGCAAACTTCAGGGCGGGGTAATTTCTCCACTACTATGGCTTATCGTTATTAACTCGATGCTCATTGATCTATACAGAAAGGGGATAAAAGGTGTCGCTAATACGGACGATGTGGTAATACTCGTATCAGGACTGTTTCCGGACGTGATCAGTGACATTGTGTCCACTGCTTTAGGGTTGCTCGACAACTGGGCCACGGTAAGTGGTCTTGGGGTGAATCCAAGCAAAGCGGAACTTGTACTTTTCACGAAAAAGACCAAGATTCCAAGCTTCAAACTTCCACAGTTGAAAAACTGCGAAATCCCCCTTTCGTATAATGTAAAATATCTAGGTATTATACTGGACTCTAAATTATCATAGAATATGAATACTCAATATAGGGTTAAGAAGGCAACGGTGGCCTACTATATCTGTCGTAAGATGTTTGGTAAAAATGGGGACTTAGTCCCATCATAGTTAAATGGATGTATACGGCTATAGTACATCCAATTCTTACTTATGGATCTCTTGTATGGTGGACTGCAACTAGAAGGAAGTATGTTGTAGATCAACTATACAAAGTCCACAGATCAGCCTGCATTGGTATAACCGTTGCGCTAAGAAATAGTCCTTCAGAGGCACTGAACACTATACTGCACCTTGTGCCAATAGACCTTCACATAATGGCCACCTCTGCCTGCAGCGCAGCGAGGCTTCATGCATCTGGTTGTTGGAGATCGAGAACATATGGCCATGCGGGGATTCTGGGCCT
The DNA here is from genome assembly GCA_942486065.2 of Calliphora vomitoria. Taxonomy (NCBI): domain Eukaryota; kingdom Metazoa; phylum Arthropoda; class Insecta; order Diptera; family Calliphoridae; genus Calliphora; species Calliphora vomitoria. The sequence goes on along the minus strand of OW818031.2, from coordinate 100,552,079 downwards.
ATTGCCTTCGATCGTTCTCCAGCCTTCGGACTATATTACTAGATACACAGACTTTAATAGGGTGTTCAAGGTCTTGATTCCCTCTAGGAGTGAGTGTAGTAGGGGTAATATCGTGTACGAATACGACACTAGGATATATACAGACGGTTCTAAAATGAGCTGAGGTGTTGGTTCTGGCGTTTTCTGTGACGAACTTGGGGTAGGCATCTCATATCATCTTCCGAATGAATGTACTGTTTTCCAGGCGGAAATTTATGCAATCATAGTCATCATACTCGTGACAAAATAGGTATATTTGTCGACACTCAGGCGGCACTTCTCTAACTGAAGGCCTACACAACTTCATCTTCATTAGTCAGGCAATATAAAAACTCTCTCTCAAGGCTAGGTCGTCTATCTGACATTACTTTGGTTTGGGTTCCAGCGCACAGAGACCACTACGGTAATGAACAGGCAGACGCCTTAGACACCTCCAATAAGGTCTCAGTAGCAATTTCACTGGGGACTATCAAAGGCATTATCTTCAGACACTTTCTTACAAAGGCTGAGAATAGATGGCGTAATTTAGACACATGTAGGGTAGCCAAGTTGATGTGGCCATCTTTTAACGAAAAACGTACTATGCAACTGATAACGCGGAATAGAAGGGATATATCAAGGTTGCTGACAGTATTAACGGGACACTAGACGTTAGGCAAGCATGCAAATCGCCTATATCCGACCGAAAATGGAATACAATTCCCATGTATGGGCCGGTGCTACAAAGTCTATTTTGGAGCTGTTCGACCGCGTACAGGAAAGGGCGAAGGTGATGATTGGTGACAGTAGGGTGTCCAACTCTATTGATCCGCTGGAGCACCGTCACAATGTGGGCTGCGTTTCATTGTTCTATCGGTATTACAATGGAATGTGTTCTGATGAAATTAGGGAACTTGTTCCTGATACCCGCAGATTTTTACGTAATACACCTTTTTCTTTAAGAACACATCCCTTTGTGGTCGATTGGCCAGTGGACCGCACAACACATTACAGGGAAATTTCGTTCTTTAGCCGTACTGTACGTATGTGGAACAAACTTCCCGCTGAATGTGGGAAAGTTCAAATCGAATGTCCACGAACACTACTCCCTCTTTCCTCCCATAAAATATTTTCCCAGTTCCAACACAATGCTTCGCATGAATAGGGGTCATCCCCTGAGTGCTGGTCCAAGAAGAAAAACAAAAAAAAAGGATAGGGAAAAAGAGGAAACGATTTTCCACCTTCTCTGCAAATGCCCAGCCCTGAGTGTCATGATACATACATTCATGGGCAACTATATAATGACTAACCTTGGTGAGGTAGCCGGGTCTAAACTCAATGACATACTGAGATATCTCAAAGCTACAGGTTGGGTCTAGTAAACTACAATACATTTTATATATATTACGATGTAAACGACATTACATCTAACGAGTGGTGTGGTCTTGTCAAAACGGGGTTCCCTCGACCCTACTTGATTGTTCGCACGCAGCGAACTTCTACGTAAACCAACCAACCAATTCTTAATGAGTTTTTAATTACAGGACTTATTTCTGTCGATTGTTCGCTTTTAACGAACAGAGTCATTATCTCCATTATGAGGAATGGTACTGTGTACAGAGTAGTGTACCAGGTAATTCACAGAGAGGAGTTTTGTCGCCACTCTTCTGAGAGCTTGCCATTAACTGCATTCCATAATGTATACAATTCTTGCATATGCGGATGATGTAGACATTTCTGGGAAAAACTTTACTAGATCTTTTTAGCAGTAGACTTGAATCTGGATGATATCAAAGACAGGTATTTCCATATTTGAATGCAAAATTAAAACTGGCGTATCGAGCTAAGGAACGAATTTTTTTTGGCTTGGTGATGTATGGATCCCTGGCTTGGTAGTTCGGACATGGTACTGTAGAACTAACGCAAATATCTGACGGCCTACTACACACAGGTGATCAGATTATTATGGTAAAAAGACATCGACTGGTGTATTTGTGAGTAAAACAGATCTACAACACATTATTAAATCTAATTAATTTACTTTGTAATGAATTGGTTTATGTGAAACAAGAAGAGATGTTTTCAATATGAAACTTTTAATAACGAAATCAATTTTTCTCTTAAATCAAGGAAAATTTTCCACTACAGAGCAACAATTTTAATTGAACTCATTGTTTTTAATATTTTAATACAAGCTGAGCCAGTAAATATTTATATACATATATGAAATTTCCATTCAACAATATTCAAAATTAAAAAGTTTATTTTTTATCTTTTCTTTAAGGAATTAAAGTTTGAAAACTTTGAGTAACAAGAGTCAAAGAAAATGCACTTACTTATGTGTTTGTTCCTTAACAAGTTGAATTTGAAATTGATCCCTATGTCAATGTTAACTTTTGTATTATTGAATATTTTCCTTTTGCCATTCAAATACAATTTTGAAGTAATCTGATATCTTTACTTTAGTTTTAACAAACTATAAAAGAGAATTACTTACACACGAAAATATGCATATGCATAGCAATCAACCTTACTTATGTTCGTAGTAAGGTATGTATGAATAAATTCGTACACAAACATTTTCTTTTGACTTTGAACATCTCTAGATAATCCTTTTTTGTAAGTTCATATTCAGTACTTATGTAAAATACATATACAGTAGGATGGCTCCTTAAAATTGTTGTAGATGTTTCCAATAAAAATGAAACTTTAAGTTATGATAAGATACAGTTTCTAAAAATATTTTTTTTGTCCTGGGGTCCTTGTTTAATATCATTTCTTAAAGTTTTTATAATTTATTTTGTATCACTCGCAAAGGTAATTTGGTATCGTGTAAAAGTTGTTGAAAGGCGCTTTCAATGCAATATCTCCATATAAATAAAAATCAAATGTCGCTCGTTCGTAAGTAATTGCATCAGTTGAGTACGGCTGGTCCAACTTGGATTCTAAAGAAAAGAAACTTGACCACGCCCACTTTTTTCGATTTATCTCAAATCGGAAAACGGCTGCACCGATATAGTTAATTGTTTTTTAAATATTCGTAGTAATCCAATTTAAGTATTTGCTGAAAGAAAAATTGACCACGCCCATTTTTTCGATTTATCTAAAATTGGAAAACGGCAGCACCGATATGGCAAATTTTTTTAAATTTTCGTAGTAATCCAATTTAAGTTTTTACTGAAAGAATAAAATCGCAGAGCGCCTCGACCGATTTGGGTAATTTCATTTTAAATGTTCGCAATAGTCCATAAAAGATTTTTACAGAAAGAAAAATTGTTCACGACCACTTATACGCCCACTTATCAAACACATCTGCAAATATGTAACCAGTGACAGTGACTTAGTTAGCGCGAAGAATTCCAATGATGAAGTCACTCTATTTCGTAACTGCGAAGCAGTTTGCTCATTTTATGGTTTTTCATTCGTGAAAGACATTCATTGTTCATTTAGCCGTACATCTGGAAAATGGTTAAATTGTGAAATATTCTGAGGATAATATAATACAACGAGTTGATCGACCGCCATCTACAACATTGACCAGATTTTTTGAAATGTGCAGGAATGATGACTTTGTCCAAACGTTGCTATACTTCGATATGTTTGGAATCAAAGAAATTTCAATGACGGAAACAAGGAAATCCAATTGCAGGTTTCCTCCATATTTTGCCACCGACGCACAGTCCATCCAAGAAACGATGAGTGTTCTCTTTGCGTCTGCTATTACTCAACGTTCGTGGTCCAACATCATAACAAGTTTTGCGAACTAGAAATGGTATATTGTGTGACACGTATAGAGAAGCGTGTCAACGCTTGCGATTGTTAGAGAATGACCATCATTGGGAATACACCGTGGGAGATGCTGTGCTTTCGTCAAATGCTCATCAAATACGAGCAATGTTTTCGATAGTAATCCCAACATCTAAACCGATAATGATGCCATGTGTGATGATATTTTGCATCAGATGCGTATTAGAACATCAAATTAAAGTTTGCAACTGAGAGAGGAAATTTACAATTTAATTGAGGATATGTGCTTGACGATGTCGAACAAGGTATTGTTACGAATGTGCAATGACGATTTGAATTCAACGGTTTATTTAAAGGAAATAAACCCACGTTTTTAAAAGGTAAAAACGTAACAGTATTATCCGATGTACGATGCATATAATCAAGAGTTGCAACGCGAAAAACAATATGATTGCTTTGAGGGAATCAGAAACAAAACTGTTGAATCGAAAACAAAAATATGCGTACGACAGTCTTATGAAAGTTGTGAAAGATGGAATTGGAAAAACTTATTTGATAGCACTGAATTTGACAACATACGCTCGCAGAGTGGTATTGAACTTGCGCTTGCTTAATCGGGAATTGCAGCTACGTTGTTGGAAGCCGGTCGAACTGTTCATTCAGCACTCAAGCTGCCATTGAATGTGCAAATTAATGAAAATTCCAAGAACAGGGCGATGGCCAAAGTTTTGCAGCAATGCAAACTGATCATTTGAGACAATGGCACATTATACAAAACGTGGCAAGATTTATGAAACAATGAAAACAGGTTTGGTGGTGCGATGATTTTGTTGGTAGGTCATTATCGACAAACATTGCCAATGATTCCACGGTCAACGTCAGCCGATGAACTTAAAGCATGTTTGAAGTCGTCCGGTTTGCGAAAACACATCAAGAAACACAAATTGACTGTGAAGATGCATGTCGAGCTGGAGAACGATCAACCTGGAGAAGTATTTTCCAAACAATTGCTGGACATAGGCAACGAAAAACTCCCGGTTGACATTTTGACCGGCTGTTATCAATTTCCCGTCGTTTCTACCAGTTCACCGAATCAATATCCGAACTCATCCGAAAGGTGTTTCCAAATATTGAGCAAAAATACAAAAATCATAAATAGTTGAGCGAACGTGCTATATTGGCCGCGGAAAACATTGATGTTGACGAATTGAATTTTATGTTTCAAAGTAAAATTGCGGACGAATTAATGACTTACAAATCGGTGGATTCCGTTACTTTCCAACATGATGTTGTCAACTATCCAACCAAGTTTTTAAACTCGCTGAAATTACCCGCCTCACAATCTCTTTATAATGACACCCGACTTGCCGGAAAAAACCTGCGGCCGTATCTATATCGAAAAATTAGCCACTGTGCACAGTGTCAGATTTCATTGTTTTAGCGGGACTTAATTAAAAAAAAAATTCTTTAAAAAAAAAAAAAAATTATTGAATACAATAAACAACAACCCTCGTATTTACAAAAACAAGTTGTAAACCAAAAAATGTAAACAACAAAAACATAATGGTATCAAAGATTGAGATGTTTAATTGACATTAAAATTTTGTAATAGTTCTTGCTAAAAGTAATCAATATTTGGATGCATTGAATTTTTTTGTTTTTTGATATTTTTTTAAATTCTTTTTGAATAGTAAAATACAATATTTAAGCTAAATAAGAGTTTCATTACATTTCTAAATAAGGCCTGCTAAATTTGTTTATGATTGATATTCAAGACATCCATTTTACGTAAGATTTTTTCTTAATTTTAAAATTTTCAATAGAAAAAAAGTTACAGAGATCAGTTGAGTTCTTCTTCCTTCTTTCTTCTTATTTATAGAAACAAAAAAGAAAATCCACCCCAATTGACCCCCGGAAATTTTTGACCTATAAAGGCATCATGGCCAAACAAATGTTTCGTAGTGAAATTTTCGGCATTTGGCGTTCAACAAAGCAAAATGAAAGGCATGAACGTGTTTTTGATTTTATATGTGGAAGTATTAGTACTGAAAGCCACAAAATTGTAGACTTTTCCATGTTAAGCAATTTTGTAAAAAAGTTTTGTTATGAAACAAACGTGAAGTGGAAGAAAGCAATCGTATGGGGGCTAGGAGAAATAATGGACCGATTCTAACCAAATTCAATAGGCATCGTACCTAATTTTGTCGAATTATCTCTGCAATTGCGATATGTAGTTTGATTACAAAATGTTTACATGGACGGACAGACGGACGGACGGACATCGCTTAATCGACTCAGAAAGTGATCCTGAGCAGATTGGTATACTTTAAGTGTTGGTGTAGGAACAATATAAACATCAGCAAACATAATCCACTATACCCTCCTCACTATGGTGGTGTAGGGTATAAATATTAAAAATTTGATTTTAACATTTGTATGAGAGGTAGGCGAAATATTGCCACGACCACCTAAATTTTTTCTTCAAAAATGTATCTAACCATTGGAAAACTGTGTTTCGAAAATCATTGAATTATCTTTACCCGTTTTGAAAATTCAGACTTTAGTCCCTCTAGATTACACAAATCTAACACTTTGCTGTGTATACATCGCACACAACGATTTTGCTAATTAGCTGACCGATTAAGCTTAGCAGAGAATTAATTCACTTTTGTCTGTCGATAAATAATTTGAAAATCAAGCCTGAAAAGTTTGATTCATTGCCAAAAAACTCAACTCTGATGTATTTGTTGACATTTCTATTTAAGTTTTTTCTGTCAAATCATAAAAAGAAGACCAAAATGTGGAATTAATTAATTTAATTATTTTGTTCTCATACAAAACTTTTATAATATACTTATTTTACGTTTATTTAAAAATTTACTTTGACATAAAACAGCTGTTATTTAAAGACATAGCAAGTCTGTGATTGTTCGTTAACATGCGTTTAGTGAGTGGATAAGAAATACATTATAAATAACTGGTATGTTAAATCCATTCCAAATTTTGGTTATAAATACGGCTGCTGATGAATAACGTAATCGAAGCAACAATACTTAAAGGAAAGTACAAAGGAGAAGACGTTTTGATACCTCGGATGCCATTTGCTCCTACCGACATACCATTCGATTTTAAACGAAATGACAATTAACAAATCTCAAGGACAGTCATTGTGAGTTTGCGGCATTAACCTTGAAAATCCATGGTCAACCACAAAATTCTGCATACGTTATTCCTAAAATAATAAGACAAACCTTTACCTAAAACGCAAAATGCCCTAACTAACAAACAAATTAAAAACCTGAAAGATACATCGGAATTAGTTAGTTAGGGCGTTTTGCGTTTAAGGTAACGATATGTGTATTCTGGGGGTTTATAAAATTATAAGATGTCCTAAATCCAAAAATATTTTTTGCTGATCAGAAAAATTTTGTGTTGAAAGTTGCTCTAACCAAAAAAATGTGCGTATTCCTAACTTATGTATCCAAAAATAGGTTGAATAGGTAAAAAGTTTGAATTAAAATCATTGTTCGGACTTGCCACTATCCGATAATAATTATATCAAGATGAAAAATCCCACTGATATTTTTTAGTAATAGAAAATATAAATCTGACGAAATTGTATGAACCAGATAAATGTTTTATACAAAATGCACAACAATCGGTGCCCGTATTATATTGTTGCTGGTAAGATATTTATAACAATTTTACTTGATATCATTTGAGCCGATTCAGAAAATACTGACGACATAATAAACATGTTGGGAAAAGTTCTCCTCAAGAAACTAAACGTACATTTTAGTAGAAAAGATGACACCTTATTTTTTTCTCCATTCAAATGGAACAATCCTAATATCCAAACGTAGGTATATTAGAGTGGCTCCCAAAATGTTGTGCATGTTCCCAACCAAAATAAAAGTTAAATTCATTCTGTGATGCCGTTTCTAAAATGTTTGGCCTAAGTTCAGTATTTGGTGAGCTGGATTAAAGAATAAAAATGTCCTTTTTAAATGTTTTTATGATTTTTTCATATGTCTCGCAAAGTACACATATGAATTCGGTTCATGTAAGGCCTTTGAAAGGTGCTTTCTATGCCGTATTGAAATTATCGTATAGGTTCAAAAACAAGTATATTTTTTGAAAAATTTTGCAAATATTTGAAAGAACTGGTCCCCTCAAAAAAATTTCTTCCATTCAAGCAGGACAATTCTCATATACAAACTAATGTACATGTATCTTTATACATGATAGAAGTATTAGGGTGGTTTTTCCTATTCTCGAATTCAAAGGACTGTGTGTCGGAATATTGTGACACTTGGAATAAGATTAAAAAAACCGATAAAATCCAACTTTCTCCTTTTAAACTGGTGTTTAAATTTCAGAACCGATAAGGCGCGGCTTAAAACTACCCAATTTGGGAAATTATAAAGCGTTGGAACGCATTGTAGTATTACATGAGGTGTCTTATAAATAAAATAGGGGAAATACAATTTTAGAAAATAATTTTCACAGAAAATTACACCTCCCTATTGTACATGATGTTGAAATTGAAATCATCTCATATCTGGAGGATGTTGGTTTCAATATTCAATAGATTATGTGTGTATGTGCACAAAAAGGTTTTCATGAAACTTAAGTGTATTTTAACGACTTTCTGTCAATTTAGTTTTTTATCTAATGTGTATTTATAGCTATTTTCTTGCTATGAAAAAATCAAAAAGGTAAATAATGTGCTTTTTCAAAGTTACTATTATAGGCAAAATAACTTCTTAACAAAAGCGAATTATAAATCATACTTAGTTTTAAATTTTTTTGACTCTAACGAATTCTTATTATGCATTTCTTTTATAGAATAATATCTTAACCAGGTGAGCTTTGCTATCCCTATCATAGTAAGATAAAAAAAATGGGAAAGAAATTTGTAAAAAATTAAATGAATTTAATTACAATTACACCGAAATTTTTTGTAGTTTTTTATTTTTATGCCATTAAAAATGTAAAAATATCTTGTGATTTTAAAAAAGCTTGATACTTTTGATAACTTTGTATGTTTTTACAGTGAGAGAGTTTCGAGCCAGCCTATTTATACAAGGTGGACCAAAAGTAATCCTCCTATCAGAAAATGCTATAAATTTTGCGATTGGCCCCTAATGTCAGTTCTGTTTTGACATTTGTGTAGTAAACACATGCGAAATACACGTTAATAAACAATGTTACGCGACACTGCTCCAGAACGCGAATATTGCTGACTATTTATTTGACCAATAATCGGTCGGTGACTTTGGCACAACGTGAATTTCGTCGCAGATTTCCTGGCCGTCCAACGCATACTGGTGAAACACTGCGACGTTTAGCCGCTCGCCTCGAAGAGACTGGCACAACACGAGATGCTGCCAGGCGTGGCAGACCCCGGAGTAGCCGTTCTGCAGAGAATATTGCTGCTGTAGGATGTGAGAATGTCATGGAAGCGCCGTCGACATCGACCAGACGACGTGCCACGCAAATGGGTATCAGTCGACGGTCTTTACAACGAATTTTTGTACTTGATTTGAAGATGTTTCCGTACAAAGTCCAGACGGTGCATCAGCTGTTGACCGCCAATCGCGTCTAACATACGCTCAAGCCATCCTTAATCACCACCAAGAGGAAGATGATTTTTCATCAAAAATAATCATGAGTGGTGAGGCCCATTTCCATCTTAGCGGGTACGTAAATAAGCAAAATTTACGCTTCTGGGGCACTGAAAATCCGCGTGTAACCCACATAGAGCCATTATACCCGCTCAAAGTCACTGTATGGTGTGCTGTTTTCGCTGGAGGAGTCATCGGATCTTTTTTCTTCGAAGATGTCGCGGGCCAAACTGTTACTGTGAATGGTGAGCGCTACAGAGCAATGATCAACGAGTTCTTTTTGCCGCAACTTGATGAATTGGGATTGGAAAACATGTGGTTCCAACAGGACGGTGCAACGTGCCACAACCGATATGCTGAATGATGCATTTCCCGGGCGCCTAATCTCCCGTTTTGGCGATTTGCACTGGCCAGCAAGATCGCCTGATTTGACCGCTCCTGACTTCTTTTTGTGGGGCTTTTTGAAGTCGCGGGTTTATGTCAACAAGCCTCAGACTCTTGCAGCTCTTAAGGACAATATCCGTCAAGAATGTGAGGCGATAGGAAGTTATGGCCAAAGTGATGGAAAATGCCATAAAAAGGGCTCAAATGACAATCAACTGTGGCGGCGGCCATTTACATGACATCATATTCTCGACTTGATGTAAAAAAAATGAAAAGACCAAATAAAAATAATCCACAAGAAGAATCAAAGTTTTTATTTTTTTTTTTTTTAATTACAGCCAAAAAATATCGGAAGTTTACTTTTGCGCCACCTTGTATATGAAACTTATTTCTGTTGAATTTTATGTAGCTACCAATATTTTTGTTTTCGGAAGAGAGCTTTATTTTGAGAACTGTGTCCAATTGTGGATTGTTCCGAACTAATGTTTAAGTGTGGTTTCCTTTTCTATATAACTATTTTGTGGAGGAACTTGTCTAGATGTCTGTATAAATAAGATATCTTTGTATAGCGGCTAGGTGAAATAATTTACCGATTTCAGATATTTTCAATAGGGGCTGAAAAATATGTATGTGTAAAATTTCATCATCCAGGTGTAGGATATAAAAACTTACACTTGTTGTTTTAAAGTGCAATATTGTGCGTATTCATGTAGAAATATTTTACCTCCTTATTCATAATCAATTTTTAATTTTTTAAAAGTTTTATGAAACAAGATTACCATACAAATTTTGTTTCATAAGCCTTTAATAAATTTAAAACTCGATTATGAATAAGGCCTTAAATGTTTATTTTTAATTGACTTTAAATTTAGTTATAAACTTTAAAGAAACCATAAAACTGTTTATGTTATAAACAGTGTTGCCAGGAGCTGGCAAAAAAAAAGCTATATTGACTTCAAAAAAAGGCCAGAAAAAGCCAAACTGCTTTAAAAAAAAGCCAAAAAAAAAGCTAAAATATTATAAATTAAGAATTTAGTTTTATATTTATTTTTGAATAAAAAATTTGAAAATATATTCATAAAATTCATAAAAATAAATAAAATTATAAAGGTACACTTCAGCAGCAAACCAAAAATAACATTAATCATTAATAATAAATAATAAATATACAAATATACATAAGCGACCAAAAACCTCTTAAAGCAATGGAAATAAGCTTTCTTTTGAGCAAAAAAAAAAAAATTAAAAAAGGGGCCCATTTTGGAAAAAAATTTAGATTTTGCAAAAAAATTTCAAAAATTGTATGTCTTGAGTTACAAAATATTTATTTTGATAGATATTCCACTCGAATCACTCTAAGCGATCAAAAACCTCTTAAAGGAATGGACCTAAGCTTTTTCTTGAGCAAAAAATTAAAAAAAGGGCCATTTTGAAAAAAATGTCAACAGTTTTAGATTTTGCAAAAAAAGTAAAAAAAAATGTTTTTTTCCGAAAGATTGAAGAAATAGCTATGTAAACTATTTGGGACACATTTTGCTAAGAACAATAGGTAATACGTTACATGGATGAGAAAAAACACCTGCTTGGCCAAAATGTCAAATTCTGATCCCCTCTAACTCAGAAAGTTTTCGACCGATCTTGTTGAAAAATTGTGTCTGAATTACTATCTAATAGAACTAACTATCGGAAGACATCGATTTCAAAAGATGGTTCACTTGACATTAAATGCCCCATATATATTTTTATACAGACAAAACTTAAATTTTGTTTTTTTTAATTTAAGTACTAAGCATTTACTATTTTTCACATACATAATATATTTTTTGGTTTTACGAGTAATATTTTAAGTGTATTATTAACGGATACAAAATAGATTGAGCGAAGAGTTTTCTTATGAAATTCTTTGTCGCAATTGCTCAATCAGTTTAATTTGCCGTATTATTTTTTTCAGAATCGTCACTAATTAAACCGTTCGTTATTTTATCTCTCATTCTTCAAACTTGCATGAAAAATGTGGCGAAAACATTAAACAATTTTCAATTGGGGACGATAATGTATCAAATTCTTTGCATTGTATTACAATTTGAAAACACAAACTATGGAGAAGAAATTTTAAGTCAGAAAACAGCTTTGTTGGATCCGCTGAATTGTTTACTGGTTTCAAAAAAAAAAAATAATACACCAAATTATAATCACTTAAATGTTTGGCTTTGAAGCATTGCTGGTTTTAACTCGAAGCACAGATCCACAATACGTTTAACGGCTATTTCAAATGACAGCCATCGAGTATCACAAGCCTTCAAAATTTTGTGGGGCTCTTGTCCATTATATAACGATGAATATAATGTGTAATAACAATTTTGTCTTGAAAGCGAATTTGCTAGACATTTATAGCTTTCAGATATAAAATACTATATTTCATTTTGAAACACTTGGTATTGGCAATTGTTATTTGTTCTTTTAATACTGCACAATTCTTGAGTATATTGAAAAGCTAAATGAAAAACAGTAATGAATTAAAATGAAAATGTCTCACAAATATAAATTTAGTCTTTTTATTTTCTCCTTATTCTCGAAATTTTGGTTTTAGCTTCGTGGTTTTTTCTAGCCTTTTTTATTTAAAAAAAGGCTATTATCAAATTAAAAAAAGGCTAGAAAAAAGCCACGAAGCTAAAAGCAAAATTTCGAGGCTAAAGAGTAAATAAAAAGGCTAAAGTTAGCTTCAAAAAGGCTAAACTGGCAACACTGGTTATAAAGGTCAACTGTGAACTAAATATCTCATGTTATCATCCTGTTCAGGCTTGTGTGTTAATTAATATTTTAAAGTCATTTTTATATGACCTGCAAGTTAATTACTTTCTGTGAGGGCTGGTAAATGAAATAAAAAATGTTGACAACACAAAATATTTTATTTAAATGTAATATTTAGTACTTTAATTAACTTTAAAAAAAGCATATTTTACTAAAGACACAATTTTACTAAAGACAGAATTTTCACGAAATGTATTTACTGGGTTACAATCTCTACAACAAAACCATTAGCTATGAATCCCACTAATATAACTTTGCGTACATTAATTTGCATGTACGAAAGTCTAATGTATAAAATAAACTAGAAAAAATGTCCATATGTGCTTTAATATCAATTTCTGATGAATTTGTTTTAATAAATAATTCCAGATTTTATATAAAACTTGAGAGTGACTAATAAGGGACATATGTTTTTTGATGTATACGAAAATTCTTATATTTCATTAATTCCATATAACTTTACTGCTTCCTGAAAGTGTCCATATTTTAAAACTACATTACGTTTTTTTCTACAAATATTACATGTTATTCGTCATTTTTTGCACTCAATTTCCTTTTTACTCCAAAAAAAAATTAAAGGATTTATTATTTTAAGTTTCATCATCATATACACATAAATACATATCTAAATTCATATGTGTGTATTAGGGTGGCTGCGGATGTTCCCAACTAAAGTGAAAGCTGAATTCATTCTAAGATACCGTATCTCAAAATGTTTGTCTACAGTTCAGTATTTGGTGAGCTATATAAAGGATAAAAATGTAATTTTTAATGGTTTTATGATTTTTTTTCATATTTCTCGCAAAGGATACATATGTAATATTAGTATCATGTGAAAGGTCATTAACATGCGATTTTAATGCCGTATCTGAAATTATCGTGTAAGTGCGAAAATATTCCTAAGTTTGGATAGGGCTGTTGGGGACAGTGTCTGCTTAAGTGAGCCAAATTTTACTTTGTACATTTTTGCATTGGAAGGTACGATAAAAATTCGTAATTAAATTTTTTAGAGCACTCTAATATATGTACATATACACAAACATTAATATTTTAGTAAGAGTAAAGAACCATTCACACATGCATGTGTGCCAGAATATTTTGTTCTGTAATCGTACATCCATAATTTTAACTAAAGCTCAACTTTCCTTTTTTAAACATATGTATGTATAAGTACATGTATATTTGTATCGAAATGTGCACAATTTGGCCCATAATGTTAGGGAAAAAAAAAATTCAGAGGCAAAAAAACTAAACAAAAAAGTGTTTCCTTGGCAACATGTCAAATTATTAAACAGACCGTAATACACATTTCAAAGCATTAAATAAACCATAAGTTTATGCAAACTCAAATCAAAATGTAACCCATTTTTGATATGAAAAAGTTTGAATCAAATTTATTTACTTTATAGCGACTCACTTCGTATGGAAGGGGGAAAAAATGGTTTTGTTACCCCCAGCAAAATAAAACTGGTTTGTTTTATAATGTTTTTCGCAAGACATCACATACAATATGGTTTATCGTTTGAAAGGGCTTTTCAAGTGACTTCTAAAAATTTACTTGATTTAAGAATTGAATACTTAATAGTATTTTCAATATTCGTATTAGTTTGCGTTTTATAGGACATTCAATCTGGTGAACAAAATGTTTCAAACATACTCAATATGGGTATCAAAATGTTTGTTATATCAAGTAGATACTGGTAGTGTAATATATTACGAATATTGAAAATACAGTTATAGAGCCTTCTCGAAAACAAGCAAATTTGAATACATGTATATATTTGCAACTTGGAACTATTTTACCTAGTAAAAAAAACATATGCAAGTATTTTATTGAAAAAGAAATGAATACAAATTATGCCGGAATTTTTTTGTTTGTGTTTAATTGCATACCATTCCATTGAAAGTATAAAAAATATTCTGCGATTTAAAAAAATCTTGATACTTTTCTTAAAACATTAGCTTCTGTATGACTTCGTATGTTTTCACAGTGGGCAAGTTCCGATTCAGACTATTTTAAGTCAAACTCCTTACAATGATATGAAAGTTAGAAGAATCGAAAATAACTTCTGAATCCTTATGTCTGTCTGTCTGTCTGTCTGTCTGTCTGTCTGTCTGTCTGTCTGTCTGTCTGTCTGTCTGTCTGTCTGTCTGTCTGTCTGTCTGTCTGTCTGTCTGTCTGTCTGTCTGTCTGTCTGTTATTTTAGTATTCAACATAGTCTTCTTTGAGCTCTATGTGAGATCTCCAAAGTTTCTCCAATTTCTTTTACCAATAAAAACTAATATTTAACGAGGTCATTAAAATAAGAGTACGGAAACAAACAGAACGAAACGTTTGCTTTCGTTTTGTATTGTTTTTGCTCGTGAGCACAAAATGTACATTACCATAAACGTACGTAGCTAGAAAAGAAAAGTGTAAGAACAATATTGAAACATTATGAGAAAAAACGTTTAACAAACGTTTGGTAATTGGTTTACTCATTATAATAGAGAACAGAGTCGCAAAACAAACAAAATGAAAAAACATACGCTTCTCTATCTGTTTTTTACTCAAATGTATGATTGTAACGGTAAATTAAATAATGCAAAAGAGAGAAAAGCCAATTGTTTCGTTTCCTCTTTTTGTCACTTGAAAAGTTTTTGTTTTGTTTTTGCTCATGTACAATACAATTTAAATATCTTGATTTGTTTTGTACATTCTGCAAACGTTTGCAAAATGTTTTGTATGTTTTCATACTCTGATCAAAATAGTTAGTTGTTTGTGGAATGATTTCATCGTTGGAGTCAAATCTCATTCCGCCGAGCCATTTCTTCATGTTCGAAAACAAGAAAGAGTCACTCGGGGATAAATTCGTATAATAGGGCAAATGAGGGAACAATTCGTAGCCTTATTCATGGAGTTTTGTATTGGAAACTGCACATGTGTACACACTTGCTTTGTCGTGGTGAAAAATAACTTTTTGCTTGGTCAAATTCGGCCGTTTTTTTTAAATCTTCATTAAATCGACCCAATAAGTTGGCATAATATTTGCTATTGATTGTTTTACACTTTTGAAGGTAGCCAATGTAGATTATACCGTGTGCATCCCAAAAAACAGTCGCCATGATTTTATCGGCTGACAAACCCTCATTGGACTTCTTCGACGCCGGAAAACCCACTGTTTTGACTGCTGTTTGGTCTCTGGAATGTTGCGGTGGATCCACGATTATAAAAAACGCAAAAACTGGTCCATATTGCGGATGTAGTCTATTGTTAGCAAGCGCGGCACCCATCATGCGGAAAGCTTTCTTATACCAAAGTGATCATTCAAAATTAAAACCACAGGTCCATGTGGGATGCCTATGTATTTTACAAACTCTCTCACTTTCAATGTCCGATCGGCCAATCGGAGATTGAAAGTGCGAGAAATTTGGCTGTTAGGGACTTATTGAGTTGTATGAGGATTAGTCGAGTCGAATTTCAACCTGTTAACGATATTTATAAGTATTCTCGGACTTTGGTGGCTGTAGTGAACCATTTCACGAAACTTATTTTTGCTATTCTGTTGACATTTTTGTACTATTCGTGTGCACAAGATCATGATATCATATGCATGCAATATGTTTAAACAAAACAATAAAAAATATGTGAAGATTGTGAGTACACAAACTGTGTATAACTTTAATAAAAATGATTACTAATGGCACATTATATCCCAAATTTCAGTTCAAAAAACACCGGTTGGGAACAAATGTTCCTGCTGCCCCAGCCCCTTTACAGAAACCTATACTTTTTCGTAATCTATAAGGTCTATATAATGCCAAAATTCGATAGGGTTAAATACAAATGACTTCCTGATAATAGTTTGCCATGTAGTGTAAGTGAAAAAATCTGTAAAGTTTATAAGTTTAATGCACGTTATAGTTGGGTAGTAATATCTAAACCTAAAATGCTATTGCATTAAACATGTGTTAAGTGAACAAGAGGCTTTAAAATATAATTATAAACTTCGCTCTTTAACTGTGTAGACTTTTTAATCTTCTGAAATAAAAACATCATTGAAATTTAAAACAATATGCTAAAAGTTTTAATTACAGAAAAATATACTTCAATCAATGTTATTAGAAGTGAAAGAAAAACTTTACTTAAGAAACGATTCTTCATGCAAGTACAACACAACATTATGCTTATAATACTCTTCCAACACACTCCTCTGGTACACCTTAATATTCGTTATAAACATTTCAAACATGTTATTAAATGTAATTAAGTTTAAAGTTACCAACTACAAAAAAAAAAAAAAACAATTTAAATTTCATAAGACTTCATATTATTTATCATCGTCAACAGCAGCAGGAACAAATGAATTTTATAACAAAAGAAGCCTACCAGATTTTTAGCAATTTTAATATTTTTTCTCAGTATTTGGTTGGTTAAACATATTAAAATTCTATTTTTGTATGGGTAATAAGTAGTACTATATTAGCATGTGGTGGATGTATTTATTATGTTTCTTGGAAGTAATGATGTCGGTACTAGGAGTTTATAATATGAAAAGTAAACTTAATTTTTGTTTTGTTGTTAATAAGAGCAAAGTTTGAAACCACCCCAAAGTAACTATATATGTGTACAATAGACTGGTTTAAATTACAGGGAATCGTGAAAGCAATCAAGATTTATATACCTTTTAACAGAATTAGAACAAATGTGGTCCCAATGTGGAAACATCCTGGAAATAAATTTTAGGATTTTCTAGAGAATATTTTTTGTTTTATCTACTAAGTAATTATTAAGAATTAAATAGTCTATAACATCATATTATTTATGAAACATATTGAGTTTGTCGTTCCGTTTGTAGCACATCAATTATTCATCGCAGACCAACAAATGTATGTATATTCTGGGTCCTAATGAAATTCTGTGTGTTATAAACATGATGGGGCTCAAAATAGAGGAGCTAGCTGTCTGAAATTCCACAAATACTTTCTGTGTATAAGGTTTATGTCGGTTTATTTCCAAAATATTTGCATTCTAACTCACTGTGCAGGTCTAGTTATGTGAAGTACAGAAAAAAGTCATCTGCAAATGTCATATATTCTTGTAGCAGTCTAATAATGTACAATGGTTTCATCATATAAAACACACCTCGTTCTTATTGTTTTGTTAAGTTGGTAGTTAAAAACATGTTAGTCTCAAGTTTTCTGATAGAGCTACTTACTTTGATAAATGCCTAAATAGAGGCAAATATATTTACAGTTGAACATATATTCGATACCACAGGACAAAAATATATTTTTATATTTAATGAAAAGTGAGACTTTTGATTGGCCAAATACTAGGTTTCTCAGAGATTTTAGTTTTTTTATTAGTTTTAATTTTCAATAAATATTATTAGAACTTTTTGTCACTCTGTATGCAAAAATTACACATATATTCTTTTGATAATAAACATATTTTGTAGCATTTCTCATACCATCAAATTTAGAGGAAGTGAGAAGTACTATTATATAAAATTACACAACTTTCAGTTTAACACAAAACCATAAGACAGTGACAAACAAAACTAGCATATAGTTATGTGGAAACACAATTTCAAAAAGTTTTATATGGATGAAATAAAACTTTTGTTAAAACTCGGTACAAAGGTTCCTTATGTTCACACAAAATATGAAGATGCTCAAAAATATCAAATTTGCTATGGTCTGTCTTTTATCTAGGTTCAAAGTTAAAATTTAATATAAGAATATTTAACCGCTTATCCTATTTTACAGTATTAATCTTATATTCGTTGGGACTTAGAGAATAAACGAATCCATCTACCTTATATCCACCCTGGATAGATCCGCAAGGTCATGTATAAAATCATTACCCATTGTCGCAATCCAAGTCCCCCATAGAGCAGGGAAAAGACAGAGAAGGCGTTTGGCAGTTTTCTACTCATTTTCATCATGACAACTTCTACGTATGTAAGTCATTAGAAGGAGCACGTAAGTACGGCTATCAGCATTCGTAGCTGATTTCCTAATAGCCCCGTCAAAGACATTGACTTATGATAGACGTAAACGGACCACGTAAGCTTCGATAACGAGCAAGTAGTCAAAGTAAACCATCTGGTCTGAGCAGACTCATAATGTTCGGGCTCTATGAATGACTTACAGCATAAAAGCGGTACACCAACCAAGTAACCGCTCTTGCCAGTTCTTCCGCGATAATATTTCCAGGTACGTCAGAATGACCCGCCACTCAGAACTCCTGGTTAGAATCTCTCAACATCTCTTTAAGAGAGACCAGGTATTAATGTATCAATCTGGATGCTGAGTAGACATGAGTAGAAATTTAATTGCAGGTTTACTTTCAGTACAAATTCAGATATTCACACCGAATAACCTGTAATATCTCAGCAAGTGTAACGCCTTTTTAACCAGGGACCGAAAATAATAATTATTCTTGAAATTTCAAAGGAAAAAAGCCATCACTAGAAAATATCGGAGAGTCAAGTCAAGCATACCATTTTGATTGTTTTCAACTATATTTTCATAAATTAACATGATTTTTAATTTCTTGATTTTTATTTTTTTTGTCAAAAATAATTGTTATTTTTTGATTTTTATTTTTTTTTGTCAGAAATATTTGTCAAACTTTGATTTTTATTTTTTTTGTCAGAAACAATTGTTATTTTTTTGTCATACATATTTGTCACACTATGATTTTTATTTATATAGTCTGATAAATATGTATCACAAAAAAATAACAATTATTTCTGACAAAAAAAATAAAAATCAAAGTTTGACAAATATTTCTGACAAAAAAAATAAAAATCAAAGTTTGACAAATATTTCTGACAAAAAAAAATAAAAATCAAAGTTTGACAAATATTTCTGACAAAAAAAATAACAATTATGTTGTGATTTTTATTATAAATGTCATAATTGTTACGGTCCCTGCTTTTAACCCTTTGACGACCAAACATTTTCGGCAGAAGCGATTTACTTGTTTGACTTATTTTTGCAATATATGGCCTTATAGTAGTTCTGGAAAAATTCTGCTCTCCTGGGTAGCCGTTTATTTCCCCATTTCGCTTGGCAAACATAGTTGCCTATGGGTTGAAAAGAAATTTTTTATCCCAAATTATTTAATCGCAGATAATATTTAAATATACAGTCAAATATAATAGATCACAAAAATACAATATTATTAGTGTTGTTCATGATACATTCCAAAGCAATCACGGAACAAAGTGAAGCAAAGTAACATATTACATTGAACGCAAAATACATGTGTGCGACTATACTTATTATTGGAAGCGCAATTAGAACAACGTTTCCAACTTTCACGCTTTTCCATTTTATGGTGAGATTTGGGTTTGCTTATAAAACGAGTTCCAGATTTGGGAACCACTGAAAACGCTTTCTTGAGTTGAAGCTACTTATTAATTCTATGGCTAACGCTGCCCGAAAATCGATAGAGGTCACATTGACAGAGGAACGGTTGGCCAATATAAGTTTTTTATATATTATGTTGCTATTATGAACACATAACTAGAAAAGGTCAAAGAACAGACGTAAATAAAAACGCCATTTTCTTCTACGATCGTACTCACAATACACTTTTTTTGATCCATTAGATCTACTCCTCCCATTCTTTTGTTATAGTGCTGTATAATTAGGGGGCAATCAATATCTATTTTAGCAGCTTGTCCAGCTAAGTATACGTCACTTGACCTTGAATAGTGCTGTTGGGTGAATAAAATTTGAGACGAGAGTAATGCTATCTGACATAAAGTAACTGATGTCCCCTCTTTTCTTATCTTTATCCGCAGGAAAATTCGTTGGCATGTGTTTTCTATTACGTCGGATTGTTCCGCACGCCATTATGTAATTTTCCTGAAGAATGCATTAAGTGGCTCACATAACTGATAACAGCTTTTCCGGTCTAAATGTCAATGTTATACAAGTACCCAGTTTCTGACTTATATAGGCACCAAAGTTAGAATCCCCATGAAATAGGATTGTCCTTCATGTATTGTTTCATGGCATTGTGTCCATTAAACTTTACCATACGTTCATCGATTTACAGCTTTTTTGAATACGTATATGCGTCTGGCATAGCCAGACGTATTTTATAACCACGGTCACTAACATCTGCCTTATTGTGGTCGTAAAAGTGAAGATTAGCTGTAATTTCTTCAAATCTGAGCCGTGGCATTACACCTGCGATCTGAGCTTGGTGTAAAGTTGGATCAGTAGACCAATACAGACGTGTTGATGCTCATTCGTATGATAATACCCAAATAAGCTTAAACTCATACACGGTAAGAGTGAAAATGCGATACTTTTGCAAAGCTCCACTATCATGAAGCACAGCTCTAAGATATATGTATAATAATAGCGAGTCAGTAATAACTCAAAATATCAAAACAATTGGAATATATAAAACTTACGTTTCAATCTGTAGGTAAACATAATTGCCAAACATAATATGATTTGCTGAGGGCAGATTGAGTTTATGCAAACTACTCCATTTTATTTTCAGATAGATAAAGGCTGAATCCAAAACATAATTAACTCGCTGCCCCTAGCGCCCTATTTTTGTCCCGTAGCTGCCTTAGTCATAAAGCCCATTGTTTGGCCAAACTCGGAGCTTCGTTGGAAACAAGTGGGAACAGATAGGCACTTGCTCTCAACTACGTTATTGTTTCCCAAATCGTCTTCTATAAAACAGTCTTTGACATATTTGCTCTATATGTTACCTGGACCAATATATAAAATAAAAATCCTCGGGCAAGCATACTTGCCTATTGTCGTCAAATGGTTAATGGCAGAGATCTTAACTTGGTTTACACTATGTTGATCGTGTAGCCTGAAAAAAACAAGCATAAAAGCCTTCAGCCACTACAGTCGCAGTCTTGGAGACATCTGTGTTGGTATCAAACGTGTGCCTAGAAGAATGTATCCCGTCAATATTCGATACAGAAAAGCATCTGTCAAAGAAGAGTAAGGGTGTGCAATAGTCAGTGATCTCAGGAATATTAGATAAACATCCCCAAATAAGTAGTAGCATGACCGGTAAATCCAGAACTCAGTGCTACCGAAGTACTAAGCCTAAACGCTGAATTCAAGGACAATCAGCCGATAGCCAGTTCAACACAACAGAATTCTTTCAACCATCCCGCTATAGGTGGATTTGCCAAGAGCCATCCAACATAGGTTTCTGTTAGGTGCTACTAGATTTTTGATTCCTTAAAGAAGTTCTTAGTACATTTGAGCTACACAGTAAATTTTATAAATTTTACAATTTATTCTTATTTGCATAAAATTCGTATTACTGGCAATAAACCTCCCTACTATAATATATGCATGTTTAACAATTTGCATAGAAATACAAACGAACACATTTACACATACTTACTTAAAGCACATGTGTATTATGAAAAAGAAAGTTTTCGTTAGTGTGTTGTATAATTTTAAATAATTTGTTTTTCTACTCTTCTGAAAATTCATAAATATTTATGACCTAAAGTTATAAAAACTGTATTTATAGTAAAATTATCGAAAATTACATACATACACAACTATATATATGTGTATACTCCAATACATATATTTATATTAAGTTTTGACGAAACTTTAATGTATGTATATAAATATGTTTAAAATTGGGCTAACATTTATGCTTACATTTCCATACATAAATACGAGTATATATTTGTTTGTTTGTACCTTATAGGACCACTGCCCCGATCTTCCTGAAATTTTGACTAGTTGGTCCTCTATATTTGGAAGTAGCCATAGGCTTCTTTTAATTTTGAATTTTGAAGTGGTCGAGGCACCTAGCATACAAAATATATATTTATTATGCAATATCTGATGATCTCTAAATGTGAAATCCACAAAACTTGGCGGGATTTACTTCGGACCAATTGTGCGTACTTTAGTTGAAAATAGGCATAATTAGATAAATAGGCGTGGCAACACCCATACAAAGTCAATGGTATGTTTTAAATATCTGCATAAATAAAATTGCCAGATTCTTCAAACATTGTCAGAACCACTTTCTTATATTTCTACGATGGTTGGCTGAAATTGGGTGGAATCGGCTTAGCGGGAATGACCCATCTCATATATAGAAAATAGTTATAATTGAATATCTTGAGAATTATAATAGTTAAAATAATGCTTTAAATGAGTTATTTTGATACCATTGTACATAACTTCCTATCAGTAGAGTGGTTTCTCCACTATTTTCGAATATAAAGTGAACTGTAATTGTGATCGTCTTTAAACTTTGTGTAGATTACGTTAACGATAGTGCACAGTAGGGCAGAATCCAATTTTTTACGAAATAAATCTGGCATTTCTAAACGGCTGTTCCGATCGGAATAAAATTTGACGTGGGAGTAGCCAATATTGTAAAAGTGCAATATTTTTGAAGGACGGAGTTTTAAAGTGGCGGAGGTTTAAAGTTTATAATACCAAAAACTAACTTATCTAAGCAAAACAAAAATAGTTTGGAAAAATATGGATCAATTTGCAAACATATCAAAATTTTTATACAAATTTTAATTTTAGGAACTCAAAAAATATGTGATAAAATCTTTATTTATTAACGAAACTCAATGAAATTTTCAACGTTTTTTAAATTTGTCATTCTGATTAATAATGTGAAGAAAAAGTTGGCAAAAAGAAATCCTGAAATTCCTAAAAAATGGAGCAAAAATCCCAGAAATGTTATTTTTTACAATTTTGCCCATCAAGTCCACATTTTCTTTGGGGCTGAGGAAGTACTTTGGGAATAAATAGAGATCACGTCAGGGTTTCCAAAACTGCTTTCTGTTTTCTGATCCAAGCTTTGAGATTTTAGGACGTGCAACCCAAAGTTGAAATTTTTATAAAAAATAGGTCAAATTCCGAAGAGTCTAAGGACGACTTATTCGAAAACTTTGACATGGTTTTTATAGCAAAATGTTCTGTAAGGATAAAAGTCGTCCCTCGTTTTTATCATACAAACTATTTTTTATTATATAACTGAATTATTATTTTGTTTATTATTTTATTTCTTATGATTAAAATCGAAATAATATTTGTTCTGTTTGTAATTAACGTATAGTTTAAATTAACGAATTGTTTATAAGTGTCGCCATCTATGTGTGAAAAATTAGAATTAGGATAGAGATCGTACCTTAAAATACAACTCTAAAAATTAAGATATTACTATTTTCTACAACTAGGATAGAATGCAAGACAACAACAACTACTGTAGACAATAGAGTATAAAAGGCGAGTTGTGTTCATATCAAAGTATATTAATTATAAGGTAGTGTTATCAGACCAGCTGATCGTTTTTTGCTACTATGTTCATTTTTCGCCGTGGTGCAGTATAAATGTCAAACTTTGTTTACATTTTGTAAATGTCAAACTTTGTTTTGCTGTTAAATTCGTTTATGTTTTAAAACCAATAATAATAATAATACACGAAATTAGTTTTATTTTCAAAAACTTAAATTAAATTACAAACAGATTCAAATTTATAAACACTTTTTGTTTAACAAAAATTCGCTTTGATTTATTTGTCAGCTGTTTTTGATATTTTTCCCTGACAGCCAATTCGCCTTCAAGTGCAGGCACAATGTCAAACTACATATAAAAAAAATATAACCAATTCGCTCGGTATTCTGAATTCGCCGATGACACTACCTTATAAATTAATATACCTTGGTTCATATGAAGGCAGTCTGCGCCCAGTTCTCGCTTAGGTAAGACTAATCATTGTACGGTGGTTATACCGCCTGCACCGGATTAATCTTATAAGTGAATTATTGTGAAGCAGGAATTTCTGGTGGTTATACCGCTTCGTTGTTCCCGTCTAACGATATTCACTAGCCCACCCCCAGAGTATCAAGAAGTTAGAGCGTCTGGTGGTTATACCGCTTCGGTGCCCTTACAGAAAAATATAAAATTTTTATATGTCCTTAAAGAAAGTTTTTTTAAATAAAAAAAAAGTGCCCAAAAAGCACAAATCTACTATTTTTTGAATTTTTAAATTGAAAATCGTTTATTTTTGGATCCGTTATTGGCATTGCTATGAAATTGTTGCATATTATTGGTAATTTAGTTGTCTAACTAACGAAAAAAACTTGAGTTCATTCGGCTCAAAAGTACGCCCTATATTTTTTTAAAAAGCGGATCAAGGTATGAAAAAATTTTAATATTTAAATTTTGAAATGCAAGCATAATTTTTCAAGACCCAGTTGAGCACTTTTCAAAAATATAAAAATCTTTGAAATCGGATGCGAAACAAAGAAATGGCAATTGTTTAATAATTTTAAATGTCAAAGGTACCCTACTTTAAGCCTCCACAGCACCGTGCCTGGAGCATTTGTAAAGTCCATTTTAAAAGCATAAACTTGAATGCTCCTTGGCTACTCCCACGTCAAATTGTATCCCAATGGGACCAGCCGTTTAGAAATGCCAGATTTATTTACAAAAAATGTTGATTCTGCCCCACTGTGCAGTGTCATGTTGCACCAAATATTAAGGGCAAAGAATATAATGGAACGTGACCCCTCCCAAACAAAATTAATGTTTATTATTGAATATCTGGAGAAATTTAATAGTGAGATTCTCAAAACTTTGTGTGTGTTATTTTGTTACCATTGTACGTAGTTGAGAACAGCTGAACTCAAATGCAAATAGGTTGTAATAGAAATGCAAAGTAAATACTTCTTTTCGAATATCTGAAGAACTGTTATACCTAGAGTCCTCTAACTTTTAACAAATTACTTTCCTATCATTGTAAGTAAAAACATTATTATAACGGACCCAACGTATCTTTCCTTGTACCTGGAAGGAACTATAGGTGGGCATGGTGGGAAATTCTGAATGGTCGTGGCCGCTTCCATATAAAGTTAATAGTTATTAGCTGAAATAACTGAAATTGCGAAAGTTTTTAAACTTTGTACAGATCAATTTCCTAGCACTTCATGATGTTTGTTTGAAAATGGACGGGATTGGAACAAGGAAGAAAGCTCCTCTCATGCAAAGCAAATAGTTATTTTCGAATATCCAAAACTATAATTTCATGTCTTTAAATATTGTCCGAATCAGTTTTTTATTATTCTACGTAGTTTAGCTGAAAATGGACGCCATCTGAATAATGGGCATGGCCTCTCACATACATATATGAAATTTATACGGGTGGGCGTCACCCGTATTAGTTATTTTAGAATATCTAAAGAACTGTAATTTCTAGAGTCTTTTGTTTGTTGCTAGTAGCTACACTTAAAGTAAAGGAGATCTAAGCAGTGGTCGTGGCCCTTCCTATACTAAGAAGATATTTATTATCGAATATCTTAACAATTTAAAATGGAAATTTTCAAGGCTTTGCCTGAGTTATTTTGTTATCATTGTACGAAGTTACAAAGCTTATATTCATTATCGAATATCTTGGTAACTATTTTAGCCAGCATTTTTAAACTTGGTTTAAATTGTTGACAGTGTGCGTTGTTATGCTTAAAATTACAACAGTATGCTTTTGCGCTCCCATACAAATATCTATTTATATTATTGAATATATGGGGAATTTTAACATTATAATACTCAATACTTTGTTACAATTGTATTTTGTTGGGATACAAATGGTTGTAATCTTTAAAGTGGGTCTGACACCTCCCATACAAAAGAAATTTATATTTTCTAATATCTAAAGAACTGTAATCGAACTTTTTGTAAATCAAAAATTAAAGACATCGAAACAGTAAGCGTGGTTTCTACCTTTCAAGTGGAACCTCCAAAATAAATACTTATTTTCGAATATCTAGATAACTAAGTATTATTGAGAGAGTCTTCAAACTTGAGGCATTACTTCCCTATTATATTAAGTAGTTGGTTTAAAGTTGGAATAAAATTACATAATAATAAACACGATTAAACCGCTCGTATGACGAACTTCAATATTGAATAATATTCAAGATATTTGAAAATTACAAGATAATAATTTTACAAAATTATTTATATTTTTTATTTTACTTCAATTGGTGTAGCAAAGCTTACCGGGTTAAGCTAGTTTATGCAAATTATTTAGTTTAAATAGTATTTAACACATTTTGAATGTAATACAACTTCTACCACTAACAGGTTGTATGAATCTAATGGGTTTAAAATCAATATACAAATGAAGAATTTACTTAATTTAAAAATAAATACTGATAATGCATATATAAGTATGTACATTATAATTCCTATGTTTTATACACTGTTACGTATGAATAATATTTAATTGAAATGCCAATATTCATACGTAGTGAATGACAGCATTTCATTATACCCAGAACATTGATAATGGCTGAATATGTGAATTTTAATGTTAATCAATTCTAAAATTGATTAAAAAAAATACCAATAGCCATATTATTCATAAAACAAACAAAATAATAAAATTTTGCATATTTTGTCTCACTCAACGTGTAGAGAAACACTGATAAAAATTCAATAAAACTATTGCTATGCAAATCTAAAAGTCACGCTACTGTGTAGCCACCACTGCACAGTGGGGCAGAATCCATTTCTAAGTGGTTGATGCGATTAGTTTTTGAGGACGGACCCTAAAGACTACTCAGCAGTGGCGCAGCGGGTCAGATAGGACACCAGAATGTTTCAATGCTTGCGAACTTATCACAGTTTTTAATATATTCTTAAAGCCTTTAATTAGGCATATGATAAATATCGTGACATGTGTAGTGTTCAAAAACGATCAACTGAAAAATCGGGTTTTCCTCTCAATTTTTTTGTGAACCGATTAATTTAATTTCGGTTAACCGATTAACCGGTTTACCCGTTGTTTATCAGTCAGTTAAGCGGTTTTTAAAATCTTGCACAACATTCAATAAATTTCATGTTTCGTTGCATATTCTTATTGAAATTAATTATTATAAACACTATATCAAATATTTCACCATGCCCTGGCCCAGTTTCTTCATAAGTAAGTTATTAAGTTAAACAATAAAAAAGGAAATCTGTTACGAGTCCAAAAATAATAGACTTTGAATTTGAACATTTAGAAGATGTTCGTATTTTTTTGGCCAAAAAACTGAAATTACTCTTTGCTTCCCAGAAAAAAGTTTCTTAGGGAACTTATAATGCTTGTATAAGTCTCTACAATGGCAGCTTTAAAATAGAAAACTCCTAAAATATAGTAAAGGGGTTTCTCCAGATCTAAATGTTCTAAAATCCAAAATTGGTAACAGTTTTAGATACTATGATGTATTCCAAATCATTCATAGTATTATTTTACCAACCCTGGACCAAATGTGAACTTTTTGACGAAATTCCAAAAAATATAAAAATTATATTTTTATACCCTACACCACCATAGTGGGGAGGGTATAATGGATTTGTGCAGATGTTTGTAACGCCCAAAAATATTAGTCTAACACCCACCTTAAAGTATACCGATCGACTCAGAATCACTTTCTGAGTCGATTAAACGATGTCCGTCCGTCCGTCCGTCCGTCTGGCTGGCTGGCTGGCTGGCTGGTTGGCTGGCTGGCTGTCCATGTAAAGCTTGTGCGCAGAGTACAGGTCGCAATTTTTAAGATATTTCGATAAAATTTGGTACATATCATTTTTTCTGCCCAAGGACGATCCCTATTGAAACTGGCTGAAATCGGTCCATTATTTGACCTAGCCCCCATACAAATGTCCTCCCGAAAGTGGATTTTATCCGTCACAAATGTTTAATTTATATAGGTATCTACACAAGTATTTGTCCAAATAAGTTTTATATATAGGGAATTCATGTCACCAAATTTTATTATGATCGGTCCATAATTAGTCATAGCTCCCATATAAGGCCTGCATCCGATAATCACTTTAACGAGCATAAATCTCCTACAAATGTTGGTATACACATAAAATTCAACATAAATAACATTCATATAAGCATTAATCACGTGACCAAATTTCGTGGCGATCGGTCCATAATTTGTCATAGCTCCCATATAAGACACACTTCCGAAAATCGCTCACGAATATAAATTATTGAAATTTTGAAAGAAAAATGTTTTTGCTCATTTACTTAGTGTAGGGTATTATCTGGTCGGGCTTGACCGACCATACTTTCTTACTTGTTTTTATTTATGGAATTGCGAGATTTGCTTTTATTTTTGTACATTTGTTCCGACTTTTACAATTGGTATCAAATTTTAACGAACAAACCTTTTATTGAATATTACATATTTATGTGTTCTATGTGTTCACAGTTTTTGTCTCAATATAAAGAACAACCAGTTCAACAGATTTTTTTTAGAATAACATGACCGTTCATTCTTGGCCATATAGCCAAAAATATGTTATTTGCCATTCGCCATTCGCAATATGCTTATTGTCCACCGTTTGAAAAAAAAAAAAAAAAAAATAAAAAAAATTAATCATTGTTTACTAATGATTGTTTACTTACCCAGAGTATCTGGCGGGAAGCGAACCCACAAAGCTCGGATTTATTGCCCATCATACTGTCGGCAGGGAGCGGCAGTTCCATTAAGCCTGACAATGTATGATACAAAATCACACCCAATCTACTCAGTAAAGGGCTTAATAATGTACAGAGTTCCAATTAATTTATCGTCGGTTTTAGTCTGCAATAAGTTGTCAGGAACTAGTGTTTGTTTTGTAAAAAAAAATCACCAGCCACACACCTTTAGTGCAGATGGATGGATTTATTTGTTGTGGACCGATGGACCACAGAAAGTGTACAGGTAAGCAAATTATGCGTACAGCCAAGAGGTATTAGTTAGCTCGTGTTGATCTTAGAGACCTCCCGAATGGGTGATTACTTATGGCTCCTTGCACATAAGCCCTCGAAACCCCACAAGTCGACTATCCTTTCGAGATCCAATGGTAATAGCTAACACAAATAATTCCTAGTTATATAAAAATTATATGGCTTAAAAACATAGGCCAAAATCGTTGCAACGGTTTTGGCATACTACAATTCCTTAACCGTATTTACCATATAACTCACGCAATAAACGGCAATGGTTGGACGTGGTAACTTACGTAAAATTTAGAACAGACATTTTCAAAAATAGTCTTTATAAACATTAGCAAATATTGGAAATTTTACAAGATTTTGATCATATATATACACTCTAAAAAATGCATGTAGAATTACTACTACAAAGTAATTAAGTTTTCATGTAAAATTACAGAAAATGCGTAGATATAAGCACAATATGTCTAAGAAAATGAATTACATACTTTTGCTTATTAAAATACATTATAAATATAGTATTTTGAATGTTTGTAAACAAGTTTATAAAATATTAAACATTTTGAGCTTATAATTACTGATATTTGCGTAAAAGTTATGTTTTAAACACAAATAATAGAAAATGTCAAAATAAAATATATAAATAAATTTGAATTTCTTTAAAAACAAAATGTTTTATTAAAAACATTGTATATTAAATTAAAAACCTATAAATATAATATTTGCAATATATCGTCATAAAATCAACACATTTATATTCCAAAAGCTTGAAACCAAACTCCTTTAGAATTTGCTGTCCACAAAATATAGTGAGAAAAGGCAGCAGAACAAAGGAATATCAATTACTGCATATAAGACATGTCGATTTCCAAAGAACTAGAGGATAATTTATAAGTTTTCTGGGCTGACGCATTGTTCTTTTTACAATTACAGACATCAGAATAAAAACAAAAAAATGGTGTTTGAAGACTGGCAATAAATTG
Organism: Calliphora vomitoria; assembly: GCA_942486065.2. Lineage (NCBI taxonomy): Eukaryota > Metazoa > Arthropoda > Insecta > Diptera > Calliphoridae > Calliphora > Calliphora vomitoria. The sequence goes on along the minus strand of OW818031.2, from coordinate 100,521,765 downwards.
AAGAGATTTTCAACGAAGGAGAGGATATCATAGAAATAAAATAGAGATAACGTCTTATTGTAAGTTTTTTATTATTTCTGATTTGACTGATGTTTTTTACAAACAAATGATGGTTGTTTTTATACCCAACATCAAAATATTTGTATATATATTCTGGGACCTCGTAAGATTCAAAGACGATCTAGCTATGTCTGTCTGTCTGTCTGTCCATTTGTCTGTTGAAAACATGATAGGGTCCAAACGAAAGGAACTAGATTGCTGAAATTTTAAACAAATGCTCTCAGTTGATATGGTTTGTTTGTTTGATCCAAATATGAATATAATATTACACAGAGAAAACAGATTCGTGATAGCAACCGAATTTGTTGCCAATCGAATGATTCGGTTGCAGACATAGAATTTTTCAGCTCTATCAACAGAAAGTTATTTGATAAAAAAGAATTTCGGTTGAAGCAACCAGACTTTTGTTACCCCTTCTAAAATTTTGTAGCCACCATTGTAAAATTCGATCACTAAGGTAGAATCATTCGATTGGCAACAAATTCGGTTGCTGTCACGAGTCTGTATTCTCTGTGTAGAAATTTTTCAACACATCGGCATTTTTTTTAAGAAAACGTGGTTTAGGTTTAGATATATCATCTTAAAAATGTTATAATTTTTGAATAAATATATTCTAATATACTAAAATATTATTCTTCAGACTCCGATTCCTAATGGAAAAGGTAGTCGTAATCATAAAGCGTTATTTTTTAATAATTATGTTTCTTTTATCTCATTTTTAGAAATACAATACATGATAAAGGCATAACTTTTTATTGAAAAATTGTAATGGTTGGAGGAAATGCGGATCCCATTGAGCAAATAACTTAAATCATTAACATTTATTATGTATTGAATTTTTTATATCGCTTCCAAATTTGTCAGACACTGGAGTTTTTATTTAGATATTTTTATACATTTTATCCTCCTGTAGTATTAAATAAGATGTTCCTGGTTTGCTTTTTTTTTTTTTTTTTTTTTTTTGTATTTATTTTTTGTATCAATTTAATATGTTAAGTTTTGGTTTAATTTTAATAATAATTACTCTTTGATTTAATAAAATCTACTTTAAAAGTAAATTTCTTGATCTAGTAGTTTTGAATATAAACTGGTTTCATATAAAACATTTTGAATGCATATGTACATTTAAAACGTGCAGTGTTAAGTAGATTAACTGTAAGTTTACATATCTTCAATGTATTTTTAGACACAAAATATTTAAATTTGTATGAAATTGGTATGTTGCTAAACATTTTTTAAACACATAAATAGGTAAATTTAAAAATGTTTTGTTTATTTTTTTACATAGAATATTTGAATTTACTCACAACATGTATTTTTACCCTAATTATAGTAGGAGAAAAGTTACCTACTATAAATGGAGTAAATTTACACGAAAATTTATTAGAGTGTAATATATCCTCTTTGAGATATCCTTTGTTCAATTTCAGGCTGTATTTGCCCAATTGCTTGGGTTATGTTGCCTTGAGGGTCGCTGTGATTTGTGGTTAATTCTCATAGACCTGCGACTTTAAAAAACCCCACAAAAAAAAAGTGGCCAGTTCAGATTACAAACACGTGCGATGATCATGGCCTCAAATCGCTCGTGCAGAAAGTCCAATGTTTCATGAGCTGTGTGGCACGTAGCAGCGTCATCTTGAAACCGCATTCGGGATGCGTTAGACGCTTTTGGATCTCTGTGGATGTAATGTCCCAAATTCGAAAATTTGAGACTAGTCTTGAAGTAGTCTTCTTGATTTTGAGCGAATCGACGACTGCTTTTCAAAGCAAATTTGGATAATTTGGTAGTGTTGTTGAAGCGTCAATCTATTCATGATGGTTTGTTAGAGTATACTGAACATAAATGTCAATAAGTGAGCGCAGTATGACAGTTCGTTTGGCAGTTAACTCTTTCGTAAGTTTTATTGGTCTTAAACAAACACCATTTATATTAAAAATTGGATACGCTGTTAAAAACTTATATAAGTAATTGAAATTTTGTGATTTTGCATAATTCTTACATAAAATTTGATCTTCGAACCTCGACAAAAGACCAAAGCGAATTTTTAATTCTTGAAAAACTCAAAATTTTTTATGAGTATAAGCAACCTGTCTACAAGGTTTTATTAAATTTGAAACGGATATGGTCCGATAACTTTTCGAACATTTGTTTATTCCCTCAAATTACATGCTATTCGAGAGGGTTTAAAGGAGAATAGCGATCCTGATAACAGGAGCTCAATGAACGACTGCAAAAAATACGCTCTTTACTATATTAAACTAGACACCTGTGGATCTAATGGCCAGAAAAATGGCATTCAGATGGAAGGCACTAGACAAAGGCTCAAATTATATGGTATTTGAGAGGGTTTTAAGGAGAATGGAAATCCTGATAACAAGAGCTCTAAGAGCGACTGTAACAAACACGCTCTTTACTGTATAAAACTGGATCCCTGTGGATATAATGGCCAGAAAAATGGCATTCAATTCGGTCTTTAGGCTAAATGCGATTGGGGTGTGCAAACATGCTCCATGCGATCACGTCAGTATAATAGAAAGCATTCAGAATCTTCTGGGTAATATCAATTATTGTATTTCTAGGTCCTTCCTGGCGAGTAACTTCGGCTTCTCAATTCCGTACAACACGGAAATAATGGATGAACCTTTACATGATAAAACAAGTCTCTCATTATATAGTGTCAGTTATATGAAGGCAGATTGAGTTGGTGTATGTGTTTACATTCAGGAATTCGAAACTAGAATATCTTTTAGAATCCAAAATGAATGTATCATTATTGAGGCGCAAATATTGGCCATTAAAAGGGCGGCTAACTGGCTCAGTTATAACAAGATATCAGGCAGGGATATTCGTATACACACTGATAGTCAGGCCGCAATAAATTTTCTTCCTGGCGAGACATTCAACAGTCGTACTCAATTGGGTACGTGAACATGAAGATATTACGGGCAACTGTGTTGCTGACGATTTGGCGACAAAAGGCGCTATGATGTCTGACGAAGACATAAACTTCCTATGAATCGAGGGCGGACAACATATGATCTTGGCTTAACACGCTTAGAATTTATTGACCTAGTGACGGTTATTAACGGTCACTGCACTTATTTCAACCATGGAAGGAGACTTGGCTTGCCCTATAACGACTTCTGTAGAAGTTTTCAAAATCTTCTTTGTCATTGTCCGGCACGGTTAAGATTTCTGGGACATCGTTCCTTAATTAGTCTTTCTGAGCTTCCGGACATCAAGCTAGAGTGCATTAATGCCTTTATCAGGAATATTAATTGGCTAATCAGCCCAGACACGGGAATCTTCACGGAATACCTAATAACCGCCAATTGACTGGTGCGTAATAATAATCTCCTCTCTTTTTCGGAACTGCTTCCTCTTTCTCTTCACTTTTCAATCTCTTCATCACATATGACTGTCCCCATCTCTTTTTTATCTTTTTTTACTTTCAAGTAAGGACTTTAATAACTTACTGATAGTAAGAACTCATATAAAACATTATCAGTAAAAACAGAATGAGGTCATGCAAATGTTTTATTTATAAGTACTTATAAATATATTAGATAATAAATAATTCATTATTGGATTAATTCTAAGTTTAGCACACGATATATAGTAGTCATTGAAAACTGTATTATTCAGTTATTGCAAGTCATTGCCAAGGTTTTGATGTGTGTGACAAATATAAACAAAATCTGCTGAGCGATGATGAATTTTGTTATCATATCTCCTGAAATTAATGATACTCATAATATTGTATATAAATGCTACTTGCATGTAATTTATACCATTTATTTAATTTCCATAGCTTTACAATTATTAACATACATATCGCTCATTTGCTGCAACAACGTCATAACTCAAAATCCGATGAACTGAGTAATACAAAATATGTGCCGTTCTTTAGTCTTTCATATAGTTTTATCAGTTTTAAAAAAAGTCAATTTTTATTGTGTAAGAGTGTTTTTTTGTTGTACACATCAAAATTAAAATTCATATTTTCTCGTATATTTGACAAGTAAAAATTTGGGTTAAATACAGATTAGAAAGGTATTAACATTTACTATTTAAATCAGGTTTTATTTCTGAAATCGCATGATTTGTTTAAAATTTGTTTAAGAAATAGTAAAATGTCAAAAAACATTCAAAGGCGTTTTTCTCGAAAAGACTTTTTTTGAATTATGACGTTGTTGCAGCAAATGAGCGATATGTATAAATCTTTCCCTCAATTAAATTTTTAATAAATGGCAATTTAAATAATTATTTTACAAATTATTTTAAATTAGTTTCCATAATTATCGAAAACCACAAATGTCAGTGCAATAAATGTCACTGCAATTATTACAAATGCACAAATGAAGAGTAGCTGAATGTGTATAAAAAACAATAGAAATTAATGTATTGTAGCGATACAAGAGCAAAATAAAATTTAATGTTATTTTAGACATTTAACAAATTAGTTGTGTAACTGAAATAGCAGATTTATTGCAAGTGTTAAAAGAATATCAATAATGGTACTGGATAAAACTATACCACATATAGGGGAGTTCACTAAAATTCCCTTAAATCTTTTCTTTGTACTTGGATTTATTATAATACGTTGGAAGCCCACTGAAAAACCAAAATGGTTACAATTTTGTTTAGTATTAATGCTTTTGTTCCATGTCCTGTTTGATGTAGTGGGCATGTTAGCATATTTGGTATTTGAATCTTTGGATACTTCAATTGAAAAAACAGCCTACATCATATACACAACCTTTGCCGGCAATTCTCTTATGAAATTGGCTTGCTGTTTTTTCAACCTCAAGAAGTTACATCAGGGCTTGAAGAATCTGGAAAAATATTATCCCAGAACAGTTAAGGAACGAGAAGATTATCGACTGGATGAACATTTGAAAACAATACAGAAATATAATGGTTACTTGACAATCTATCATTTTGGAGTGACTAGTATGTTTAATTGGTTTCCCTTGATACAATCTGTAGTTTTGTACTATAGAAATGAAAAGAGCCCGTTTATGTATGCGTTGCCTTTTCCGATGGTCTATGTTTTCAATGAAAACAATAGTTTGGGCTATGCAATTGCTTATGTCACTCAATGTACTGGATCTTATTCGGCTTCTTGTCTTTTTCTCGGTTCGGATTTATTGTTGATAACCTGCGTTCATTTGATAAACATGAATTTCAAGTATTTGGCCAAAACTATTCGAGAATTTAAGCCCACGGGTAATTTGAGTGATTTCAAGAAACTCAAGGGCTTTATTATTTACCATAATGATATTTTAAGGTGAGTTTTGAAAATAAATATTAATCAAAATAATTGCTTCTATCAAGTCGATTATATCAACGATAAAGCAATGAAGTTTTTTTTTTTATTATAATTAAAAATTTTCAGTAGTAAAAGATACAATGACAATAAATAAGATACGTCTATAGATCTGGAAAACAATTATTGACCATCTTACTAAGATGCAATAGCATTATGAAAAGCTACGATAGAATCGTGGTAAGACATCTAGGCATTGCACAGTGTCAGATTTGTGTAATCTAGAGGGACTAAAGTCTGAATTTTCAAAACGGGTAAAGATAATTCAATGATTTTTGAAACACAGTTTTCCTATGGTTAGATACATTTTTGGAGACAAAATTGAGGTGGTCGTGGCAATATTTCGCCTACCTCCCATACAAATGTTAAAATCAAAATTTTAATATTTATACCCTACACCACCATAGTGAGGAGGGTATAGTGGGTTATGTTTGCCGATGTTAATAATGTGCAAAAATATTGTTCCTACACCCACCTCAAGGTATACCAATCTACTCAGGATCACTTTCTGAGTCGCTTAAGCGATGTCCGTCCGTTCGTCTGTCCGTCCATATAAACTTTGTAATCAAACTACATATCGCAATTTCAAAGATATTTCGACAAAATTAGATACAAGCTTTTACATTGCCCCAAGATCGATGCCTGTTGAATTTGGTAAGAATCGGTCCATTATTTCACCACTTCACCTTTGTTTCATAAAAAAACTTTTTTACAAAATTGCTTAACATGGAAAAGTCTACAATTTTGTCGCTTTCAGTACCAATATTTCCACATATAAAATCAAAAACACGTTCATGCCTTTCATTTTGCTTTGTTGAACGCCAAATTTCGAAAATTTCACTACGAAACATTTGTTTGGCCATGATGCCTTTATAGGTCAAAAATTTCTGGGGGTCAATTGGGGTGGATTTTTTTTTTTTGTTTCTATAAATAGGAAGGTTGGTAAACGGTATAGTAAAAAAAATTTCACTGAACAGCTTTTACTAGGGGATGCAATAGCTAAGCTTAAATATACTAAGGCTTCTGACTGGAGAATTTTTCAGGTGGTATTGGGGAGACTAATAAGGGATCCTCAATGGACATACAGTGAGGCCTCGATTATCCGTGATTCGATTAACCGGCAACATCAATTATCCGGGAATGAAAAATAAAATGTTTTTGGATCGATTTAAATTTTTTTGCATCGATTAACCGTAATTACCTCTATTATCCGGGATTATAATTTTTTTCGATTATTTTTGAACAATGTGAGTAAAACGAAAAAGGGGAATTCCCTCGATTTTTCGATAGCTTTTGGCATGAGGAGTATTAGACATTATGAAAATCAAAATGATTCTGTTATTGGCTTTGAAACTTTAAAAACTGCTGATGAACCAAAAGTAGATTTCGCAGTTTATGAATGGTTCCGGATGGAACGATTTAAAGTAACTCCAATTACTGGTTTAACATTCCACTCAAAATTTAAGAAAAAAACGTCACAAACTTAATGCTGCATGAGAAAAATATTCACCTGATTAGCTGCCACAATTTTTGTGGAAAAATTAAATGAATTCAAATAATGGAAAGTGTTTACTTGAGAGAAGTTTGGTTTCATAGAATGGCACAAGGTCTCTAAGGAGAGACTAACCTCATGGGAATAGTTTAACAATAACTTAGTACCAGAAGTGACTAAGAAAATCAGTCTAAAAGATGATAGTAAAATCATTCAGCCATTGGACAACATCCAGACGTGCAGGATTTCAATGCAGAAAACGTTATTGTGAAATTTTTCCCACCAAATTGGACGACTTTGATCCAACCGATGGATCAGTGAGATATATGGAGCTTTAAATGTCATTATCGAAAAACTGTCATTATTGAAAAACTACTAAAAATTGTTACTCAATTAACCGGGAAAATTGATTATCCAGAATGCTCCCGATCCCGACCATTACGGATAATCGAGGTCTCACTGTATTGAACTGAAGTCATAATTTTCACTCATGGATCTTACGGTCAATACAGTATGAAGGAGATAGGGTGAGAAGAACGATATGTTGGCAACTTATACATTTTGGTTGAATAACAGACAGATATTCACTAGGAGATACAATACCTAACCTGGAACATGTTAACCCTCTAATTCGCAAGAGTGCCTCAAGGCATGCATTACAAAACACCAATTATCTCAAAACGTAATATCTAATATTAATATATATCTTTTTTAAATTTAACGGTACTTTAGTTAGATATTTGTTAACATTTCCCTCGAAGGTCGGAATGCATTCTGACTTTTAGTTTTTTTTTTTCTGTCAGCTGTTTTGTGAGTGATGTCATAATTTTAACATGTGAAATTTTGTGTGTGATTTTTTTAATCAAAGTTTTAGTATCTTTTAGTCGTCCGATCTTTTCGAAATATTCTTTTTAAGGTAAGATATTCTTCTTTCAGTCTATGAATTTGTAAATGTTAAACAATTAACAAAAAGTGCGTTAAGAACCCAAAAACTAAGGGGTGCCTCAGGGCACTGTTGCGGCTAAATTTATCGGCGTGTTATTATATAGTTTTTTACTTTTTTGTTATATTATTTGTTATATATTTTGTTATATAAGAAAAAGGATAGCAATGGCAGATAGAGAAGGCAGACGGAATAAATTATCCGCCTTGACTCATGATTAATTGGTGCTCCGCAAGAAGATCCACAGCCAGGAAGTTCAAAAGTTGTCGAAAAAGCAAAACATCCAGTTAATGACGTCCGTTTCCAATCTGGTCATGCAATAAAGATGGTGCTAACTATGCAAAAAATCGGAAACACAGTGTGTTTGCTCAAAATGCGATTTTTATTTTTGCTTCTCAAATGCCAAAAATTGTTTTAACGAGTATCATCGTAGGAAGTAAAACCTATTTTCTTACATTTTGTATATTTTTCATTAGTTTTTCAATAGAATCGTACATCTTATTGTTATTTACACCTAAACGGACAACAATGCCCTGATGCACTCTTCACCTTTTTGCACCTGATTCCTATACTTAATTTTAAAATTAGTTTCTGTTGGCTGTTCTGAGTTTATTGGGTCATAATTACCCTAAAAAAAATTATCCGACAACTTTTTTTTACTTTTTAAAGTTTGCGGGATAAGGGCTCTGACTGAAAAAGATATATTACAGAAAGCAAACTGAATTTTCAACCTAGCTAAAAAATGTTAGACTTCCAGGATAAATCTTTTTAGAGTTATAGATAATCTATTATTAGATTGTTAATAAAAGAAAGCTGTTATTTTTTATACTATTAATTAAGCAAATATATTATTATCCAGAGTACATAGCTATTAGATCACAATTTTATTTTGTTCCCTCTATTTCCAGAACTGTTGAGCTCATTGACGATACCTTCAACATATCAATTCTACTCAATTATCTAGGCACTGTTACAATTATATGTCTGATTGGATTTCAATTGGTGGCCGGTACCAATTTTTTGGATTTAGTTAAATTTCTATCGTTTCTCATTTCGGTATTGACACATGTATATTTCATATCAACATTTGGCACAGAAATGATGGGATTGGTTAGTTATACATTAAATTTGATATATTTTATTATTACTATTATGTGTCCTTAATAACTAGAGCTCTGATATAAGTGAGGCCTTCATGCATCATGCATGGTATGATGGTCATATTCAATATCAGCGTGCCTTGACTCTGCCCATTAGACGAAGTCAAAAGCCTGCACATTTAAATGCTTTTAAATTTTTCATTATATCTATGGAAACCTTTAAATCGGTAAGTAGCTGAGATACATTAAATGTTCAGTAAATTCTTTCTAATGTTTTGTATTTCTTTCTAGTTGGTCAGTATTTCTTACCAATTTTTCACCATGATCAAAACTAGTTACGTTGAGGAATAATAGAACTATTTCGAGTAAACTACAATATTAAAAGGAAGCAGTGAAATTAGCATGTAGTTTTTGTTGATTTATGTAGTACTTTGTAGAGCTTATCAAATAATAAATATATATGTTAGCCCCTTAGAATAAACACTGATAGTCCTGTGTTGTTTCCAAATATACCACAAAGTATACAGCTATTCGAAAATAACTATTTACATCCGTATAGTGATACAAAATTAATGTGATCAAAGTTTAAATACTTTTGCAATTATAGTTCTTCAGATATTGGAAATAAACAATTTATATTGTATGGGAGGTGCCACGTCTAGTAATTCAAAACCGCCCAAGTAAAATGCTAAGAGTGTTCTTGGGACAAAGTTTGAATACTTCTATAATTATATCTCTCCAGATATTTGAAAATAATTATGTACTTTGTATGAGTGGTGTCACACCCCCTGTTCCGATCCGTCCCGTTTTCGGCTAAACATCATACAGTGATAAGAAATCGATTCCTATAAAGTTTGAGTATTCTCACAATTATAGTTCTGCTGATATTCGTAAATACCCATTTACTTTGTATGGGTGATGCCACACCCATTTATACAATCTCGTTAATTTTGAGGCAAGCAGTGCAAAATGGTACCGAAGTAAGTCTCGGGAAGTTTTGCGACTTTCATAATGATAGTTCACCAGATATTTCATAATAACTATTAACTTTGTATAGGAGGTGCCACGCCCACCTAAAACTTCGAAATAAAAAATAGTATATTGATCGATTCAAATATACAGGAACATACGGTAAATTTCAACAGGATAGGACCTGTGGTTTAGCCTCCTATAAGATACAAACTAACAAATAAACAGACATAAATATGAATAAACACAAAATTCCTAATTTTACCCGTTTTTACCCCCCTGAAGGTAGACTTTTGATAAGGTACTTTCTAAATATATATCTTTGTGACTATAGTGAGCTAAATTAAACATGGTTTCCTTTATTCAATGTTTAAAAACCAAGGTACCTATTTTCCCGTTTTCCCCCCTTTTATCACTTTATAGTCTAAATAGTTATGCTTCTAAATAACAATCTATCTATGTTCGAAATTTTAATAAAATCGGTTCAGCCGTTTAGTATTTATTGCTTAAGAACTGAAGGTAGACATTTTACCGGTTTTCCCTCTGGTTATCCCTTTCTGGTCCAAGTATTGAAAAAAGTTATAGCCTATTGATGCTTCCTAGTAAGGATCTATCTACGTTTCATATTCCAATAAAATCGATTTAGCCTTTTAGGCGTCATGCTCAAACAAACAAATCAACAAATAAACAAACAAACTTACAAAGACATTTACATATTTATATGGATGTCGAAAACTAGTTTTGCTTTTTAAATAGTATGAGAAATTTTATATCTTGTTAGAGACTATTCAAAAATTGTATCTAATTTAACAATTCATAATTAAATAGCGGTACTTATTATTATACCCACCATCAAAAAGGAGCGAGATATTCATAGCAGACCTATAAAAGTTTATATACAAGCCTGTCACAAATTTTGTTCGATTTAGTTTTATGTTCTTCAGATTCCGTGCAATTATTAATTATAAAAATAGCAGGCGTGTAAAAGAATTCCATTCCTATCCAAAGTAGAATTAACTCCATATTTCGCTTCTTCAGGAAATGTAAAACAAAATCTAGTAGCTCAAATGCTAATCAGTGATAATCTAGTCAATCTAATTTAAAGTGTGTATATCAAATGCAAACATTCGAATGAATCGTATTTTAAATTAATTTAAATAGTACGCAAAAACTTACTGTTCAGGGCAAACATGAAGAAAGTTTTTTCTGAAGTCAAGTGGAACCAGTCGTCAAAATTTAAACTCTAATACTAAAATTTAAGTGTAATAAGCAAGCCTGCGATTTTTATGCAAATGCATGTTTGTAGACAGTAAACCAAATCAACTTTGACCATTGCCTTTTCAATCCGATAATATGCAACAAAATGGCATATTTAAATCATCATCAAAGTGTTCAATTAAAGGTACCTAACCCAATTCGATTCTTTGCTGTCTTTACCTTCTTACTTGATGGTGCGCCTTCTTGTTCGGAGCCTACCTATATCGGATGAGGGTCTGTCTTCATATGGAAAAAAATCAATTGTTTTTAATTAGTCAGTTAACTTCAATTTTGTGATATACTCTCGGAGGAAACTCCCATTATATCGTCTTCTTCATCTTAATTGTCGAAATCGTACGACTTTTGCTACCACAAATAAAGTTTCGCCACCAGCGAGTCCAGCCATGTTCATCCGACTTGAACATTGCTTGCTGAAGTGATGCATGATTGGGCGTATAAAATGTGGGTCTTTTTTTATTCTAATAATTCGTTTCAAATAAGAAAGAATCCACATTATAATGAACCAATAAACATGAAACTAGCAACATGTTAGCCTGAATGATTAAGAATTCACAAAGATAGACTTAATAGTGCTTTTTCTTTCTTCTAGTTGTGTTGGCGAAGGGACAACTTCAGTTTTCATTTCTAAATTTTGAATTTTTCGAATGAAAATAGTTAAAAATCGAAAAAAAATTTTCGGTTTTCGGTTGCTGTTTTAGGCCCTGAAAACCAGCGGTTTCGGTGAAAACCGAAAACGAAACTCTAATCTTTATATATAAAAGGGTAAAAACAGGTAAATTTGGTAACCTTATTCTTACAATTACATGTTACTCTATTTAAAAAATAAGTTGACGGGTGTTGGGTACTTTTCGAATTTCAAACTTTTTAGGGGAGAAAATGGTTAAAAACTGAATTTTGCTACTTTTTCCCACCTATATATCTTTTAAACCAATATACATAGAAACAAATTTTAAATCGTATTATTTACTTATCAAAAATAACAAATACAAGTTTGGTACTTTTTGGAAATTCGAACCCTTAAGTGATAAAAATTGTGTTTATTTTTGGTACTTTTTGCATAAAATATGTTTTTCTATAAATTGATATAGACATATCGCTCATTTGCTGCAACAACGACATAACTCAAAATCCGTGTGTTTTTAACTGAATAATACGAAATATGCGCCGTTCTATAGTCTTTCATATAGTTTCATCAGTTTTCAAAAAAGTCAATAATTTTTTCCTTGAGAGTGTTTTTTTGTTGTAAACAACAAAACCAAAATTCATGTTTTCTTGTATATTTGACAAGAAAAAATTTGGTTTAAATACAGATTAGAAGGATATTAATATCTACTATTCAAATCAGGTTTTATTTCTAAAATCTCATGATTTGTTGAAAATTTATTTAAGAAATATTCAAATGTCATAAAACATTCAAAGCCGTTTTTCTCGAAACGACTTTTTTTGAATTATGACGTTGTTGCAGCAAATGAGCGATATGAAGATTTTATTATGAGCTCCCACCACGATACAGGAATTTATTTATGTAAAATTTTACCACTGCAACGGGGATAGAGAGTTAGGAATTGAATTTTCTATAATAATGGACCTAGAAACATGAAATTAAACATACATGGTAGTATGTTAGTGAGAATTTTAGATGGAGACATTTTAGTACTTTTTCTTTATTCGAATAATATTTTTTTATATTTTTTTTTTTCTATAAACATGAAATATAGCTTATATGAACCCGTGTGAGTGGGAATCCACAAGTGGCTTTTTGGAACTTTTTTTAACATTGGTCATTGGATTCATACAAAAATCAACAAACAGAGTGCTATTTGGAACTCCAGTGTCATGGTGTATATTGGGCCAAACCCATTTAAACAGATTGAATTCTTCTTGACTTCATTGTAGTTTAACCGACTGTAGATACTAGACTGCTAAACAACCCGATCTATTTGTAATATTTCACTACAAACTCCCGTTTGTTTTCTCTTTTCATTAAGCCGAGGATCAACTGTTCTCCATTATCGCTTCACCACTCACCTTGTGTACCGACTCCACCGTTTCATCATCGTATAAGTTTCTTCCTTCCCGCTCCTGCTACGTTTCTTCATTTCAAGGCATTTGAATTGCTGAAGCAGACCTCTGAATCGAACCTGGACAGACTGAGTCATACCTCAGGTGGAAAATTAAACTGCATTACAGTTTTATGTGCATATTTAAGTTGTTTTAGTTCATGAAAATCTCAGCCCTGGTAATGAGAATTTGCTTTCATTTAATAGATAGTCGAGAGTTACTTTGGCTTAAATTTTCTATGTTTTTAAGCATTTTGGCTTATTGTTTAAACAAGCACTCACTAATACTAGACATAAAATAGGAAACTTTCAGGCAATCTGAATGTTTGTTATTTATTAAAACAACATCATACATACATAACACCACAAGCTAAGCACTCATATATATATGTAAATGCTTATTATTATAAACAAAAAATCGCAGATTTCACAAAAGTTTTAGCCTTTAATTAAAGGGATTTGAAAACACATATTGTGAAAAAAGGATTTCAAAAGTTTAGTTTGAGCATGCCATAATAAAAGCTAAACAAAAATATAAAACAACCTAAAATAAAATTTCAGAAAAATAACACACATTTAAGTAATTTCCTTAAACAATATAAATGCTATTATTTTTGTGGTTTGCTGCAGTTTTGTTTTCGTTATAAAAACAGTAAAATATACCACAAGACTTGCCATGACTAAACAACATTAAAATGGAAAAAAAAATCATGTACAGCTTAAGGCATAGTGTGGTGTTAAAGGGTTATAGAGAGAGAATGAACGAGATTTAGTGAAAGTATCAGCCATAGTGTGTGGTAAGTAGCATTTATAGCAAACAATATTCTGGGAAATCTGTTATTTAAAAATTGGCTTAAAATAAAGGCTAGACTAGTTTTTTAGTGCATATTTCTTATCGTTGCAACATTTATGGGTTGTTGAAGAGTTGCCAAGTAAATATTTTTTTAAATTAATGTTTTGCTTTCAAATTATTACGTATCATATATATTATCATATCTACATATATAAACGAGAGTGACGATAGTACTACACTTATAACTCAAGAACGCCTGGACTCATGAATCGCATCAATTCGAACTGGTCTACGACCAAACAGGAAGAATACCCAAGAAAATTTTCAAAATATCCCCGAAAAAAAAAAAAAAAAATTAGAAAGAAAATTTATTTCCCCGGTCCGCGTTGCTGGCCCTTAGAATACATCTGTTTATATTGCATCTCGATCTCCATTTTAATGTAAAGTCTCGGACAAAACTAAAGCACGGAATCCCCCGACCTGAATTCGCACGAGTATCACTTATTATCAAAATCTGGTTGTTTATTGTACCTGTACTCTTTTTAAAGTTACGTTTAACAGTTGCCCAATATATCACGATTGGACAAAGATTTGGGCAATTTGTAGAATTGATGTCTTTTGGTATAACATCAATATTATTCTCATTGTACCACTTCATAGTGATATTTGAGTAATGACAACTTGCCAGATGTGGCCAATAATTTGTATCAGATGTGTGATGTCTTATAAATGACAGCAATCGCTTTTTCAAACACTATTTTATATATAATTCTGATGTAATTGTTGAAAATATCAGAAAAACTTGACTCTTCAAACCGCAGCTTCATATTGCCTGCCAAATTAATATTTTTTTTCCAATTTTGCGTATTTTTATTTAGGGACCACACAATCTGGAGCTGACAAGACGTAAAATTTTTGACCTGGTATCTGCAGAAAAGCAGATTTTGGCCACTTCTTTATGTATATCATTTATATTTAAAACAGGGTGGAGCAAGACCAATATTGTGCGCTTTAATCAAATTTTCAGCGAATTGTCTTACAACCAACTAAAACTGCTCTAAGTTAGAAAAAAGTAAAAAAATGGCCTGAACGACACTATTAACAAATATCATATTACGTTCATAGCCATATTTTCATAACTTTTCTTTTTGACACTTTTATTTTTTCAAGTTACTTATACAGTGCACTCGCGGTAACGTGAACACCGTCTAACGTGAACACCGCCTAACGTGAACAAGATTTTGTTTACATTGACTACTCTGTAACGTGAACAAACTCAGAAAGCTCTATAACGTGAACAATTTTTTT
Source organism: Calliphora vomitoria (assembly GCA_942486065.2). NCBI lineage: Eukaryota > Metazoa > Arthropoda > Insecta > Diptera > Calliphoridae > Calliphora > Calliphora vomitoria. The sequence goes on along the minus strand of OW818031.2, from coordinate 100,506,432 downwards.
CACTGCATTTGTTTTCTAAGCATGTAGACAACACTGAAATACATACATTAAATTCGATTTTTAAAGTTTAAGGAATCCCCATGTATTAAAAATGTGTTTGTATCCTCTAAATTAATATTTTTTGTATGTAATTTTATTTGCTATGTAATTTTATTTCAAAGTATATTTTTTCGTGATCTCGTTTTGTTTTTAATCAATAATTTCTGTTTTATTTCTTAATAATGAAAATAATAATAAAAGAATTTCACGTTTAAGCGTGTAAAACACAGATTTCTATTATAAAATTTTATATTTTTTCCATGAAATTCGACAATCGATAACGTGAACAATTTCACTAACATGAACTCCCTTGGTTTTAATTAGTTCACGTTACCGCGAGTGCACTGTACTTACTATTGAATTATATACTTTTCACATCACTCATACGTCACATATGCTAGCCTTCTTTAATGTATATTCTTATCATATGTGACGTATACTTAATTTTTATTTTATGGAAATTTAAATATTAATCATACAGGTAGTGACAAATATGATATGTTGAAATCTGAAAACTCTTCCTCACAAAAAAACCTTTAATTTGGTAATTTATTAAACAATGCGTAGGAGTTTATATTCAAATTGGCTCTTCTGAGGAAAACCAACAAAAGAGATTAACAAATTTGTATTTTCAACTTGATTTTTAATATGAAAATTTTTACATAAGCCAGCGTTCTTGGTGTTATTATTAAATCACGTTTGAAACCCTCGAGATAACTTTTCTATCTATATCCAAATTATTAGATATTTAGATATTTTGTTTTTGTTTTCTATATAAACTATCACTTGATAGAGTTAGAAAATAAATGTAACTTTTTATGCAAGTAAAAACGTAATATTTTTAGACAAATAGATGCTAACACTGGATCACATTAAATTCCGTGAAATGGTATCCGAAAAAGAAACACCAAATACATTAATGATATATGTATAGCTCGAAAAAAGATTCCAAATATGGTACTTTGCTGTGCTATTTCCAAAATTGAGGAGGTTTCTAGCTGAACCCGGTCGGCGTTGCTAGCCCTTAGAAAACATCTGTCTTATATTGCATCTCGATCTCGATTTTAATATACAGTTTCGGACAAAACTAAAGCACTGACTCCTCCGACCTGACTTTGCACCCCAAGCATTTATTATCTGTAGCCAGATGACGGTTACATTTAGTAAACACTAAGTTTACGTGTGTTATTCGTATGTTATTTTGACTCTGATAGTTTAATTGTATTTGAAATATTGACTGTCGCTCATAGATCTACGGACAACAAATAAATAGCTTTCCAAAGTAAGTGTTGTGTTGCTTATACTAGTTATGCATCACCACAAGTACAGTATGCAAGTTTGTGCAAAAAGCTTGTAATCTGAGGGTTGCGGGTTCGATTGTTGCCAGAGACTCTGTGTGAAAAACTCTTCGCATTTTATGTTTGCTTCAAAAAACAAATACAACATCATGGTCTAGATCGTCGTACGGTGCGTACCGACAAGAATATCGTTGTTGTGGTCGAAAGTGTGCAGCTGCTGAAAAAGCGTCAACTGCGAGCGCTTTGGTGGTTTAAAATGGAAGATATGAATATATATTATATTTGGTTTTAGTAGGTCATCACTATCAGCCATCTTGGCGATTTTAATTGGCCCCATGTGAGCTGCGATATGTTCTCGTGTGTTACCGTTAAAGACAATTGCTATCTAAATAATTCAGAAATTATCTTCCGATTTGTTAGATATCAGATATATAGCAGGTTAAGGTATTGCGAAGGCAGCCGCGGTATCCGCAAGAATGAAATCGTATTCCATAAATAATGGGAAAATATATTAAGTTTAGTTCATTTTATTTATATTTTAAAAATAAACTTGTAATTGAACTACACTGTCTGTTTAATTTATAAAAAAACCATAATGGTTTTAACGATTTTTGTACCCTATTAACTGTTAGCTGCAATGAATAGGTAATGAGTCGTAGATTAAATGTTCCAAACGTATGTGGTCTAGTTTTCGAGGTACACGTCAATTATTATTTTTACTACCCTTTCGATGTATTGTACTTTTTTATAATTATGTTTTGTTTAGTAATCGCTCTTATTCTATAACGTCGACATCTTTGTACATATTTATTTGAAAATTCAATATGAATACTGGACTAAGTGGTCGTTGCAATTGTTTAATTGCGGAAAATCTAATGTGAAACATATGCCATTGATAGATCTTAAGTATGTCATTTTACCACCACTGCACATTAAACTTGGTTTGATGAAAATTTTTGTAAAGGCTATGAATAAAGAGGGATATGGCTTTTTGTATTTAAAGACAGTATTTTCCAAGTTAGTGATGACAAACTCAAAGAAGGAATATTTGTGGGAACGCAAATACGAACATCGATGAAAAGCTAACTAACAAGGAATTTGATGCCTTGTTATCACTGAAAGCAGTTATAAAATGGTTTCTAGGGAACAACAAAGCCGAAAATGTAGAACGGCTAATTGATGACATGTTTAAGGCAGAATTTCATTGAAAATTCCCTTTCTTAATTCTCATGTTTCTTTTGCCCATCTAATCAAGGTGCGGTCAGCTATGAGCAGGATGAGAAATTCCAACAGGATGTAAAGAAGCATGAAAAATGATTTCAAGGCCATTGGGATACAACTATACTAGGTGATTACTGTTGGCATTTAAAACAAGAAGATCATTCAAAGCACAAAAAAATGTCAAAATTTCAGAATATTTTGTGTTGAAATTTTATAATTTTTTTTTTTTTTTTTGAGTTTTTTATACCCAAATCACAAAACTAAACTTGATTAATACAAAAAATTCTGGTGTTTTTATTAGATTTCTTTTAAAAATATGTTGCTCCTTTAATTTTTAATATAATTTGGCTTAATCCTACGGAAGAAAAATGAGAAAATTTGTATGTATATTTAATAAGCGATAGGTATAAATACGAAAACTTGACATCTCAAAGCGAGTACTCAATTTTTGATTTTATTTGTAACGCAGTATAATAAATTAATAATAACTTAAAGCCCATGAAGGGCCTTTATTATAAAACTTGTATGTATTTTGTTCGATTGGAAGAGATTTCAATGACATTTTGTAACTGTTTTCAGACACTGAGCTATTAGTTTGTAATAATAGTCTAAGTGATGGCAACCTATTATTAAACTCAACTTTTTAAGGATTTTACTGAGTTTAGATTCCAAAATGTATGTATGTCAGTGTGAATGTTTACATATTTCCATATATATCTTGCATAGGTTTACTCACGGGCCTTTAGGAAGGCCTTTTTACTGCATATTTTGTAGACAATAAAAGAAGGCCTCGACTACTCGCTACTTGTAAAACGGCTGATAAAAAGCCTACTTAAGAAGGACTGCTAGATGATCTTCGGTTGAAGGCCTGCTGGGGGACCAGCTGAATATTTAAAAAAATGTGTATCAATTTTTTAGGAAGAGGAGAAAATTTCTTCTAGAATACCCTCCGAAAGAAGGCACAGGAAATCAGTGTCAAATCATTAAGAATCTACAATTACCTCTTAGAAGGCTTACAAACTGAAGCCCTAGTATGTTTTTTCAAACAAGATTCACTTGCAATGACATTTGCATGTTTAAATGTAACATATTTTATATTCATATTAGGGTGGCCTTTATTTTATACTTTTGAGATTTTCGATGCTTTTTTTTATTCAAAAATTAAATGCTGAAAACTTTAGCAAAATCAGAAAAAATTTAGAGGTTGCACGATTTATTTGAAGTTTCGTTTTTAAAATATTTGTATATCAAAAACTGAATATAGTTTTTGTATTGTTACGTTTTAACCTTTTTTAAAACGTTGGTTTATTTCCTTTAAATAAACCGGATACTTTTGATTATAAATAAAAGCAGTTTTAGTAGTTTAAAATTGTAACAACTCTCTATTTAAAATGTACAACAACAACGGTTCAAATAGTCACTCAGTGTATTTATACTCGTTTCTCAATTTGCAGAAATGCACACACACTTTATGATGTAGAAGACAGTTGATACACACACCATCCTTCGTGAATCTTCTACAATGCTCTTAATGGACAAACTAGTATATTCGAATTCTAGAGCTTTTGATGTCAATGTTAGCAGCTTAAACATTTAGTGTTGCCATACTTACAAACAATGCTAATAACCGCATGATATCAACATTGTTGATAAGTAGAAGCTTCTACTGATGGACGTGTTTATAAGCATGATGAATGCAGCAGGCAGTCGTTACAGACTGTTAAATTCAAATCGCTATTGCAAATTCGTAACAGTATTTATGTACCTTTAGATTACAAATTATACAGATATGAATCAGTTGGTTCCAATAATATGGCAATAGAAAACAAAGAAAAGAAAATATCCAAATGGTTGTGGTTTGAGAATAGGGACAAATATCACTCGTTGACTATTGAAAATTGTATTTTTTCTCTCGCTCTGCAAACCACAACCATTGAAAAGTGGTTGTAGAAAACCAAGATAAACATACGGTTCGATATTACTTTTTTGACAACTATCATTTATTGCATATCTGTAATAAACTTCCTTTACATGTTAAAGTATGAACATCAGACGATGATAAACAATGAAAAACTCGACACAAAAGAAAAATCAAAAATTTAAAAAAATTTTTATTAAAGAAAATTAAAAGAAAAAATGGTTTCCAATATAATAAACGCCCAATTTTAACGATTGCACCTATTGTGGGATAGCGCGAGAACCGATTTGACGAATTACGAGGAAATTTAGTTTTTGGTTACACATTTGTAAAATTATTTTTATATTTCGTAGCTTTTTTTCCAATGTTTAATTGCAGTTAGTTTCTTTGGGTTCCTTATTTAAGACTTTGTAATTTATCGGACATTGTTAACCTTCTCATATCTAGGATCAAAATTGTGCAAGAAAAGGCGATTTCACGCATACCGAAGATTTCCAAATACTTACTATTTGAATTCAAGCGGCTACAGTTCCCGTTTCTTGCCTTTTCTATGACCATTAACAAAGCACAAGGCCAATCGTTGGCTTACACCTTATCCGCCGTCTTCTGGCTGCGAATTTAGGTCGGGGGAGTCCGACTTTTGTCAGACACTGTATATTAAAGTGGAGATTGCGATACAATATAAAACATATGTTTTCTAAAGGCCAGCAACGCAGACCGGATTCAGAAAATATATTAATAAATTTTAGTGTTTGTTAAAATCTTCTTTGTTATCAATTTATAATGAATTTGACTTTATATTTTTGTATTTTTATTTGAAAATATTGGTACTTTGACCCAAAATGCGCAACTTCTAAACATTATTTTCTGCATTTGGTTTTTAGATGATGATGAAAAATGTTCATAAAATTGCAAAATAAGGGCCACCCTACTGTAGATATGTACATTTAAGTGCACTACATAGCATATGCAATATACTCATACTATTGTATGAATATCTATGTATGTATTGTATTTAAATCTTATCCTTTATAAGTGAATGTGTGTTTAAGTGTGTCAGCCACATAACTTAAGTAGAGGTTAGCGTGATGTAAAAACTATGTTAAATACATAATATGCTAAAATGTTTATATGAGTATAGAGAACAATCTAAAAAGTCGCTTTAATATGTAAACAATTGCTATTCTCGGAAATACAAAGAAGTTTTCTTATTTTCAGGCAACATAAAACATACCATGCTACATGCTTTAATACTGTTCTCAAACATTTTCAACAATAATAATTGTATTATTATATAATTGAATTCACTACAGAATTTATGTTATATTTTCGGTCTAGAAATATAACTTCATGAGTATGTATTGTATAAAAAAAACTGTAACATTTTATAAAATTGTTCACTCATAATTGCCCAAAGACAAAAACGGTGCCATTGAAATTTTATAAATAAGACTTTTTATTGAACAGCTCAAAGATCAATTTTCGAAATTGTAGGAGATATGAAATAAAATATGATCTAAATAATAATAAATATCAGCAATGTGCTTGTTCTTTTGCAAAGGTTATTTGCACAAAAATTGCAAGAAACAAAAATTATTTTGTTAGGTTTTTGTTTTATTTTTACATTAATGTGTTTTTAATGCAATGTACAACATACACACACATACGGTGTTAATTGAGAATTAAAAGATCTCATAAACAAGGAGAGCATTATTACGCTATTTGTTTGTGTTTCTTTCCCTTTTGTCTTCCCTCCCGCATCATGAATTATTTTCAAAAGTATTTTGCTTTTCGTTCACACGCGCCTTCTATATGATATATAATATTAGTTAAGACTATATAAAGAGTCACAATTAAAACTAATCTAAGACTATATAAAGAGCTAAGATTAAGGCGAAACTCAGACTATATAAAGAGCCACGATTAAATTAAATGATTTATTTGACGAATTTGATGTGAAGACAGTTTTGTTACACTTTTATCTGTCGCGAATATTTTTAGTTTTTTTGTAAATTTGTTTTACTTTTTGAATAAAAATCATTTAACTCTTCTTTGTATACTGTATTCATTATAAAAGTCTTTATAGAAGCAATCTTGAAATAGAAGTAATTCGAAACAAAGTGTCGCTGAAGCACAACGATTGCTCACCGAAGCTTAATGTGAATGTGTTTCATCGGTATTGACGTGCGAGAGATAGTTTATGCAGTTCAGAATTGGTGATTTTGTTTAGATTATGGCAATGATCGCCCACGTCAACCAAAAAAGTTTGAAGATTAAGAATTAGAGCCATTACTTCATGAAGGTTATTGTCAAACTCATCAAGAGCTTGCAAAGTCATTGGGAGCTACTCAACCAGTGATTTCTAAACTTTTGCGAGCAGCAGGGAAATTGGGTACCATACGAATTGAGGCCGAGAGACAATGTCTGAAATGATGCTTGAACTGTATAAAAGAAAATCATGTTTGCACCGAATCATTACATGGATCCATTACAGTAACGCGAAGCGTAAGCGATCGTATGTGAAGCCCGACCAACAAATCGAATCGTCGCCAAAGCCAAATATCAATGGCGCTTAGGTAATGTTCTGTATTTGGTGGGAACATAAGGATACTATTTTTCATGAGCTTCTAAAATCTGGCTAGACCATCAGATACAACCTGTACGGAACGCACAGTGGCCCAAATGCTCAATATAGCCGCAAAAAAATCATTTTTTTAAATGTTTCAAAAGCAAATGTTTTGAATGTTTATATGTTGACAAGTGTCCATTTGTTAGTGTAATTAATATAACAATGGTAAGAGTTAAAATTGCTCTTTAAATTTTTCATAAAATATGTTTTGTTTAGAAAAAAATGCAATTATGTACATGTGTGTTTTAAATGTGAAATTTTTGTTCAATATCCAAATTTTATTAGAATTTCAAACGGTAATTTAACAGAGTTAATTTAGTTTTTATGTTGTCGTCATCTATATATATGCTGCTTTCTAATGTTTAAAAAATTAGCTGCCACTTTTTGCTTAAACGATTTTTTTTCATTTAGGGTTTAACATGTTCATTACATGTTCAAACAAACCCACAAATAAAAGAAAAAAAAGTGTTTTTTTTTTCTCAGTTTGTTTCATGTCGGTACGGCTTTTCAAAAGAGAGTTATGACCTTTTTCCGGATAGATTGAGCATTTGAACCACTGTGGAACGCAAGTGATTCGTTTGAAGAGAGCATTGGCCGAAAAACAGCAGAATATGCGGCCAAACATGTAACTGTAATATTTCATAATGACAACGCTCGGCCACATATTGCAATACCTGTTAAAAATTATTTAGAATGAAGTGATTGTGAAGTTTTGCTTCACCCGCTATATAGTCCAGTTCGTTCCTCGTCCGACTGCTATTTGTTTCGATTGAAGAGAGCGCTCTCTTCACTTTGGATACTCTAATCTGAAGTAACTGTTGTGCTGGTGAATGTCTTGAGTAGCATATGAATGTGCTTGTACAGCCCTTTAATGCGCACCACTGCTTTAGAGTCATTAATACATTTATATTTCTTTTAATTTACAAATTTTATAACACTGTAAATGAAAGTATATTATTAGTATATCAAAAACCTCAAAGGGTTTTTGCAAAGTTAGTTCTTATTGATTTTTAATAGCCTCTTAAAATTGCTTTATTTTACACCAAATATACATCTGAATAACTTTTGTATAGGTTACTAATTAACAAATTTATGTTTTAAAATTAGTTCTTGAGTGTTTTTATATATTCGAGGTATTTTCTGTACTATCTTCACTATAAGAACCAGACCCTAAAGAAGAACAGGTTCAAGTTATATTTCTGACTCATCTTCGCTTTCACCATATTTATGCAAGTTCTTACTCCACCAACAAATTTCCGCAAGAACATCAAATACATCTTAAATCGATAAAATCCCACATCAGCTTTATAAGATAAATATGTTAATAATAGGTTTTTTCTGTGTTCTTTGGTGAAATTTATAATACAAACAAAAAAATAAAAAATTTGGCATTATTATAAACTTTGTTTCAAGTATATTTTTGTTTTCTGATTGTGATATATCTATTTGATGCTACCGTATACATTTTGATAAAATTGCAAGTTCTTCTTCTGCTTATGAGTTGCTAAAAATATTGATTAATATTTTTCTTTGAAAAAATCTGCATTGTAAAGACAAAAATATGTCACATTTGATATTCTCAGAACGTTGCATAAATTATATATAAGACATAATAACAACCACTTTCCTAAAATGTTTTTGTAAAAATCATAAATATTTTCTGTGCTTAACCTCGTATGCACAGGATTTTAACACAACCATGCACATGTACTTATGTTCTTTGAGTATACGTATGTAGCTGCACAATGTAATACAATCAAGAAAACCAAAAAAGAACAAGTAAGATTTAAAATAAATAAATTAATTTGAAATTAGTATCAAATTCCATTTTAAGTTTAATTTAGGTTAATTGCTTTTACTTTATTTATTATGGTTGCTTATTTTTAAATTCGGTACTTAAAAACATATGTATACAATGCATAATTTGAATATTTATGTTGTTGTGGTTACGAGTTAGTATTGTTGTTGGAAACCATAATTCAAATACTCTGAAGTTTATTCATTTGATGATTTGTTGAGTATATAAATTTGTTTCCTTTCTTTTTTAAAATTGGTGTAGTCAACACATTAACAATTGTATCTGCAAACATTAATATTTGTGTAAGGGATTTTGATGTTTTTTTTTATACTCTCCACCAGTGAGGGTATATTTAAGTTTGTCATTCCTTGTGTAACATTGAGAAATATTCAACTGTGGCTCAAAAAAGTATTTACTTATATTATTGATCCTTATGAAAAGCCGATTGAGCTAAGTCCATCTAGGTAACACACGCTCACATCCAAAATACACAAAAAAACATACCAGGATTTAAAAAAAAAACTGTTTACTATTGTCTTAAAAACAAACAGCAAAATCGGTAAAGTAGAACCGGAGTTATGTTATTCAACCAAAATAGACTTCAAATACATGGAAATCGCGTTAAAATATTTTATGTCGATCGACCCATAATAGGTCTTAGCTCCCATATAAGTCCCACATCCGAAAAATCCATCAACGCATATAAACTTTGATGTCGATGGATATGGATATTGAAGTGTTTATACCAATGTAATTTCTATAATTCTCATCCTATTTAGGTGCAGGGTATTTAAGATTCATCACAGCCGAATATATTTCTTTAACTTGTTTTTCTTCCAATAAAACGTGAATTTATTTTGAAGGTTTACAGCATTAAATACACACATATGCTCTTGTTTTTGTAAACGTGCATGTTTTATGTAAATTTTTTTTTAAAAATTAGAATTCTAAGTTTGTTTGTTACCCATAAAAGCGCCTTTCATCGTTTCTTCTTCTAACAAGTAGAGAGCCTTTTTGTGTATCATTTTAAATAAAATACAGTGATTCCGTGTCTATACATTTAATTTGCGAAGCAAATAAAGAAATATATAAAATCACATTAGAAACGAGTTATACATACACAAATATATTAAAATGGGTTTTTAGTTATTTAGGTGTGTGTATTGGGGTGGCCCTTATATAAAACGTTTTACATTTCGGTGCACCCATGATCTTAAGAGGCTGCTAAGATATTGCACTACGGTTACCAATTTCACGGATATTTTTCCTTGCTGTGTGGAAATTAAAAAATATTCTTATTCCGAGGAATTCGAGCAAATTTTTTTTACTAAATTAAACCAAAAACTAGTACACTTTTTTCGAATAGGTCTTCATAAACTTTTTTCAGCTAACTCAATGTTGAAAACAAATTCCAATTATAAGTAGTTTTTGTATTCCATTTATACATAGATCTTTAAATATAAAAATACACATTTTCTGACATCTATAAGGTTGTTGACGGTTGCCTGGTTATCAGGTTATCTGGTTATAAAATTAAAAATAACCTCTGTCTACCGTGAACACCCTTTTAAGTTGGTTATTTTTAAATATTGAAATACTTGAAATTAGTTTATTGATTAGATGCAAATTTTAAATGTTTTCACATATATACACACAGTAAACACCGACCAGTATCGAATAGTGTCATAATTCTTCTGAAAATATATTTTCAAAGGATTTAATTTTTAAAGGTACAACATCGTATTTACAACTGCCCGTGGATTGGAACTCGCCATCATCTTTTATCATCTAGGCACGTCGTTGTAGAGTGCTTTAGTACGAAAAATTTGAACAATATATGAAGTGGCAGATGATGGTACTCTGAATAAAATTACCGAAAGACTATTTTAAAAGAAATTACAGAAATTAGGTATGGTCGTATCTTATTCTTTTAAAATTTCAATAATTTATTTTCGTATATGATTTTCGTATATGATTTTGATGTTGTGGGCTGTATGTCAGCTGCAGGACCTGGCAATGTTGTAGTTGCTGCAAGTACAATGAACAGTAGAGACTACTTACAAAATTTAAAGGACAATTTTAAAGTAAGTGCTGAAAATGTAGGCCTTGTAACTCCATGGGTCTTTCACCAAGTCAATAACCCAAAGTACACCGCCAGAATTGTTAAGGAGTGGCAATTGTATTCCGTGCCTAAGCGGTTGAATTCACCTTCGTAATCTCCAGACCTTAACCCAATATCACAACTGTGGACGATTTTAGACCGGAATCTTGGATAACGAAACGAACGAAATTACTAAAGAGATAACTAAACATTTTGTAAACTCCAAGAAAAGGCGACTAGAGGCCGTAATTATCCTGAATGGAGGACTAACAAAATATTAACTTTTTATTTTTTACTAGCGGATACCTGGCGTGTGCTACTACGCTAAAAAATTATTTAGTTATAAACAGTATTTATACCCTACACCACCATAGTGGGGTGTAGGGTATAAATACCGATCGACTCAGAATCACTTTCTGAGTCGATTGGACAATGTCCGTCCGTCCGTCCGTCTGGCTGGCTGTCCATGTAAAGCTTGTGCGCAGAGTACAGGTCGCAATCTTGAAGATATTTCGATAAAATTTGGCAGATATCACTTTTTCTACCCAAGGACCAAGCCTATTGAAACTGAAATCGGATCATTATTTCACCTAGCCCCCATACAAATGTCCTCCTGAAATTGTACTTTATCGGTCATAAATGTTTAATTTATATATATATCTACACAATTTTTTCTCCAAATAAGTTTTATATATACGGAATTCATGTCACCAAATTTTATTATGATCGGTCCATAATTAGTCATAGCTCCCATATAAAGCCTGATTCCGATAATCACTTTAACGAGCATAAATCTCCTTAAAATGTTGGTATACACATAAAATGCACATAAATAACTTTCATATAGACATTAATCGCATGACAAAATTTCATGGTTATCGGTCCATAATTTGTCATAGCTCCCATATAAGGCCCACTTCCGAAAATCACTCACGAATATAATTTATTGAAATTTTGAAAGAATAATGATTTTGCTCATTTACTTAGTGTAGGGTATTATAAGGTCGGGCTTGACCGACCATACTTTCTTACTTGTTTTATTTTATACATTTACTATTTTTCATTTAAATAATTAAGTTATTTTTCTTATTTTGCATTTTATGTCTAGTATGAACAATGCACATTGAAGCTTACACAGTTATTTATTTAATTTAGGTAGCTCTATTTAAATCTACTTACATGAGATCTTATTTGCTCTAATTAAAGCAAATGCATTAAAAGAAATAAGAAAATACTGGTTTTTTGATATTTCACCAGATATTGCATAAAAACTATTTACTTTGTATGGGAGGTCCACGCCCACTTAAGATTTCAAAATAAGAAGTAACCTATTGGATCTTCCAAATACAAGGGCATATACAGTAAAAATGTCAACAGGATCGGTCAAGTGGTTTAGCCTAGTATAAGGTAAAAATAAAAAAATATATATCCCATTGATGCTACCAAGAAAGGATTTATCTACGTTCGAGATTTCAATAAAATTGGCTCAGCCATTTAGTCTCGATTGTTTAAGAACTAAAGGTACCCATTTTACCGGTTTTCCCCCCGATTATCCATTTTTGGTCCGCGTATTGGAAAAATATATATATCCTATTGACGCTTCCAAGTAAGGATCTGTATATGCTCCAAATTTCAATAAAATGAAACCGAAAAAATCTATGGATATAATTGTATCATTAGAAACAAATTTTCCCATCACAGCAAATCTGAAAACATATGGAGAAATTCCCGAAAATTCCTCACAAAAATGTCTAAAAAAATATTCCCGTTCTATATTTTATTTAAAGTTTTATAGTTTTGGGTCAAAGTCGCAATATTTTCAAAATAATTAAGTGTAGAAAACAAATTCTAATTAAAAATAGTTTTTGTCATAGAGAAACATAGAACGGAAACTAGAAAAAAACTCAAACAAAAAAATTACTCAAAATAATCACTTATACGAGTGTTGTTTTGTTTCCATATAGTTTTTTCTACTAATACATTCTCAGCACTTAGGTTTTTGACAACTGAGTTAGGTCTTTGACAGGTGAGTTTCCGATCTATGTGTATTTATCTATGGTTTTTGTATTCCATTTACCCATACATGTTTATATATAAACCATGGCAGAACTAGCAAGGTACAATTATTAGAAAGTATGTTCTCAATTATACATTCCCTATAATGTCAAACAAAAGATAATGAAAAAATATAAAAAGAAAATGTCTAAAAAAATAATTGAATTTATATTTTTGTTACAAAAAAATTCAATTTCAAACATCAATTTACTAAAAATGGAAGAAAAACTAAAGTTTTTGTGAAATAAGTGTGTTAAAACGTTACAAATTTATAAAATATCGCGGTAACAAATTAAAAAAAGTTAAGTGAATAATACATAGTTTGACGTTTTAGGGGTGAACATTGGAAACTCTCTCTAATAATTGTACCTGGTAACTGATTGTACCATGTATATAAACATTTTCAGTATAATTTCATACCAAAACAAGTAAGAAAGTATAGTCGGTCAAGCCCAATCATGTAATACCCTACACAGAGTAAATAGTAAAAATAGTTTTCTTTTAAAATTTATTTTCGTGAGTGATTTTCGGAAGTGGGCCCGCTTGGGGAACGATGAGCAATTATGACCCGACCGCCATTAGATTAGCCAATGAGATTTATTTCTATATGAAACTTACTTCTGTTAAATTTTATTTGGATTCCAACATTTTTAAGAGATTCATGCTCGTTAGAGTGATTTTAGAAAGTGGTCATTATATGGGAGCTATGACCAATTATATACTGATTATCAAAAAATTAGGTAGTGTGATTTATAAGACTTATTTTTGTTGAATTCTATTTTGATAACAAAATTTTTAAGAGATTAATGCTCGTTAAAGTGATTTTCGGAAGTGCCATATATGGGAGCTATGGAATTGGAGTCATTACTTCATGAAGATTGTTGTAAAACTCAACAAGAGATTGCAAAATTATTGGGAGCTACTCAAGCGGCAATTTCAAGATATCTGCTAGCAGCAGGAATCATCCAAAAACAGGGAAATTGGGTACTATACGAATTTAAGACGAGAGACCTTGAATTACGATTTTGCATGTCCCAAGTGATTCTTGAACGCATTAAAAGAAAATAGTTTATGTACAAACTTATTACTTGGAAATTACTTAAAAATGGATCCATTAAGATATCCCGAAGCTTAAGAAATCGTATGTGAAAAACGGTCTACGAGTCGAATCGACACCAAAGCCAAATATCCATGGGGCTAAGGTAGTGTTTTGTATTTTGGATCCTATCTATTATGAGCTGCTGAAATCTGTTTTTTTTTTATTTTAAGCTACATATTTTTTTGGCCGATGGTAAGTACATTTGTAAGCATTTTGTCAAATCGCGAAAAATATCTGATATTGCGCCCAAATAATAAGAAGTTATAACTTAGCTGCAATATTACTTGCTGATTTGTTGGGTAAGTAAAGTCGTAGAACAATTTTAGATATTGAGAAGATCCGAAAAGTTTATAACAAAAAAAGAGCCATCCTAATGTATATTTTGAAAATTTGGTCCTTTAAAAAATCATGTATTGAATATATTTTGCAACATCTACAATGTAAATTTGTGCTTTAATTTACACACTTATTTTTAGTGCAAAGAAGAACCAACCTCTAAACAAGGCAAAGGAACAAATACAAGAGCCTTTTCTGTTGATTCTATTATTCTAGCAGAAATTTCTTAGAATTTCGTTAACATAAGTACATATATCGTTATCCATTTCAATTTTTCCAATTCATCACTTTTCCTTGATCAGCCTATTTTATATATCAGGTATCACAAACTATACACGACTTTAATTCCAAGTAGGTATATTCCCCATTATATTTTTTTTTTATTTTTGCAAACATAAATAATTGTTAAAGACATGTCTATACTAATGTTAAATTCAGTATACCTATACCTTTAAACAAAATATACGTAATTTATTTGCAAAATTCACAAGAAATGAAATGTAATCATAGAAATTTCTTTGATATGTTTCACTTGTATTACGGCAGGCTGAAAATCTTGTAAAATATTCATTTGTAATCAATCATTTTCGTAATTTGTATGCATGTGACATTATTTTAAATGTGACATGTAATTTGAGTTACTGTGTTACATGTGATTTTATAATAACAGTATTATAAACAACAATAAGTACATATATAACAAATTTTAAATAGTATTTATATTGAATTCAACATCAAAAATGATGAATAAGCGTATATGTTTATAAGTTTTTCATTCCATGTGTAGTATTGAAAAATGTACATCTGGGATCGAAACAGTATTGCAAATCAGATAAGAACTACCCTCCCCCATAACTCACAACGTATGTCCACTATATTAAGAGCGGCTGTGAGGTAAATGACCACTTTCGACCTCAATTTGGTAGTGTCTGCTCCCTTAGTTAGGGCGGCTACCAAATCCCTCTCTCTCTTCATTGTTTTGATGTCGGTCCGGGACTGTGGTTTTGGGTTACCTAGGCAGCATAACCGCACCTTCTAGCGTCTGTTCCCTGTGTTAAGGACGGCTAGAAAGTACAATCTGGTTCTGTTAGTCCCAATGTTTTGGTAAAAATGAAAATGCTGGATACGTCTGACCGCAGAGGAGCAGCAGTGTCTTTTTCTCATCTATGGTAGAGGTATAACCTTAACTTCCCCCCTATGAAATGTTTGAAAAGGAAGACGGCCTTATGTCCTTGATTGAGGGTGGTAAAATCTCCAAGGGTAACGTGAGTACCTAGGAGGAGGCCACATGTTTGAGTGCTGCTGGTACGACTGTGACTGCGACGAATCAGACGAATACGAGTTGGTGAAGCTACTGGGGTAAACAAACCTAACAGGTTTTAAACTTTGGACGACACTAACGACAACCTATCAAGTCTGAAAGGGTTAAACCTTTACGAGACTGATGAGGAGGACTTACTCAAGGTGTCCTCTGAGTCGCTAAAAGCGAAGGGAGACCCAGGACAGATAAACAAGAACAGGACACAGAACAAGACGAACGGAAAAGGTTGGCGGGCTACAAATGGTCTCTCCGGTATTACAGGACGTTGAACTCACGAGATCCTGCGTCTCTGACCACCAAGGAAATGCGTTTGCGGCGTAAACATACCTACCATATACAGAAGTATGTGGCTATGCTAAATACTACTGTTGTGGAGGTCAGACCAGCCAAGACTACGACCGAATAAAACCAGAGCAGGCATGTGATCACATCTAAACATGTGCCCCATGCCAGCACTGGACCGAACACGAACACCGCCTTGGAGAATCTAGACGTACGCCCATCTACATCAAAGAGGGCCACGTCTTTACCAAAGAGAGATGATGACCAATGCGGCACGACGAAGTCTGCTAGCATAACACCCAAGGTGCTGTCCGCAATCTCCCCTACTCGAGGAACCGCGACGGTTGCCAAAGGTCCAGCAAGCAGGCCAAGTATTAAGCGGCAAAGGTCAGGTGAAACGCAGGTGTCTGAGGGTAAGCGGCTGAAACCATCAACTAGCTTAACATCTGCAACTGAGCTACAAGTAGCCATCATAGATCGTAGTCAACCTGATGGGAAAATGACTACGGACAGATGGCTTCTTCTGGAGGAGATAATCTTGTGGGCTCTGGTTGACGAACTTACATGCAGTGAGGATGATTCCTTTACTGCATTCGATGGCGCCAAATGGCTAAAGGGTGTCAAGATCATCGGGTATGGTAACGAAAAGGCCCTAGGCTTTCTCAAAAACTGCGTCCAAAGAGTTGGCGAGCTCTGGCCTTTTTGTACGACGGAATAAGGGACTTGGCAAAGAGAACTGAACGATTGAACGAGGACACGCGGGGATATAAAGGAGAAGGTAGGGATCTCTAGATCAAAATTGGTTCAGAATACCTCCGACTACTACGTTCCTCGCAAGGCGTCATTAAGTACGGTCTTAACGAACTCTTGTTGCGGTAAAGCGCAATGATGAGCCCAAGCGGCCTGAGCATGGTACAGATTAATCTGCACCATTTCGAAGCAGCATCGGACGATTTGCTGCACTTCATGGAGAAGGAAGTTATCCACGTGGCCTTAATTCAAGAACCCTGGCTTGTAGCCGGTAAAGTTCGAGGCATCCTGTCACGAATCTATGTGCTCCTTTCTCGAACCCCTGAAGGTAAAGTATGGAGCTATTAACGTTTTTCTTTTATTTAATTACAGTTCTGGCGATTTAACCAATAATAATCATATCATCTGCGTAACTATTTTACGACGAAGATAATCCGCCCTCACGTGCAGTACGTACACTTGTGGACTGATGTAATACAAGGAGCCATGATCTCGTCATAGGATGTGGTGGACTTTGTGGCAGAGGTGAGTGTTTACTTCAATACCTTATATCTACTAATCTAAGTGTTTGCAATAGGGGTAACAGACCAACGTTCTTCAATAGGAACAGGTCATTGATATTACTTTGGTAGGGAACACGGACTCAGTTAGGATTCTTGATTGGAGAGTATCACTCGAGTGCTCATTCTCCAATTACCATAGGATATTCTTTACGATACAACTTACACTGGATAGGAAAAAACCCTTTAGGAATCCTAGGAAAACGGAGTGGGTCAAATTCAGTAATCTCAGTGATACCATACCACCTCCAGAAATGGATAGATTAAATGGTACACGGGACTTGGACGACTCGGTTGATTTTCTATCCAGGTCACTAAGGGAAGTCTACTAAGCTTCGTGTATGGAGCAACAGGGGTCTAGGAAATTCCGGCAACCATGGTGAGTGGCCCGTTAAGCTGGGATGACTATTGTCAAAGCTTCAACACTTTCAAGAGGGAAACCGGACGAATCTTGGAAGCTTTTCTGTGAGGAACTGGAGACTACCATCGCGTCTACTTAAGGTACTATCGCGTCTACGTAAGGTACTATCCAAAGACCCTGTTACTCCGGTATTTCAGGTGACATCGGATGGTAACTTTACTGAAAGTAGTACCGAAACTTTGGAACTGCTTATGGAGACACACTTTCCTGAGGTCCGCTTCGGCGCACCTTGCAGCTACCCAAATCCACATAAGTGAGTTAGTTAGCTCCATTGTTAGCGTGCAGAACATTTCGTGGGCGGTGTCATCTTTCAAGCCCTACAAATCTCCAGGGCCAGATGGCATATTCCCAGCTTATTATGATTTTTAGGAACAGCCTGGAAACAGGATACATTCCTAAAGAATGGAGAGAGGTTACAGTGGTATTTATCCCCGAAGCGTGAGAGGTAAACCATAGTACCACCAAGGACTATAGACCAGTCAGTCTGTCATCGTTTTTATTGAAAACACTAGAAAGATTGACCGATATCCATGTCAGGAACATCCTCTCCCCTGAAAATCTGTAAGGCAAAACACGCATACCTTAAAGGAAGGTCGATGGAGACAGTCTTGCATGACGTTGTTGGAACTATAAAGGGAACACTTGAGAAAAAGGAGTTTGTTTTGGCATCTTTCTTGGATATAGAGGGTGCGTTTAATAATGTGAATATATTACTCTCACCGAAATTCCATTGCAAACGTAAAAAGCAACACCCCCAAATCCTATATCTTCACGATCATTTCTTTTAATATGGTAGTTTTGTATCTGATTTGAATTATCTTTAATGTCTAATATATCGAAACTGTCTAAAATATTTGTAAGAAACTTTTGGGAATTTTAGTGATTTGCGGTAGTAGACCTTATATGGGGGCTATGGTCACCTATGGACCGATAATCACAAAATCCAGTATATCCACTATGGATATAATTTACTTATCTGTGCCTAATTTTTGGATTGATATCGATTCGTTTTTGATATATATTAAGGTGGAGGTCCTTATATAAGAGCTATGACCAATTATAGGTCAATATTCCTTAAATTCATGAGTGTTATTTGTGTCGAATTTTAACCTGATAAAGAGATTTATGAGTACTTAAGTGATTTTCGAAAGTGGACCTTATATAAGAGCTATGGTCAAATGTGGACCGATATTTACAAAATCCTGTAGCATGATTTTTAAATACAAATTACTGACCTATGTACAATTTTCGTTCGATATTGATAAGTATAATGTGTTTTTCGAAAGTGGTTCTTATAAGGGAGCTATAACTAATTATGAGCCGACCGTCATAGAATTCGATGCAGAGATTTTTTTTACACGGTAAATTTTTGTGTGAAATTTAAACTTTACAGCGATATTTATGGCCAAATATTGCCCGATTACCAAAAAATGTAGTCTTGTAGTTTCTTTTAGCCTGTTTCTTTAAAGCACATATTTTATCGCCATATAAAAAAATTAAATATTCAACAACACTTTGTATGAAAAATATCTTAGTTTTTAAATTCGCATAAATTAAGGAAATTAAACAAATAATAAACCAAGAAAGTACCTAATTAGTGGGCATTTGGCTTTAATTACATTTGTAAGTTTGTTTTTAAGAATTCAAAAATGATTTCTTTTAACATCTTTATTATTTTTAATCTCAAAATATACTTTTTAGAAAAAGGATTACAAAACAAAATTCTCAGAAAAACGTATTTTCTTTAGAAAAACAATTTGTCTGCCTAACTTTTTTAAGTGATAATAAATTCTATTTTTTACTGTTGCTTTTACCGTTGCTTGCTATTCTGTTGTTTTTAACTTTTACAAAAAAGGATTGCTTTAGAATAAAAACAAAAAAATATTTAAGAATTATCTACATAAAAAAATAATATAGAGTATTTTAAACCCACCTTAAAAAGTACCTATTTTATATATGTAAAAAGTTTTCTCGGTTTTTTTTTAACACACTAAAATGAAGGAAAGTGGTTTGTAGAGAGTAAGTGAAAAAGGTTATTGCCGAAAGGCATAAAAAAACTAAATAAAAGGACCTGAATGCAAAATGAGAAAAAAAAATAATTATAATATTTTAAATGGCGAAAAAGAAAAAAATGGTTATACAATTTAAAATCCTTAAATACTTTAAGCCAATATAAAGCTTTAATAAAGATAAAATAAGTATTAGAAAGGAAACTAAATAGAGCCACTAAAGTAGGAATAAAGGTTGAATATTAAACTAAGTTATATTTTAATTATACTTAACACTTTCAGCCACGGTTTTATGTGTTTAAGTTTATAATCAAAACAATTGCATTTTGAATTTAACTAAGGTAAATTTATTATTAAAAATAAGAAGAAAAAAAACAAGTAAGAGTATGGTCGGTCAATTATTCTTTCAAAATTTCAATAATTCAATAATCAAAATGAGTGATTTTTGGAAGTGGGCCTTATATGAAAAATTATGGACCGATTACCATGAAATTTGATCATGTGATTAATGTCTATATGAAAGTTATTTATGTTGCATTTTATGTCTATACCAACATTTTAAGGAAATTTATGCTCGTTAAAGTGATTATCGGAAGCAGGTCTTATATGGGAGCTATGACTAATTATGGACCGATCATAGCAAAATTTGGTGACATAAATTCGGTATATATAAAATTTATTTGGAGAAAAACTTGTGTAGATACCTATATAAATTAAACATTTATGACCGATAAAGTCCAATATCGGGAGGACATTTGTATGGGGGCTAGGTGAAATAATGGACCGATTTCAGAAAATTTCAATAAGCTTCGTCCTTGTACTAAATTGTATCGAAATATCTTCAAAATTGCGACCTGTACTCTGCGCACAAGGTTTACATGAACAACCAGCCAGCCAGACGGACGAACGGACGGACATCGTTTAATCGACTCAGAAAGTGATTCTGAGGCGATCGGTATACTTTAAGGAGGGTGTTAGACTAATATTTTTGGGCGTTACAAACATCTGCACAAATCCATTATACCCTCCCCACTATGGTGGTGTAGGGTATAAATACAGCTAAAGGTTGTTAAAGAATAGGGTGGTTAGTTTATTAACCACCATGGCGGTTGGCATTATAAACAATTATGATAAAAATTTTCCTTGTGTATATATTTATTTGAAAGTCAATCATTTTGACTAAATTTCTTGACCAAACCAAAAGCAAACGAAATAGCTGTGTAGGTGAGATATTCTTTATTATATATTTTATTATATAATTTGTAATCTCTTGTGTATTCACCCGGCTCTTCCAATCTAGAATTGGCTCTACATTTTGGTTCCACCACAGCAGTTTGGATATATAAGTTAGCCAAGTTTCATAGAGGTATATCATCATACGAATCGAAATCACCATCAAATTTTGACTGGAGCTCCAAAGGTATGTCTCAGAGCACCATTAGATCGGTTTGCTCCTCATAATTTTCTTCTTCGTCGGGTTCAAGATCGCAGACACTTTTACCATTCGAAGGAATACCTTCCAAGAAAATATCTTCGATACTCACGTTCATTGAGTACATATTATGTAGAGAAACACATTATATAAAACCTGCTTCAGTCACAGTGGTTAGTCATCTAACCACTCTATTACTTACGTTATTTTTCAAAGAGTATAGTATAAAATATTACGTTGCTAGCTCAAGACAACCACAAAGTAACAAATTAACACTGAATTCGATGAAAAATAAATACACTGAATTTATTTTTTTTTTGAATCCGGGAAAGCCCCTTAGAGAAACACCGGTTTAAAAAATTTTAAAAGTAATACATTAATATAACCTGAGTTTTTCAAAAACACAAAATGAAAATAGTCAAATGTCAATAAAAATATTTTAAAGACAATAGAAAAGGTGGTTAGAAAAGTGACCACTCAACCGCAAAGAGTTAATTGTTTATAAAACAGTTTTGTTTAACATTCCAATTGCTTAATCAATCTGATGTAAAACATTAGCCGTATCATCAGTATATATCAGGGAAAGGCAACCTATATTATTACATTTTACGATTGTATTACTTATACTCTCTATCCGCTCTCACTACGACTCGGTGTTGCCAGTAAAGTTTCGTCTCTTTTGACCAATTAAAAATGAAAAATCTCATATTGTTCATCATACATCTTAAACAGTTGGGGACAAATTTTTTTCGCTGGCAACGCTGAGTCTGAAATTGTGCGATACACAACCTGCTTGTTTGAATGCTCAATGGCCATCGTTGGCTTTCCCTGGTATATATTGATATTGTGCGCATATTACATATCTTTTTGGAACTTGAAACTAACACTTTGGGTTGCATAATCAAAATATTTAACACTAAATATTCGGACTTCAATCTTTTTTGGGAGGCAATATATACGTAAACCTTTTGTATATATCAAATGCTTGTAGGATATCCAAGAAATTAGGTGAACATTTTTTAGTATTTTCAAAAGATTTTCTTATCGAACCAGTTATACGATTGACTTGTTTGTTTATTTAATTATTACCCTATTTTGCTCTGAAATATTTTCTCAAATAACGTCATTTAATATGTATTGTCAAATATTCTCCTGGCTTATTATGGTAATGCTAAGAAATTTTTCAGATAGTTTGGAAAAACCTTGTCTAAGTATCGCATTTAACCTTCTCGGTCTTGGCGCGCATCAAACTTCTGCAGACCTGAATAAAAAAAATCAAGCAGGCCACATTAAACAATTTTTAATTAATTTTGTGATCAGTGGTTCGTACAACACGTTTTCTTGAGCACTTAACCATTTCAACTATTTTTTTAAAGTTGTGAATTATAAAAACTAAAAAAATATATAATTTTATTGTTAACAATTCAACATTTAAGGTAAGGTACATAAATGTTCTTTAAATTTATTGTTAGGCCCTTATTTTAGCATTTTTTTTACATGTCCAGCCCGCTGCACATTTGTAACCTATTACGAAAAAAAGCACAAGTAAAATATTTACAGAGTAATAAATTGTTGACCTGCTCGTGGAAAGCGATATTGAAGTTATTGGTGATGATGAATAAAATTAGGTGGATCAAAACTGTTTGAAGGGGAAATAGCTGAAGAATTAATGGAAAGATGAGAGTCACCACCACCCGAAGTTTTGCCTCAAGCACAAGTGAATCGGCTTGTTTCCATGCATTACAAATGATCGTTAGTGCTTCATGGAGTTCCATTCATAATCAATCAATTTTCACCCAGGAGTATAATTATTATTAGAATTTAAAAAGAAAAATGTCTAAATAAATAATTTTTTTTATTTCATTTGGATACATATGTCCAGCTGGCTGCACCTACAATATCTCAGAATCCTTTCGTCCTTTATGTCCACGAAATAATTTTTAATTCTATTGTTTCTTCCAAGCATAAAAAAAATATTTTCGAAGACTTCCGACGCTTGGTTTTTCCTTGGGACTGAGGAGGTTAATGTTACAGATAACATGGTTATGGTAGTATACGGTAGATTTTGTTTAAAGCCTGTAGAGTTTTTTTCAGTTCATCTTGTTTTTAATAACTATTCCGACGTCCTCAGGAATAATTCTATTATAGTCCAAGATTTTTATCCGTCATGATGGAGTATCGTTTAGCATAGAAGAAAATATCAATGCTTTCTTCCCGGTACTTCGTTCCTTTGTTGTGAGAGTATTTCCTGATACTTATAGCATTTGAAGAGTTTCCAACTGCAACAGATTCCTGCAGAAACTCAATGAAAAGACAGAGACAAATCCTAGAAAATATATATAGAGGCACGCACACTCATATAGTCTTAGTTTGTGTTTCTGCTCTAAGATTAAACAATTCAATAAAAAAAACGTGCGCGTATCTCTGTTCTATATAATTGACCACTGAACCCATTACAGAGTTAGTACTTTTTCTCTTTTGTGAATTTTCATTACATTAGCAAGCTCCCAACATTACCACCGTACAATGGTGTCAAATGGACAATGGAATGCTGTCAAATCAATAACGGAATCGTGTCAAGTTGACAACAGTAAGATATCAGTTCTTCGTTGTCAAATTTACATAATTTACATGATTTCATGAACGGATTGGGTCATTATTTCTCTGAATGTGATATATACTCGGCACTGAAGGAAATTAACTAAAATCTGCTGCTGACTTTGTCTCTTGCTCTCTTAAAATAATATGTATACTTATAGAATGAACAGCAAATGTTAACTTTCACATATCGCTCATTTGCTGCAACAACGACATAAATCAAAAAACCCCAATTTCGAGTTAACAGCACCTAATTTCATAAGTTATTGTCTATTACTTGCAATAACGTATTATTTTAGTTGTGCGTTTCCATTTGTGTGTTCAACATCGTTAAGTTCTTTGGAAAAGTGACATATTTTGTTATGTGTTTGTTATTTTCCTTAAAAATTAAAAAAAAAAAATTAAATAAAGCTTAAAATGCCTCTCCTGAAAAATTAAAATTTTTTGAGTTATGACGTTGTTGCAGCAAACGAGCGATATGTATTCTGACTTATTCATTCATATACTTAAGATAATATTTTGTTATCTGCTGTTAGATTTTTTGAGTAAAATCTTTACAAAGTATAATCATACTTAATCAGCATGATGATGTATAAAACACTTTAATGGAGTAGACGTATAATAACCAGACTACGATTATATGAGGGATGTACGTGGTTTAAAGAATTTAAAATATACCATGATTTAAGATGGTATGCAACATTAATCAATGATATCAGAATTCAGTTAAACTTTTTAAGACCTATTTGATATTGCAATAATCTTAAAATGCCTGAATATATATCGATTAGGGTGACTTTTATTTTTGACTTTTTCGATTTTCGGTGCTCCCAATGTCTGGAATTGTTCTCTGTCATGTAAAATCCCATCCAAGAAAATTTTAGCAAATTCAGATTGGAGTTATCTTAACGTAATTTAACAATGTTGAAGCTGTTGTATTTTCGAGTTGATTTGCAGTTGCTCAGCTTCATAGGCAGAATAGGGACCAGTGGATGACCCCCAAATTTAATCATTTCAGGTCTCACATTTTTCAAAAAATCTCCAAGAATACATTTATGATCCGAGCTGAAAATATGCTTACATGTTACCTCTTTTAGTTGAAGAGATATTTATGTTAATTTTTTTTTCCTTGAGCTTTTTTTTAGATATAAGGGCCTACGGTGGGTTGAAAATTTTTTTTAATATCAGTTATATGTATTTGTGATAAAATTCTGAAAAAAATCCTATAAAAAATTGCACGAATCCAACATGTCAAAAGAGCCGTATTTTGTACGTTTTTTTCCAAAAAGTCCCAATATTTTTTCTTTTATAGAAAAGTATTTTCTTCGGGACTATGATCCGGAAATAGAACTTTATGCAAATTTCGGTATTTGAAATTAAAATGTGGCTAGATTTATAATGCGGAAAAACTACCTTTTCTGCATGTTCTAAATTAGAATGCTAGTAACTTTTTATAGGGACGAAATCATTGTTAAAAATTGTTGTTATTTTATGCAGAATTGTATCGCAAATATCGCCCACCATAGATTTTCATAGGGATTATTTATATTTTAAAATCTCAGACCCGAGGTTGCCATTTCTGAGGGTCCAACCACTGACTCTCATTCCGCCTATCAAGCTGAACGACTGTAAATCAACTCGAAAACTCCTCCAAACTTGTGAAGCGATAACTACAATAGTCATATAATATAATATACATAGAAGCGTTACTGAGAGATAAAAAACCTAAATCTGTTGTCAAAAACCTAAGTCTTACAACAATAAAATACATGTAAATCAATGTATATTGTGTCAGCCATAAAATTTGGGAAAGTGTAATTATTTTTACTCTCAGCTTACTCTTAGTTACGCCTCTAGTTCTACCCTATGCTTATGGTGTTCTATTTACATTTTGATTGAAAGATCGATGTTCAGGTAACCAACTGAAATAAAGAAATACGTTTTTCGATTGCTTTGGTATGATACATACAATTGATTTGGATTTTCAAGGTTAATGCCGCAAATGACTGCCCTTGAGATTTGTTAATTGTCACTTCGAATGCAAGCCGTAAAGGAAACTGCAAGCGTTTAAAATCGAATGGCATGTCGGTCGGAGCCATTGGGTTCCGCGTTATTAAATTTTCGTCTACTTTGTACTTTCCTTAAGTATTGTTGTTTCGATGACGCTATTCATCAGGTATTCTACCTCAAGTCTGGTGTCATTACAAATAAAAAATTCCTCCAGTTCCATCTTTCACAACTTTCATAAGAGTGTTGTAAGCTTATTTTTTTGTTGTCGATTCAACAGTGGAACGTTTGTCGGTTTAAATGGAAGCATGTTGAGATAATTATCGACAACAATCTTCGAATGATGTTAGGTTAGGTTATCAGGCAGCCGTCCAAAACCTTCGTTGGTACAGCTCACTTGGGTCCAATAATCGTTAACTTTGTGGTACCTGAAAGAAGATGAAGACAAAGAAAGTAGAGAAATAGAAGTAGAAGAAAGGAATTCTATAGATTTAATAGGTAAGAGGAGAAAAATTTAGAGAAATTGGAAGAGTAAGAGGAGAAGATGTTGAGAGTCAAGTAACGCTCACTATCATGGGACAGTTGTCGAGTCGCCATGAGGTGCAATTTGGAAGTTCGTTCTTATCAACCACCTGCTTTCCCTAATAAAGGCGTCTATGCACCTTAGTTCCTTCACTGATAGCCCAGAAAGGGCACCAAGGGATCTCTCACCTAAAAGTCTGGTCCGTAGATCACCAAGGGCCGGTCAATTACAAAAGAAGTGTAGAATAGTTTCTTCCTCTTCCTCATTGTGACAACTTCTACAGAAACCCAAGTCTTTCAGCATGGGGACCGAAAGTGCAATGTCCGGTGATCATCGGCACCATATTGCTGAGTCGTATTCGTTGTAGTCGAAGTAGATATGACGTGCGTCTGTAGTCCAACGCAGGCCATATCAGCCTCGTAATAGCACAGGTGGGTTCATTACCCCACCTAGTTTGGCCAAGTTTGTAATATGTGTCATGTATACGTTTCTTGCAGGTTGACAGCGGAATTCCGCAGATGGAGTATATCTCGTCTTCCGACAACAAGGCTCCTAATCCTACCAAGTGACCAGCAATACAATTGCCTTCATTGTCCCTGTGTCCACGTACCCATATGAGTACTACTCTCGAATGTCTCGCCATCTCATTTAAGGATGTCCAGCGTTCCTGGACCATATTCGATGTTGTATAAACACCTATCAGGTTCTAAATTGCGGCTTTACTATCAATATATATACGGATATCCCTACCAGATACACTGTAATATCTGAGCCAGTTGGCCGCTCTTTTAATAGCCGATACCTGAAGAATACTACATCCATCTGGAAGTCTAAAAAACATTATAATTCCAAATTCAGCGATGTATACACCACCGTCCACTTTTTAGACCCATCTGTATAGATGGATAGCCTCAGTTCATCAGCAGGGAGACGATCGACAGTTTCCATATTGGATGGGATTGAGAAACCGAAGTTCCTCAGGAGGAAGGGTTTGGGAGTGCAGTAATCAATATGATCAGGAAGATTTTGTATACTTCCTATTATGCAAACATGTCCGTAGGATCTGTAATTCCATGCATTGCATGCTGGTATCCAGTTGAGTAGAATGAAGAGAGATTTCATCGCGGTACTTCGCAGTGCTCCTGTTATAAGAATTGTCATGCTTCTCAATACCGTCTCAAAGAGTATACGATTTCAGGCCCCATTCATTGCCCTCCACCAGACAGAGACCCCATAGAATAATATAGGTTTAGTAACCGTATCGACTAGCCAATTCATGTTCCAGAGTCTAGTACCCCATCTCGTGCCTATGGCTTTCTTGCAGACATACATAGCCGTCATGGCCTTAGCCGCTCTTGCTTCTGTATTAAGTTTCCAGGATAATTTCCTGTCGAATATGATACCCAGGTACCTTGCATTGTCCGAGAGTGATAATTCGGTTTCGTTTAGTCGGGGTAACTTGAAATTAAAGATTTTATTATATTGAGTGAACAGTACTAGTTCAGTTTTGCTGGGATTTACACTCAAACCATTATCGATACTTCATCGATTCAATGTTTCTAGTGCCATTTCCAGCCTTTGCGATATCGTGCCCAGACGAATCCCTGAAACTGCCACCGCAAAGTCATTCGGTCTTACAGTTCTTGGAATGATGTTGGGCCACGAACGTTGACTTATAGCAAACGTAAATAGAAACACTTATTGCTTCTTCGTTGGACTGTGTAAATGCGACCTAATGCTTCGGTGAAAATTAAATGGGGAAACCTGGAACTGGATTTCCCTGTATCCGTCGTTAAAATTTCTTTGACAATTGATTCCAAGAATAATATCATGGCATTTCGGAGTATAGCAGCGTTCGGGCAAATCATTCCTGCAGATTTAAAAAAATCTGGTCAATGTTGTAGATGGCGGTCGATCAGCTCGTTGTAATACATTCTGATCAGTAAAGAATACTCTTTGACCATTTTGCAGACGTACGGCTAAATGAATAACAGTTGTATATCTTCCATGAATGGCAAATGCAACCTCTACACTTTATATGATTTTGATAAAATTTACCGCATTTGTTTGCCAGATAAGAAAATATAGGTGCCACCCTAATATCGAAGTATTAATAAATATATATTTCCCATTTTACTTACACATTTACATTAACGACTTTAATGTATTTGGAAATATTTTGTTACATATGTATATTTCTATAGAATAAAACTACTTAGATATTTGTAACATCATTACAGGTTGTAATTAATTAAACAAATAACTATTAATCATAATACTCTTACTTGTAATTGCATGTTATAAGATTAAGTTAATAACACTATAAATTTTGTATGAACAATAAGAAGTTGTTGTTCAACATGTTTTCCCATGTATGATATTTACAGTAATTATTTCATTGTTAAATTTCTGTAGATAAGACTTAAGGCTAAAAGAATTTAAAGAGGATATTTTCTATTGATGCAAAATTTTTAAATCACAAAACTTAATATCGATATAATATTAAGTAAGTACAACAACTGAATACTCTGTTGATAATTTTAAACATTCAACCATATAATTTTGTTAATTATACAATGTATATGTGGTCAAGATTATAAATCCTTTCACAGTTTATAAATAACTCTTTTAGTTTCAGATTTATTCGCTTTTCGGTAAAATAACTCAAAATTAATATTAATCATACGCTACGTGGTGTAATATTATAATCTTTAAAGAAATGTTTGGTTTTAAAGACAAATGGAGCATTTTTCCAAATGCTTCAGACTAGAAATGCAACTAAAACTGTTGCTTCTAACAATAAACAATACAATTAAAAAAAAAACTGTATTTGGTGAAAATGAATTTCTGGGATTTTTTTTTTTCAAAATTAAAATTTTTCGAAACTTTGCTTCAACCAATCATATAGTTTCCTTAATTTCTCTATGGGCATGTTGTCAAGATTTTAAATCCTCTTACAATTTATATATACCACTTTTAGTTTTTGATTTATTCGTTTTTCAGTAAAATAACTCACAATTAATATTAATCATACGCTACGTAGTCATTTTTATACCCTACACCACTATAGTGGGGAGGGTATAATGGATTTGTGCAGATGTTTGTAACGCCCAAAAATATTAGTCTAACACCCACCTTAAAGTATACCGATCGACTCAGATTCACTTTCTGAGTCGATTAAACGATGTCCGTCCGTCCGCCTGGCTAGCTGGTTGGCTGGTTGTCCATGTAAACCTTGTGCGCAGAGTACAGGTCGCAATTTTGAAGATATTTCGATAAAATTTGGTACATATCATTTTTTCTGCCCAAGGACCATGCCAATTGAAATTGGCTGAAATCTGTCCATTACTTCACCTAGCCCCCATACAAATGTCCTCCCGAAATTGGATTTTATCGGTCATAAACGTTTAATTTATATAGGTATCTACACAAGTTTTTCTCCAAATACATTTTATATATACCGAATTTATGTCCCCAAATTTTGTTATGATCGGTCCATAATTAGTCATAGCTCCCATATAAGGCCTGTTTCCGATAATCACTTTAACGATCATAAATCTCCTAAAAAAGTTGGTATACACGTAAAATTCAACATAAATAACTTTCATATAGACATTAATCACGTGACCAAATTTCGTGGTGATCGGTCCATAATTTGTCATAGCTCCCATATAAGGCCCACTTCCGAAAATCGCTCACGAACATAAATTATTGAAATTTTGAAAGAAAAATTTTTTTGCTCATTTACTTAGTGTAGGGTATTATCTGGTCGGGCTTGACCGACCATACTTTCTTACTTGTTTATAATGGTTCCGTGAAATAACTCCCATTTCATTTACTTCCAATGAACTAACTCCCAATAAAATAAATCCCAACAAAAATGATCTAATTCCCACACTTAAAATGAAATTACTCCTAATTATTGGCAGTTTTTAAATAGTGAACAGATTAGTCCCAACAAATTTTAAATAACTCCAACAAAAAACAAGTAAGAAAGTATGGTCGGTCAAGCCCGACCAGATAATACCCTACACTAAGTAAATGAGCAAAAAAATTTTTCTTTCAAAATTTCAATAATTTATGTTCGTGAGCGATTTTCGGAAGTGGGCCTTATATGGGAGCTATGACAAATTATGGACCGATCACCACGAAATTTGGTCACGTGATTAATGTTTATATGAAAGTTATTTATGTTGAATTTTATGTGTATACCAACATTTGTAGGAGATTTATGCTCGTTAAAGTGATTATCGGAAGCAGGCCTTATATGGGAGCTTTGACTAATTATGGACCGATCATAATAAAATTTGGTGACATGAACTCCCTATATATAAAACTTATTTGGACAAAAACTTGTGTAGATACCTATATAAATTAAACATTTGTGACGGATAAAATCCACTTTCGGGAGGACATTTGTATGGGGGCTAGGTCAAATAATGGACCGATTTCAGCCAGTTTCAATAGGGATCGTCCTTGGGCAGAAAAAATGATATGTACCAAATTTTATCGAAATATCTTTAAAATTGCGACCTGTACTCTGCGCACAAGCTTTACATGGACAGCCAGCCAGCCAACCAGCCAGCCAGCCAGCCAGCCAGACGGACGGACGGACGGACGGACATCGTTTAATCGACTCAGAAAGTGATTCTGAGTCGATCGGTATACTTTAAGGTGGGTGTTAGACTAATATTTTTGGGCGTTACAAACATCTGCACAAATCCATTATACCCTCCCCACTATAGTGGTGTAGGGTATAATAAAATATTTCTCAATTCGTAAACAATATATTTAATAATGCTGACAAAAGCGGTAAAGGTTGTATCCCATGAGGTGAGTAAAATTTGGTTCATTGTAGTATTCATGCACTGCCGGCCTTTGGCTGGGCACAAAGATTTCATAGCCATATCATAAGCCGGATTCGCATAGTAAAAATTTCATTTACTGCAGATATGTTTCGAAATACTTGAGCTAACCTTAACACCCGGCAATGCGAGAAATCTTTACAAAGCGATGCCAGTGTTTGATACACATCAGAAGAAAAAAATGTTGTGACTGACCGAAGCCTGTCATGCAAGAGATCTTTACTGAGCGGTACCGTTTTTGGATACATCCGAAAGGCGAAAAAATTTGAGCGAAGCTTTAGATAAAACAACTTCCAATAAGTGAAATAACTTGTATGGTCTTATTTCATTATTTTATAATGTTTACGAAATGTTCAGTTTTAAAGACAATTGTACAATTTTTTAGAATTCTTCAAGGATATAACTGCAACTGGAACTATTGTTTCTAACAATAAACACAACTAGTTAAGAAAAAAACAAAATTTGCTAAAAATAAATGTTCGGAGAAAAAATAAAATTTTTCAAGTTAGCTCTTATACGTTTGTAATACAGTGCAAACTCGGTATTTTCGACTACCCATTATCGCGATGGCCCGGTTATCGCGGCGGCTTCATTTTTAATATTGCAGGTTCAATAATAGTGACAGTTTACGGGTTCTATTTTCGCGACTTTTATCTGCTTTTTTACATTTTATTACAAATTCTATAACCCAAAAGGGGAAATCCCCTTCTTTTGGTATAATAAACTTTTTGGATGATTTTGATTTTCAGTTTTGTCATTGTATTCGTGTCATTTGTTGTGTGAATACATCTCATAATATGGGAAAATATCAACATATTTTAAAGCCAACGATTTCTCAAAAATTAAAGATATACAATTTTTTTTTCGAAATTGTTTTTTAAAAGTTTTTTCCATTTTTTTTTAAATTAAAATTTATTTTTTTAATTTATTAGTGAATGACAAAAAAATAGTTTTTGTGAAAAAAAAAATTCGGGTTAAAAAATATTTTGCGTGATTTTGACCCATTGTAGGTCCAACTTATGGATTTTAAAATATCCATCATTAGATATCCATATTGTCTATATTTATGACTAAGTAATCGAGATATAGATCAAAAATAGGCCAAAAATAGAGGTTGTCTCGGATTTTTGCTCATATCTCCGTTATTTATGGACGGATTTTGCTGATTTTAAATAGGAAACTTCTCAAAAGCATGACTGACAGCATTATTGAAGATTTGGATCACGAAGATATCAGGGGTCAGACAGATGGTCATGGCTAAATCGACTCCGCTATCTATAAGGATCCAGAATAATAATAATAATTAAAAGTGGAGATTCCATAAATTCAATATGCGTAAAATTCAAGTTGCATAAGTCTTCGGTTTATCGCATTATAAAGCAAGAAAATTCATTAAAATAATTCGTACTTATAACAGAAAGTGGCCCTGGCTAACGTTGCACCTTAAAGAAAGCTGAGTACCCAAGAATTGAAAAAATGCTTTATAAGTGGTTTCTAAAACAAAGAGAAACAAGTAAGAAAGTATGGTCGGTCAAGCCCGACCATATAATACCCTACACTAAGTAAATGAGCAAAAACATTTTTCTTTCAAAATTTCAATAATTTATATTCGTGAGCGATTTTCGGAAGTGGGCCTTATATGGGAGCTATGACAAATTATGGACCGATCACCATGAAATTAAGTGGTGTGATTAATATCTGTATGAAAGTTGTTTATGTTGCATTTTATGTGTATACCAACATTTTTAAGAGATTTATGCTCGTTAAAGTGATTATCGGAAGCAGGCCTTATATGGGAGCTATGACCAATTATGGACCGATCACCATGAAATTAGGTAGTGTGATTAATGTCTATATGAAAGTTATTTATGTTGCATTTTATGTGTATACCAACATTTTTAGGAGATTTATGATCGTTAAAGTGATTATCGGAAATAAGCCTTATATGGGAGCTATGACTAATTATGGACCGATCATAATAAAATTTGGTGACACGAATTTCGTGTATATAAAACTTATTTGGAGAAAAACTTGTGTTGATACCTATGTAAATTAAACATTTATGACCGATAAAGTCCAATTTCGGGAGGACATTTGTATGGGGGCTAGGTGAAATAATGAACCGATTTCAGCCAGTTACAATAGGCTTGGTCCTTGGGCAGAAAAAATGATAGGTACCAAATTTTATCGAAATATCTTCAAGATTGCGACCTGTACTCTGCGCACAAGGTTTACATGGACAACCAGCCAGCCAGACGGACGGACGGACGGACGGACGGACGGACGGACATCGTTTAAATGACTCAGAAAGTGATTCTGAGTCGATCGGTATACTTTAAGGTGGGTGTTAGACTAATATTTTTGGGCGTTACAAACATCTGCACAAATCCAATATACCCTCCCCACTATGGTGGTGTAGGGTATAAAAAAAATGTTCCATTATCAGCAGCGATTTTACTTACAAAAGCCAGTCATTTATTTTCAAAAATGTATCAAACCAATTCAGATTTCAATGCCAGTGAAGGATGGCTGAACAAATTAAAGCGTCAACATGGAATTAGATTTTTAAAAGTTACGAGCGAGAAATTGTCATCGAAACCTCATCTGATTGACCCTTCACCAAATCTAAAATGCCGACTAATCCGATTTATATCACAGGATGCTGCCAAATCGCACTCTTGTCACATGTTATGAGAAGATTGAATAACTTTTTTGCCCTGTTCAAATGCGAATGGGACATACAAACTGAAATTATTGGTTGTTGGAAAATAGAAAAACCCATGCTTTTTCAATAATACTGCAATATACAACTTCAGAAATAACGCCTGGATGACATCATTTATATTCAAGTACTGGTTCCATCACGAATTTGTTCCCCACGAAGTGGAAGAACTAAAAAGTGATGACGGTTTAATTATAGCAATGAATCTACCACCCAATTGCACTGTGCTTATTCAACCGTTAGATCAAAATGTTATCAACTTAAATCATAAAAAACAACTGCTCATCCACTTGCTTGGCGACAAGGGAAAACATTTGGAGCTCAAACAGTTCAGGTTCTAGCTAAGTCCTGGGATAAAATATCAGTGCCCAATATCCAAAAATCCCGGAACGTCTTACTCGAATTCGGTACTGAATGGAGTGAAGAGTTTAACATGCCCTTAAATATTTTACAAAATATAATACAGGAAGAAAACGAAGATCTGTCAACTATTGGTACATTTGTAGCTCAAATTGGTATGGAACACCTTTTCACGAATGCTGACATAAGGAACTGGAAGCAAGAAGAATTTCATGTGGAAAGTAATGAGGAACAAATGGAATTATCAGATACACAATCGTAGGATTTATACGATAATTGTCATGAAGAAAAAAAAAATAAAGTGGACGATTGTATAACATCGTTAAAGATATACATACAATGGCTTTTCGCGACAGGTCTGATTTTTAATTAGTCGCGAATACCGAGCTTGCACTGTAATAGCAAAAATAAATCTTCGATTTATTTGATTGCCCAGCTTTTATGTAAACATAATTAAACAGAAACATTCACCACAATTTAAATTCTTAAAATAAATGCTTAAAATGTAAATATTATTCTCTAGTATATTTTTCACATAAAAACAAGATAAATTTCCAATTACTATTTAAATAAATAAACAAAAGTTTTTTTGTTTTTACTTTTATTCGAAACAACTTTATGCACTCAGATGCAAATTGAAGTTTACTCTCACATAAATGCAAATAAATGTACATATTTGAATACATATACATACTTACATATTTATAAATACATATATATGTATGTATGTATGTATGTATAAATGAAATTTCATTTTTATTTATATTTGAAATTTTTTTATTTTCATTTTACAAGATTGATGTAGTGCTAAGTGCACATGTGTTTAAACGAATGAGTGAACCAACTCACAGGCAGACAGACGTACGGATATAAATTATTAAAACTGCAATAAACGTAAAAACTGAAACGAATAAAATTTTTTGTGCCAATATTTTCAAATTGCCAATAAAGTTGTTTAAATGAAAAAGTGTATTTATTAAACATATTTTCAACTACTGTTCTCGTATTTGATTTTATTTCTCTTTATACATATGATAACCCAGAATAAAAAGAAATCATTTTTTTTTCAATAAAGATTTTCTGGTGCATAAGAAAAAGCCAAAAATAAGTACATATGTGAACGCATCTGTGAACTCCATGTGGAAATAATGGCAGTAATTGAAATTCCATATTTGCTTGTAATGTGAATATAGTACTTACTTGTAGGTTATAATATGAAATTGTGTTGTTATACCAAAAATATAGGCTATATATTGATTTTGTCATGCCATTTTTTAACTCAATTAAATATGGATTGAAGACCCTAAAATGTATATGCTTTTTAAATTCATATACGGTTTATGTCCATCGTTCCGGCCGTCCATCAACCCGTATGTTGAAGATGTGATATTGCCTCCATTGAAATCTAGTCGTTGAAAATAGGATTAAGGTAGGTCCAATAATGCGGATGATGAAATTTTCACAAATAATAATAACACGTTGAGTAATTTTTATACAGACACCACTACGTGATAAAAGACCAAAAAAAGATGACCCGTGTCTCCCAGTTTTGCCCAAAGTCATGCACTTTTTTATGGGCCCCAAAGATTTGGGCCTTGGTGTCATTTTTGCAAAAAAGTGATAATTTTCTCAGGCTCATATCTTGCAAACCGGAATTTTGATTTACTCTCTTAGCAAAGTTGTAGTTCTTGTCATAAAGAACAAAAATTGTGAACATATCAAATAAAAAGCTTCAACTTTAAGATCAGAATCGCAAAAAAACTTTAACAAATTTGTTTTTTTTACCTTTTTTCCTTTGTTCAGGTCCACAGGCATCAAATGGTTAAAAATTTCAAGAACATATGAACTTCCTAGGAATAATTCTTAACACCGTTTAGGTAGCGCTTCATCTTCACGACCAAAACCGCAAAAAACATAAAAAAATTGATTTTTTACATTTTTCCCCTGTTCAGGTCCACAGATAGCAAACCGTTCAAAATTCAAGGAATCAATCAACTACAAAAATGTACGTAAGATCTTCATCTTCAAGACCAAATTCGTCAAAAAATTAAAAAAATATATTTTTTTTTAAATTTCCCCTGTTCAGGTCTACAGGTAACAAACCGTTCAAAATTCAAGAAAAAAAATCATCATTATAATATAGAAACTGTCCCAATTTACGACGGAACTTATGTAGTAACGTTTAAATCCCTGGACGATTAAACCCCTGGACTTTGACATTGACATTTTTTTTTAATAGGAATTATATGTTGAGAAAAATAAATAGAATCCGTTGTTCCAAAACTGCATATATCCGAATATTTGTTTTACCCACCACCAAAAAGATGGACGGTATATTGAGTTTGTCATTCCGATTAAAATATATCGTGGAATCAAAAAGTATATATATATTCAGGGTCTTTATAAAATTCTAAGACTGTATGGCTATTTCTGTCCGTGAGTCCGTCTGTCTGTTGTTGTCACGATAGGGCCTCGTAGAAATGATGTGGCGAGATGAAATTGTTTCCAAATATTTTTTGCTGATCAGAAAGCAAAAAAGTTGACACCTTCAAAAATGTTTTGCAGTTTTCTTCAAATATATTGCAAATAATATTATTAAATTTTGCACACCTTGTTTAATTATAGTTTCTTACAAAATGGTATAAAATTCTTGGTATAGCTAGGTTAATAACAGTAGACGGGACAGCCAATGACAATTCCCTTGTGATACACTTGAATCGATTGATTTACGGTCCTTTCTCGTCATTTCCAATGTTATAACCCGCGGTCCAAAACTATACTGTCCTCCTCCACTTGTTGGGTTAACGTGGTTGGTAGCCGTTAATGAGAACCTGAATGGCTACTTAGTAGTTAAAGATGACTAGACGCTTACAGCTGTCCCGCAACGCCAATGCATGGGTCAGTTACAATACAACAGCGAAAGCTCAACAGAACTCCATTGTGGCTGATTGCAAAACGCCAAAATCGTTCTTTACATTATTAAACTGGATCCTTGTAAAACAAATGGCCAGAAAAATGTCTGTCTGTCTGTCTGTCTGTCTGTCTGTCTGTCTGTCTGTCTGTCTGTCTGTCTGTCTGTCTGTCTGTCTGTCTGTCTGTCTGTCTGTCTGTCTGTCTGTCTGTCTGTCTGTCTGTCTGTCTGTCTGTCTGTCTGTCTGTCTGACTGTCTGTCTGTTGAAATCAATTTTTTGAAGACCCCAGTTATCTTCGGTGTCCAAACCTTCAATAATTCTGTCAGACATGGTTTCGAGAATTTTGCTATTTAAAATCAGCAATATCGTGCAATAAATAACGGAGATATGAGCAAAAATCCGAGGCCAACTCTGAAGATTTTATTAAAAATAGACAATTTATTGCATGCTTTTACAAAAAAGCATATGTTTAGATGTGTGTTGGTTTCATTGCTTTCGTTTTTTTTTTTTTTTTGGAGTTTTGTTTCGTTTCGTTTGGCGTTTTTGACCTTCGTGAGAAGGGTATATATAAGATTGTCATTTCGTTTGTAACTTCTACAATATAATCTGTTCGTCAGCAATAAAAAGTAAAATTTTTAAAAGTTTTCTTGATATAATTAGGAGGTTATGCGCTGAAAGTGGGCAGTTATTGCATCTACAACAAAGGTGAAGGGTATATAAAATTCGGCGAAGCCGAATATAGCACTCTTACTGTTTTTTTTTCAAAATAGGCCTTTTTCATTTTTTTTCTTTTTTTTTTTTTTGCTTAAAAGAAAGCTTTTCTTTTAAGATATTTTTTATCGATGAGTGGGATGCGAGGTATTACTCACTTTTGGTCGCTTAGTGCGATGCGATGCGAGTCAAGTATATGTCAAACTAAATGTTTTAACTAAAAAGTTGTATGTCTTGAGTTACAACTGTCAATGGATTGCAACAGTTTTAGCTACAAATGAACAAAATAAGATACATCCAAAGCAAATCAATTTTTTTAATAGGCAGATTTAATTTATATAATTCCGTCCAAATGTAATATTCCCGAAATAAAAGAACGTTTAAATTTATCTGCTTTTAACTAATTACGGAAACATTTTGTTTTTATAAAATTAGAAAGAGAAGTAACAATAAAAGTAACGTATTTTTTTGCAAAACAAATAAAAAATTAGATTTATTCAGCAAATAAATAAAGTTTTATTTTGTAACATTTGAAGTAGTCACTGCTTAAGTGTTTGTATTTTTTTTTTTTTTTTTGCCTTCTTGTTGGAATTTTGCATACCTAAGTGAAGAAGTTTTTGCAGATGAGATAAAAAAATTTTCAAAACTTTTAGCCAAAATGTAAGTGGATTACAAAGTTTATAAATTTATTTAGTCAAATCTTATACTTGTATTTTCTGTACAAAACTTCAATAGACATTGGTTGGTTTATTATGTATGTATATCTAATTACAGAAATTCACAAGGCAAAAACTGTTGGGGAATAAAGTTACAGCAGATTCTACTGAAATTTAAATTGTAACTTAAACTTAGTTTAAGAGGTATTTTAAATTTTGTATGTACATTACCAACATTTCATGTATGCTATTTTAATAGCAATTCAGCACTTTCTCAGCAATAGTTTGTGGAGTATTCACTTTTATCATTACATAATTAAATATAGTGAGTGCATATCTGTTGAGTATTAGGTTAAATAAATATGCTACTACATCATTGAGTAAATGTACGTAACAATGACCATTTTATTTCGATAGCAAATGATAATTGTTAAGCAAATTTTGCCTCAAAATATTTACGCACTCATGTATAAAGGGCAATACGGCCAAAGGACGTGAGGACATTAAACGAATTTATTAGTAATTTATACATTTGTACATTTACGCATCTACATTAGGATGGCCCTTGTTTGTATTGCCGATGCGAAGATATAAAATTAAACTACGTTATCTAAAAATCAAATGCAGAAAATTTTAGCACAACAAAATCCCTTATATGAGATATATGACCAATTGTGGTTCGATCGTCATGAAATTAAGTCGATATGAAACCTTTGTTTGTAAAATTTGAAACTTATTTCTATTGAACTTTATGTGGATACCAAAGAGGTTTTAAGGAAGTGGGTTATGTATGGGAGAAACATAATTGTTTGCCATATTCAATGTGATTTTCAATTAATTTATCAAATATTTCCACACATATATGCATAATAACTTCTTTAACACACAAGTGTATTTTATTCAGCTGTGTCAATTTGTACATATTCACCACGAACACATACGGTTTTTGTTCAACTTGAAAGATTTTTTTAAATAAACATATTTGTTAAGTTTTATATAATTATATTTTATTTTTATTATTACAAAATATTTAGACCAAATTTCGTAGTTCCACTTGTTTCGGCCATATCATACTATCAACGCATTTTCACATAGTTTTGTCCATATAAGTTGTATCGATTTTTCTGATCATTTTTGAGCAACTAAAATTATCAATACTAAATTTCGTATCGCACTTAAAATTCAGTAGATAAAACAAATTCAAATATTTGTCCCTAAATAGCTGGCCGCCACTTTATACAAAACTTTTTTATGTGGAAATGTTTTTGGATAACACAATTTTTAAGGGTTTTATTATTGTTAAAGTAATTTCCAAAAGTGGGCCGTACACTGAGGGAAAAACGACGTTGCAAAATCGAAAACGGTGGGTGTCAATTATTTTCGACACCATACGTTTACAATTTGTAACCAAACGGGGATGAATCGATAACACAATGTTGTCAAATTGTACGATGCACAGTGGTTTAGAAATGTTTTGTTTATGGAAATAATTCGGTATCTCGGGAACCATTGAAGATATTGTTACGAAGTTTCACATGGTTCGAGCAAAGGTGTTTTCAAGTAGATTTACATTTGTTAAGCTTCCTAGCGCTAATTAAAAAAAAAATCCAAAATTCCATTTATGATCCGAAGTGCTGAAATAGTAAATAGTCCTTGAGAAGATCTACAAAAAATAAACGTACATATTAGGGATGCCAAACGGGACTGGGTTTTACAAATCCCGGGATTCGGGATTTTAGAAATGTAAATCCCGGGATCCCGGGATTTTTCGGGACCCCGGGATTTTTCGGGATCCCGGGATTTTTCGGGATTTCGGGATTTTTCGGGACTTCGGGATTTTAGTTAAACGTCAAAAAACTAAAATTCAACAATAAAAACAATTTTTTTTTTCGTTAATATATTTGAGTGAAAATATAGCAAAGGAAAAACTAATGCATTGAATTAAAATAAATTTTACAGAAAATATATTTCATATTTATACCTGTATTCTGGACTATAAACAGTTAGAAATCCATAACAAAACTGAAAATTGTATTACATTTGTATTGAGTACATATGCTAAGACCAATTACTATGAGACTAATATCTAAAAACTGTTAAGGCAGTTTAAAAGTAATAAAAGTATTGCTTTATTTTATAACAAAAAATTTCCGTCTGTCTGTTTAAAACACTGGTTAATGGTTAATGATTGCCCCTAGTCCCATACAATTGTCCGCCGGAATACTGTTTGAGCAGTCATAAGTATGTTGAGTATGCGACAATCCTGATAAAATTTTGCGCAAATTCATTCATTCATAAATGCTGATTCAAGTTTCCATAGAAGGCAATATGTAGTTTTATATTGATGGTTTATATTCACATTATTTAATGTATGGAGCTGACGAAAAAAATTGTTAATAGTCAACGCGAATTGATTAATAAACTTGTTTATAAGTCTGACAATGTAAGGAAGACCTGCTGCTCCCTGATAAATATTAAAAAATCAGGCTCCGTTTGAATATGGTGAAATTTAGCTATCTAGGTATTTTGGGAGCTTCAAAAATCTTCCTAAAATATCAAAAATCTCGTAATTTTCCGGGATTTATTAATCCCGGGATTTCGGGATTGGCATCCCTAGTACATATGTAGGTTATTTCCATTACTTGAATATATATTTAGGTTCACTTATTTATTTTTTTTAATTTTGCTCAATCTTTTTATGGTTTTTTAAAAATGGCGTCCCTACGGATGGTCCAAATTTTTTTTTGAAATATCAGCTGTATTAGTGATAAAATTCTAAATAAAATAAAAACAACAGTTATCTCGTCCCTATACAAATCTACAAGCATCCAAAGTTGGAACATGTAAAAAGGGCCGATTTTTATACCCTACACCACCATAGTGGGGAGGGTATATTGGATTTGTGCAGATGTTTGCAACGTCCAAAAATATTAGTCTAGCACCCACCTTAAAGTATACCGATCGACTCAGAATCACTTTCTGAGTCGATTAAACGATGTCCGTCCGTCCGTCCGTCCGTCTGGCTGGCTGGTTGTCCATGTAAACCTTGTGCGCAGAGTACAGGTCGCAATCTTGAAGATATTTCAATAAAATTTAGTAAATATCATTTTTTCTGCCCAAGGACCAAGCCTATTGAAACTGGCTGAAATCGGTTCATTATTTCACCTAGCCCCCATACAAATGTCCTCCCGAAATTGGACTTTATCGGTCATAAATGTTTAATTTATATAGGTATCTACACAAGTTTTTCTCCAAATAAGTTTTATATATACGAAATTCATGTCGCCAAATTTTATTATGATCGGTCCATAATTGGTCATAGCTCCCATATAAGGCCTGCTTCCCGTAATCACTTTAACGAGCATAAATCTCTTAAAAATGTTGGTATACACATAAAATGCAACATAAACAATTTTCATATAGACATTAATGACAGGACCAAATTTCATGGTGATCGGTCCATAATTGGTCATAGCTCCCATATAAGGCCTGCTTCCGATAATCACTTTAACGAGCATAAATCTCTTAAAAATGTTGGTATACACATAAAATGCAACACAAACAACTTTCATACAGATATTAATCACTCCACTTAATTTCATGGTGATCAGACCATAATTGGTCATAGCTCCCATATAAAGCCTGCTTCCGAAAATCGTTCACGAATATAAATTATTGAAATTTTGAAAGAAAAATGTTTTTGCTTATTTACTTAGTGTAGGGTATTATATGGTCGGGCTTGACCGACCATACTTTCTTACTTGTTAGATATATAAAATTGATGAAACGGTTATAAGTTTTATTTTTAAATTTTTAAAGTTAAGTTAATAAAAGGTAAACAAATAAAACAAGTTAGAAAATTGGTATTATACATCGAGAAGAT
Organism: Calliphora vomitoria; assembly: GCA_942486065.2. Taxonomy (NCBI): domain Eukaryota; kingdom Metazoa; phylum Arthropoda; class Insecta; order Diptera; family Calliphoridae; genus Calliphora; species Calliphora vomitoria. The sequence goes on along the minus strand of OW818031.2, from coordinate 100,463,926 downwards.
GATTATAAAAAGTACTCTATGAAAACTAATATGTTATGGACGGACGGACATCGCTTAATCGACTCAGAAAGTGATCCTATGCAGACTTTAAGATGGGTGTATGGACAATATTTTTGCACGTTACAAATACCAACATTAACCCAGTATACCCTCCCCAATACGGTGGTCGTGTTTTACACCCTGTATCTCACCTTTTATTTAAACGGGGTGGTCACAAATTTAACTCTACTTTATCATTCATTCATTCAATCGCACCAGTAGTTTGGAAGATTCAGATTTATTATCACTTTGGATAGTTCAAATAAAATGAGCAACTTCTGAACGTTATCCGATTTTGCTAAACTTTGCAATCATTTTAGAACCTGTGGACATCGAAAATCGATAAAGTGCATAATAAGGTCCACCCTAATGTACATACTTTTGGTGCGATTGAAAATTTAGGAACATAAACCAAATAACACAGTTGTTAAGTACACCCTGACAACACATTCCCATAAACACGAACACTTATGGTGGGTTAATTTGTACATATTATGACCACATACTTGTTTGCACAGTACTACAAACAAATACAAACATTTACTCACATATTATTGTATTTTGTTACAAGTCATACACGTTAAAAATGTCTGATTTTACTGAGAATTCTGATTTCTTGAGTCCAGCATAATTTTCGTGATAATAATGTTAATCATATATTTTATTATAGCAGCTAAAAGCATTTTACGTTGAAACAGTGACAAACCAAAATGGTGGGAAAATTAAACATTTATTGAATTGACTAATTTCATTGCATAATGCAATTTTAATTTCAAACAAATTATGGTCTTGTTATGCAGACAACACAAGTTCTTATTTAGTTATTAAGTAAAAGTAATTCAATTTCTTAAACTAAATATTTTCAGTTTAACTCTTCACTGTACAAAGAAACCAATATGATACGCTACCATTATTGTATAGTTTGTAAGGGTATTTACACATATGTCTGTAAAATTACACGAGTAAATGGTGAACACTGTCATTTACAGGCACTGCTGCATGCTCCTTATTGTAGATACTTGTATTGTGGTTGGTAAATTGAATTAAAAATAATATTGTTCAACAATATTTGGACACGTGCTTAATAAATTTTATACATAAATTTTAATGTTATCATATTGTTTACCTTTAGAAGTATATTTACTTATAAATTGCGCAGTAGTTCTTTGAATCTGTAGTAATCGTATCATTAGCTTCTTGACCAGCCACTTTAGAAATTGGTCATTGATTTTATGTGTATAACATGAGGAAAGTAATTCAAGGGTCAGAATATTGTGAAGAATTTTTAGCAAGACTAGTACCAAAACTATCAAATGTTGCGTTATTCTTTTCACATTTAAGCTTAAATTTCCTAAATGTTTGCTGAATATATTTATGAATTTTTGAGTCCTAAAATAAATCTATATTTAAATATATGTCTGTAGATAAGTCATTAACAAGAGGCAACAGGTTGCCTTTTTACTCCTTGAAGTTCGATTTTAAAAAAAGCACTACAAGTTTTTGTAATTGCGTACAAATTGTATGTCCACAAAGCAAATGCACTTATTATCGCACAGTGGTTTGGAAACGTTTTTTTTTTTTTTTGGGATATAATTCGGTATCTCCGGAAGTATTAGAGATATTGTTACAAAATTGCACATGGGTAGTGCTGAGATGTTGCTGAGTTGATTTAGTTTTGTTAAGCTTCCTATCGCCAATGGGAGCCAGTGCGTAGCACCTCAAATTTGGTCACCTCGGGTCTCAAATTTTAAAGAAAATTATAGTCCTTGAGAAAATCTACAAAAAATTCGCTTACATCTGTAGATTATCTCTTTTAGTTGATGATATATTCAGGTTTATTGATTTATTTTTTTTTAATTTTACTCGAAATTTTTAAAGGTTTTTTAGATATGTGGGCCCTACGGTGGGCCAAAATTTACTTTTTAAATATCAGCTATATTGTCGATAAAATTCTAAATGACAGTTATATCGTCCCTATAAAAAGTTAAACGCATCCAAAGTTGGAACATGTAAAAATTGCCGTATTTTTACGTTTTTTTTTTTTCCCCAAAAAAGCACATGTATTTTTCCTTTTGTAGACAAACATTTTCTTTGGGACTATATACAATTTTTATATGATACGGAAAAGTAACTTAAAACGAAAGCGTGTAAATTAAATTTTGGCTCACTTAAGCTTAAAAAAATTCAGTTTTATAAATATTCTAAAAAGGCAAAGCACCGATCAAGGAATGAGCTCCATATTTGTATAACTCTATATATTTGTTAAATAATTGCAAACCTTTTTTACTATCACATGGTAAATAACGTCACAATAGGCACTTTTCAAAAATAACTCAGTTTTTGGAACATATTTTCCCCATTTTAGGAATTTTGATATTTGAAAATAAAAACTGTCAACAATTGTAATGCTATTGATCTAAGAATATTTGAGTCTATATTAGTTTTAAATTTGGTTATGATATCTTAAGGTTAAAATGTTTCATTAATTCAAATTTTATATTTTTCTTCATGGAAAATCACCATATTATAATTTTTTTAGTTTTTAAGGTAAATGATGTCACACAAATGTATAAAATTATTTAATTTTACTAAAATATTAATCCTGAAGTCTTTAGAATTTCAACAGTACCAAAAATTATATAAAAAGCATTTGTTTACTCCTCAGAAGTTCTTCAAACCTTGTCACCTTTGACAAATTTGTACGTATTTTCATATAATGCTGAGATCCGAGGTGATCAACTTTTGGGGGAAACGCACTGGCCCACATTAGCGCTTTGAAGCTGAGCAACTGCAAATCAACTTGAAAATACCTTCGCTCCAAGCACGTGGAATTTCGTAACAATATCTCAAATAGTTCCCGATATACCGAATTATTTCCAATAAAAATTTTCCTAAACCACTGTGTATCGTCTTATGGAAAAATGCCTTTGTTAATACACACATGTTCGACATGTTGCTCGAATGCAGCGAATTTTTCAATAAATATGGGTCGATGTTGACAGTCTTGTTTTTTTAATCTCTAAATTTGGCAATACAAAACATTTAAGAACAACAAAGAAAATTGAGTTAAACTTCAACAGGCTAATATATAGCTAGATCGTCTAAGAATTTGGATGGGAGCTATGATATATTTCAATGTATTTGAGGCTAATTTTTGTTAAATTTCTTCTCCATAATATAATAATGTACTGATATGCATAATGTACTGATTTGCGTGAATTTGCTTCTAAGAGGTATAGATAGAAAAAATTGCCTTAAATTAGGCTAATTAAGTCCCTTTGTGTTACCTGAAAAGAGAATAATATGGGGATATGTTGAAATGAAAAGAGAAGGTGAAGGTTAAGGGATAGTAAATAGTAGAAGAGGCTTAGTAGAAATATCAGAGGAGGAGACGATTAGCAAGTTGCAATACTTTTGACAGATATTAGGTCATCCCGAGGAGATTCTCATGTTCGGTTTAAGTAAGCAGATTATGTTCCTAATAAAGATGGTAATTCTAGTATATTACAATTTCATGTTCGGTAGTTCAGAAAGACTGTAAAAGGAACGATGTCGTGGGCATTTAATGAGTAGATGTCCTTATGCTGGGCATTTAAAAGGAAAGTGTAATATACACCTAAGCCTCGATTTACACGATACTTTTTTACAAACAGATGAATCGGGAAAGTTTTGGAAAATAATGCCACAGCGGACTTTTCTATCAAAAGCTAAACAAATTTTTAAATTTAAACAATGTAATAAAATCAATTTTTTTATGGAAATTTTGCTTAAAACATTGTTTAAATTGAAATTTTTTATGAATATGTATTTGCTTTACTTTAAAATAAATGAATTTTCTAAACAAAATTTTAAATTTATTCGTATTTGGGTCTTTTTTCGATTTACACGATTTCTCATACAAACATTTTTCACATCGATTTACACGATTTTTTCAGGAACGAATCTATCGTGTAAATCGAGGGACAGCTTAGGTAATACAAGCCTCTTTTCATGGTTGTCAAATTTGTAATGTCCGGTTATCACCGACAGGACGTTGTTTAATTGTTGCTCGCCCCCGTTCAATCTAGAATATCCCATTCTTGTAATCATACAGGTGGTTTTACTTAAAAGTCACTAATGTGCTACTTACATGTGTATAACGGAATACCGCATATTAAGTATATGTCTCCGTCAAGCATCTTGACGACTTTTTTCGCCAGGTCGTCAGCAACATATTTACTTATTTTATCCATGTGTCCATATGAGTAAGATTGTTGAATGTCTCCGATTCAAGAATTCCCGCCAATCCTGGAGCAAATTCGATATAGTGTAAACACCTATCAAAGACTTTATAGCAGCTATATTATCCGTAGATATACATCCCTTTGGAGTAATAAACTATAACCTTATCCCAACTTACAAACAACTTAAGTGTAATTTTAAAAAATTTCAGGAGTGCGCAAAAACTGTTGAATTGATCGATAAATGTTTTTTTATTTGGCCTTAAAGAATTTCGAGAGCTTTGTATACTTCTTTGAGATAAATAATAAAGTTCTTAAAGGACAAATAATAAAATAATTATAATTATTCAACAGTTTTTGCGCACTCCTGATAAATTTTTAAATTACAATTAAATTGTTTTGTCAAAAGTCCACAGATATGTATATGTGGGTTTGCGACCAATATTTTTATGTGTGACAAACGGAATGCCAAAATCAATATACCCCCATATTTTTTTATGTTGAGTATAGAAATGTGAATAATATTCGGATACAAATTACTATTCTACTTCAAAGTAATCTTGGCACTATTAGTTCTATTTTTTGGAAATTTTCATTAAATAAAAATGTTTTTGCTGTTCTCATTAATTTAATCATCACCTCCTATAATTAGTAAAATGTCAATTTATCCTAAAATAGATTACGAGTTGAAGAACTATTGTCCCCACTGTATTTCGTTTATGTGCCCACTGTCTTGCCATTACCAAAATTAACAAAATTTTTGCTGGGAATATGTTACTTTTTTTTAAATTTTATTAATTCAAATTAGATTAAGTCTTCTGGGTAATTATGATTTATCATTACCAATATTTAAAAACAAATCATAAAATGTAAAAATCATAATTTAATCTTATTCCTATAATAGAATTTTGGAAGAAATTCAAACTATTTAAAGACAATTTATATTTTAAATTTGTTCAAAGAAATATAATTTTTTAAACAATAAAGTGTATTTTGTTTTCTGAGATGTTTAATAAAAACCCAATTAAAATTGTTCTATTTTAACAAATAAATTTAAATATACATAATGTATGTGTTTGTTTTTCTATATATTATTATTTGTTTTAATTTGAATATTACAATACAATTAACATATCCATATTTCATGCACAAATGAACAACGAAAATGTTTAATTGAAAATATTTTGTTTGTTTTATAAAAAAAACTGAATTTTTGTTTTTCAATTAATTACAATTTGTTGCATTTGTAAATATATGCAAATATTTACGTGTATTTTGCATGTCTGTATAATGTCTGTGTTCAATAATAGGCTGAATCAAAAGGTGGTTTTATTTATAAATCATAAATTAATGATGTTGCAAATGGACTTTGTTTGTTACAAAAAACTCAGTTCCAATAATTGAGAAATTTTAAGATCTGATGTTAATTTTTATAGTTGACATAATAATTGCATGTATAATTTTATTTAAAATATTCGTAATATACGAAAGAGAACCCTATTTAGAGAATTACTCAAATTATAAAGTTTCATAATTGTGTGGAGAGTATTATGTGCTTGTGCTGGTGTTTGTAACACCAAACATTATTGAACCATATCCAACCGTAAAGTATTCCAATCGCTCACTATTTGGGTTATTTATGTAAAACAATGTAAACGTTGTATTGCAACAACAGGCTTCAATGAAATTTAATTAAATTTCGAAGAGGTTTGTCACAAAGTTCTCTATTCCTCAAAGGCAAGTTTCATATGGCCACCATAAGGTATTTCCGATCAGTCCATAATTGACCAAAGATCCCCTATATGGTCCAGGAAAACACTTCGGTATAATCTACTTTCAGTCAGTAGTATTTGGACATAACAGAAAATATTAATTCCAAATATTATCTTTAAAAAAATAACTTTTTGTGTTTGTCAATTTAAAAACAATTTATATGACTAACTATTTATTTGCCTTTGTCTATCCAAAAGCACTGTATTCATTAATGCCATGTCGAAGCATTTTTTTACTTTTACTAAACTATACTATACTCATTGATACATATAAATGTATGTAATTGACTACACTTTTTTTAATTGAAATTCAGAGCGTTGTTATATATGATACTGAGAAAATTCCAAATTAAATTGGTAATTTATACTTTAAATTGGAAATTTTCCGAACTAAATAGAGAACATGAAGTAGAAATTGTGACAATTCGAATGAAATTAAGAATTTCAATCTGAAATTGAAACAAAGAAGAAAGTATGGACGGTCAAGCCCGACCATATAGTACCCTACACTGAGTAAATGAGCAAAAATATATTTTATTTCAACCATTTATCTTCGTGAATGATTTTCGGAAGTTGGCCTTATATGTCAGCTATGACTAATTATGAACCGATCGCCATGAAATTAGGTCACAGTAACTATTTACATGATTGTGGTAACCATAATATGGTTAACTTACGATTCACATGATTGTATCAATCATATATATGGTTACAGTAAACAAGTATATGTTTGTGACATACCGCACATATGCTAAATTCCTTCAATGCACAGTTTTATAATATGTGATGAATGATAAATATTTGTATACCCTTCACCAAGGTATATATAAAGGGTTTTCAAACAAGAGGTGTTATTTTGAATCACCTGGTATTTAAGTAGCTGTCTCTTTTGAAGCTTTTATTCTTTGACATTTGACAAGTAGAAACTATGCCATTACTAAAAACGATACATGCTTCAACAACGCATTGAAATTATTAAAATTCACTACAAATGTGGTGAAGATCTTGCAGTCACAGTTCGCAAAACTAAATCATTTTTTGGTCGTCCTGAAACACCTTGTCAGACCGCAATACAGATATTGGTGGAAAAATTCAAGCTGTTGGGTTAAGTTAGTGATGTGAAGAATAAAACCCGTGCACGTCGCTCAAGAACAACTGAGAATATTGCTGCTGTAGCCCAAAGTGTTGAAGAAAACCCAGATTTGTCCATTCCTCGTTGTTCTTTGGAATTGGGCATTCCACAAACGTCATTACACCGTATTTTGGATGATATTGATCTGGACAAAATTAACTTTCAACAAGACGGCACTACGTGCCACACAAGCAACGAAACTATTGCTCTTTTACGAGAAAAGTTTCCGGACCATGTTATCTCTCGAAGAGGTGGTCACAACTGTGATTCAACTTCTTCCTTTGGGGCCACATGAAAGATAAGGTCTACGCCAACAGCCCGATTCAAGGCCTCAAAAATAGAATTCGTGAGGCTATCGAGGACACTTTGTGATTTGGTTATGGAAAATTTCATGAAAAGGATATGGTCCTGTAAGCGTGGTCGTGGTGACCATTTGGCTGATGTTGTTTTTTATTATTAACGCCATACTTTCCTCTTTATTATGAAATAAACGTACGATCATTTACCTAAAAAATTCAATTTTTCTTTGAATACCAAAATAACTCCTCTTGTTGGAAAATCCTGTATATAAGTTGATCATTCCCACTAAAGCTTCTACATTTTTCATTTGCAACCCCATTAAGATAGCTGAGTCAATATGGTCATGTCCGCCTGTTTGTTCAAATCAAATTTTCGAAGCTTCCAAATAACGTATACATATGAGTGATACATCAATATATCCGCTAAATAAATCCAGGTTCGTTAGGTTTTTAAATTTAGGAAATTCGGAGTCTACTTCGATTTTTGATCTCTATATATGTAACTAAGTCATTAGTCTTTCTAATGGTAGACATTTCAAAGACCTTTCCAATGACGTATATAACGCCATAGAAATTTAGATCGACAATGGATCAAAATATATTTGTTTCACCAACAATTTTTTTTAACAAAAAGATTTCCTACAAACATTTTCTTTACCCAAATGATTTTATACCAAAAAAATGTTTTCAAGCTAATCTTTTAATCGTATATAGCTCTCTTAGTTGTTTATGAACATTTGAATATTGATCATAATAACAAATATGAAATGTTGAGAAGACTCTTCCTCATAATAAAATTAATGCTGTCTCTTTTCTGTTGAAAATGTTACCCTTTTTCAGTTTTGAAAAAAGCTTACATCTTAATTACTGGAAACCTGTCCAAAAAAGGTAGAATTATGTATGATCGTTCATTTGTTTTATTTTGAACAACTAATTTGTAATTTTTTTGCAGGTATTGAAAAATAGAAAACACTTTTCAAATATTTTAAATCTTGATTTATTGCCTTTCGATTCTAGAGAAAATTAATGTTTCGAGCATTTACAGCAATATCAAACGAACAGAATAAATAACCTGGAAAAAAGGAACATTAAACAATAGAAAGAGTGAACAACTTCATTATAGTCATTTGACAAGTTGGTTTATGAACAAAGAACATAAAATTATCAGGATCTTGCACACTAAATGTGGGTTAACTCTTGTGTCACAAAATGCCCCAATTATAGTCATTGAATCCCGTGTCTCCCCCGGGAATCGTATTTCCCTTGACAATCTTCGCTAGATTTATATTCGGATTACTCGCTGATGCATGATACTTTGTTAAGCTTCCCAAAAATTGTATCCGTATCTAGTAAAATAGCGATGAAAGAGGCTGCAATTAAGGAAATCTATTTAAAATCAATTAAAAGAAAACGTAAACTAGCTGCTCAAGATTCAACTCTACATACCAAGTTTAATCTGGAGATGTCGAATGACTCTTAAGCTAGAAGGGAGTGGCAACTACAGAGATACTTCAACTTAAATACAGATTGAGAATGCTAAAAAACAATTTAATAAATATTTTGAAAATCTTCAGAAACAAAATTTCAAATTACTTATTTTATGAGACACAAATATACTGCTGAAAAATCAGTAGGGAAAATTATTTGAGGCCATCAGCGCAAAAGTGGTGTAACCCACAATTTGTTCTGGTGTTATACACAGTCCCTGCATTACCATCTATAAATACAAAAGTGGGGTAAGCTACCTTTCGGTATTCAAAAGCAGTTGCAGCTGAAAAAATCGTTTTTGCACAGAGCATAATACAACAAGGTAATGTAGCAAAAGTGGTGTAAGTTAAATATACCACTAAGTAAATAGTTTGGGGTTACAACACTTTTGCGCTGATAGCCTCATTTATACCGAACATATCAAATCAGCTAAAAAAATTGCCTCCAGTTTAAATCAGTTTTGAAATTCAAGAGATGAAAATGCTATAATTTTATTAAATTTACATGTAAATGGTATTTTATGGTCGACAATACTGGATCACATTTAAAAATATGTATGTTTGCATTTTGTATTATTTATTTTATAAGTGTATTGTATGTACACGCGTTATGTTTGTTTAAAAATGAAAATTATATATTTAACATTATATTTTTTAAACATAATTAATGGTTTCTGTACAATAATAATAATGAAACTGTGTTAATGTGTAAATTTTTACATTTACATATTTACGAATGTCTGTATGTTATATCATGAAGTCATGTCAATATATCACATTATCAAATAACCCAGTTACTTATTTATTTACAACCAAATGAAAGTGAATTATATATTTTTTTGGTGCACTATTGACTATAATAATAATTATTTTCAATTTGGCATGGTTGCGTGTGTAGTTTTTAATTAAGAGTAAATATATTTGTGTATTATACCACGAGTTTTAAGTGCTAAGGGATTGTGATGCAATCCTATTTGCAATCCCAAAAAGTATATAAATTCTGGAACCTGGTAGCGCACTCGATATCTGCCTTACTGTCTCGTTATTTTAATAGTTATAATGCGAAAAATAGTATCGACGTGTTTTTATCTAAGAGTTCTAATATTTGCACAAATATAATTTTCTATATCCAATCTATCTAAACATTCCGATGGTATGAATTAACCACAAATATTCATGGTTCTGCTAATATATATATATATAGAGGGGGTGGCTCCAAGATCATGTCAGAATCGATGGAATTTGCTGTTTTAAGAAAGGTAAAAACCATTTTTGTAGACACTTCGTAATACATATTTCTGTGTCTATCGTGCCTGTTGTCACAAATAATTGGCTTCTTTTGTCACTACTGCAAATGGCTTGCCACACAAGAAAGTTCTTGGGAAATTTTGTTCATCAGCCACATATAAATTTTGACACGGAAGTTGTAAAAAGTCTGTCAGTACATAAGTTTCATCATACATACCTCAATTTTTCGCTCGTTCTTTTGCTTCTAAGTTCTTTAACGCATTGCGATATGAAACTTTCTGAACTTTATACGACTTCAACCCAGTATCAGCTTTGGTTCTCCGTACAAAACAATCAGAGCATTTAACTTTACGAGCTGCTTTTCTTTCATTATGAAAAAAAAGCCGTTGAGTGGTATTCAACAATAAACAGATAAAACATCCACCGAACTGTGAAGAACTTCGGCCTGTGGAAACGCATTGGGCTCTTGTAAAAAAGTATTAAGGAAAACAAGAAAGGTATCCCAGGACATGTCCGATTTTATGCATAAGTGAACCACCATCTCGCCCAAAAAGGTAACGGAACCAACTATAAAATATTTAATGGGAGGATTTCCGGAAAAAGTGTATAAATTTATAAATACTGAGTAATATGCCAATGAATAAATTTACGTAGTTGTGAGAATCTTTATATTTAACGATTTAAGTTTTATTCAACTTAATAAAATCTTACGGTTTTTGGCTCACCTTTTACAGCGGAAAACATAGAAATAAACAATTTTACAATACTTTATTAAATTATTTTCAAGGTTAAAAGCTTCCTTTCTTAGATTCTTTAAAAATTATGACTTTATGACACTCTCGTGTGATACTTCTGCAATAATCTGCCATCATATGTTCATCCTAGCGATCTTGGTGTCTATCTTCCATCACTTTTAAATCTGATTTCCTTTCAACAACGGCAACAAACGATTTCCCAGTCACTGCTTCTAAGTTTTTTTCATTAAAGTCTTATTTATGGGCCAAGTTCAGGTATTAGTTGATATATTTTGGTAAAATTTAAATTTGAAATTTTTGTGGAAGTGGCTTTGTTATTAGTTTTTATATTGGAAGTGCAAAAATGTCTATGAATTTTATCAGTTCAAATGGACATAAAGTTATTAGCTGGGCTCTGTTGGGCAGAGAATTTAATATATTTTAAAAGCCTGGATAGTTAGGCGTTGTTTCAGAAAAAATTAGGTTGCGCATCGCTACGCCTCATAAGTTATATGTAAACTAGTAACAGCTTCACCCATTAAGTCTACCAACAAAAAGCACTTTGCGATTCTGCTAAACATTTTATCACTGTCGTTATTGTTGTTGTTGTTATTGTCATTGTTTTTTGTTTTATAAGAGGTGAGCAAATGTTGTGATTAATAATACGAGAGTCACGTGTGAGTCAGGCCTGGACGTGGCTTTATGCTTGTTTAAAAGTTTTTTTTTGTGTGATTAATTCGAAGTTTTTTCTTGTGGTTAATACGAAGCCATCCGATAGCAGGCAATTTAGCTTAATAAATAAATCATGTTAGCGAGCGCGATCGCGAGAATTTTAAATTATATGTCATGAGCCAGTTATCACTCACGTCCAAAAAGAAAATCATGTTAGCGAGCGCGAGATCCACATCTGTAGTTTTTATATTGTCTCATTTTAAATATTGTGTTATATATATTTAATGGAATAAAGCTCACAGAAGGGAAGTCCGATTTCTAACCGAAACAAATACGATTTGTTAAGCACTGATCTCGTTGTTTCTAGCATGCGTAATTTACTGAAAAAGAAGTCACATACATTGCCAGAGGAGTCTATGGATTTAATCTGGTGGTCATGATAATATGTCTATGATTTTAATGAAAGCTGAAGTTGATGAGACTGAAGTTGATTATGAATAATACTTAATTCCTTTATCATATTTTTATTTTTAAGTTTTTGAACTAAAACCCGTTATTTTTGTAAAAACACATTAAAAAATCATTAATTATTTCTATATGAGTTAAATTCATAAATTTAGTGTGTCTCACTGATGTAGTTCTATAGAGAATTAATAATTCATTTCTATGGGAGGAACCCGATTTCACACTCGTATACCCTTCCGATTTTGGTGGAACGTGTAATTTGTTTTTAGAGTTACCCACAGCGAATTTAGTGTGCATACTTATGGCAGTTCTATATATATAGCACAGTTAATAATTATTTTATATGGTGGGAAATTGACTTCCCCCTCCGATATCCCTAAAATTTTGTTACAATATGCGGATTGGTCTAGGAGCTACCCTATTGTTGTTGTTGAGATATTAATAAATCCGTAAAAAAGAGCATTTGACCCCACTGTGCGTCGTCATGACTTCTCTCAAAGGCCAGTCTTAAATTTTGTGGAAATTTAATTTTAGTAATAATTTTTTTTTGGGAAAATTGGCGATTATTTTTTTGTTTTTGGATTTTTTATAAAATTTAAATTTTTTTCCAAAATTTATTTTTGGTGAAAGTAAAAAAAAAATTATTTTTATATAATTCTAGAATTTAAAATTTATTTTTGTGAAATCTTCGATTTTTTTCCTTTTGACACAAATTCTACCAACGCAACATTCTACTGCATCACCTAACGTTGTATTGGTTTCAAAAATAGATGAAGTTTCGTCAACAAAATTGTACTTAAGCTAATAATTTCACTAACAAAAACGAAGTACCTCGAATCATGGTTAAAAACAACAACAATGCATCAATTGAACATTCACATGTATCCCATGATAAAATGAGAAGTGCATAGTAAGCACTGTGAACATAAATAAAGCTAACTTTTTTAGTAGGCTTACTTTAACAGTGAATATTTGAAAGTAATATAAAGTGAGATATAAAGTGTTATACATCAATGGATAGGGGATTTGGTCTATTTTTCAAAATTATATATAACTTTTGACAATTTCGAAATTCATGGAATACTTTTTTGAAAAATATGACCAAAAATGCTTTTTATTAAGATTTTGCAAATATACAATTTTCTAAAATTGAAATTGAATTATTATTTATAAAAATTTTTAATGAAATTTTTCAGTTATAAAGATTTTTCTATTCAACTTATAAGAGATCATATCTTAAACTGTACGGAATGCACTGATGATCAATATATATCAAATAAACTAATATCTGGCTATGTACCTTCTGAAGCTTGATATAAATGGTTGCATACAAAACAAGTAAGAAAGTATGGTCGGTCAAGCCCAACCATATAATACCCTACACTAAGTAAATGAGCAAAAACATTTTTCTTTCAAAATTTCAATAATTTATATTCGTGAGCGATTTTCGGAAGTGGGTCTTATATGGGAGCTATGACCAATTATGGACCGATCACCATGAAATTAAGTGGTGTGATTAATGTCTGTATGAACATTGTTTATGTTGCTTTTGTGTGTATACCTACATTTTTAAGAGATTTATGCTCGTTAAAGTGATTATCGGAAGCAGGCCTTATATGTGAGCTATGACTAATTATAGACCGATCATAATAAAATTTGGTGACATGAATTTCGTATATATAAAACTTATTTGGAGAAAAACTTGTGTAGATACCTATACAAATTAAACATTTATGACCGATAAAGTCCAATTTCGGGTGGACATTTGTATGGGAGCTAGGTGAAATAATGAACCGATTTCAGCCAGTTTCGATAGGCTTGTTCCATGGGCAGAAAAAATGATATGTACCAAATTTTATTGAAATATCTTCAAGATTGCGACCTGTACTCTGCGCACAAAGTTTACATGGACAACCAGCCAGCCAGCCAGCCAGCCAGACGGACGGACGGACGGACGGACATCGTTTAATCGATTCAGAAAGTGATTCTAAGTCGATTGGTATACTTTAAGGTGGATGTTAGACTAATATTTTTGGGCGTTACAAACATCTGCACAAATCCAATATACCCTCCCCGCTATGGTGGTGTAGAGTATAAATATACTTGTATACATAGAAAAAACACATAGAATGGAAGGAAAGAGTAATATCGTTGGAAAAATTACTCTGTTTTCACTCTACGGGTGATACAATAACAAAGTGCATGCAATACATTCTCATGAATTAGGTTTTTGACAACAGACTTAAGTTTTTGGCTCTCACTTACCTATCTAGTTGTCATCTATGCTTGTGTATTCTTACATTTAATATAATACTTAAGTTTAAAAAATAAATTATAATTGTATTATAAAATACACTAGAGCGTTCGATTATGGAACTATTTGCTCCATAATTGTTTATTTGTAGATGAATTTTGTAATTAATTGAATAAATAAATAATATTTTAACTAAATTTTTTCGCTCGATCTTTTGCTACTAAGTTCATTTAAGAATTGCGATCTGGGTCTTTCTGAACTTTATACGACTCCAACCCAGCATTAGCTTTGGCTCTGCGCTTAAAAGTATCAGATAGAAGTGTTCGCTTCTCGTTGAAAAAGTTGTTCTACTTATTTTGCCTTAACAATACCTGTTAGAACTTTTCGTCTTCTTTTTACTGTTTCATGGCTTTTGAGATAATGTGACGACGAACCACAGTGGGGCAGAATCAAAATTTTTTGGAAATAAATCTGACATTTCTAAACGGCTGCTCCGATCTGATTAAAATTTGACGTAGACGTAGCCAAGGATACATGTATACAAGTTTAAGTTATTAAAATGGACCCCACAAATTAGGGTACCTTCGACATGTAAAATTTTTAATCACGTGCCATCTTTTTGTTTCCCATCCGATTTTAAAGATTTTTATATTTTTGGAAAGCGCTCAACATGCTTGCGTGTGCTATTTATCTATTATAATTTCCGTGTTATAAGCATTTCAAAATTTAAATTTTAAAATTTGGCCATACCTTGGTCCGCTTTTTTAAAATATAGGGCGCACTTTTGAATCGAATGAACTCACATTTTTTTCGTTAGTTATACAACTAAATTGCCAATAATAGGCAAACGTTTTCTAGGCAATATGAATTACGGATCCAAAAATAAACGATTTTCAATTTAAGAACTCAAAAAATAGTACAATTTTGCCCTAAAGTATTCTTTCAAATAACTTCGGCAGATAAAGCAGTAGGCTGATAGGTTTGTAGAAAGACGGTACTGACCACATATAACAACAAGAAAAACCGAAAAAAATTATTGTAAACGGTTTCAAACAGTGTAGTTTTACTTATTCTAACTTATTGTATTAAAATCTAGATTTTCATAAAAATTGGATTTACCACGTTTGGTCACTAAGCTAACGATAAATCCATAAATCCATGTCTTATTGTTTGAAGATCTGAGAAACTGATACTTTCATTAACAGCTAAAAAATAGCTGTAGAATGAAAGTCATACATGCTTATCGGCCACACATTTATCCCTTATTACAGCTGTTAAAGTGACGTTGCTTACCGTGGTGTGTGGTTTTCCACACAGAAGAAGTTTTTAAATATTTTGCTCTAGAAACAGCATATTTTGTCGTTTATATTCTGTCAAATGTTTGTGTAAAATGTGTTGAAGGTATATTAATTTTCTGTGACATATAACAACGCATATTGACTAGAGCTGAATTATTGAATATTTTTTTCAATTACACACGACTTTATTTGTGCGAATTAAAAAACAAAGTCTATCTTATTAATAATCAAATATTTGCGTATATAAGTATACATATATTAAATAAATTTATTTCCCATGATTAATAACATTAAATTTAACTTTGATTGTATTTTGTGTTTAATTTACTGTAAAATTTAAAAAAAATTGGGGAAATATTTGATTAAAAATTCTTGAAAAATTATTCAAGCATTAAACTTTCGATGTTAATCTGTACAAAAATTCAAATGAGTTCAATATTAAAATCAGAAAAACACCAACAATATCAGCAGCTATCTGCAGAAAATAATCTATTGTTTTCTTGTAGTTAACATTGAGCCAAAATACACAAAACAAATAGAAAAGAAATCTGTATAAATATGTATGAAAAATAAAAAAACAGATTATAATGAAACATGCAAATGATTGTTTAAATATTTTTAAACATTTTGGTGGGTAATATAGTTATTCCTATAAAATGTAACTAAAAAAAAATAACAAGCTTTGCATGGACACACACAGATGGATTTTAAGTCGACTGGTATACTTAAATGTGTACGAAGGATTATTATTATATATTATATAAAAAATGTGTTTAAACTTAATGCTCTTATTCATAATGAAATTTTTATTCTAGCAAAGTTGAAGAAATATCTGAAATATTTTGTATTTGATTCTAATTAGGAAATTGTTCTACGCATTTAACGCTAGTTTTTATTTAATAACCACAAATATGGACACCAGTCTTAAATTTTATTTAGCTATGCATTGGAACGATTAACTAACATAATTTACTATAGGGTACACACCAAATTCGTTGTGGTCCAATATAATAATCTTAGTCTGATTTTAATGAAGTCTCTCCTTTAAAAGCTAAACAATAATAATAATAATCAACCCCACTGCAGAGACTCAAGTTGGCCGTTATTAAAAAAAAAAAACAAATTGAAACAAAATGCCAAATAAACATTGTACTCGCAATAATGGTAAAAATAGGGCTAGAAAAACGGAAAGAAAATATCAATAGATGTTGGAAAAAAAAACCTTCTTATAATGTGAATGACAATGACACATTTCACATTTCAATGTGACAAAAACATTTCCACAGACATAATAATAATAATAAACATACCCACCACCATGTTTTTCATTTATTCTTAATCCTAAATATACACGACTATTTGAGGAATTTTAAATATAATGGATTCAACACCAACGACACAATAAATGAGTAGTGTTGGTGACAAAAGATACAAAGTGCTAAAAAAAAAGTAAAATAAACCACGAAACATAACCACAACAATGAATTCATACTTATTGTTTTACAAAAAAAAAAAAAAATTACGCTGAATATTGTAATGGAATTGACAGGATTCCCCGCAATAATATGTTATCTATTGATACAAAATATCAAAGACTTTCAATATAAAATTCAAGCTGTCGAAAAGCTTTCTATATAAAAACTTGATTTATTATATTATCTATAACGAAAAGTAATCACAGTATAGATGAAGTGCAATACCTGATATCCTCGGTATCAAAAATATTCAATAACTTAAAATGAAAAAAAGTACTTTTTTCCCAAAAAAATTAGCGAAAAATCGCATTTTTAAAAATTTTTAAATTCAATTGTATATAACTTTGAACTTAGTCATTACTTTTAAGCAATTATTTTTCCATTTGACACATGTCATTGTTGTTAGTCCAATAAAGGAAAAGTGGAGAAAATCAAGAAATATTTGGATTCGCTGTTATCAAAGAACTAAATAGGGGTGGGTAAAAATGTTGAAAATTTTACCTTTGGGTCTTGGGGAAAGTTTTTTATTTTGATCCCTGGAATGCAATTTTCTTTGTCAGTTGGGCGATTTTTTTGCGTCCCTACAAATTGACCAGCCCTAATATATGTTCTTCACATATCAGATTACAGAAACCACAACATATGAAAAACAAAATGATGCGGAACTGTTGACGACTTTTAGCTATAAAAACAAGGACACGCTTTGGAACATGTAATATAAGATTGCTTCTGGAATCAACGAGTTTGGCACAAATATGTCGAGAGTTTGGAAAATACGAACTGTTTTTTGGGTTTATGCGTGACAAGGTGGCCTGACAACGGTATGATTTCGAACACCGATGGTTTATCTACTCTGGCAAACACAACGGAGTTCCCAGATCTAACGGCGTTGGTTTTTTACTATCTAAGGATGCAAAACAGGCGTCGATAATGTGGAAACCCATCATCTCTATTCGTCTTTGTAACCGTGCACGAATTATCTATTGTATTAAGTGCTATGCACCAACCGGACCGGCATTGGGAATATGATCCGACTACTTTTCCGATATATTGTCAGTACCGGAATATGTAGCTCCACATGCTGCAGTTGATACAAATATTCACATGCACTTCCCCCTGAGCTCAATTAGTGGGGCAATAATAAAGGTACCAAAAAAATAAGTAACCTGACGGATTGTCGAAATTGGAGGGCATAAACTTATTGCCAATGATGAACAAGGTAATAGCGCATATCCATCATAACAGATTATCCTCATCAACTGTCCAACTTCGACCAGAGCAGGCAGGCTTTAGGGAACATAACTCACGCACGGATCACGTGAACAGCCTTCGTATTATTGTAGAACAATTGGTGGAATGGCGATCCCCTCTACATTGCATATGTATAGACTTTGCTAAAGTCTTTGATACCCTTCACCATCACGCTATTTGGCAAACGCTACAGTACAAAGGAATTCCACATCAATTAATTGATCTAATCCGTGCCTTATACCGGAATTTAACATGTATGGTATTACATGAACGCAATCTGGGAAGAGCCTTTAGAGTTCACAAGGCTGTGTTTTATATCCATTGCAATTCAATATAGTACTTGACGTTATAATGCTTAAGGCAACAACCAATAGAAGAGGCATCACTTAGAGCCTAACTGGACGCCTCGAAGATCTCGATTATTACAAAGACATATGTCTCCTTGCCCATACATTCAACGATAGGGCAGCAAAACTAAGGAAAATACCGACCACGGCAATTGATGCTGGTTTAAATATTAACATATGACAGATCTTGCGTTAAAATACCGCCAACTCCCAAAAGTTCCAAAAAGACTACTTTGATCCTGAAGATGTCCAATCGTTTATATATCTGGGTAGTGTCATATCAGCATCAGGTGGATCGCGCGAAGATATTACAAAGCACATCAAAAAGGCAAAAAAAGCATTTGGGGCTCTGCTAAAACTATGGAAATCACCATCTGACCAAGCTCTATCTCTTTTCGTAAAACGTGCGTTATGTACTGCTGTATGGCTGTCAATTTGGCTTTGTAGAAAAAAGTGGAACACATAACTGCGAGATCATTACTAGCTAAGATCTATCACCTCAACTGTATTTATGTATTTAGACAGTCCAAATGGTTCATTATCCTATCCAAACGTAGATCTTAGTAGTTGCTATCAATCGGAAAGGGTGTCACCGAAAACTGTGGTTTAAAGTACCACCAATTTATTAAGGTAATGTTGAGAATAAACAGTGCAGATTTTGTGAACTTCAGGCCGAAACCTCTGAACATGTTTTATGGGACTGCCCAATGTTGGCAATGTGCAGAACAAAATGGCTCGGAATTTGTTGGGATGAAAACTTTGAGGCTGCACAAAAGATCCTATGGGTCGCAGTGCGTAAAGCCTCACTAGTAATAATAATAATGAACTCTGGAACACCACAGCTAGCGACTTGCAATCGTTGCAGGCATTCATTAGTCGCTCGTTATGAAAACTGCTCAAGATATTTTGATTAAATGTTATCTCAAACAGAGACCTGTAGGAAAGAGCAGGTGAAACACCAATACGTATCCAGATCATCAATCGTAAGTGGAGTTGGATTGGTCATCTTCTATGATGCACCAACGACAACTTAACCAAGATGGCAATTGAATGGAACCACAAGGGACAAACCTGACCTGGTGGAGATAAATCGAGACTGAAGAAAACACAACTGGAAAGTCCTGGGCCGAAGTGAAGCTAATAGCACGGCATAGATCAAAAAGAAAAAAATTTTTGTTGGGGCCTTTTTTCCACCTTTGAACCAAACAAATTGTGATTTAGATTTTTTTTTTGTTCAAAATTAAATGATAAACTAATAACTAAAATAAGTTAGGCGCTATTATGTTTTCACACTATTATGTACCACAAAATGGAGCTAGTAGTTACCACAGTATATCAACGATAGCATTGTAAATATGTATTTTCAATTATTCTAACATTTTGTATTAGAATCTAAATATTCATAAATAGTGGACTTAATACGTTTGTTTACTAAGCTAATGATAACTGAATAATTCACCAAATTCCGGAAAACCTAACCTATTCACACATAATGCCAATGTAAAATGTTCGAATGTTTGGCATTTTCCATAAAAAAGTAATCCGTTACTTAATGAAACTTTTTTGAAAATTCGAAAATTTTCCTTTTAATGAACGAAAAGTTTAATATAGATGCCTGGTATATAAAATATTAGTATTCATGTGATTGAAGGGATAACTGTGTTTGTTTTTGTTATTATTGTTTAAACTAGAATATGGTTTGTATACAAGTATGTATCTATTTGTACATGAAATTTAAAAGGGAAGCACAATGTCCTTGATGTCTGTAACATTAGTAAAAGTACACATTGTTGCAACAACATTTTTATAAGCATGTTTCATATTGTAGTATTTAGTACAAGTATGAATAATACAAAATATTTACTGTTTCTTTAAAACTAGTTTCTTTGTTGGATTAGAAAGTGAAAAAACGAATATTTTTTTGTTTAGTTTTCATGAAATGTCTCAAAAAGTAACTTGAGTAGTTACAACCAACACCACATATTCTCTATATTTAGTTGAATGACACATTGAAATATGGTGGGGAGTTGCATTATTACTATACACAACAATTTTAATGAAAAGCGTGACCTTAATTTGTTCGATTGTTAAAAAGCTAAATTGAAAACGAAATGATTTTATGGAGATTATGTTTAAGATTTTATGTTATTAAGAAAGCAACTTTTATTATTATTTATTTATTTACAATGCAACCTCAATTAACACATTAAATGTTTTTCATTAATTCTCAATTTAATTTAATTTTAAAAGTTAAATCGTTTGAGTTTCCTTAATTGACGGCAACGTTTTTTTTTTTACTTAACACATCATCAATCAATTGAACACATTAATTTGTTCAGTAAATTGTTACTAATGTCTTAATTGAAATCATTATAATTGTTTTGTTTTTTTTTTTAACCGGTAAATATTTTTAATAGTTTTTAATTAATTTATTATGTTTTTTTTTGCCCACCACCAAAAATATGGTGTATATTGAATTTGTCATCATTCCGTTTGTAACATATCGAAATGGTCAAGTAGAAGCAGAGTTATGAACCAAAATGCGAGACATCCTCATAAAAATAGCTATTTATCAAAAATATTTTGCTATTTACTTTAAATATTTTTCTTTTGATAAAACGACAATCTCTGTTGAAAATGGCAAGAATACGTCCTTGATTTTTACCAGCCCCCATACAAATTTCTTCCCGGAATATGGCACTATGGTATATAAAAGCCTATATAATAGCAAACATAAGTCCTAAGAAAAATAAAACACAAAACAAAATTTTTTTTGGTTCGGTCAATATTTGACCATAGCTCCATTTATTGTCCACATCTTCAAATCACTTCACCTACATAAATATCTTTCAACTAAGGATACCTAGTAGTTCTAGGAGACAGTCCGGAACTAGTGATTTTACCCATCATTTAGTGTGGGAACTAGTTACTTCAATAGCTACGTGATTAGTTATTTTAACAATGAAACTGTCTAATAACTGGTCTAAAGTAGTCAACGCATTGGAATCACATACTGGTTAAGTAGCTTACTAGCTACCGATCAGCTACATAACTAGTTATTTTACCAATTACGGGTGGTAATTGACCTCAAATAGACATCTAAAAAGACATATTGGCTGTCCAATAAACGAAACCTTTCTTCGACAACTCTCCAACGGATTGCTTCTGGTGGGTAAAATAACTAATTCCTAAAGTGCAGAACAAAATAAACGTTTAAAGTGCTTCCCTATAGGTTACTAAGAGACACTAAACTGACTATTGACTTCATTCTAAGTTGTATAAAATATCAGTATACTTAAGCAAAAATAAAAATTAACTGTATGATAATTATATCAACACAATTTGTATAAAACCAGTTTGAACGAATTACTCACAAAACAGTTGAAGTGACTACACTCCAGATTACTTAGAGACACTTAAATGACAACTGTCTTCACGCTAGATTACCTGGGATGTATAAAGTAACCAATTGTCTTCTCTGTGCACTACAAAGAGCACGTACGTGTTATATGACCAAAATATATAAATTAGAGAAAGTTAAGTGATAAGACATTTGTGATGATTACTGTCTATAAAGGATACATTGACTACACAGAGAAAATAAATTCGTGATAGCAACCTGATATGTTGCCATTCGAATGATTCTATATTAGTGACCGAATTTTACAGTTGTGGCTACAAAATTTTAAAAGGGGCAACAAAACTTTGGATGCTTTGACCAAAATTCTTCTTTGGCAACTGTTAATAAAAGCGAAAAATTCTAAGTTTTCAACCGAATCATTCGACTGGCAACAAATTCGGTTGTTATTACGAATCTGTTTTCTCTGTGTACTTGCTTAACTGCTGGGTATCGATACAAAATTTTACACATATCATTGGTATTCAAAAATCATACGATTGTTTTTTGTCCATAATTAGCCTTAATAGGTTATAGCTCCTATAAAAGGCACACATACGAAAAGTAGATTATCGCGCATAAATATCGATCGCGTATAAATATCGATAAAAAATTAACACAAGTTTGCATATACTGGTATCTTGATATTGGGGTTTGTGACTATCGATCCATAGTTATACTAAAGCTCCTATATAAGGTCAACTTCCGGAAAATACTAACATTTTCCACAAAAGATATAGGGGTATAGTGATTTAGTTATTCCGTTTGTAATACAAGGAAATATTTTTCAGAGACCCACTAATTTATATATATTCTGAGTCTTTAACATATTTAAGACGATTTAGCAATGTCCGTCAGTCTGTTGAAGTCAAGATAGGGCAATAAGGGACCAACTTAAGGGGGAAACTATTATTTGTTGATTAGAAATTGTTGGTGCTTAAAAGGGAAAAATTCAATTTCCGACGTTTAGAAAACTGAAATTTGTCACAAATTAGTTTCCCATATAAGTATGTAGAGAAACTTTACTGACTGATTCATCATCGCACAGCCCAAACGCCTGAAGCTAAAAACATTAATTTTTGTGTGCTTAGAAGGGATTTTTGGAAATTCGAACGTTTAGGGGGTAAATTCGTAAGGTTAACTATATTCAAAACAAATAAAGATACAATAAAACTATAATAGCATGGTACTATACTTAAAAAGATACTGACAAGTGTTTGGAAATTCCAACTTTTAAGGGGAGAAAACGGGTAAAAACTGAATTCTGAATTCTGGTACTTTTTGTTGCACCCAGTGCATCATTTAATCCAATAAACACAGAAACAATTTTTAAATCGTATTCTTTACTTATCTAAAAATAACAAATATAAGTTTGGTACTTTTTGGAAATTCGAACCTTTAAGGGATTAAAGTTGTGTTTATTTATGGTACTTTTTTCGTAAAATAAGTTTTTATATAAATTGATAGAAATATATGAATATTTTATTACGAACCACGATACAGAAATTTATTTGAATAAAATTTTACCACCGCAACGTGGATAAAAAAGGTACAAGAAAGGGGTTAAAAATGGGAAAATACATTTTATTTAAAACAAGTAAGAAAGCATGGTCGATCAAGCCCGACCATATGACACCCTACACTAAGTAAATGAGAAAAAACTTGTTTCTTTTAAAATTTCAATAATTTATATTCGTAAGAGATTTACGAAAGAGGACCTTATATGGGAGCTATGACTAATTATGGACCGATCATAATAAAATTTGGTGACATGAATTCCGTATATATAAAACATATTTGGTGCGAAATTTGTGTAGATACCAATATAAATTAAGCATATGTGTTCGATAAAGTGAGGACATTTGAATGGGTGCTTGGTGAAATAATGCACCGATTTCAGACAGTTTCAATAATCTTGGTACTTTGCTATAGTGAAGCTAAAATGCGGCTATATAAACCCCCACGATTGAAGCTTAAAGACGACTATATAAAGACCTGCGATTGAAGGTAAATCTCGACTTTTTAAAGATCCATGATTGAAGCAAAATCGCGACTATAAGGACATACGACTGATGTTAAAACGCGTCCATATAATGACCCAAGATTGAAACAAAAATGCGACTATATACATAAAGACCAACGATTGAAGCTAAAACGCGACTATATAAGCCCCCTCCATTACAGAAGCTAAATACCCACGATTGTGGCTAAAATACGACTATATAAAGACCCATGGTTGAAGCTGAAACGCGACTATATAAAGACACACGATAGAAGCTAAAATACGACTATATAAAAACCCACGCTTGAAGCAAAAAGGCGACTGTAGAAAAACCCAACATTGAAGCTGAATCTCAATTATATAAAAACCCACCTTTGAAGTGAAAATACGACTATAAAAAGAACAACGGTTGATGTTAAAAGACTACTATATAAAGACCCATGGTTGAAACTAAAACGTGACTATATAAGGACACATGATTAAAGCTAAAACGCGACTATATAGAGACCCACGATTCCAGCGAAAATACGACTATATGAAGACCTGCAACGTTTGCATGGACAGACGGACGGACACAAAGTGATTCTGAGTTGATCGGTATACTTAAGTGAACTGAAGTATAGGTACTTTTTCGTTCTTCTAATGGTACTTTTTGAATATTCTTTAATAGTGGACCTTGAATTATGAAATTAACTAAGTGAAATCAAATTCATGTAAAAAGCTACCAAATATTAAACTTTACTCTGTACTAGTGTATAAACATAACTATCAGTGACTGAGAGATAGTCAGCTCCCTGATAGAAATTAAAAAAT
Source organism: Calliphora vomitoria (assembly GCA_942486065.2). Lineage (NCBI taxonomy): Eukaryota > Metazoa > Arthropoda > Insecta > Diptera > Calliphoridae > Calliphora > Calliphora vomitoria. The sequence continues at coordinate 100,439,021 of OW818031.2, read as the reverse complement.
CTTTATCCATTTTTTTTCACTATTAGGATTAAGAGGTAACCAGATGAATTGTAATTTGTCGCACATTGTAATTAAAATAAACTCCTTTGTAATATATTACATCTCACAATAACACAAATTAAATTACAAACTATTAAGCTTACTAAATAGACAACAATTTACTAATTTTATTTTTAGACAACAATTAATTAAATTTTAGACCTGATTGATATTTAATTGTGTCACTTAAAGGTGTGAACAACAAAGGGGAAAATCAATTAGTTACGGATAAAGTGTAAACGATACAATTTACAAATTGTAAAACACGATAAACATTAATTTGCAAAGTCCAAGGGGATTTGTATGCGGATTAAATTACCAGCATTATCAATTATGGTCAGGTGACAAATCTCCAATAAGTGATAGGGGACTTAAGTAATTTAAAGGAAACTAAATTAGATTGTGTGAAAATCTTATATCAACTTAAAGACATACAATTTATATCGAGTTTCACATATAATTTAAAGACAATTTGAAAAAACATCATAGCCATGAATGATTAAAATTAATTTTGTTACATATCTAGTACAATTTCAATTACGTAAAATGTTTTTCTTAAAAAATAGCTTAATTAGTGCCAAAGTGATTAACTCTTGTCACGTTTGTCTTCACCATGAACAGTGAAGTAAATTTATTTTAAAATCAGTTGCACTATTATCACAATAGTATATTATTCATACCTACCTGTACAAATTTACTTTGAAAATCAGTCATCGATTCGCGCATCTTATAGGCGACTGTTTTATCATAAAATTGTGTTCAGCAAGAGGCTAGTTTTTAGCTTAAGCGGTTTGTTAATAAACAAAGTTGCCTCATATGGAGTGATACCAATCCCCAATCACATGGATGGCACTACGTGACATACGGCGACCGCAACTATAACTTGATTTCGAGAAATTAACCTGTCAATTGGCCTCCAAGATCATGAGATTTAAAATTTCTCGATTTGTTCTTGTGAGGATACTAGAAGTCACTGGTTTATGCTGATAAACCAGCATTGACCCCTTGAAGGTCAACATTACAACAAACAATGCATTGTTCGTGTTATTCGTCAGCTGGAAAAGGTTGCCCAAAATTGTAGGTCCAGAATGCGCTTTGTCAAGAACAAGTGCTATGGCTATATATCCGAAACAATTTTCAAATGTTTTGTACAAATTTAAGTTCTATCAGGCTTAAAAAACACTCTTTATTATCGGACTTGACCGATCATTTAGATCTCACTTTTACTATTTATATTTAAACACTTCATACTTAATGCTTAAGTTGTTACAATTCCCTATTGTTTCATACATTTTAACGATAAATCAACGAATTATTTATACTGTTATAATTTTACTCCTTTCATACATATTTGTATGTTCTTCATCTTGTATACATTCCAACATACAATATATACTAAGTACATACACATAAAACTTGTATAAAATGATGAAATTCATTACAATTTTTTAATTAAAAATTAAAACTTCTCTTGCTGATAAAACAAACTCATACACAGACTTGTTTTCAGTAGATATACCACAAGACAAACCACAGATAAAGTTGTGCTTGGAAAAATAGCATTGAAAAATATGTTGATCAAAAAATTTTGTAATAATAATGTATGCTTATTTAAAGCTTATATAAACCCATAAAGATGTATATATTTAGAATAATAATAAATTTAAACCAAAGGTTCGAAAGAATTAAGTCTTAATTAAATAAACCACTTAATTAAAATAATTTAGGTCGAGCTAAAAATCTGAAAATTTATATTTATGGTAAATTTAATACGCTGAATCAGGTCTATTGATAACAACAAATTTATTTTTGTTTTTAGTCCAATGCCTGGCTTTATCCTCCTTGCCAATTCCTATAAAATGTGAGCCTAAATTCACAATTTTATTATCGTACCACCGAGTGATAATTACATTGTTATCGGCACTTATACATTCAGGTGATGATCCTCGTCCTTTTCGCTTCATTTTTTTTTTTCAGTTGGAAGGCGAGGGTTCGCAAATCTATTAATTCGTATTGTTCCAGCAGCATTGATTTGGTTTTGCTTCAAAATTTCAAACAATTGGTACGATGGAAAATAATTATCGAAGAACAGATTATGACCAATTTCTGTTCTTGGAATAGGTTGCGTTAGATGGAGCAGAATTGATGAACCAAATCCGACTTTTTTGACCCATTTTTGGTTAATTTTTGTAGTCGAACCTTGATAGACAATACTATCATATGACATTCCACTTTTTCCGCACAAAAAGAAAATCTTTATTCCCCATGAATACGGTTTTCCTTTTATGTACTGCTTAGCGACGAATTTGCCTTTATATGGAATGATTTGTTCGTCAATGTAAAGATTTTCTTCCAAAGGTAGCTCCATTAGTCGACTTCGCACCAGTTCCATAATTGGAGATACTTTAAAGAGGCGATCTTTGCATACAGTATTCCGCTTTGAGGTATCAACAAGATGCAAATTATTGCGAATAGCAAATAATCGTTTTCGTGACATATTTTCCGTAAAAGATGTAATTCCAATTGAAGTGTCGTAAAACATTTCCACTCGGGGAAATTTTAAGACACTCATCATAATACGATAGGCAAAACAACGCGGACTTCATCCACCGTACATAGCTTGAACGAAAATTGTCCTGTTGTTTGTGCATGTACGTTTGTATAGTCTGCAGCATTTGAAACGAAATCATCTGTTAAATATTTATTAATATATGAGAATGGTGTTCCAGCTGCAATATAGGCTCAAAAGTAATGCCTCTATAATGTTTTGGTAGTTAGTGTTCTCCAACTTATATTGCTTTTATGGGTATACTTTAATGAAATTTCTGGTTCAGCACGAGTTAATTTGTTGTATTAATTCCTTGGCACTCTAAACATATTGTCTATGTCAATGATAAACTCACTCACTACTGCAACCAAAATCACTATTTATATACACTGCCATCTTCATCCGAGTAGCCTAGATTGTTCTTAACGGCCAAAACTCGTATGTTCGAATTCTAAAGCTTTCGATGTTAATGTTAGCAGCTTAAACAATTAGTATTGCCATACTTACAAACAATGCTAATAACCGCATGCTATCAACATTGTTTATAAGTGGAAGCTTCTACTGATGGACGTGTTTATTAACATGATGCATATTGCAGGCAGTCGTTACAGACCGTTAAATTCAAATCGCTATTGTAAATTCGTAACAATATTTTATGAAAAAAGTACCATAAATAAACACAATTTTTACCCCTTAAGGGTTCGAATTTCCAAAAACTACCAAACATATATTTGTTATTTTTTGATAAGTAAAGAATACGATTTAAAATTTGTTTCTATATTTATTGGTTTAAAAGATACATATGGTGTCAAAAAAGTACCAAAATACAGTTTTTACCCATTTTCTCCCCTAAAAAGTTCGAATTTCGAAAAAGTACCAAACACCTGCCAGCTAATTTTAAGTTTTTTTTGTATCTTTATTAGTTTTGAAAATATAAGGTTTCCAAATTTATCCGTTTTTACCCCCTAAACGTTCGATTTTTCAAAAATCGCTTCTTAGTGGATCGTTTTGGGGAGGTAGAAACCCACAGTTAAATTTTCATGATTCTATCTTCAGTAGTTTGGGCTGTGCGGTGTTGAATCAGTCAGTAACGTTACACTTTTATATACAGTGACTCACAGCTTATTTGATGCAGGTAATATTATTTTAGAAAAACGAAAATTAGTCAATACTCATTCAGGAGACGCTCACAAGAGTTTTGTCGACAACATTTGAAGAACACATTTAATTTTGCAAGTGCGTTATATTTGCAGATGAAGGTAAAACTCACGTTTTCAGGTCTGATAGGAAGTCCTGTGTTTAGAGAAATCCAAACACCGAGCTTTAACTATGTAATTTTCCCTCTAAAGTTAAACACGGGAGAGGCAGTGTAATGGTAAGGGGTCGTATGTACTATTCAGGGGTTGGAAATCCGACATTTATTGAAGAAAACATGGATACCAATATGTATCTAGACCTCCTAAAAGCTAATTTAGTACAAAGTGCGGAGAAACATGGCATTAGGGATTCGTTAAGGTTCTACCAAGACAACGATCCCAAGCATACATCAGGTATTGTAAAGACTTGGCTTGACTGGAACTGCCCACAAGTTATACAGACATCTGCACAGAGTCCAGATCTCAACGTCATAAAGATTATGTGGTCACCGCTGGAAAATAATACAATAAACCATAATATTTCTAATGCTTCTGATTTAAAATGGGCACCCCAGATAGAATGGGTTAAAATTACATCCGATTATACAGCACAACTGGTAGAATCTATGAAATCCCTATTGAAAGCGTAGAGAAGGTGTGTTTCCAAAATTAAAATTCTGAGTTGAAATATAGTTTTTTTTTAAAAAACTATAAAGATGAAAACTAATTATAAATATAATGCTATTTGAATATTCCTAACTGTAAATACAATATAAACAGTTATGCTGAAAAGTAAAATATAAAAATTTAAAAAAATATATACTACAATATATACTCGTAATGTGATGGTATTGAAAATGTTTAATTTTCTTTATTATCAGAAAAGTCTATGTGGTAAATGTTGAAAATACATTAGTATGAAAACATGTTTTAAAGCTGAAACATACACATTAGGGTGGCCCTGAGGGTACCCATATCGTAATGAAATAACGATATATTTTTGGTTCATTGTAATGTGGATTCGAAACGTACTAGAATAAAAAAAGTACCATAAAGACCCATATTTTGTATTCCCATTCAGTATCATGAATACCTTATTTCATACTTGCAGATCCATTGTTATACAAAATTCAAAAGAAAGGTACCACTAATGTCACCTTTTGTGAATTCTAACTCATTCAGAATCATGTGTGTATAATTTATAACTTTTAGGTTTATTATTATAAAATAGTTAAAAGGTACTTTTACAATAAATAAATAGTACCATTAATTATAACTTTTTAATTCGCATTCACTAAACCATAAATGCTTAATTTCGTGTTTCTATGTACATCGTTAAAAAATATTTAAAAATTACTTAATTATTATAGAAATTTCAACAAATAATTACCATTTTAAGAACGAAAAATAGTAATAGCTTTTGTTACCTCAATATCATTAACCTTCTATCATTGGTTCTTTCTTTACTCAGAGGCATATTAGCCAACTATTATGTATATACAATAAGTAAAATAAAATAATTTGATATAATAAAAAGTACCATTAGAAGAAGTTTGAAATTTCAAATTAGTTTTTTATTTTTTTGATCAAGTTACCTTTATAAAGCATGTCAGTTATTATGTTTAATGTCATTTATATGCATTTGTTGCTAATCTGATTAAAAAAAGTGCGTACTAAAATTATAAAATATTTTCAACAAAACCCAACTTGCTCCTACAAAAAGTTGGCTAAGCATTCAAAGGTCTGCCGTCAGACTGTTTCCAATGTTATTAAACAGTACCGGGAGAACTTGTCCGTTGATAGATAACCTGGTTCAGGTATAAGGAATTGTCCACATGATGTTTTTAAAGCCAAACAAATAGAAAACATTTTCTAAAGAGCTCCCAACACATCCGGTAGGAAAGCAGCCCGGTTGGGTCAGTACTTGGACTATTTGGTACGAAAAGTTAAAGCTAATGCTGGTTTAAAAACATACAAGGCTCAGAAAGTTCCTGACAGGAACACTGCTAAAAATTTAGAGGCCAAAAACATAGCATGGAAATTGAAGTTAAGAATTTTTCGATCACACTCCTTATTATGGGTGATCGTTGGTTACGGTTTAAAGATGGCGGATTTCGAGGAAATTTAGTTCCTTGGTCAGAAATTTTATTTAAAGAAATGTTTCTGTTGTAGCCTATTTTCTGGTATTTAATTTCATATTGTTTCATTGGGTTGCTAATTTACGAAATTTGTAATTTTACATTTTATAGAACTTTTATTATCTGTGGTTTAAAGTGTCCAAGATACCAAGGCTTTAATTTTAGAGATTTTTAGTAAATTTTAATTTGACTCAAGTTCATTTATTATAATTACTCAGTAGTAATTCAAAGAATACCACTGTAAGTTAATTTTAGACATTTGGCCTATTCCATGTCATCGTACGTGACATTTGTGCGCCTAAAGAGTGGAATAGATTTTGCAAAAATAAGAGTATTTGATAAATAATACGTTCTTTACGTCCCATTCAGACGGTCGAAACATTGTTGTCCAAAATATAAGGTACGTGACATAAAATGGAAGTAACTTTGAGGTACACATAGAAATATGCGAAAAATTTCAAATCGTGAGAAGCTTATGTAAACCGATTATTAAGTATATAACTTGTTAAAAATCACACGTAATTCCTATTATAAAGGGACAAACTCTGTAAAAAATGGTAAGAGCCTGTTTCAGTTATATATTGCTGAATAAGATAACATTTGAATTAAAATATCTTCTTCGTAAACTGGTCTTTCTAACAAGTATAACATAACTTAGGTTAGATTAGGTTCGGTTTCTAGGCAGCCGCGAAGTGAAAATGAAGAGCAGCTCACGTGGGTCCAGCCAATAGGCCCCTTTGTGTTACCTGAAAGTAGAAAGATAGAAAAAGAGGGACATAATAGATATGAAAAAGAGAAGCGGACAGTCAAGATGCGATTAAAGAGTGATGAGGAAGCGATACGAAAAAGAAAAAGAGAGAGGAGAGGAGATTATTAATTTGTCACTCTGTAGAGATCCCCATATCTGGTCTGGTTAGCCAATTACTACTCCTTATAAAGTCATTAAAGCACTCTAGCCTCAACTTCGAGAGCTCAGAAAGACTAATTTGGGAACGATGTTCAAGAAACCTTAAGCGCAGATCTTCTAAAGCCGGACAGTGACAAAAAAGATGAAAAATTGTCTCATCCTCCTCCTCGTTTTGACAACTTCTGCAGAAGTCGTTATAGGGCAAGCCAAGTCTCATCGCATGGTTGCCAAAAGTGCAGTGAACGGTAATGACCGCCACCATACCGCTCAATTGTGAGCGTGTCATGCTAAGAAGATAAGTTGGTTGTCCGCGATTCATTCGGGGCCATATCACAACGCCATCTTGTCTTAGCAAGCTCATAGTAGAAGTTACTAATGTGAAGCTTGCATTTGGATAACGGAATCCCACAGAGGAAGTCTTTTTTCACCAAATCATCAGCAACACAGTTGCCCATTCACGTACCTAATTGAGTACAACTGTTGAATATCTCGCCATCCTGTTTAAAGATGCCCGACAATCCTGGACCAAATTACATGTTGTATATACACCTGTTGGAGATTTTATTGCGGCCTGACTGTCAGTATATATACGAATATTCCTGATATCTTGTTATAACTGAGCCAGTTAGCTGCCCTTTTTATGGCTGATATTTCAGCTACATTCATTTGGAATAATTCTACATTCATTTGGAGTAATTCTACATTCATTTGGAAGTCTAAAAGATAACCTAGTTTCGAATTACTGAATATAGACACCTACGCGATCTTCCTTAATAGAACCATCCGTATAGACTGATTGTGTCATGTAAAGGTCCATTCATTGCTTCCGAGTTATGCGGAATTGAGAAAACAAAATTTCTCACCATGAAGGGCCTAGAAATGCAGTAATCAGTATTATCCGGAAAATTCCGAATGCTAAATGTTATACTGGTGTTTAGCCTAAAGGCATAGGCGATTGCGATTTTTCTGGCCATTAGATCCACAGGGAGCCAGTTTAATATAGTAGAGGTCGTTCTTAGAGCTTCTGTTCTCAGTACTGCCATTCTTCTTAAAACCCTCTCGAATAGCATACAAATTGAGCCTTTGTCTAGTGCCTTCCACCACACAGATACTCCATAGAATAGCGTCGGCTTAATGACCGTATCACATAGCCAGTTAACAATCTAGGGTTTAATACCCCATTGCCTTCTTACAGACATACATAGCAGTTAAGGCATTTGATGTCCTTGAAAGGGTATTGGGTTTCCAGGGTAGTTTACTATCCAGAATAACACCCAAGTATTTTGCATTGTCTGATAGTATTAGTTCAACACCATTTAATGTTCAGAGTGAATTGAATGCTTTTTCAAAGTTCGAAATATATTAATCAATCCAAATATTTCTTTCAGTTGTCATGAAAAAATAGTAATACACTCACTTAGCATGTACATTCGTCGCTGTCTCAGTGACGACTAAACAAAAGAGTATATATGTGTGGTTAACTTGCACAATTGTGCTATGAAATGGGCGACAATAGTTTATAACGATTATAGTACTCTAACTTGTTTAATTCTCCTTTAGCATTTGAAATTTCGTAAAAAAACGATCTCAGAAAATTTTTATATTTTAAAGGTCTTATTTTATAAAACGAAACGACGAACGTTAAAATAAAATTATATGGAAAATATTCAAGTTTCAAACCCTTTTCCAAGTATTCTTCATACAAATTGCTTACGCTTCCAAACGTTTCGTTTTTATAAAATGAGGCTCTAAATTTAAAAATTGATAGTGATATGAATTACAAAATTTAATTTAATTGGAGTTTTTTTTTTTCAACTTTTAGTCTTTTGAAAAATGTTGCTATTTTGACCTAAAACTTGGAGCTTCAAATAAAATGTGTAACCTCTAAATGTTTACCAATTTTGCTAAAATTTTTATCATAAACATTTATAGATGGCGGAGAACAATTTTACATTTTGGGAGCACCGAAAAAGTCGAATATAAGGCCCATCCTAATACACATACTTATATCATATGTAAGTATATACAAATACGTATATCTATATATAGATTTTTTTGTGTATATATAAATAATATACTCTGGCATTGGTATTGGCGGTTATAGAGTAGCAAAGCGGTAGCAGCAGTAGCAGCAATACTAGCAATACTGTATTACCACATCGAAGTGTTATGCAATAAATTTTATATTGCCTTTAACACAAGTTAAATAAAACAAAAACGGCAGCAAAAAATTTGTGAAAGTAAAATCAAACTGAAATAAGGAAAAGTATAAAGACCATAAAGATAAATCAGTGACGATGGCTGTTGGAAATGTTACTGAAGGCTGATGTTATTGGTAATGATAGTGTAGTAGAGTGTTGAAAATATAATAAAATAAAATGAGTAACAAAAAAAATTATTTTTGTAGGAGCGTTTTTTTTTAATTTATATTACTTTTATACCCTACAAACATTAACATTACATTAAAATATTGACTTTCGTGGCCATTGGTCAACAATTTGTCACAGCTTTTATATAAACACCGCTTATCAAAATCTTTATATTGAGTATAAGTTTCCTAAAATATAAAATGAAGCGATTAAATCCTGCAAAAATTAATTTAATGTTATCATGCATCACATTACTGAACACTGTGCAAGACTTAACCTAGATCTGTACCGCTCATAATTGGTGTATCGGTTAGTCTGACTGACAGCACTTTCGTACTTGCGTTATTTTTGTTGGTCTTGCTACAAGTAAAACAATATTTATTTTTTTATACTTGGCAGCTTACAAGAAAAAAAGTGTTTAATATTTAATTAAAATAACATTATTTTCAAGAAAATAAGAGAAAGAGAGAAAACTTAAGGAAGATAAAGGAATTTTTGTGAAATTGTTTTCTTTGGCAAATTTACTAGGAAGTACAGAAATAAAAAAATATCTTCTTATTTAGGTTACATTACATTATAAAATCAAAAGTAAAACTATTATATTAAATGAACTATAATATCTCTTTAAGAAATGTATTGTTAAACTGTCCAATAAAGGCACAAATTTTAAAATAATCAAAACGTTCCACAAAATGATTAAAATTTTATGGTTCACTGATTTCGAATAGAATGTATACAACATTTTTGTTTTTTACTTTTACATTTTTACTATTTTTCATAGTGAAGTAACAAATTTATATACAAATACATTGTACTTTTTCCTACTACGATAAGAGTTTATAAGAAAAGATTTATATGTCAATGCCAATGAGACCAAACAGATAAGCATTTTATGAAAATAAGTTATTTTTACCATTTAAAGATTCAAATTATAAATTAATTAATTTTTAATTTCTAAACAAATTCATATGTGTTTCCTAAAACGAAACATTTCTACCAATATTTGGAATTGAAACGCATTATAGATTAATCAATTTAGTTATAGTTACCGAATTAATAGAAACAAATTTGTAAAGTCATAAATTGATAATATCAACTGATATAACAATAGTCTGAACCTTAATTCAATTGTACTAATGTTTTTACAATTCTTAACACAGAAAATCGGCAAAGTTTGTAGATTTTTAATAACAATAACAAAATATTGATTTAGCTTCTTAAAAATCTATAATTTTAACCGTTTTCCAACCAATTTGTTTTCTGTGTGGATCTAACAAAGGCCTGCGTAAGACATTTTGTTGACAAATTTTATGATCTGTTATGTTGTGGCGACGCACAGTGCTTTGTCCCCATATAACGAATGGACAAAAGTAGAAGGAGCTTTCGTAGAGGTGTAGAATTTGGTACATAAGTACCGTTTTGCATTGTTAAGAAAAATACAAATTTTCATCAAAATCGGATGAAGGACTTGCCTACCTGCCGTATATTCTGAATATTAAAAATAAAATTTTAGCTAAAATATTGATAAAAATGTCTAACACATTTTCAGTTATCTCTAGAATTAAGGGTTTATTGTGTGCCAAATTTAATTTTAAGGACAAGGAGTCCTTTTGCTTCCATATAAGTCTAATTTATGTAAAATTCGTTTGACGATTTTATACAAATATAAATACCATTTTAATACTCTTTCGAAAATTCACTTCATTTATCCAATTTTCTATTGGAGAATAAATGTTAGTGATTATAAAACTTCTTATTTATTGGAAATATATATTTTTTAAATAATTACATTAAATTAAATAATGTACGTGAGTAACCGTTTTAGTCTCAAACTTGCTAAAATTTAAAATGGTAAATTAATAATTCATATTCAGTGATTTTTATTTCTTAATTTATAATTACATTTTTTAAAACAAGTAAGAAAGTATGGTCGGTCAAGCCCGTCCATATAATACCCAATATTAAATAAATCAGCTAAAACATTTTTCTTTTGAAATTTCAATAATTTATATTCGTGAGTGATTTACGGAAGTGGGCTTTATATGGGAGCTATGACAAATTATGGACCGATCAGCATGAAATTAGCTCGTGTGATTTATGTCTATATGAAATTTATTTATGTTGAATTTTATGTGTATACCAACATTTTTAGGAGATTTAGGCACGTTAAAGTGATTTTCGGAAGCGGGTCTTATATGGGAGCTATGACTGATTATGGACCGAACATAATAAAATTTAGTAACATAAATTCCGTATATATAAACATATATATGATCAATAAAGTCCAATTTCGGGAGGATATTTGTATGGGGGCTAGGTGAAATAATGGACCGATTTCAACCATTTTCAATAGGCTTGGTTCTTGGGCCAAAAAAAATATAAGTACCAAATTTTATTGAAATATCTTAAAAATTGCGACCTGTGCTTTGCGCACAATGTTTACATGGACAGTCAGACGGACCGACAACGTTTAATCGATGAACCAATTATTGAAAATAACAAAAAAAAAAAAAAACGCAATTTTTTATGAACATTTATTCAAAATTCGAAATACATAAATTGTACAATTGATTTAATATAATTTTCAATGTGGGAAATTATTAACATTTTATACTAAAATGAACAATAATAATAATTTTTTAAAAATATTTTTTTTTTCAAAATTGCGGCAAAAATTCCGTTAATTTTATTTTTGTTTTAAATAAATAATAGTATTAACTATAAAAAAACAATAAGGAAAGGATACTACATTTTACACACTTTGTTTATATTTTCCACCAAAGTGTGATATTTTTTAATTTTTAATATGCACTTTTTAAAGCTATGTAAAAACATTCTAAGAGTGAAATTTTACAACAAGAATTTTTCTTTTTCTTGACTGTATACATAGTTATTTAAAATATTAAACCAAACAACTTTTTTCCAAAAACCTAAATTTTTATAATATTTTTTTTAAATCTATCTTCAAAAGCACTTTCGTTTCCCTGAAAAAATTTTTGACTTTAGAGCCTTCTCTCAATAACAAATATAGCCATATTAATATAATTTTTAGATATGTATATTAGATGTCTTCTTACCTTTCAATTTATATATATTTTATTAATATTTGGAAGAAAAATTTATTTTCGACTTTTGTCTATGAAACAGAGTACTGTGCGACGCACGCGTTGCTCAGATTTCAATTTCGTCGGCCAAAAGTCCAACTTTTTGTTAAGTCCGATTTCAAATCGAATTCAACACATTGATTATGTCATTTTATTAAAAATATGATTTTTGCAAATTTGATCAGAAGAAAGTTATCATTACTCGCAAACTATTATCAGTAATTGGATGATTTTTTTTGTTATGTTGGTATAATAGTCTTTAAGAATTGGTATGATTTGTCACTGTTCTTTTCTCAGGTACAAAATTTGAATTTCAGTGAAATAAAAGGGTTTAGGGTCAAAAGGGATTAAACAAATTTTACTAGTTACCAGGAGAAAGCCCATAGTGTCCTCTTTAAGCCCATTATACTTGTTGACCAGTTTGTTGAACACTTTTTTCATTTGAATGAAATTACTCAAAATTTTTTTATATTACCTGTTCGTATGACATAAATATAAATACACCAGGCAGTATAAGTTGTGATTTTTTTTAAGCATTTGATAAATGGATCATTTGTACATACTGCGCAATAATATGTAACTTTATAGGTTCTGTATATGGTACCCGGGTACCCTGTCACCCTGTTAAAGGTGTTTTTTGTCACATACATAAGGGTTAAACCAAGTGCCGGAAAAATCATTAGATAATACTGATGCTTATGAATTTGGATTATCACCGCTACATACAAGAATACGATTCATGGAATACATACTAAAAATCAGTTATGGTTTGGATTTTGGACCTACAGGACCAATAAGAAACAACGACACCAATTGGGAGTTAAGAAGTTTAAAAAAGAAACATGTTCAGGATGAATTTTTTAAATATGGGTTGATAATAGATCAACCAAAACAAGGATCAGGTAATGCAGCAAGAAGATTATTTTCAGATCCCGAAAGACATCTAAAATAAAAGGTGTATTAATCTTATTTCAAGATTTAAGACAATTATCGATATACTTGTGTGCGAGGAAGAAATTGATGCTAGAAAATTTGGTAAGGAAACTGCACGAATTTTATACAACCAAATATCCATGGAGAAATATGTCTGCAACTGTTCACAAAATCCTTTATCATGGAGAAGGATCATTTAGTACATCTTGGAGATCTATCAGAGGAAGCCCAGGAAAAAAGGAATACGGATTACAGATTCTAAAGAGAGCACAATACCAGAAAAATATCACAAAATTCTACAAATGTAGATCATTCGAATTCAATGGGAAGTAGAACATCGGACAGAAACAAAGACAGAAATAATTTAAAACTAAATATGGAATATTTGCAGGCTATTTTCCAACCGAATGAATAATAGTTAAAATTTTCTTTTATTGTTACGTAAGTAAAGAATAAAAATGTTTGTTCTTAATTATTGAAATAAAAAACAAAATAAACTTTTAAAAATCGTAATTTTTTTTCCAAAAACAACCGATTCTAGTAGAACCGGTTCTTTAAAATCCGGTTTTTGTAACCTGGGTGTTACTAAAATCTTTTTTTATCTGCTGATAACTTTTTGAATAAGTAAATCTGATAAATTTCTCAACACTGCTGAACCGATTTTAATGAAATTAAAACTGGAGAAAAATTCAAGACGATATCTGTCCATCAAAAAAAAAAAAAAATATCTCTATCGGTTCAAAAATGGCTCAGGATCAGAAAAACTATCCTGAGCCACTGTTCGACGCACACATCATGTTGTTTACTGTCATCGCGCTGCGAAAACCATGTTGTACCATGTCATGTATAAATCTAGTTGATGTTAGTTACTGTTATAATGTGCAAAGCATTATGAAATTGTACACAACTGCTGAACAGTGGAAATCTGAGAATTATTTGAAAGATAATAAAAATGTGTATTATTTAACATTATATTTTTTTAAAATATTTAGAACACTTATGCCTTATGCCTTTGTTTAAATAATAATATAACAGTTTATATACTAGATATTGTCAAATTTTCCAAAACAACATTGAAAAACCCATTGATGCACTTGCATGACATTTTTTTAAAAAGAAATCATTTTAAAATAATAAATTTCCACAGATCTGCAACAACCTGTAACATTAAAATGGTATCATTTATTAAGTGTTATTTAGCACCAACACAACCAAAATTACAACTAAAACAGTTAATGTTATCATGGGTTACTATGTCATAGCGTAGAATAGTGATGTTAAGTAAAGTCCTATACAACTCCTACTTACAAATGGTGTTGTAGCACATTGAAATTTTATTGGGATCAACTGTTTATCCTTTCACTTGCCAATGATTCTCTAAGAGTTTTGTGGTATGAATGCGAAAAATTAAATTAAATCTTCTGTGAGCATAAAATAATCATACTTACTACTGCTGGTACTAATTAATGCCACAATTGTGGCAACTGTGGAAAGTGATACTGCTAGATGATTTCATCAAACATATAAATTAGTTGGAGATATTAAAATACATTGTTGATTTTAAATTACATAATCAGCTAGATGCAAATAATATAAGGGATAATTTAAATTCATTAAAAGTAATTATAAACTAATCCTTTGATTAACATAATTTATTCATGAATTTTAAACATATTACCTTGCAGCCATGTGTTTTGTTTATTTTAACATATAATTATAAGAAACACATTATTATTCAGGTTTGAAATAACAAAAAATTTATTCATTAAAAATTAATGAATGAATAAAACACATGTCATACAAGTGGTGTTTATCTGCACTCTTGGTTAATATACGATTTTTGTCTGATTCATTCACAATGATTTAAACATGATGTATTGTGTAAAATGAGTAGACTTATATCATGATTTGTCAGTACTCAAAATTTTAATAGATTAATTCTTATAAGACCCAATTCTGAAATAAACATTTTATCAATTTCATAAGATTAATTATTTGGTCGATCCTTACATTATTTTAGTAGACTAATTCTAAAAGTTAAAGTGACTGAAATTAAATTTTATTACAATAGCACATTAATAGGCTTTATAACATTTCTAGCTTAACCCGTAATTTGAAGCCCTAACTACAAACCGTAATTTGGGTACTTCACAAATGATTTTCTTGATATGTCGTAGTAGAATTTTTTTTCCTCATGCCAAAAGCTATCGAAAATCGATGGCACAATATCAAAAAACATAGTTCTCTAGATATTCGACAATGATTATTAACTTTGCACGGTAGGTACCACGCCCACTAATCCAATTCCGCCCGTTTTAAGCCAAACTTCGTATAGTTATAAGAATTTAATTCGTACAAAGTTCTTCAACATTTATTGTTTACACGATAGTATTACAAATATTTGATTTCTTTGTTGATTGATATTTTTCTGCTAACTTAATTTTTATTTTATATTTTTTTTTGTGGACTAGTATATGGGCAATTCCACGAGAATGACTAGCACGACTGAAAAAACGAAAACCCTTAAAACCTTTTTTCATGATGATTTGAATAGGAGAAAACACTAAAATGTTAATATGTGAAAGTATTTAGAGCTTACTGCAACATTTTAAGAGCAAAAATAATAGTTTAAACTGACTATATTTAATTTTTTAATTAAATTGGTATATTTTAGGCTAAAATTCCGGCGAAACCTAAGCTCCAAATTAGCATGTAGTAAGAAATGAATTTGACTCTGATTGTTTTTTTTTTGCTATTATCAAATTGTTTATTGAAACCGAATGTATATTTTCTATTATTTTTTTTAGTTTTTGTATATATATATTTACAGAATATATATTGTTTTAGTCTAAGTGAAAAATCTGTCACGTACGGTATGTCACGTACGATATTAAATTTAATTTATTATCAAATCATCCAGAGATTATTTTTATTTAAATATGATGGATTGTAAAGGCAAAATATTTGGTTTAGTGTAAGAAATTAAAAGAAAACATAACTTCTCTCACGATTCGCAAATTTTCGCATATTTCTACATGTACCTCAAAATTACTTCCGTACGATATGCCTTTATTTGGCTCTATATTTTGGACAACAATGTTTGGAAAGAACTTATTAGTTTTTTATACCCTTCACCTTCGTGAGAAGGGTATAAAGTATATATATTCTGGATCCTTATAGATAGCGGAGTCGATTAAGCCATGTCCGTCTGTCCGTCTGTCTGTCTGTCTGTCTGTCTGTCTGTCTGTCTGTCTGTCTGTCTGTCTGTCTGTCTGTCTGTCTGTCTGTCTGTCTGTCTGTCTGTCTGTCTGTCTGTCTGTCTGTCTGTCTGTCTGTCTGTCTGTCTGTCTGTCTGTCTGTCTGTCTGTCTGTCTGTCTGTCTGTCTGTCTGTCTGTCTGTCTGTCTGTCTGTCTGTCTGTCTGTCTGTCTGTCTGTCTGTCTGTCTGTCCATCTGTCTGTCTGTTGAAATCAATTTTCTGAAGACCCCAGTTATCTTCGGGATCCAAATCTTCAATAATTCTGTCAGACATGCTTTCGAGAATGAGCAAAAATCCGAGACAACCACTGAAAATTTCATCAAAAAAAGACAATCTATTGCATGCTTTGACAAAAAAGCAACAAAGCGTATGTGTGGATGTGTGTTGGTTATTGTTTTGCGTATTTTGTTTTTGTTTTTATACCCTTCACCATGAGAGGCAAGGGTATATATAAAATAAAATGAGAGTTTTTTATAATAAGTTTTCATATGAGCAACTCTTTGATACGTAAACACCACACACACCCAACAAAAAGATTCTACAACAATGGTGCGCAGTCCATAGCACAATTGTGCAAAATCAAATCACACGTATTCTTATGCTCTTACAAATTAAGAGTCATTGTCCACTCAACGAGACAACTACAAAAGCGCATGAGCGGGTGTGACTTTTTCTTTATTTTTTCAGTTTTTGTATTTGTTTGTTTGTAGGTGCACTGAACAAAATAAAGAATTGAAGGTGTTGGTGAGAGAATTTACTTTTGCGAACCTCTGTTCTACAATGTGGAATGAGATGAATAAGAATTATAAATCAAACACACGCATGCATAATTTCGTTTATTTTAATTTTAGTTGTTGTTATTTTTTCAACATACAATTGTGCAACATAATTGTTGTGTTTATTTGGTTAGTTATCAGTGAGCACTCAACGTGTGAATATGATTACCGGATGTTTTGCAATTGCATCTGATATAATATTATGGTTTTTTCTTGTTGTTGTTGCTATATGAAGAGTTTTGCATGGGTAAAGGCAATGTTCGTAAATATGTATACTTAGGTGAAGGGTTTATAAGATTCGGCACAGCCGAATTTAGCTCTGTTACTTGTTTAAAATATAGTACACTCTGAATGGAACATAAAGACCAACTAATTTTTCAGATTCTCTTATTCTTGCAAATTGTTTCCACTCTATAGACGTACAAATGTCACGTACTATGACATGGAATTGCCAATATGAGGGTAATGTGGACTAGTATTTAATAAAAAATTCATGATCCAGCTAAAAACATTTTTAAAAATATAAAATTTCCAATATTTTTTTATTAAAACAAACTAGAAAGACGCGTTCTTGGCTTACATAGTTCGCTTACAAAGTTCATAGTTATTTTTCGGGTAATTTGGGCCAGTAGTACACAGTCAACTTATTTATGTTATATCCTGCAGACAAGCCAGGCTTTGCGGGATTCATTAGGGTGTCAATAGATTTGTATTTTGTTGTTTCGCCAGACAGTTTCAATTGTATTTGCTTATTGAGCTTGTTAACACTATAATTTGTTGGTGCCAAAATTGCATCTTCCCACAGCCAATCCGATTTTTTGTAGTTGGGAATACGTTGGGAATACCTTGTCGACAACGGCTTGAATATTCATTTGCATTTGTCAAAATTTCGAGAACGAAATCTCATTTGTGGCGGGATCAATTGAAATTTTTCCATTTCCGATGCCCAACAATTATTTTGAGAATGTTTCGGCAGATGGGTATTGCATATCGTACGTCCTTGTAATTCCTGTAGTCATCATAGTTATTGTAATAAAATGCCGGAAACTTTAAATCAATTCTTTCTCTTGATCGAGCCATTCGGAAGCGATTGGCTTCTAGTCTTTCGATATGCTGTTGAGGTGTCACTGCAGCACTCGATGAAGATGAACTGTGACGCATTTACTGACTTTACAGTGTTGCCCGATGGTCTATTCTGAAGATTCCCTGAAAATTTCAATAAAATCGGTCCAGCCGTTTTTGATATATATATGGCATTATTATAATGTAACCATTTTATTTTGCCACGACATTCCGCCCACAGACCGAAAATCAAAAATTGACTTTACAGTGTTACCTGCTATTTTAAAGATTCCATGAAGGTTTCATCAAAATCGGTCCAGCCGTTTTTGAGTTCATTCAGAACATACAAACATCCTTTTTTATATATTGATAGATGATTAGTTCCGCAGATATAGATATACCATTTTTACCCCCTTAAAATTATAATTCCAGAAATCCATTCTTAGTGGACCTACACATCGTGAGAGGTACCTACATACAAAATTTCAAAACATACAAATTTTCAAAAGTTCAAATTTGGGAAAAATATTTGTATGTGAAAATTAGAAAATCGGCTTTACGAATAGGCCGATTGGACCTAATGTAGTATTTTAGGTGTCTAAAACCTTCATCAGAAAATTTCCTTTCCAATGATACTAGCTTAAAGGTAATCGGTTGGTTAGTTTCAGGGCCTATAACGGACATTGGTAGAAACATTTTTTGTGTTTTATATATATAGATTAGAGTGACAATCAGTTGTATGGAAAAAAATTTGAGTTCGATTTTTGAAGAGTGCCGGAAGGAATATTGTGACACTAGGTCTAAAAGATAAGTACTGAAAATTTTAGCCAAATCGGACAACGATTTCGGGACGCGCATCGAGGTCAAAGGTCAGATATATACAAAATTTTACTATTTATATGAAATAAATTTGTGAAACTCCTTAACTTTCTGCATTATGTTACAGAAATATGTAGATTTATTTATATTAATGAAAATTACAGTCAAAAAAATATTTTTCAGATTAACCCTATATCTCCTTTGGGTCAAATTGACCCTCAAACTGTATTATCGTTAAAATTCGGAAAAAATGTAAATTTTTCAGTTTTTGTAAAAATTTTGCTACTAAATAATTATTTTTGCAATCGAATGCATAAGAATCGAAATGTGTACGTAATTGTCGTTCTAATGAGATATCATAGATAAAAATTGGTTAAACAATTTTAAAGTTATTAAAAATTCCCCAGACCATTAACGTGTCTCAGGCCACTTGAACAAGAAATGTAGGAATAAAATTAACATATTTTAAGAAATATTAAAATAAAAGCTAATTTTTACTTAAAATATATCAGTATTTACATTCGTATGAGTTTTTGTCTTTGTAGAATACCGTTAACCTATTCGCAGGGATGGCCAAAAAAATTAATTTTTTTAACGGCAGTTTCAAACCTCCATTTTCAAATTTTTAAAAATTTTCTTAAACAAATTTCAGAATTTGTTGATCATCACATTGGGATTTATTGAGATCACAATAGAGAATACAAATATGAAAAAATTATGTCAATACCTTTTACAGTTTTTTCGTACCTAGGATTTAAATTTTGTGATTTTCGGGAAAAAATATTTTTTTGGCCATAATTTGGGGAATGAGAGCAATTTCCTTTCTGTTTTGAAATTTAAGTAAAACCTATATAGAATCTTATAGTTTAGAGCATCTTAAATATACTCTGAAAGTTTTACTGAAATCGGACAACTTTAACCCTTAAATAATGAAGGTCAAAGGTAAAATTTAGAAATATTTGGAATTTCTAAATGAAAGATAGCGAAATATTATACATTTTTGAACAAATTTTAAGAAAACTTGCAAAAAATATACCTTAAAGTCTTAAATATAGAATAACAGTGCAAAAATGAAAATTAACCCTTAAAAGCACTTGGGGTCAAAATGACTCTATATTTGACTGTGGTTTTCGCGATTTTAAAAGTTTGGACCCCAAATTATATTAAGGGTTAATTTCCATTTTTGCACTGTTATTGTATATTGTAGACCTTATGTTATATTTTTTTCAAATTTCATTAAAATCGGCCCAAAACTATATAACATTTCGGCATCTTTACATTAGAAATTCCAAATATTGAAAAATTTTTCCTTTGACCTTCACGGTTTAAGGGTTAACGTTTTCCGATTTTAATAAAACTTTCATAGTATATCTAAAATTATCTAAGTTATAAAATTCTGTATAAGCTTTACTTAAAATTTGTAACAGTAAGGAAATTGCTCTCATTCGCCAAATTATGACCAAAAAAATATTTTTTCCCGAAAATCACAAAATTTAAATCCTAGGTACGAAAAAACTGTAAGAGATATTGACATAATTTTTTCATATTTTTATTCTCTATTATGATCTCAATAAATCCCAATGTGATGATCAACAAATTCTGAAATTTGTTTAAGAAAATTTTTAAAAATTTGAAAATGGAGGTTGAAACTGCCGTTAAAAAAAATTAATTTTTTTGGCCATCCCTGCGAATAGGTTAACGGTATTCTACAAAGACAAAAACTCATACGAATGTAAATACTGATATATTTTAAGTAAAAATTAGCTTTTATTTTAATATTTCTTAAAATATGTTAATTTTATTCCTACATTTCTTGTTCAAGTGGCCTGAGACACGTTAATGGTCTGGGGAATTTTTAATAACTTTAAAATTGTTTAACCAATTTTTATTTGTGATACCTCATTTGAACGACAATTACGTACACATTTCGATTCTTATGCATTCGATTGCAAAAATAATTATTTAGTAGCAAAATTTTTACAAAAACTGAAAAATTTGCATTTTTTCCAAATTTTAACGATAATACAGTTTGAGGGTCAATTTGACCCAAAGGAGATATAGGGTTAATCTGAAAAATATTTTTTTGTCTGTAATTTTCATTAATATAAATAAATCTACATATTTCTGTAACATAATGCAGAAAGTTAAGGAGTTTCACAAATTTATTTCATATAAATAGTAAAATTTTGTATATATCTGACCTTTGACCTCGATGAGCGTCCCGAAATCGTTGTCCGATTTGGCTAAAATTTTCAGTACTTATCTTTTAGACCTAGTGTCACAATATTCCACCCGGCACTCTTTGGAATCTAAACAAAAAAAATCGGCTGTCACCCTAATATAGATATTCAAAATTGGGAAAAATGGTTGTATGCGAAAATTTGAAAATCGGCTTTACGAATAGAACGCATGTACCTAATGTAGCATTTTAGGTGCTTAAGACCATCCTCAGACAATTTCCTTTCCAATGATACTAGCTTGAAGGTAATCGGTTGGATAGTTTCAGAGTCATTTGTCAAAATAAATGAATGACAAAAAAAGTGGTCCACACTACACGAACTTGGGTTACAATGGTAAAACATTATTTTAACCATTTGTCGTTTCAAACGAACTGTGAAATGTACGACAAAGCAGTGTTATCATACCTTCAATAGTTTCTGAAAAAATACACTGTCCTACATTGGACTGTCATAATAACTCTCTGATTGTAAACTATTGAAAAAATAAAAATCAGCCACTCGAACGTACTCAGACACACATGCAAATAATCAAACATATCTACTCTCAAAATATATACATTATGGTTAAAACATGAAACAATGAAACGAGTCCTGCTCAAATATTTAACAAGTGCCATTACATGTCAAAATTAATTTTTGATGTTTTCAATGTATAAAATACTCTGGGGATTTGAATACATGAGTCAAATATTAACAATTACTCATACCGTAATAACAACTCTAACATAGATTTACAATAAAATGTTTTCAATCAATGTAACAACTAAGTAGTACTACACTGACTAAAACAAGCAGTCAAGCACATAGCCAGACAGACAGAAAGGTTCAAGTTCAAATTTATTGATTTATAGTTTCGTGTTTTTCAAACAAAATTATTGGGCATGTGACTTAAAAATGCGGGATTAACAATAGATGGCGTATTTGTTAAATGCAGTTTTTGTTTTTTTAATAACTAATATTTAATTTTGAAGGGCACATATCTGTCATTTATTCTCACTTAGTTGAACATTATAGTGTACAAAACAAAGTGTTTTATACCCTACACCACCAAACTGATTATAATCATCTTCTCGGTGTAGGTTGGGCTTGACCGACTATTCTTTCTTTTTTGTGTTGCTTCGAAAATGTAGAATTTTGTGCCAACAAAGCGTCAATAAACAATTGCTTTAGTTTATTGTGAAAGTGCTTCATCGGTTTCAAAGTTTGTGCGGTTCATAAGTGGCGATTTTGACACGGAAGACAAAGACTGACCAGACCAGCCAAAAAAGTTTAAAGAAGCAAGAATTAGAGCTATTACCCCATGAAGTTTGTTGTCAAACTCAATCAGCAATTTCCAAACATTTGCAAGCAGCAGGATTCATCAAAAGCATTGAAATTGGCTACCATACGAATTGAAGCTGAGAGATTTTGAAAGACGATGTTGTATGCCTGAAGTTCTGCTTGAATGCTATAAAAGAAAATCATTTTTGTACCGAATCATTACTTGCGTTGAAAAATTGGTCCATTACGATAACTCGAAGCGTAGGAGATCGTATATGAAGTTCGGCCAAATAGCCGAATAGCCACCAAAGCCAGACATTCATGGTACAAAAGTAATGGTGTGTAGTTGATGAGACCAAAAGGATAAATACGCATAAATCTCATCTCAAGTGTTGTTATCAGGTTTAAATTTGACAGAAAGAATTTTCATCGATGTACCGAATTTTGTGAAGAGCATCCCATAATCGAATACTCTATATTACTTTATAGTCGTTTCTAGGGGTTGGTGTTACTTTTTTTATTTTTATAGTAATAAATTATTTTGTACCCAAGAAGGAAAAAGATCACCCCATTGTCTGCGTCCGGATTTGAAAGTAACATATTCATCTGACAGTTAGAGCTCGAATAGGAAATGATTTGTTAGAGTATTTTAATAAACATCTCATTGTGCCAACAATTTTTATTCTTCTATAAATGTCTGTGATCCCTCGGGCACACATAACTATCAAAATTTAATAAATCGATGCAATGTAGGTCAAATGATGATTACATATTTTTTATTCGGGGGTTCTAACATTTGAAGATGATGCTGTCCTAGTGTTACATTGTGGATACTCTGTTACAGTAAATTTCTAGTTTACTAGATACAGTTTAGTTTATAATTGCAGAGCTGTGACCACCTATTTCCACAACAGTTTAAGTAAATTTGATTTTCAGTACTGATCGCCATAATACATGGTTGCGTATGATTTTCATTAGCTCACGTATGGTATAAGATTGACATAAGGCGTATGATTAATAATAATACAAAATAAATACAGTTTTTTGTGGTTTTATAAAGTCATCATAATTTTCAGCAATTATTGTAATATTAAAACAATCCTAAACGACCAAAAACACACTGATGTAAAATTTTATGTAAAAATATAAATCCTCTTAAATGTTTCTATAAGAAAACCAGGGATAAGTTTTCGTACTTTTCTTTTATTATATTTTTTATTATGTTTTACGGCTTATATTTGTATTAAGGCCACATTTATATTACCCAGCAAAAAATGGTGCTTCCTCGGAAGCAGAAATGTAAGGCAGAGAGCAGTTGCTACTGCTTCCACTTGTTATGAAAGATTACATGATTTTTGTATGGGATTCCTCGCGTAGAAGCTCTGCTTAAGAAATCCGGAATGTGCATTTACGAGCACATGGAAGAATGCGTCCGATGTGCATACTTTAGGCTGATTTTGTAAAAAATCCAGCAATAAAAGTAGTAATTGCTTGACAAATAGTGCTGCCTTTTTCCAATTTCTGCACCACATACAATATTTGCTGAATGTCTGCCTTCCAAAAATCAGTATCGTAAGGCAATAATTGAAGAAGCAATAAAGGAAGCTGTTAAAGATGCAGTAGTCATTTTTATTGCTTCCAAATCAAGAATAATTTTTGCTGGGTAAGGCCAACTGTTTTGACATTTTAACCATATTTTTTACAATATTTCATTTCTTTTGTGTTTTCTAGGATTCTTTTAAAGAAAAAGAGTCGTAATAATTGAATTACAGCATTAAATAAATCGAAATTTATGTTGTGTTACAACACGCACTGCATACAATGTGTGAGTATGAATACAAAAGGTAAATAAATATTAGACACAAGCCTTCTTTCACAATGCAAAGACAGTATTAGGGTGCTGTTGGATGAAAATTTTATTTTTAAATCTAGCTTTACCAGATTTCTTTAAAAATCTACTTAAATGTAAGTCTGGAAATTTGTAATTATAGGTAGTAAAATAAAAATGTTCGTAATTATACCCTTCAGCTTCGTGAGAAGGGTATATATAAATTTGTCATTCCGTTTGTAATTTCCACAATATAATTTTCCGAACCTATAAAGTATATATATTCTGGATCCTTATAGTCTGTCTGTCTGTCTGTCTGTTGAAATCAATTTTCTGAAAACCCTAGATATCTTCGGGATCCAAATCTTCAATAATTCTGTCAGACATGCTTTCGAGAAGTTTGCTATTTAAAATCAGCAAAATCGACCTATATCTTGACCTATATCTGGATTACTAAGTCAATATTATAGACAATATGGATATCTAATAATAGATATTTCAAAGACCTTTGCAACTACGTATATAAGACCACAGTAAGTTGGACCTACAATGGGTCAAAATCGGGAAAAATTTAATTTTTTAACCCGAATTTTTTTTTCACCAAAACTTTTTTTGGCTAAATATTAAAAAAAAAAATATTTTAAAATTTTAAAAAAAAAGTTAAAATAAATAAAAAAAATTTAAAAAAAAATTCGAAAAAAAAATTCGAAAAAAAATTTTTTTAAAAAAATTTAAAAAAAACAACTGGAAAAAAAATAAATTTTGTTTACCTAAAAATATTTAAAATTTTTATTTTGAAGTAAAGTTTGGTGAAGGGTTTATAAGATTCGGCCCAGCCGAATATACCTCTCTTACTTGTTTCCAAAATTAAACTTGTTTCATATCTAAGACAGTTATGTACTTGAATTACTAAACCAAGCCCAAATGCTACCTTAACAAATCTTTAAAAAATTTTAGTTTTATAGTAGGACTCAAACTGTACTCTTAGGAAATGATATTTGACAAATGCCTATGTACCACCCTAACAAAGGCGTATACAAATATACTTGTATGTGACTGGAATATGAGATTAAAAGTATGTATATTTTTTTATTAAATTACATATGACAAAAATCAATATTGAAATTTTAATAAAGATATATGACATAAATATAGCAATCCTTTTTAATGTTTAAACATGAAACTATAAAATATATAAATGTTTATTTTATTAGTTTCTTTATGGAAATTAGCGCCAAATCTCTCGTCATGTCGCTACATAAAATATCGTTTACAAAAAATATATTTTCCTAATTGCACACTTAATAATTTATGTTAATATCATAATATATAAATCATTTATTGGCAAACAAATACATATCTTTCGGATATAGGGGTTATATGGGGTAGAATCAATTATGGACCGATCCTCGCAAAAGTTGGTAGAAAGATTTATGTTCATATACAACTAGTTTATACCCAATTTTAATACGATACTAATTATTATAATACAATTGCGGTTGTTCATGTAATTTTCTAAGGATTGTCTTGTCTGGGGAAAGGGTAAATGTTGTCCGATTTTTGCCATACTTTACAGTATAATTTTAGAGTACATAGAACTATTATGTACAACACTTTATCAGGATTGTGGCATAATCAATATATTTATTACTGCTCAAAAAGTATTCGGGGTTATTAGTATGGTTATTTTTAGGTAAAATCATGTACCGATTTTACCAATTGTCAATACCAAACAAACATTATCAACAGATGGAGATCCTTTCGTTTGGGCCTAACAGACAGAGGGATAGATGGACGGACAAATCTAGATCGTCTTAGAATCTTTTGTGCATCCAGGATATATTTTGTTTCTACGACCAATAATTCGATATGTTACAAACGGAATGATAAAATCAATATTCCCCCATCTTTTTTGATGGTGGGTTTTTATACCGAAAAACTAAATTAAAATAAAATACATAATTATAGCATCGCCCCATAACTGTCAGTTTCTCTACAACGTTAATGACAACATCATTCCCCAATATAACAGAGATTCGTAAACCAAAACCAAAACCATCCATTCAGACATGTCAACAAAAAAGACTTTTTGCACGTAACAGGAAAACTTGTGTATAGTTATGCTTGGAACAAATACGCATAGTTCTTTCGTAATTTGATTTTATTCTATCACGCAGAGATAAAATATAGTTGTGCATGTTTACAGTAACCATTTCCACATTTTTAAAAGTTTCTTAACAATATTACAGTCACAATAACTATTTACATGATTGTAGTAACCATAATATGGTTAACTAACGATTAACACGATAGTATCAATCATATATATGGTTACAGTTAACAAGCAAATCTAATCGAAGACATCGCTTTCAAAATTTGGTTCACTTAACATGAAATGCCCTTTATACTTATAGAAAACTTTCAACCTTTTGATAATTTTTAATAAGTTAAGGGCCATTATTACAACTTGCTTTTATGTTCTCAATAGTAAAAGTTAACTTTAAAGCAACATTTTTCTATTACTTAAAGTTACCTTTTACTATAACGAACTTAAAGGGTAGTTGTAATAATGGCCCTAAGCCTACAACTGATAATATTTTTGCCAGATACACTTGAATAATGTTTTGGCTTACATGTGTGTATATAAAAACAATTCTTTGTTTTTTCAAATTACGTATTATTTATCATAAATCAACGCATTTTGCTGTTGTTGGCGTTAAGGTAGCCATGTCAAGCTAAATAACTGAAAATATTAATTTAAAACTATATGAAATAAATGTAGCTTACTACACAACGTCCTTTATGCAATTTTGAAATGTGAAATATAAACAATTTGTTATTATGAAAGAAAATTTCATCTGGGCAGCCTATTTAAAGTTTTAAATTATCGTTAACTGTTCTTTATACTTGTGTAATTTTTTTTTCCAACATATTTAATATTTTCAACACGTAGATATTAATTTTTTGTAACTGCCATAAATATAGCATGTCATTAATCATTATTATTACACTTCACTTAGGTGTATTATAACACGAAACTGTTATTTACACTTTTAAAGTTTTCAACTTTATTCATTTCATTAAAATTGTCTGTCGGACTGTAAAAGAGAGTATTTAAATAAAATTAAATTTTACTGATTTCATTTGCCAGCAAATTTGTAACAAAGTGTTTGTGATTAAATAAAATTATGCACTCAGAATGTGTTTTGAAAAGATCAAATAATTTTCAAATGTTTGCAGTATGTTTGGAAATGTTGAGAAATCTGTATGTAAAGATAATATATATACTCTGTTGGGTCTGAGATGAATATTTCTAAATGTTACGCACGGAATGGCATACTTATCTTTGCCTTCATTCACCTATCTTGATGGTGAAGGGTATAATAAGAAAAGTTTATTAAGCAGATAGTAGATACTATGTAAATTTTAATTATTATTAAGAGATATTGAGGATGACATTGATGATTATATTGAAATAGTCGAAGTAAATTTAAAAAATTCAATTATTCGATTAATTTTAAAATTATTTGAACAAGTTAACATCTATTATTTGAATTAATCGTTAAACTCGAACAAAAGGAAAATCGAATAATTTGGATACTCAGCATGTAGTTACATTCGTATTATCATAATAAAACTATTATGTATTTTAACTGACCACCTCAGCGTATGATTGATATATGATATGTACAACAAGTATACTCTTTTATATTCGTGTCGTACAGTGTTGTCAATTTAGCTCTTTTCTATCTAAATTTAGCCTTTTTCAATCTTGTTTAGCCAGTATAAAATTAATTTAGCCCTCAGCCATTTTTATTTTCATTTAGCAATTTTTATTGCCAAATCCAAACTCTAATGATCTGAAATGTTTGCAGATGAAAATGCGTAAAATAAGTTAAAAAAAAAAACTGTGATTGAGATATTTTAGTCTTTTTTTAATGTACAGATAACTTCTAGAACTCCCATAATTAAAAGGTCCTAAAATCTAAGCTATACTTAAGGCTTCGCGTATATTATACTCATAAATATAAGGATGTAAAATGAAAACGACTACAAAGATTTAAATAGAAATTGTAGTTAAAATGTCAAAAAAATGTCAAAAGAATTAGTAATAATTTTTAATAATAAAATAATGTTCTACGGGCGGTTCCGGGCATTTATAAAGATATATATAGGGTTAAAGAGAACACTTTCAATTTTATCTGGGTGATGTATTTTTTGATCCTTAAATATAGTACTTTAACAAAGATTTTATAACACATTACACAGGCCATGTATACCGTTTTTAAAGACTACAATCCAACCAATTTAGAAAAACAAAATTCAGTCCATTATCGATAATAGTTTAGCTATGATCATTTATATCTGATCAAATAAAAAAAATCAACTTTTTTCTAAAATGAAATAAAATATTTATGTTTAACAGCATACCACAACCGCAATATTAAATTTTTTGGTTACCTTAGTTTTGATATGTTTACTAACGTTACTAAAATTTGTAAAATTGATGACAACAAGAAATTTATGTTTTGGTCAATGAAAATCAATTCTGTCCTATGACGTGCATAATTTTTAGAATATTTTTTATGCATTATTATTACTTTAAAATTTGTCATTCATACAAAAAATTGGCCTACGAACATTTTGGAGGCCAGGTGATAAATACGAGGTTTTCGAAACATCGGCACATGACATATTAGTGGCCACATATTACGTTATTTTAAAGTTAAGGATTAACATACAGGAATAAATATTCTTATTTTCGTCTATTTGAACGTGTGTTATATTCATACATTTTCGTTTGTCTATGTAACATTCTAAGTTGTTTTTTGGTGAAAAATGTACATAACTTAGTATGATCTCTTCCTATACTCAAAAGTCCTTCTAAACATGCATGATACTTCAGCTGTGTAATATTAAAGCTAGCATATGATGACATCCCAGAAGGAACTGCTTTTTCAAAATGACTCCTTGTTTCCTTAAGTAGATGGTGTTCCAAGGTTATTTTCATGCAGCTCGTGACAGTTATTAAGGCATCATATTGGTGGGTTTCAATATTTCTCCATTGAGTATAACTCACCGAAAGTAACCACACTGGCCATCGCTTTGAGGATGTCAAGCTTTACCACCTTGATGTAGGTGGTGAAGAGTGTTGCCGAATACTTCAGTGAAGAAGAGGTGTTTTTCTCCAAAAAGTTGTGGTCGTCCGCAGAGTGTTTAGAGAGGTAGAAGTTAAACAGCAGTGGAGACATCATCTTAATGTTGTAGGACATTGTAGACTGCTGGATATCCTGCAAGAGCGGGGTGTGACAATGTCGAAGGTCTTCATCAGGGGTTGTGCCAGAGGATATTCCTTTCATAAGGCATCTGATGGTTTAATCCCAGTGAGATTTTAGTGTTTATGGGGCTTAATGCTGTGTTTTTTTTTTGGAATCAATGCTGGTGGCGGATCATTTGGGAGAGGAGGCTCGCCTCAGATTTCACTCAGTCGCGTCCTTTCCAGGTGTGATTAAGTATTGGGATTACTGTACCATTTTCCAAGCATTGTATAAAAACCCGTTGTCAGCTACTAAAATCTTTGGTCGCAAAGGTGTTCGAACATTAGCTCTCATCAGTTGTCATCTGTGATTCTTTTGGGCCCACCTTGTATTTCAAGAGTGTTATCAATTCTAGATTCTTCAGGCATTTGGATCCTACTTTATAATTTTCATAAACCTTGCTTTTCAATAGGGCCAGTGGTTTTAGTAGATCAATATTTATAATATTTATAGTCGTGAGTGATTGTCGGAGATTTAGCCATGTGATTTATTTCTATATGAAACTTACTTTTGTTTTTTTGCAGATTTATGATCGTTACGGTGATTTTTGGAAGTGGGCCTTATATGGGCGCTATATACAATTATGGACTGATCGCCATTAAATTTGGTCATGTGATTTATGTCTATATATGAAACTTTTCCTATTAAATTCAATTTTGGGTACCAAAATTTTTATGAGTTTTCTGATCGCTAAATTGATTTTTGGTAATGGATCTTATATGGGAGCCATGACTAATATACTTCCGTATATGTATATATAATATCCCGTAGTTTCTTTTAGCAGCATAGCGCCTCAACAAAGGATTTTCATATGGGATTGTCTTAGCAATATGTTTGATTTCGCCCAAAGATACACCAGCCTTCGCTGTTTCCATTTCCACCAGTCTGCGCCAGGTATTGGATGGACGATCTTTTCGATACTTTGTCTCGTTACCTCATCTTCTGGTTTGCGTAGGGTATATCCAGGACCATTTTAGCACTTTTTAAGCCACTCTTTAGGATTTTTTTAGCCACTTTTATTCAAAGTATTTAGCCCTTTTTGTTCACCAAGAACTGGCAACACTGGTCGTATATCTCGTATTAAGCAAAAGTTATTTTAAATGTTATATACAGTGACTCTCAATAATATTCATTTATTTTTATTCGAGTTATTAAAAGTCAACAAAACTAATAAAAAATAATAGAAAACGGTGATATTATTTTTTTATTCATAAGATATGTTAAGATATCAAAAAAAACTTATTTCAGAAATCTGAGCATTGAACAAACAAAAATAAAAATCTTAAATAATCAACACTTCATTAATATTCGGTTTTAAGCACATATAACATTATTGTTTAAATAAAAATTTAAAAAAAAAAAAATTAATATATATCTGGTTGGATAGTCCATATTTTTCGTAACATCAGAAAGACGATTTGGCATGTTATAAATAATTCGTTGCAAGTTATCAACACTGATTTTATCCCATTCTTCCTGCAGCTTTTTTTTTTTTTTTTTGATACAATTCAAAAGTTCTTGTAATTCCCATTTTTTCAGCAGATTATTTCAAATTGTCTCTCAAAATGTTCAAATAAATATCCTTGTTCAGAATGCCTTCTACAAATACCAGTTTTCCAACCCCTTTCGTTGATATGCAGCCCCAAACCATTACACTTTTTTTTCCATGCTTAACTGTTGGAGTAATATTTTTTCTTTTTTACTTCTAATTCATAGTTTTTCCATCACTTCCAAATAAGTTGAATTTGCTTTCATCGAGAAAATTACGTCTTTTTATATGCTGCTTAGCAAATTTTTACCGATGATTTCTGTTTTTAATTTCAAGAAAGTATTTTTTCGGACAATACGGCCGTTGAACCTTTTTTTTTAATGGTGCGACGTATTGTTGGTTCTGAATCTGTCTATCCAAATTCCGCCTTAACTTCAGTTACAATTTTGAGGGCACCTAAGATTGCGTTAGCCTTAATTTACATTTTTAATTTTTTATGTACTTTATACAATGGCCTAAGCTTATAAAACAGTTGAAATACATGTAAAAGTTTGTTTAAATATTTTCTATTTTGTTCAAATTTAACGACTGTTGCTATTTAATAACTAATAAAGACAAACACAGAACAAATTTATATGGACATTTTTTATTGACCTTTTAAATAATGATAAATTTTAAACACAAATTGAATTTTTATGCAATTTAAGGGCTACTAACTAAAACTCTTAAATGCTTTATATTTTCATTATTTTGTTTCAAAACTTTTGGTTGTCCTCATAAGAAAAATAACTTAATTTCATGGATTGAGGGAAAAAAGGTTAAATAAATGCAATCAGTAAATTAAATAAGACCCTTTCAAATAATACCTAAGAAGTAAAAAAGTTCAGTGTATAAATAACAGTAATTGATTCTGTTCGTAATGAAACAAATTTATAAATATTTTCTTTATTATTACAGAAAATTATGGATACTTGTATTTGTTTAGGACATCTTAAAGTGCCAAGTTAAGAATATTTTAAAATAAACAATAATTTATATTTAAAGTACTTTTTGTCATATCAGTTTTATGTACTTAATTGTGAACATTTATTTTTATCAGTATATCATTGATAGCGATCAGATTTAGATTAAGTATATGAAATTGTATAAATTTTATTATGAAAAAAAGACTGAACGCGGTATTTTAAAATGAATGCGTAACTTTTGAGAACACTGGTACTAGTATGGCATATAACAGAAAACAAATGGTAAAATACTGCTCCGATTGTAATATGATGTATGCACAAATCCTAGATTAGGATATAGGCTTTAACTCTTTCAGCCACGCTTTTTTGTGAACGATCCCACTGTGCGCTGTGACACCGCCATCAGGAATTTACAGCCCATGAAACCTAATAAAAACGTATTTGTTATTGATATTGTAAATGCAGATACTATATATTTCTTGTGAACTAGCTGACCCGAAAGACGTTGTTCATACCAAATTAAAAAAATTCTGTTCGATTTGTGAGAAGCTGTTTAAAATGTGTCATAATAGTTAAAAAGAGAAAAAAACGTATTTTTAAATGATAATTTTTATTTCTATATGTTTGGGTTATGTTTGATCTACATTTGATTTGAATATGTGTACAATGATTCTTATGGTCTTACGATAGAATAAATAAAATAAAATATATACAAGCGTACTGAGAGACAAAAAGTATAAGTTTGTTGTTAAAAACCTAAGTCTTGCATCAACAAAAACATGTGAATCAATGTATTTTTTTGTTGTGTCAGCCATAAAATTTGGGAGAGGATAACTATTTTTACTCTCAGTTGCTCATTTAATTCTACATTCTGCTTATTGTGTTCTATTTACATTTTGACTGAAAGATAACCAATTAAAATAAAGAAATACTTTATTTCGATTGCTTTACTGTGATTGTAATGTTCTATGATACACGACATTTTTTGTTTTGTAGTCTGGCGCTTAAACAAATAATGCTGATGGTGTTCCGACACTGGAACAGATGCCATACAATGCGAGAAGCTTGGTTTTTCAAGGTTAATGCCACAAACACGTAATGACTGACCTTGAGATTTGTTAATTTTTTTTTAGCTGCAATTCCTGATGAAGCAAGTGCAATATCATTCTGCGAGAGTATCGTTACCAAAATCGACGCAATCAAGTTTTTCCAGTTCCACAGGGAGCGTCCATAAAAAAAACCCTCCAGTTCCATCTTTCACTACTTTCATACTACTTTTGATTCCACAGAACGTTTGTTCCATCACAAATGTCATCTTGTATTTGCTATTTGTCGGTTTGGATGAGAAGAATGTTGAGATAATTATCGGAAACAATGGTCGAATTTGATGAGCTTTTGACGAAAGCACAGCATCACCAATGGTGTATTCCTGATGGGTATCATTCTCTAACAATTGCAAGCGTTGACACGCTTCTCTATACGTGTCACATAATCCCATTTATGGTTCACAAAACTTGGAATGATATTGAACCACGAACGTTGACTAATAGCAAACGCAATTTGAAACACTCATCGTTTCTTGGATGGACTGTGTAAATGCAACCTAATGCGTTGGTGAAAAATAAATGGAGAAAACCTGGCAGATTTCCTTGTTTCCACCGTTGAAATTTCTTTGACGATTGATTTCAAGTGTAATAAATTTGCATTTCGGAGTATAGCTGCGTTTGGGCAAAACTGATCAATGTTGTAGATGGCGGTCGATCAACTCGTTGTAATACATTATCTTCATTAAAGTGCACTCTTTGACTATTTTCCAGATGTACGGCTTAATGGACACCAATTGGATATCATTCATGACTGGCATATGAAAATTGCAACAAATGGCTTCGTTACTGCTAACATACCGGGCTGTTTAAATATATAAATTGAATGACTTCATCATTGACATTTTCAGTACTAACTACAATCACAGCCATGTCACTGCCTTTGGCCACATATTTGCAGATGTATTTGATAAGTGGGCATATAAGTGAGCGCATTAGTGGGCGTGGACAATTTTTATTTCTGTAAACAACTTTTGTGGACTATTGCAAACATTTAAGAACAATAAAAAGCCAAATATATATATTTTTTTATTTCAGTGGAAAATTAATTCATTTGAGTTCTATTCAATTCAAAATCAATTCAATTCAAATGAATTGAAATTCATTTTTACCAAATTCATTTGAATTAATTCAAAATCAGTTCAATTCAAATGAATTGTAAATGAATTGAAATTCATTTTTACCAAATTCATTTGAATTAATTCAAAATCAATTCAATTGAAATGAATTGAAAACGAATTGCAACTCATTTTTACAAATTCATTTGATTTGGAAATGAATTGAAATTCATTTCTGCCTAATTCGTGTGAATCGCCTCAAATTTCCTTCAATCTATTTTTGTTGTAAAATGAATTAATTCAAAACTTAGCAAATTCATAATGAATTAAAATCAAAAAAGAATAATTCATTTACAGCTCCGTGTGTATCAACACACAGATTTTATTACATTCCTCTGTTAGATCTATAAAAAGCATGCCTGTTCATGCTTATTTGAATTTTTTCTGCTAGTTAACCAATAAAAAATCAAAGCATTATTTTACTAGTACAAAATTAATCAATTCTAAAATTGAGAAAATGTAGAATTTTCATAAATTTCTGTTCGAAAAACTGCATAGATACGACATTTGTGTCGATATTTCTTATATATCCTATTTGTTCTAAAATCCCAAAGAAGGGAATACCCCACCGAATACAGTATAGACATTTCTTTGCGATATGCTAAGGCAATCATCTTATTACATATAATACATATTAATAGTTTCTCCAAATAATTATAAGCTAATTTTTTGGACCAGCCTCTTTAGATGTTTTTTTTCCAAGCTGTGCCAACGAGTTTTGTCAGGCTTATGTTTGAAAAATAATTATTTTCTGCAAAATGTTACGTTTACAAAAATTTTTATTATTAAAGGTAATTCTTTAATGAAAATTGATAAATTAAACGTAAAATATTCATTTAACGTTTGAACGTCATTGCAGATCGATGATCGATCATTGAAAGTCGAAACTAAAAAATTATAAAATGAAAATTTTTCCGACATCGGAATAGTTTAGAGTTGGGTATAATCGTACTTTTTACTGATTGTTCATTTTTGTTCAGAACAAATAAATGAATAAGTTTGTTCTTTTTGTTCAGTCGTTAATTTTTAGTCTGCGGTGTTTGGCTGAACTAAGTTATTGAATAATTTCTCAGTGAATGTATTTACAGATAGATAACAACTGCTTTTGGAAACAATTTTTTTTAATAATGATGAAAACATTTTTAATGATGCAATACAGAAATTTCAAACGAACAAAAATAATAAAAGAACAATAAGACTGAATCCCTTCACATTGTTCAATTGACTGAATTGTTCAATTGAACTTGTTCCTTCATGAACAACCCAACTCTAGAATAGTTATTTCTGTCAAAAATATTTATTTTACATTTTATTCATTAAGTGGTTGTCAAAATATTACAAGTTTTAAAAACTACATTTCATTACCTTTCCATTGATATATAAAACTTTATATCTAATTCCTTATTATACTTTGAAATAATGCATGCAATTCACACACCTTGTAAAAAATTCTCAACAATTTTGTTCAAATCAAAGACTGCTTACTATGCACTTCTCATTTTTTCATGTACCCTTTATTGTATATGTTTCTCTTTGGTTTATTGTTGTTTTTGACAGTTGCATGTGCAAATATTTAAAGTGAGCTTAAGTAAACTTGTATTAACCTAACATTCACCTAATTTGATGACCTTATGCGCACTCATAAATTGTAAATGTTAGGTTCATAGACTATTTAAAAAAAAATTATTTTTCCAAAAAAAAATTTTTTTAACAAAAATTTATTTTGTTACTAAAAAAATTTTTTTTGCTAAAAAAGTAATTTTTACTAAAAAAATAATTTTTTACTAAAAAGTAATTTTTTACTAAAAAAGTAGTTTTTTACTAAAAAAGTAGTTTTTTACTAAAAAAGTAATTTTTTACTAAAAAAGTAGTTTTTTACTAAAAAAGTAATATTTTACTAAAAAAGTAATTTTTTACTAAAAAGTAATTTTTACTACAAAAGTAATTTTTTACTAAAAAAGTAATTTTTTACTAAAAAAGTAATTTTTTCCTAAAAAAGTTATTTTTTCTTAAAAAAGTTATTTTTTCTTAAAAAAGTTATTTTTTCTTAAAAAAGTTATTTTTTCTTAAAAAAGTTATTTGTTGCTTAAAAAGTTATTTGTTACTAAAAAAGTTTTTGTTTACTATAAAAAGCTGTTTCTCAAATAAAATCCATTTCCTCTCTGTGCTGAATATTGCAACCAGTCACTTTTACGTGTTTAGCTTAAACCTTTTAGCTTCTGGTTGAAAATAAATACTGTGGTTTAAAAAGCATAGTTTGGTTTGGTTTTAAGAAAGTTAAAGAAAATTATTTTAACCTTGTTTAAATATGTTCCAACTTTAAATATGATATCCGAGAAAGATTCCTAATTACTTAAGAAACACATAAAATGTTTAATTTATAACTTTTTTCTCACAATCTTAAATATTTATCATGTTCCAACTAAGATCTTACTAATTTAAAGCCGTAACCTTCAATAAACAAATAACAAATCTTTAATTTTTTATTTAAACCAAAATACCCCTCAAGATTTTTTTGTAGTTTAACTTAGCCCACACTTATTTTACCATTTTTGGTTTTAAGTTTTTTCTACGAATTTCTAACGAATTTCGTGGTAATTTAATGGTTATGTGGATACTGTTTTTGGTGTTCCCAACAAGAAAACAAGACACAGTTAAAACTTAATTCTTTGGAAATTTGTAAAACGAATGTAAGAGAGTGAGAGAAAATGAAATTTAAACTTAAATCCTTTTTAAGAAAACATGCACAATCAACTGGAAAGACATATTAAAGTTTAATTTTCTAGCAACATTTCGGAGCAAACTAAAAGTAGTGAAATAAAATAAAACGGAAAAACGAGATGACATTAAAACTGAGCTGTAAAAAAGTTTATTTGTTTGTTTTATTGTTATAGGTCCTTTTCTTTTTTTTTTTGCAGGAGAAAAAAAATAAAAACATCCAAAAATACCTAATATGTTGGAATTTGTCTGTAGTAAATTAAATGAAAAAGTTTTTTTTTTGTCATCATTTAGTTTTATGTTTGTAAAAAAAATATGGCAAAAGTTTATATTTATTTTAAAGCAATTTTTGTTTCACTTACTTTTTAACAATTTGATATGTTAACACTTAAGGGATAGACTTCAGCTTAAACGATGACAAAAGGAACAATTTATACTGGTAGACACACACACAAAATAATACATTCATTCATTTACTCACACACTTGTCTAGCAAAATGTCTAACTAAATGCCTTTTGAAGAACTTTATTTTAGTGAATTCAACTGAAGGAAAAGAAAATAAAACTTTTTAAAAAATATTTTAAATTCTTAAAGTGTTAGATCGAGTGTTAGATTTTTATTGTTTTTCATTGCGTGGGCTATTTGGAAATTGGTTGAAACATATCTAGTTGTCATGTTTGTGACTGTAATTTCAATTTATCAGTATTGAGTTCCGCACTTGGGCTTATCTAAAACTTATTATGATAACCATAAAGTAAACAGATGGAAGAAAAAATGGATGTAGGGCAGAAGGGGGACCATTTGGCAAAGGGGCACATCTGCCAACTTCAACACAGAGTATTCGACTTTGTTACATGACCATCATTTTCATTCAGCGATTATGTACCATGCCTCAAAGTTAGACAGTTTCATTTTACATATGATCGGAATCAGACACGATTAATTGTTTTTATAAAATCCCCGAAAACATTTTGGTGTAAGTATTTTTATACCCTTCACCTTCGTGAGAAGGGTATATATAAATTGTCATTCCGTTTGTAATTTCCACAATATAATTTTCCGACCCTATAAAGTATATATATTCTGGATCCTTATAGATAGCGGAGTCGATTAAGCCATGTCCGTCTGTCTGTCTGTCTGTCTGTCTGTCTGTCTGTCTGTCTGTCTGTCTGTCTGTTGAAATCAATTTTCTGAAGACCCCAGATATCTTCGGGATCCAAATCTTCAATAATTCTGTCAGACATGCTTTCGAGAAGTTTGCTATTTAAAATCAGCAAAATCGGTCCACAAATGGCTGAGATATAAGGAAAAAACCAGGACAACCTCGATTTTTTACCTATTTTTTTACCTATATCTGGATTACTAAGTCATTAATATAGA
This sequence comes from Calliphora vomitoria, assembly GCA_942486065.2. Classification (NCBI taxonomy): domain Eukaryota; kingdom Metazoa; phylum Arthropoda; class Insecta; order Diptera; family Calliphoridae; genus Calliphora; species Calliphora vomitoria. Next base: position 100,400,512 of record OW818031.2, on the reverse strand, counting down.
CAATATGGATATCAAATTTTTTTTTCACCAAAAGTTTTTTTCGCTAAATATTAAAAAAAAAATAAATTTAAATTTAAAAAAAAAAAATTTAAATTTAAAAAAAAATTTTACATAAAAACTTTAAAAAAAAAATTCGAAAAATATTTTTTTTCCAAAAAATGAAAAAAAACAACTGGAAAAAAAATTTGTTTACCTAAAATTACCTAAAAATTTTTATTTTGAAGTATAGTTTGGTGAAGGGTATATAAGATTCGGCCCAGCCGAATATATCTCTCTTACTTGTTAATTCTAACTTCTTTAATTTTTTTCATTCTGAAAATATATTAGTTGGCATTTGAACATCAATAATTGTGAACAATAAGGGATAATTTTAGTTTTGAAACCAACTCATTTTCCAGGAACTTCACGATCAGCTATAAGTTATTTATCTGTTGTAGATATTATGTATGTGCAGAGAATTCGGTACGAGAATGTCATCAATTCAAATTCATAGACTATTGATAAGCCGTAAGAAGAGCCCTGCTGAAAGTCTAAGTGAATATTTGTATTCTCTGATAGAAGTAGAAGCGCCAATCAAGCATGCTGAGGAGAGCACGATTGAATATTTTATCTAAGGTATTCCAGACTCTAAGGCAAGCAAGACTTCTTTGTACCAGGCTACAGACATCGATGACTTGAAGATCAAGATTAAAGTGTATACAAAAGATTTACAGTTCAAATAAGCAGTAAAATTCCAAAGGAATTCCGTCAAAATCTAGAACAGCCAAATGATGTTGAGCAACCTGATGAAGACGAGAAGCGGTGTTTTAAATGCGGTGGGCAAATGTCAGTCCAAGGAGATTACAAGCTTCAAGTGCAAGGGTTCAGGCCACAAAAGGTTTAATTGTAAGATGACTGGAGATGAAAGCAGGAAGTGGAGAAGATGGTGAATATTAATGTTCAAATGCTGACGTCTCTATCGTCACATCGAGTTTTTAAAGGAGATGGTTATTCGGAATTTAGAAGTTCCTGATATTGTTGATATGGGCAGTGACGTGAATTGTTTGCAGAAACCCCACGGGAAGATATTGAGTGGAATCGACCAAAGTGATATTGCTACACTTGGATGTTTTTCAACAAATATCAACCTGTATGGAGCTTTCGCACCGATAACCTTCCATGAGGTAAGAGATCAGGACATTTTATATCTACCTGTTATTGGTAACAATGTTCTTGAGTTTGTCGATATGACGTGAAATATAAGGGTCGTGAAATTCTCGCTAAAGATTTCTAATCCTGACCCAGGTGATGACGAGATGTATAATGTAGGTGCAGGTTACTGGAGGGAAGCAGGATGCAATAATGAGTATGTCAGAGTACAACAAGCCAGTGAATTCAGTCAATATAGAGAATTACTGATAAGCAGTCCATAGACTAACAAGTCAGGGAAATGCCGATTAATGAAACCGGTCAACAGCGTGGTAGTTTTCGAGGGGAAGATCGTGAGAGTGATAAGAGAACACAACAAGAGGATGGACGAGGTTATGATAGAGTTCGTGAACTTGAGAAGCAGTATGACGTTAGTGATGTGGTCACTATTCAAAGTACCCAGTTCAGATCTGGTTCGAAGTTCAGGTACAAATTCTTGGGGCAGTATAAAATGATCAGGAAACTCAGAAGAAAGTTGGAGAATTTAATGGTTCTGGTAGGTGTACCACTGTCTCGGAGTACGTGAAGCCATGGGGTTATACATTCGGGTCGAACGTACGGTCAGGAGGGCCAAATATAGGAACTGGAGAAAGGGAGATGGGACGACCACAGAAGCTTGCGAATTTACATTTGAGGGTTGGGCCAAGCGGAATAGGGACATGAAGGATTGGGAATAGAAGGGTATGAGTACAGACTTAATCTGTATATTGAATAGAGTACGGATCGCCTTTGTTTTTTGTTTTCTTAATATTATGTTTAAATTGTTTTTTAAATAATTTAAGTTTTTCGAATATGGCCATAAATGTAAATAAATGTGAATATAATGAATTGCAAATGCTGTGCTTGTGTTTAATTTGAACCAGATGTGCCAAGTAAAACTACATATATATTCTGGCTCCTTATGAAATTCTAAAACGTTCTAGCTATGTCCACCCGTCTTCCTGTCTGTTGAAAACACGATTGCGCGCTAACAAAAGGAGCTAGGTGGCTGAAATTTACCACAACTACTCTTTGTTAATAAGGTTTGTTTGGCATTGAATATCCGCAATATCGGTCTATTATTTAACCTAGCCCCACACAAATGTTCCGCCAGAATACCTATATATAAGAAAAATATTACTTGATTTTTAATGAATTGAATTATAAAAGCAATCAAATATGATTATATATTAATAAATGTTTGCTTTTTTTACTACTGACAATTCTGCCCCGTCCCCTTGGCGGATTTCCCCCATGGGTGGTGCGGTATCGACGTTATTGGTCATTGTGGAAATGCAAAAAAAATGTATAATAGTTGAAGCTATATTTTGTTATTTTTAAAAGAGAACATATCAAAAACAAAGTGGCGAATAGTCCCCCTCTACACTATCTAAAATAAATCCTCGACAGCTCCTCCAAGTATGGGAGAAAAAGGACGCTAAATATTGGCCCGGCACCGGCATTAACAAATAAGTGAAACACTGTATCTTCATTATTCTGACAGCTTCTACATTAATCGTTGACTCGCAGACCCAGTGTCATATCATGTATTTCAAATATAGACTCCTGCAATTTTTGAAACCATTAACACCAACTGTTCGCGACGGAATCCAATAAGTAAATTCCACCTGCCAGCATCATGTAGGCCAGATCGAAACAAACTGTTCCTGTTATTTTACTGTTTACAAAGGAGTATCACGAATGGTGTCCATATTACACACAGACTGGATAAATCATCAAGAATGAGTTCACATTGCATTCACGAACATCCAGAAATCTTTCCGTAACCTAGATGTAGACATCACTAGATATTCGTTAATACCTAGTAGAGATTTTCATTCGTAGAGAATAACGAAAGTAGGGTAGCTTAAAATAGCATTTTATCCCATATCTTTCACTGAACAACAACCCAATTGTTACATTTGTAGTAATAAATATACATATATCCTCAGAACACGTTCAATGGCATTCAAGTGAAAGCATTATACGTGGCATTTCACCACAACATTACAGCATGGTTTTTATGGTGGTTTTTATGACAGCCTTTAAGTTTTGTAAGAATATACCTCAACATACGCCCTTATTAATCTTATTCTGGATATTAAGTATCCGTGATAGTATTCTGTGCAGGATGATTTTTACTGCAATATTGTCCGCATATGCGACAGTTTATCCTTTTAATTTCCGTCTTAAGTAGCATGGTATTCATGGCCAAGTTCAACTGCAGAGATTATAGCAGTCTTGCCTGCGACTGCCAAGGTTCGCCAGTTTTAAAATACTGACCACTCCCAACGTTGCACATATTACCCTAATAACAAATATCGTTTTTTAAATTGGCGTATACACAGATCAATTCCCAGTCCATTCAGTGCAATCAGTAGCACACCTGACATTGTTGAAAGAGCCTTCTGTATCTAGGAAGTTATCAATTGAATACTAATTATGAGAAAGCGACTCTCTAGTAGAGATCCATAACGAAAGTAGAACACTCTCCAACGATATATCCCTATTAAAGGCAATTTGTGGGTCCTATAAACATATAGGTTAGTTATTTATCCGTTTCAGGCAATTTAGAGAATTTTGTTTTTTAGTACATATTTTGGTCTTTAAAGCATATTTTTGCATATTTTACTTTCTTAATATAATTTTATTGTTTGCAAAGTAATAGATTTCAAATCTGTAAACAGTTTTTAAAACATTTTGTTATATTCAATGTTCTTGAGGAAAATCTGTTAAAAAATTGTTTTTTGGGCAGTAAGTGTCAGGTATAACTTCAAGGGTTCTCCACTGTGCAGGATCCAGCTACCGAATTATTTCAGATTGTTTCTTGGTACAATCAGTTAGGCTGCTAGTACTCTTGATTGGAAGGGTAAAACCGCTCCTGTCAACAAGATGCTGTCAGTTGATTCCTGTCTAAATTTAAATATAATTTCGTGCGTTCGTTAAGCAATATGTTTTGCTGAAAAAAACCATCACTCAAATAAATGCTAAGCTTGATACATACTATGGGAACTCTGCACTATCAATTTCAATGATAAAAAGTGGTTTACTGAATTTTGTTGTGGCCGTACAAGGACGAAAGATTCCGAACGTTCTGAACGCCTAATGGGGTATCTACTCTCGAAACAATAGAAAAAATTCACTATATGTGACCTGGCCTATGAAAAGGTGGCTTATGACTCAAAAAAGAAATTGCGAGAAACAGCTGTTAAAGATAAACAGTGCATTTCTTCAGTTTCTTAGTAGTTTTTCGTTTGCATTATGAACAGTCATGCCCAAAAGGCAACCAAAAAAGGCAAAAGAGCATAAATGAGATAAGTTCGTGTGTGTATATAAAGAGCGATGTTTTTTCAATGCAAAGCACAAATCAGTTTCTAACCGAAAAAAAATCGTGTGAGTGCTCAGATTTAAAAGGAATGCTGAACGATTATGACGTGTGTAGCTTATAAATAATGTCTGTTAGGACTTTCTAGTTTTCACCACGTGAAAGAGTGTCTCAAAAGCTATCGAAACCAAAAAAAAGTGGAAAAATTTTTTTTGAGTCATAAGCCACCTCTTCATAGGCCGGGACACATATGGTGTTTGCCGGTCGGAGATTGAAAGTGCGCGAGATTGTGGAAGAGATAGACATCTCACTTGGCTTCCTCCCTATTCTCCGGATTTAGCCCCGAGTGATTTTTCTTAGTGGAAACAGATTTGACTCCAATAATGAAATCATCTCACAAAAATATCAATTTTGATGATCTTGGCAAATCACATTTTTTTAAAAGGTATAAAAAAGGACGGGGAAGCGTTGAGTAAAGAGACTACATATGTTGAAAAATAAAACGATTTTTATTCAAAAATATTGGTCAGTCTCGATGTACTCATATGGGCTCTAACAGAAGTTCCTCCGAGTTTTCGTCTTAACACTCCTCGTAAAGTTTTAGAAATGGTTTACTGAGACGTTATAAGATGACTAGTTCCTCAGCCCTTTTGCGTTATTTAAATATTTCCGACACCTGCTTCTGACATGTGCTATATCAGGATTTCACCAAGAAGGTTTATTTAGTACGTCAACTGTCACTTTAATATAATTCCTAATCTCAATAATGGTTGGATATTATATAGACTGAGCGTGCTAATCATAATGAATCTCCCTATCATAATCTAAAATCTCATCTGAAACATCAGTTTCAAGAAATCCAGATAACTTTAGTTTGATAAAATGCGACTCTTTTTAGATCGACGAATGTTTTTTATGGCCTCATAATCAACAACAGTTGTTTAACACAGATGTAAATCAAAGATGTCATTGCCAGTTATGTATATTGATCTTTGCTTCAGATTAATTTGTGATCAACTATGACATTTATATTATACAATTCATTGTATAGAGAATTCAGCTAACTGGCTTTTTGTGATAATACTTCTTGAACTAGCTGGAGAAAGTATCTTTTTGGATTAAGTCTATAAGCGGCTTGGCTCAGCAATTAATTATTTTCTTATATATAATATAAATAGCTTAATGAGAAAGAAGTATATTATTTCTTATGCGACAAATTTAGCAATAACCACTTAAAACTTTTAACAGAAGCCTTCAATAACTTCTCATACAACCTTTGTTTTAATACATATGAAGAAACAGAAGTGACAAAGTCATATACAGTATATAGTGTTTAGATGACAGCTCTAGTTTTTCTCCACTCCTTTATTTTATTGTGCCTTATAAAAAAAGTATGTATGTAAAAGTTTATGCTGCCGTTTATCATTTCCGCCGGAAGTATAAGTTTGAACTTTCTTTGCTTTAGTGTGGTGGCTATGTATTCCATGTGTGTGTATGTATATGGGTAGTGTGTCTGTGTAAAGTTGTGAAACCTAAAGTTAAACTTTCATTTTTTCCAGCTAGTTTCCTTTTATTTTTTTACTATGCCCTGGTTTTGTATGAGTTTGCCTTTCTAGGGATATATGTATGTGTCAATAGTATAATGTGACATAGTTGGCTGTAAAACTTTTTCAAATTATTTTCTGTGTTATCAAATCGTTTTACTTGGAGCTTCGCTTTAAGGAGATTTTACTTTTTTTTATTGCTTGAAAAGTAAGTATTTTTATGTTTTTTGTAATTTGATTTTTTCCCTAAGATTGTTTCTATGCATGTATATGATTAAATACACATATATTTAAATATTTATTTTTTATGTTGGTGTTAAGTTCATGTCCAACGATATACACAAATTTAGTGTGTCCAGTTTTTTCCCAAAGTCGTAATGTAAAAAAAAATACAATACAATACAAAATATAGTCCTTATTTTAACAGTTTTCAAGTTTTTGTTGTTTTTAATGATGAAAGCATTATTACTTTTTAACTGTATTATCTAATTTTTACTTTTTATGTTTAATATTCTGTGAAATGGAGGAGATTTAATTTTGACATTTTATAAGATTGTTAAAAAAACACTTTATATATTTGTTATTGCTCTTTTTATTAAGTAATAATATTGTAGAAAATGTCTTAAAATCTTTCTATTTATATAAAGGATGTCCCAAAATGTACATAAGATTTCATTTAATAAATTATATTGTTTTTGTACCCACCATCAAAAAAGATGGGCGGTATACTGATTTTATCATTCCGTTTGTAACATATCGAAATATTCATCGCAGACCCGGAAAATATATATATTTTCTGGGTGCTCAAAAGGTGCTAAGACGATCTTGCTATTTCCGTTCGTCTGTCTGTCTGGCTGGCTCTCTGTCTGTCTGTTGAAAACACGTTAGGGCCCAAACGAAAGGCCCGCAAGTTTAAACATTTGAAACTCAGTTACTATTTAACCGATTTTATATTATCAAACGACATTAAAAAGGTACAAATGACGTCTTTCCAAGTATATACACTTTTACTATTCTATTAATAAAAATACGTAGAGATTTTTCCAATAACATAAAATTTTTTGATTTTTTTTAAAGTTTTTCAACTATTACGTGTGTTTTTTTTAGATCTTCATTTTAGACAACAATAATCTTAAAGCCAATGTCCTTCCGAGTAAAACAAACTTTCATTTGTTTAAATCGTAATGTAATATTTGTTTGGTATTACAAATGGGGGATATCGGTCTATGATTTCACCTAGCCTCGAAAATCGGGCAACCATTGTCCCTTGTCCCCCTTTGAAAATCACTTTAACATTTATAATTGTCTTGTAATAATTAATATCGTGGTGAAATTGGACTTTTATGAGGATCAGTCCATAATTGACCCCATCTCCATATAACTCCTATATTAGAAAAATATTTTGTTGTCAACAAATAAAAAGATACCTATATATTCAATATAAAACTCATATTATACCCTTCACCATGAGTGGCAAGGGTGTACATTTTGTCATTTCTACATTTTTAATTTGCGATCCTACAAAGTATATATATTATGGATCGTTATAGATAGCGAAGTTGATATAGCCATGTCGGCCTGTATGTTGAAATAAATTTTCCGTAGTCCCCAAATAACTTACAAACATTATTCATACATTAATATATTGGGAATTCTTCGGGCTAGGTTACTGTTTAAAATCGAGAAAATCAGCCCACAAATGACTGAGATATAAGGAAAAAACCGAGACAACCTCTATTTTTAGCCTATTTTTGATTTATATTTCGATTACTAAGTCATAAATATATACAATATGGATATCTAATGATAGATATTTCCATTGCAACGATATATGTATATAAGTTGGACCTACAATTGGTCAGAATCGGGAAAAATATTTTTTAACTCGAATTTTTTTTCCCAAAAAAAATTTTTTTTTTTCATAATTTTGTTTTACTAATAAATTAAAAAAATTAAAAAAATTTTAAATTAAAGAAAAATTTAAAAAAAAAAATTTGAAAAATTTAAAAAAAAATGTTTAAAGATTTTATTTTAAAGTTTAATTTGGTGAAGGGTATATAAGATTCGGTACAGCCGAATGTACTAGCTATTTCACTTGTTTTTTTTTTTTTTTTTACCGGATAGAGCTATGTGTGAAACAGCTCATCGGTGTAAAGCCCTCCATGTCTTTTCTATAATTTATGCACTATATTGTTCACGACTATTTTAAATAATTCCAGCTGGATTTTGTTGATTTTGCGTTGCTCAGTGCGGGAATTGAAAACAAAGTGGAAATAAATCTGTAACTTTTAAATTTGAATTGATAAGTTTTGAATTTGGACTACAAATAAAAATGGGGTGGAGCCAAAAGTACCCGAATTGAGTTACCTCGGGTATGTGTAAAATTAAAACTGATGCCTAGTTTCTACAATGTGTAGGAAATTGTGTCTTATATTCAAAAAATTCAATTCCTGGTCAATATTTTATATTGTTTAAAGAAAATAGCAAAATAGTTTTCAAAACTGTAATTTTTTTGTAGGTTGCATCACATTTTATTCCATACCTGTGGTTCTACTTATTTAACATATCGATAAAAGTTAGCTATCAAAGTAAGAATTATGGTGTGATGAAATGTAATAAGGTGCAATAAAGAGAGATCAAGTTTGCATTTTTGGGGCCTGTAATGGTACTTTTTGAATTTTCTATAGTAGTTGATCTATAAACATGAAATTAAGCATATATTGTAATGAGTGAGATACCTTGGTATCTTGTACATAATTTATAACAAAACAAGTAAGAGTGCTATATTCGGCTATGTTGAATCTTATATACCCTTCACCTTTGTTGTGGATGCATTAATTGCCAACTTTCAGCATATAGCATCCTAAGTATATCAAGAAAACTTTTACAAATTTTACATTTAATTGCTGACGAACAGATTGTATTGTAGAAATTTGAAACGAAATGATAATCATATATATACATAAAACAATAATGCCAAACGAAACGAAACACCAAAAAATAAAAAATACACAAAGCAATGAAACCAACACGCATCCAAACATATGTACGTTTTGTTGCTTTTTTGTCAAAGCATGTAATAAATTGACTTTTTGTGATGAAATTTGTCTAGGATTTATGGACGAATTTATATCCCGAAGATATCTGGGGTCTTCAGAATATTGATTTCAACAGACAGACGGACATGGCTTAATCGACTCCGTTATCTATAAGGATCCAGAATATATATACTTTATAGGGTCGGAAAATTATATTGTGGTAAATACAAACGGAATGACAAACTTATATATAACCTTCTCACGAAGGTGAAGGGTATAAAAAGAATGGAATCTTGAAATTAGACCCATATAATTCCCGAGTGCGTTAGAGTTGACAACAATTTTACGAATGGGTACTTTTCAGAGATAAGCAATGAGTAGTAAAAAAGTGCATAGAGTTGAATCATTACTCAAAATTTCTTGTACTTATACGCATTCATATTTATTACAATGTTGTCGAGACTCATATTCCCAATATATATAACCTTGTTGATTTCGACTCTACTTAACTCAATTTGTATAGACCTTACAAAATAAGTATGATTCGAATACGAACATTAAAATGCTCATTATGAGGTTGTGTGTTTCTGTGTTGCCGAATTCTGTATAATTACACAAAAAAAAAAAAAAAACAAGCATGAGTCGAATGAGTTTAATCAATCATGAATATTTGCTTAAAATTATAAGTCAGGCTGAGGTTATTTCTGAATCAAACAGACTTGAGTTTGTATGAGTATGATGTCGACGTTGGATTCATATTTAATGCAACGCATACTTATAAATCAATGTTATTGTGAGTATGAATACGTCAGATTAGTTTAATTTCAATGATGGCTACTGACTTATACTTATAATTTCGTAAGTGCGTATGAATAGCAAAAAAGTGATTCATTGTTGATTTCTGGTTCTTTTCTGATAAAAGTGCCTTTTGAATATTTATAATAATGGTCCAAGAGACACGAAATTTATCATTTTTCTATAGCAATGAAGTTGGGAACATGTAAATAATAATGATTCTAGGAATACAGACATAAGAACACACACTAAATTCTGTTTGAGTTATTTTTTTTTTCAATTTTACTATGATTGGGCGGAGAAGCTCATCAGTTTAGCTAGTTATTTCATAAGAGATAAGAAGTATGCCAAACAAGTAAAAATTTTTCCTATGAAAACAGATACTAACAGATTCCTTAACAAAAACTACTACAACTACATCAAATAAATTTTGTTTTCAAAAACTCGGATGAATTGATGTAAAGTAAATTTGAGAGTGGATGTCGTATTGTAACAAATTTTACTTTATTATATAGTTAATCTTACAGTAAAAACCGAACTACATACTTTTAAATGACTACCTCATACCGTCTGTATAACTTAAAAGTAGTTTAATAATGGCTGACATATAATATTCAAATTCAAATTTATACTTAAAATATTGTTACGTTTTTACCTTTTAAAAACGGAGGCTTATTTCCTTTAAATAAACCGGATGCTTTTGATTGCAAATAAACAGAATTAAATAGAAACTCAGTGTTTTTATACACGTTTATAAATTCGAAGAAATACAAACACTTTATAATGTGCAAGTATACACTGGCAATGCAGTCGATGTTTTTACTTAACGATGCTTGAAATTAGACTCACTGATGTGGTGTTCTCACGGTCAATTTATATACACTGCGTTACCATCTAGAAAGCTATATTTCTACAATGATCTTATAACTAGAATATTCGAATTCTAGAGCTTTCGATGTAAATCATTAATCATTTAGTGTTGCCATACTTACAAACAATGCTCAACTCAAAGCTTTTATTAAATGTTGTATGTTCTACAGCAATGCTAATAATGCCCACATATTTGTTAAAGTTTGAGAAGCACTTTGCAATATAATTTTTTTCTGCATTTCGTTTTTTCTGATTTTCAATAATTATGTTACACCTCCCGATATTTCGCCCACAAAATAAATTTCCAAATCCCTTATATGGATTTGATGTTCTAGTTTGGATCTAAATTAAAAAGAGGATGTAGCTAAATACCGATTTAATTATTATTTTCATTAATAAGTTGCAGTACAGTGAAATTTTTATTTATAGTACAATACTGTGCAATAGTTTATAGTATAGACTTTATACACAATCATATAATTAAATTGAACTTGTTTTATTTCTCATAAACATTTACAAACATCACAAAATAGGAAAACATTTCAACAACAATAATCTCAAAATATAAAATGAAGTAAAATCATTTTAAGTTTTTTTTTACGTTCTTTAATTTTGGAATTTATTGCCACTTAACTATGATGAAAAACTTATTTAGTTTGCATTTTGTTACTTCTTTCATTACATATTTTGTGTTTCATTGTTTTATTATTCCATTGTTGTTTTATTTTATTTCTTAATGATTGCCCATTTTGACCATACTTGGTTGGGAAAAAAAGAAGCTCTTTCAAATGAATTTTGTATTAAATTGACATTTTAATATACAGTTTGTTGGAAAAAGTTTCATTTTGTTTACTTTGTATTTGAAAAAGATTGAAACTTTTTGGAGTAGTTAGTTATTTGTTTTCCCTTTAAACAGAGATGACCTAAATATTTCGCAAAAAAAAAAAAAAAAAAAACATAAATATATTATTTATAATAAAAATCATCAAGTTACAGCTAAAGGCTGATTTTCTTCGTACACCCTCTATCAATTTGTTGTGAAATTAAAAGAGGGTGAAGCTAAAAGTTTATTATTATTATTGAATAAAAACTATGTAGTAAACTGACCATTTTTTGGGTTAATATTTAAACCATAGAAAATATATATAGAGCGGAATTTAGAAAAAAAACTCTAACAAACAAATTACTAAAAAATGTTACACATACGAGTGTTGTTTTTGTTTTCACATAGTTTCTTTTACTAATACATTCTCAGCACTTAGGTTTTTGACAGGAGAGTTTCCGCTCTTTGTGTATTCTCTATAATTTAAACCTTTCCTAAAGGCTGTTGAGAAGAAACCAATATTGTTGATATGACTGTCAACTTAGTTAATCCAAATTTTTTGAAATCCCAAAGTAAAGTTTGATAAACTATTAACACACTCAAAATATTATGTAGTCAAATTCAACAGAAAAATCACTGTTAACAACTATAATTTCATTTAGAAAACGGACCGCTAACAACTACAAAACATTAGAAACGAAAATTTTGTATATTTGTTTTTAATCAAAATATCGCACCCGTTCAACAATATTGTATTACTTAAAAAGCTTTTAAGTGTGCAGGAGTTAAAAAAACTGTTTTCTTTAATGAAAATTCTTGTATTCCGCTGCATATCCGTTTTATTTGCTCATTGTCTGTTTTTTGTCAAAAAAATAAAATAAATAAATTTTGAGTTAATACAGTATTGTTTTACGAGTGCGATATATATTTGTTTTTACGGCGTATTTTCAGCGATGCTATGTAACATCCCGGATGTAGCGCTATTTCTGTTGGCAGATATCTTCAAGAAATGTCTCAGCAGCAGATATCTGCTCAGTTGGTGGAGGGAGGTTAAGGTTGTCTTCATACCTAAGGCCGGTAAGACCAGCCACTAGAAACCAAAGGATTTCAGACTTATTAGCCTATCGTCTTTTATTCTGACGACATTAGAACAACAAGGGTAAGTCTGTTGAGGGTGCGCTCCATGAGGTGATCGGTTGTATAGAGCACAGCTTGAAGCATAGGGAATATACCTGCTGCGCTTTTGGACATAGAAGGCGCCTTTAATAACATAGGTAGAAGCAATTAGGGATTCTTTAGTGAAAGTTAGGTAATTTGGATAGTCTTAAGGCTGATAATTTGGATATTCATAAGGCTGGAAAGCAGGATTATCAACTAAACCCTGTGGATGATATGGTCAGATATAGAGCTTAAATTTGCCGAAATTAAACGGCGTTGACCTGAGTTTATCAGGAGGAGCCAAGTATTTAGGAACCTTCCTTGACAGTAAATTATCATGGAAAATATATACTCAGGAAAGATTAAAGAATGACTACTATACATGACTTAATGACTACTATACATGCAGGAACTCAATTGGCAAAAATTGGGGTTTGCAACCAAGTATGGTTAATGGGACCTACACATCAGTTGCTAGAACTATTATATGGGCATCACAGGTGTCATTGGCAGTACTCCGCAGGCGGCCTTGGATATAATCCTAAACCTACTACCCATTGAGAACTATGTTGAGAGTGTGTCAGCAAGAAACTTACTCAGACTACTACTTTTTTTTTTAAACAAACACAAACTGCGAAGCGTTTTGCTTGTCTACAGATACAGCCAGAGTCTCTGGCGGGAATCGAACCTGCACCCCCCAGATTGATAGAACAGCACACTATCGTGTATTCTATTGGGGCATGCAGTGGTGTAGTCTTTTGTAAAACCTTTGCGGGCAGGTCACACTAGGATACTGTATGAGGCAGGTCTTATCAGTCAGGAAAGTATTCCATCTGCAATCTCTGACTATAGGGTCGCAACCTTCAACTTCGGTGCATCACCCCCAGAAGAGTTCCCCAGTAGGAATAATTGGATTGGATCCGCTCAACTGTTCGATGGGTGTGCAGTTTTCACGGATGGATCCAAGATGGATTCTGGTACAGGGGCCGGAGTTTATTTGGTCGAAAATGATATCAAGCGCTCATATAGACTCTCTAAGGAGTTCAGCGTCTTCCAGGCAGAGATCTTTGCGATCTGGAAAGCCACACAGTTGATAAAGGTACACTTCAAGAGGGGTCAGTGAGCAAAGCCGGTTTTTGATACATCTCAGAGGAGAAAACCTAAGCAACCGGCTGAAGGCAAAATGTTAATACACTTCAAAGGAAAACACCTTTGCAAAAAAAATTTAGTAAGAGAAGAAATAACCAAACGTAGGACCCAACAATAACGAAATAACTCGCAATACAGTGAAATAACTCCTAATTCCCAAAATAAAATGAAATAAAACCCAACAAAAATTTCATTGGTAGTTGTTTCATTGGAAGTTAATTCATTATGAAATAACTCCAAACAAAAAATTATGAAACAACTCCCTATGCCTTCGGAGTTGTTTCATAATAAAATAGGTCCCAAGTTTTATGAAAAAATTTGTTGGGTGTTATTTAATTTTTTCGTGGGGAGTTATTTCATTTGGGAGTTATTTCACGGTACCAAAAACAACACTCGTATGTGTCATTTTTTTGTTTCAGTTTTTTTTTTTTTCCTAATTTCTGCTCTATGTATATTTTCTTTACGATATCAACTGTATAGAAAAAATAAATAGTTATGTAGTTTGCTTTTTAAACAACATGTATAAAAAATACAAAAAATTATTTCTTCACAAAATAACTAATTTTTCATTAAGTTTTAACTTAACGGAAAACTTTTTAAACAAACTACCATCCGTTACTATAAAACTATTTTGAGTGTAGTTTAATATAGTATTACAAAACCTTCGATTTGTTAAAGTTTTTAAATGAATAAATTTGGGAAAAAGCACTCTCGATACAACTTAAGTTTCCATTGTTTGAAAACATTAATCAAAGTTGCAAGTTTTGAAAATTTCGTTTATCTTTCTTAGCAACTAATTTCAAATAGAAAACTTGTTATGTTCAAACAACTAACAAAGCAATCCTTCCTCAAGTATAAAATTAAAATACAAATATACGAGGGTTGCAAAAAGAATGCAAAATTGAAAACGATGGATTATACGTTTATGGATTTACATGTCCTGTTTGTCTTGCTTCTTTTGACATTTTGTCTCAAACAAAAAGCAGGTTAGTCTCGTATATGTTTACCTTTTTGCTAGATATTTACACACAAATACAAAAATCTGTAGATACATTTATATTGTTTTCTTAATATGAAGTTATTCTAAGTTGTTGGAAAATCAAAATATTAACTTTTTATAATGTACCTATTGTTTATTTTTTTTGTAAACAGTAGTAAAATTTCCTAAATCTTTGAAAAACAAAGCAATTCATACTTTAGTTTCAACTTCCCTTCTTATTCCCTTCCAACTAAAGACATAACTACAGTAAAACAAAAGGGTTTTTATTTTGGGAAGAACTGTTGACGTACCCATAAAATCTTTTCAAAACATTTTATCAAAAATACTGCTATTGTTTGGATATTTTACATTGTAATACAAAAATACACCAAGTCACTATTTACTTAAGCTATCTTCGTTTGGAAGTAGTTTATTGTATTCATAAGACTACAAATTATGATTATGTTTATGTACGATATGTTTTAGACAAGGTGTAGTTTTCATCATTATAGTAGGGAGGTTATATTTGCTTTGTTCAGTATTAGTCTAACACCCACCTTAAATAATCACTATCTAAGCCGAGTTATCAAATTACAGGTTGTAGTTTCAAGGATGATGAATATTTATTTAGATTAGAATCGGTTCATTACTTCTTCTAGCCCCCATACAACTGCCCTATCTGAATATAGTTATTATCTCGTAAATATTTTCTATATAAGTTGTAGATACGCACACAAAATTCAGCACAAATAAGTTTTATATAAGATAAACTCATGAACCAAACAAATAGGTCCTGAATTTACCACATCTCCCATGTAAGGATCACTCCCAAAAATATCATGGTTATAAACAGTATCAAAACAATTCACACAAAGTACTTCTCCTATGGACTTAAATCACTTATCTCAATTTTGTGACAATCGGTTTATAATTTACCATAGCTCCCATATAAGGTCTGTTTCCGAAAATTACTTTAACAGGCATAAATCTTTTAAATAAATTGGCATTGATAACAAATTCTCGCCAGGTAATTTTCTTATCTATCGAAATCATTATGTGTTATAGGATTATCGGCCCATAAATTGCCATAGGTCCCATATAAGGCTTTTTTCGAAAATAATTTTAATGGGGATAAATATCATAAATATTGTTAGGAATTTGCAATAGCGATTTGAATTTAACGATCTGTAACGACTGCCTGTAAGATTCATCATGTATATGAAGACGTCCATCAGTAGAAGCTTCTACTTATCAACAATGTTGATAGCATGCGGTTATTAGCATTGTTTGTAAGTACGGCAACACAAAATGTTTAAGCTGCTAACATTAACATCGAAAGCTCTAGAATTCGAACATACGAGTTTTGACCGTTAAAAACAATCTAGCCTACTCGGATGAAGATGGCAGTGTGTATAAATAGTAACTGCTGTTGCAGTAGTCAGTGAGTTTGTACATTTAAGTTTGTGCATTATAAACGTGTTTGAGTATTAAAAACACATAGTGACTATTTAAAATGTTGTTGTACATTTGAATAAATAAAGAGTTGTTACAATTTTAAACTACTAAACTCCTTTTATTTGTAATCAAAAGTATTCGGTTTATTTAAAGGAAATAAACAACAAGCTTGAGGCATTTAAGACCCTGATGTAAAATATGCGGTTTATGCCACACCGAAGTCATCATTCACTGAACCGTCTCATTTGCGCTGATATAAGAAACAGCAAAGATAATTTCTAAGCCCCAAGTATGTAATATGCGGAAAATCGATGAAAATGAAAATGAGAGAAATATAGTCAACGACTTAAAGGAACTAAAAGAGGCAGGTTTAAGGGCTTTAAGTAAGAAACAAAGTAAAGCCAAGGTTAAATCATATAACTGTGGTAAAATCGGTCACATTCAGCGAAACCGTCGAGCACCAAAAAAGCGAACCAGATATGTTTCACCGCTAAGAAACAACCTTTAAATCATTGAATCATCCTTTAAAACGAGATAGATCTGACACCCACACCTCACGGTCCTACCATCTCCATATCAGTAATGCAGCAGGAAAATAACTATCTCACTGCTATTGAGTATATCAACGGTGAGAAGCACATCCTTACTATGGACACGGGAGCGTCGCATTCTATCATCAGATAAGATTTAATAAAGAAAGCAATTGAACTAATTTCCAAAGTCTACGCACCGCTAGTGAAGAAGCAAATGTGAAACTAACTATTGGTTGCGTTAGCGTAAATCATGTCTTTGTTGTTGCCGATGTTGTGGACGAAGTAATCATCGATGCAGACTTCATGATAAGTCACAGCATTACTTTGGATATGAGACAAAATTCATCAATTGGCGAAATGTTGAAATACCCGGATAGTCGGATATGAGAACAAGTCTCAAGTAAGAAATCTAGTGTTCGTTGAGCATCAAAAATTGCCACCGCTGTCAGAGGATTTGGTATGGATCCATGAGGAAGAGGAAGATTGTATGGACAATGGTTTGTGGATGTTGGCACCAGCAGATGTGAAAAGTGGCCATATAACAATGAACACCCTTGTTCAACAGTGCAACGACGGAATGGTTCCTATTGGAGTGCTTGGTCTTTCACGAGGTGAAAAGGTACGGCCGGGATCCAAGAAGGGTGAATGTGCTTCAACAGAGGCAGTGAAAAATTGTGAGGAAGATACTGCCAATGAATTCGTTAAGGAACTTCATGAATTCGTTCGGAGATGAATTTAAATGACCAACGACCAAATCAAGGTCAGATATAGCCCACAACGTAATAAAGGTTTATCTTCTACAAACCACATAATCACTGGAAAACAACAAAAAGGGTACAAATTGGACGACGTAAACTATTGAATACGGAAATGTAGAAGATCGATATTGGGAGTTAAGGCTAAATAACTGGAACGTCAAGCTGCCAACAATATTGATAGCATGCGGTTATTAGCATTGTTTGTAAGTATGGCAACACTAAATGTTTAAGCTGCTACCATTAACATCGAAAGCTCTAGAATTCGAATATACTTCTTTTGGCCGTTAAAACAATCTAGACTACTCGAATGAAGATGACTGTGTGTATAAATAGTATCTGTGGTTGCAGTAGTTAGTGAGTTTATCAAAGGCGCTGTTAAAGTTAACATAAACTGTCTTGTACACTGTGAAGTGTAATTTAAGTGTGTGCATTATAAACGTGTGTGTATTAAAAATACATAGTGACTATTTAGACTGTTGTTGTACATTTCAATAAATAAAGAGTTGTTAGAATTTTTTAACTACTAAACTGAATTTATTTAAAGGAAATAAACAACCGTTTTAAAAGGTAAAAACGTAAACGTTTTTCGGAAAGTTGAATAACAGAAATTTATCCTTTACTAAAAAATAATTTTCTTAAAAATTATTATACAATAATTATGTGGGAATTGCTCGAAGTAGGAAAATTATTAAATAGTTTTAAAGTAGACGGCATTGTTGTCAATAATCTCATCTTCTACGTCACATAGTGGGGAAACTGAAAAAAAGGTGGAAATGAATCTGTAACTTCTAAACGGATAGTCAGATTTTAATAAAATTTTCCGTTTATATGCGTTTGAGTTTAAGTTATGAATTTAAACATTAAATACCAAGACCACAAATTGGGGAACATCGAATATATGAAGAATTACAAAATATGCTAAAATTTTTGTTTTCAATCCGATTTGAAAGATTTCTATAAGTGTATATTGTGGTAAGTTGTTTCTTCAACAGATAGTATGTTTAGTCTTATTAATTTTATTTAAAAATAAACAAAGATTGCCTCTCATCACTCTTAAGTCTAGATTATGATTGATTCTTTATTGTTATTTTCTACTTTAATAACTAAAAATGTTTGGTTAACATTTTAAGTGACTTCTAGTCAACTCTCTAACTTAATTTCTATTGGATCTTTATTCTACTTAATACGATTAATATAATCTAAGTCCACTGACAAGTTTTCTTGCGGAAGTAGCTTCCAGAAATAAACACGTATTAGAAGTCGACTTCAAGAAGTCACTGCTTGTAGAAGTTACTTGCAGCAATTATGTGGAAACATGTGTTTATTGCTTGCTGGAAGTAACTTCAATGACTTACTGTGAACTGCAAGTGTTTTCAAGAGTTGTTAATGAAGTCGGGTATACGTCGAGTAAACGGTTTGTGGTTTCAAAAACGGGTTTCTGTTTTGTTTTGAGTTCTTTTTCAAATTTATAAAAATGGACAAGAGTGAATTTGTTTGGAGTAGTGAAAACACATTTGGTAATTGAAAAACACGAAAGTTATCCTGAATTATGGGACACGTCCTGAAAAGAGTATAAGAATAATATTCAAAAACAAAACGTTTTAAAGGCAGTTGCCAATGATATAGACGTGTCCAAAGAATAGTTCGCAGTTTGGTCAAGAAGTAAAAGAAAATTTTATTAAACATTTCTAGGAATTTTTCCAGCTTCGTGGAATCTTCGGTCCGCAATTCTTCAGGTAATGTATTTTGGAAACTTATATCTACGCACCGGAAACCCCAATTTCTCACCCAAACACTTAATTCTTAATTCTTTTTTTTAATTTGTTGATTCTTTTGAACAAAATATGCTGCGAGGGCAGCTGTCAATCTTATTTTGCCACAAGACACTCCTATACTGTTATTCATAAAAAAAACAAACTCTACTTCAAGCTGTACTCACATTGTGTGGTCCACAGCCTTTCGAAGTAGACCTATTTTTTAAATCTCAATTTTATACAATATTTTCTCAAATCGCATAGCTGCTTTAAAAAAATTAAGACCTGTTTTATATGTTCTTCAATACTGTGCAGAAGGATTTGGTAGCCCCGTGCTTGGTGCCTCCAATAGATCCAAAAATCACAATTTTGGGATTTTTTAAAAGATTTTGGGAATTGTGGCATTGTCAAAAATAATTAACCAATTTTATTTTCACTTTTATATTTCGATTATGTGTATAATTTCATTAAAAACAATTAATAAACAAAACTTTTATTGCATTTTAAAAATTCCCAAAAATCAGCTACCATTTTTTATTCCCATATTTTTGAAAAAATTTTAAATTTTTTTTTAATTTATAAAGCTAACTGCTGCTGCATTCAATTTCCCGTCTCTTTCTGCCAGTTCACCGAATCAAAATCCGAACCAAACCTTGCCCAAATTACAAAAATCATGATTGGTTGAGCGAACGTACTATATTGGCTGCGGAAAACATTAATGTCGACGAATTGAATTTTAAGCTTCAAAGTGAAATTGCTGTCGTATTGATGACATACAAATCGTTGAATTCCGTTACTACCCAAGATGATGTCGTTCACTATCCAACCGAGTTTTTCAACTGAAAGTCGGATCGGAAATCATAATGTTATGAAACACAAAAAACTGATGAATAACATCAACGATGCAGCAATACTTAAAGGAAAGTACAAGGTAGAAGACATTTTGATACCACTGATCCTAATGGTTCCTACCAATTTTTTACGCTTGCAGTTTCCGGTACGGCTTGCATTCGCAATGATAATTAACAAATCTCAAGGACAGTCATTGAGTTTGGTGGCATTAAGCAATCAATTGTATGTCGCCTGTTCCCGTGTCGGAGCACCATAAGCAGTATTTGTTTACTCGTCGAACAACAAAACAAAAAATATTGTGTATCAGAGAACATTACAATGAACGAAATTGTGATATCACAGCAAAGCAATCGAAAAAAGTATTTCTTTAATTTAATTGGTTACCTGAACATCGATCTTTCAATGAAAATGTAAATAGATCACCATAAGATTCATTGTATATATTTTGAAATCAAACCTATATGAATAAAAATTATCATTAAAATTATTGGGGATTATTTTTTGATTAGCTTTGCAAAATTTTGGATGAAATGGCCAGGATTTCATTTATTAATTCCCCAAGTCTACTACACAAAATGTTGGAGAAAACAAAAGAAAATATAATAATTAAACAAGTCATAAAGAATTGACATTTACTTTCAATATAAAATACATCATGTATATGACTATAAAGAGCGTAGTTATTTACATATATATTTTCATGATTTGAAAAACAAAATAAGTAATATCCTCCCACTTGAAAATACAATTCTAAACAATTTCTTGACAACTTTATTCCCTGTGATTTTTCTTCGTTAGCTGTGCATGTAGTATATGCATAAATCTATCCGTATATAAATATAGCCATACTCCAATGGCAGTAGGTTTTTAAGTTTCAATTTACAGCTGAATAAAGTAAAATATTTACAGTGGGTGTATGTGAAAAGAACTGCTTTAATAGTGAATCGGTGATTTATAGGGGGTGGATTTATATGCAATAGCATTTTTTTTCTCTCGATTTGCTAAGAATTACACTATGCTACACAAATAAAATATACAATATTTAATTAAAAATTGGTGAATAAACTTATTATTGTAATTTTGTTTAATATACTTTTTAATCAGCTTTATTTAATCACTGCATTCCTTTGTCTCTATAAAATCTAACAAATTAAATTGTAAATGGAATTTGTTGATGTAGAATATAATTGACCTTATTCACCTTAAATGTTGTTAATTTAAAAAAGCCGTTTGTACATCGAGGAATTTTACTTTTCAGTTATTTCCCATTGTTCATCAACGTTGTAAAAATGTTTTTGTAATTTTGTTTATTTTAACTTTTTACTCTTCATTGGATATTATAAAAATCAAATATTTGCTGTAAATAAATACAATGGAAAAATATAAATCCATGGAAATGCAATTAGGTAGAACAAAAAAATTATATAAATTTAACAAAGACTTTATTGAATTTTTGTTAAAATTGACAAAAAAAAAAAAATGTAACATAAATATAAAAAATAGTGTATAGAGCATATTAATAAACAATAATCAGGTCATGTGAGAATTTGTTAAATTAAATCCATTTATGTTTTTTGTTAGCAAATGATTTGTTGCCGATATTTACAAACCACAATCAGCAATGAGATAAAAGCGTTAATTTGTTTTTATTTAAAAAATGAAAATTAAAACACCTTTTAATTTACAATGCCGCATTCATTACAAAACATGTGTGTTACATATATGGGGTAATTCATTTTATTATCTAGCCAGTCACTGGCTAGATTTCTGTATAGAAATACAGCCAGTTACTGGCTAGATTTCTGTATAGAAATACAGAAATCTAGCCAGTAACTGGTTGTATTTCTATACAGATATCTAGCCAGTAACTGGCTATATTTCTATATAGAAATCTAGCCAGTAACTGGCTGTATTTCTATACAGAAATCTAGCCAGTAACTGGCTAGCCAGAAAATGGCTGTATAGAAATACAGAAATCTAGCCAGTAACTGGGTAGCCAGAAAATGGCTGTATTTCTATACAGAAATCTAGCCAGTAACTGGCTGTATTTCTATACAGAAATCTAGCCAGTAACTGGCTGTATTTCTATACAGAAATCTAGCCAGAATCTAGCTATATTTCTATACAGAAATCTAGCCAGTAACTGGCTGTATTTGTATACAGAAATCTAGCCAATAACTAGCTGTATTTCTATACAGAAATGTAGCCAGTAACTGGCTGTATTTCTATACAAAAATGTAGCCAGTAACTGGCTGTATTTCTATACAGAAATGTAGCCAGTAAATGGCTGTATTTCTATACAGAAATGTAGCCAGTAAATGGCTGTATTTCTATACAGAAATGTAGCCAGTAACTGGCTGCATTTCTATACAGAAATGTAGCCAGTAACTGGCTGTATTTCTATACAGAAATGTAGCCAGTATCTGGCTGTATTTCTATACAGAAATGTAGCAAGTAACTGGCTGTATTTCTATACAGAAATGTAGCCAGTAACTGGCTTTATTTCTATACAGAAATGTAGCCAGTAACTGGCTGTATTTCTATACAGAAATGTAGCCAGTAACTGGCTGTATTTCTATACAGAAATGTAGCCAGTAACTGGCTGTATTTCTATACAGAAATGTAGCAAGTAACTGGCTGTATTTCTATACAGAAATGTAGGCAGTAGCTGGTTGTATTTCTATACAGAAATGTAGCCAGTAACTGGCTGTATTTCCATACAGAAATGTAGCCAGTAACTGGCTGTATTTCTATACAGAAATGTAGCCAGTAACTGGCTGTATTTCTATACAGAAATGTAGCCAGAAACTGGCTGTATTTCTATACAGAAATGTAGCCAGTAACTGGCTGTATTTCTATACAGAAATATAGCCAGTAACTGGCTGTATTTCTATACAGAAATGTAGCCAGTAACTGGCTGTATTTCTATACAGAAATGTAGCCAGTAACTGGCTGTATTTCTATACAGAAATCTAGCCAGTAACTGTCTGTATTTCTATACAGAAATCTAGCCAGTAACTGGCTGTATTTCTATACAGAAATGCAGCCAGTAACTGGCTGTATTTCTATACAGAAATCTAGCCAGTAACTGTCTGTATTTCTATACAGAAATCTAGCCAGTAATTGTCTGTATTTCTATACAGAAATCTAGCCAGTAACTGGCTGTATTTCTATACAGAAATGTAGCCAGTAACTGGCTGTATTTCTATACAGAAATGTAGCAAGTAACTGGCTGTATTTCTATACAGAAATGTAGCCAGTAACTGGCTGTATTTCTATACAGAAATGTAAACAGTAACTGGCTGTATTTCTATACAGAAATGTAGCCAGTAACTGGCTGTATTTCTATATAGAAATGTAGCCAGTAACTGGCTGTATTTCTATACAGAAATCTAGCCAGTAACTGGCTGTATTTCTATACAGAAATGTAGCCAGTAACTGGCTGTATTTCTATACAGAAATCTAGCCAGTATCTGGCTGTATTTCTGTACAAACATCTAGCCAGTAACTAGCTGTATTTCTGTACAGAAATCTAGCCAGTAACTGGCTGTATTTCTATACAGAAATGTAGCCAGTAACTGGCTGTATTTCTATACAGAAATGTAGCAAGTAACTGGCTGTATTTCTAAACAGAAATGTAGGCAGTAGCTGGTTGTATTTCTATACAGAAATGTAGCCAGTAACTGGCTGTATTTCCATACAAAAATGTAGCCAGTAACTGGCTGTATTTCTATACAGAAATGTAGCCAGTAACTGGCTGTATTTCTATACAGAAATGTAGCCAGTAACTGGCTGTATTTCTATATAGAAATGTAGCCAGTAACTGGCTGTATTTCTATACAGAAATCTAGCCAGTAACTGGCTGTATTTCTATACAGAAATGTAGCCAGTAACTGGCTGTATTTCTATACAGAAATCTAGCCAGTATCTGGCTGTATTTCTGTACAAACATCTAGCCAGTAACTAGCTGTATTTCTGTACAGAAATCTAGCCAGTAACTGTCTGTATTTCTATACAGAAATCTAGCCAGTAACTGGCTGTATTTCTATACAGAAATGTAGCAAGTAACTGGCTGTATTTCTAAACAGAAATGTAGGCAGTAGCTGGTTGTATTTCTATACAGAAATGTAGCCAGTAACTGGCTGTATTTCCATACAGAAATGTAGCCAGTAACTGGCTGTATTTCCATACAGAAATGTAGCAAGTAACTGGCTGTATTTCTAAACAGAAATGTAGGCAGTAGCTGGTTGTATTTCTATACAGAAATGTAGCCAGTAACTGGCTGTATTTCCATACAGATATGTAGCCAGTAACTGGCTGTATTTCTATACAGAAATGTAGCCAGTAACTGGCTGTATTTCTATACAGAAATGTAGCCAGTAACTGGCTGTATTTCTATATAGAAATGTAGCCAGTAACTGGCTGTATTTCTATACAGAAATCTAGCCAGTAACTGGCTGTATTTCTATACAGAAATGTAGCCAGTAACTGGCTGTATTTCTATACAGAAATCTAGCCAGTATCTGGCTGTATTTCTGTACAAACATCTAGCCAGTAACTAGCTGTATTTCTGTACAGAAATCTAGCCAGTAACTGTCTGTATTTCTATACAGAAATCTAGCCAGTAATTGTCTGTATTTCTATACAGAAATCTAGCCAGTAACTGGCTGTATTTCTATACAGAAATGTAGCCAGTAACTGGCTGTATTTCTATACAGAAATGTAGCAAGTAACTGGCTGTATTTCTATACAGAAATGTAGCCAGTAACTGGCTGTATTTCTATACAGAAATGTAAACAGTAACTGGCTGTATTTCTATACAGAAATGTAGCCAGTAACTGGCTGTATTTCTATATAGAAATGTAGCCAGTAACTGGCTGTATTTCTATACAGAAATCTAGCCAGTAACTGGCTGTATTTCTATACAGAAATGTAGCCAGTAACTGGCTGTATTTCTATACAGAAATCTAGCCAGTAGCTGGCTGTATTTCTATACAGAAATCTAGCCAGTAGCTGGCTGTATTTCTATACAGAAATCTAGCCAGTAACTGGCTGTATTTCTATACAGAAATCTAGCCAGTAACTGGCTGTATTTCTATACAGAAATCTAGCCAGTAACTGGCTGTATTTCTATACAGAAATCTAGCCAGTAACTGGCTGTATTTCTATACAGAAATCTAGCCAGTAACTGGCTGTATTTCTATACAGAAATCTAGCCAGTAACTGGCTGTATTTCTATACAGAAATCTAGCCAGTAACTGGCTGTATTTCTATACAGAAATCTAGCCAGAATCTAGCTGTACTTCTATACAGAAATCTAGCCAGTAACTGGCTGTATTTGTATACAGAAATCTAGCCAATAACTAGCTGTATTTGTATACAGAAATCTAGCCAATAACTAGTTGTATTTCTATACAGAAATGTAGCCAGTATCTGGCTGTATTTCTATACAGAAATGTAGCAAGTAACTGGCTGTATTTCTATACAGAAATGTAGCCAGTAACTGGCTTTATTTCTATACAGAAATGTAGCCAGTAACTGGCTGTATTTCTATACAGAAATGTAGCCAGTAACTGGCTGTATTTCTATACAGAAATGTAGCCAGTAACTGGCTGTATTTCTATACAGAAATGTAGCAAGTAACTGGCTGTATTTCTATACAGAAATGTAGGCAGTAGCTGGTTGTATTTCTATACAGAAATGTAGCCAGTAACTGGCTGTATTTCCATACAGAAATGTAGCCAGTAACTGGCTGTATTTCTATACAGAAATGTAGCCAGTAACTGGCTGTATTTCTATACAGAAATGTAGCCAGAAACTGGCTGTATTTCTAAACAGAAATGTAGCCAGTAACTGGCTGTATTTCTATACAGAAATATAGCCAGTAACTGGCTGTATTTCTATACAGAAATGTAGCCAGTAACTGGCTGTATTTCTATACAGAAATGTAGCCAGTAACTGGCTGTATTTCTATACAGAAATCTAGCCAGTAACTGTCTGTATTTCTATACAGAAATCTAGCCAGTAACTGGCTGTATTTCTATACAGAAATGTAGCCAGTAACTGGCTGTATTTCTATACAGAAATCTAGCCAGTAACTGTCTGTATTTCTATACAGAAATCTAGCCAGTAATTGTCTGTATTTCTATACAGAAATCTAGCCAGTAACTGGCTGTATTTCTATACAGAAATGTAGCCAGTAACTGGCTGTATTTCTATACAGAAATGTAGCAAGTAACTGGCTGTATTTCTATACAGAAATGTAGCCAGTAACTGGCTGTATTTCTATACAGAAATGTAAACAGTAACTGGCTGTATTTCTATACAGAAATGTAGCCAGTAACTGGCTGTATTTCTATATAGAAATGTAGCCAGTAACTGGCTGTATTTCTATACAGAAATCTAGCCAGTAACTGGCTGTATTTCTATACAGAAATGTAGCCAGTAACTGGCTGTATTTCTATACAGAAATCTAGCCAGTATCTGGCTGTATTTCTGTACAAACATCTAGCCAGTAACTAGCTGTATTTCTGTACAGAAATCTAGCCAGTAACTGGCTGTATTTCTATACAGAAATGTAGCCAGTAACTGGCTGTATTTCTATACAGAAATGTAGCAAGTAACTGGCTGTATTTCTAAACAGAAATGTAGGCAGTAGCTGGTTGTATTTCTATACAGAAATGTAGCCAGTAACTGGCTGTATTTCCATACAGAAATGTAGCCAGTAACTGGCTGTATTTCTATACAGAAATGTAGCCAGTAACTGGCTGTATTTCTATACAGAAATGTTGCCAGTAACTGGCTGTATTTCTATATAGAAATGTAGCCAGTAACTGGCTGTATTTCTATACAGAAATCTAGCCAGTAACTGGCTGTATTTCTATACAGAAATGTAGCCAGTAACTGGCTGTATTTCTATACAGAAATCTAGCCAGTATCTGGCTGTATTTCTATACAGAAATGTAGCAAGTAACTAGCTGCATTTCTGTACAGAAATCTAGCCAGTAACTGGCTGTATTTCTATACAGACATCTAGCCAGTAACTGGCTGTATTTCTATACAGAAATCTGACCAGTAACTGACTGTATTTCTATACAGAAATCTAGCCAGTAACTGGCTGTATTTCTATACAGAAATCTAGCCAGTAACTGGCTGTATTTCTATACAGAAATCTAGCCAGTAACTGGCTGTATTTCTATACAGAAATCTAGCCAGTAACTGGCTGTATTTCTATACAGAAATCTAGCCAGTAACTGGCTGTATTTCTATACAGAAATCTAGCCAGTAACTGGCTGTATTTCTATACAGAAATCTAGCCAGTAACTGGCTGTATTTCTATACAGAAATCTAGCCAGTAGCTGGCTGTATTTCTATACAGAAATCTAGCCAGTAACTGGCTGTATTTCTATACAGAAATCTAGCCAGTAACTGGCTGTATTTCTATACAGAAATCTAGCCAGTAACTGGCTGTATTTCTATACAGAAATCTAGCCAGTAACTGGCTGTATTTCTATACAGAAATCTAGCCAAAATCTAGCTGTATTTCTATACAGAAATCTAGCCAGTAACTGGCTGTATTTGTATACAGAAATCTAGACAATAACTAGCTGTATTTGTATACAGAAATCTAGCCAATAACTAGCTGTATTTCTATACAGAAATGTAGCCAGTAACTGGCTGTATTTCTATACAGAAATGTAGCCAGTACCTGGCTGTATTTCTATACACAAATGTAGCCAGTAAGTGGCTGTATTTCTATACAGAAATGTAGCCAGTAACTGGCTGTATTTCTATACAGAAATGTAGCCAGTAACTGGCTGTATTTCTATACAGAAATGTAGCCAGTAACTGGCTGTATTTCTATACAGAAACGTAGCCAGTAACTGGCTGTATTTCTATACAGAAATGTAGCCAGTAACTGGCTGTATTTCTATACAGAAATGTAGCCAGTAACTGGCTGTATTTCTACACAGAAATGTAGCCAGTAACTGGCTGTATTTCTATACAGAAATGTAGCCAGTAACTGGCTGTATTTCTATACAGAAATGTAGCCAGTAACTGGCTGTATTTCTATACAGAAATGTAGCCAGTAACTGGCTGTATTTCTATACAGAAATGTAGCAAGTAACTGGCTGTATTTCTATACAGAAATGTAGCCAGTAACTGGCTGTATTTCTATACAGAAATGTAAACAGTAACTGGCTGTATTTCTATACAGAAATGTAGCCAGTAACTGGCTGTATTTCTATATAGAAATGTAGCCAGTAACTGGCTGTATTTCTATACAGAAATCTAGCCAGTAACTGGCTGTATTTCTATACAGAAATCTAGCCAGTAACTGGCTGTATTTCTATACAGAAATCTAGCCAAAATCTAGCTGTATTTCTATACAGAAATCTAGCCAGTAACTGGCTGTATTTGTATACAGAAATCTAGACAATAACTAGCTGTATTTGTATACAGAAATCTAGCCAATAACTAGCTGTATTTCTATACAGAAATGTAGCCAGTAACTGGCTGTATTTCTATACAGAAATGTAGCCAGTACCTGGCTGTATTTCTATACACAAATGTAGCCAGTAAGTGGCTGTATTTCTATACAGAAATGTAGCCAGTAACTGGCTGTATTTCTATACAGAAATGTAGCCAGTAACTGGCTGTATTTCTATACAGAAATGTAGCCAGTAACTGGCTGTATTTCTATACAGAAATGTAGCCAGTAACTGGCTGTATTTCTATACAGAAATGTAGCCAGTAACTGGCTGTATTTCTATACAGAAATGTAGCCAGTAACTGGCTGTATTTCTATACAGAAATGTAGCCAGTAACTGGCTGTATTTCTATACAGAAATGTAGCCAGTAACTGGCTGTATTTCTATACAGAAATGTAGCAAGTAACTGGCTGTATTTCTATACAGAAATGTAGCCAGTAACTGGCTGTATTTCTATACAGAAATGTAAACAGTAACTGGCTGTATTTCTATACAGAAATGTAGCCAGTAACTGGCTGTATTTCTATATAGAAATGTAGCCAGTAACTGGCTGTATTTCTATACAGAAATCTAGCCAGTAACTGGCTGTATTTCTATACAGAAATGTAGCCAGTAACTGGCTGTATTTCTATACAGAAATCTAGCCAGTAGCTGGCTGTATTTCTATACAGAAATCTAGCCAGTAGCTGGCTGTATTTCTATACAGAAATCTAGCCAGTAACTGGCTGTATTTCTATACAGAAATCTAGCCAGTAACTGGCTGTATTTCTATACAGAAATCTAGCCAGTAACTGGCTGTATTTCTATACAGAAATCTAGCCAGTAACTGGCTGTATTTCTATACAGAAATCTAGCCAGTAACTGGCTGTATTTCTATACAGAAATCTAGCCAGTAACTGGCTGTATTTCTATACAGAAATCTAGCCAGAATCTAGCTGTACTTCTATACAGAAATCTAGCCAGTAACTGGCTGTATTTGTATACAGAAATCTAGCCAATAACTAGCTGTATTTGTATACAGAAATCTAGCCAATAACTAGCTGTATTTCTATACAGAAATGTAGCCAGTATCTGGCTGTATTTCTATACAGAAATGTAGCAAGTAACTGGCTGTATTTCTATACAGAAATGTAGCCAGTAACTGGCTTTATTTCTATACAGAAATGTAGCCAGTAACTGGCTGTATTTCTATACAGAAATGTAGCCAGTAACTGGCTGTATTTCTATACAGAAATGTAGCCAGTAACTGGCTGTATTTCTATACAGAAATGTAGCAAGTAACTGGCTGTATTTCTATACAGAAATGTAGGCAGTAGCTGGTTGTATTTCTATACAGAAATGTAGCCAGTAACTGGCTGTATTTCCATACAGAAATGTAGCCAGTAACTGGCTGTATTTCTATACAGAAATGTAGCCAGTAACTGGCTGTATTTCTATACAGAAATGTAGCCAGAAACTGGCTGTATTTCTAAACAGAAATGTAGCCAGTAACTGGCTGTATTTCTATACAGAAATATAGCCAGTAACTGGCTGTATTTCTATACAGAAATGTAGCCAGTAACTGGCTGTATTTCTATACAGAAATGTAGCCAGTAACTGGCTGTATTTCTATACAGAAATCTAGCCAGTAACTGTCTGTATTTCTATACAGAAATCTAGCCAGTAACTGGCTGTATTTCTATACAGAAATGTAGCCAGTAACTGGCTGTATTTCTATACAGAAATCTAGCCAGTAACTGTCTGTATTTCTATACAGAAATCTAGCCAGTAATTGTCTGTATTTCTATACAGAAATCTAGCCAGTAACTGGCTGTATATCTATACAGAAATGTAGCCAGTAACTGGCTGTATTTCTATACAGAAATGTAGCAAGTAACTGGCTGTATTTCTATACAGAAATGTAGCCAGTAACTGGCTGTATTTCTATACAGAAATGTAAACAGTAACTGGCTGTATTTCTATACAGAAATGTAGCCAGTAACTGGCTGTATTTCTATATAGAAATGTAGCCAGTAACTGGCTGTATTTCTATACAGAAATCTAGCCAGTAACTGGCTGTATTTCTATACAGAAATCTAGCCAGTATCTGGCTGTATTTCTGTACAAACATCTAGCCAGTAACTAGCTGTATTTCTGTACAGAAATCTAGCCAGTAACTGGCTGTATTTCTATACAGAAATGTAGCCAGTAACTGGCTGTATTTCTATACAGAAATGTAGCAAGTAACTGGCTGTATTTCTAAACAGAAATGTAGGCAGTAGCTGGTTGTATTTCTATACAGAAATGTAGCCAGTAACTGGCTGTATTTCCATACAGAAATGTAGCCAGTAACTGGCTGTATTTCTATACAGAAATGTAGCCAGTAACTGGCTGTATTTCTATACAGAAATGTTGCCAGTAACTGGCTGTATTTCTATATAGAAATGTAGCCAGTAACTGGCTGTATTTCTATACAGAAATCTAGCCAGTAACTGGCTGTATTTCTATACAGAAATGTAGCCAGTAACTGGCTGTATTTCTATACAGAAATCTAGCCAGTATCTGGCTGTATTTCTATACAGAAATGTAGCAAGTAACTAGCTGCATTTCTGTACAGAAATCTAGCCAGTAACTGGCTGTATTTCTATACAGACATCTAGCCAGTAACTGGCTGTATTTCTATACAGAAATCTGACCAGTAACTGACTGTATTTCTATACAGAAATCTAGCCAGTAACTGGCTGTATTTCTATACAGAAATCTAGCCAGTAACTGGCTGTATTTCTATACAGAAATCTAGCCAGTAACTGTTTGTATTTCTATACAGAAATCTAGCCAGTAACTGGCTGTATTTCTATACAGAAATCTAGCCAGTAACTGGCTGTATTTCTATACAGAAATCTAGCCAGTAACTGGCTGTATTTCTATACAGAAATCTAGCCAGTAACTGGCTGTATTTCTATACAGAAATCTAGCCAGTAGCTGGCTGTATTTCTATACAGAAATCTAGCCAGTAACTGGCTGTATTTCTATACAGAAATCTAGCCAGTAACTGGCTGTATTTCTATACAGAAATCTAGCCAGTAACTGGCTGTATTTCTATACAGAAATCTAGCCAGTAACTGGCTGTATTTCTATACAGAAATCTAGCCAGAATCTAGCTGTATTTCTATACAGAAATCTAGCCAGTAACTGGCTGTATTTGTATACAGAAATCTAGACAATAACTAGCTGTATTTGTATACAGAAATCTAGCCAATAACTAGCTGTATTTCTATACAGAAATGTAGCCAGTAACTGGCTGTATTTCTATACAGAAATGTAGCCAGTACCTGGCTGTATTTCTATACACAAATGTAGCCAGTAAGTGGCTGTATTTCTATACAGAAATGTAGCCAGTAACTGGCTGTATTTCTATACAGAAATGTAGCCAGTAACTGGCTGTATTTCTATACAGAAATGTAGCCAGTAACTGGCTGTATTTCTATACAGAAACGTAGCCAGTAACTGGCTGTATTTCTATACAGAAATGTAGCCAGTAACTGGCTGTATTTCTATACAGAAATGTAGCCAGTAACTGGCTGTATTTCTATACAGAAATGTAGCCAGTAACTGGCTGTATTTCTATACAGAAATGTAGCCAGTAACTGGCTGTATTTCTATACAGAAATGTAGCCAGTAACTGGCTGTATTTCTATACAGAAATGTAGCCAGTAACTGGCTGTATTTCTATACAGAAATGTAGCCAGTAACTGGCTGTATTTCTATACAGAAATGTAGCCAGTAACTGGCTGTATTTCTATACAGAAATGTAGCCAGTAACTGGCTGTATTTCTATACAGAAATGTAGCCAGTAACTGGCTGTATTTCTATACAGAAACGTAGCCAGTAACTGGCTGTATTTCTATACAGAAATGTAGCCAGTAACTGGCTGTATTTCTATACAGAAATGTAGCCAGTAACTGGCTGTATTTCTATACAGAAATGTAGCCAGTAACTGGCTGTATTTCTATACAGAAATGTAGCCAGTAACTGGCTGTATTTCTATACAGAAATGTAGCCAGTAACTGGCTGTATTTCTATACAGAAATGTAGCCAGTAACTGGCTGTATTTCTATACAGAAATGTAGCCAGTAACTGGCTGTATTTCTATACAGAAATGTAGCCAGTAACTGGCTGTATTTCTATACAGAAATGTAGCCAGTAACTGGCTGTATTTCTATACAGAAATGTAGCCAGTAACTGGCTGTATTTCTATACAGAAATGTAGCAAGTAACTGGCTGTATTTCTATACAGAAATGTAGGCAGTAGCTGGTTGTATTTCTATACAGAAATGTAGCCAGTAACTGGCTGTATTTCCATACAGAAATGTAGCCAGTAACTGGCTGTATTTCTATACAGAAATGTAGCCAGTAACTGGCTGTATTTCTATACAGAAATGTAGCCAGTAACTGGCTGTATTTCTATACAGAAATGTAGCCAGTAACTGGCTGTATTTCTATACAGAAATGTAGCCAGTAACTGGCTGTATTTCTATACAGAAATGTAGCCAGTAACTGGCTGTATTTCTATACAGAAATCTAGCCAGTAACTGGCTGTATTTCTATACAGAAATCTAGCCAGTAACTGGCTGTATTTCTATACAGAAATCTAGCCAGTAACTGTCTGTATTTCTATACAGAAATCTAGCCAGTAATTGTCTGTATTTCTATACAGAAATCTAGCCAGTAACTGGCTGTATTTCTATACAGAAATCTAGCCAGTAACTGTATTTCTATACAGAAATCTAGCCAGTAACTGGCTGTATTTCTATACAGAAATGTAGCCAGTAACTGGCTGTATTTCTATACAGAAATGTAGCAAGTAACTGGCTGTATTTCTATACAGAAATGTAGCCAGTAACTGGCTGTATTTCTATACAGAAATGTAAACAGTAACTGGCTGTATTTCTATACAGAAATGTAGCCAGTAACTGGCTGTATTTCTATATAGAAATGTAGCCAGTAACTGGCTGTATTTCTATACAGAAATCTAGCCAGTAACTGGCTGTATTTCTATACAGAAATGTAGCCAGTAACTGGCTGTATTTCTATACAGAAATGTAGCCAGTAACTGGCTGTATTTCTATACAGAAATCTAGCCAGTATCTGGCTGTATTTCTGTACAAACATCTAGCCAGTAACTAGCTGTATTTCTGTACAGAAATCTAGCCAGTAACTGGCTGTATTTCTATACAGACATCTAGCCAGTAACTGGCTGTATTTCTATATAGAAATCTGACCAGTAACTGACTGTATTTCTATACAGAAATCTAGCCAGTAACTGGCAGTATTTCTATACAGAAATGTAGCCAGTAACTGGCTGTATTTCTATACAGAAATGTAGCCAGTAACTGGCTGTATTTCTATACAGAAATCTAGCCAGTAACTGGCTGTATTTCTATACAGAAATCTAGCCAGTAACTGGCTGTATTTCTATACAGAAATGTAGCCAGTAACTGGTTGTATTTCTATACAGAAATGTAGCCAGTAACTGGCTGTATTTCTATATAGAAATGTAGCCAGTAACTGGCTGTATTTCTATACAGAAATCTAGCCAGTAACTGGCTGTATTTTAATACAGAAATGTAGCCAGTAACTGGCTGTATTTCTATACAGAAATCTAGCCAGTAACTGGCTGTATTTGTATACAGAAATCTAGCCAATAACTGGCTGTATTTCTAAACAGAAATGTAGCCAGTAACTGGCTGTATTTCTATACAGAAATGTAGCCACTAACTGGCTGTATTTCTATACAGAAATCTAGCCAGTAACTGGCTGTATTTCTACACAGAAATCTAGCCAGTAACTGGCTCTATTTCTATACAGAAATCTAGCCAGTATCTGGCTGTATTTCTGTACAAACATCTAGCCAGTAACTAGCTGTATTTCTGTACAGAAATCTAGCCAGTAACTGGCTGTATTTCTATACAGACATCTAGCCAGTAACTGGCTGTATTTCTATACAGAAATCTGGCCAGTAACTGACTGTATTTCTATACAGAAATCTAGCCAGTAACTGGATGTATTTCTATACAGAAATCTAGCCAGTAACTGGCTGTATTTCTATACAGAAATCTAGCCAGTAACTGGCTGTATTTCTATACAGAAATCTAGCCAGTAACTGGCTGTATTTCTATACAGAAATCTAGCCAGTAACTGGCTGTATTTCTATACAGAAATCTAGCCAGTAGCCGGCTCTATTTCTATACAGAAATCTAGCCAGTAACTGGCTGTATTTCTATACAGAAATCTAGCCAGTAACTGGCTGTATTTCTATACAGAAATCTAGCCAGTAACTGGCTGTATTTCTATACAGAAATCTAGCCAGTAACTGGCTGTATTTCTATACAGAAATCTAGCCAGTAACTGGCTGTATTTCTATACAGAAATCTAGCCAGTAACTGGCTGTATTTCTATACAGAAATCTAGCCAGTAACTGGCTGTATTTGTATACAGAAATCTAGCCAATAACTAGCTGTATTTCTATACAGAAATGTAGCCAGTAACTGGCTGTATTTCTAAACAGAAATGTAGCCAGTACCTGGCTGTATTTCTATACACAAATGTAGCCAGTAACTGGCTGTATTTCTATACAGAAATGTAGCCAGTAACTGGCTGTATTTCTATACAGAAATGTAGCCAGTAACTGGCTGTATTTCTATACAGAAATGTAGCCAGTAACTGGCTGTATTTCTATACAGAAACGTAGCCAGTAACTGGCTGTATTTCTATACAGAAATGTAGCCAGTAACTGGCTGTATTTCTATACAGAAATGTAGCCAGTAACTGGCTGTATTTCTATACAGAAATGTAGCCAGTAACTGGCTGTATTTCTATACAGAAATGTAGCCAGTAACTGGCTGTATTTCTATACAGAAATGTAGCCAGTAACTGGCTGTATTTCTATAGAGAAATGTAGCCAGTAACTGGCTGTATTTCTATACAGAAATGTAGCCAGTAACTGGCTGTATTTTATACAGAAATGTAGCCAGTAACTGCTGTATTTCTATACAGAAACGTAGCCAGTAACTATCTGTATTTCTATACAGAAACGTAGCCAGTAACTGGCTGTATTTCTATACAGAAATGTAGCCAGTAACTGGCTGTTTTTCTATACAGAAATGTAGCCAGTAACTGGCTGTATTTCTATACAGAAATGTAGCCAGTAACTGGCTGTATTTCTATACAGAAATGTAGCCAGTAACTGGCTGTATTTCTATACAGAAATGTAGCCAGTAACTGGCTGTATTTCTATACAGAAATGTAGCCAGTAACTGGCTGTATTTCTATACAGAAATGTAGCCAGTAACTGGCTGTATTTCTATACAGAAATGTAGCCAGTAACTGGCTGTATTTCTATACAGAAATGTAGCCAGTAACTGGTTGTATTTCTATACAGAAATGTAGCCAGTAACTGGCTGTATTTCTATATAGAAATGTAGCCAGTAACTGGCTGTATTTCTATACAGAAATGTAGCCAGTAACTGGCTGTATTTTAATACAGAAATGTAGCCAGTAACTGGCTGTATTTCTATACAAAAATCTAGCCAGTAACTGGCTGTATTTGTATACAGAAATCTAGCCAATAACTGGCTGTATTTCTAAACAGAAATGTAGTCAGTAACTGGCTGTATTTCTATACAGAAATGTAGCCACTAACTGGCTGTATTTCTATACAGAAATCTAGCCAGTAACTGGCTGTATTTCTATACAGAAATCTAGCCAGTAACTGGCTGTATTTCTATACAGAAATCTAGCCAGTAACTGGCTGTATTTCTATACAGAAATCTAGCCAGTAACTGGCTGTATTTCTATACAGAAATCTAGCCAGTAACTGGCTGTATTTCTATACAGAAATGTAGCCAGTAACTGGCTGTATTTCTATACAGAAATGTAGCCAGTAACTGGCTGTATTTCTATACAGAAATGTAGCCAGTAACTGGCTGTATTTCTATACAGAAACGTAGCCAGTAACTGGCTGTATTTCTATACAGAAATGTAGCCAGTAACTGGCTGTATTTCTATACAGAAATGTAGCCAGTAACTGGCTGTATTTCTATACAGAAATGTAGCCAGTAACTGGCTGTATTTCTATACAGAAATGTAGCCAGTAACTGGCTGTATTTGTATGCAGAAATGTAGCCAGTAACTGGCTGTATTTCTATACAGAAATGTAGCCAGTAACTGGCTGTATTTCTATACAGAAATGTAGCCAGTAACTGGCTGTATTTCTATACAGAAATGTAGCCAGTAACTGGCTGTATTTCTATACAGAAATGTAGCCAGTAACTGGCTGTATTTCTATACAGAAATGTAGCCAGTAACTGGCTGTATTTCTATACAGAAATGTAGCCAGTAACTGGCTGTATTTCTATACAGAAATGTAGCCAGTAACTGGCTGTATTTCTATACAGAAATGTAGCCAGTAACTGGCTGTATTTCTATACAGAAATGTAGCCGGTAACTGGCTGTATTTCTATACAGAAATGTAGCCAGTAACTGGCTGTATTTTAATACAGAAATGTAGCCAGTAACTGGCTGTATTTCTATACAGAAATCTAGCCAGTAACTGGCTGTATTTGTATACAGAAATCTAGCCAATAACTGGCTGTATTTCTAAACAGAAATGTAGCCAGTAACTGGCTGTATTTCTATACAGAAATGTAGCCACTAACTGGCTGTATTTCTATACAGAAATCTAGCCAGTAACTGGCTGTATTTCTATACAGAAATCTAGCCAGTAACTGGCTGTATTTCTATACAGAAATCTAGCCAGTAACTGGCTGTATTTCTATACAGAAATCTAGCCAGTAACTGGCTGTATTTCTATACAGAAATCTAGCCAGTAACTGGCTGTATTTCTATACAGAAAAATAGTAACTAAATAGTATTTCTATACAGAAATCTAGCCAGTAACTGGCTGTATTTCTATACAGAAATCTAGCCAGTAACTGGCTGTATTTCTATATAGAAATGTAGCCAGTAACTGGCTGTATTTCTATACAGAAATCTAGCCAGTAACTGGCTGTATTTCTATACAGAAATGTAGCCAGTAACTGGCTGTATTTCTATACAGAAATCTAGCCAGTATCTGGCTGTATTTCTGTACAAACATCTAGCCAGTAACTAGCTGTATTTCTGTACAGAAATCTAGCCAGTAACTGGCTGTATTTCTATACAGACATCTAGCCAGTAACTGGCTGTATTTCTATATAGAAATCTGACCAGTAACTGACTGTATTTCTATACAGAAATCTAGCCAGTAACTGGCAGTATTTCTATACAGAAATGTAGCCAGTAACTGGCTGTATTTCTATACAGAAATGTAGCCAGTAACTGGCTGTATTTCTATACAGAAATCTAGCCAGTAACTGGCTGTATTTCTATACAGAAATCTAGCCAGTAACTGGCTGTATTTCTATACAGAAATGTAGCCAGTAACTGGTTGTATTTCTATACAGAAATGTAGCCAGTAACTGGCTGTATTTCTATATAGAAATGTAGCCAGTAACTGGCTGTATTTCTATACAGAAATCTAGCCAGTAACTGGCTGTATTTTAATACAGAAATGTAGCCAGTAACTGGCTGTATTTCTATACAGAAATCTAGCCAGTAACTGGCTGTATTTGTATACAGAAATCTAGCCAATAACTGGCTGTATTTCTAAACAGAAATGTAGCCAGTAACTGGCTGTATTTCTATACAGAAATGTAGCCACTAACTGGCTGTATTTCTATACAGAAATCTAGCCAGTAACTGGCTGTATTTCTACACAGAAATCTAGCCAGTAACTGGCTCTATTTCTATACAGAAATCTAGCCAGTATCTGGCTGTATTTCTGTACAAACATCTAGCCAGTAACTAGCTGTATTTCTGTACAGAAATCTAGCCAGTAACTGGCTGTATTTCTATACAGACATCTAGCCAGTAACTGGCTGTATTTCTATACAGAAATCTGGCCAGTAACTGACTGTATTTCTATACAGAAATCTAGCCAGTAACTGGATGTATTTCTATACAGAAATCTAGCCAGTAACTGGCTGTATTTCTATACAGAAATCTAGCCAGTAACTGGCTGTATTTCTATACAGAAATCTAGCCAGTAACTGGCTGTATTTCTATACAGAAATCTAGCCAGTAACTGGCTGTATTTCTATACAGAAATCTAGCCAGTAGCCGGCTCTATTTCTATACAGAAATCTAGCCAGTAACTGGCTGTATTTCTATACAGAAATCTAGCCAGTAACTGGCTGTATTTCTATACAGAAATCTAGCCAGTAACTGGCTGTATTTCTATACAGAAATCTAGCCAGTAACTGGATGTATTTCTATACAGAAATCTAGCCAGTAACTGGCTGTATTTCTATACAGAAATCTAGCCAGTAACTGGCTGTATTTCTATACAGAAATCTAGCCAGTAACTGGCTGTATTTCTATACAGAAATCTAGCCAGTAACTGGCTGTATTTCTATACAGAAATCTAGCCAG